>CM065805.1:117396333-118765166 GCA_033398695.1 Orobanche coerulescens
TCGGTCGCTTGAACAACCTTGAATAACACAATTACCAACAATCTGTTCAACATACTAATCAAACACGAATATAACGAACTCAAAACGTCGATATGACTAAACCAAGTTCATTGGGGCATAAAATCAAACACGTTGTGGCCAATCTTCGATTGTTTACAACCAAACCTCAATAATATCAACATCAAGTCCCCAAGAAGTGTTTCAAACCAAAAAAACACCTTCAATACGATCAATAATCCAATATGAATATCCAAATTCGTGATTTCAACAACAATTAATCGAAAACCCTCGAATCCAACTTAATATTCAAAATGTTCTTTAATAATCTTTCGATAATCCAATGAATAATCATACATATCCACAATCATGCATACATCACTTCATACAACATGATTTTAACGTCCAAAACATCATATCTCAATACAAAATCGAAATCCAAGATGTTGAAGAAATTACCTCTTGAAGATCCAAGCACTTTGATCCGAAGAACACGCGTTAGATCGACTATCCGAGCTTCACGATCGAATGGAGATGAAGAAAATCTAACACCCAAGTGATTGAAGATGGAAAATCTCTCCCTCAAGGTCTCTCTCTCGGAACAAGATGGAAGAAATGACAAAATGAATTGAAAGTCCCATTCAAGTCCTTATAAACTGCCAGAAGTTACGGCCGTAACTCGGCCTACTTACGGCCGTAACATCCCAGGTCAATGGCCTTATGGCCGTAACCAGCCAGCTCGTACGGCCGTAACTCGGCTTCGTCCATAAACTACCAACAACCATACGGCCGTACCCGCAACTGACTTACGGGCGTAACTCGCCCTCATCCAAAACACATGCCGACATCCATACGGCCGTATCCGCACACCTTACGGGCGTAACTCGACCGATACGGCCGTATCCGGCCAAACTTAAGGGCGTAAGCCCCCTTCGTCGAAACTGACCAGGCACCCTGTCTGCAATGTACGGCCGTATCCGGCCAAGCCTTACGGACGTACTTGCCTCATCTTACGGCCGTACACCGCAACCTTTACGGCCATAAGTCCTTCTCGTCCGAAACATCCTGAAAAAATATGAACACTCCTTACGACCGTATCCTGCCCATCTTACGGACGTATCTTGCCTTCGGCCAAAAATGCCTGGGCACCCTACTCGACACGTACGGCCGTAACCGGCTAAGCCTTACGGCCGTACCTGCTCAACTTACGGCCGTATGCCGTAACCCTTACGGCCGTAAGTCCCGTTCGTCCAAAATGGCCTGAAAACAACGAACACCTGTTACGGCCGTATCTGAGAATCCTTACGGCCGTAACTCGTTGCCGGACAAGATGAAAATTCGACAACTCCGATTTCTCGTTATGATTGATGAATGATCAGACATACCATACGTATGCGAAAGTGAATAAGTCCAACACATGCCAAAGATGATACTTCCAACACAAGGCTACCAATCACGATGATAATAATAATACTCCCGTTCCGACACTCAAATGGAGATGAAATGACGATCAGTAACTGATACACGGTTACAACATGCCAACAATGAACGTAAATGAATGAATCATGAATGATGAGTGATTATTAATGAGTGAAAATTACTGAGTGACAAATACTGACTGATAAATACTGAAAGATAATGAATGAATTACAACCAGGTATTACATACTCCCCGCTTAAAAAGAGTTTCGTCCCCGAAAATAAGGGTCAAACAACTCAGGATAACTCTCCCGCATACTGTCCTCAGTTTCCTAAGTAGCCTCTTCGACTCCGTGTCTAGACAACTGAATCTTGACCAAAGGAATCAACTTGTTACTCAACTGTTTGATTCGCCACTCTAACACTCGTATAGGATGCTCCTCATACGAATGATCATCCGCGATCTCGATTTCGTCGAACTGAAGTATGTGGCTCGGGTCGGAAACATACTTCCGCAATTGAGAGACATGAAACACATTATGAATTCAGCTCAACGCCGGAGGTAAAGCCAATCGATAAGCTAACTCGACTACTCGATCCAAAATCTCAAATGGTCCAATGAATCTCGTACTCAACTTTCCCCATTTTCCGAAACGGAAAATACCTCGACTCGGGGATAGCTTGACCAACACGTGGTCACCTGTCTCGAACTCTAGTGGTCGACGACAATGATCTGCATATGATTTCTGTCGACTCTGCGCCGTCAACAAATGACTCCTAATTAAAGCAACCTTCTCACGTGCGGCTATAAGCATATCGGCCTCGGTGCCGATTGATTCTGATAAGTCATCCCAACACAAAGGAGATCGGCAACGACGACCATACAAGGCCTCGTAAGGTGCCATCTTAATCGAAGCGTGCCAACTATTATTATACGTGAACTCGATCAACGGTAGTTGGGCTTCCCAATCATCTTTCCAATCGAGGACGCATGCCTTCAATATGTCCTCCAATGTCTGAATAGTCCTCTCTGATTGTCCGTCAGACTGAGGATGAAAAGCGGTGCTGAGATTAAGCTGAGTTCACATAGCACGATGAAGTGATTTCCAAAAATGAGACACGAACCTTCCGTGACGATCGGAAATGATACTTTTAGGAGTACCATTCAATCTCACTATCTCTTTGATGAACAACTGGGCCAGTCTCTCGGGACCCCACGTATCCTTAATCTCAAGGAAATGAGCTGACTTAGTCAAACGGTCCACAATTACCCATATTGTATTCATGCCACGACGACTCGTCGGCAAACTCGTGATGAAATCCATAGAAATGTCTTCCCACTTACACTCTGGAATAAGGAGAGGTTTCAGCATACCCGCCGGTCGCTGATGTTCAATCTTGACTTGCTGACAGGTTAAGCATCTCGAAACAAATTCTGCAACTTCTCGCTTCATATTACTCCACCAGTAATTTTGTTTCAAGTCCTTGTACATATTGCTAGACCCCGAATGAACGGAATAAGGGGTAGCATGAGCTTCTCTCAAAATCAAGTTTTTCAACTCGTCAATCTCCGGTACGCACAACCGATTCTTAAATCGCAAAAGTCCATCCTCGTGGACCACAAATCCAAGGTCTTTCCCGTGAGCCACATCTTCACGGATGCGCAACAATGATGGGTCTGAAACCTGATTTACTCTGATTGCCTCCTCAAGTGGCGATGAAATTTCTAACATGCAAAGTTGCCCTTGCACTCGCTGAAGCGAGACCTCGATCTCGGGTCTAGGAAATTCCTGCTGATGCTCCTTCTGAACTGTTAAACGAGCAAGCATTTGCTCCTGCACGAACTTACGACTCAAGGCATCGGCAACCACGTGTGCCTTACCCGGGTCGTATAGGATCTCGATATCATAATCTTTGATTAGTTACAACCACTGCCTCTGTCGCATATTTAACTCCTTCTGAGTAAATATATACTTCAAACTCTTGTGATCGGTGAATATCTGACAGGTGATGCCATAAAGGTAATGACGCTAAATCTTCAACGTGAAAACCACGACTGCTAGCTCCAGGTCGTGGGTCGGATAATTAACCTCGTAAGGTCTCAATTGCCATGAAGCATAGGCAATAACCTTCCCATTCTGCATTAATACACATCCGAGACCGTGTCCGGATGCGTCACTATAAACCACGAATCCTTCCGTCCCTTGTGGCAAGGAAAGTATAGGTGCTGAACTCAATAGGCTCTTGAGTTCCTCAAAACTCCGTTGACACGCGTCGGACCACGTGTATTTTTTATCCTTTCGCAAAAGGTTCGTCAATGGTTGAGCTATTCTAGAAAATCCTTCCACAAACCGTCGATAATAACCGGCTAATACGAGAAAGCTTCGGATTTCCTTAACATTCTTCGGAGGTATCCAATCTTGGATAACCTCCGTCTTCTGAGGATCAACACGCACTCCGTCTGATGAAATTACATGCCCGAGAAACGTCACTTCGGACATCCAAAACACACATTTGGAAAACTTTCCATAAAGTTGCTCTCGTATCAACACGTCGAGAACCTGATGAAGGTGAACCTCGTGCTCCTTTCGGTCACGAGAATAAATCAAAATGTCATCAATGAAGACAACCACAAACTAATCTAAAAATTCGATGAAAACTCGATTCATTAATCCATGAATACCGCAGGCGTATTAGTTAACCTAAACGGCATTACCACGAACTCATAATGACCATAGCGTGTACGAAATGCTGTCCTTGCGATATCCGACTCTCGAATTCGTAACTGATGGTATCCAGATTTCAAGTCGACCTTGGAAAATACTGAATCTCCCTGAAGTGGATCTAAGAGATGTAATACCCGGTTGTAATTCAGTAATTATCATTTAGTATTTATCATTCAGTAATTTATACTCAGTAATTTCACTCATTAATGATCAATTGTCACTCATATTAAATCATGGTATTCATCATTCAGAGTAATTGTATCGTGTATCTATCGTCATTCGTCACTAATCTAATTGGAGTTTCATTCCGTGTTTATCATCGTTGTCATTTTCATTGTGGTCTGTGCATGAGGAGTAGCGCACGCTACGTACTCTTTTTAGCGTACGCTAATGTTACCCTGGTTGCAGTCCAGAAGGTACTGGACTGCAGGTGAGTTATTTGTAGCGCACGCTACGAGTGGTAAGTAGCGCGCGCTAGCGGGTTGTAGTAGCGCACGCTAAATATGTGGAGTAGCGCGCGCTAGGGACGGATCAGGTTGAGTCCAGTGGCTACTGGACTGCACTGGATTAATTCATAGCGCACGCTATAAGGGATATTTAGCGTACGCAATCGATATTATAGCGCACGCTAATCGTTGGTTGTAGCGCACGCTATCGAGATCAAATCAGAGGACATAAGGTTTCTGGATTCCAGTACTGGGCATCAGATAATTCGTTAGCGCACGCTAACAATGGGTATTAACGCATGCTAATGGCATGACCGTAGCGCACGCTACAAAAGGGTACGTAGCGCGCGCTACCGTGTTCGGACAGTGGGTACTGAACTACCCAAATTACCCGTTAGCGCACGCTACGCACAAGGGCTAGCGCACGCTAACCTGGAATGGCTATATATTGGACAGTTAGCCTGAGTTCGTCATTTTATCATCATTTCTCATTCCCTCATCGGTTTCGGGCGATTTTGGGCATTTTGGAGAGTTCTCTTCGAGCTTCTATCATCCATCATCATCTTCAACACTTTGAGTTGGATTATCATCACTTCATCATCTCCTTAACATCGAATCAAAGGTATTAATCTCTTGGATCTAGAATTTCGGATTTTTGGGTTTTTCCTTCCGATTTCTTCGTGTAAGCTTGGATTATCATTGGAATATGTTAGATATGGATTATCTACCTTGGATAAGTATATTCTTACGGATTTAATGGTTATTTTCGGAATTATTTCAAGAACCCTTGGGGTTGACTTCGGTTATTTGGGGATTTTCCGATTAATGTAGTTGTAATCTCGAAGTGTGGATTCCTAATGGATTATTGATATCATTAAAGTGTTTTGTTAGTTCGATATACTCATTTGGGTGTTGGTTTCGATATATTCGGGATTGGATATTTTCGAAGTCGTGTGGTTGGTTACGTATTCGTTGGAATGCCCCTATGAGTTTGATTATTGTTGTTTTCGACCTTTGGGTTAGTCGTGTTTAGTTGCTTGATACGTGTATTGAACGGTTGTTGGTAATTCTTGTTATTCAAGGTTGTTCGAGCGACCGACATTTCATTTAGGACGTTGTTCGTGGACGGACATTCTTCATCGGTATTGAGTAAGTTAATTCTTACTCGGTTAAAAGGATATTCATTCCTTTTGAGGTTGTTCATTCATAATCGTAACTCATTCATCATTGTATTAACCGTATCAAAACTTGTCATTGTCAATTAATCACCTCAGTCATAAGGAACGACGGTTCCAATCATTTCATTAAGCTGTCATTCATTTCACCATCAATTAATCTTGGTGAGTCATGATTCATTTTCGTTGTCACTTTTGTCATATTGTGGCATTCCGGGTCATAGTGGCGTGCCGGTTGGTATGTGTAGGATTTTCATGTCGGGCACATTATAGTCGTGTGTTGGTTGGTGGCCTCACATTGGACTGTGCACACGAGTTGATGGCTTCGTGAGACTGATTAGGTACAAGACCACACGTGTATTCGATCGATACTCGTTGGTGGCTTGTGCACGGACACATTTCCATCCCGAACGTAGTGTGGCGCCATTCTTTTGAGCCGTATCATTTGTTGATTCATATAGCATGTTTGATTGCGTATGTTTCGACAGGATATTGTATAACTATGGATAACTCATGATTGTGTATTTTCAACTCTTGAGGATTGTTGTTACGTATCGATCCCGTTGGGGATATCTTTTTCGTGTCATGGCAAGGCTAAAGCACGGGAGAGCACGGTGACGGCGAGGAGTCCAGTGATACTAGTAGGGGCAGTCTTTTCGATCATTTATGTTTCCTTCATTTATTCCGCTGAGACCTTCCGTTTGAATATTCATTTCGCTCAGTGTTGTATATTTTATCTCCATATAAAATATACTTGTATTCAGTATCATCCTGGGTGTGTTGTATGAAACTCCTTATCGGAGTAATTAATTGTGTAATGTGGTTCGGTACTACATTTACCCTGCGTAATTTACTCATTTTCATTAGCCTGGTGGGTCCCAGTCGGGGGTCCACGGCACTGTAATATCCGCCTAGTTTGGGGGTGTTACAGAGTTGGTATCGAAGCGTGGTTTTGAATACTACCTTCCGAGTCATGTCTCATTTGAAATCATCGTCATCGGACTAGTATCATTGGACTTTCGCGTCACGTGTGACCTGTGCAAATGCCGAGCCAATCAGACCAAGAACTGTAAGATTTCTGATGCCATGGTATAATTTCTGGCAATAATCATTCATTCATAATTCATCAGTTAACAATCCTCATTCATCATCTTCAATTGTGATCAAGCCGATAATGTTATCTCATTAATCACTCAATTCATTTCATTACTCAGTTGTTGATCTTGAAGATCATATCATCAACCTTGTTAAATTGTTCAAGATAATCATTTCAGTAATTTCATCAGATAATCATGTCACGTCAGTTAATCATTCATGTA
Organism: Orobanche coerulescens; assembly: GCA_033398695.1. Lineage (NCBI taxonomy): Eukaryota > Viridiplantae > Streptophyta > Magnoliopsida > Lamiales > Orobanchaceae > Orobanche > Orobanche coerulescens. Next base: position 117,403,415 of record CM065805.1, read on the forward strand.
ATCGCTGTATTTGAGCACGTATGCTCATTTTCATCATTTCATAATATAATCATAATGTGATACTCATGCGAGATATATAATCATCATATGACTTTCCACTTCAGTATGGAAAGGGCGGGCAGAGGACGTGGAGGACGAGGCCGTGGAGCGGGCCGAATCCCGAGAACTCGTGGGAATACACGTGCGAATGCCAGGAATAATGCTAACTCATCGAGCAGTGACGCTGCCACTCATTCACCTGGACGTGATCATTCGCTATCAGGGAGTCGAACCCGGGACACAGCTCAGTCAGAGGGTGTTCGAGTCGACCCACTCGCCTTTATGCAGGGCATGATGGCCCAAATGACTCAGATGGCACAACTAATGGAGGCGATGCATAACTCCACTACTCAAAATCAACAGGCTCCTCCGCCGCCACCTCAGAGGCAAGAGAGGGGTGTAATCAATATCATTAGCGATATCTCTCGCCAGCGGCCACCTACCTTTGAGGGCTCATCTGAGCCGGCGGATATTGTCCATTGGCTTGAGCATTTCGAGAAGTTATTTGCTATGGTGGATTGCCCTAAAGGGCATAAAGTTTCAGTTGCGGCTTACTATCTTGGTAAGAGCGCTCATTCATGGTGGTTATCGTTGAAGCCCACAGACGGATCATGTACTTGGGATCAGTTCAAGACTCTCATGATGGAGAGGTACTATCCGGCCCCACTCAGGGAGGCCAAGTTGTCGGAACTACTCACTCCCGACCTTTCGATGGATGATGATGTTCTCGCCATCGCCGAAAAATTTCAGGAACTTCTTCCGTTCGCCTCATCTATCATTCACTCTGAGGCGGACAAGATCAAGTATTTCAGCAAGAGGCTGAAACCTCGTATGCGGCTACAGTTGCTTAATCATAATTGTGCCACTCTGGCCGAGTTCATTGAGAAAGCTCTCACTTACGAGCTTACTGCTAAGGAAATTGCTAAGCAACAACCCTCATCAGCTGGCAAGAAGTCTAAGAACCGTAATCAGTCTGACGGGAGTCAGGCCACTTTCAAGAAACCACGTGCGGGCTCTACCTTTTCTGAGCGTCCTCCGATGACGCCTAAACCCGCGGAATCTCAGTCGCGAGCGGCCAGTTCGGCCATCACCTGTTTCAACTGTGAAGAACAGGGTCATTTCAGCACCAAATGTCCGAAGCAGACTGTCACGTGCCACAACTGTGGGGTTGCTGGGCATAGGGCCCGTTTTTGCCGTAGGGACTCTAAACCCACTCCGGCGTCATCTCAAGCCCCAGGTCATTCAGCGGTGCAGAATCAGGCCGCTCCGTCAGCGTCGTTCAAGACGACAGGAGCTAAAGGCGGAGCCAAGAGCTATCAGACGGGAGCGTCCGGTTCGGGCAGCAAGCCCGAATTTATGAGATGAAGAAGACCGACGATCCGAGGCCGGATGATCTCAGGTACACTCGATATTCTATCTCAACCTGTGTGTACCCTTTTTGATACTGGTGCATCGCATTCATTCATTTCCGAGTCATGTTTGAGTAGACTACGTCTGGGTAGTGCTACTAGTTGTGAGGCTTATGTCATTGGTCTACCTGATGGTAGACGAATTGTCGGAAATCGTGAGATTCAGAATTGTCCGATTCAGCTTCATGGTCGTGTATGGCCAGCGGACCTAATCGTAGTAGATTTGCCGAGGGACGACGTCATCTTGGGTATTGATTGGATGGATCGTCATGATTCCATCATTAGTGTCCGTAAGCGTATGATCACTATCATTTCAGACGATGGGGTCGAATGTGCGTTTCAGGGAGGTAATCCCGGCTGTTCTGGTAAGGTCATTAATTTGATGAAAGCAGTGAGATTACTCAATCAGGGATGTGTCGGTTATTGGTGCTATAGGACCAAAACCGAGAAATCATCAGTAATGTTGACGGACATTCCGGTAGTGAAGGAATATGCCGATGTTTTTCCAGACAAGTTACCTGGTTTGCCTCCACAGAGGGATGTGGAATTCACGATTGAGTTGGAGCCTGGTACGTCCCCGATATCGAAGGCACCGTACCGGATGGCGCCGACCGAAATGTAGGAATTAAAGAACCAACTTGAGGAATTGTTCGAGAAGGGTTATATTCGACCGAGTGCGTCCCCGTGGGGAGCACCAGTGTTATTTGTCAAGAAGAAGGATGGTTCGTTCCGCTTGTGTATTGATTACCGGGAATTGAATCGGGTGACGATCAAGAATAAGTATCATTTACCCCGTATTGATGACCTCTTAGATCAACTTCAGGGAGCTTCAGTATTTTCCAAGATCGACTTAAGATCTTGATATCATCAGTTGCGGATTCGAGAGTCGGATATCGCAAGGACGGCGTTTCGAGCACGCTATGGTCATTATGAGTTTGTGGTTATGCCGTTTGGGTTGACTAATGCACCTGCGGTATTCATGGAATTAATGAATCGGGTTTTCATAGACTATCTGGATCAGTTCGTGGTTGTCTTCATTGATGACATTTTGATTTATTCTCGTAACTGGGAGGAACACGAGTCTCACCTTCATCGAGTTCTCGACGTGTTGAGGCGAGAAAAACTTTATGGGAAGTTTTCCAAATGTGAGTTTTGGATGTCCGAAGTGACGTTTCTCGGACACGTAATTTCATCAGACGGAGTTCGTGTCGATCCTCAGAAGACGGAGGCTATTCGAGATTGGCTACCTCCGAAGAATGTTAAGGAAATCCGAAGTTTCCTCGGATTAGCGGGTTATTATCGGCGATTTGTGGAGGGATTTTCTAAAATTGCTCAACCCATGACAAACCTTTTACGGAAGGATAAGAAATACACGTGGTCCGACGCGTGTCAACAGAGTTTTGAGGAACTCAAGAGCTGGTTAACTTCAGCACCTGTTCTTTCTTTACCGCAAGGGACGGAGGGATTTGTGGTCTTTAGTGATGCGTCCGGACAGGGTCTCGGATGTGTACTCATGCAGAACGGGAAAGTTATCGCTTATGCTTCACGGAAATTGAGACCTTACGAGGTTAATTATCCGACCCATGACCTGGAGCTAGCAGCCGTGGTGTTCACATTGAAGATTTGGCGTCATTATCTTTATGGCGTTACCTGTCAGATATTCACCGATCATAAGAGTTTAAAGTATATATTTGCTCAGAAGGAGTTAAATATGCGACAGAGACGGTGGTTGGAATTAATCAAAGATTATGATATCGAGATCCTTTACTACCCGGGCAGGGCGAACGTTGTCGCCGACGCCTTGAGTCGTAAGTCCGTTCAGGAGCAGATGCTTGCTCAATTAACAGTTCAGAAGGAACTTCAGCAGGAATTTCTGAGACCCGAGATCGAGGTCTGGTTACAGCGATTACAAGGGCAACTTTGTATGTTAGAAATTTCATCGTCACTCGAGGAGGCGATCCGAGAGAATCAGAGTTCAGACCCTTCATTGTTGCGCATCCGTGAGGATGTGACTCAGGGGAAAGCCCCTGGATTTGTGGTCAACGAGGATGGACTTTTGCGGTTTAAGAATCGGTTATGCGTACCGGCGAATGACGAGTTGAAAAACTCGATTTTGAAAGAAGCTCATGCTACCCCTTATTCTGTTCATCTGGGGTCTAGTAAGATGTATAAGGACTTGAAACAAAATTACTGGTGGAGTAATATGAAGCGAGAAGTCGCAGAATTTGTTTCGAGATGCTTAACCTGTCAACAAGTTAAGATTGAACACCAGCGGCCGGCGGGCATGCTGAAACCTCTCCCTATCCCAGAATGGAAGTGGGAAGACATTTATATGGATTTCATCATGAGTTTGCCGACGAGTCGTCGTGGCATAAATACGATCTGGGTGATCGTGGACCGCTTAACCAAATCGGCTCATTTCCTTGAAATCAAGGATACGTGGGGTCCCGAGAGACTGGCCCAGTTGTTCATCAAGGAGATAGTGAGATTGCACGGTACTCCTAAAAGTATCGTTTCCGATCGTGACGGACGATTTGTGTCTCATTTTTGGAAATCATTTCATCGTGCTATGGGAACTCAGCTTAATCTCAGTACCGCTTTTCATCCTCAGTCCGACGGACAATCAGAGAGGACTATTCAGACCTTAGAGGACATGTTGAGGGCATGCGTCCTCGATTGGAAAGACGATTGGGAAGCCCAACTACCATTGATCGAGTTCACGTATAATAATAGTTGGCATGCTTCGATTAAGATGGCACCTTACGAGGCCTTGTACGGTCATCGTTGTCGATCTCCTTTCTGTTGGGATGACCTATCAGAATCAATCGGCACCGAGCCCGATATGCTTATAGCCGCCCGTGAGAAGGTAGCTTTGATCATAAGTCGTTTGTTGACCGCTCAGAGTCGACAGAAATCATATGCAGATAATCGTCGTCGACCGTTAGAGTTCGAGGCGGGTGACCATGTTTTGGTCAAGGTCTCCCCGAGTCGTGGTATCTTCCGTTTTGGGAAGAGGGGTAAGTTGAGTCCGAGATTCATTGGACCGTTTGAGATTCTGGATCGAGTAGGCGAGTTAGCTTACCGATTGGCTTTACCTCCGGCGTTGAGCCGAATTCATAATGTGTTTCACGTATCTCAGTTGCGGAAGTATGTTGCCGACCCGAGTCACATACTTCAGTTCGATGAAATCGAGATTGCCGATGATCATTCATATGAGGAACGTCCTATACGAGTTTTAGAGCGGCGAATCAAGCAGTTGAGGAATAAGACGATTCCTTTGGTTAAAATTCAGTGGTCTAGACACGGAGTCAAAGAGGCTACATGGGAAACCGAGGATAGTATGCGGGAGAGTTATCCCGAGTTGTTTGACCCTTAGTTTCGGGGACGAAACTATTTTAAGGGGGGTGTATGTAATAGCCGGTTGTAATTCAGTAATTATCATTCAGTATTTATCATTCAGTAATTGATACTCAGTAATTTCACTCATTAATGATCAATTGTCACTCATATTCAATCATGGTATTCATCATTCAGAGTAATTGTATCGTGTATCTATCGTCATTCGTCACTAATCTAATTGGAGTTTCGTGCCGTGTTTATCATCGTTGTCATTTTCATTGTGGGCTGTGCGTGAGGAGTAGCGCACGCTACGTACTCTTTTTAGCGTACGCTAATTGAGTACAGGTAGCGCACGCTACCACTCAGCATTAGCGCACGCTAATGTTACTGCTGCGATCCAGAAGGTACTGGACTGCAGGTGAGTTATTTGTAGCGCACGCTACGAGTGGTAAGTAGCGCGCGCTAGCGGGTTGTAGTAGCGCACGCTAAATATGTGGAGTAGCGCGCGCTAGGGACGGATCAGGTTGAGTCCAGTGGCTACTGGACTGCACTGGATTAATTCATAGCACACTCTATGAGTGATATTTAGCGTACGCAATCGATATTATAGCGCACGCTAATCGTTGGTTGTAGCGCACGCAATCGAGATCAAATCAGAGGATATAAGGTTTCTGGATTCCAGTACTGGGCATCACATAATTCGTTAGCGCACGCTAACAATGGGTATTAACGCACGCTAATGGCATGACCGTAGCGCACGCTATAAAAGGGTACGTAGCGCGCGCTACCGTGTTCGGACAGTGGGTACTGAACTACCCAAATTACCCGTTAGCGCACGCTACGCACAAGGGCTAGCGCACGCTAACCTGGAATGGCTATATATTGGACAGTTAGCTTGAGTTCGTCATTTTATCATCCTTTCTCATTCCCTCATCGGTTTCGAACGATTTTGGGCATTTTGGAGAGTTCTCTTCGAGCTTCTATCATCCATCATCATCTTCAAGCCTTTGAGTTGGATTATCATCACTTCATCATCTCCTTAACATCGAATCAAAGGTATTAATCTCTTGGATCTAGAATTTCGGATTTTTGGGTTTTTCCTTCTGATTTCTTCGTGTAAGCTTGGATTATCATTGGAATATGTTAGATATGGATTATCTACCTTGGATAAGTATATTCTTACGGATTTAATGGTTATTTTCGGAATTATTTCAAGAACCCTTGGGGTTGACTTCGGTTATTTGGGGATTTTCCGATTAATGTAGTTGTAATCTCGAAGTGTGGATTCCTAATGGATTATTGATATCATTGAAGTGTTTTGTTAGTTCGATATACTCATTTTGGTGTTGGTTTCGATATATTCGGGATTGGATATTTTCGAAGTCGTGTGGTTGGTTACGTATTCGTTGGATTGCGACTATCGTTGTTTTCGACTTTTGGGTTAGTCGTGTTTAGTTGCTTGATACGTGTATTGAACGGTTGTTGGTAATTATTGTTATTCAAAGTTGTTCGAGCGACCGACATTTCATTTAGGACGTTGTTCGTGGAAGGACATTCTTCATCGGTATTGAGTAAGTTAATTCTTACTCGGTTAAACGGATATTCATTCCTTTTGAGGTTGTTCATTCATAATCGTAACTCATTCATCATTGTATTAACCGTATCAAAACTTGTCATTGTCAATTAATCACCTCAGTCATAAGGAACGACGGTTCCAATCATTTCATTAAGCTGTCATTCATTTCACCATCAATTAATCTTGGTGAGTCATGATTCATTTTCGTTGTCACTTTTGTCATATTGTGGCATTCCGGGTCATACTGGCGTGCCGGTTGGTATGTGTAGGATTTTCATGTCGGGCACATTATAGTCGTGTGTTGGTTGGTGGCCTCACATTGGACTGTGCACACGAGTTGATGGCTTCGTGAGACTGATTAGGTACAAGACCACACGTGTATTCGATCGATACTCGTTGGTGGCTTGTGCACGGACACATTTCCATCCCGGACGTAGTGTGGCGCCATTCCTTTGAGCCGTATCATTTGTTGATTCATATAGCATGTTTGATTGCGTATGTTTCGACAGGATATTGTATAACTGTGGATAACTCATGATTGTGTATTTTCAACTCTTGAGGATTGTTGTTACGTAATGGCGGCCCGTTGGGGAATCTGCTTTTCGTGTCATGGCAAGGCTAAAGCACGGGGAGAGCACGGTGACGGCGAGGAGTCCCAGTGATACTAGTATGGGGCCCCAGTCTTTTCAGTCATTTATGTTTCCTTCATTTATTCCGCTGCAGACATTCCGTTTGAATATTCATTTCGCTCAGTGTTGTATATTTTATCTCCATATAAAATATACTTGTATTCAGTATCATCCTGGGTGTGTTGTATGAAACTCCTTATCGGAGTAATTAATTGTGTAATGTGGTTCGGTACTACATTTACCCTGCGTAATTTACTCATTTTCATTAGCCTGGTGGGTCCCAGTCGGGGGTCCACGACACTGTAATATCCGCCTAGTTTGGGGGTATTACAGAGTTCGTATCGAAGCGTGGTTTTGAATACTACCTTCCGAGTCATGTCTCATTTGAAATCATCGTCATCGGACTAGTATCATTGGACTTTCGCGTCACGTGTGACCTGTGCAAATGCCGAGCCAATCAGACCAAGAACTGTAAGATTTCTGATGCCATGGTATAATTTCTGGCAATAATCATTCATTCATAATTCATCAGTTAACAATCCTCATTCATCATCTTCAATTGTGATCAAGCCGATAATGTTAACTCATTAATCACTCAATTCATTTCATTACTCAGTTGTTGATCTTGAAGATCATATCATCAACCTTGTTAAATTGTTCAAGATAATCATTTCAGTAATTTCATCAGATAATCATGTCACGTCAGTTAATCATTCATGTAATCGCTGTATTTGAGCACGTATGCTCATTTTCATCATTTCATAATATAATCATAATGTGATACTCATGCGAGATATATAATCATCATATGACTTTCCACTTCAGTATGGAAAGGGCGGGCAGAGGACGTGGAGGACGAGGCCGTGAAGCGGTCCGAATCCCGAGAACTCGTGGGAATACACGTGCGAATGCCAGGAATAATGCTAACTCATCGAGCAGTGACGCTGCCACTCATTCACCTGGACGTGATCATTCGCTATCAGGGAGTCGAACCCGGGACACAGCTCAGTCAGAGGGTGATCGAGTCGACCCACTCGCCTTTATGCAGGGCATGATGGCCCAAATGACTCAGATGGCACAACTAATGGAGGCGATGCATAACTCCACTACTCAAAATCAACAGGCTCCTCCGCCGCCACCTCAGAGGCAAGAGAGGGGTGTAATCATTATCATTAGCGATATCTCTCGCCAGCGGCCACCTACCTTTGAGGGCTCATCTGAGCCGGCGGATATTGTCCATTGGCTTGAGCATTTCGAGAAGTTATTTGCTATGGTGGATTGCCCTGAAGGGCATAAAGTTTCAGTTGCGGCTTACTATCTTGGTAAGAGCGCTCATTCATGGTGGTTATCGTTGAAGCCCACAGACGGATCATGCACTTGGGATCAGTTCAAGACTCTCATGATGGAGAGGTACTATCCGGCCCCACTCAGGGAGGCCAAGTTGTCGGAACTACTCACTCCCGACCTTTCGATGGATGATGATGTTCTCGCCATCGCCGAAAAATTTCAGGAACTTCTTCCGTTCGCCTCATCTATCATTCACTCTGAGGCGGACAAGATCAAGTATTTCAGCAAGAGGCTGAAACCTCGTATGCGGCTACAGTTGCTTAATCATAATTGTGCCACTCTGGCTGAGTTCATTGAGAAAGCTCTTACTTACGAGCTTACTGCTAAGGAAATTGCTAAGCAACAACCCTCATAAGCTGGCAAGAAGTCTAAGAACCGTAATCACCGACGGAGTCGTGCCACTTTCAAGAAACCACGTGCGGGCTCTACCTTTTCGAGCGTCCTCCGATGATGCATAAACCCGCGGAATCTCGGCCGCGAGCGGCCAGTTCGCCATCACCTGTTTCAACCGTGAAGAACAGGTCATTTCAGCACCAAATGTCCGGCAGACGGCCACGTGCCACAATGGGGTTGCCGGGCATAGGGCCCGTTTTTGCCGTAGGGACTCTAAACCCACTCCGGCGTCATCTCAAGCTCCTGTGTCATTCGGTGCGGTAATCAGGCCGCTCAGTCAGCGTCGTTCAAGACGATAGGAGCTAAAGGCGGAGCCAAGAGCTATCAGACGGGAGCGTCCGGTTCGGGGGCCGACAAGCCCCGAATTTATGAGATGAAGAAGACCGACGATCCGGAGGCCCGGATGATCTCAGGTACACTCGATATTCTATCTCAACCTGTGTGTACCCTTTTTGATACTGGTGCATCGCATTCATTCATTTCCGAGTCATGTTTGAGTAGACTACGTCTGGGTAGTGCTACTAGTTGTGAGCCTTATGTCATTGGTCTACCTGATGGTAGACGAATTTTCGGAAATCGTGAGATTCAGAATTGTCCGATTCAGCTTCATGGTCGTGTATGGCCAGCGGACCTAATCGTAGTAGATTTGCCGAGGGATGACGTCATCTTGGGTATTGATTGGATGGATCGTCATGATTCCATCATTAGTGTCCGTAAGCGTATGATCACTATCATTTCAGACGATGGGGTCGAATGTGCGTTTCAGGGAGGTAATCCCGGCTGTTCTGGTAAGGTCATTAATTTGATGAAAGCAGTGAGATTACTCAATCAGGGATGTGTCGGTTATTGGTGCTATATGACCAAAACCGAGAAATCATCAGTAATGTTGACGGACATTCCGGTAGTGAAGGAATATGTCGATGTTTTTCCAGACAAGTTACCTGGTTTGCCTCCACGGAGGGATGTGGAATTCACGATTGAGTTGGAGCCTGGTACGTCCCCGATATCGAAGGCACCGTACCGGATGGCGCCGACCGAAATGCAGGAATTAGAGAACCAACTTGAGGAATTGTTTGAGAAGGGTTATATTCGAACGAGTGCGTCCCCGTGGGGAGCACCAGTTTTATTTGTCAAGAAGAAGGATGGTTCGTTCCGCTTGTGTATTGATTACCGGGAATTGAATCGGGTGACGATCAAGAATAAGTATCATTTACCCCATATTGATGACCTCTTAGATCAACTTCAGGGAGCTTCAGTATTTTCCAAGATCGACTTAAGATCTGGATATCATCAGTTGCGGATTCGAGAGTCTGATATCGCAAGGACGGCGTTTCGAACACGCTATGGTCATTATGAGTTTGTGGTTATGCCGTTTGGGTTGACTAATGCACTTGCGGTATTCATGGAATTAATGAATCGGGTTTCCATAGACTATCTGGATCAGTTCGTGGTTGTCTTCATTGATGACATTTTGATTTATTCTCGTAACCGGGAGGAACACGAGTCTCACCTTCATCGAGTTCTCGACGTGTTGAGGCGAGAAAAACTTTATGGGAAGTTTTCCAAATGTGAGTTTTGGATGTCCGAAGTGACGTTTCTCGGACACGTAATTTCATCAGACGGAGTTCGTGTCGATCCTCAGAAGACGGAGGCTATTCGAGATTGGCTACCTCCGAAGAATGTTAAGGAAATCCGAAGTTTCCTCGGATTAGCGGGTTATTATCGGCGATTTGTGGAGGGATTTTCTAAAATTGCTCAACCCATGACGAACCTTTTACGGAAGGATAAGAAATACACGTGGTCCGACGCGTGTCAACAGAGTTTTGAGGAACTCAAGAGCCGGTTAACTTCAGCACCTGTTCTTTCTTTACCGCAAGGGACGGAGGGATTTGTGGTCTTTAGTGATGCGTCCGGACAGGGTCTCGGATGTGTAATCATGCAGAACGGGAAAGTTATCGCTTATGCTTCACGGCAATTGAGACCTTACGAGGTTAAGTATCCGAAATGATAGTGACCATATGCTTACAGACACTAATGATGGCATCGTGACGATCCATCCAATAAATACCTAAGATGACGTCATCTCTCGGTAAATCCACCACGATTAGGTCTACTAGCCATACACGGCCAGGAAACTGAATCGGACAATTTTGAATCTCACGATTACCGATAATTCTTCTACCGTCAGGTAAACCAATGACATAGGGCTCACAACTAGTAGCACTACCTACACGTAGTCTACTCAAACATGACTCGGAAATGAATGAATGCGATGCACCTGTATCAAAAAGGGTACACACAGGTTGATATAGAATATCGAGTGTACCTGAGATCATCCGGGCCTCCGGATCATCGGTCTTCTTAATCTCATAAATTCGGGGCTTGCCATCCCTCGAACCGGACGCTCCCGTCTGATAGCTCTTTGCTCCATCTTTGTTTGCTCCTGTCGTCTTAAACGACGCTGACTGAGTGGCCTGATTATGAACAGCTAACTGCTTTGGGGCCTAAGATGACGCCGGAGTAGGTTTGGAGTCCCTTCGGCAAAAACAGGCCTTATGCCCAGCAATCCCACAGTTATGACACGTGATAGTCTCCCTCGAACACTTGGTGTTGACATGACCAAGATCCCCACAGTTAAAACAGGTGATGGCCGAACTGGCCACTCCGGACTGCGATTCCGCCGGTCTGGGCGCCACAGGAGGTCGCTCAGAGAAAGTAGTGCCCGCAGAAGGCTTCTTAAAGGTTGTCTGACCGCCCTCAGACTGATTACGATTCTTGGACTTCTTGCAAGCAAATTAAGGTTGCTGCTTAGCAATCTCCTTAGCAATGAGCTCATAAGTAAGAGCCTTCTCAATGAATTCGGCCAGAGTGGTGCAATTATGATTAAGTAACTGCATCCGCATCCGGGGTTTCAGCCTCTTGCTGAAATACTTAATCTTATCTGCCTCGGAGTGAATGATAGATGAGGCGAACGGAAGAAGTTCCTGAAATTTCTCGGCAATGGCGAGAACATCCTCGTCTGCTGAGGGGTCGGGAGTGAGTAATTCTGATAGCTTGGCCTCCCTGAGTGGGGCTGGATAATACCTCTCCATCATGAGAGTCTTCAATTGATCCCAAGTACATGATCCGTCGGTGGGCTTCAACGAAAACCACCAAGAATGAGCGCTCTTACCCAGGTAGTAAGCCGCAACTGCAACTTTGTGTCATTCGGGACATTCTACCATAGCAAATAACTTCTCGAAATGTTCGAACCAATGAACAATATCTGCCGGCTCAGATGAGCCCTCAAAAGAAGGTGGCCTTTGGCGAGAGATGTCGCCGATGATACTGCCCACACTCCTCTCTTGCCTCTAAGGTGGCGGCGGAGGAGCCTGTTGATTTTGATTAGCTAAGTTATGCATCGTCTCCATCAGTTGTGTCATCTAAGTCATTTGGGCCATCATGCCCTGCATTAAAGCGAGTGGGTCAACCCGAACACCTTCTGACTGAGCTGTTTCCTGGGTACGACTCCCCGATAGTGAATGATAACGTCCAGTGAATGAGTGGCAGTGTCGCTGCTCGATGAGTTAGTATTATTTCTTGCGTTTGCACGTGTATTCACACGAGCTCTCGGGTTTCGGCCCGCACCGCGGACTCATCCCTCGCGTCCTCTGCCTGCTCTCTCCATACTGAAGTAGGAATGTCACATGATAATTACGTCATGAAATGATGAAAATGAGCATACGCGCTCTAGCACAATGATTACATGAATGATTAACTGAGGTGACATGATTATCTGATGAAATTCTCGAAATGATTATCTTGAACAAGTTAACAAGATTAATGATATGATCCTCAAGATCAACAACTTAACTGAGTAATGAAATGAACTGAGTGATTAATGAGTTAATATGATCAACATGATCAAAATGAAAATGATGTTTGAGGATGGTTAATTGATGAATTATGAATGAATGATTATTGCAAAAAATTATACCATGGCGTTAGAAGTCTTACAGTTCTTTCGGTCTGATTGGCTCGGCATTTGCACAGGTCACACGTGACGCGAAAGTCCAATGATACTTGTCTGATGACGATGAATTCAAATGAGACATGACTCGTAAAGTAGTATTCAAAATCACGCTCCGATACTAACTCTATAACACCCCAAATTAGGCGGATATTACAGTGCCGTGGACCCCGACTGGGACCCACCAGGCGAATGAAAACTGATGAATTAAATAATATAATTGTAGTACCGAACCACATTATATTACCAAATACTCTGATGAGGAGTTTAAGTACAATACACCAGGACAATACAGAATACTAGTATATTTTATATGAAGATAAAATACACCATCCTGAATAAATAAACATCTCAAACGGAATTTTGCAGCGGAAATACATATGAAGAAAAACAAGGATAACTGAAAGAACTGGGGCCCCATACTAGTATCACTGGGACTCATCTCCGTCAACATGCTTTTCCCGTGCCTTTGTCTTGCCGTGACCTGAAAAACAATATCCCCTAACGGGGTCAGTTACACAGAACAACAATCCTCAAGGGTTGAAAATACTCAATCATGATATATCCTTAGTTATGAAATATCCTTAGTTATGATTTAAGCTGAAGAGGAGCATCATAGTACGCCCGTAATGTTCTGTGCAAGTGTACAAGATGAATGACCGGACACACCCGTCCTTGTACCTAATTAGTCTCACGGAGGTAATCGTTACCGTGTGCACAGTCCAATGTATCGGTGACCCAATACATGACCATCGCGTGCTCGACTAAAAATTCCACACATCCGCACCCGGCCACGCAATATGAACCCAGAAGGTCATATGAACGAGAATGACCATAATGAATATCAATGAATAATAATCCGACAGAGTCAAGAATGACTCACCGAGATGAAAATAATAGTGAAGTGATTGATAGCTAAATGAAATGATTGGAACCGTCGTTCCTCGTGAATGAAGTGATTATTCGACAATTTCAACTCTCAATACGGTTAATACAATGATGAATGAGTTATGATTATGAATGAACAACAACAAAAGGAATGAATATCCTTTTAACCGAGTAAGAATTAACTTACTCAACACCGGTGACAATTGTCCTTCCACAAACAAACGTCCTAAATCAGATGTCGGTCGCTCGAACAACCTTGAATAACACAATTACCAACAATCCGTTCAACATACTAATCAAACACGAATATAACAAACTCAAAACGTCGATACGACTAAACCAAGTTCATTGGGGCATAAAATCAAACACGTTGTGGCCAATCTTCGATTGTTTACAACCAAACCTCAATAATACCAACATTAAATCCCCAATAAGTGTTTCAAACCAACAACACATCTTCAATACGATCAATAATCCAATATGAATATCCAAATTCGTGATTTCAACAACAATTAATCGAAAACCCCCGAATCCAACTTAATATTCAAAGTGTTCTTGAATAATCCTTCGATAATACAATGAATAATCATACATATCCTCAATCATGCATACATCACTTCATACAACATGATTTTAACGTCCAAACCATCATATCTCAATACAAAATCGAAATCCAAGATGTTGAAGAAATTACCTCTTGAAGATCCAAGCACTTTGATCCGAAGAACACGCGTTAGATCGACTATCCGAGCTTCACGATCGAATGGAGATCAAGAAAATCTAACACCCAAGTGATTGATGATGGAAAATCTCTCTCTCAAGCTCTCTCTCTCTCGGAACAAGGTGAAAGAAATGACAAAATGAACTGAAAGTCCCGTTCAAGTCCTTATAAACTGCCGGATGTTATGGCCGTAACTCGGCCTACTTACGGCCGTAACATCCCAGGTCAACGGCCTTACGGCCGTAACCAGCCAGCTCGTACGGCCGTAACTCGGCTTCGTCCAGAAACTGCCGACAGCCATACGACCTTACCCGCAACTGACTTACGGGCGTAACTCGCCCTCGTCCAAAACACCTGCCGACATCCATACGTCTGTACCTGCACACCTTATGGGCGTAACTCGACCGATACGGCCGTATCCGGGTAAACTTACGGGCGTAAGCCCCCTTCGTCGAAACTGACCAGGCACCCTACCTGCAACGTACGGCCGTATCCAGCCAAGCCTTACGGCCGTACTTGCCTCATCTTACGGCCGTATGCCGCAACCCTTACGGCCGTAAGTCCTTCTCGTCCAACACATCCTGAAAAAATACGAACATTCCTTACGGCCGTATCCTGCCCATCTTACGGCAGTATCTTGCCTTCGGCCAAAAATGCCTGGGCACCCTGCTCGACACGTACGGTCGTAACCGGCCAAGCCTTACGGCCGTACCTGCTCAACTTACGGCCGTATGCCGCAACCCTTATGGTCGTAAGTCCCGTTCGTCCAAAATGGCCTGAAAACAACGAATGCCTGTTACGGCCGTATCCGACAATCCTTACGGCCGTAACTCGTTGCTGGACAAGATGAAAATCCGACAACTCCGATTTCTCGTTACGATTGACGAATGATCATACATGCCATACGTATGTGAAAGTGAACAAGTCCAACACATGCCAAAGATGATACTACCAACACAAGGCTACCAATCACAATGATAATAATAATACTCCCGTTCCGACACTCAAACGGAGATGAAATGATGATCAGTAACTGATACACGGTTACAACATGCCAACAATGAACGCAAATGAATGAATCATGAATGATGAGTGATTATTAATGAGTGAAAATTACTGAGTGACAAATACTGAATGATAAATACTGAATGATAATGAATGAATTACAATCGGGTGTTACAATTACCTTGATTTGATGTGATGGAGATGATGAAATGATGATTAATCCGAATGATAAGCTTGACGATGATGATAGGTGAGTGCAGCTCGAAAAGATCTCTCCGAATCGCCCGGAATCGCCCGAAAACGCCCAATAATGAAAGAGAAACGAGAAATGACGAAACTTGGGCTGATTGTCCAGTTTATACTATTCCCATATTAGCACACGCTATGACCTGTTATTTAGCGTGCGCTAACGGGTTAACCGGACAGTCCAGTGAACTCTGACGGCCTCGTTAGCGTACGCTACGAACTTGATAGCGTGCGCTGATGCCCTCCCGATAACGTGCGTTAACTCCAAATGTTAGCGTGCGCTAGCTAAATACCTGATGTCCAGTGACTGAAGTCCAGAACCTCCTGTCCTCTGACTTGCTCGCGATAGCGCGCCCTACGTCCAATAATCAGCGTGCGCTACTGCCCCATTAGCGTACACTAAAATCCACTCCTAATGTGCACTAGGAATTATTCCAAAATCAGTCCAGTACCCACTGGACTCTGCCTGATCGGCCTTAGCGCCCGCTACACGGATTACATAGCATGCGCTATCCAAACTTATTAACGTGTGCTACTTACCATTGGTAGCGTGGGCTACATCAACTCTACTGCAGTCCAGTGCCTTATGGACTGTCTGCCTGAACCACGCTGGTATGCGCTAATGCTGAGAGGTAGCAAGCCCTACTCCTCACACACATCCCATTACGACAAAGACAATGATGATAATCACGGCTCGATCCTCCAACCAGGTAGAAATACGAATAATAACTGATATACGATACAAATACTCTGATCGGTGAATACAATGAATGAAAATGAACGATGAATGATCATTAATGAGTGAATAATTACTGAATGTCAATTACTGAATGATAATTACTGAATGATAATGACTGAATTACATCCGGGTATTACATACACCCCCCCCCCCTTAAAAGAGTTTCATCCCCGAAACTAAGGATCAAACAACTCGGGATAACTCTCCTGCATATTATCCTCGGTTTCCCAAGTATCCTCTTCCACTCCATGTCTAGACCACTGAATTTTAACTAAAGGGATCGTCTTGTTCCTCAACTATTTGATTCGCCGCTCTAAGACTCGTATAGAATGCTCCTCATACGAATTATCGTCCGTGATCTCGATCTCGTCGAACTGAAGTATGTGACTCGGGTTGGCAACATACTTCCGCAACTGAGAGACGTGAAACACATTATGAATTCGGCTCAACGCCAGAGGTAAGGCCAATCGATAAGCTAGCTCACCTACTCGATCCAAAATCTCAAACGGTCCAATGAATCTCGGACTCAACTTTCCCCTCTTCCCAAAACGGAAGATTCCTCGACTCGGGGATACCTTGACCAACACGTGGTCACCTGTATCAAACTCTAATGGTTGACGACGATTATCTGCATAAGATTTCTGTCGACTCTGAGCGGTCAACAAACGATACAGGTGACGACCGTACAAGGCCTCGGTGCCGATTGGTTGTGATAAGTCATGCCAACACAAAGGAGATCAACAATGACGACCGTACAAGGCCTCGTAAGGTGCCATCTTAATCGAAGCATGCCAAGTATTATTGTACGTGAACTCGATCAACGGTAGTTGGGCTTCCCAATCATCTTTCCAATCGAGGACGCAACCCTTAACATGTCCTCCAATGTCTGAATAGTCCTCTCTGATTGTCCGTCAGACTGAGGATGAAAAGCTGTGCTGAGATTAAGCTTAGTTCCCATAGCACGATGAACTGATTTCCAAAAATGTGACATGAAATGTCCGTCACGATCAGAATTGATACTCTTAGGAGTACCGTGCAATCTCACGATCGCTTTGATAAACAACTGGGTAAGTCTCTCGGGACCCCACGTATCCTTAATCTCAAGGAAATGAGCTGACTTAGTTAAACGATCCACAATTACCCAAATTGTATTCATGCCACAACGACTCGTCGGCAAACTCGTGATGAAATCCATTGAAATATCCTCCCACTTCCATTCTGGAATAGGGAGCAGTTTCAGCATACCCGCCGGTTAAATGATGTTCTATCTTGACTTGCTGGCAGGTTAAGCATCTCGAAACAAATTCTGCGACTTCTCGCTTCATATTACTCCACCAGTAATTTTGTTTCAAGTCTTTTTATATCTTGCCAGACCCCGGATGAATAGAATAAGGGGTAGCATGAGCTTCTTTCAAAATCGAGTTTTTCAACTCGTCATTCGCCGGAACGCATAAACGATTCTTAAATTGCAAAAGTCCATCCTCGTGGACCACAAATCCAGGGGCTTTCCCCTGAATCACATCCTCCCGGATGCGCGACAAAAACGGGTCTGAACGCTGATTCTCCCTGATTGCTTCCTCAAGGGGCGATGAAATCTCGAACATGCAAAGCTGCCCTTGCACTCGGTGTAACTAGACCTCGATCTCAGGTCGAAGGAATTCATGCTGAAGCTCCTTCTGAACTGTTAAACGAGCAAGCATTTGCTCCTGAATGGACATACGACTTAAGGCATCGGCGATAATGTTCGCCTTGCCCGGGTGGTAAAGTATCTCAATATCATAATCTTTGATTAGTTCCAACCACCGTCTATGTCGCATATTTAACTCCTTCTGAGTAAACATATACTACAAACTCTTATGATCGGTGAATATCTGAAAGGTAACGCCATAAAGATAATGACGCCAAATCTTCAACTCGAACACCACGGCTGCTAGCTTCAGGTCGTGGGATGGATAATTAACCTCATAAGGTCTCAATTGCCATGAAGCATAAGCAATAACTTTCCCCTTCTGCATTAATACACATCCAAGACCGTGTCCGTACGCATTACTATAAACCACAAATCCTTCCGTCCCTTGCGGCAAGGAAAGGACATGTGCTGAAATCAAACGACTCTTGAGTTCCTCAAAACTCCGCTGACACGCGTCAGACCACATGTATTTCTTTTCCTTCCGCAAAAGGTTCGTCATGGGTTGCCCAATCCTATAAAATCCTTCCACAAACCGCCAATAATAACCAGCTAACCCGAGAAAGCTTCGAATTTCCTTACATTCTTCGGAGGTAGCCAATCTCGGATAGCCTCCGTCTTATGAGGGTCGACACGCACACCATATGATGAAATTACATGTTCGAGAAACGTCACCTCAGACATCCAGAACTCACATTTGGAAAACTTTCCATAAAGTTGCTCTCGTCTCAATACGTCAAGGACCTAATGAAGGTGAAATTCATGCTCCTCCCAGTCACGAGAATAAATTAAAATATCATCAATGAAGATAACCACGAACTGATCCAAATAGTCGATGAAAACCCGATTCATTAACTCCATTAATATCGCAGGTGCATTAGTTAACCCAAACGGCATTACCACAAACTCATAATGACCATAGCGTGTTCGGAACGCCATCCTTGCGATATCCGACTCTCGAATTAGCAACTGATGATATCCAGATCTTAAGTCGATTTTGGAAAATATTGAAGCTCCCTGAATTTGATCCAAAAGATCATCAATACGGGGTAGAGGATATTTATTCTTGATCGTCACCCTGTTCAATTCCCGGTAATCAATACACAAGCGGAACGAACCATCCTTCTTATTGACAAATAACACTGGTGCTCCCCACGGGGACGCACTCGGTCGAATATAACCCTTCTCGCTCAAATCCTCTAATTGATTCTTCAACTCTTGCATTTCAGTCGGGGCCATCCGATACGGTGCCTTCGATATTGGAGACGTACCAGGCTCCAACTCAATCGTGAATTCCACATCTCTCTGTGGAGGCAAACCAGGTAACTCATCTGGAAATACATCGGCATATTCTCTCACTACAGGAATATTCATCAACATTACTGATGGTTTCTCAGTCTTGGTCATATAGCACCAATAACCGACACACCCCTGACTAAGTAATTTCACTGCTTTCATCAAGTTGATGACTCTCCCGTAACAGCTGGGATTACTTCCCTGAAATACACATTCGATCCCATCGTCTGAAATGATAGTGACCATACTCTTACGGACACTAATGACGGCATCGTGACGATCCATCCAATCAATACCCAGGATGACGTCGTCTCTCGGTAAATCTACCACGATTAGGGTTGCTAACCAACCACGTCCATGAAGCTGAATCGGACAATCCTTAATCTAGCGATTCCCTATAATTTTCTACCATCAGGTAGACTAATGATATAAGGCTCACAACTAGTAGCACTACTCAGACATAGTTTACTCAAACAAGACTCAGAAATGAATGAATGTGATGCACCAGTATCAAAAAAGGTACACACAGGTTGAGATAGAATTTTCAGTGTACCTGAGATCACGCGGGCCTCCGGATCGTCGGCCTTCTTCATCTCATAAATTCGGGGCTTGCCGGCCCCTGAACCGGACGCTCTCGTTTGATAGCTTTTGGCTCCGCCTTTGTTTTCTCCTGTCGTCTTGAACGACGCTGACTGAGTGGCCTGATTCTGGACCGCTGACTGTCTCGGGGACTGAGATATCGCTGGAGTAGGTTTAGAGTCCCTTCAGCAAAAACGGGCCTTATGCCCAGCAATCCCACAGTTATGGCATGTGATAGTGTGCCTCGGACACTTGGTGCTGAAATGGCCCTGTACTTCACATTTGAAACAGGTGATGGCCGAACTGGACGCACGGGACTGAGATTCCGCGGGTCTAGGCGCCATTGGAGATCGCTCATAAAAAGTAGAGCCCGCACGAGGCTTCTTGAAAGTTGCCTGACTACCTTCAGACTGATTACGATTCTTTGACTTCTTGCTAGCAGATGAAGGTTGCTGCCTAGCAATCTCCTTTGCAGTAAGCTCATAAGTAAGAGCTTTCTCAATGAACTCGGCCAGAGTGGTGCAATTGTGATTAAGCAACTGCATCCGCATACGAGGTTTCAACCTCTTGCTGAAATACTTGATCTTGTCTGCCTCTGAGTGAATAATAGATGAGGCGAAAGGAAGGAGCTCCTGAAATTTCTCGTCGATGGCGAGAACATCATCGTCCGCCAAGGGGTCGGGAGTGAGTAATTCTGATAACTTGGCCTCTCTGAGTGGGGCCGGATAATACCTCTCCATCATGAGAGTCTTGAATTGATCCCAAGTACAAGATCCGTCGGTGGGCTTCAACAATAACCACCATGAATGAGCGCTCTTACCTAGATAGTAAGCCGCAACTGAAACTTTGTGCCCTTCGGGACACTCTACCATAGCAAATAACTTCTCGAAATGCTCGAGCCAGTGAACAATATCCGTAGGCTCAGATGAGCCCTCAAAAGTAGGTGGCCTCTGGAGAGAGATGTCGCCAATGATACTGCTTACACCCCTCTCCTGCCCCTGAGGTGGCAACGGAGGAGCCTGTTGATTCTGAGTAGCTGAGTTCTGCATCGTCTCTATGAGGCATGCCATTTGAGTCATTTGGGAAATCATGCCCTGCATAAAAGCGAGTGGATCAACCCGAACAACTTCTGATTGAGCTGTGTCCCGGGTACGACTCCCTGACAGTGAATGATCATTTCTGGGTGAATGAGTGGCAGCGTCGCTGCTCAATGAATTAGCATTATTCCTCGCGTTCGCGCGTGTATTCACACCAGCTCTCGGGTTTCGGCCCGCACCGCGGCCTCTTCCCCCACATCCTCTGCCTGCTCTCTCCATACTGAAGTGGGAAAGTGACATGATAATTATATATATCGCATGAATATCACATTATGATTACCTTATGAAATGATGAAAATGATCATACACGCTCAAACACAATGATTACATGAATAATCAACTGAAGTGACGTGATTATCTAATGAAATTCTTGAAATGATTATCTTGAATAAGTTAACAAGATTAATGATACGATCCTCAAGATCGACAACTTAACAGTGAAATGAACTGAGTGATTAATGAGTTAACTTGATCGACTTGATCAAAATGAAAATGATGAATGAGGATTGTTGACTGTTGAATGATGAATGAGTGATTCTTATTGCCAGAAATTATACCATGGCGTCAGAAATCTTACTGTTCTTTGGTTTGATGGGCTCGGCTCTTGCACAGGTCACACGTGACGTGAAAGTCCAATGATACTAGTCTTATGAACGATGATTTCAAACGAGACATGACTCGGAAGGTAGTATTCAAAACCACTCTCCGATACTAACTCTGTAACACCCCAAACTAGGCGGCTATTACAGTGCCGTGGACCCCCGACTGGGACCCACCAGGCGAATGAAAATTAATGACTTAAATAATATAATTGCAGTACCGAACCACATTATATCATCAATTACTCCGATGAAGAGTTTCAAGTACAACACACCCAAGATAATACTGAATACATGTATATTTTATATGAAGATAAAATATACAACACTAAATAAAATGAGTATTCAAACGGAAGTCTGCAGCGGAAATAAAAATGAAGAAAACATGAAGACTGAAAGGACTGGGGCCCCCTACTAGTATCACTGGGACTCCTCGCCGTCAACGTTCTCTTCCCGTGCTTTAGCCTTTCCATGAACTGAAAACAACATCCCCCAACGGGGTCAGTTACACAGAACAACAATCCTCAATAGTTGAATAAACACAATCATGATATATCTTAATTTTGAAATTAAGCTGAAGAGGGGCATCATAGTACGCCCGTAATGGTATGTGCAAGTGCACAAGACGAGTGTCCGGACACACCCGCCCTTGTACCTAATTAGTCTCATGGAGGTATGTTACCGTGTGCACAGTCCAATGTGTCGGTGAACCCAATCACATGACTATCACATGCTCGACTAAAAATTTCACTCATCCCCACCCGACCATGCAATATGAACCCAGAGGGTCATATGGACAAGAATGACCATGAAGAATAATAATGAATAACAATCCGACAAAGTCAAGAATGACTCACCGAGATGAAATGATAGTGAAATGAATGATAGCTCAATGAAATGATTGGAACCATCGTTCCTCGTGAATGAAGTGATTATTTGACAATTACAAGTCTCAGTACGGTTAATACATTATGAATGAATTATGATTATGAATGAACAACAACGAAAGGAATGAATATCCTTTTAACCGAGTAAGAATTAACTTACACAACACCTGTGAAGAATGTCCTTCCTCGAACAAACGTCTTAAAAGAGATGTCGGTCGCTCGAACAACCTTGAATAACACAATGTCCAATAATCCACTTAATATACGTATCAAGCATGAATTACGACTAACTCAAAGGTCGATACAACAATATCCAAACTCATTGAGGCATTCAAACAAACACTTAGTGAACATCAATCCTTGATTATAACCAAATCCCAAATATACCGAAACCAAACTCCAAAATGAGTAGTTCAAACCAACAAAACACCTTCAATGATATCAGTAATCCTATAGGAATCCACAACTCGAGTTAACGACAACATATAATCGAAAACCCCCAAAAATATCAAAGTCAACCAAAAAGTGTTCTTGAGTTAACCCCAATATTCATGAAATCCGAAATATACGACAATAAATCCGTAGGAATACCTTTATCCAAGGTAGATAATCCATATCTAACATATTCCAACAACAATCCAAGCTTACACGAAGAAATCGGAAGGAAAATACCCGAAATCCGAAATTCTAGATCCAAGAAATTATTACCTTGATTTGATGTGATGGAGATGATGAAATGATGATTAATCCGAATGATAAGCTTGATGATGATAATAGGTGAGTGCAGCTCGAAAAGATCTCTCCGAATCGCCCGAAATCGCCCGGAAATGCCCAAAAATGAAAGATAAACTAGAAATGACGAAACTTGGGCTGACTGTCCCATTTATACTATTCCCAGATTAGCGCACGCTACGACCTGTTATTTAGCGTGCGCTAACGGGTTAACCGGACAGTCCAGTGAACTCTGACTGCCTCGTTAGCGTACGCTACAAACTTGATAGCTTGCGCTAACGCCCTCCCGATAGCATGCGTTAACTCCAAATGTTAGCGTGCGCTGGCTAAATACCTGATGTCCAGTGACTGAAGTCCACAACCTCATGTCCTCTGACTTGCTCGTGATAGCGCACGCTACGTCCAATAATCAGCATGCGCTACTGCCCCATTAGCGTACGCTAAAATCCACTCCTAACGTGCGCTAGAAATTATTCAAAAATCAGTCCAGTACCCACTGGACTCTGCCTGATCGGCCTTAGCATCTGCTACACGGATTGCATAGCGTGCGCTACTTACCATTGGTAGCATGCTCTACATAAACTCGACTGCAGTCCAGTGCCTTCTGGACTGTCTGCCTGAACCACGCTAGCGTGCGCTAATGCTGAGAGGGAGCGTGCGCTACCCGTACTCAATTAGCGCGTGCTAAAGAGAGTACGTAGCGTGCGCTACTCCTCACACACAGCCCATTAATACGAAGACAATGATGATAATCATGGCTCGATCCTCCAACCAGGTAGAAAGACGAATAATAACTGATATACAATACAAATACTCTGATCAGTGAATACAATGAATGAAAATGAACGATGAATGATCATTAATGAGTGAATAATTACTGAATGACAATTCCTGAATGATAATTACTGAATGATAATGACTGAATAACAACCGGGTATTACAACGGTTATGCAAAAAATGCTGTTAAATTTGTGTGGTGGCATACATTGTAAATATCATGAAACGTTAACAACGGTTATAGCCACAACCACTGTTAAATACCGACAATTAACGGCATTTTTAAAGAAACTGCAGTCAGAATCCATCTTTTAACAGCAGTTGTACTGATAACCGCTGTTAAATATTTATTATCTTAATTTTGACAGCGGTTTTCTGCATAACCATTGTTAATGATCCCTTTATTTTTAATTGTTCTCATTTCTTTCTTCTTTCTTTCTTCTTTCTTTCCACTCTTTCTTCCCTGACGCTTCTGACTCCCCCAACTCCCCGACGCTTCACAATCGACCCACAACCTCCGGCGACCTCCCAACCTCCGCGACCCCACAACCTCCCCGACACTTCGCAATTGACTGCGGTCCTCTACATTGAAATCAAGTACTATTCCGAACTCTCTTCTTGGTTCTTGTGTGTTGTGTGTGTGTTGTGTGCTGTGTGTGTTGTGTGTGTGTGTATTATGTGTGGCAGTGTGTGTACAGTGTGTGTGGCAGTATGTGTTGCGTGTTGTGTGCGTGTGCTATATAAGTGGCGTGTGTGTGTATTTTTGTGTGGCAGTATGTGTGTGTGTGTGTATTGTATGTGTGGCAGTGTGTGTTGTGTGTTGTGTTGTGTGTGGGTGTGCTATTGTGTGGCAGTATGTGTGTGTGTACAATGTGTGTGTGTGTTGTATGTGTGTGTGTGTGTATTGTTTGTGCAACAATGCTACATGTACTCATTTTTACACACATTTGTATACATACTAACTAATAATAGATGGAAAAGTGCATCTTGCAAAACTTGTGTACATACAATTTACTTTTCCATCCATTAATTTCACTTGTCATACCTAATTAGTTAGTGTGTACACTTATGTGTACAAAAGTGTGTACATATAGCATTTTTTATTGTTTGTGCGGCAGTATGTGTAATGTAGTTTTACGTGTTATTTTCTTCTTGTTTGCCGTATAATTTAATCGATTTAGTTGAGTGTGTGTGTTTAATTATGTGTGTTGCTTTTGACAATACTATTTTGTGAAACACGAATTATTTTGGGATAGATGTGGTTAACTTCTTAAGGATCTGCTCCCTTTGGGATAGATGTTAACTTTTGTCTTAAGGATCTTCCCCCAACATTTCGTGCAGATATAATTAGCAATCTTGACAAAGCCATAAGTTGACGTAGTATAAAGTTAATTCTATTTTGACAACAGTTATAGAACAACCATACCTTTGTCATTCTCTGTCAAAACAATGAAATGAAATTCTTTCCCTTATAGAAAACAATAGCAAATTGAATTTCATAGTATGTGTAACAGAAAAGAAGAAATGGATCGAAGTTGGATGCATGCTAGTCGTGCGAGTGCGGAGTATGATAATGGAATTGATCAATTTCTTATATTTGCCCGACAACATCGCTCAGAACCCGATCAAAGATACTTTTGTCCTAGTGTGAAGTGTATTAATGGTAGACGGCTGACACAATTCGTGAACATCTTGTTTGTGAGGGGATAAACACCAACTATACGGTGTGGATATGGCATGGCGAAATAGTAGATGTGTGCAGTGTGTGGAGTGTGTGTGTTTTTTTATATTAATATTTTGCTTAATAAATTAGGTATTTGTCTAATATGAAGGTGGGCACGATGGACGAGGATTTGTATCGATATTTTGATTCTCAATCCATACAAAATATGGGACAGAGGGGAGAAGAGATCTCGAGATATATATCGAGGCGTATGCTTGAGTCGAAGAAGCAAATATACATGGGAGCTTACCATCATAAGTAAGTTAAAGAATGTAAATTTCAAAATATTTTCTTCTTAATAATATGTTTATTCTTTCAAATGCATTTATCAATATAGGCATCATTGGCAACTTGTGGTCATTATACCCGCAAGAGGAACTATTATATGGTTTTGCTCATTACATAATAAGTTCGACTCTCGCATTAAGGCCATACTCCAAAAGTAAGATTTTATTTATAACATATTTACTTGAAAATTTTATCGACGACTCAATATATTATTGTTACTTTTAAAAGTGCCGTGACCGCATTCAAGACCATGGATAGTATGCATACAATTAAACCGAAGCAGGCAGTTAGTTGGATATATCCCCAGATAATATATTTAATTACATGAGTGTAAATATATGTGTGTTTGTGTGTGTAAATATTTGGGTGTGTATGACAACATTGTTTTTGGAAACACGAATTATTTTGGGATAGACGTGGTTAACGTCGTAAGGATCTTCTTTCTTTGGGATAGATATTAACTTTCGTCTAAAGTATCTTCTCCCAACATATCGTGTATGAAGTGTCCGTTTGTTTGTGTTGGTGTCTTTTTCTCTGTGTTGTTGTGTGTGGAGTGTGTGTGTGTGTTTGTAGTGTATGTGTGTGTGGAGTGTGTATGTGTGTGTGTGTGTGTTTGTGTTTGTGTATGTTTGTTTGTGTGTTGTGTGTGTACTGTGTGTGTACCGTGTATGTGTGTGTGTTGTGTGTTTGTGTGTTTGTGTGTTGTGTGTGTGCTTGTGTGTTGTTTGTGTGTGTATTGTGTGTGTGTGTGTGTGCTTGTGTGATGTGTGTCTGTGTGTGTGTGCTGTGTGTGTGTGTGTGTGTTTGTGTATTTTTGTTCGTGTGCTTTGTGTGTTTGTGTGTTGTGTGTGTACTGTATGTGTACTCTCTCTGTGCGTGTGTGTGTGTGTGTGTGTTTATCTGTTGTGCTGTGTGTTTGTGTTTGTATGATGTACTGTGTGTGTGTGTGCTGTGTGTGTGTGTGTGTTGGTGTTCTCTGTGTGTACTTTGTGTGTTTGTGTGTTGTGTGTGTTTATGTTTGTGTGTGCAGTGTCCAGTATGTGTTTGTATGCTGTGTATGTTTTTTGTTTGTGTGTACTGTGTGTGTGTGTGTGTGTGTGTGTGTGTTTGTGTGTGTACTGTGTGTGTTTGTGTGTGTACTGTGTGTGTACTGTTTGTGTGTGTGTGTGGTTGTGTGCTGTACTGTGTGTATGTGTGTGTGTTTGTGTATTGTACTGTGTGTATGTGCGCTATATGTGTGTGTATGTGTACTGTGTGTACTATGTTTGTGTGTTGTGTGTGTTTATGTTTGTGTGTACTGTGTGTGTGTATGTGTTTGTGTGTTGTGTGTGTTTGTGTGATGTGTACGTTTTTTTGTTTGTATGTGCACTGTGTGTGTGTGTACTGTGTCTGTGAATGTGTGTGTTTGTGTGTGTGTGTGGTTGTGTGTTGTACTCTGTGTGTGTGTGTGTGTGTGTGTGTGTGTGTGTTTGTGTGTTGTACTGTTTGTGCTGTGTGTTTGTGTGCTTGTGTGTTTGTGTACTGTGTGTGCACTGTGTGTCAATGTGTGTCAGTGTGTGTGTTTTTTACTGGGTATGCAGTGTGTAGTGTAGTGTGTGTGTGTGTGTGTGTGTGTGTGTGTGTGTGTTTACTCCATTGTGTGTGTTGATTTTATTTACTGAAAGTGACTCATATAATTGTGTCTTATTTTATTTTAGTGTAATAAACAAAATGGAGGTTGGGAGTGTGGTTGTTATGTTATGCATTGGATGTCGACTATCGTCCGAGCGCGTATTTTGGATGGTTGGATGGAGGTAGTACATTTTTAACTTGAATTGGTGATAAAACTATTTACTCGTTTACATTTAATATTTGTTTATTATACATTTATATGTGCAGATGTTTGATGATATTGGAGCACTGTCTAATGATATTATTCATAAAATTCGAGCCGATTGGGGACACTATTTCTTGGAGGTTTGAAAACGTCTTGCGACATGATTTTGGTATATTTGTATGAATTATACATTTAATATTTGTATGAATTATTTAGATGAATTGGTGTTTTTTTTGTATTATCTTTTTCAATGAATTTGGTGTTGGTTAGTTCATTTTCGGTGTGTTTGGAATCAATGAATTGGTGGTTTATTGATTATTACAGTTTTATCCGAGTTCATGTACTGGATTGTGCAAAATAAAGCCAAAATTTGGGCAAAAATCTGGAGAAATTAACAGCGGTTCCCAGAAAACCGCAGTTAAATATGTTGAAACTACAACAGCGGTTCCCAGATAACCGCTGTTAAAATGTAAATATAACGACGGTTCGGAAACCGCCGTTAAGTATCCGTTGTTAATGCGGTTCTACATAACCGCTGTTAATAGGCAAGTTTAACAGCGGTTATATAGAACCGCTATTAAATTGTATAAAACAACGGCGGTTGCTAAAACTGCTGTTAAAATTAACAACGGTACATACAACATCGGTTCTGGAACTGCTATTAATTGGCCCCCAAAACCGCTGTTAAAAGCCTTTTGTGTAGTACTGAGTGGACGCGGACGCGATCGCGGATTCGATATGGGATGTGGCGTAGCCGGCGGGGCGGCCATGTCCAATAACTCTGAGGCTGGTTCGGCAGTGCCATCTTTGTCGAGCAGTGTTCAGCCTAGTGCCGAGGGTCATCAGGACCAGTCTGCTAGCCTCAGTAATTCTCATGATAACGTTGGGATAGCTACTATTCCGCAGCAGGTAGCGAATCAGATGGCACTACTAACTCAGACGGTCTTGTTTAGTCAAGCTAATGCTACTCCGGTTCCGCCTACTGGTCCTAGTACCGACAAATTGCTTCAGGATGTGATACGTATGCGTCCTACGCAGTTCGATGGTACTTCCGACCTTTCTGGTTGGGAGAGTTGGCTATTTGAGATGAAGAAGGTATTCGAGGCAGCAAACTGCTCCGAGGATAGAAAAGTACCAACTGCTCAATACTTTCTCGCCAAGGAGGCAACGACTTGGTGGCAGGCGGTGAAACCGCGTGATCGAGGAGCTATGTGGGATGAGTTCCAGGCACTAATGGAGGCCGAGTGTCGCCCGTGGCCGGTGAAAGAGGTAAGGATTCGATGAAGCAAAACCCCAGGATATTCCCATCCCTCAGGCCATTATGGATTATAATCAGTAGCTACATTACGTGAGGAATCAGGTCCGAGATGAACAGGACAAGATCCGCCACTTCGACATGCGGATGAAACCAAAGATTCGTCACTATATGGAAGGGCTTGGGTGTACGACTCTGAAGGACTACCAGAATAAGGCGATGGCCTATGAGATGTCTTTTTCTGCGACAGAGGTGGCAGCAGACGGCAAGAAGCAGAAGACTTCCGGTCCAGTTTTCGGGAAGTAAGTTAGGCAGGCATCAGAAGACTCAGTCTGGTCCGCGAGCCTTTGGGAATCACTCCCCGTCATTTGGGCGAGGCCATGGTTCTAAGTCTTCTCCGACTGTTCCTGTTCGTGGTCATACTTGTTTTAACTGTGGTCGTCCAGGACATATGATGAGTGAGTGTGACAAGCCGCCATTGTAGTGTCATAATTGTGGTCGTTTGGGGCATCATGTTGGGTATTGTGGAGATGCGAGTCGGGCACCAGTTACTCAGGTGTCGGCCCCAGCTACGAGGGGACCGGGCGTGAATCAGGCTCCGAAAGCTAATCAGCCTCAGCAGAGTTTCAACAGGGGTAGAGGACGTGGGTAGGCTTCTAGAGGGGGAGCTTCTAGTGCGGGGTCTGTTCCGCCTTATGTGTACGAGATGAGATGAGCTGGAGATCCTGTTTTTATACTTTTCGATTCCAGTGCTACATATTCTTTCATCTCTTTGGATTGCATGCGTCGTCTGCATGTTGATTGTTTGGTTGCATGAGAACTGTTTGTTGTTAGACTACCTAGTGGAGATAGTATTGTGGGGGATCGTGAGGTTAAAGATTTTCCAGTGAGTATCACGGGGAGCGCTTGGTCTTCTAATCTGATTGTGGTAGACATTAAGGATGAGGATTTGAACCATGGTGAGGATTGGTTGGATCGACATAGGGTGATCATGAATTATAGAGCGAGGACCATTTTGATGTTAGCCTCTGACGGTACTGAAGACACCTTTGTGGGAGTCACATATTTTTTATCAGCGCTATGAAAGCAGTGAAACTCTTTCAAGGAGGTTGCACTGGTTACTGGTGTTTTGCTATGAGATCGGAAGAAGGGGGAGTCGAGCTCTCATCTATTCCAGTAGTGAGCGAGTATCCTGAGGTCTTTCCAGATGAGTTGCGGGGTTTACCACGGGATCAAGAAGTAGAGTTCACCGTTGACTTAGAGCCGGGTGCGGCTCCGATTTTGAAAGCGACATACCGCATATCACGTGCCGAGGTGACTGAGTTGAAGAAACAACTGAAGGAATTGCTAGACATGGGCTACATTCGACCGAGTGCTTTGCCTTGGGGCGCACCAGTCTTGTTCGTAAGGAAGAAGGATGGGTCACGGCGTTTAGCATCGACTACCGAGAGTTGAACAAGGTGACCATCAAAAACATGTACCCGCTTCCGAGGATTGATGACTTGTTTGACCAGTTGTAGGGGACTACTGTGTCCTCGAAAATCGATCTGAGGTCGGGATATTACCAGCTCCGAGTGAAGGATTCAGATATTCCGATGACCGCTTTGTTGGAATATTTATTCCACATATTCATAAATAGTGTTTTGATGATTAAGTTGCTAAACAAAACAAAACAACAAAGGGGCGAAGCAAATGAACGAAGCAGATGAAGATGCAAAAAGCTGGAAAAAATGCAAAGCTAGCGCACACTAGTCTTATACGTTAGCACACACCAACAATACCCAGCTGCAGAACAGACGAGTTCGAAGTAACCTGAAGTGAAGTCATCTGATAAAGATAGCGCACGCTACTCATGATCACTAACGCATGCTATCGAGTCCATTTTACCGTTGTGAAGATATTCAAGCACAGAATGACGTATGCAGTGAAGTCAGGCATAGCGCATGTTACACATGATATTTAGCGCATGCTAAATATCAGTTTGAAATCAAGTCAATCAATCTGTTGGGAATAATCTGATGCAAAGTCAAAAAGTATAAACGGATATATGACACATGCAATGATGCAAGATTAGCACACGCTACAAAGAAGTATTAACGTACGCTAACAGTCAGAGACAGTAGCCACTGGACTGAAACTGGAAAACAATAATGTACGCTACACAGAGTTCATAACGTATGCTAAGGCACAAATGCGCGATAGCGCATGGTAAGGGGAAGAGCTAGCGCACGCTAGCAAGTCAGAAGTCAATAACGGCTAGCTTGATGAAGAAGGCTATCAATACCACATCCTTGGTATCAAACCATACAACAACTTCAAGCAATCAAGACATTGATCTGATATATATATTCATTATATTGTTGTTGTGATATTGAGCTTATATTGTTAGTTTGAGTGTTTATACATTCAACACATACACGAGAAGTAAAGAAAAGATACGATTAGATTCGGTGTTATTAGGATCAAGGATCTAGCATTGTTAGAATCACAATCACTATCTTAGTGAGGTTTATCTAGTACCGATATAAAGATAGATTGGTTGATTCCTTGTCCAATAGAAAAGGAAAACGGTTTAACTTGGACCGGAAAAAAGACAAGTAAGAGAACGGTTTTACTCGGACCGATAGAAGACGAGCTTGTAACGGTAATCCCTCGACCGATAGAAGAGAGGTGCAGAGGTTTTGATCTTTATCCTATAGAAAAAGATACTGAGAGATAGGACGTAGGCACGTTTGGCCGAACCTCTATAAATCCTTGTGTGATTTATTTTCTGCCCTTTATATTTACGCTTCCGCACAACGGCGCAAATACCGAAATTGATCCAACAATTGGTATCGGAGCGGTACCTCCAATAAGCAGCTTAACATACAAGGAGTCGATCCAAATGGCGTTCAAATTTGCACCGTATGAAGATCTTGTGTCAAACCAATCTCCATTCTTCGACGGATCAAATTATATGAAATTGAAAGAGAAGATGTCAATCTTCATCCGAGCTTATGATATTGAGATTTGGAAGATCATATGTCTAGGTCCGAAAATTCCCACGAATTACAATGGGACTATAAAAAGTTTCGAAGAATATGATGATAGGGATTGGGAGAACGACCACCAAAATTGTAAGGCAACGCAAATGCTTTATTGTGCCTTAAATCCAGAAGATCTCGATCATATTTCCTCGTGTAATAGTGCCAAAGAAATTTGGAAAAAGTTAGAGGCAACTCACGAAGGAACAAATCAAGCAACATTGAGCGATGAATATGAATATGATGATCTCAATCAAAATCTCGCTCGTATGGCCCGAAGTTGTTGTATGGTTTGATACCAAGGATGTGGTATTTATAGCCTTTTTCATCAAACTAGCCATTATTGACTTCTGACTTGTTAGAGGCAACTCACGAAGGAACAAATCAAGCAACATTGAGCGATGAAGATGAATATGATGATCTCAATCAAAATCTCGCTCTTATGGCCCGAAGTACACTCGACGATAGTGATGTCCAAATCCGGGTGAGTACGTCATCTCAAGATGAGTTAGTTGAAGCATTCGAGTTATTACATACTGATTTCCAAAATGCTTTAAAAGAAATCAAATCCCTACAATTGAAAAATAAATTATTGGAAACCGAGATTTCCAAAATTCTTGAAAAGGAGAAATCTGTTGAAATCGATCATTCTAAATGCCTTGAAAATGAAAATATTTAAAAGGATGATCTTGTTAAAATTCAAACCGAACTAACAAATTTAACGAAGAAATTTTCTCTCGAAAATGAGAAATTTGAAAATATGCTCTCGGTTCAGAAGTTTACTTTAAATAAACAGAGTTTGGGATTCAAACCGCGTTCTAAAAACGAATCCATAAATTTAAAAATACCCCATTGTGAAAAATGTTTAAAAATTGGGCATCACATTTCTAGTTGCAAAAGCCCAAGACGGCCGATAAAAATCAAAAGGATTTGGATTCCAAAAGGAACCGTTATTCCTAACATCGTCCATATTTCGAAAGAAAAACCAACTATCGGTTGGATCCCCAAAAATTAATTTTTAACAAATTGATATTTTACAAAGGGGAGATAATATTTTCAGGGGAGTTATTTCCTATAATTATATTCATCATTTGGTATCATGCATATTCAATAATGTGTATCCTCTATATTTTTTTTCACTTTTTACTGAATACAAAAAGGGGGAGAAGGAGTTGAATCGGATAAAAGCATCATGAAAGATATGACGAGAAAAATAAAAAGTAAAACGGAGGAGAAAATAATAAAAACCGAAGAAGTCAAAAAGAAGAATAAAGCATACAAAAAGGGGGAGAAACGAAGGAGTTGAAAAATAGGAAGAAGTCGAAAATGACAGAAAAAGAAAATGGGTGAAACTAACGAAACGATCAAAGCCAAAAACTTTGAAACGTACATATACATATATATTTTAGTTTTGCTGGTTTTATCCAATTCAAGAGTTGTTTTGTAATCATCAAAAAGGGGGAGATTGTTGGAATATTTATTCCACATATTCATAAATAGTGTTTTGATGATTAAGTTGCTAAACAAACCAAACCAACGAAGAGGCGAAGCAAATGAACGAAGCAAACAAAGACGCAAAAAGTTGGACAAAATGCAAAGCTAGCGCACGCTAGTCTTATACGTTAGCGCACGCTAACGATACCCAGCTGCAGAACAGACGAGTTCGAAGTAACCTGAAGTGAAGTCATCTGATAAAGATAGCGCATGCTACTCATGTTCACTAACGCACGCTATCGAGTCCATTTTACCGTTGTGAAGATATTCAAATACCGAATGACGTATGCAGTGAAGTCAAGCATAGTGCACGCTACAGATGATATTTAGCGCATGCTAAATATCAGTTTGAAATCAAGTCAATCAATCCATTGGGAAGAATGTTATGCAAAGTCAAAAAGTATAAATGGATATATGACGCATGCAATGATGCAAGATTAGTGCATGCTACAAAGAAGTATTAACGCACGCTAACATTCAGAGACAGTAGCCACTGGACTGAAATTGGAAAACATTAACATATGCTACACGGAGTTCATAACGTACGCTAAGGCACAAATGCGCGATAGCGCACGCTAAGAGTAAGAGCTAGCGCACGCTAGCAAGTTAGAAGTCAATAATGGCTAGTTTGATGAAGAAGGCTATAAATACCCCATCCTTGGTATCAAACCATACAACAACTTCAAGCAATCAAGACATTGATCTGATATACATATTCATTATATTGTTGGTGTGATATTGAGCTTATATTGTTAGTTTAAGTGTTTATACATTCAACCCATACACGAGAAGTAAAAGAAAAGATACAATTGGATTCGGTGTTATTAGGATCAAGGATCCGGCATTGTTAAAATCGCAATCGCTATCTTAGTGAGGTTTTTCTAGTACCGATAGAAATCTAGAGTGGTTGATTCCTTGTCCAATAGAAAAGGAAAACGGTTTAACTTGGACCGACAAAAAGACAAGTAAGAGAACGGTTTTACTCGGACCGATAGAAGACGAGCTTGTAACGGTAATCCCTCGACCGATAGAAGAGAGGTGCAGAGGTTTTGGTCTTTATCATATAGAAAAAGATACTGAGAGAGAGGACGTAGGTACGTTTGGCCGAACCTCTATAAATCCTTGTGTGATTTATTTTCCGCACTTTATATTTACGCTTCTGCACAATGGCGAAAATACCAAAATTGCTCCAACAGGCTTTTCAAACGAGGTATGGCCATTACGAGTTTGTGGTTATGCGGTTCGGGCTAACCAATGCCATAGTCGTGTTCATGCAACTAATGAAAAAGGTCTTTATCGAATATCTCGATAAGTGTATAGTCGTCTTTATCGACGGTATTCTGATTTACTCGAGGAGCAAGGAGGAGCATGCACGTCATCTGTATATCGTGTTGAAAATCTTGAGAACTCAGCGCCTTTATGCGAAGTTCTCAAAGTGCGAGTTTTGGTTGCGGGAGTTTATGTTTCTCGGTCACGTGATCTCGGCCAAGGGTGTTCATGTGGACCCACACAAGATAGAGGTAGTTTTAGATTGGGCGCCACCCAAGAACGTGAAGGAGGTCCGTAGTTTTCTGGGTTTGACTGGGTATTATCGAAGGTTTGTCGAGGGTTCTCTAAACTCGCTCGATCGCTTACTCATTTGTTTAAGAAGTCAGAGAAATTTGTATGGTCAGACGAGAGGCAGGAGAGTCTCGATGAATTGAAGAAGCGGTTGACTAATGCTCCCGTATTAGCCTTACCGTGTGGTAATAAAGGCTTTTTAGTGTATAGTGATGCCTCGGGCCAGGGCCTCGGATGTGTGCTCTTGCAGCACAGAAAGAAGATTTCGTATGCTTCCCATAAGTTGAAACCATATGAGCTGAATTACCCAACTCCTGATCTAGAATTGGCTGCGGTCGTGTTTGCCTTGAAGATTTGGCGTCACTATCTGTATGGTTCTTCTTGTCAGATTTTCACCGATCACAAGATCATGAAGTATATATTCACTTAGAAGGATTTGAACATGAGATAGAGGAGGTGGCTAGAACTGATCAAGGACTACGACCTCGAAATCCTTTATCACTCGGGCAAGGCAAATGTAGTGGCAGATGCCTTGAGTCGAAAGTTGGTGTCGCTTCGGGAACTTGAGTTACTTAGGACTCAGCTAGAGCTCCAGCGAGAGTTGATATAGTTGAGCATTGAGGTTGTATTACCAGGGAATGCTGGGCAGTTGTGCGCACTTGAGATCTCTTCGTCTCTGGTTGACGACGTCAAATCGAGACAGCTCGAAGATCCAATGTTTATTCAACTCCGTGAGAATGTGGCTAAGGGGAAAGCCGCGGGATTCATGATTCATGAAGATGGTGTGTTGAGCTTCCAAGATAGGTTGTGTGTTCCGAACGACTTGGAATTAAGGAAGGGCATTATGCGGGAGGCTCAGGCGTCACCTTACACAGTTCATCCGGGCTGGAGTAAAATGTATAAGGATTTGAGGGAGTGAAGAACGAGGTAGTTCAATTCGTGGCTAAGTGTTTGACTTGCCAGCAAGTCAAAATAGAACATCAACGACCAGCCGGGTTGTTGAAACCACTTCCTGTCTCGGAATGGAAGTGGGAGTACATCTCTGTGGATTTGGTCACGAATTTGCCAAGGACGAAGACGGGAATGAACATTGTTTGGGTGATCGTGGATCGACTAACCAAGTCGACACATTTTCTGGGCATCAAAGACACCTGGGGTCCATAAAATCGTATTTTTATTGCGTAGATAGTGAGGCTTCATGGCACTTGGGAATTGGAAAAGGATATGCGTGCGAGATACCCCGAGCTTTTTGATCCTTAAGTTTCGGGATGAAACTTTTTTTCTTAGAGGGGGTGAATGTAATATCCGTACTTTTTATTTTTAGCAGTTTCTATTTTTGGCGCATGTCTATTTTAACGACTCGCTTGTAACCGTTTCGACATTTGGATCTATTTTGGTCTTCGTGTTTTTTTCATTTGGACGAGTTTCGGAAGTGTTTTTAGGATATTGGCTTTATGTTATGTTTTTGTTGCATGTATGTTCCATTCTCGTAAAACTCGTTTGATTACGTTGTTTCCTT
Source organism: Orobanche coerulescens (assembly GCA_033398695.1). Lineage (NCBI taxonomy): Eukaryota > Viridiplantae > Streptophyta > Magnoliopsida > Lamiales > Orobanchaceae > Orobanche > Orobanche coerulescens. Next base: position 117,440,087 of record CM065805.1, read on the forward strand.
GTTCCCACGAGTCCGTATGGTTGAGTTATTCGTGTTGTGAGTTTCGGATTAATAATCCAACGTCGTATCTTGATTTTCGGACGTTTTGGGCCGTTTTGTAATTTCCTAAAGTTTGAGAGAACTTACTTCCGTCGTCGAATTCCAAACCTTTGGGTAGTTAGAATTGAATTTCCAATTAGCACTTAGATTCATCATTGGGAATACTTTGTAACCGTATGTTCGGATTGTTAGTAGTTTCGGGTTTCGATGTCGTTCGGGGCGGTTCGCACAGTAGTCTTCCCAAATTGCTGTCCAGTAGGGTGTTACGGCCGTACACCCTAATAGTTACGGCTGTAATATAACCTTGTTACGGCCGTAATAGCTTCTTTGTTACGGCTGTAATGTCCCGCTGTTCTTAAAACAGCGGGCAGTGGACATAAGTCCTCACTTGTTCCTTTTCAGATTTTTCGACGAGCGACGCAAGGGATCCCTTCAGGGGGCGATTTTACCGCTTCCAATCCGTGTGTTCATCATCCTTCATCACCGTGTTATCGTGGTAGCATATTATCATCAACGAAATCATCCTACTCCGTCTGAATTCAAGGTATTTTGGCTTAGAACCCTAACTTTGTTAATTTTGGGGGGGTTTCGGGATTTGTCCTTTTAAACTCGAATTGTTCATTTATGTTGCAATATTTCTTATCGATTATTGTTATTGGGTGATCCCCAATCCGTTTTCATCGAGTTAAGTCCATGAATTGTTGATTCGGGGAGGTTTTGTGAAAACCCTCGCCCGTGTTTATCTTACGTGTATTGTTATGCTTGGTAATACGGGTTGTGCGCATATTCCGTTCGGTTATTGATGCCGTTTAGGACTGATTCATATTAAATTTTCATTTAGGAGAGAACGTGGTCACTCCGGGTCATTCCTAGTCGTCGTTTAGTTTCTGTCTCATCGAAGATGTCTCAAAGGCGAGTACTTTACATTTGTTCGCATATTATAGTATTTGATTTATGGCTTTCCGTGTATGTTGTGGATGTGAATGCGTATGTTCACCCACGGATCGGTCCGACAGGGCCTCTGGGAATACGAAGTGTCGTGTGTATGTGTATCATGAACTGGGGTTAACCACCCAGGGATGTTCCGACGGGGCCTCTGCGGGGTGCGGTGGCCGTGATTCTCGTACCAACGGTTAACGTTCGAAATGTTTTGTTGGAGAACTATGTTTTGTGCATGTGCACCGTAATATTACGGAATATAAATGTTTTCTAAAGTGATTTTGGCGCATATTTCATCTGATTAGAATGGTAGTTCAAATGGTACTGTACTTGAACTAGTTGTTGTCGCTAACCCCTTAAATGAGGGAAATACTTTTGTATTTCAGGTACAGGTCATGGAGACGAACGAGCATGCGGACAGTACGGAGGTGATCGGCAAGAGTGATTATGTTCAGTAGTCGTTTGTTTGGGGTCTTGTCTTTTAAACTTATTAATTATGTCATCTGTTTCAGTACTCGAGTACTTTCTTCTTTTGGACTTGTATTTGTTTGTGGACCCGGTTTGGGAAGGATTTTATTTGTTACTTTCGATTTCGGTCTATTGGTTTTCAATGTCTTAAATCGTGAAGTCATTTCTATGATGATGATGTTTGTCATTGGTCGTGATGTCGAGTTTATGCATTAGCCTGGTAGATTCTAAAGGATTGGATCCACGGCGCTGTAAAATGCCCTGAACGTCTTGGGGTTGTTACATGACCTCGCTCCGATACCACTATTAGAGTTCAGGCCATAAATCGGATATGCAGTGGAAATAAAAATCGCACAGACCGTGCTCATCCGAACTTATAAAGATGATCGATCAAAGATTGCATAAGGGGGTAAATAAAAGAATAGAAATCATACCCTCGTAGACTCGACTTCTTTAATCTGATGATGATGAGCATGAATCCAATCCGTGAAGCTTTTGGAAATTTCAACGCCGAAAATGCTGAATGTCTCTACGAATCACGCGTCGGAAAAATAATTGGAATAAAACTCTATCTTCTAGTTCTCCAAGAACATGGCTACAAGAAAATAGAGTAAGCCATAACAAAATGAAAGCTATGTTCTAAACATAGTTTTTCTCTCTTTTGTTTATTGTAGAACAAGTCATAGAAAACATTCTCTTTAATTTTTTCTCTTGCGTCCAAACTTTCAAAGTGGAGTGGTATAATATATATTACTATATCGCCCATTCTACCACATTTGAAAAGTCTCCTCTTTATATTTTATTCCTCACATGTTAAGTAAACACTTAACAAAGTGTTAGTCTTCCAACAATCAAGGGAAGACTTAGTGATGGTGAGAGACGGGGGCGGCCAAGTGGACTATTGAATGGTCCAACCATTTAGTCCGTGTTCTGGACCCCCATTTATCTAGTCCGATAGATAAACCTTGGCCCGTCACAGTGTACTTATATTAATTAATTAATCTAATTAATTGATTATATCAAATATTATGTATTTAATTTCTCCAAAAAATAATTATATTTGAATTCAATTAATTTCTTCAATAATTATTTAATTCCTCTGACCAATTTAATTTATCCAATAAATTCAATTCAATTGGACATTCAATGTCCAATATTTACTAAGAGAGAATATGCTTAATTTAATCCATCAATGATCATGAATGCGTGACTTTGTAGGTTCGTCTCAGTCAGCAACTGGAGAATTCAAAGAGTGCGAGGAACACTTAGCGAGTCCGTGGCTCACACCGCAACCCAACTGAGAACAAATGATGAGAATCGTTCCAAAACCTGTTATAAGTATCGTACACATATAAACTCTTCAATCATATGTCCCGATCAACTTTTAGGGTCACGATTAACTCAAACCTTATCTATACTTGACTCTATGCATGTGTTAGTGCACATGAAGATCATAGAGATCTCGTGTCTCAAATACAACCAGCTCAATTTCTTTGGCCAAAGACTTTTGATCTCATTTGTCACTAATCGCATAAGACATTATCCTGTTCACTTAAAGGAGAAAGAATCCTTTCTTGGTATTCATAGAGTGCTACTTGCCGATTAAGTTACACTTCGAGGTTGATACCTACCGACAGGTGCTTGGATCGAACTATTATAATGACTAACTTAATGAAACAATCACATTTTCTACTGAACCCTTAAGTCAAAGGTTCACGCATACCTATCATAACCTTAAGATTCAGTCATTGATTACTGTAGAGTGAAATCCATGTGACTGAATCAAGGTGAGTCGTATCTGAGTATATTAATTCATTTACTATACCCATACCAAATTCTCCCACTACTACTAAGTGACGACATGCACATTTCTAAGCATACGATATACAAGTTTTCATAAAAACTTAACACCCAGTTAAGTTTCATCGACTTACGGATAAGTTAAGCAATTTGAGTTCTAAACACTGTTAGAGTATGGCCTCGAATGCCACTCAGAGGATGTTGAGTGAGGGAAATGTACTTGTTATTATGTAAATCATTATCATAAGGCAATTGTGTGTTTCTTTATTTACAGGTAGTTACTGGAATTCCTAACTCTTAAATATATATAAGAACTAGTCCATGTATTTGAGAGCAAAACGTTCCACTCCTTATTGGATAAGGGGGTCGGCACTGGAAAGGTTTATAGCTCAAATACTTAATCATTCGCAAGTCGATGAAACTTGACTGGGCGTTAAGTTTATATGAAGACTTGTATGACGTGTTCTTTGACATGGAGTGCGCTTGTCAAACACTAATGGTTAGTGGGAGCACACTTTATAGGTATGCTAATTGGATTAATATACTCGAACCGACTCACCCTCGATTCGTCACACGAATTTCACTCCGGGATAATCAATGATGGAATCGAAAGGTTGTGATAGGTATTCATGAACCTTCGACTTGAGGATTTAGTAGGGATGTGCTTGTGACGTCAAGATTTTCATTAGAGTAGTTCGACCCTGTAAACCGGAAGGCAGGTGTCAACCTCGACGTGCATCTTGACAGGCAAGTAGCAGGTCCTACTAAATACCAAGAAAGAATTCTTTCTCCTGTTAGTGAACGGGTTATATGTCTTATGCGGTTATTGGCATATGTGATCATAAGTCTTTGGCCAAAGCATTGGAGCTAGTTGTATTGGATACACGAGAGCTCGATGATCTCAATTTGCATAAACTCATGCATAGCGTCAAGTACAGGTTGGGTTTGACTGACCGTGACCCTATAACTTGATCGGGACATTTGAAAGAAGGGTTTATACGTATACTGGTATTCACGACAGAATGGTTCTTGAATGATCCCAATCATTTGTTCTCAGTTGGGGTACAGTGTAGGCCGCCAGGCTGGCTAGGTGGTGCTACCACTCTTTGGTTCCTCCCATTGCTGAATGAGACGGACCTATCGAGTCGCGCAATAGGATTGATGATGGAATGAATCGAGCTTATTCTCTCATTATGAATATTAGATATTGGATATCTAATTTGGGACATTAGATGTCTAAATCGATTTATTGGATAAATTGATTTACGGCCTAATGAGTTAAATAAATTACTGGGTGATTAATTTAATTCATAATATAATTATTTCTTGGAGAAATTAATTATGTTATTTTTAATTTGATATGTTTAATTAATTGGATTAATTAAATGATATAAATACATTGGAATGGAATGGAAGTTTATCTGTTTGGGCTCACGGGAGTCCAAAACGGACCGAACTCTTCTTATCTTTATAGTTGGGCGCCCCCTATTTTTTCCACCCACCTTCCTTTTAGACTTTTGTTTCCATTTCATAATGGATGATAATGACATGGTGGGGCATTTTTCTCATGTGCATGAGTTGTCACATGTGGGATGAAATTGAATAAAGGGAAAAGACTTGGATCACTCCCCCCTTGATATTCACAACTTCATTTGGGAGTTTTCATATGGTTGAGAGAGAGAGAAAGAGCAAAGAGTTCTTTTTCCATAGTCTTCATCTTCTTTATATTACTTCTTGGTTTTTCTTGGAGAAAATCAAGAGATTGATTGAGAGTGTACACTTAGAGTGTAATATTCACATTTAATAGCTTCGTCATCCGATTCTAGCCGTAACCTTAGAAGTTGATTGGGTGATCGTCATTCTGTTCGTTTCTCCGGCGCGTGGCAAGTAGAGACGCGGTCCTTTCGGCGTTGGATCATCCAAGAGCTTGGAGCGGACTGGATTCATGGAGAGCAACTAAAGCTTGGGAATAGCTCAAGAGAAGGACACCATTTAAATAAACGGACTACAAGGGTATATTCCTCGTATCTCTTGTGTTTCGTTTATATTCGTATATACGTAGCTCGATCGATCCTCATAGGGATTCGGATAGAATTAATTTTCATTTTACCGCTTTCGCTGGGCCTTCGTTTTAGGCACCGAATCCAAACAGTGGTATCGGAGCATAGGTCTTGCGATCGTATATACGATATTTGGCATTTGGAATGCTTGGTTAGATGGTGAATGATTTGGAATCATTTATAGTCATAATCGTGGTGTATGTTTTTCGTTCGTTGTAGTTGTATTTTTTCGTAGGTTTATGTCTAAATATAAATCTTTAATTTCTAGAAATGTGATTTATATTGTAGATATGAAAGTCGAAAAATATTCATATTGGATATCCGGTCGAAAATCTAGCCCCGAATCGTCGTTGGACGACTTTTCGGATGAAGGGCACGAAACTGCCGGGGTGACCCGACCGTGTCATTTGACATGGCCGTGTCCGTCAGGCCAGCTTTGGAAGCTGTTGGGGTAACCCGACCGTGCCATTCAGCACGGTCCGTGTCTGGCCGGCAGACTGCCAAGGATGACCCGATCGTGTCATTTGACACGGACATGTACGGCAGGCCAGCTTTAGAAGCTGTCGGGGGAACCCGACCGTGCCATTCGGCACGGCTCGTCGCCGGCAGATCGCCAGACAACTCGACTGCGCTAATCGGCACGGCCAGATCGAGCAACAGCTACTTCGACTCGATTTTTTCGTGTATTCTGAAAATTAATCTCCCGCATGTTAAACTGGATTTAATATGATTAAAATGATTTATGGTATTTCATTTTATAAGGGAAATTTGATTAATTGGAATATTTGTGGGTGACCGAATACTTTGAATGTTTTTATATTACCGGTTGTGTGAATTGATTGGATCAATTCTAATTGTTGTTTATATGTTGATTGGATCAATGTATCTCTACGCTTTCCGTTTATATAGTATTTATTGGATGAATGCTTTTGAATGGGGATGTGGTTCATGGACTTAGTTTTGAATCTTTAGATTTATTCGATTGGGTTGCAAAAGCCGTTTTGAGCCTATTTATTTTACTAGAAATATTTGTAACTAGGATGCAATTTTTCGATGTAAAATTTATATATAATGACGAAGACCGGAGGAAGATCCATTTCAAGAAGACGAAGATTTAAGACGAAGACTTGTAATTAGATTACAGAGTTTTTGTTTTCTAGGAACGGTCCATGAACTACATGTTAGTAGCAACTAGGTTGTGAATAGTTGTTCATATTGTATGAATGCTACAAATGCGCTTAAATGAATTAATGTGCAAAGTGTAACATTAATCACGAAAATTCTTCCACATAAAATTATTAAGTTTATAAGGTTTCAAGGTTTTCCTTCCCTCCATCGAGCTTTCGGGAAATTGAGGTCCAAACCCGATGTGCTATGCTTCCAAGTTATCGGGGTAGTCGTTCAAGGAGGATGGATAAATTAGCGAGAGGGCATTGTATACCTTCGGTTGGAGCAAATTTTATCCCTAGAAACCTAATAGGTTGCCGGATAAGATTCAATTGTGAAACTGATTTGCATCGATGGTATAAACTTAACTTGTTCACGAACCATAGAAACCGTATAGGTTGAGGGAGTGAACAAGGGGAAAAAGAAGATCGTATCATCCATTAGATGGGTTGGTGTTGGACGCAACTTTATGAAAAGTAATAAACTAGAAACCTATTCGATCACCACTATGAAGTAGTGCGAACGATACTTCCGGATTTCACATGGGAGTATGTTATTCCGATTAGAATAGTGGGAGCTGGGTAACAAAAATAGAAAAGACCATAATTCTATACTCAGATCATAATTAAATGAGTTACTAATTAATCTGTTATACTTAATGCAGACATAACTCTCAATATGAAAATGAACCCACTCGCAATTCTACTCGAAAAAACACCTTGATCGGACCTAACTTTGTGGATTGGCCCCGTAATCTGATGATTGTCCTCAGTATAGAGGCACTGGGATACATCATGGAGACGGACATTCCGGCGCCTCCAGTGCGGATAAGATCCAATCAGGAAGAGATAGAAAAGCACGAAAAGTGGGTAAAGGATGACATAAAAGTTCGTGCATACATGATGGCTTCTATGTCTAATGATCTTCAGAGAGCTCATGAGAAATTGACTTCTGCTAGGCAGATTTCATCTCACTTGATAGAGCGTTATGGTGAGCACAGTCGAACTGCTAGATATGAGATATCCAAGGAACTGTTCGGTGCAAGGATGAAGGAAGGTGAGAAGGTTGGGGACCACGTCCTCAAAATGATATCTATGATCGAGAGATTGGAGGCTCTTGATTTTAAGATGGATATTTCTCTTCAAACCGACCTTATCCTACAGTCTATCCCTGATTCCTTCTCACAGTTTGTTATGAGCTTCAACTGCAATGAGATTGCATGCAACTTAGCTGGGATAATGAACAAACTGGTGACCGCTCAGTCTAAGATGAAGACTCCGTGGATGAAATAGTCTGCCCTTGTGATTTCTTCTGGATCTCGGAGGTCCAAGAATAAGAAGAAAAAGACCAAGAAGCGGACGGGACCACAATTCAAGGACCTAAATGGTAAGGGCAAGGCCCCGATGGTTCTGAAGAGCAAGAAGAAGGATGCCTGTCTCAAATGCAGTGAGTTGGGCCACTGGGCAAGAGACTGTCCAATTCTTCATGGCGCTTCAGGTGCAGAACTTTTAGTTTTGGAAACAAATTATTCTGCTACTGTATTTTTGACTTCATGGATACTAGTTCTGGTGCTAGTTCTCATATTTGTACCATGAATCAGGATCTGGAACAAAGTAGGAAGCTTGGAGCTGGGAAAGTGATGATTACTGTCGGAAGCGGGGATAGTGTCGAAGCAACTGACATAGGATCACTTCTTTTGGGTTTAGAATCCGGTTTTATTCTAACTTTAGAAGTTGTGCTTGTTTTGCCCAAGGGGCATAAAAACATTGTATCCATTCCAGTCATGGATCAGAAAGGCTTTTTATTTTTCATTGGTGATTGTTCCTGCAAAATTTATTTTAGAAATAAACTAGTGGGCACTGCTACATTGATAAATGGATTGTATCATCTAAACCTTAGTAACAAAGTCGTTGTGAATACTATGACTAGGAAGTGTGGTAGGGATGAAACTAATCATGTTTTGAAATGACATCTTAGACTTGGTCATGTTGGTCAGACCAAGGTTTACAAAATGGAAAAAGATGGACTTATGGGTCCATTGGGATAGGATCCTTTTTCTACTTGTGAATCTTGCCTTAAAGGCAAAATGACTAAGTCCCCCTTCACAGGGACTTTTGAAAGAGCTGCTGATAAATTGGGATTAATCCATACCGACGTATATGGTGCTTTGGAAGCAGCATGTGATGGATATAAATATTTCATTACGTTTACAGATGATCATACTAGGTACGGTTATGTATACTTAATGAAACATAAATCTGAGGCCTTTGAGAAATTCCAGGAATTTAAGGCCCTACTCGAGAAACAAACTGGAAATCATATCAAAGCACTTCGGTCGGATCGAGATGGCGAGTATATGAGTGTGGAGTTTGATGAGTTCCTAAAGAAACATGGAATAGTATCACAACTAATGCCTCCAGGTACTCCTCAGTTAAATGGTGTGTCAGAAAGAAGGAACCAGACCTTGTTGAACATGGTCCGTTCCATGCTGGGCTATACTGACTTACCAATTTACCTGTGGGGGTATGCACTCCTGACTGCTGCTTATATCTTGATCAGATGTCCTTACAAATCCATTCCTAAAACTCCACATGATATGTGGGAGGGCAGGAAACCAAGTCTTAATCACATTAGGATTTGGGGATGTCCCGCCTAAGTCAAGAAGACTAAGGTGGAAAAGTTGGAAGCGAGGTCCGTGAAGGGACGTTTCATTGGATTCCCAACTGGGACGATGGGTTATCTATTATATATGCCCGAAGATCGAAAGATCGTTATTGTTTTACAAGCACACTTCCTGGAAGATGAGTTCATTCAGGAAGGCAGAGCAGGTAGAAGTTTTTCTTTGTAAGAATACAATGAAACTCCTTAGGAGACACGTGTAATATCCAAAATTTCTACTACTATTGTTTAATATTATTTTATCCGAGTTATGTTGTACAGCGTGGAATATGTATAGTATGGATAAATTAAATGAAGGACTGAGATGTCAGTATTGGTATAATTGTCATATTTGGTCGACAGTTGTAATTGAGGATATAATATGTTGAGTATATGTATTCAGTATGCCGTATGTTCATATTCTGTATGTTGAGATGTTGGACAAAGATAGCTGAAAATGGCTAAGTGTAGCATTATTAGCGTATGCTAATATACATGCCTAGCGCACGCTATCGTGCAGGCATAGCGCACACTAATGATAAACGATAGCGCACGCTAGTACAGACCATATCAGAGGGAATCTACGTGTGGACCCGGTCACTTTCGGCGCATGTGCTTACGAGGTCAACGGATGTTTGTTGTGAATGGTTAGCGCACGCTAATGCATATTTTTAGCGCACGCTAACATCAGATCGGTCCAAGGGAATCTTATCCTTGTTGAAGCTGTCGGCGTGTGGACCCGTCTTCGGAGCATACAGACAAACGAGTCAACTATGAGTAGCGCACGCTATGATCAGACACTAACGTACACTAAAAATAGAAGATTACGTAAGCTATTGCATGCGCGTTGTGTATGTAACTCATTGTATGCAATAAGACAGTAGCCTCTGGACTGCGATAGCGCGCGCAACCAAAGACAGTTAATGCACGCTAATAATAGTGAGTATGTATATGTGCAGTTGGCCATTATTCTTCATTTTGTCCATTCTCTCCTTGCAAACGATAGAGAGGGTTCTTAGAGAGATGTTTGAAGTTCCAAACACTGGATTATCGTGGAGTTAATCATCTATAACCATATTAAACTTGGAATCGATTGGAAACAGATTCAAACTTGGGATTCAATCCATTCCTTCAAAAAGGTAATCACTCTTCATCTTTGGATTTCGTTTTGGATTGAATGTTGATATTCTTGAGTTGATGATTATTATATAAACAAGTTGACAAGCATGATGATGAGATGGATTACCGGAGTATGATGATATTAATGTGATTCGTATGGTTTGAATCGTATTGATTCGTTTTATTGAGATTAGTTGGTTAATTCTTCTCCTCAGTTTTGAATGTTGATGTTATTGTTGATAATTACTCCCTGTAATGATAGATTATGGAAGTGTTGTTTCGTTCTTAATGTTTCATGAGGTTGATATTGAGGAAGATGATATATGGATATAAGAATTGGATTAAGAGTTGGATGATTACATATATGTTAAAGGATATCGGATTTCATTGTTTTGATAGCTATGAACATGGTTTCCAATCACTTAGTGTTCTTGATAATCACCCTATGTTGATCGGAATCTAAAAAACATGCATCTGTACAGCATTAGTGCACGCTAAGCTTACGGGCTAGCGCATGCTAATGGGAGCCACTTAGCGCACGCTACGTTATGCGTTTAACGTGCGCTAAGTAGGCAGACAATGCAGCATTTTCGTGTTATGGTTGTGAATTTGTACTGGTTTGAGTTGGATTGTTCAGACTTATGTTTAATCGAGATGTCATAGAACCGTTGGGTTTGTGGATTCGTTATATCGGTTATTGATTGTTATCGGATTGTCGTAGAACCATGCTTTGCGGTCGTATTCGAGAATGTTCGTAGATTGCATTGATCAGGGTCAATGGACTTGTAGATGACGGCAATGGATTTGGTAACGACTTCATCGATATCGAAGCAAGTTATTACTTGCTCAGTTATAATGTTTAATGAATGATTTCAGTTTCATTTCGTTTATAATGCATATAGCAATGATGATATGTTGTCTTCCCGATTCTGGAAGTTTAATCATACTGTATATGATTTATTTTGGTTTTTGGAATATTCGGGTATCGAGGTTACATTATGGTAAAGACGAGGATATGAGTATCTATAGTTCATTGTACATTTGGATCGCTGAGCATTGAGGATAATTGCCGATAATGATTTGACATCGAGATTGGTCCTGAAGGACTCGGACAGGTATCTTAGTTTGATTCGGTTTAGTGTTAATGATGTTGATCATGCAGGTTGTCATTCATGTTGCTGAACATGAAGTCGTCCTAGTTATTTCATCATAGCGTCGTTCATATTTTGATTCATATGTTGTTCATGTTGATGAACATATTAAGTTGCATACGTGTATGCATAATTGTATTGTTTATGTTGTAAATGATCCGATGGGATCATGAGGATCTATGCTGAGGGCACTGGATTGGATGTCCACCATGCGTTGGTTCGACGGGATCATCATGGGGATCTAAGCTGAGGGCGCTGGATCGCTGGACAGGTTTTCGACCATGCGTTGGTCCGACGGTATCATCATGGGGATCTATGCTGAGGGCGCTGGATCGTTGGATTACCCAGTATTGTGTTGATGGAATCATGTGGATTCGCATCGTTGGTTTTATATGTGTTTTTTTTGTGCATATGTATATTGTTGGTTATCCATCTCATGTTGATGTAGTATGATCATCAGGGGATCTATGCTGAGGGCGCTGGATCATGGGATTTCCATTGAGTATACACTGTTGTTATTGTTTTGAGCATATTGACGTGGTCATATGAGTATGCATTTGTAGGTCTTGTGTTAGGACCGTGCCCGTATTGCATTGATCTGATCTCGGATTAGACTGACATGATTGTCGTGGTATTGTGCATCTCGAGGTATGTTCCGTATTTCCATTGGTTGTTGTCTTTTGATGGACAATCGATTATTGTGTTGAGATGTGATGATGCCACCCGATGGATTGGGATTGGACCGAGTTAGCAGAATTCGTAATAGTGAGTTATGATGATATTTTAAGAACCTTGGGTTCCGTTGAGATACAATACCGATGATTAGATATGAGCTTACCGTGTTGTTGAGGATATGAGATGTGAACTTTGGTAATTATTATCACGAGTTGGTAAAGTTATGGCGGTAAGATTACATTGGTCGTATTCTTACTTAGTATTGTCATTGGTATGTAATTATTGATGTGATGTGATGGTTATCATTATTGGACATTATGGCTGACCCCGTCGTGAGCTTTATTTTTAGGTTCTTGGATTATCAAGCTTGTACCGATCGTGGAGAGACGAGCTTCCCGGAGGATACTGGCTAGGGCATGTATTTATGTATTGAGTTTCCTAATCAGTTCTTGTATTCTGCTACTAGAGTATTTTAATTGTTCGTCTTTTTCCACTGCGTGAGTATTTTTAAATGACCTATTGGTATCTGTAACTTAGGTTACTATGGAAATCGGTTTATAAATTTGTTCTGTTGGTACGTGTACGCGATATCTTAACGTATGTTTTTTTAAACTGTTGAGTTTTGGCATTTCGGGCCTTGTGGTTTCAAATGAGATTTTACGACGGTTTTGATAAATGAGTTTTATAAGGTCTTCGAATGTTTTAAATAGATAATACCTTCGTTAGCCTCTTGGACATTTGTAAATGTTTGCGAAAATTTCCTTCAGCCTTGTGGGTTCCATCTCGGGGCCCACGGTGCTGTAATATTCTTGGATGGCTCTGGGGGTGTTACAGAATATGGTATCGGAGCATAGGTTGAGAAAACCTAGGCAGTCGGATCGAGTTGGGTCGTACTTTTGTCGTGTCATTCGAGTTGTCGGTTGACAAGTGTTTGAGCTCTGAGTTTTTGTTGTTCACTCGGGCTTGTATGTTATGTGATTTACCAGTGTAGTACTAGGGTTGTTGTAAACTTTTCCGAATGGTGTTAACGTGTTTCTTCGGATAGAGCCATGTTGTGTTCTATAGTTGAGTTGAGTTTGCAAAATGTGTGTTTCGAAAATATCTGTGTCGAGTATTTTCTAGAGTCGAGACATGTGCCAGTATCACGGGGAATCGTCGGCTTCACGATCTGTAAGTATTTGGATTTTTGAATTGCATTGAAATTTATAGCCGTTCTAAGTTGATAAGCTTTGAGATGCAGCAGAATATTATGCGTTACAATATGATATGACAAAGTTGAGTCAGGATTGATGATCTTAAGAAACTATGATTTTGGAAATCAGTATGTTGTGTAGATTTTGGAACGGAATTGTGCATTTGGGAGATTGTTGTGGATGGTTGAGAGGAACATGTAGTCATGTTAGTACATTTTGAGAATTATGAACTGCTTTTGAGCATTTGAAAATGATACTTTTCGAAATGAATGTTTTACGGATGTTTTACGGAAATGATTTTGGGCCGAGACCCAATCAATTTTGAAATAGTTTTATAACTCAGAACTTGGGGTCCAAAAGGGTTTTCTACTTATTAAACTTCCTATAATATGGAACGAGATACGGGTTGAGTCCCTAATGTTTTAAAAAGATTTTTGGTTTTCTAAAACTGCTGAGATTTGTAAAACACTTTACCAATCGTTTATCTATTTCGTTTCTGCATTTTGGAGTTTTAGTTTACTTGTTCAAATGGAACCTCTCGGGAAGTCTTTCACTGTGTTGATTTGTTTCAATGCATTGTCATAGCATAATTGAGGTGATCCAGGATGGGATAATGGTCGACGTTGCGAGTCATATGTGGTAGAGGAGTTTTTAGTCGGAGTTTATATATTGAAATTTTGGAACTCTATCGTGTGGTTTTCCGATGGAATATCAATGGATATTGGTGATGAACCGAATTGGTATACAGGAGTATGAATGTGGTCAATCATTTGCATAGTTTTCAGTTTAAAACTTCGAAATCGCGTGTATTCGAAGGAAACTGTTATCAAATACTTAGCACCAGCGAGCTAGTTTAACTTTTCAAAAATTTATCTCGTAGTCTTACGAAAATTTATGTTTTGAATTTTGAAATTTTTGAAAGAACTTTCGAAAATTTGTCTTCTTGACGAGACTATATGATTTCAAACTGGTTTTGAAAATGTGATTAATATACATACGCATTTAGTGCATAATGCATGTCGTGATGAAGTTCTAAGTGAGGCTCACAAATTGGATAACACACTAATGGTACGAGGAAAAGAGATCCGTACTTTAGTATGGTAATTTGGCTATTCAGGGATGATCAGTTGGTTGAGTCAATAAGAGAAATATGCTGCGTGTTCTAGATTTATACATAGGATGTAATTTTGGAACTTTGGATTTTGTGAAACCGGGACATATGTGTTATGTGATTCCATTGGTATGGTAGTAGCGCGACTCTACCATAATGAATTTTGAATGATTTCTTTGTAAGTGTCTATTTGGGGATGGTAACCCCATGCTGGTTGTTTTGGATATTGAGTGGTCGTTCCCACTCCATGTATGATTGGATATGTTTGTCGGGTTATGATTGGTTGTTTGTATGTCGAGGAGTATGTTTGACAGTCAGGTGTGTTTATTGAGATCCACTGTATGTTATTGGTGTGTCGTTTTGAGAACTTTATTCGTTCGCATATTGGTTTTGTGTTGATCGTGTTGAAGTTTACCGTGTGAAGGTATTCTCGATTTTCGTTGATCGTTCGTTAGTAATATTGGATTTTATCATGATGATGATATTCTCGGCTGTGTTTTGAACTTTAGATTGGTCGTATTAGAGTTTATTATGTCAATGATATTCTCGGTTAATCTATTGGTTGATTATTGCTGGTGATCATCTGAGCGTTCAGATTGTCTGTCGATGTTTCGGGATTCGTTGCCATGGTGTTGAGCAGTTGTTTCACAGATGCATCGTGCATTATCGGTTTTTAGCAGATTGGGACTTGATTGTGTAATCAGGCAGACAAGATTTGATACGGATAGATTATTTCATCCTGAGATGATATATTTTTGTTGAGACTCATGGAATGTGATTGTAAGCGTATTGAGGCTTTACAGTGAAGTCACTTGCTAGTATCTCAAGACATCGTCGACTTCGCGCATTTGTAAGTATGCTATTTTGGTTATTCAGTAATAATGATGATTGATCGTTGTCGTGATGGTTTCGGAATATTTTGGTTGAACGGTTTGTTTGTTTTCTATGACGGATTGCAAGTTTTGAGGACTAAACTTATTTTAAGTGGTGTAGTATGTAATATCCGAAATTTCTACTAGTATGTTTAATGTTATTTTATCCTTATGTTATACAACGTGGAGTCTGTATAGTATGGATAAAATAAATGAAGGACTCAGATGTCAGTATTGGTATAATTGTCGTATTTGGTCGACAATTGTAATTGAGGATATAATGTGTTGTGTATATGTATTCAGTATGCCGTATGTTCGTATTCTGTATGTTGAGACGTTGGACAAAGATAGCTGAAAATGACTAAGTGTACCATTATTAGCGTACGCTAATACACATGCCTAGCACACGCTATCGTGCAGGCATAGCGCACGCTAATGGTAAAGGATAGCGCACGCTAGTACAGACCAGATCAGAGGAATCTATGTGTGGACCCGGTCACTTTCGGCGCATGTGCCTACGAGGTCAACGAATGTTTGTTGTGAAGAGTTAGCGCACGCTAATGCATATTTTTAGCGCACGCTAACATCAGATCGGTCCAAGGGAATCTTATCCTTGTTGAAGCTGTCGGTGTGTGGACCCGTCTTCGGAGCATACAGACAAATGAGTCAACTATGAGTAGCGCACGCTATGATCAGACACTAACGTACGATAAAAATAGAAGATTACGTATGCTATTGCATGGGCGTTGCGTACGTAACTCATTGTATGAGTAAGGCATTATCCTCTGAACTGCGATAGCGCGCGCTAACAAAGACAGTTAACACACGCTAATAATAGTGAGTATTTATATGTGCAGTTGGCCATTATTCTTCATTTCGTCCATTCTCTCCTTGCAAATGATAGAGAGGGTTCTTAGATAGATGTTTGAAGTTCCAAACACTGGATTATGGTGGAGTTAATCATCCATAAAAATATTAAACTTGGAATCGATTGGAAACGGATTCAAACTTGGGATTCAATCCATTCCTTCAAAAAGGTAATCACTCTTCATCTTTGGATTTCGTTTTAGATTTAATGTCGATATTCTTGAGTTGATAATTATTATATAAACAAGTTGACAGGCATGATCATTAGATGGATTACCGGAGCATGATGATATTAATGTGATTCATATGGTTTGAATAGTATTGATTCGTCTTCTTGAGATTAGTTGGATAATTCTTGTCCTCAATTTTGAATGTTGATGTTATTGTTGATAATTACTCCCTGTAATGATTGATTATGGAAGTGTCGTTTCGTTCATAATGTTTCATGAGGTTGATATTGAGGAAGATGATATGTGGATATAAGAATTGGATTAAGAGTTGGATGATTACCTATATGTTAAAGGATATCGGATTTCGTTGTTTTGATAGCTATGAACATGGTTTCGAATCACTTAGTGTTCTGGATAATCACCCTATGTTGATCGGAATCTGAAAAACATGCATCTGTACAGCATTAGCGCACGCTAAGCTTACGGGCTAGTGCACGCTAACGGGAGCCACTTAGCGCACGCTACGTTATGAGTTTAACGTGCGCTAAGTAGGTAGACAGTGCAGTATTTTCGTGCTGTGGTTGTGAATTTGTACTAGTTTGAGTTGTATTGTTCAGACTTATGTTTAACCGAGATGTCGTAGAACCGTTGGGTTTGTGGATTGGTTATGTCAGTTATTGATTGTTATCGGATTGTTGTTTATTGATTATTGCCATAGGTTGTGGTAAGTGATCGGTGATTAGAACCATGCTTTGCGGTCGTATTCGAGAATGTTCGTAGATTGCATTGATCAGGGCCGAGGGACTTGTAGATGACGGAAATGGATTTGGTAACGACTTCATCGGTATCGAGGCAAGTTATTACTTGCTTAGTTATAATGTTTAATGAATGATTTCAGTTTCATTTCGTTTATAATGCATATAGCAATGATTATATGTTGTCTTTCCGATTCTAGAAGTTAAATCATACTGTATATGATTTATTTTAGTTTTTGGCATATTTGGGTATCGAGGTTACATTATGGTAAAGACGAGGATATTAGTATTATAGTTCATTGTACATTTAGATCGCCGAGCATTGAGGATAATTTCCGGTGATGATTTGACATCGAGATTGCTCCTGAAGGACTCTGGACAAGTATCTTAGTTTGATTCGGTTTAGTGTTAATGATGTTGATCATGCAGGTTGTCATTCATGTTGCTGAACATGAAGTCGTCCTAGTTGTTTCATCATAGCGTCGTTCATGTTTTGATTCATATGTTGTTCATGTTGATGAACATATTGAGTTGCATACGTGTATGCATAATTGTATTGTTTATGCTGTAAATGATCCGATGGGATCATGAGGATCTATGCTGAGGGCGCTGGATCGGATGTCCACCATGCGTTGGTTCGACGGGATCAGCATGGGGATCTATGTTGAGGGCGTTGGATCGCTGGACAGGTTTTCCACCATGCGTTGGTCCGACGGGATCATCATGGGGATCTATGCTGAGGGCGCTGGACCGTTGGATTACCCAGTATTGTGTTGATGGAATCATATGGATTCGCATCGTTGGTTTTATATGTGTTTTTTTTTGTGCATATGTGTATTGTTGGTTATCCATATCATGTTGATGTAGTATGATCATCAGGGGATCTATGCTGAGGGCGCTGGATCATGGGATTTCCATTGAGTATATGTAACACCCCCAAACTAAGCGGATATTACAGTGCCGTGGACCCCCGACTGGGATCCACCAGGCTAATGAAAATGAGTAAATTACGCAGGGTAAATGTAGTACCGAACCACATTACACAATTAATTACTCCGATAAGGAGTTTCATACAACACACCTGTGATGATATCAATACAAGTATATTTTATATGGAGATAAAATATACAACACCGAGTGAAATGAATATTCAAACGGAATGTCTACAATGGAATAAATGAAGGAAACATAAATGATCAAAAGACTGGGGCCCCTACTAGTATCACTGACTCTCGCCGTCACCGTGCTCTCCCGTGCTTTAGCCTTGCCATGACTAAAAACAAGATCCCCAACGGGCCGCCATACGTAACAACAATCCTCAAGAGTTAAAAATACACAATCATGAGTTATCCATGCTTATACAATATCCTCGTCGAAACATACGCAATCAAACATGCTATATGAATCAACAAATGATACGGCTCAAAGGAATGGCGCCACACTACGTCCGGATGGAAATGTGTCCGTGCACAAGCCACCAACGAGTATCGATCGAATACACGTGTGGTTTTGTACCTAATCGGCCTCACGAAGCCATCAACTCGTGCACACCCAATGTGAGGCCACCAACCAACACACGACTATAATGTGCCCGACATGAAAATCCTACACATACCAACCGGCACGCCAAGATGACCCTAATGCCACAATATGACAAAAGTGACAACGAAAATGAATCATGACTCACCAAGATTAAATGATGGTGAAATGAATGACAGCTTAATGAAATGATTGGAACCGTCATTCCTTATGACTGAGGTGATTAATTGACAATGACAAGTATTGATACGGTTAATACAATGATGAATGAGTTACGATTATGAATGAACAACCTCAAAAGGAATGAATATCCTTTTAACCGAGTAAGAATTAACTTACACAATACCGATGAAGAATGTCCGTCCACGAACAACGTCCTAAATGAAATGTCGGTCGCTCGAACAACCTTGAATAACACAATTACCAATAATCCGATCATTACGCAAATCAAAAACGATCATAATTGACCCAAACGTCGATACAACAATATTTGAACTCGAATATATCGAAACCAACTCCATGATGAGTATTTCAAACCATAAAAACACTTTCAATGATATCAATAATCCCATAGAAATCCACAATTCGAGATTATAACAACGACAATCGGAAATCCCCAAATTAACCGAAGTCAACCCCAAGGGTTCTTGAAATAAACCCCCAAAATAGCCGTTAAATCCGTAGGAATATACATATCCAAGGTAGATAATCCATATCTAACATATTCCAATAACAATCCAAGCTTACACGAAGAAATCGAAAGGAAAAACCCAAAAATCCGAAATTCTAGATCCAAGAGATTAATACCTTTGATTCGATGATAAGGAGATGATGAAGTGATGATAATCCAACTCAAAGACTTGAAGATGATGATGGATGATAAAAGCTCAAAGAGAACTCTCCAAAATCGACCAAATCGCCAAGAACCGACGAGAGAATGAGAATAGATGACAAATGACGAAATCTGGGCTAAAGTGTCCAATTTATAGCCAGTCCAGGTTAGCGTGCGATAGCCCTTGTGCTTAGCGTTCGCTAACGAGTAATTTGGGTAGTCCAGTACCCACTGTCCGAACACGGTAGCGCGCGCTACGTACCTTTTTGTAGCGTGCGCTACGGCCATACTACTAGCGTGCGTTAAAACCCATTGTTAGCGTGCGCTAACGAATTATCTGATGCCCAGTACTGGAGTCCAGAAACCTTCTGTCCTCTGATCTGATCTCGATAGCGTGCGCTACGAACAACGATTAGCCTGCGCTACCACATCGCTTGCGTACGCTGAAAACCACTCCTAGCGTGCGCTAGGAATAAATTCAATTCAGTCCAGTAGCCACTGGACTCAACCTGATCCGACCTTAGCGCGCGCTACACCGACTGCATAGCGTGCGCTACTTCGGATCACTAGCCCGCACTACTTACCATTCGTAGCGTGCGCTACCTATAATCCCAACTGCAGTCCAGTGCCTTCTGGATTGCCTGCTCAACTACACTAGCGTGTGCTAGTGTTGAGAGGTGGCGTGCGCTACCAGTACTCAATTAGCGCACGCTAAAAAGAGTACGTAGCGTGCGCTACTCCTCACACACAGCACACTAAGAAATGACAATGATGGTAAACACCGCACGATTCTCCAATTAGATTGATGATGAATGACGATTGATACACGATACAATACTCTGAACGGTGTACACAATGATTGAATATGAGTGACAAATGATCATTAATGAGTGAAATTACTGAGTGATAATGACTGAATGATAAATACTGAATGATAATTACTGAATTACAACCGGGTATTACATACCCCCCCCTTAAAAGAGTTTCGTCCCCGAAACTAAGGGTCAAACAATTCGGGATAACTCTCCCGCATACTATCCTCGGTTTCCCAAGTACCCTCTTCGACTCCGTGTCTAGACCACTGAATTTTAACCAAAGGAATCGTCTTGTTCCTCAACTGCTTGACTCGCCGCTCTAAAACTCGTATAGGACGCTCCTCATATGAATGATCATCGGCAATGTCGATTTCATCGAACTGAAGTATGTGACTCGGGTCGGCAACATACTTCCGCAACTGAGATACATGAAACACATTATGAATTCTGCTCAACGCCGGAGGTAAAGCCAATCGGTAAGCTAACTCGCCTACTCGATCTAGAATCTCAAACGGTCCAATGAATCTCGGACTCAACTTACCCCTCTTCACAAAACGGAAGATACCACGACTCGGGGAGACCTTGACCAAAACATGGTCACCCGCCTCGAACTCTAACGATCGACGACGATTATCTGCATATGATTTCTGTCGACTCTGAGCGGTCAACAAACGACTTCTAATCAAAGCTACCTTCTCACGGGCGGCTAAAAGCATATCGGGCTCGGTGCTGATTGATTCTGATAGGTCATCCCAACACAAAGGAGATCGACAACGACGACCGTACAAGGCCTCGTAAGGTGCCATCTTAATCGAAGCATGCCAACTATTATTATACGTGAACTCGATCAATGGTAGTTGGGCTTCCCAAACGTCTTTCCAATCGAGGATGCACGCCCTCAACATTTCCTCTAAGGTCTGAATAGTCCTCTCTGATTGTCCGTCGGGCTGAGGATGAAAAGCGGTACTGAGATTAAGCTGAGTTCCCATAGCACGATGAACTGATTTCCAAAAATGAGACACAAATCGTCCATCACGATCGGAAACGATACTTTTAGGAGTACCGTGCAATCTCACTATCTCCTTGATGAACAACTGGGCAAGTCTCTCGGGACCCCACGTATCCTTGATCTCAAGGAAATGAGCTGATTTGGTTAAGCGGTCCACAATTACCCAGATCGTATTCATGCCACGACGACTCGTCGGCAAACTCGTGATGAAATCCATAGAAATGTCTTCCCACTTCCATTCTGGAATAGGGAGAGGTTTTAGCATGCCCGCCGGTCGCTGATGTTCAATCTTAACTTGTTGACAAGTTAAGCATCTCGAAATAAATTCCGCGACTTCTCGCTTCATATTACTCCACCAGTAGTTTTGTTTCAAGTCCTTATACATCTTACTAGACCCCAGATGAACAGAATAAGGGGTAGCATGAGCTTCTTTCAAAATCAAGTTCTTCAACTCGTCATTCGCCGGTACGCATAACCGATTCTTAAAACGCAGAAGTCCATCCTCGTGAACCACAAATCCGTGGGCTTTCCCCTTAGTCACATCCTCTCGAATGCGTAACAAAAATGGGTCCACACCCTGATTCTCCCTGATAGCCTCCTCAAGTGACGATGAAATCTCTAACATACAAAGTCAGTCTCGAACTCGCCGGCTGCACTCGATCTTGGGTCTAAGGAATTCCTGCTGAAGCTCCTTCTGGATTGTTAATCGAGCAAGCATCTGATCCTGAACGGACTTACGACTCAAGGCGTCGGCGACGACGTTCGCCTTGCCCGGGTGGTAGAGGATCTCGATATCATAATCTTTGATTAGTTCCAACCACCGTCTCTGTCGCATATTTAACTCCTTCTGAGTAAATATATACTTTAAACTCTTATGATCGGTGAATATCTGACAGGTAACGCCATAAAGGTAATGACGCCAAATCTTCAAAGCAAACACCACGGCTGCTAGCTCCAGGTCGTGGGTCGGATAATTGACCTCGTAAGGTCTCAATTGCCGCGAAGCATAAGCAATAACCTTCCCATTCTGCATGAGTACACATCCGAGACCCTGCCCAAACGCATCACTATAGACCACAAATCCTTCCATCCCCTGCGGCAAGGAAAGAACAGGTGCTGACGTTAACCGGCTCTTGAGTTCCTCAAAACTCTGTTGACACGCGTCGGACCACGTGTATTTCTTATCCTTCCGTAAAAGGTTCGTCATGGGTTGAGCGATTTTAGATAATCCCTCCACAAATCGCCGATAATAACCCGCTAATCCGAGGAAACTTCGGATTTCCTTAACATTATTCGGAGGTAGCCAATCTCGAATAGCCTCCGTCTTCTGAGGATCGACACGAACTCCGTCTGATGAAATTACGTGTCCGAGAAACGTCACTTCGGACATCCAAAACTCACATTTGGAAAACTTCCCATAAAGTTGTTCTCGCCTCAACACGTCGAGAACTTGATGAAGGTGAGATTCGTGTTCCTCCCGGTCACGAGAATAAATCAAAATGTCATCAATGAAGACAACCACGAACTGATCCAAATAGTCTATGAAAACCCGATTCATTAATTCCATGAATACCGCAGGTGCATTAGTCAACCCAAACGGCATAACCACAAACTCATAATGACCATAGCGTGTTCGAAACGCCGTCCTTGCGATATCCGACTCTCGAATCCGAATCGATGATATCCAGATCTTAAGTCGATCTTGAAAATACGAAGCCCTCGGTTGATCTAAGAGATCATCAATACGGGGTAAAGGATACTTATTCTTGATCGTCACCCGGTTCAATTCCCGGTAATCAATACACAAACAGAACGAACCATCCTTCTTCTTGACAAATAACACTGGTGCTCCCCACGGGGACGCATCGGTCGAATATAACCCTTCTCGAACAATTCCTCAAGTTGGTTCTTTAATTCCTGCATTTCGGTCGGGGCCATCCGGTACGGTGCCTTCGATATCGGGACGCACTGTGCTCCAACTCAATCGTGAATTCCACATCCCTCTCGTGGAGGCAAACTGTAACTCGTCTGGAAAAACATCGGCATATTCCTTCACTACCGAATATCCGTCAACATTATCGATGATTTCTGGTTTTGGTAATATAGCACCAATAACCGACACATCCCCGATTGAGTAATCTTACCGCTTTCATCAAATTAATGACCTTACTGCAATGTACCGGATTACCTCCTCGAAACACACATTCGACCCCATCGTCTCGAAATGATAGTGATCATACGCTACGGACACTAATGATGGCATCATGACGATCCATCCAATCAATACCCAAGATGACGCCGTCCCTTGGCAAATCTACTACGATTAGGTCCGCCGCCATACACGACCATGAAGATGAATCGGACAATTCAATCTCACGATTTCCGACAATTCGTCTACCATCGTAGACCAATGACATAAGGCTCACAACTAGTAGCACTACCTGCATTTAGTCTATTCAAACATGACTTAAATGAATGAATGCGATGCACCAAGATCAAAAAGGGTACACACAAAGTTGAGATACAATATCGAGTGTACCGAGATCATCCGGCCTCTCGGATCGCCGGTCTTCTTCATCTCATAAATTCGGGCTTGCCGGCCCCGAACCGACGCTCCTGCCTCGATAGCTCTGCTCCGCCTTTAGCTCTGTCGTCTTGAATGACGCCGACCGAGTGGCCCGATTCTGCATACCAATGACTGGGGCTTGAGATGACGCCGGAGTGGGTTTAGAGTCCCTACGGCAAAACGGCCCTATGCTCAAGAACCCCACAGCTTGTGGCACGTGATACCGCTTGGACATTTGGTGCCGAAATGACCTGTTCTTCACAGCTTGAAGGTGTGATGGCCGAATCGCCGCCGCGACCGAGATTCCGCGGTTTAGGCGCTATCCGAGGACGCCGAAAAGGTAGAGCCCGCACGTGGTTTCTTGAAAGTGGCCTGACTCCCGTCAGACTGATTACGGTTCTTAGACTTCTTGCCAGCTGATGAGGGTTTTTGCTTAGCAATTTCCTTAGCAGTAAGCTCGTAAGTGAGAGCTTTCTCAATGAACTCGGCCAGAGTGGCGCAATTATGATTAAGCAACTGTATCCGCATACGAGGTTTCAGCCTCTTGCTGAAATACTTGATCTTGTCCGCCTCAGAGTGAATGATAGATGAGGCGAACGGAAGAAGTTCCTGAAATTCTTCGGCGATGGCGAGAACATCATCATCCGTCGAAAGGTTGGGAGTGAGTAGTTCCGACAACTTGGCCTCCCTGAGTGGGGCCGGATAGTACCTCTCCATCATGAGGGTCTTGAACTGATCCCAAGTACATGATCCGTCTGTGGGCTTCAACGATAACCACCATGAATGAGCGGAGGAGCCTGTTGATTTTGAGTAGTGGAGTTATGCATCGCCTCCATTAGTTATGCCATCTGAGTCATTTGGGCCATCATGCCCTGCATAAAGGCGAGTGGGTCGACTCGAACACCCTATGACTGAGCTGTGTCCCGGGTTCGACTCCCTGATAGTGAATGATCACGTCCAGGTGAATGAGTGGCAGCGTCACTGCTCGATGAGTTAGCATTATTCCTGGCATTCGCACGTGTATTCACACGAGTTCTCGGGATTCGGCCCGCTCCACGGCCTCGTCCTCCACGTCCTCTGCCAGCCCTTTCCATACTGAAGTGGAAAGTCATATGATGATTATATATCTCGCATGAGTATCACATTATGATGATATTATGAAGTGATGAAAATGAGCATACGCGCTGAAATACAGCGATTACATGAATGATTAATTGACGTGACATGATTATCTGATGAAATTACTGAAATGATTATCTTGAACAATTTAACAAGATTGATGATATGATATTCAATATCAACAACTGAGTAATGAAATGAATTGAGTGATTAATGAGTTAACATTATCGACTTGATCGCAATTGAAAATGATGAATGAGGATTGCTAACTGATGAATTATGAATGAATGATTATTGCCAGAAATTATACCATGGCATCATAAATCTTACAGTTCTTGGTCTGATTGGCTCGGCATTTGCACAGGTCACACGTGACGCGAAAGTCCAATGATACTAGTCCGATGACGATGATTTCAAATGAGACATGACTCGGAAGGTAGTATTCAAAACCACGCTCCGATACCAACTCTGTAACACCCCCAAACTAGGCGGATATTACGGTCGTAGACCCCGATCGGGACCCACCAAAGCTAATGAAAATGAGTAAATTACGCAGGTAAATGTAGTATCAACCACATTACACAATTAATTACTCCGATAAAGAGTTTCATACAACACACCTGTGATGATATCAATACAAGTATATTTTATATGGATATAAAATATACAACACCGAGTGAAATGAATATTCAAACGGAATGTCTCAGCTGAATAAATGAAGGAAACATAAATGATCAAAAGACTGGGCCCCTACTAGTATCACTGACTCTCGCCGTCACCGTGCTCTCCCGTGCTTTAGCCTTGCCATGACTCAAAAAAAGATCCCCAATGGGGTCAGTTACACAGAACAACAATCCTCAAGAGTTGAAAATACACAATCATGAGTTATCCACAATTATACAATATCCTGTCGAAACATACGCAATCAAACATGCTATATGAATCAACAAATGATACGGCTCAAAGGAATGGCGCCACACTACGTCCGGGATGGAAATGTGTCCGTGCACAAGCCACCAACGAGTATCGATCGAATACACGTGTGGTTTTGTAGCTAATCAGTCTCACGAAGCCATCAACTCGTGTGCACAGTCCAATATGAAGCCACCAACCAACACACGACTATAATGTGCCCGACATGAAAATCCTACACATACCAACCGGCACGCCAGTATGACCCGGAATGCCACAATATGACAAAAGTGACAACAAAAATGAATCATGACTCACCAAGATTAAATGATGGTGAAATGAATGACAGCTTAATGAAATGATTGGAACCGTCGTTCCTTATGACTGAGGTGATTAATTGACATTGGCAAGTTTTGATACGGTTAATATAATGATGAATGAGTTACGATTATGAATGAACAACCTCAAAAGGAATGAATATCCTTTTAACCGAGTAAGAATTAACTTACACAATACCGATGAAGAATGTCCGTCCACGAACAATGTCCTAAATGAAATGTCGGTCGCTCGAACAACCTTGAATAACACAATTACCAATAATCCGATCATTACGCAAATCAAAAATGATCATAATCGACCCAAACGTCGATACAACAATATTCGAACTCGAATATATCGAAACCAACTCCAAGATGAGTATTTCAAACCATCAAAACACTTTCAATGATATCAATAATCCCATAGAAATCCACAATTCGAGATTATAACAACGACAATCGGAAATCCCCAAATTAACCGAAGTCAACCCCAAGGGTTCTTGAAATAAACCCCCAAAATAGCCGTTAAATCCGTAGGAATATACATATCCAAGGTAGATAATCCATATCTAACATATTCCAATAACAATCCAAGCTTACACGAAGAAATCGAAAGGAAAAACCCAAAAATCCGAAATTCTAGATCCAAGAGATTAATACCTTTGATTCGATGATAAGGAGATGATGAAGTGATGATAATCCAACTCAAAGACTTGAAGATGATGATGGATGATAAAAGCTCGAAGAGAACTCTCCAAAATCGCCCAAATCACCAAGAACCGACGAGAGAATGAGAATAGATGACAAATGACGAAATCTGGGCTAAACTGTCCAATTTATAGCCAGTCTAGGTTAGCGTGCGCTAGCCCTTGTGCGTAGCGTGCGCTAACGAGTAATTTGGGTAGTCCAGTACCCACTGTCCGAACACGGTAGCGCGCTACGTACCTTTTTGTAGCGTGCGCTACGGCCATACTACTAGCGTGCGCTAAAACCCATTGTTAGCGTGCGCTAACGAATTATCTGATGCCCAGTACTGGAGTCCAGAAACCTTCTGTCCTCTGATCTGATCTCGATAGCATGCGCTACGAACAACTATTAGCGTGCGCTACCACATCGCTTGCGTACGCTGAAAACCACTCCTAGCGTGCGCTAGGAATAAATTCAATTCAGTCCAGTAGCCACTGGACTCAACCTGATCTGACCTTAGCGCGCGCTACACCGACTGCATAGCGTGCGCTACATCGGATCACTAGCGCGCGCTACTTACCATTCATAGCGTGCGCTACCTATAATCCTAACTGCAGTCCAGTGCCTTCTGGATTGCCTGCTCAACTACACTAGCGTGCGCTAGTGTTGAGAGGTGGCGTGCGCTACCAGTACTCAATTAGCGCACGCTAAAAAGAGTACGTAGCGTGCGCTACTCCTCACACACATCACACTAAGAAATGACAATGATGGTAAACACCGCACGATTCTCCAATTAGATTGATGATGAATGACGATTGATACACGATACAATACTCTGAACGGTGTACACAATGATTGAATATGAGTGACAAATGATCATTAATGAGTGAAATTACTGAGTGATAATGACTGAATGATAAATACTGAATGATAATTACTGAATTACAACCGGGTATTACAGTATACACTGTTGTTATTGTTTTGAGCATATTGACGTGGTCATATGAGTATGCATTTGTAGGTCTTGTGTTAGGACCGTGCCCGTATTGCACTGATCTAATCTCGGATTAGACTGACATGATTGTCGTGATATTGTGCATCTCGAGGTATGTTCCGTATTTCCATTGGTTGTTGTCTTTTGATGGACAATCGATTATTGTGTTGAGATGTGATGATGGCACCCGATGGATTGGGATTGGACCGAGTTAGCAGAATTTGTAATAGTGAGTTATGATGATGTTTTAAGAACCTTGGGTTCCGTTGAGATACAGTACCGATGATTAGATATGAGCTTACCGTGTTGTTGAGGATATGAGATGTGAACTTTGGTAATTATTATCACGAGTTGGTAAAGTTATGGCGGTAAGATTACATTGGTCGTATTCTTACTTAGTATTGTCATTGGTATGTAATTATTGATGTGATGTGATGGTTATCATTATTGGACATTATGGCTGACCCTGTCATGGGCTTTCTTTTTAGGTTCTTGGATTATCAAGCTTGTAGCGGTCGTGGAGAGATGAGCTTCCCAGAGAATACTGGCTAGGGCATGTATTTGTGTATTGAGTTTCCTGATCAGTTCTTGTATTCTGCTGCTAGAGTATTTTAATTGTTCGTCTTTTTTCGCTGCGTGAGTATTTTTAAATGACCTATTGGTATCTGGTAACTTAGGTTACTTTGGAAATCGTTTTCTAAATTTGTTCTGTTGGTACGTGTATGTGATAGCTTAACAGATGTTTTTTTAAACTGTTGAGTTTTGGCATTTCGGGCCTTGTGGTTTCAAATGAGATTTTACGACAGTTTTGATAAATGAGTTTTATAAGGTCTTCGAATGTTTTAAATAGATAATACCGTCGTTAGCCTCTTGGACATTTGTAAATGTTTGCGAAAATTTCCTTCAGCCTTGTGGGTTCCATCTCTGGGTCCACGGCGCTGTAATATTCCTGGATGGCTCTGGGGGTGTTACAGAATATGGTATCGGAGCTTAGTTGAGAAAACCTAGGCAGTCGGGTCGAGTTGGGTCGTACTTTTGTCGTGTCATTCGAGTTGTCGGTTGACAAGTGTTTGAGCTCTGAGTTTTTGTTGTTCACTCGGGCTTGTATGTTATGTGATTTACCAGTGTAGTACTGGGGTTGTTGTAAACTTTTTCGAATGGTGTTAACGTGTTTGTTCGGATAGAGCCATGTTGTGTTCTATAGTTGAGCTGAGTTTGCAAAATGTGTGTTTCGAAAATATCTGTGTCGAGTATTTTCTAGAGTCGAGACATGTGCCAGTATCACGGGGAATCGTCGGCTTCACGATCTGTAAGTATTTGGATTTTTGAATTGCATTGAAATTTATAGCCGTTCTAAGTTGATATGCTTTGAGATTCAGCAGAATATTATGCGTTACAATATGAGATGACAAACTTGAGGCAGGATTGATGATCTTAAGAAACTATGATTTTGGAAATCAGTATGTTGGGTAGATTTTGGAACGGAATTGTGCATTTGGGAGAATGTTGTGGATGGTTGAGAGGAACATGTAGTCATGTTAGTACATTTTGAGAATTATGAACTGCTTTTGAGCATTTGAAAATGATACTTTTCAAAATGAATGTTTTACGGATGTTTTACGGAAATGATTTTGGGCCGAGACCCAATCAATTTTGAAATAGTTTTATAACTCAGAACATGGGGTCCAAAAGGGTTTTCTACTTATTAAACTTCCTATAATATGGAACGAGATATGGGTTGAGTCCCTAATGTTTTAAAAATCTTTTTGGTTTTCTAAAACTCCCGAGATTTGTAAAACACTTTACCAATCGTTTATCTATTTCGTTTCTGCCTTTTGGAGTTTTGGTTTACTTGTTCAAATGGAACCTCTCGGGAAGTCTTTCACTGTATTGATTTGTTTCAATGCATTGTCATAGCATAATTGAGGTGATCCAGGATGGGATAATGGTCGACGTTGCGAGTCATATGTGGTAGAGGAGTTTTTAGTCGGAGTTTATATATTGAAATTTTGGAACTCTATCATGTGGTTTTCCGATGGAATATCAGTGGATATTGGTGACGAACCGATTTGGTATACAGGAGTATGAATGTGGTCAATCATTTCCATAGTTTTCAGTTTAAAACTTCAAAATCGTGTGGATTCGAAGGAAACTGTTATAAAATACTTAGCACCAGCGAGCCAGTTTAACTTTTCTAAAATTTATTTCGTAGTCTTACGAAAATTTATGTTTTGAGTTTTGAAATTTTTGAAAGAACTTTCGAAAATTTGTCTTCTTGACGAGACTATATGATTTCAAACTGGTTTTGAAAATGTGATTTATATACATACGCATTTAGTGCATAATGCATGTCGTGATGAAGTTCTGAGTGAGGCTCACAAACTGGATAACACACTAATGGTACGAGGAAAAGAGATCCGAACTTTAGTATGGTAATTTGGTTATTCAGGGATGATCAGTTGGTTGAGTCAATAAGAGAATTATGCTGCGTGTTCTAGATTTATGCATAGGATGTAATTTTGGAACTTTGGATTTTGTGAAACCGGGACATATGTGTTATGTGATTCCATTGGTATGGTAGTAGCGCAACTCTACCATAATGATTTTTGAATGATTTCTTTGTAAGTGTAGATTTGGGGATGGTAACCCCATGTTGGTTGTTTTGGATATTGAGTGGTCGTTCCCACTCCTTGTATGATTGAATATGTTCATCGGGTTGTGATTGGTTGTTCGTATGCCGAGGAGTATGTTTGACAGTCAGGTGTGTTTATTGAGATCCACTGTATGTGATTGGTGTGTCGTTTTGAGAACTTTATTCGTTCGCATATTGGTTTATGTGGTTCTGTGTTGATCGTGTTGGAGTTTACCGTGTGAAGGTATTCTCGATTTTCGTTGATCGTTCGTTAGTAATATTGGATTTCATCATGATGATGATATTCTCGGTTGTGTTTTGAACTTTGGATCGGTCGTATTAGAGTTTATCATGTCGATGATAATCTCGGTTAATCTATTGGTTGATTATTGCTGGTGATCATCTGAGCGTTCAGATTGTCTGTCGATGTTTTGGGATTCGTTGCCATGGTGTTGAGCAGTTGTTTCACAGATGTATCGTGCATTATCGGTTTTTAGCAGATTGGGACTTGATTGTGTAATCAGGCAGACAAGATTTGACATGGATAGATTATTTCATCCGGAGATGATATATTTTTGTTGAGACTCACGGAATGTGATTGTAAAGCGTATTGAGGCTTTACAGTGAAGTCACTTGCTAGTATCTCAGGAGATCGTCGACTTCGCGCATTTGTAAGTATGCTATTTTGGTTATTCGGTAATAATGATGATTGATCGTTGTCGTGATGGTTTCGGAATATTTTGGTTGAACGGTTTGTTTGTTTTCTATGACGGATTGCAAGTTTCGAGGACGAAACTTATTTTAAGTGGTGTAGTATGTAATATCCGAAATTTCTACTACTATGTTTAATGTTATTTTATCCTTATGTTGTACAGCGTGGAATCTGTATAGTATGGATAAAATAAATGAAGGACTGAGATGTCAGTATTGGTATAATTGTCGTATTTGGTCGACAATTGTAATTGAGGATATAATGTGTTGTGTATATGTATTCAGTATGCCGTATGTTCGTATTCTGTATGTTGAGACGTTGGACAAAGATAGCTGAAAATGACTAAGTGTAGCATTATTAGCGTACGCTAATATACATTCCTAGCACACGCTATCGTGCAGGCATAGCGCACGCTAATGGTAAAGGATAGCGCACGCTAGTACAGACCAGATCAGAGCGAATCTACGTATGGACCCGGTCACTTTCGGCGCATGTGCCTACGAGGTCAACTGATGTTTGTTGTGAAGAGTTAGCGCACACTAATGCATATTTTTAGCGCCCGCTAACATGAGATCGGTCCAAGGGAATCTTATCCTTGTTGAAGCTGTCGGTGTGTGGACCCGTCTTCGGAGCATACAGACAAATGAGTCAACTATGAGTAGCGCATGCTATGATCAGACACTAACGTACGCTAAAAATACAAGATTACGTATGCTATTGCATGGGCGTTGTGTACGTAACTCATTGTATGCAGTAAGGCAGTAGCCTCTGGACTGCGATAGCGCGCTCTAACAAAGACAGTTAACACACGCTAATAATAGTGAGTATTTATATGTGCAGTTGGCCATTATTCCTCATTTCGTCCATTCTCTCCTTGCAAACGATAGAGAGGGTTCTTAGAGAGATGTTTGAAGTTCCAAACACTGGATTATGGTGGAGTTAATCATCCATAACAATATTAAACTTGGAATCGATTGGAAACGGATTCAAACTTGGGATTCAATCCATTCCTTCAAAAAGGTAATCACTCTTCATCTTTGGATTTCGGTTTGGATTTAATGTTGATATTCTTGAGTTGATGATTATTATATAAACAAGTTGACAAGCATGATGATTAGATGGATTACTGGAGCATGATGATATTAATGTGATTCGTATGGTTGGAATCGTATTGATTCGTCTTCTTGAGATTAGTTGGATAATTCTTCTCCTCAATTTTGAATGTTGATGTTATTGTTGATAATTACTCCCTGTAATGATAGATTATGGAAGTGTCGTTTCGTTCATATTGTTTCATGGGGTTGATATTGAGGAAGATGATATATGGATATAAGAATTGGATTAAGAGTTGGATGATTACCTATATGTTAAAGGATATCGGATTTCGTTGTTTTGATAGCTATGAACATGGTTTCGAATCACTTAGTGTTCTGGATAATCACCCTATGTTGATCGGAATCTGAAAAACATGCATCTGTACAGCATTAGCGCAAGCTAAGCTTACGGGCTAGCGCACGCTAACGGGAGCCACTTAGCGCACGCTACGTTATGCGTTTAACGTGCGCTAAGTAGGCAGACAGTGCAGTATTTTCGTGTTGTGGTTGTGAATTTGTACTAGTTTGAGTTGTATTATTCAGACTTATGTTTAACCGAGATGTCGTAGAACCGTTGGGTTTGTGTATTGGTTATATCAGTTTTTGATTGTTATCGGATTGTTGTTTATTGATTATTGCCATATGTTGTGGTAACTGATCGGTGATTAGAACCATGCTTTGCGGTCGTATTCGAGAATGTTCGTAGATTGCATTGATCAGGGCCGAGGTACTTGTAGATGACGGCAATGGATTTGGTAACGACTTCATCGGTATCGAGGCAAGTTATTACTTGCTCAGTTATAATGTTTAATGAATGATTTCAGTTTCATTTCGTTTATAATGCATATAGCAATGATTATATGTTGTCTTTCCGATTCTGGAAGTTAAATCATACTGTATATGATTTAGTTTGGTTTTTGGCATATTCGGGTATCGAGGTTACATTATGCTAAAGACGAGGATATGAGTATCTATAGTTCATTGTACATTTGGATCGCCAAGCATTGAGGATAATTGCCGGTGATGATTTGGCATCGAGATTGCTCCTGAAGGACTCTGGACAAGTATCTTAGTTTGATTCGGTTTAGTGTTAATGATGTTGATCATGCAGGTTGTCATTCATGTTGCTGAACATGAAGTCGTCCTAGTTGTTTCATCATAGCGTCGTTCATGTTTTGATTCATATGTTGTTCATGTTGATGAACATATTGAGTTGCATACGTGTATGCATAATTGTATTGTTTATGTTGTAAATGATCCGATGGGATCATGAGGATCTATGCTGAGGGCGCTGGATCGGATGTCCACCATGCGTTGGTTCGACGGGATCATCATGGGGATCTATGCTGAGGGCGCTGGATCGCTGGACAGGTTTTCCACCATGCGTTGGTCCAACAGGATCATCATGGGGATCTATGCTGAGGGCGCTGGACCGTTGGATTACCTAGTATTGTGTTGATGGAATCATGTGGATTCGCATCGTTGGTTTTATATGTGTTTTTTTTGTGCATATGTGTATTGTTGGTTATCCATCTCATGTTGATGTAGTATGATCATCAGGGGATCTATGCTGAGGGCGCTGGATCATGGGATTTCCATTGAGTATACACTGTTGTTATTGTTTTGAGCATATTGACGTGGTCATATGAGTATGCATTTGTAGGTCTTGTGTTAGGACCGTGCCCGTATTGCACTGATCTGATCTCGGATTAGACTGACATGATTGTCGTGGTATTGTGCATCTCGAGGTATGTTCCGTATTTCCATTGGTTGTTGTCTTTTGATGGAAAATCGATTATTGTGTTGAGATG
Source organism: Orobanche coerulescens (assembly GCA_033398695.1). Lineage (NCBI taxonomy): Eukaryota > Viridiplantae > Streptophyta > Magnoliopsida > Lamiales > Orobanchaceae > Orobanche > Orobanche coerulescens. The sequence goes on from CM065805.1 coordinate 117,474,170, forward strand.
TGATGATGGCACCCGATGGATTGGGATTGGACCGAGTTAGCAGAATTCGTAACAGTGAGTTATGATGATGTTTTAAGAACCTTGGGTTCCGTTGAGATACAGTACCGATGATTAGATATGAGCTTACCGTGTTGTTGAGGATATGAGATGTGAACTTTGGTAATTATTATCACGAGTTGGTAAAGTTATGGCGGTAAGATTACATTGGTCGTATTCTTACTTAGTATTGTCATTGGTATGTAATTATTGATGTGATGTGATGGTTATCATTATTGGACATTATGGCTGACCCTGTCATGGGCTTTCTTTTTAGGTTCTTGGATTATCAAGCTTGTAGCGGTCGTGGAGAGATGAGCTTCCCAGAGGATACTGGCTAGGGCATGTATTTGTGTATTGAGTTTCCTGACCAGTTCTTGTATTCTGCTGCTAGAGTATTTTAATTATTCGTCTTTTTCCGCTGCGTGAGTATTTTTAAATGACCTATTGGTATCTGGTAACTTAGGTTACTTTGGAAATCGTTTTCTAAATTTGTTCTGTTGGTACGTGTACGCGATAGTTGAACGTATGTTTTTTTAAACTATTGAGTTTTGGCATTTCGGGCCTTGTGGTTTCAAATGAGATTTTACGACGGTTTTGATAAATGAGTTTTATAAGGTCTTCGAATGTTTTAAATAGATAATACCTTCGTTAGCCTCTTGGACATTTGTAAATGTTTGTGAAAATTTCCTTCAGCCTTGTGGGTTCCATCTCGGGGCCCACGGCGCTGTAATATTCCTGGATGGCTTTGGGGGTGTTACAGAATATGGTATCGGAGCTTAGGTTGAGAAAACCTAGGCAGTCGGGTTGAGTTGGGTCGTACTTTTGTCGTGTCATTCGAGTTGTCCGTTGACAAGTGTTTGAGCTCTGAGTTTTTGTTGTTCGCTCGGGCTTGTATGTTATGTGATTTACCAGTGTAGTACTGGGGTTGTTGTAAACTTTTCCGAATGGTGTTAACGTGTTTCTTCGGATAGAGCCATGTTGTGTTCTATAGTTGAGCTGAGTTTGCAAAATGTGTGTTTCGAAAATATCTGTGTCGAGTATTTTCTAGAGTCGAGACATGTGCCAGTATCACGGGGAATCGTCGGCTTCACGATATGTAAGTATTTGGATTTTTGAATTGCATTGAAATTTATAGCCGTTCTAAGTTGATATGCTTTGAGATTCAGCAGAATATTATGCGTTACAATATGAGATGACAAAGTTGAGGCAGGATTGATGATCTTAAGAAACTATGATTTTGGAAATCAGTATGTTGGGTAGATTTTGGAACGGAATTGTGCATTTGGGAGAATGTTGTGGATGGTTGAGAGGAACATGTAGTCATGTTAGTACATTTTGAGAATTATGAACTGCTTTTGAGCATTTGAAAATGATACTTTTCAAAATGAATGTTTTACGGATGTTTTACGGAAATGATTTTGGGCCGAGACCCAATCAATTTTGAAATAGTTTTATAACTCAAAATTGGGGTCCAAAAGGGTTTTCTACTTATTAAACTTCCTATAATATGGAACGGGATACGGGTTGAGTCCCTAATGTTTTAAAAAGCTTTTTGGTTTTCTAAAACTCCCGAGATTTGTAAAACACTTTACCAATCGTTTATCTATTTCGTTTCTGCCTTTTGGAGTTTTGGTTTACTTGTTCAAATGGAACCTCTCTGGAAGTCTTTCACTGTATTGATTTGTTTCAATGCATTGTCATAGCATAATTGAGGTGATCCACGATGGGATAATGGTCGACGTTGCGAGTCATATGTGGTAGAGGAGTTTTTAGTCGGAGTTTATATATTGAAATTTTGGAACTCTATCGTGTGGTTTTCCGATGGAATATCAGTGGATATTGGTGACGAACCGAATTGGTATACAGGAGTATGAATGTGGTCAATCATTTCCATAGTTTTCAGTTTAAAACTTCGAAATCGTGTGGATTCGAAGGAAACTGTTATAAAATACTTAGCACCAGTGAGCCAGTTTAACTTTTCAAAAATTTATTTCGTAGTCTTACGAAAATTTATGTTTTGAGTTTTGAAATTTTTGAAAGAACTTTCGAAAATTTGTCTTCTTGACGAGACTATATGATTTCAAACTGGTTTTGAAAATGTGATTGATATACATACGCATTTAGTGCATAATGCATGTCATGATGAAGTTCTGAGTGAGGCTCACAAACTGGATAACACACTAATGGTACGAGGAAAAGAGATCCGAACTTTAGTATGGTAATTTGGTTATTCAGGGATGATCAGTTGGTTGAGTCAATAAGAGAAATATGCTGCGTGTTCTAGATTTATACATAGGATGTAATTTTGGAACTTTGGATTTTGTGAAACCGGGACATATGTGTTATGTGATTCCATTGGTATGGTAGTAGCGCAACTCTACCATAATGATTTTTGAATGATTCTTTGTAAGTGTAGATTTGGGGATGGTAACCCCATGCTGGTTGTTTTGGATATTGAGTGGTCGTTCCCACTCCATGTATGATTGAATATGTTCGTCGGGTTGTGATTGGTTGTTCATATGCCGAGGAGTATGTTCGACAGTCAGGTGTGTTTATTGAGATCCACTGTATGTGATTGGTGTGTCGTTTTGAGAACTTTTTTCGTTCGTATATTGGTTTCTGTGGTTCTGTGTTGGTCGTGTTGGAGTTTACCGTGTGAAGGTATTCTCGATTTCCGTTTATCGTTCATTAGTAATATTGGAGTTTATCATGATGATGATATTCTCAGCTGTATTTTGACCTTTGGATTGGTCGTATTAGAGTTTATCATGTCGATGATATTCTCGGTTAATCTATTGGTTGATTATTGCTGGTGATCATCTGAGCGTTCAGATTGTCTGTCGATGTTTCGGGATTCATTGCCATGGTGTTGAGCAGTTGTTTCACAGATGTATCGTGCATTATCGGTTTTTAGCAGATTGGGACTTGATTGTGTAATCAGGCAGACATGATTTGACACGGATAGATTATTTCATCCGGAGATGATATATTTTTGTTGAGACTCATTGAATGTGATTGTAAGCGTATCGAGGCTTTACAGTGAAGTCACTTGCTAGTATCTCAGGAGATCGTGGACTTCGCGTATAGAAATTTTGTTAGGTATGCTATTTTGGTTATTCGGTAATAATGATGATTGCTCGTTATCGTGATGGTTTCGAAATATTTTGGTTAAACGGTTTGTTTGTTTTCTATGACGGATTGCAAGTTTCGACGACGAAACTTATTTTAAGTGGTGTAGTATGTAATATCCGAAATTTCTACTACTATGTTTAATGTTATTTTATATTTATGTTGTACAGCGTGGAATCTGTACAGCATGGATAAAATAAATGAAGGACTGAGATGTCAGTATTGGTATAATTGTCGTATTTGGTCGACAATTAAAATTGAGGATATAATGTGTTGTGTATATGTATTTAGTATGCCGAATGTTCGTATTCTGTATGTTGAGACGTTGGACAAAGATAGCTGAAAATGACTAAGTGTAGCATTATTAGCGTACGCTAATATACATGCCTAGCGCACGCTATCGTGCAGGCATAGCGCACGCTAATGGTAAAGGATAGTGCACGCTAGTACAGACCAGATCATAGGGAATCTACGTGTGGACCCGGTCACTTTCGGCGCATGTGCCTACGAGGTCAACGGATGTTTGTTGTGAAGGGTTAGCGCACACTAATGCATATTTTTAGCGCACGCTAACATCAGATCGGTCCAAGGGAATCTTATCCTTGTTGAAGCTGTCGGCGTGTGGACCCATCTTCGGAGCATACAGACAAACGAGTCAACTATGAGTAGCGCACGCTATGATCAGACACTAACATACGCTAAAAATAGAAGATTACGTACGCTATTGCATGGGCGTTGCGTACGTAACTCATTGTATGCAGTAAGGCAGTAGCCTCTGGACTGCGATAGCGCGCGCTAACAAAGACAGTTAACACACGCTAATAATAGTGAGTATTTATATGTGCAGATGGCCATTATTCTTCATTTCGTCCATTCTCTCCTTGCAAACGATAGAGAGGGTTCTTAGAGAGATGTTTGAAGTTCCAAACATTGGATTATAGTGGAGTTAATCATCCATAACAATATTAATCTTGGAATCGATTGGAAACGGATTCAAACTTGGAATTCAATCCATTCCTTCAAAAAGGTAATCACTCTTCATCTTTGGATTTCATTTTGGATTGAATGTTGATATTCTTGAGTTCATGATTATTATATAAACAAGTTGACAAGCATGATGATGAGATGGATTACCAGAGTATGATGATATTAATGTGATTCGTATGGTTTGAATCGTATGGATTCGTCTTCTTGAGATTAGTTGGATAATTCTTCTCCTCAATTTTGAATGTTGATGTTATTGTTGATAATTACTCCCTGTAATGATAGAATATGGAAGTGCCGTTTCGTTCTTAATGTTTCATGAGGTTGATATTGAGGAAGATGATATATAGATATAAGAATTGGATTAAGAGTTGGATGATTACCTATATGTTAAAGGATATCGGATTTCGTTGTTTTGATAGCTATGAACATGGTTTCGAATCACTTAGTGTTCTGGATAATCACCCTATGTTGATCGGAATCTGAAAAACATGCATATGTACAGCATTAGCGCATGCTAAGCTTACGGGCTAGCGCAGGCTAACGGGAGCCACTTAGTGCATGCTACGTTATGCGTTTAATGTGCGCTAAGTAGGCAGACAGTGCAGTATTTTCGTGTTGTGGTTTTGAATTTGTACTAGTTTGAGTTGGATTGTTCAGACTTATGTTTAACCGAGATGTCGTAGAACCGTTGGGTTTGTGGATTGTTATGTCGGTTATTGATTGTTATTGGATTGTTGTTTATTGATTATTGCCATAGGTTGTGGTAAGTGATCGGTGATTAGAAACATGCTTTGTGGTTGTATTCGAGAATGTTCGTAGATTGCATTGATCAGGGCCGAGGGACTTGTAGATGACGGCAATGGATTTGGTAACGACTTCATCGGTATCGAGGCAAGTTATTACTTGCTCAGTTATAATGTTTAATGAATGATTTCAGTTTCATTTCGTTTATAATACATATAGCAATGATTATATGATGTCTTTACGATTCTGGAAGTTAAATCATACTATATATGATTTATTTTGGTTTTTGGCATATTCGGGTATCGAGGTTACATTATGGTAAAGACGAGGATATGAGTATCTATAGTTCATTGTACATTTGGATCGCCGAGCATTGAGGATAATTGACGGTGATGATTTGACATCGAGATTGCTCCTGAAAGACTCTGGACAAGTATCTTAGTTTGATTCGGTTTAGTGTTAATGATGTTGATCATGCAGGTTGTCATTCATGTTGCTGAACATGAAATCGTCCTAGTTCTTTCATCATAGCGTCGTTCATGTTTTGATTCATATGTTGTTCATGTTGATGAACATATTGAGTTTCATACGTGAATGCATAATTGTATTGTTTATGTTGTAAATGATCCGATGGGATCATGAGGATCTATGCTGAGGGCGCTGGATCGGATGTCCACCATGCGTTGGTTCGACGGGATCATCATGGGGATCTATGCTGAGGGCGCTGGATCGCTGGACAAGTTTTCCACCATGCGTTGGTCCGACGGGATCATCATAGGGATCTATGCTGAGGGCGCTGGATCGTTGGATTACCCAGTATTGTGTTGATGGAATCATGTGGATTCACATCGTTGGATTTATATGTGTTTTTTTTGTGCATATGTATATTGTTGGTTATCCATCTCATGTTCATCTAGTAGGATGATCAGGGGATCTATGCTGAGGGCGCTGGATCATGGGATTTCCATTGAGTATACACTGTTGTTATTGTTTTGAGCATATTGACGTGGTCATATGAGTATGCATTTGTAGGTCTTGTGTTAGGACTGTGCCCGTATTGCACTGATCTGATCTCGGATTAGACTGACATGATTGTCGTGGTATTGTGCATCTCGAGTTATGTTCTGTATTTCCATTGGTTGTTGTCTTTTGATGAACAATCGATTATTGTGTTGAGATGTGATGATGCCACCCGATGGATTGGGATTGGACCGAGTTAGCAGAATTCGTAACAGTGAGTTATGATGATGTTTTAAGAACCTTGGGTTCCATTGAGATACAGTACCGATGATTAGATATGAGCTTTCCGTGTTGTTGAGGATATGAGATGTGAACTTTGGCAATTATTATCACGAGTTGGTAAAGTTATGGCGGTAAGATTACATTAGTCGTATTCTTACTTAGTATTGTCATTAGTACGTAATTATTGATGTGATGTGATGGTAATCATTATTAGACATTATGGCTGACCCCGTCTTGGGCTTTCTTTTTAGGTTTTTGGATTATCAAGCTTGTAGCGGTTGTGGAGGGATGAGCTTCCCGGAGGATACTGGCTAGGGCATGTATTTGTGTATTGAGTTTCCTGATCAGTTCTTGTATTCTGCTACTAGAGTATTTTAATTGTTCGTCTTTTTCCGCTGCGTGAGTATTTTTAAATGACCTATTGGAATCTGGTAACTTAGGTTACTTTGGAAATCATTTTCTAAATTTGTTCTGTTGGTACGTGTAAGCGATATCTTAACGTATGTTTTTTTTAACTGTTGAGTTTTGGCATTTCGGGCCTTGTGGTTTCAAATGAGATTTTACGACGGTTTTGATAAACGAGTTTTATAAGGTCTTCGAATGTTTTAGAAAGATAATACTGTTGTTAGCCTCTTGGATGTTTGTAAATGTTTGCGAAAATTTCCTTCACCCTTGTGGGTTCCATCTCGGGGCCCACGGCGCTGTAATATTCCTGGATGGCTCTGGGGGTGTTACAACATATGTACAAGAAATTGGAACAGAACCTTCTGAAACACAAGTACAACCACCTCATAGGTCTAGTGTGGTGTCTCATTTAGCTGAGAGGTATGGCCTTATTCACCTGAAGGAGTTGGGTCTCCATTAGGTTCCAAGCGATAGCCAAGAGACCGACCCCGCGACCTATGACCAAGCGATGGTGGATGTAGACTCCGTGATATGGACTGTAGCAGTCTACACGTAGTTGGGACCTTCGTTTTAACGAGGCAGTCAAAGAGTTTAACTTCGTGCAAAATGAAGAGGAACCTTCTGTATACAAGAGGGTTAGTGGGAGAAAGATCGCATCTCAGTGCTATATGTAGATGCCATTCTACTAATAGGAGATGATATGGGAATGCTCAGTTCTTTGAAAGCTTGGCTTTTGAGTAATTTCTCAATGAAAGACTTGGGAGAAGCAACCTATATTCTTGGTATTCGGCTCTATCGGGATAGACCGAAGAGAACGATAGGTCTTTCCCAAGCCCTCTATATAGATAAGATCTTAAAGCGATTTAAGATGAATAATTCGAAAAGAGGGTTCCTTCCGATGCGACATGGAATAAACCTCTCCTCGAAGATGTGTCCTCAAAGTGAGGACCCACGAAAGCAAATGAGTAATATACCATATGCTTCGGCCGTGGGTAGCCTAATGTATGCTATGTTGTGTACAAGACCTGTCATTGCGCATTCTGTGAGCATGGTAAGTAGGTTTCAGGCAAACCCAGGTAGGGAACATTGGACTGTCGTAAAGAACGTTATCAAGTACTTAAGAAGGACTAGAGATATGGTTATGATGTATGGCGGTGGAGAATTGGATGTAATGGGATTCACTGATTCGGACTTCCATGGACAGAATGACATTTCGATGTCTACTTATGGCTACATATTTACTCTTAATGGAGGAGCAGTATCTTGGCATAGTGCCAAGTGTAGCACGACTGCTGATTCCACCTGTTAGGCTGAGTATAAAGCGGCCTCGGAGGCCTCCAAAGGAAGGGTTAAGAAGTTACTGGGTAAACTTCACGTGAAACCATGTGCTGCACTGCCTGTTTTTGTTTTTATACGATAATAATAGAGCGGTAGCACAGGCCTAGGAGCCGAGGTTTCATAATGTTACAAAACATAATGAGAGAGAGTATCATCTTGTAAGAGAATTTGTTCACAAATGGATACATTGTGCTTCATAGAGTAGACTCAGTCGACAAACGTCGCTGATCCACTGACCAAGCCACTTTCTCAGACTAGCTTCGAGCTTCATCTGGAGAACATGGGTATTAGATACCATGGTGTGTGGCATTGAGTGCAAGTGGGAGATTGTTAGAAGTATGCCCTCGAATGCCGCTCAGAGGAAGTTGAGTGAGGGTATTGTACTTGTTATTGTGTAAATCATTTTCATAAGGAAATTATGTGTTTCTTTATTTACTGGTAGTTACTGGCATTCCTAACTCATAAATATATATATATAGAAACTAGTCCGTGTATTTGAGAGCAAAACGTTCCACTCCTTATTGGATAAGGGGGTCAGCACTGGAAAGGTTTATAGCTCAAATACTTAATCGTTCGCAAGTCGATGAAACTTGAATGGGCGTTAAGTTTATGTGAAGACTTGTATGACGTGTTCTTTGACATTGGGAGTGCCTGTCGAACACTAATGATTAGAGGAAGCACACGTTATAGGTATGCTAATTGGATTAGTATACTCGAACCGACTCACCCTCGATTCATCACATGGATTTCACTCCTCGACAGTGAATGACGGAATCGAAAGGTTGTGATAGGTATTCGTGAACCTTCGACTTGAGGATTTAGTAGGGATGTGCTTGTGACGTCAAGATTTTCATTAGAGTAGTTCGACCCTATAAACCGTAAGGCGGGGGTCAACCTCGACATGCATCTTAACGGGCAAGTAGCAGGTCCTACTGAATACCAAGAAAGAATTCTTTCTCCTGTTAGTGAACTGGTTATATGTACTATGCGGTTATTGGCAGATGTGAGCATAAGTCTTTGGCCAAAGCATTGAAGCTAGTAGTACAGATAGGGTTTGACTGACTGTGACCCTATAACTTGATCGGGACATTTGAAAGAAGGGTTTATACGTATACTGGTATTCACAACAGAATGGTTCTTCAATGATCCCAATAATTCGTTCTCAGTTGTGGTATTGTGTAGGCCGCCAGGCTGGCTAGGTGGTGCTAATACTCTTTGGTTCCTCCCACTGCTGACTGAGACGGACCTACTGAGTCGCGCAATAGGATTGATGATGGAATGAATCGATCTTATTCTCTCATTATGAATATTAGATATTGGATATCTAATTTGGGACATTAGATGTGTAAATTGATTTATTGGATAAATTGATTTACGGCGTAATGAATTAAATAAATTACTGGGTGATTAATTTAATTCATAAATATAATTATTCTTAGAGAAATTAATTATGTTATTTTTTATTTGATATGTTTAATTAATCGGATTACTTAAATGATATAAATACATTGGAACGGAATGGAAGTTTATCTGTTTGGGCTCACGGGAGTCCGAAACGGACCGAACTCTTCCTATCTTTCTGGTTGCCCCCCCCCCCTTTTTGCACCCACCTTCCTTTTAGACTATTGTTTCCATTTTATAATGGACGATAATGATATGGTGGAGCATTTTTCTCATGTGCATGAGTTGTCACATGTGGGATGAAATAGAATAAAGGGAGAAGAATTGGATCACTCTCCACTGGACATTCACCACTTCATTTGGGAGTTTTCATACGGTTGAGAGAGAGAGAGAGAGAGAGAGAGAAAGAGCAAAGAGTTCTTTTTCCATAGTCTTAATCTTCTTCATATCACTTCTTGGTTGTTCTTGGAGAAAATCAAGAGATTCATTGAGAGTGTGTGATCGATACACTTAGAGTGTAATATTCACATTTAATAGCTTCGTCATCCGATTCTAGCCGTAACCTTAGAGGTTGATTGGGTGATTGTCGTTCCGTTCATTTCTCTAGCGTGTGGAAAGTAGAGACTCGGTCCTTTCGGCATTGGATCATCCAAGAGCTTGGAGCAGATTGGATTCGTGGAGAGCAACTAAAGCTTGGGAATAGCTCAAGAGAAGGACACCATTTAAATCAACAGACTACAAGGGTATGTTCCTCGTATCTCTTGTGTTTCGTTTTATATTCGTATATACGTAGCTCGATCGATCCTCGTAGGGATTCAGATCGAATTAATTTTCGTTTTACCGCTTCCGCTGGGCCTTCATTTTAGGCACCGAATCCAAACAAACACTTCCAGTCCAAGACTCCTTCTCTCATGAGGAGTGGAATGTTCTACTCAAAAGCACGGACATCATTTCTATTTATATACCAAATCAAGAACGCCAGTGGTATACAATAAATAAAGGGATAATCGCTCCTTTTTATTAATGAATTCATAATCACATATAAATGCCCTAACTCTCTTATCCCACAGTGGAGTTCGAGGGCACATGCTAACATAAACAAGAAAACCTACAGCTCTCACTACACCATATATGGTCTTTGCCAACACTTAAAAAAGTGTAAAAAAAACTAAAAAAATGTTGTGATAAGCCCAAAATTGGTTTAAGGCTACACTTTTGTCAATTTTAGTGATGTTGGATATAGTCCCGTAGCCTTAGTGGTGTAAGCCAACACTTTGCTCACTTTATGGCCACATATGTATATATGTTGCATTAGGCATCTATGACTATACTTTTTGGTCTATGGCAACACCAAATGGAATGTTGCCGTAGACCCTATTGCAACACCATTTTTTCCTTCTGCAACACTGGTTCATGTAACACTTAATTGTTTTGGCAACATCTTTTGAGATCTATTGCAACATTGTTTTATAAAACACTTTAAATATTTGGCAACACATATTTTTTGTTATTGCAACATATTTATTTAACACTTTTTTTTATTTTAGAAACACCTTTTTTTGTTATTGCATCATTTTTTTTATTAAACACTCTTCATGTTTTAGCAACACATTTTCATATTACCTAAATTTCTAATATCACAATTATATTCTTAAAATATTTTCATAAGCAAAAAATGCCAAAAGGAAACCAATACATATTTTTAACTTCATTAAATACCAAATCGGTACACAACCAAAGTTAACCATAGCAAAAGTTGGACATAAACCAACTAGTCAAATCTGCCCAAAATATTAAAGTATAGCATCATCTCCTAACTGTCATCATAATTAATTACTTAATTAGTTCAAAAGATTATATAAAACATGCACTGGGCAATCCCTCTTCACAAACATCAAGTAGAAACATTGTCACTTAAAACATCAGTTGATTGCTCAACATATAGCTCACCGATATCGACCTTGAGTTACGGATTCTTCTATGCAATTTTAGTCACCATCACCTTGACATTCTCTCAAACCTTTTTGTCAACTTTTTCATCCATCTCGTGCGCATATGGTCTATTGACACTACAGGACCTTCTGCACTGCAGCTTCATTTATAAGAGGTCACTGCAAGAATGAATGCCAAAACAAAATTAAAATTGTAAAGTCACACTCACTGATGTAATAGCCCAGCTCCCAAAGAAAATATATACAAGGGCACAAAAATTGTTTCAAAAAAAGCAAATATCATATAATAGTGACAAGAAGACAATTTTGCAACAAGATAATAGTATATATCAATAATCGATCTAGCATCCATACTTATCACCATCAGTGTTACAGAAGGTAAAACGAGACTCCATGAAACAAGAGTGGTGAGAAACCTTGTCAAGGAGTAAATGGAAGTGCACAAGTTATTACCTGGACCATCCCTTCATTGAAACCATCCCCAACTTTAAGATTATTGGTAGCTGAATATACCAATACTGAAATATATAATTCACTTAATGAAACATATATTATTGTAGCACGATACAACCAATTAAAACCTCAACTACATATCTGTGAACCATTCCCAGCTATATGCTCTTAAAAATAGCACAATATTGTCAACCCAGCCCTCAACATAGTAAAATCAAGATTGGACCAAATATATCAGCTTACAGTTCCTTTAACTGCCACATCAAGGTCTGCATCATCAAATATTATGCAAGGTGCATTTCCTCCATGCTCAAGGGACACCTAAAGAGACAGTAGTTAAAAGAATTAGCACACTAAAAATATATATAAGTTCACTTGTACCTACTTAGTGCACCTGATGCTATATTAGCTCATCAGTTATTACTGTAATCTTAGATTAAAATTAAATCTGTCATATATTGTTTACTGATGTAAAGCCCGTATCTACAATTAATGCTCTCTGAAAATTACTTACCGGTGGAATTCCAGCTTGATGGGAAAGCGCAGTTACTGCAAGAGCAGTTAAGGGAATCAATTCAGAGGCCTTATGACCACAGTACATCCAGCAGCAAGCGCAGTAGAGAAAACTTCTTAGTAGTTGTCTAATTCAAATTATATAACTACCATGATATTTTTCATAAGTCCTGGATTCTTTTATTGTAAAAAAAACTCACATTTCGTCCCAAGCATGACCTTTGTTGTTGTAAATTATGGCAGCTCCGAGACTTCTTGCAGGGTTGATTCCAGTCCCTATAATGGCCAAATGTAAAATAAGCTCGATTTCACTAAAAAGTTATATCTGCCATTCATAAGACATATATGAAAGCGTCTAGCTATAATTATACTAAAGTCCTTTAATTCGCTTTGTTCATCATATCTAAATTGCAAAAAGCTAGCATATTATTCAAAGCAAGGATTAAGCTGAACAAGAGAACATATATCCACCAATATGTAACAAAACAAGTTGAAAGACAAAGAAGCTGTAGTTTGTTCATATACATATAATCCGCATATATAATCTAATCTTTTACAAACTGCATCCATAATAATGTGGTAACTTTCACCAGCTGTTTTTTTGCGCTCAGCTGGCGGCTTCTGCTCAGCTGGTTTCACCAGGCACTTCCTCTCTGGTTTGTAAAGCACTGCAAATAATATAAATTCTAATAAATTAAAACAATAGCAAATAGGCAGCATCTACAATTACTCAAAGCGGAGACTAGCACGTGAAAAAGATTAGAGGAAAACTATTCTGGCTAAGGGAAATGTGAACTCAAACCGAGACATGTGTCTGTGTGTAGTCTGACTTGTAGTCCCGCAAAAAGAAACTTTCTAAACATAAGCCATAAATACTAATGTTGTGTTTAACAAGATAGAACAAGAAGAGCTGTGATAATAATAAAGATTTGAAAATTTTATAACAAGTTGAGAATGGGGGACTGTTACACAACTATCAGTTTTATAAAGAAATAAAGTGTGTGAATTGCTGCAATACAAGACATGCAATAGATTTTACTAAAAAATACACAGTTTTGTGAAGTAAACTAAAATAACAGTCTTAACGGAATACATTAAGTTGCAGAAAACCTTATATTGAACCTTCAATGCTTCTGTACTTCAGTATTTTTATTATGGGCAGACTGTTAGAGGCTTATAAACCATAAATTAGAAAAAGGTCGGCAGAAAAGCCACCAATTAGCATGCATTCATAGGGTTCCACGACCAATATAGACAAGACAATTATGAGTTTAATTGCATTGTTGTTACTTGATATACTGAAATAGGGAGCGAGATCTTCCTTTATGTTGTCTCGAATAACGGCCTCTGTCATTCCTCCGAGGTGAGTAGCTCCAAGATCATCTTCTACCATCTCCTGACCATAAAATACTGGTTGAAGCCTTATTTTATTTTAGAATTTGAAAATTTCATCATTACTATGTTCACCATGTTTGACAATCTAAATTGAAACAACAATAAAAATAATTAAATAAATTGCATTAGAGGTGTGACTATTGGAGCATCCTTTACAGCACCTAGTAAAAAATATGTATATTAATCGCAGTCCAGAACAAATCCCAGTTCGCAAGCTATTTTCAAGTCTCTTGTAACTGAAAAATAAAAACGAACTAAGGCTAGTTTTTTTTAACTAACCACCTCGCTCCACCTCTCTTCCCTCTAACTGAATTTCAGCACTAGGAAGATTTTCAATAGGCTTTGCTATAGATTCCAGTAACTCCATATATACTAGATCTACATTTTCATCATAAAATTTTTATGAAACAAAGAAGAAGATTGGTATATGTTGCAAGGAAATTTATATAAAATTTAGCTTGAAAGGATTAGAATAATAATCACTGCAAATAAGCAAATTTTTATATTGATAAGGTTGTAAACATACCACACCATGCTTGTGAGCATTTGAGTTATCTGTTCTTTGTATTCTTTGATAAAATTGTAACCTGCAAGAGTTAATCAACTTAAATATAATCAAGCAAGCGTCCTAAAAATATTATGCATTAACTTTTCTTTTGCAATTGCAAGATATAAAATATAATACCTAACTTAAGTTCTAATATACATATATCTGGATTTTAGTGACTTTGATACGTGCTAGATCTATGAACAAATAAAAACATAAAATTTAATATAATAGTGCTATGTTGACTCAAGATGTATTTTGATGATTATTACATTCAAAACATTTAATTAGATCAATCTCAGATCAATATTATATTGAAGGAGCTAAATACAGTTAGCGCATGCTACCCATATAATAGTAGCGCATGCTATCGAGAAATACATGTACAGCCCAGACAGTCAGCTGCAGCCAAGTGAAGTCACCTGATGGATAGCGCACGCAAGTCATTCAATATTAGCGCACGCTAAGTAACTACAGTTAGCGCACGCTATACAATCCATATTAACGCACGCTATCGCATCATTCCAGAGGACAGTGAGGTTTGGAAGGAAATTGGAAGTGGATTTTGCGCACGCTACACATATCAACTTACGTACGCTAAAACAAGGATGTAGCGCACGTTACTACTCAGCTCTTGCACACGCTACCGATATCACTGTAATACCCGGTTGTAATTCAGTCATTATCATTCAGTAATTTCATTCGGTAATTGTCACTCAGTGTATTTTCACTCATTTATAATCGTTCATCAATCATGTTCATTCACCCGTGTTCACCGTTCGTAAAAACTTCGAGTTATGTATCGTTATTGTTCATTGTTTCAACTTTCCTCATATGAGTTCGAATTTTGTTAGATCACCATTAAATTTTGGTAACTCCAAAAATTCTAAATCTTTGCAATATTTTAGAGCATCGAGTTAGCTTTCCAATGGTTCAAACGGTGAGTCAATCGGAGTCCGGACGAGAGAGTTATGGTCGTTTTAGCTCAACCGCTCATTTTTTCAGTTATTGGCCGATCACTGCCGAACGAACTCGGCCGTGTCGTCCGACACGGCCCGTGCCGTACTCGTCCGGAAAATGCCGAAGTCTCTGCCTCAGGACCCTACCGTGTCGTCTGGCACGGCCGAGTCGTACTCTTCCGGATAAGCCAGAACCGACTGCCCAGCACGCCCGACCGTGTCGTCTGGCACGGTCGAGTCATGCCGAGTCAGCCGGACGGGTCATCGTCGGAAGGCCCTCGCCGCCGCGACCGTGTCAAGCGAGACACGGTCGAGTCCTGTCGCCACCGTCGGCCAATCAGACACGACCGTGCCGATCGGCACGGGCCGTGTCCGGCAGGGTAGTCAACCCCTATAAATTCATTTTTTGAGCATTTCAGCTCATTCCTTCCAGTTTTTTCCACCTTTTACGAGAGAGAGAAGCTTGAGGAAGAGTTTTCTTCAGCAATTATCATTTGAGTGGGTATTTTTCATCACCTTCAATCATTTGGGAAGCTTGGATACTCGATTAAACTCGTGTTCTTCGGATCGAAGTGATTGAATCTTCAAGAGGTAATTCCTTCAACACTTTGGACTTCGATTTTGTGTTGAGATATGATGTTTTGGACGTTATAATCATGTTATATGAAGGGATATGTATATGATTATGAGTTTGTATAAGGATTCATTGGATTATTGAGGAATTATTCAAGAACACCTTGAATATCGAGTTGGAATTGGGGATTTTCGACTAATTGTTGTTATAATCACGATTTTGGATATTCATAATGGATTATTGATCATATTGGAGATGTTTTGTTGGTTTGAAACACTTCTTGGGGGATGTGATATTGGTATATTGGAGTTTGATTGTAAATAATCGGAGTTTGGACGCAACGTGTTTGTTTTAATGCCTCAATGAACTTAGTTTAATCGTATCGACGTTTTGAGTTCGTTATATTCGTGTTTAATTCGTATATTGATCGGATTGTCGGTAATTGTATTGAATTAAGGTTGTTCGTGCGACCGACACTTCAATTAGGACATTTCTTCGTGGAAGGACTTTCTTCATCGGTATTTTGTAAGTTAATTCTTACTCGGTTAAAAGGATATTCATACCTTTTGTTGTTGATCATTCATAATCATAACTCATTCATCATTGTATTAATCATATTGAGACTTGTAATTGTTGAACAATCACTTCATTAACGGGAACGGCAGTTCCAACCATTCCATTAAAACTATCCATCACTTCATTATTACTCTCATCTCGGTGAGTCATTCTTAACTTTGTCAGATTATTATTTATTCTTTGATATTCATTACGGTCATTCTTGTTCATATGACCTTCTGGGTTCATATTGCGTGGCCGGGTGCGGATGTGTGGAATTTTTAGTCGGACACGTTATGGCCATGTATTGGGAGTGATACATTGGACTGTGCACATGGTAACAGATTACCTCCGTGAGACTAATTAGGTACAAGGACGGGTGTGTCCGGTCATTCGTCTTGTACACTTGCACAGAACACTACGGGCATACTATGATACTCTTCTTCAGCGTAATTCATAACTAAGGATATTTCACAACTTTAGTTAAATCATGTTTGTGTATTTTCAACCCTTGAGGATTGTTGTTCTGTTTAACTGACCCCGGCTGGGGATTTTGTTTTTCAGGTCATGGCAAGGCAAACACACGGGAATAGCATGTTGATGTCGAGGAGTCCTAGTGATACTAGTAGGGGGCCCCAAATCCTTTCAGTCATTCCTATTGTTGTCATTTATTTTCCGCTGCAGATTTTCACTTGGTTATTCCGTTTCATTCAGTGTTGTGTATTTTATCTTCATATAAAATATACATGTATTCTGTATTATCCTGGGTGTGTTGTATGAAACTCCTCATCGGAGTAATTAATGTTGTAATGTGGTTCGGTACTACATTCACCCTGTGTAATTCATTCATTTTCATCCGCCTGGTGGGTCCCAGTCGGGGGTCCACGGCACTGTAATATCCGCCTAGTTTGGGGTGTTACAATCACGGTCAGTAGTCCAGTAGCTACTGGACTCAATATGTCAAGGATTTTACGTACGCTACACGGGGTAACGTACGTTACTGAAAGAAATTATTAGCGCACGCTAAGGTATAGGCATTAGTGCACGCTAAATGGAGTCAGCATATTACCGTTTGATTTTCTACCGTTGGAAGGCAAGAGTCAATAAAGATCCGGAAAATCTGGAAAAGTTGGAATTAATTAATGCTAGCGCACGCTATACATACTTGCTAGCGCACGCTAATCTCAAATCTAGCCGTTGGATAAAGAGTCGTTGGAGAGACAAACGGACATTTTCAAAGTCAAGATTGAAGACTTGTTGACCAGACGTTAACGCACGCTACCGATACATGACTAGCGCACGCTAGCCATACTATTTTACCGTTGCAACAGCCTTTGTGACCGTTCAGAGAAGCCAAGTCAAAGATCGATAGCGCACGCTAGAGGACATTATTAGCGCACGCTAATAATACGTTTTTCAGTATTTGAAGGATGGCTCTCACCTATAAATACCCAAAGGACTTGGGTATCAAACACACAACTTCAAGCATACAAGCATACAAGCATACAAGCAATCAAAGCATACTTGAGCTCAGTTTTATATCTTTTATTGCATTCCAAGTTGTGAGAAAAGAAAGATACAAGAGTGATTTTCATTGTAATATCTATTATTCTTTGTATTCTTTCATTTGATTGTAAGTGTTGCATCACTTACACTTGAGCGTAAAAGAAACGAATCAAGAGTCACTAATCCGGTGTTATTAGGATCTTTGATCCGGCATTGTTAGGATTATACTCCCATATTCATATAGTGAGGATTCTCTAGTTCCTATAGAACACTAGATAAACAAAAGTTTATATTGAGAGAGAGGTTGAGCTTGGACCGATAGAAGACAAGCGATTGTAACGGTTGTGAACTCGGACCGATAGAAGACGAGTCAAGATTGTGGTTGTTCTTGAGCCAATAG
This sequence comes from Orobanche coerulescens, assembly GCA_033398695.1. Classification (NCBI taxonomy): domain Eukaryota; kingdom Viridiplantae; phylum Streptophyta; class Magnoliopsida; order Lamiales; family Orobanchaceae; genus Orobanche; species Orobanche coerulescens. Next base: position 117,492,309 of record CM065805.1, read on the forward strand.
AAAAAGAAAGTCGGAGAGAGGACGTAGGCAAGTTGCCGAACCTCTATAAATCTTTGAGTCTTTAAATTCCGCACTATCTTTTATTTATTCGCAAGAAATTTCGGTATTCCGAATTACCACTATTCAACCCCCCTTCTAGTGGTAAATTTATCTCTTCAGTTGGTATCGGAGCGGGTCTCTTTTTAAAGGTTTAACCACCTAAGAGAAAAAGATCCGCAAATGGCACTTCTTGGCCAAATTGAAGGAAATGCTCTCAACCGTCCTCCTTTCTTCGACGGTTCCAATTTCATGATGTGGAAAAAGAAGATGGCAATCTTCGTTCAAGCTTACGATATTGAAATCTGGAAAGTTATTGCTCTTGGTCCTAAACTTGCTAAGAAAGAGTATGGATCGTTGAAAAAGATCGAAGAATTCAACGACGAGGATTGGAGAAACACGCACGTCAACTCACGAGCTACTCGCGCTCTTAATCCCGAAGAACTCAATAGAATATCGTCCTATGAAAGTGCAAAAGAAATTTGGGAAATTCTCGAAGTCACTCATGAGGGAACCACCCAAGTCAAGGAGACCAAAATCAACATGTTACTCCATGACTACGAACTATTTTCCATGAAAGACGAGGAAACGATCACAAATATGTTGGATCGATTTTCGGCTATAACAAATGGTCTTGCATCTTTCGGAAAGCCTATATCGAGCAGCGACAAAGCTAAGAAAATTCTTCGATTGTTGCCACGAGAATGGGATGCCACGGTCACCGCGATCATGGAGTCCAAAGATCTCAACAAGCTCGAATTTAGTTCCCTCATCGGGTCACTCATCAATTATGAGATCGTTCTCAAGTCTAGAGGCACCAAACCAAAGCCTCGGGAAAGAGTAGTCACATTCAATGTTGATAGCGACGTTGAGGAAGATGTTCCCGAAGATGAAGACGACGAGGAACTCGCTCTCTATGCCAAAAACTTTAGAAGGTATAAAAACCTAATTCAAAAGAGGCGAAGCTTTCTTGGTCGGGATGGCAAACCGTAGCAAAAGAAGAGTGGCTATACTCCCATCAAGAAGTTCGACAATAATTGTCGGAAATGTGGTCAAGCCGGTCACTATGCCAAAGAATGCCGAGGATCCTCTTCAAAACCTCAAATGGAAAGATTCAAAAAGAAGGAGGTCCTAATCGCTTCTTGGAGTGATGACGAGGATGAGATTGAAAGATCTCTAGACGCAAATATTGCATTCATGGCACTCGACTCCGAAAGTAATATCGAGGTAAGTTCTAAACTCAATGATGACAAATATGACTCTTTTGATTTTTGTGATTCACAAGAAGTTCATCATGATGATGAGTTATTGAGTGCGTTTGAATCCTTGAATACGGAGTATGACGAGATGGTTAAATTAAACATATCTTTAAATAGAAAAATAAAATCTCTAGAACTCGAAAATTCCTCCCTTCAAAACAAGGGCAAAACTATTGAGATCGACCATACATTATACCTTGAAAAAGAAAATGTTTTGAAAATCGAGTTAACAAAAACTCAAAAGGAGCTAAAATATATTTTGAACAAATTTACTCTCGGAAACGAGAAATTCGAAAGGCTCCTATCTATTCAAAAATCGCCCTTGCTCAAACACGGTCTTGGTTTCGATCCTTTTAAACGGGAACAATCCCTTATCAACCTTGACAAAATAAGGAAAACCGAAACCGAAAACTCAAAAGACTCTTCCAAACGAGTTCATAATGTTAATGCTCATTCAAAGTTGAGAACCATCAAGGTTAAGCAAATATGGGTTCCTAAAGGGACAATCGTTCCGAATGCTATAAGCATAGTTAACTTTGGAGGACCCAAACGGGCTTGGGTACCGAAACAACCGAGAAATTCTACTTTTGTAGGTACCAGCACCAAGGAAAAACAAGTGGTACATTGATAGCGGATGCTCAAGGCACATGTGCGGCTCCGAGGACTTATTTGAAGACCTCGAATATCAAGAACAAGGACATGTGACCTTTGGAGATAATCAAAAGGGAAAAATCAAAGGCATCGGCAAAGTCGGTAAGGAACCTTCTCCTTCTATCAACAAAGTATTATTTGTTGAAGGTTTGCATCATAATCTTCTTAGCATTTCGCAACTTTGTGATGAAGGTTTTAAAATTCTATTCGAGCAAACGCATTGCACGGCATTTAGAAATAATAAAATTGCATTCATTGGTTTGAGATGTGGAAACATCTACATTGTTGATCTTAATGATAAGAGCTCATTCAATGAAAAATGTCTTATTACTTTGGATGATAATGCATATTTATGGCATCGAAAATTGGGGCATACTTCTCTACCTATCATTTCTATTTTATCTAGACACGACCTTGTTCGTGGATTACCCAAACTCAAGTTTGATAGAAAGCATTTGTGTGAATCATGCATAAAAGGGAAACACCCTCGAGAATCTTTCAAACCAAAATTCGAGGTTTCCACTAGTCGAGTTCTTGAACTTGTGCATATGGATTTGATTGGACCATCTAGACATGTTAGTTTAAATGGCAAACTCTACACTTTGGTTATTGTTGATGATTTCTCTCGATTTACTTGGGTTAGATTTTTAGCACATAAGGATGATGCATTTTCTGAGTTTTCTAAATGGTGTCGTTTGGTATCAAATGAGAAAAATCTCTCCATAATTTCTATTCGCACCGATCACGGAGGTGAATTTGATTGCACCCCGTTTGAACTTTTATGTGATAAATACGGTATTAATCATAATTTTTCGGCTCCTAGAACGCCTCAACAAAATGGAGTTGTTGAAAGGAAAAACCGATCTTTGGAAGAAATGTCGAGGACAATGCTTAATGAATACTCTCTTCCACGATACTTTTGGGCTGAAGCAATTTTTACGGCATGCTATGTGATTAACCGGGTTCATGTTCGTAGAACTCATCTTAAAACCCCATATGAATTATGGAAGGGCAAAAAGCCCAATATTGCTTATTTTCATCCTTTTGGTTGCAATGTATTTATTTTGAACAATGGCAAGGATAACTTAGGCAAGTTTGATGCTAAATCCGACTCCAGAATATTTCTTGGCTATTGCACTAATAGGAAAGCATATCGTGTTTATAATATTAGAACGAACAAAGTTGAAGAGTCCATACATGTTAAATTCAATGATATGATCTCACCCCCGAGAAAGGTAGAATACTTTGATGATGCAGGTACTTTTCCGGATCCCTCACCCGAAGTGAAGAAAATTTCGGAAATCGAAACGAACACAATCGTTGATGTACCGAAAGATTGGAGGCACATCAAAGACCATCCAAAGGACCTCGTGATTGGAAACATTGAAGACGGTGTTCAAACCCGAAGGAGAACCACCGAATTTATGGCTCATTGTGCTTTTGTATCCGAAATAGTTCCCAAGAATATATCCGAAGCTCTCGATGATGAAAGTTGGGTGATGGCAATGCAAGAGGAGCTTGTGCAATTCAAACACAATAATGTATGGAATTTAGTTCCCGCTCCTAAAGATAAAACAATTATCGGAACTAAATGGGTGCATAAAATCAAGAGTGACGAAGACGGCTATCCAATTCGAAATAAATCTCGTTTGGTCGCTCAAGGATATAATCAAGAGGAAGGTCTTGATTACGAAGAAAGTTTTTCTCCCGTGGATCGACTCGAAGCCATCCGCTTGTTATGTGCATTTGCCGCCCATAAAAAGATCAAACTATTTCAAATGGATGTGAAAAGTGCATTCTTGAATGGGTACATTCAAGAAGAAGTCTACATCAAGCAACCTCCCGATTTTGAAGATCATCAATTTCCGGATCATGTCTACAAGCTCAACAAGGCACTCTACGGGTTGAAGCAAGCACCCCGAGCATGGTATGATCGTTTAAGTCAATTTTTAATTGCAAATAATTATAAAAGAGGCAAAGTCGATAATACCTTGTTTGTTAAAATATTGAATGATGATATACTTGTTTGCCAAATCTACGTTGATGACATTGTATTTGGAGCTACTAATGAATCTTTGTGCCAAGATTTTTCTAATCTTATGAAAAGAGAGTTCGAAATGAGTATGATGGGAGAATTAACATTCTTCCTCGGGCTTCAAATCAAACAATGCGAAGATGGAATTTTTATCCATCAAACAAAGTATTCAAACGACCTCCTCAAGAAATTCAATATGGAAAGTAGCAAGGTGATATCTATGCCAATGTCTTCATCATTAAAGCTTGAGAAAGATGAAAATGGCAAGTCCGTAGATCAAAAATTATATCGAGGTATGATCAGATCTTTGTTATATTTGACTGCATATAGGCCAGATATAATATTTGCTACATGTTTATGTGCTCGATTCCAAGCTAATCCCAAGGAATCACATTTAACTGCTTGCGAACGCATTTTTCGTTACTTGAAAGGAACTATTGGACTAGGTCTATGGTATCCTTCTTGCTTAGATTTTAATTTAATTGCATATAGTTATGCCGATTTCGGCGGATGTAAAATTGACAAAAAGAGTACTAGTGGTACATGTCATTTTGTTGGATCATGTTTAATATCTTGGGGAAGTAAAAAGCAAACCAGTGTAGCATTGTCTACAGCTGAGGCCGAATATGTCGCTGCAGGGAGCGCCTGTGCTCAAGTGCTATGGATTAAAAATCAACTCCGCGACTACGGCATACATTTTGAAAATACCCCTATTCTATGTGATAACACTAGTGCAATTAATCTGAGTAAAAATCCTGTGTTGCACAGTAGAACTAAACATATAGATATTAGACATCATTTTTTACGTGATCATGTTCAGAAAAAGGATATCTGTTTAATTTTTCTCGGGACGAAGGACCAACTTGCTGACATTTTTACAAAACCTCTTCCCGAAGAATCATTTAATTCCATTCGTTTACAACTTGGTATGGGACATATAGACAATTTTTGAAATAAGCTTTCTACTCAAGAAATCAATATCCTTGATTCACTTCACTCGCTAGTGCGCGCTAGCTTCATTCTCTTAACGCGTGCTAAAAACTGCTTTCGATAGCGTACGCTAACCTCACTGCCTTGCGTACGCTAATTAAAAATCTCTCGCATTCCAATTTAGCTTACTGGACTGTCCAATAAGCCTTTCATTTTTACCTAACGTACGCTAACTCTTTGTCCCTAGCGTACGCTAATTAAAAGTTCGCTGACTATATATATACCGTACGACCCAGAAACACATTTACCTCTTCCTAACGTACGCAAACGCCTGAAAATTCCCTTCCAGCAAAAAACCCTAGCCGCACACCCGATCCAAATACTGCAATTTTCTCCCTCAAAACTTCGATTCTCTTCAAAATGTCTAGCAAGGGAAGAAAGGCCATGGAGAAAAACTACAAACGCCCTCGCAATAATGATTATGACGCGACCCGTTTCGTCTCCTACGTTGCATCGAAGGTTTTCTTCAATATCCTTCCACAGGAGAGTCTGACCGATTGCTACTACTTCAATTTTAGCAGCCTTGAAAGGGTTAAGGTCAGTATTCGCGATTTCTTTGAGGTATTAGGTATTGCACGATTTGTTGAGTGCAAAGAGATTGTTTACCCTGAGTGTGTCCGTGCATTTTATGCGAATCTGCACCTTGGTGATAGTGGTGATAATGGAGGTTTAGTGCTCGAAAGCCTAGTGAATGGAACTGTGGTGAAGATTTCTTCGGAAATTCTTCACGAGTTGTTTGGCTTATCGGAAGACGGGTATGATTGTTGTGGGAAAACCATTGCCGAAGAGTCTACGGTGTCCGAGAGAGATATTGGTGACTTTTTATGTTCAAAAACGGTCATCGAAGTCATGGATGACATCTTCGAGAATAACGATTTCGGTATCCACATTCGCTTGCTGTTGGCCGCTCTAACAAAATGTTTAATGCCAAAAGTCAACACCCCACACAAGTTAGTCGGCGTTGATAAGAATGTGGTGTATCGGGTGATGAAGGATGATAGAGTGGATTACACTGGGATTGTGATAAGTTGGATGAAAGCAAAAGGGGAGTCTTTTCGGTCGAAAAATTACATGTCGAGAACTAGGAAATCTGGACTTCCTTTTGGTTCAATTCTTACGGTGATTTTTTGGCATTTTCGTGTCGACTTGTCTAATGAGGCACACGTTCCGGTGTCTCGGGGACATGAGATAAGTGACCTAACCCTCAAGGCCATGCATTATGTTGAGACATTTAATCGAGGTTGGGTATTGTTTCCGTATCTCCGAGATGATGACCAAGTGCCGAAGGGGAGATGGATTACTACACCGGTCGAGCGCGTGACGCACCGAGGACCCCATACGCTTAGGGAGCTGCAATCCAAGTCATTTGTTCGTCATCCGAAGACGAAAGGGAAGCGCCCGATGAGAGATGTCGTCACGGAGGAAGAGGAAAGCGACCTTTACGCTCGGATGCGGAGCATCGAGACCTCTCAGGCTGAAATTCGAGAGGATGTTCGGGCTCTTCGTTCGGAAGTCCGGGAAGTGCGCGGGTTGATCTCCGATTTCATCGGTTACACACACCCTTCGTTTCCTTTCCCCTCATCCTCTTCCGACCCTGCACTTTAGATTTGAGGATTTTGATGCTTGGTTGTAGAATCTTATTATTCGAATAATCTTTATGTCTCATGTATTGCTTGAATTCCATCTTAATGATATTCACATTTCACTTCATTTGGTATGTGTTGTTTACGAGTACTGTTATTTACGTAATTTCGCCTTGGATAATGGCATTTTCGTTGATATTTGTTATAATGCAACAATTCAGGGGGAGTTCCTTTTTGTTTATGTCAAAAAGGGGGAGAATACTCCAAAAACCAAAATATACTAATATATCGAACAAGTTACCTTGATTCGAATCATTTAAAATGTTTTTGCAGGTATAAATTAAATGTTTTGACATCATCAAAAAGGGGGAGATTGTTGACTCAAAATGTATTTTGATGATTATTACATTCAAAACATTTAATTAGATCAATCTCAGATCAATATTATATTGAAGGAGCTAAATACAGTTAGCGCACGCTACCCATATAATAGTAGCGCACGCTATCGAGAAATACATGTACAGCCCAGACAGTCAGCTGCAGCCAAGTGAAGTCACCTGATGGATAGCGCACGCAAGTCATTCAATATTAGCGCACGCTAAGTAACTACAGTTAGCGCATGCTATACAATCCATATTAACGCACGCTATCGCATCGTTCCAGAGGACAGTGAGGTTTGGAAGGAAATTGGAAGTGGATTTTGCGCACGCTACACATATCAACTTACGTACGCTAAAACAAGGATGTAGCGCAAGTTACTACTCAGCTCTTGCGCACGCTACCGATATCACGGTCAGTAGTCCAGTAGCTACTGGACTCAATATGTCAAGGATTTTACATACGCTACACAGGGTAACGTACGTTACTGAAAGAAATTATTAGCGCACGCTAAGGTATAGGCATTAGCGCACGCTAAAAGGAGTCAGCATATTACCGTTTGATTTTCTACCATTGGAAGGCAAGAGTCAATGAAGATCCGGAAAATCTGGAAAAGTTGGAATTAATTAATGCTAGCGCACGCTATACATACTTGCTAGCGCACGCTAATCTCAAATCTAGCCGTTGGATAAAGAGTCGTTGGAGAGACAAAAAGACATTTTCAAAGTCAAGATTGAAGACTTGTTGACCAGACGTTAACGCACGCTACCGATACATGACTAGCGCACGCTAGCCATACTATTTTACCGTTGCAACAGTCTTTGTGACCGTTCAGAGAAGCCAAGTTAAAGATCGATAGCGCACGCTAGAAGACATTATTAGCGCACGCTAATAATATGTTTTTCAGTATTTGAAGGATGGCTCTCACCTATAAATACCCAAAGGACTTAGGTATCAAACACACAACTTCAAGCATACAAGCATACAAGCATACAAGCAATCAAAGCATACTTGACCTCAGTTTTATATCTTTTATTGCATTCCAAGTTGTGAGAAAAGAAAGATACAAGAGTGATTTTCATTGTAATATCTATTATTCTTTGTATTCTTTCATTTGATTGTAAGTGTTGCATCATTTACACTTGAGCATAAAAGAAACGAATCAAGAGTCCCTAATCCGGTGTTATTAGGATCTTTGATCCGGCATTGTTAGGATTATACTCCCATATTCATATAGTGAGGATTATCTAGTTCCTATAGAACACTAGATAAACAAAAGTTTATATTGAGAGAGAGGTTGAGCTTGGACCGATAGAAGACAAGCGATTGTAACGGTTGTGAACTCGGACTGATAGAAGACGAGTCAAGATTGTGGTTGTTCTTGAGCCAATAGAAAAAGAAAGTTGGAGAGAGGACGTAGGCAAGTTGCCGAACCTCTATAAATCTTTGAGTCTTTAAATTCCGCACTATCTTTTATTTATTTGCAAGAAATTTCGGTATTCCGCATTACCACTATTCAACCCCCCTTCTAGTGGTAAATTTATCTTTTCATGCTACACGACTACACTAACCTGATTTTTGTGGAGATTTAGAACCCCCAAATACACAAACAAAGCCCCAAAATTTAGGTTTTAAAAAACCCCAAAATTTAAAATAATCGATTAAAAATCCCGAAAATAAACTATTAAAAAAAACCCAAAATTATCAACAAGTTAATCGATTACAATCTACAAATTTCAAGTTGAGAACATACCAATTACAAGATACAAACTACCATCTTACGAACTAAGATGAGAAAAGGGTTACTAGCTACATGAACGAGGATGGGAGCATGAATTACGATTTTTTTATTGGAGAGAGATAGAGAGATTACCTATTTTATTTGATAGAGAGATCAGAGCATGAATGGGAGTGGTTGAGAGAGTGTTTGTCAAAATTGGTAACCGAGAGCGGTGGGCTTACTGGGAGCGGGCTTTGATAAAAGTGATTGAACGGTCTTTTTTGCTCCTAAAATTTTCATTTCCCCGCCTCCCATATTTAATATTTTTTTGGTTATCTAAGGTAACACCATTATATGTGTTCGTATTGAAGGGCTTATTGCATCTAAGGCAACACATATTGACATCAACGGCAACATCAAATTATGATGTTGGCTTACATAAACTTTAATCTATTTTTAGCCATCTAAGGCAAAATTTTACGTGGCAACACCAGTTTCGAGTGTTGGGAAAGACCATATATGGTGTAGTGTCTCTCTTTCAAATCTAGAGCTGAAGGATGAAAATGACCTCCTAAAAAACAATTACGAAAACATGCCTTTAGATTGCGAAAACTGCAAGGTCACTCATGAAAAACTCATAAAGTGCAATCATCAACTTGAAACTGAGATAAATGAGGTAAAATCTCATAATCAACGTAAGACAAAAGTTATGATAGGTATGCGTGAAAAACTCATAAAATGCAATCAACAACTTGCCACTAAATATACAGTAAACAACTTAGATGGTGAAAATACAATAAGCTGTATAATTTTAGAAGTTAATTGTGTAGCGAAAGTCTGTTAGAGAGTTGCTGCAAATACAGAAACTAGGTATTCTCGTGTTTGCTTAATGCGTACAGGGTGTTCACAATGTATATGTATACTCGGTTGTAATTCTGTCTTTATCATTCAGTATCTATCATTCAGTAATTGTCACTCAGTATTTTTCACTCATTTATGATCATTTGTCACTCATATTCAATCATTGTATACATCGTTCAAAGTAATTGTATCGTCATTCATCATCAAACTAGTTGGAGAATCGTGCGGTGTTTGCCATCGTTGTCATTTCATAGTGTGCTGTGTGTGAGGAGTAGCGCACGCTACGTACTCTTTTTAGCGTGCGCTAATTGAGTACTGGTAGCGCACGCCACCTCTCAACACTAGCGCACGCTAGTGTAGTTGAGCAGGCAGTCCAGAAGGCACTGGACTGCAGTTGGGATTGTAGGTAGCGCACGCTACGAATGGTATGTAGCGCGCGCTAGGGAGCCAGAGTGGCGCACGCTATGCAGTCGGTGTAGCGCGCGCTAAGGTCGGATCAGGTTGAGTCCAGTGGCTACTGGACTGAAGTGAATTTATTCATAGCGCACGCTAAGAGTGGTTTTTAGCGTACGCAAATGGTGTAGTAGCGCACGCTAATCATTGGTTGTAGCGCACGCTACCGAGATCAGATCAGAGGACAGAAGGTTCTAGACTCCAGTACTGGGCATCAGATAATTCGTTAGCGCACGCTAATATTTTGGGGTTAGCGCACGCTAAGTGCATAGCCGTAGCGCACGCTATAAAAAGGTACGTAGTGCGCGCTACCATTTCCGGACAGTGGGTACTGGAATACCCAAAACACCCGTTAGCGCACGCTACGCACAAGAGCTAGCGCACGCTAAACTGGAGTGACTATAAATAGGAAAGTGCAGTCCATTTCGTCATTTCTTCATCTCACTTCATTCCTTCGGCGGTTTTGGGCGATTTCGGGTGATTTGGAGAGTATTCTTCGAGGTGTAATCATCAATCATCATCTTCAAGCTCATCATTCGGATTAATCATCATTTCATTATCCTCATCACATCAAATAAAAGGTATTAATCTCTTGGATCTAGGAACTCGGATTTTTGGATTTTCCTTCCGATTTTCTTCGTGTAAGCTAGGATTGTTGTTGGAATATGTTATATATGGATTATCTATCTTGGATAATTATATTCCTACGGATTTAATGGCTATTTTGGGGATTTATATCAAGAATCCTTGGGGTTGACTTCGGTTAATTTGGGGATTTCCGATTTGACGTTGTTGTAATCTTGAATTGTGGATTCCTATGGGATTATTGATATCATTTAAAGTGTTTTGATGGTTTGAAATACTCATCTTGGAGTTGGTTTCGATATATTCGAGTTTGGATATTGTTGTATTTACGTTTGAGTCGGTTATGATCATATTTGATTCGCGTAATGATCGAATTATTGGTAATTGTGTTATTCAAGGTTGTTCGAGCGACCGAAATTTCATTTAGGACGTTGTTCGTGGATGGACATTCTTCATCGGTGTTGTTTAAGTTAATTCTTACTCAGTTAAAAGGATATTCATTCCTTTCGTTGTTGTTCATTCATAATCATAATTCATTTATAAAGTACTAACCATATTGAAACTTGTAATTGTCACTTCATTACTTCATTCACGAGGAACGACGGTTCCAATTATTTCATTGAGCTATCATTCATTTCACTGTCATTTCATCTCGGTGAGTCATTATTGATTTTGATGTCACTTTTGTTATATCGTGGCATTCCGGGTCGCACTGGCGTGCCGGTTGGTATGTGTAGGATTTTCATGTCGGGCACATTTAAGTCGTGTGTTGGTTGGTGGCCTCACATTGGACTGTGCACACGAGTTGATGGCTTCGTGAGACTGATTAGGTACAAGACCACACGTGTATTCGATCGATACTCGTTGGTGGCTTGTACACGGACACATTTCCATCCCGGACGTAGTGTGGCGCCATTCCTTTGAGCCATACCGTTAGTTGATTCATATAGCATGTTTGATTGCGTATGTTTCGACAGGATAATTCATAACTTCAGATATATCATGATTGTGTATTTTCAACCCTTGAGGATTGTTGTTCTGTGTAACTGACCCCGTTGGGGGATATTATTTTTCAGGTCATGGCAAAGCAAAAGCACATGGAGAGCACGTCGACGGCGAGGAGTCCCAATGATACTAGTAGGGGGCCCCAGTCTTTTCAGTCATTTACATTTTCTTCATTTATTCCGCTGCAGACATTCCGCTTGAATACTCATTTCAGTCAGTATTGTATATTTTATCTCCATATAAAATATACATGTATTTTGTATTATCCTGGGTGTGTTGTATGAAACTCCTCATCGGAGTAATTGATGTTGTAATGTGGTTCGGTACTACATTTACCCTGTGTAATTCATTAATTTTCATTCGCCTAGTGGGTCCCAGTCGGGGGTCCACGGCACTGTAATATCCGCTTAGTTTGGGGTGTTACAGAGTTGGTATCAGAGCGTGGTTTTGAATACTACCTTCTGAGTCATGTCTCATTTGAAATCATCGTCATCGGACTAGTATCATTGGACTTTCGCGTCACGTGTGACCCGTGCAAATGCCGAGCCAATCAGACCAAGAATTGTATGATTTCTAACGCCATGGTATAATTTCTGGTAGTAATCACTCATTCATAATTCATCAGTTAACAATCCTCATTCATCATTTTCAATTGTGATCAAGTCGATCATGTTAATTCATTAATCACTCATTTCATTTCATTGTTCAGTTATTGATCTTGAGGATCATATCATTAATCTTGTTAAATTGTTCAAGATAATCATATCAAGGATTTCATCAGATAATCACGTCATTTCAGTTGATCATTCATGTAATCGTTGTATTTGAGCGCGTATGCTCATTTTCATCATTTAATAATATAATCATAATGTGATACTCATGCGAGATATATAATCATCATACGACTTTCCACTTCAGTATGGAAAGGGCTGGCAGAGGACGTGGGGGAAGAGGTTGTGGTGCAGGCCGGAACTCGAGAGCTCGTGTGAATACATGCGCGAATGCTAGAAATAATGCTAACTCATCGAGCAGTGATGCTGCCACTCATTCACCTGGACGTAATCATTCACTATCAGGGAGCCGTACCCGGGATACAGCTCAGTCGGAGGGTGTTCGGGTTGACCCACTCGCTTTTATGCAGGGCATGATGGCCCAAATGACTCAGATGGCACAACTAATGGATACGATGCATAACTCCACTACTCAAAATCAACAGGCTCCTCCGCCGCCACCTCAGAGGCAAGAGAGGGGTGTAAGCAGTATCATTGGCGATATCTCTCGCCAGCGACCACCTACCTTCGAGGGCTCATCTGAGCTGGCGGATATTGTTCATTGGCTTGAGCATTTCGAGAAGTTATTTGCTATGGTGGATTGCCCTGAAGGGCATAAAGTTTCAGTTGCGGCCTACTATCTTGGTAAGAGCGCTCATTCATGGTGGTTATCGTTGAAGCCCACCGACGGATCATGTACTTGGGATCAATTCAAAACTCTCATGATGGAGAGGTATTATCCAGCCCCACTCAGGGAGGCTAAATTGTCGGAATTACTCACTCCCGACCTCTCAGCGGACGACGATGTTCTTGCCATCGCCAAAAAATTTCAGGAACTTCTTCCGTTCGCCTGATCTATCATTCACTCTGAGGCAGACAAGATCAAGTATTTCAGCAAGAGGCTGAAACCTCGTATGCGGCTACAGTTGAGTAATCATAATTGTACCACTCTGGCCGAGTTCATTGAGAAAGCTCTTACTTACGAGCTTACTGCTAAGGAAATTACTAAGCAACAACCCTCATCAGCTGGCAAGAAGTCTAAGAACCGTAATCAGTCTGACGGCAGTCAGGCCACTTTCAAGAAACCACGTGCGGGCTCTACTTTTTCTGAGCGACCTCCTATGGCGCCTAGACCCACGAAATCTCAGTCACGAGTGGCCAGTTTGGCCATCACCTATTTCAACTGTGAAGAACAGGGTCATTTCAGCACCAAGTGTCCGAAGCAGACTGTCACGTGCCACAACTGTGGGATTGCTGGGCATAGCGCCCATTTTTGCCGTAGGGACTCTAAACCCACTCCGGCGTCATCTCAGGCCCAAGGACATTCAGCGGTGCAGAATTAGGCCACTCAGTCAGCGTCGTTCAAGACGACAGGAGCTAATAAAGGCGGAGCCAAGATCTATCAGACGGGAGCGTCCGGTTCGGGGGCCGGCAAGCCCCGAATTTATGAGATGAAGCAGACCGACGATTCAGAGGCCCGGATGATATCAGGTACACTCGATATTCTATCTCAACCTGTGTGTACCCTTTTTGATACTGGTGCATCGCATTTATTCATTTCCGAGTCATGTTTGAGTAGACTACGTCTGGGTAGTGCTACTAGTTGTGAGCCTTATGTCATTGGTCAACCTGATGGTAGAAGAATTATCGGAAATCATGAGATTCAGAATTGTCCGATTCAGCTTCATGGCCGTGTATGGCTAGCAGACCTAATCGTGGTAGATTTACCGAGAGACGACGTCATTCTGGCTATTGACTGGATGGATCGTCATGATGCCATCATTAGTGTCTGTAAGCGTATGGTCACTATCATTTCAGACGATGGGGTTGAATGTGTTTTTCAGGGAGGTAATCCCGACTGTTCTGGTAAAGTAATTAATTTGATGAAAGCAGTGAGATTACTCAGTCAGGGGTGTGTTGGTTATTGGTGCTATATGACCAAAACCAAGAAATCATCAGTAATGTTGACGGATATTCCGGTAGTGAGGGAATATACCGATGTTCTTCCAGACGAGTTTCCTGGTTTGCCTCCACAGAGGGATGTGGAATTCACGATTGAGTTGGAGCCCGGTACATCCTCGATATCGAAGGTACCATACCGGATGGCCCCGACCGAAATGCAAGAATTAAAGAACCAACTTGAGGAGTTGTTTGAGAATGGTTATATTCGACCGAGTGCGTCCCCGTGGGGAGCACCAGTGTTATTTGTCAAGAAGAAGGATGGTTCGTTCCGCTTGTGTATTGATTACCGGGAATTGAACCAGGTGACGATCAAGAATAAATATCCTCTACCCCATATCGATGATCTTTTGGATCAACTTCAGGGAGCTTCAGTATTTTCCAAGATCGACTTAAGATCTGGATATCATCAGTTGCGGATTCGAGAGTCGGATATCGCGAGGACGGCGTTTCGAACACGCTATGGTCATTATGAGTTTGTGGTTATGCCGTTTGGGTTGACTAACGCACCTGCGGTATTCATGGAGTTAATGAATCGGGTTTTCATCGACTATCTGGATCAGTTCGTGGTTGTCTTCATTGATGACATTTTGATTTATTCTCGTGACCGGGAGGAACACGAGTTTCACCTTCATCAAGTGCTCGACGTGTTGAGACGAGAACAACTTTATGGGAAGTTTTCCAAATGTGAGTTCTGGATGTCCGAAGTGACGTTTCTCGGACACGTAATTTCATCAGATGGAGTTCGTGTAATCCTCAGAATACGGAGGCTATTCGAGATTGGCTACCTCCGAAGAATGTTAAGGAAATCCGAAGTTTCCTCGGATTAGCGGGTTATTATTGGCGATTTGTGGAGGGATTTTCTAAAATCGCTCAACCCATGACGAACCTTTTACGGAAGGATAAGAAATACATGTGGTCCAACGCGTGTCAACAGAGTTTTGAGGAACTCAAGAGCCGGTTAACTTCAGCACCTGTCCATTCTTTACCGCAAGGGACGGAAGGATTTGTGGTTTATAGTGATGCGTCCGGACAGGGTATCGGATGTGTACTCATGCAGAACGGGAAACTTATTGCTTATGCTTCACGGCAATTGAGACCTTACGAGGTTAATTATCCGACCCACGACCTGGAGCTAGCAGCCGTGGTGTTCGCATTGAAGATTTGGCGTCATTATCTTTATGGCGTTACCTGTGAGATATTCACCGATCATAAGAGTTTAAAGTATATATTTACTCAGAAGGAGTTAAATATGCGACAGAGACGGTGGTTGGAACTAATCAAAGATTATGATATCGAGATCCTTTACCACCCGGGCAAGGCGAATGTTGTCGCCGATGCCTTGAGTCGTAAGTCCGTTCAGGAGCAGATGCTTGCTCGATTAATAGTTCAGAAGGAACTTCAGAAGGAATTTTTGAGACCCAAGATCGAGGTCTGGTTACAGCGAGTACAAGGGCAACTTTGTATGTTGGAGATTTCATCGCCACTTGAGGAGGCGATCAGGGAAAATCAGGGTGCGGACCCATTTTTGTTACGCATTCGAGAGGATGTGACTCAGGGGAAAGCCCCTGGATTTGTGGTTCACGAGGATGGACTTCTGCATTTTAAGAATCGGTTGTGCGTACCGGCGAATGACGAGTTAAAAAACTCGATTTTGAAAGAAGCTCATGCTACCCCTTATTCCATTCACCCGGGGTCTAGCAAGATGTATAAAGACTTGAAACAAAATTACTGGTGGAGTAATATGAAGCGAGAAGTCGCGGAATTTGTTTCGAGATGTTTAACCTTTCAACAAGTCAAGATAGAATATCAGCGACCGGCGGGTATGCTGAAACCTCTCCCTATTCCAGAGTGGAAGTGGGAGGATATTTCTATGGACTTCATCACGAGTTTGCCGACGAGTTGTCGTGGCATGAACACAATCTGGGTAATTGTGGATTGCCTAACTAAATCAGCTCATTTCCTTGAGATTAAGGATATGTGGGGTCCCGAGAGACTTGCCCAGTTATTTATTAAAGAGATAGTGAGATTGCACGGTACTCCTAAAAGTATCATTTCCGATCGTGATGGACGATTCGTGTCTCATTTTTGGAAATCAGTTCATCGTGCTATGGGAACTCAGCTTAATCTCAGTACAACTTTTCATCCTCAGTCTGACGGACAATCAGAGAGGACTATTCAGACTTTGGAGGACATGTTGAGGGCATGTGTCCTCGATTGGAAAGATGATTGGGAAGCCCAACTACCGTTGATCGAGTTCAAGTACAACAATAGTTGGCATTCTTCGATTAAGATGGCACCTTACGAGGCCTTGTACGGTCATCGTTGTCAATCTCCTTTGTGTTGGGATGACTTATCAGAATCAATCGGCACTGAGCCTGATATGCTTATAACCGCCCGTGAGAAGGTAGCTTTGATCAGGAGTCGTTTGTTGACCGCTCAGAGTCGACAGAAATCATATGCAGATAATCGTCGTCGATCGTTAGAGTTCGAGACGGGTGACCATGTTTTGGTCAAGGTATCCCCGAGCCGTGGTATCTTTCGTTTTGGGAAAAGGGTAAAGTTGAGTCCGAGATTCATTGGACCGTTTGAGATTTTGGATCGATTAGGCGAGTTAGCTTATCGATTGGCCCTACCTCCAGCATTGATCCGAATTCATAATGTGCTTCACGTCTCTCAGTTGCAGAAGTATGTTGCCGACCCGAGTCACATACTTCAGTTCGATGAAATCGAGATCGCCGATGATCATTCATATGAGGAGATTCCTATACGAGTTTTAGAGCGGCGAATCAAACAGTTAAGGAATAAGACGATTCCTTTGGTTAAAATTCAGTGGTCTAGACACGGAGTCGAAGAGGCTACTTGGGAAACCGAGGATAGTATGCGGGAGAGTTATCCCGAGTTGTTTGACCCGGTTGTAATTCAGTCTTTATCATTCAGTATCTATCATTCAGTAATTGTCACTCAGTATTTTTCACTCATTTATGATCATTTGTCACTCATATTCAATCATTGTATTCATCGTTCAGAGTAATTGTATCGTCATTCATCATCAAACTAGTTGGAGAATCGTGCGGTGTTTGCCATCGTTGCCATTTCATAGTGTGCTGTGTGTGAGGAGTAGCGCACGCTACATACTCTCTTTAGCGTGAGCTAATTGAGTACTGGTAGCGCACGCCACCTCTCAACAATAGCGCACGCTAGTGTAGTTGAGCAGGCAGTCCAGAAGGCATTGGACTGCAGTTGGGATTGTAGGTAGCGCACGCTACGAATGGTAAGTAGCGCGCGCTAGTGAGCCGGAGTAGCGCACGCTATGCAGTCGGTGTAGCGTGCGCTTAGGTCAGATCAGGTTGAGTCCAGTGGCTACTGGACTGAATTGAATTTATTCATAGCGCACGCTAAGAGTGGTTTTTAGCGTATGCAAACGGTGTAGTAGCGCACGCTAATCGTTGGTTGTAGCGCACGCTACCGAGATCAGATCAGAGGGCAGAAGGTTCTAGACTCCAGTACTGGGCATCAGATAATTCATTAGCGCATGCTAATATTTTGGGGTTAGCACACGCTAAGTGCATAGCCGTAGCGCACGCTACAAAAAGGTACGTAGCACGCGCTACCGTTTTCGGACAGTGGGTACTGGACTACCCAAAACACCCGTTAGCGCACGCTACGCACAAGAGCTAGCGCACGCTAAACTGGAGTGACTATAAATAGGACAGTGCAGTCCATTTCGTCATTTCTTCATCTCACTTCACTCCTTCGGCGGTTTTGGGCGATTTCGGGCGATTTGGAGAGTATTCTTCGAGGTGTAATCATCAATCATCATCTTCAAGCTCATCATTTGGATTAATCATCATTTCATCATCTTCATCACATCAAATCAAAGGTATTAATCTCTCGGATTTTTGGGTTTTCCTTCCGATTTTTTTCGTGTAAGCTTGGATTGTTGTTGAAATATGTTATATATGGATTATCTATCTTGGATAATTATATTCCTACAGATTTAATGGCTATTATGGGGATTTATATCAAGAACCCTTGGGGTTGACTTCGGTTAATTTGGGGATTTCCGATTTGATCTTGAATTGTGGATTCCTATGGGATTATTGATATCATCGAAAGTGTTTTGATGGGTTGAAATACTCATCTTGGAGTTGGTTTCGATATATTCGAGTTTGGATATTGTTGTATCGACGTTTGAATCGGTTATGATCGTAGTTGATTCGCGTAATGATCGAATTATTGGTAATTGTGTTATTCAAGGTTGTTCGAGCGACCGACATTTCATTTAGGACGTTCTTCGTGGACGGACATTCTTCATCGGTGTTGTGTAAGTTAATTCTTACTCAGTTAAAAGGATATTCATTCCTTTCGTTGTTGTTCATTCATAATCATAATTCATTCATAAAGTACTAACCGTATTGAAACTTGTAATTGTCACTTCATTACTTCACTCACGAGGAACGACGGTTCCAATTATTTCATTGAGCTATCATTCATTTCACTGTCATTTCATCTCGGTGAGTCATTATTGATTTTTATGTCACTTTTGTTATATCGTGGCATTCCGGTCGCACTGGCGTGTCGGTTGGTATGTGTAGGATTTTCATGTCGGGCACATTTAAGTCGTGTGTTGGTTGGTGGCTTCACATTGGACTGTGCACACGAGTTGATGGCTTCGTGAGACTGATTAGGTACAAGACCACATGTGTATTCGATCGATACTCGTTGGTGGCTTGAACACGGACACATTTCCATCCCGGACGTAGTGTGGTGCCATTCCTTTGAGCCATACCGTTAGTTGATTCATATAGCATGTTTGATTGCGTATGTTTCGACAGGATAATTCATAACTTCAGATATATCATGATTGTGTATTTTCAACCCTTGAGGATTGTTGTTCTGTGTAACTGACCCCGTTGGGGGATATTATTTTTCAGGTCATGGCAAAGCAAAAGCACAGGGAGAGCACGTCGACGGCGAGGAGTCTCAATGATACTAGTAGGGGGCTACAGTCTTTTCAGTCATTTATATTTTCTTCATATTTTCTTCATTTATTCCGCTGCAGACATTCCGGTTGAATACTCATTTCACTCAGTGTTGTATATTTTATCTCCATATAAAATATATACATATATTCTGTATTATCCTGGGTGTGTTGTATGAAACTCCTCATCGGAGTAATTGATGTTGTAATGTGGTTCGGTACTACATTTACCCTATGTAATTCATTCATTTTCATTCGCCTGGTGGGTCCCAGTCGGGGGTCCACGGCACTGTAATATCCGCCTAGTTTGGGGTGTTACAGTATACTTATAAATCATAGTTTAAATGAAAACAGTAAAGACTGAAAGTAGATAACACAGATTTAAAGTGGTTCGAGATAAACCCCTTTACGTCCACTGGTTCTCCACATAGAAGTAAAGAATTTATGAAACTCACTACGTACATAATTACATGACTTTAACTAAACATGTCTGTGTATCATTCACACAGACTGATACAGGGACTGTAGCTTTGGCCATTCACACAGATTAGCTTCAAGCTCTTTCGAATCGCTTCTTCTCACACAGATTGAAGCTTCACCTTCAATGCTGTTTGTGTTGAGGACTTAGTATATTTCTTCGCTTGAATTTTTTGTATGCTCACGAAATATACTGCTCTTTAATAGCTAGATTATCATAGTAATCTGTCATATGTATGCGCGATAATGAATACTCTTGGTGTAGTGTTGAACTCCTCTTGCTTGGGGCTATTTATAACCTAGAAATAGATCCATTATAAATATAGTTGTTGGCTGGTTGGTGAGATATTGACGTCTCTGATTGGCCGCTGCTGAATATTTGAATTAAGGAGGTCACATTTAATGAGTCAGACATTCTTTTTGACTTTGCAATAAATGCACTTCAGCGCGTTCAGACTTGTTTCCCTCCGGACGCATCAAATGTTGTCCTATAAGCAATAAATGTTGCTTTAACCGTGAATACTTTACGAATAAACAAAGTTTATCTAACAACGGTTTAAAGTTTTTTCTCTTCAGTCATGTTGGATGTGTTTTACTTTTACTAAGTAAAACACCTACAGTCTGATTGCTGTATCAAACATACTAATGCTTTTGCTATATGAGGTAGGATCTGTAGGATAGACTCTATAGAAGATCTCTTGCTGTATAGACGGGTTGTATGGAGTTTCCTAACAGCTTCCATACTTGGTGACATTCTGACTTCTTTAAGACTTCTTTGCTGTATGTTGGCGATTATGAAAACATAAATATTTATCCCAACAGTTGGATACAACAATCTTGTTGTAGGTGTTTTACTTAGGAAAAGTAAAACCCATATCCAATAGGACTGAAGAAAAGCTTTAAACCATTGTGAAATAAAAATTGTTTATTCATAAAGTCATCACGGTTAAAGTAGCATTTAATGCTGGTAGGACAAGCATTTAATGCAGCCAAAAGAGTCAATAGTCTGAACATGCTAAAGAGTATTTAATGCAAAGTCAAAGAGAATGTCTGAAGCATTAAATGCAGATCGCCTTTAATTCAAACATTCTACAGCCGCCAATCAGAGCTGTCTTAATGTGACCAACCGGCCAATGACTACATTTATAACAGATCTATGTCCAAGTTTATAAATACCCCCAAGCAAGAGGACATTGCTCAGAAGTGACATTATCTCGCGCAATACATCTGACAATTAGCTCTAAAAATTAGAATATCAAGGTAACAAAGAGCAGTATATTTCTTGAGCATACAACATCATCAAAGGAAAGAAATATACAGCCCTTAATGCAAACAGCACACCGTACAACGAATGCTCATAAAAGCAAACAACTGTTGTTTGAACCTGTTCTACTCAATCCTTACGTTGAGATAGCCTTAGCCCTGTGTTGAGTAAGTCCTTGTTAGCTCCGACCTATGTGGGAAGAATAGCAGCGAAGATGAAGCTTCGATCTGTGTGAGAAGAATAAATTCGAAAGAGATGGCCTAAGCTATTATCGGCTGTATCAATATGTGTGAACGATACAGCAATAGGTTTAGTTAAAGTCAAGTAGTTTTGTACGTAATGATTTTAATAAACATCTTACTCCTGTGGGGGGGGACCAGTGGACATAGAGGGCTTTACCTCGAACCACTTATATCTGTGTGTACTTACATTTTGTCATTTACAGTTTTTCATATATGCCTGTGTGATTTATAATATACATATTGCAAAAACCCTGTACACACCAATAAAATAGGAGATTACCTTGTTGCTATATTTATAGCAACTTAATATCAGTCTTCCGCTACGCAAATAACTTCAAAAAAGATACAGCTTATCTAAACCCCCTTTTCTAAGCTATTTACTGTATACTCTATGGCCAACAATTGGTATCAGACAGGTTTATTCTAAAGAGAATCAGTCGATTTTTAACTGAATCAGATCCACAAAAACCACTAGATTTTGTAAACTTCAGTGTTATATTTTCATCATTTATCCTACTTCTAAATTGGACACCTCCATTATAAATAAAGTTCCTATGTTTCCAATTAATATGTTTGACTACTGGAGAATTAGGATGGAAGCTCATCTTGCCGCGATGCATGAAGAGATGATCTTCGTCATTTAGGAAGGACCAATAAAGATAATGAAGGTCAATACAGCTGCAAGGATAGAAGGACAGCCTCATGCAGAAATGCTGGAGAAAGACCGTGAACAATGGACATAGGCACATTCTCTAAGGTAAAAAGCTGTAAGACAGCTAAACAAATATGGGAAAAACTCAAGCACGTTTGTGAGGGAGCTGAGCTCTCAAAAGAAAATAAAATTTCTAAACTAATTCTGCAATCTGAGTCCTTTGAAATGAAATCTACAGAAATGCTTTAGGAGCTTGACCTAAGATATATTGGCATTGTCGGTGAACTTGAATTATTAGGTAAAGTGTATACCCAAAAGGAGAAAAACCTGAAAATATTTAGATCACTCACTACTCGATAGGACATAAAAACCACAGCTATACTTGTGTCATGTAACTTAAATGATATTTACACTTTTGATCTCTTTTCTGATCTAAAGGCATTTTGAGTATGATATAGATACGAAAGAGAAATCTGAAGAGTCACCTACAAAGACTACAACACTAGCTGTTGTACCCAACAGGAGACATAGTTCAACATCCAGCACATCCAAATCGGCATAAAAGGCCGCAGACATCGAATATGATATCCTGCCACAAGACGAGATGTCCCTGCTCATGCACAAATTCAAGAAGTTCATCAAACAGTCTGGAAAGGCCCCATACAGGGCCAAGCCATTTAACATGGTAAGCTCTGAATCCCCTTCATCTGGAGATTCTAACCTATGTTATGATTGCAGAAAGCCAGGACATTATGCAAATAAATATACTCAACCAAAAGTGCAAAAGTTGCCCAAAGCTGAGCAACGAGAGAAGAATGTGAAGAGGCGTGCCTGGAGAAACAAGGTCAAGGCTTTGATTAGTGAATCATAAGCCTCTCTCGCATTGAACATGACTGAGGAGTGCCTACAGGTAATCACAGATAGTGACTCCTCCGATGATGAAATTAAGCATAAAGCATGTATGTGCCTTATAGCCAAACAAATAGAGGATGATGATCACAGCGATGACAAGGTAAGCTCAACCTCAACTATTATTATTAATGCATCGCATACGTTTGAAAAATTGATGAATGAATTTAGAACCATTCAAATAGCCCATGTGATGCTCAAACAAGAAAATATACAGCTCGCCTTTTCAAACCTAGAGTTAAAAGGTGAAAATGACTTTCTCAAAAACAACTATGAAAACATGTCTCTTGATTGCGAAAATAGAAAAGCCACTCATGAAAAACTCATTGAAAGCAATCATCAACTTGCAAAAGATCTAAATAAGGATAAGTCTCATAATGAATGCAAGACAAATGATTATGCTTTACTCGAAGCTAAAGTACAAACTCTCGAGAAATGAGAAGGAGAACTCGAGACCATCCTGAAATAATTTGAAAAATCTTCAAGAATGATGGAAGAAATTCGAAGCTCTAGTCAGCATGCCCATGATAAACATGGCTTAGGATATGATTCGTCCTCCTATAAGGGAAAATCTAGTATGGTGTTCGTCAGGGGAGTGGAACCCATTCCCGAACCCGAAAAGGCCCCGAGTCTTGCAAAGGTTATAGCTGCCCCACCTCGTATAGCAGAGGCTATGATTCCGCCCTAAGTTCCTATCACAAGTAGCGGAAAGCTTAGCCTACCAGACCTGTGAGACGCTATGATCATCAACAGTATGCTCCCCGAGCATAACAACAGCGTTGACATCCATCTAGAAAGAAGGCTGTATCTAAGTATCAGAGGGCACGCACCGGAGTACTACAAACGGTACAATGCACCTAGATACTGGATACAGGAGCCCCGCTATCCATCCATAAAATAGGCTGTCGTGCAGTATCACCAACAGATCTAGGAATCCAACTGGAAACCTAGAAGGAAAGATGTAAGGCCAAAGAAAACGGTTCCGACTCTGAGGTGGCAATCGTACTGGAATCAAAACACTAGATTTTTCATGCATAATAATCTAGATTACAGTGAATACGTGCTTACCCGATGTAAATATCGCAAAACTAGACCAAAAGTAACATACAACAAATTAATTCCTGTCAAGCAAATTTAGGTACCAAAAGGCACTAAGATCCATGGACCCAAAAATCAAAGGGGACCTAAATCTACCTAATTTCTTTGCTTACAAGACATCAAATAGAAGGACATATGGTTCTCAGCATATGACAGGAGATATTAGCAAGCTGTCAGATTATGTAGAAGGTTGTGGTCCAAAGGTGCGATTCGGTGATAAATCCAAAGGTAGAATAAGAGGGAAAGGAACCCTACTTGTAGGAAGGTTTAAAGTCATCGATGTAGCCTATGTTTAAGTCTTACAGTATAATCTACTTAGTATTAGTCAGTTTTGTGACAAACAGTTCTCAGTAAAATTCTATATAGATTACTATAGGGTGAAGGACATCAAGACCAAGCAAGTCGTCCTCACAGGAAACCGGTCACGTAATATGTACACTGCTGACTGAAAGCCCACGAGCTCCATTATTCCATGTTTTGTTACCAAAGGCACTACACATCATAGTTGTCTATGGCACAAAAGGATGTCGCACATCAACTTCAAGACTATCAACAAGCTCGCTAGATAAGGAATGGTCTAAGGTTTGCCCAATGTGTCATTTTATAAAATAGCGTATGTGGACCCTGTCAGAAAGGCAAAACAAGTTAAGACCACCTTGAAAATCAAGTCATACCTGTCCACCCACATGGTACTAGATTTTCTACACATGGACCTCTACGGTCTTGTAGAGCCTGTAAGTTTGGAGGTAAGAAATACTGTCTTTTTATTGTTGACGACTTTTCCAGGTATGCTTAGACAATCTTTTTGAGCAAGAAGAAAGATACCATCACAAAGTTTCTAGTGCACCTGAAGAAGCTACAAAAGTTACAAAGTTGGACACTCGATGAAGCAACAAAGACCATGCTAGCCGCAAGAAAATTGCCGCAGCGTTTTTGGGAAGAAGCAACAAATACAGCATGCAATACACAAAACCGATGTATCATCAACAAGCATCACAACAAA
Source organism: Orobanche coerulescens (assembly GCA_033398695.1). Taxonomy (NCBI): domain Eukaryota; kingdom Viridiplantae; phylum Streptophyta; class Magnoliopsida; order Lamiales; family Orobanchaceae; genus Orobanche; species Orobanche coerulescens. The sequence continues at coordinate 117,517,223 of CM065805.1, forward strand.
AAAGCATATAAGGTTTGGAATAATAAAACTCCAACGGTTACATACTTGCACATTTTTGGTTGCTTGTGTTATGTTCTAAACAATGGGAAGGATCAACTCAAGACCTTAGACGAAAACTCAGATTAAGGAATCTTTATTAGATACTCCTCTATCAGCAAAGCTTTCAGGATATAAAATAAAAGGAAGCTGACAACAGAGGAATCCGTCCATGTAGTATTTGATGAACCCCATTGTGACCCTATAGGAGTAAAAGACAAAACCCAAAATATCTAAACACTCTCTATTGATGATCATATACCTATAAATCAATCCAGACACTGTAAGAACAGAAGCAGTCGAAACTGATGCTGTACACGCTGGAGTTGAGGCTACAACACCACAAGATACAGCATGGGATGCTGAGTTAGAACCTGATAGGAGGTGGCTAAAACATCAACCCCAGGAGTTGATAATAGGAGATATCGATCCCAGAGTAACCACTCGTAGGAAATATAGAGTACACAAGGCACTGTACTTTGTGCACAGGAAAAATAGATTATGAAAAGTCTCAATTTCTTGTATAGAAATCTCAAGCCGAACATTGGAGTCTAGCTATGTGTACCCTAGATGTATTCTTAGCCCAGTCCGAACATGTTTCGACCAAAGAAGCTCTAAATAACTCTCACTGGATCACTTCAATGGAAGAAGAGCTAAATGGTTTCGAAATAAACAATGTATGGTATCTTGTACGTAGACCAACTCATCAAGATGTAATTTGAACCAAATGGGTATTTAGAAACAAAAAGGATGTAAATGGACTTGTTATAAGAAACAAATTCCAGCTAGTCGCTCAAGGTTACAGACAGGAATAAGTCATAGACTACAATGAAACCTTTCCCCTTATAGCCAGACTAGAAGCCATCAGGATATTCCTATCATTCTTCGCTCAAAAGAACTTTATAGTTTATCAAATGGACGTTAAGAGTGCATTCCTGAATGGAGACCTCACTGAGGAAGTCTATGTTGAACAACCACCAGGGTTTGTCAACACTGAAGGCGGAGACCTAGTATACAGGATAAGGAAGCACTGTATGGACTTGGTATACAGGCTAAGGAAAGCACTGTATGGAATTAAGAAAGCGCTTGGATCATGGTATGAAACCCTGTCACTGTATCTAACCAATAATGGATTTGAGAAAGGTGCAGTTGACAAGACTCACTTTAAGATACAGGAAGGCAACGACCTTTTAATTGTACAAATTTATGTCGATGATATTATATTTGGTTCAACTAACCTTGCTTTATGTCAAATGTTCCCTCACCTCATGCAAAGTAAATTTGAAATGAGTATGATGGGAGAACTTAGTTATTTTCTAGGATTACAGGTTAAGCAATTGCGTATATGTATATTCGTCAACTAGGAGAAGTACAGCAAGGAGCTGCTCAACAAATTCGGGATTAACAACTCCAAATCCTCGTCCACCCCCATGAGCACTTCCACATAAATAAGTACTGACAAAGCTGGAAATCCGGTAGGTCAATCACTCTACAGGAAGCTGATAGGCTCACTCCTATACCTAACATCCAGCAGGCCTCATATCCAGTTTTCTCTAGGAGTGTCTGCTTGGTATCACGTAGTACCTAAGGATCCACACTTCATGAGAGCCAAACGAATCCTTAAGTACATAAAAGGAACAATCGATGTAGGATTGTGGTATCCTAAGGAAGGAGGATTCGATTTGGTAGGCTACAGCAACTCGGATCTCGGAGGCTGTAAGCTGGATTGGAAGTGTACAAGCGGCACTTGTCACTTCCTTGGACATAGACCTGTGTCATGGTTCAGTAAGAAACAATTGACCAACTCTATTTCTACAGCTGAGTTGGAATATTATGCTGCTAGAAGATGCTGTATGTAGGTTCTCTTGATGCAACAACAGTTACAAGACTACAAAATCAGCGCCAGAGAGACTCCAATAATGTGCGATAGCACGAGTGCAATTGTAATCACGCACAGGCCTATATTGCACTCGCGAACTAAGCATATTGAGATGAAGCATCATTTCATCAGGAATCATGTTGAAAATAAATATGTTATGATCGAGAAGATTCATACAGATATCCAATTAGACGACATCTTTACAAAGCCTTTCAGCACAACCAGATTCGGCATGCTTCACCATAAATTAGGAATGTTACATCCAGACTCCTTGTAAGTTTCTACATTTTAATCATCAATTGAGGGGGAATGCTGTAAGACCCAAGATACAGTATCCGCTTTAATTAACTGCACACTCAGAACTTCAAGTCGTGTCCTTACTGTAGGAAGAAGAAGGCATATAACCTTCATACATATGATGTGTGCATTAATTTTGGGGGAACACAGTATGACCCATGAATACAATATTAATCCAATATTGCTGTAAGAATTGAATCCTTCATGTACCTTTTAAGGGGGAATACTGTATTTTCACGGATACATCACATACACTGTAGGATATCAATTAACATGTTAATCATATCCAAATTCATACAATTTCACACAGCAAACTATTTTAAGTCCACGTGCTTTGTCTGAATTTAAAACGACTTATCCTTTAATACTTTTAAGACACCTGGACTTTACTGCCTCAAGTACCGCGATTTCAATATTCAAACTGTCGTTTAATGCAATAGTGGATAACGAACTGTGTTAGAAGTGGGACCACTGATTAATTTCAAAACTGATGGATTATATGTTAAGTTACATCTGAATCCATTCTGTATGTTCTTTTAAAAATGGTTCCCATCCCTTAAATATGATTGTTCGCTGTTAACCTAGTCTACCCTGTACCCTTTAAAAGGACAGCACATTGCTCTCACAATCTCTTTATGCTTTCTGTAAATTAACGAGTCTACAACAAACTGTCTACATACTTTCTGGATACCATTGCTCAATTTCTTGTTACTTCACAACTTTGGCTTGAAAATGTCTTCTTGAAAAACCTCTCCAATCTCTCTGAAAAAGAAGGAAACCATCATCGATGGATGCATTTTCGCTAAATCCATATTGTTAGGGTGGATAGCTTCTGAATATGAAGTTCATATCGGGATAAAATTGGTCATTGCTCGGGTGAATAAACAAGGTCTTTACCGTCTGAGAAGTCATCACGCTGATAGCTACGACGAGCAGATTATTGAGGAATTCTGTCTGGATGCAACGTTCAAATATGCATCACAGAGGAAAGGTTCTGAAATCATTTACATCATTAGAACCATGCAAGGGATTGAAATCCCTGTGAACAAGGATCTCTTGGAGAAGATCTACAGGTTTCCCTCTGATGGGCTGAAGATGGGAGATCTGGAGACTTATGGGTCTGAAAGTCTGTTGTACGCCTATTGGAAGCTTTTTACTGGCACTTCCATGGCCACCAATGTCCACCCTTCTTGTCACAAGTATAACTTCACCCTCCGCTACGTTTATCTTCATGATTTCTGCTACAGGGTGATCGAAAACCACACTGGTGCCTTCAATATGTGCACCAATTTGAGATACATAATGATGGTCGCCATCATGTCTAGTGAGAAAGTAAACTGGTGCCAAATCTTTCTGAAGCGCATTCAGGAGGAGGCATCCAAGCCGAAGACTGTCAGGAAATCTTTTGGCCTAATTCTGGACCACATTCTTACTCGCTGCGGAGTACAGCAGTCTACAGAGGCCAAGAAGATTCTGACAGGAAAGTTTATCGGTGGATTCAAACCCACTGTCTATAGGAAAGAGATCATTCTTGATGACAGGCCTAATCCTTATAGCATGCCAACCTCGAGTGACTCTCAGGATGTCACTCTCAAGAGTCTTGATGATGGGAAGAAGAAGAAGAATAAAAGAGCACTTACCGACAGTAGCTCCCCCAAAGCTGTTGAGAAGAGGTGAAAGAAGACAAATATGTCTTCAGAAGTTGTTTCTATAGTGACTACAGCGGTCATTGTAGAAGCCCCATCTACCGTACGAAATGCTGAATCTCTCCCACAGAGCGCAACCTTGCGGAAGAAATAATTGCTGCTCCTAGAGTAGCTCCTGAGCTTATGGTGGCTATGCCGGAAGAGAAATTATTTGCCAAACTTGAAGGTTCTGGCAAATCGGCTACCCCTTTGGAGCTGAAGGCCACAACTCCCAATAGGGCACCCACCCCCATACGGAGCCCTTCTTCCAACAGGTCACCCCACCCTGTCAGGGATCCCTCTCCCCAATAGGGTCCCAAACCTATTGAGGATCCCCACCGGACAATAGATACACATATTGTTCGGAGCCCATCCCCAACAACTCTAATCAATCAAACAGTCCTCCAAGTACAAATTGATGAAGCCTTTGAGCGCTTCAAAATCTGGAAGTCATACGGGGTCACTCCTTACGACACCTTGTATAACTGGAAATAATGGAGAGACGATGAACTCTTTGCTCTAGAGTTCACGGACACCCATACCGTTGAGGTCTTGATCAAGTGGGAAGACCACTTTTGCCTAGAGCTTATCACATCTTACTTCATGGCAAAAGAGAAGGCCCGACTAAAAGGGAAATCACAGTCCGGTGATAAAGCTCCATCACCTACGCATCACTCCGACCCGGAGCCCTATATGATAGGCTTCGGATAAGCCATGAAGAAGAAGTATCCCATAAAGAAAATAAACATGAGGAATCAGTCCCCATTGTCACAAACGAAGAAGATGCTACTTCCTCCCAACAGGAAGCATCTCTTGTACAAGAAGAATCTCTCCAGCCGATAGAGGAGGATGCCACCCGCACTGTCCGACAAGAGGAATCAGTCCCTCTTCAGGAACAGGCGGATGTTGAGAGTCGGTAGGAGGAATCAGTCACTCGTATACGTGCGACTATCGAGACCCAACAAAGGTAGGAGGAATCAGTCCCTTCTATCTCCCATACAGAACATGCCGCACAACTTACAGAGGCATCCGCTTCTGAACAGGTTGAAATTTCTATCTCTATAGGATCCCCATTTAGATCAGATGACGGTATCCTTATTGATGATGAACCACGCAAGCCTCATCACAATGTGGTTATCAAACAACTTGGAGAACCATCTGACTCCAAGATAGCACCCCCACACTCTCCAAGAATAAGAGAAGCTATGTGGCACTAAAGCTAGAACTATTGCCGCCCTAGAACACACATGCTCAAAGATCAGTGACCATGATCACAATATTGACGATATAACAATAGTGGTTGCAAGATTGGTTGAAAGTGTCACTGATCTAGAAAACAAACAGGACAAATCTATGGAACTTCTTTGGGATATTCACGGCAAAGTCTCAAATATTGATACTGCCAAAAAGGGGGAAGTCGAGAGAGGCTACTAGAAAGTGGAGACTGGAGAGAGAGAAGAAAATGGAGGCTGCTCTATAGGAAAGTGTGGCAAATGCCATCGGAAGACTGCCCAGACCCGGGCCAGGTCAATGAGCGAAGGATACAGGGTAACTGGTTTTCGACCTGAGTTCCAGGATCCCAATTTTCCATGGAAAAATACAGTATGCAAGCCTACCGAGATATTGCTCCCAACGGATCGACAACCTACAATAGGGAAATTGAAGGCATGGAAAAATAATAAACTGTTGAGATACTTATGTATTCTCATCAGGGAATCCGCCATGTTCAACAAATTTAAAATACTAGAGGATGCCGCAAATGAACTCTCGAGGCTCCTTGCAGAAGGAAAGCTACCATTGCAACTCAAAATAAAGTCTAAGCATCAGAAGGGTGAGCGTGTAACTCATCCTAAAGATTGGATTCTCGCTTATGATGTCTCCTACGAAGGACAAAGAATCTACACGGACCAGGGTAGAGACTCCCTAATCAATTGGTGGAGAAGAACTGAACATGATCCCTCTCGCAAGACTTGGAAGCATCAACATTATAGGGACTAGCTTCTGTTAGTTGTACTTTGTATTTTATCCTACTCTATGCTCTCCGATGTAGTACTTTCATTTCTTTCAGCACTGTAATCTATTCTCAATAAAATTTTGATTTCTTGAAAGATTACAGCTCGTAATCTACTTTTACTGTTTTACTATTTTCATTATGATGGAATACTCAAATAATTAAGAAGTATGAAAACTTGATAATCCGCAAGCTGTAAGAACTTGTTTGCAAACAGTTCATAGATTAAGTTGTACTCAATTAGGATTACATCCTGTAAGATTGTGCCTGCGCGCCAATCATAAGTTAAGTTGTAATATACTTAGTCCTGTAGGATCTTTTATTTTAGAACTTGCATGCGAGCAGTTCAAATTTTTAGACTAAGTCATGAGGATCATATATTTCGACAAAATACTTGAAGACAGCCTCTTCAGTACCAAGGAAGTTTTGGCATTACCAAAAAGAGGGTAATTGTTGGAAAAAATACAGCCTTGTTTTGATAATTGTCACCATACAGTATAAAGTCTTCGAAGTCAACATTTATCTCTAAGTATGGAAGCTGTTAGGAAACTTCATACAGACTATCCATGTAGTGAGAGATCTTCCTGCACAGTCAGGAGTCTGTTCCTATAGCACTTACATCATTATACAGCAGAGATAAAGAGAGTTGTATACAACAATCTTGCTGTAGGTGTTTTACTTAGGAAAAATAAAACACATATCCAACATGACCGAAGAAAAGCTTTAAACTTTTGTAAAGTAAATATTGTTTATTCATAAAGTATTCACGGTTAAAGTAGCATTTAATGCTAATAGGACAAGCATTTATTGCGTCCGAAATAGACAACAGTCTGAACGCGCTGAAGAGCATTTAATGCAAAGTCAAAGATAATGTCTGAAGCATTAAATATGGATCGCCTTTAATTAAAGCATTCTGCAGCCGCCAATCAGACCTGTCTCAATCTCACCAACCGGCCAACATCTACATTTATAACAGATCTATTTTCAAGGTCATAAATAGCCCCAAACAAGAGGACATTGCTCTGAAGTGACATTATCTCGCGCAATACATCTCATAATTACCTCTGATAATCAGAATATCAAGCTAACAAAGGGCAGTATATTTCTTGAGCATACAATATCATCAAAGCAAAGAAATATACAGTCCTCAACGCAAACAACAAACCGTACAACAAACGCTCATCGAAGCATACAGCTACTGTTTGAAACCATTCTACTCAATCCTTAAGTTGAGATAACCTTAGCACTATGTGGACTAAGTCCTTGCTAGCTCCAACCTGTGTGGGAAGAATAGAAGTGAAGATGAGGCTTCGATCTGTGTGAGAAGAAGCAAGTCGAAGGAGCCAAAGCCAGTCTGTGTGTACAATGATTTTAATAAACATCTTACTCTTGTATGGAGGAGCAGTGGACGTATAGGAGTTTACCTCAAACCACTTATATATGTGTACACTTACATTCTGTCATATATAGTTTCATATATGCCTGCGTGATTTATAGTATACTTATTATAAAAACCCTGTACGCATCAAGCCAATAGGAGATTACATTGTTTTGTATTTACAACAACTTAATATCAGTCTTTTGCTATACAAATAACTTCGAAAAAGATACAGCTTATTCGACCCCCCCCCCCCTTTCTAAGTTGTTTACTGTATACTCTATGGTCAACAATCACCAAATCAAATCCTCCTTCCTTAGTATACCAACAATCCTACATTGATTATTCCTTTTAAATACTTAAGGATTCGTTTGGTTGTGGCGAAGTGTGACTCCTTAGGTACAACCTAATATCGAGCACACACTCCTACAGCAAATTAGATATCGGGCCTACTAGCTGTTAGGTACGAGAGTGAGCCTAGAAACTTCATGTATATTGATTGGTCCACCGTCTCTCTAGCTTCATCAGCACTTATCTGTGTGGAAGTTCTTATAGGGGTAGATGATGACTTTGAAATGTTCATCCCGAATTCGTTGAGCAGCTCCTTGCTGTATTTCTCCTAGTTGATGAATATAAATGTAGGTAACTGTTCGACCTGCAACCCTAAGAAATAGATAAGTTCTTCCATCTTACTCATTTTAAATCTACTTTGCATGAGATGAGAGAACTTCTTACACAGATCAAGGTTAGTTGAACCAAAACTAATGTCATCAACATAAATTTGTACCATAAGGTGATCATCACCTTCCTGGATTTTGAACAGGGTTTTGTCAACATCATATTTCTCAAACCCACTATTGATAAGATACAACAGCATGGTTTTATACCATGTCCTATGCGTTTGCTTAACACCATACATCGCTTTCTTATCTTACAAGATCTCCTTCCTATATGATAGCAAATCCTGGAGCTTGTTCAACATACACTTCTTTAGATAGGTCTGCATTAAAAAATGTGCTCTTAATGTCCATTAGATATACAATAAAGTTCTTATTAGCTGCAAAAGCTAGGAATATGCTAATGGCTTCTAGTCTAGCTAAAGGGGCAAATGTTTCATCATATTCTATGCCGCCTTCCTTTCTGTAGCCTTGGGCAACTCGTCTGGACCCTTTCCTTATAACAAGGTCATTCTCGTCCTTCTTGTTTCAAAATACCCATTTGGTTCCAATTATAGCTTGATGGGTTGGTCTGGGGACTAGGTACCAAACTTTATTCCTTTTGAAGCCATTTAGCTCTTCTTCCATGGATGAGATATACTGAGAGTTATTGAGAGCTTCATTGGTCGAGACGGGTTCAGACTGTTCTGGGAATACAGCTAGTGTGCATATAGCAAGTCTCTTAAGTTCATCTTTAGACTATTCAGATTCGGATTCTGTATCCTTTTGTGCATAGGGTATAGTTCCTTGTGTACTTTGTATTCTTCTTCTGGTGGAAACACCAACATCAATATCACCAATTATTAACTCCTGAGGTTGATCTCTTGATCTAATTTAGCATCCCTTGTCGTGTCCTGTCGGGCTATAGGATCAGCTTCAGCTTCTACAACATCAGCTTTAACTACCTCACCTGTCCTTACAATAGTGGGATTTTATCAAGAGGTAAAGTTTTGGACGGCTTGGGTTAGGATATCTATTCCTATATGACCGCGATGGGGTTCATCGAATACCACATGGACTGACTCATCTTTTATCAGTTTTCTTTTGTTGAAAATCCTGAATGCCTTGTTGATAGAGGAGTATCTAACAAATATATCCTCATCGGATTTCTCATCAAAGATCTCGAGCTGATCCTTCCCATTATTAAGACCGTACCACTTGTATCTAAAAATGTAAAAATACGCAACCATATGAGTTTTTTTATTCCATAACTCGTAAGCAGTTTTGTTGTGGTGCTTGTTTATGATACGTTGGTTTTTATGTAAAGCATGTTGTATTTGTTGCGTCTCCCCATAAATGCTGTGGCAACATGCTTGAAGCTATCATTGTGCTTCTTGCCTCCTTCATTATCCTGGTCTTTCTCCGGCAACACCATTTTATTGAGCAGCTCGTGTTGATAAGTATTAATGTTGTATGCCATTGTCCGCACAGTATTGCTCTATGAAGCGGTTTGTGAATTATGTGCCTCTGTTAGACCGGATGGATACTCTGCTCAGCCCTTTCTCATTTTGATGGTTTTTAAGGTGTTCCGACATCTTTGTGGTTGTCTCTTTCTTTTTTCTTAGGAACATAGTCCATGAATACCTGGAGAAATCATCAACGGTGACAAGACAGTATTTCTTACCTCCTAGGCTGACAGGGTCTATACGAGCATAAAGATCCATATGTAGTAAGTCCAGGACCCTGTGGGTTCAGAGATATGATTTGCTCTTCTAAGATGTCTTGCCTTGCTTGCCTTTCTGACAGGGTTCGCAGATGCTGTTTTTATGAAATGAAGCATCGGGCAAGCCTCTGACCATTCCTTTTCGGGCTAATTTATTGATGGTCTTGAAGTTGATATGAGATATCCTTTTGTGCCATAGCCAGCTTTGATCTGCAGTGCCTTTGACAACAAAACAAGGAATTGCAGCACTAGTAGGTGTCCAATCAACATCGTATATGTTACCTGATCGGCTTCTTGTGAGAACATTCCATTTAGACTTTCTATCCTTCACTGTACAATATCATTCATAGAAGTTAACAGATAACTACTTGTCCAAGAACTGGCTAACACTTAGAAGGTTGCGCTATAGTCCTTCTACATAATCTGTTAGCTTTGTGATATCTCCTGTCATGTAACGAGAACATCCGCTGTCGAAGTACCAGATGTCCTTCTCCATGATATCCTGTAATCAAGAATTAAGGAGACTTAGGTCCCCTTTGATCTCTGGGTCATTGGTTATTAGTGCCTTTTGGTACCCAAATTTCACTTAGAGCAATGAGTTTGCTTTAAGTTGTGTTTGGTCCCCTTTTGCAAGATTTACATGGGGAGGCATGTATTCACGGTAAGCATTGTTATTATGCATGTAAGAATAGGGGTGAAAACGGATCGGATACGGGCGGATAATTCTCTTCCCGTATTCTAACCCATATTTTTCTCTAGGATTTGGAGTCGGATACGGGAAGCCGGATACAGATATGAATTCGGATTATTCGGGATACGGACACGGGACGGATACAGGACGGATTCGGGCCGGATTCGAATAAATATAATTGGATAATACATGTCATACAAAAATCATTTGGAAGTGATTGCAGCATAGAAAAAAACTACCTACACAATATTTCATAAAAGTTCTAATGCAAACTATAGTAATTTTTTTAAAAATCGTTTCATAATAAGGTTCCCTCACTTTTACTTATTCAGTCTCACCCATAAAAATATAAGCTCCATACTTAGCAAAGACTAAAGAGTGTTAATTTAATTGTTTTTAACCATTATTATAATATATATAATTGCCCCTTGAATAGAACATTTCTTTTAAAATATATTTCATATGAAATAAATAGCTTATAAGTTTGTATTAAAGTGTTCGGCTAATACATTTCTTTTAAAAAATATTTTTTTTTTCAGAAAATAATTTTTTTTCGAAATATAATTTTTTCCAGAAAATAATTTTTTTTATTTTTTCAAAAAATATAAAAAATCCAGAAAATAATTTTATTTTTTCAAAAAAATAATATAATTTTTCCAGAAAATATTTTTTTTTTTCGAAAAAATATTTTTTTGCCAAAAAAAAAATTTTCTCCAGAAAATATTTTTTTTAATTTTTTTCAAAGAAATAAAAAATTTACATAATAATATTTTTTTCGAAAAGATATTTTTTTTTATTTTTCAAAAAAGAATATATTTTTCCAGAAAATATTTTTTTTTTTGAAAAAAATATTTTTTTCTTGAAAGTTTGAAAATTTATTAAATTGAAGTCCAAAAGTGTTTTATATATATAAAGTATATTTAAAATTTAAAAATATGGATATCCGGATTTATTATCCGGATTGGTATCTGGATAATATCCGATAAAATATGGAAAAACTCGGATATGGGCGGATATTGCATTATCCGAATTCGAACCCGTATCCGAATTCAACTATCCGGATCCGTATCCGAATCCGATCAGATACCTATTTTTCATCCCGAATTCAATCCCGATCGGATACGGCTCCGGATCGGGCGGAAAATATCCGCCTAGTTTTCACCCCTATGTAAGAATGAGAATTTCAGTTCTACTAATGCTGTCTGGGGGAAGTAACCGTGTTTCTGTGCCTTCTGGATTGCCTTCTAGGTTTCCAATTGGATTCCTAGGCCTGCTGTTGGTAAAATTGCGCGGCAGCTTGCTTACTAGAGAGATACATGGGTTCCTATACCCAATATTGATGAGATAAGTATTGTTGGTGAGGCGCATGCTATTGATGGTTTTTATGTACAACCTTTATTTTTTATCCATTGGCGATGTTGTTGGTATGCTTGGGAACCTACTGTTGATGTTGAGGATTGCATCTTACAGTCTTATGAGGTTGTATGGTCCACTGTTTGTGATGAGAGCTTGGTGGCGGAATTGTAGCCTTTGATTTTTGAAAAGGGACAGTTGTAGCCATTCCTTTGTTTACAAGTGCAGCCTTTGGAACTTCCTCGGTTTTAGGGACATGTTCCATACCTTTGACAAATACCGTACTTGTTTTGCTATTATTGGAGATGGTCTCGAGTTCTCCTTCTCTTTTCTCGAGAAGCTGTATCTTACCTTCTAGTAGAGCTTAATCATTTGTCTTGCATTGATTATGTGATTTTACTCATTTAGTCCAGTTGCAAGTTGATTATTGCTTTCCATGAATTTTTCATGGGTGACATTGCTATTTTCGCATTCTGAAGACATGTTCTCATGATTGTTTTTCAGCATGTCATTTTCGTCCTTCAGCTCTAGACTAGAAAGACAGAGTTGTTGGTTTTCTTGTTTAAGCATCTCATGGGCATTTTGAATGGTCCGGAACTCATGCATCATGTTTTCAAAGATATGTGATGCATTTATAGGATTAACTGAGGTTGAGATTACCTCATCATCACTTTCATCGTCATCCTCTTCATTTTCCGTAAAGGACATGTAGGCTATATCTTCAATTTCATTATCAGAGGAGCCAGTGTCGGTGACATCCCCTAGGCATTCCTCTATTGTGATAGTTGTGTAGGTCACAAGGCGTCAGGTATAAGTCTGGGGGTGGGTGAGTAGACTTATAAAATCTTTTGCTCAAATAAATATTTTCGAAAACACGATTGTAGTAACAATGAATCTGAGACAAACAAGAAAGCTCGAACCAAACAACATCCAAGATCACATGGAAATACAAGAAAGTTATACATCAACATGGAAAGGAATTCCTAGAGTACTCGAGTACCATTTATTAATACAAGTATAAAACAGACCAAAGGGGCAGTGTTCAAAATAAAGAGAACACGACGAGCACAGTATCACGCCTCACCTTCATCATCGTACCGCCCCAGTGCTCGCTCATTTAGATCCCTCGGACCTGAAATACCAGAAAAGAGTTTTCCCCACACGAGAGGGGTTAGAGCAAGTATTACAATGAAATGTCACATCATACATGTAAAAGCACAAGCACAAATTTCAAAGCCATGATAATGATTTTCCGGAAAATGCAATTATCTAAGTATGGCTCAATAATGACAATTTCTCCCTGGTTAACCGTGGACCCGACAATGCGTGAATCCCTCTTCGGCCGCGTCAGGCCATCTCGGAGTGGCTAACCTAATTCGCGGACCCAACAATGCACGGATCCCTCCTCGGCCTCGTCAGGCTCTCTCGGAGTGAACGAATATAACTCTCACACTCATATGCATTACTTTTCACATTTAAGGATATAACTTTCTCAGAAATCACTTGCCTGGAATGAGAGAAAAGGGTACGAACGATGAGGTACCAAGGTTGAAGGAATCGACAACTTCGAACATAGACAAGTTCGTAATCAACTATCAATAACCCATCAGTAGGAAAATAAGTTGGAATCCACCCGAAAATACTACCCACAATACATATATTCCGGTAATAAAATCTCTAGATGGTGAATCACACTCAACCATCCCAAATACTCAACAATTCCTGAAATATACCAGTAAATCCATAGGAAAACATGTATCCATGGTAGATAATCCATACTCAACATATTCCAACACAATAGCAAGCTAACTCGAAGAGATCGGGAAGAAAACCCCTAAATCCCGAAATCCTAGGGTTATGCAAAGTTTACCTTGATTTGTAGCGGTGGAGAGAATGAAATATTGAATAATCCAAACTAGAAGCTTGAAGATGTTGATAGATGATAGTAGCTCGAAGAGATCCTCACAAATCGCCCAAAATCGACCGAAATCGCCCAAGGAAGGAGGAGAAGCGGAAAAATGACGAATTGGGGCTAAAATGTCCTATTTATACTAAAGGCAGCTTAGCATGCGTTAGTTTCTGAGAATAGCGCGCGCTAGTGGGTTCACCGGGTAGTCCATTGAACTCTGCCTGCATCGTTAGCATGCGCTATGTATGTTGTAGCATGCGCTAACGCCTTACTCTTAATGTACGCTAACCGAGTGTTAACGCGCGCTACCTGATAGTTGGTGCCCAGAAATTGGAGTCCAGAACCTACTGTCCTCCGCCTGCTCGAGCCTTAGCGCGCACTACTACGATTGCTTAGCGTGCGCTACTAATACAGCTAGCGTGCGCTATCTTCTACACATAGCGTGCACTACGAATTCTCTAATTCAGTCCAGTACCGACTGGACTGTCTGCCTCAAACACACTAGTAGCGTGCGCTAATGTTCACAAATAGCGTGCGCTACCAGTACTCAAATAGAATGCATTATAAAAGATACGTAGCGTACGCTACACCTCACACACAGTTGATATTATTGCCTCAAAGATCCAAAGCAGCACGATCCGAACAAGAAAGAGTAAATTCGAAATGATATGAACTCCAAGATCAACATCAACTTACTAAACAATTACAACAAGTGACAAAATTACAGGAGTACCAGAACGGGAATTTACAAAAAGTACCGGTATTACAGGGGTAATCCTCTACTAGTCCACTTCTCTCCAAACCAGTTGGAGATAAATTCACTATAACTTTCAACCAGTGTAACTAATGTTACAATGAATTCTGAACAGCTTCCATCCAGTGGAAACCTATGGCCGCTGCAACTCCTTCCCTTGGTTGCTTAATACCTCTTGATCGAAAAACCGTGGATGCCTCAACAACTCGCAAGCTGGCTATCACCTTCCAATCAAGAGCCCGTGGATGTCTTACAACCTCACACTTTTAATAACCTCATTCAAGAAGGTACCCCGTACTCAAACTTAAAAACAAAAGTGTTGTCTTCTCCAACTTTAAGAGCTTCTCAGTATTAGCTTTAAGATCTTGCTCTTCCTGATGCTATAGATTTTTTTTGATTGCTTTGATTGCTTGTAAGTATTGTTCGCATCGTACTTCTGCTCAAGTGTTCTTCAGATATTTATAGTACGATCTTTGAGCTCTTCATAGCCATTACATCTTGTAATAAATATGTCCGTTGGAGAGTGGACTTTAATGTTTATCTTTTCATCTCTTTGCGAGGCTTTGTCTCTTTCTTCAAATCTGATTGTTTGAAGATGTATGTTGGTGTGCGCCGTTTTTCTTTGATTACTATAATTAGAAAGTCTTCAGTGTGCGAATCTCGATGAATATTTTATTCCTTAACTTTTCGGAATTAATCAATTTGTCTCTTTGGCTTTATGTCTGTATGTGTTTTGCCGTCATTGTTGACTTTTCAACGTTTGCTGACATGGACAGTTTATATCAAATCTTGGCTGATGTTTCGTCTCTGATAAACCTCATTTGATAATTCTATTGGTCAAACCTAGATGATATGTTGGTCAAACCTGACTGATGTTCTTCCTGGACAAAAGTTGGCTAATATCCGGTCTAGAAAGTTGGCTGCTATTTCCCTTGGTCAACCTTAACTGATATTATGTTTTGACCGAACACGACAGATGTCTGACTGGTCAAACTTAACTGATATTTCGCTTTGACCAAAACTCAGTTGATATTTTGGCTGTTATGTATTTGGCCAAAATTGTCTTTAGAGATATTCAGTTGTACTTCTGACTTGGTCAAACCCGGCTGATATTTTCCTTTGATCGAAACCCGGGTGATGTTTTATCGATCAAACCTCGCTGATATCTTATGTTGACCAAAATCTCGACTGATAATATACTTACCCAAATTTCTACTTGATCAACATGATCAATACTAAGGGGCTGTTTACCAAATTTTCCATTAAGTCCTATATGGATAAATTTGTCTATCTCGGTAAATATGTCTGTCTGGATAAATTGATGTTGTTGTTTACTTTTTCATCTGAATAAACTGTCTGAATAACAGAAATGACCGATTTACCCCTGAATATGAATTATAAGTTGTTTTATAAATTGTTGTTTATTTTTTAAGGTATATAATTGATATAATCCAAAAATGGCAAGACTAAATTTACTAATTTCCGAATTTTTAAATATTTCATAATTTCTTAGATTTTCTAATTTTTTAGTTTTTAATATTAATATTCCAGAATTAAAAATAAAATTACCAATTTATTAATATTTTTTTAATATTAATATTAATATTAATATTTAGAATTTTTAAATATTTTTTAATAAATTGACTAATTTCCAAATTTTTTAAATTGTTCAGAATTTTTTAGATTTTCTAATTTCCGAATTTAAAATATTTTTTTTTGATTTTTCAATATTAATATTCCAGAATTAAAAATAAAATTACTGATTTTTAATATTTTTTAATATTAATAGAATCCAATTTTTTTTTAATTTTGCAGATTTTTTTAAACAAAAATAAATAGTTCCGATTTTTTAAACTTTTTCAGATATTCTAGATTTTTTATATTCTTTTAATATTTTTTTATTATTTTTATGAAAAAACAGTAGCTTTTTATTATTATTATTATATTATTATTTTCAGTTTGTAATGTTTTACAGATTTTTTATGAACATAAAAAGAAAATAATAAAAAATCTGATTATTTTAAGTTTTAATAATTTAAGTTTGTGTTATTTTTTTCAAATTTGTTGCTAATTAATAGGTCGTGAAATGGGAAAGGGGTAGCGTGTGTCATTTTTGTGTCTTAATGGGGAGAAGAGGGGGGGAGGTGACTTAGCCATTCAGACTCCTCATTTTTCATTAAGTCGTAAGTAAACATTCACCCATGTCTGTGCGAATAAGTCGTCCAGCCCATTAAGTCCCATTAAATCGAAAGTAAACAGCCCCTTAGCCTAATTATTTAAAGGTCTATAGAATATAATCATTTGGTTCTTCTTTACCGTGCCAAGTACATACATTTGAAGTAATCTTGAATGTAGATATGACATCATCAAAATCTTAAAATTATATTCTAACAAATTCCCCCTATTTTGATGTAAAGCCCATATCCCGGTATGTTTATTTTAAAAATTTATACTTTGTTTCTCCTAAAAATTAATGGTGAGCGGGATTGGATGGTCAAGCCAAAATGTTAAAAAGTTGGGTTTCGGGGTTCTTTGTGAAAGTTTTAAAAAAAAACTGCAGAGACCATTATGGTTGTTTTTTTTAATTTGTGCATGGATCGGCCCATTGAAAGGACCGACCCTTTCTCTCCTTCTCATTTTCTTTACTTGCGTCCCACTTCAAAAAGCCAAAATAAATTTAGAGATAAACCCTAATCCCCTCTAAACTCACAGCCGAGACTCTCTTCCCCATCGCTGCTGTTGTTGTCGTCGGGAACCACCGCCACCACCGTTGTTCGTCGGAGTTTTCTAGAGAAAGAGGAGCAGGTGCGGGTGTAAGGTTTCTTCGCGAAGTAAGCCTTAATCCTTTGCCTTCTTTTCTGTTTTCTCGTCGCCGGTGATCGGGCACCACCGCCACTAAATCGCGCATCGGAAAACCGTGTTATGATTTCATGTGAATTGTTGTAATCTGCCACTGCTTTTGCATAGACCATAACTTCTTGCTCGTAATTCGGATTGGGGTGAAATTAGTGCCAAAAGTTCCCTTTTTGAGTCTAGAAACTCGTCCGTGTTTTGTGTGAAATCCAGTTCGGATCGTAGCATGAGTCAAATCGTCGTTTTGTACAGAAAGGTGCTGTTTTTCACTGTTCTGTGAACCGTTATTATAAAATCCGTATTAAATTGTAAAAAAATCATTAGGAGGTGTACAATATGTCCTTGGAACCCTAACTCAGAGCACTTTCTGTATATGTAATTTAATTGAGGATTTTATGGGTTTATGGAGGTCAGATTAGGTCCCGAACAGACCTGTTTGGTTAGACCGGAAAGTTGTTTTAGTGATAGTTTAAGCGTGCGTCGTATTTTAGGGTCCGGGCTTCGTGCTAATACGTTTTAATATTTGTTTACGTGTTGGGAAGTGATCTTAGTTGGGGAGATTGAAATGGTTATTTGTAAACTGGGCGCGCTTACGAGGTGAGTTCTCTCACTATATCTAATGTCGGTTATTTTTACATTACGATTTGTACGTGTGTGGCAGTTTTATCTATTTGTGATGCGGGGCTAATTAGTGGGGTGTTTAGTCATGTAACACCCCCAAAACCATATGGGAATATTACATGCCGTAGACCCTTTCCACAAGGATCTACCAGGCTAAACATCCATAAACAACCAAATGCTTGCCCGACCAGGGTCAAACAATAAAGTAAATGTCTGACTGCTATGGTCACTTACACGTGAATACACAGACCGATGAGGTCACACAACCTAATCAACAAAACTGACTTAAACGACATTACCCACACATGGGTCGAAATACAATACGTCGGAAGACTGAAATCAACCCTGACAACACAACAAAAATCAGAACAACTCTCGACTCATGATTAGTATCGCAGCTCGTCATCCTCTTGTGCCAATCCTGTGATTGCTCCCCCGGATCTACATGTACCTGGACGCAAAACAGACATCCACCCCCCGATTACTCGGGGGTTAGTAACACTCCACTGTTTTACTAGTGCAAGTATCAAATCATACGAAATGTAACAAGAAATTAATAGTCGTGAATCAAATATAATAATCAAGTAACAAATATTCCCGGGAGGTTTTCACAAGGGAAGATAAGCTATGAAGCACTCGAAAATAAGATTATCATCTCGAGAATTTTTACAATTTCAAAACCTTTCGAAAATCTTAGGGTCTTAACCTAAATCTCAAATTGTATTTCAACAATTTACAGTACGAAAATATTTTCATAAATCTCGTGGGGCTCGGCCCAACATTCTTTCTTAAAACTTTTCCTTTAAAAACTTTGATTTGAAAAGTATCATGCTCATGACATCGTGATCCACTGTCACGTGTCTCCGTAGGTTCAACAACCCGCACGGACTACATCACGCACAATTAAACAAACATAATCAATTCCGACACCGTGATCCACTGTCACGTGTCTCCGTAGGTTCAACAACCCACACGGACTATTAACCAGACATAACCAATTCCGACACCATCATCCACTGTCACGTGTCTCCATAGGCATAACAACCCGCACGGACTATATCAATCACAACAATCACACACACAGTCCTGACACCGTAGTCCATTGCCACGTGTCACCGTAAGCCCCGTCGAGCTCACCCGGTTGGACGCACTGTGTCCGAAACTCATGGTCCACTGCCATGCGTTATCGTAGGCCTCGTCAGACCAGCACGATTGGACCTCAGTACCTCACTAAGTTCTGACCCCGTAGTCCACTGCCACGAATCCTCGTAGGTCCCGTCGAACCAACACGAGTGAACTTAGCGGTCACACACATATTCACATTCACATTACATACGACAATGAGCACAGTTTAGTCAATCACGTTGATCACCACAAAATCGTACATCACAGGCACATAACACAATCTCAATACTCTCAACAAAACTATCATCAATCAACGACACACAACCAACATAACACATGTTCGGTACACAATACATTGCACAACCAAGTGTACAACCATCCCATATGTACGTCGCAATCCTGCACAAATGTCACAACACCTAACACGTATACCAATATAACACTATTATCACAAAGCCTTCAAATTGCGGAATACACAACCAATTCAAACGGAACATATTTATGAAGGCAAGCAAAATCATCATAAATCTCATACGTGATCACTAATCGCAAGATACAAGTCGTATAATAAGACACTTGCCTCGATATCGGCACCCAAGTATTCCAACGAACGCGGTTCAACCGGAAGGCTTCGAAACGCCCGATGTTATCGAAAAGCAGGACGACAACGAACGGAAGGGTTCAACTCGGTTTCTTCGCAAGAAACTCGACCCTAACAACATATAATCAATAAATCATCGATCATACGAGGAAGAATAATCGTAGAACGCCCGAAAACCCCTCTATGACATTTTACCGGACACCTTCAAGGCGTCGATCAAGAACTCGACCAAAACAACGAATCGATACGATCCAACCATGGAATAACGAGGGAAATGATACAATACATCTAAATAATCGTCAATCCATCACAATCCTAAGTTAAATCGGATTAAACGGATGAAATCAAACAAAATACCCAAAATCCCCAAAATTAGATTATCAAGAAATCTAACCTTGATTCGGTAGATCGGAGGAGGTTATGGGATGATTGATTGATGTTATAAACTCAAGAACTTCGTGGCTTGATATATAAACAACATCTAATCACGTATTCCAAGCCCCAGCTGCGGAAGGAAATGAGAGGGATGAGAAAAATGGGTGTAAACCCGTCTGCTCGAACATATATATACTCCCCAGCATCCTGCCGACCACTTACGGCCGTAACCGGCAGACCTTACGGCCGTAACCGGCATTCGTCAAAATCCGCCCTGCGCATGCCGATCGCTTACGGCCGTAACCGACAGGGCCTTACGGCCGTAACTCGGGACTTACGGCCGTACCCGGCAGGTCCTTACGGCCATAACCGGCATTCGTTCGGAAGCTGCCTGGCACCCGTATGGCCGTAACTCTCGGCCCTTACGGCCGTAACAGGCACCTTACGGCCGTAACTCGGCCAGGCCAGTACCTGCTGCGGCCGTCTCGGTCGTGGCCACTCCGACGGTCCGAACGACCCCGAAACCCGAACCTGAATTTGAATCGAAAATACGGTTACGAAGTACTCCCAAATACGAACCCAAGCGCTAAGAGAACACACGATTCCGACCACCCAAAGGCTCGAAATTCGACAACGGAAAGTAATTACCCCAAACTTTAGGAAATTACGAAAATGGCCCAAAACGTCCGAAAATCACGATACGTGATCGAATAACCAAACCGAAGTTCACAACACGGCTAACAAAGTTAAATGGACTTACGGGAAACTCGAAACAGCAGCTTCCAACGAGATTCGCAAGAATCGAACTCAAGTGCGGAAAAGTCGCCAAAAAGCACGGAACTCAACAAAACGACACCGAAACGAACTCGGATGACAAAAAGTGCAGAATTAATCATTTTCGGAATGACGAAACGGTCATGAGCGAGTCGTCAAAATGGACTTTCGCTGAAAAAAAAGAAATTACCGGAAATCGAAATTACGGGTATTACATTCTACCCTCCTTAAAAGAAGTTTCGTCCCGAAACTTAAAACAAGTAGGGAGAAGCAATATCCCCACTAGGAAAACTCGACGAGATACACAAAAACCGAAAACTCGCGCCCAATGGCGAAACGCTGTAAGAAACGCAAAGACACATACGGCGTGAAAACACGCTCCACGACGACCAACACAACGCCATCGATAGAGACATAATAAAACCAACAAGTGACAAGCGTCATCAAACTGATAATACAACCAAGTCGATTATCCGAACAATCACAAAACACAAAGCATCCATTACAAGGACACACGCACAATCAAGAAAACAGAAATAAACACACAAACGATCCACAAGGACAACCACAAACAATTCGGACTACGCCGAAGTCCTCAAAAACTACACTAGGCATTTCTGTATCCTTTCGGAGCAGAGATGCAGCCTCAATCTCCAAATCTCTCAACTACCGTCTCACAATGCACGGCTCGGTGACCCACTTGGCCACACTCGAAACAGTTGACTAACGGTGAACGACAATTCTTCGCAGTACGAGATCAGGCAACAACATTCAGACAACCCCGATCGAACAAAAATGATCGAACAACAACGACCGAATAACAATGATCGAACACAACGATCAAATAAAAATGATCGGACAACAATGATCAAATAATAATGATCGAACAAGAATGATCAAATAAAAATGATCGAATGACAACAGTCGAACAATGACTCCGAAGTCCCCACTTCAACTCCAGACATTAAAAGAACTGGTAGAAAGTGAAAGACGTTACTTCCAAACAAGGTTCACAAGAATCGAACCAAACTCGGAAAGGTCACGATGATAAACAGGTCGATCTGAAACAAGGTCACAACCAGTTCGAACGATGACAACTGAGACATCAAATAAGTTCAAAAAGTATCGACGAACACGTGCACGTCGATAGAATTTAGAAGGAGAAATTGCAGAAGTCAAATATAGTACGGGTATTACATCCGACCTCTTATAAAAGAAATGTCATCCCCGCAACTCACAACAACGGAAACAAGGTCACAACACAAAAAGCATCCGACAGGAAAATCTCCCATGGGTCTCTCAGAGCCGATCCTGATATCTGTGCTGAAGCGCGAACTCCGAAAGTCTCAAAGAGCCACCCGCAAAACTGAATTCGGTGTCCCTCGAGTCCTCACTTGAAACGCGTTACTGACGAGAAGGACAATTTACACATGCATGCCCCGGCACATCACAGTTGAAACACCTCGGCTCGGCATACCGAAAATACAAATGCTAGATACAATGGGGCATAACGTCGCAAAACAACACATCGGAGATGCCAACTCAGCACAACAAAAAATCATAACAAATATCATATACAATGATTACCATTGTAAAGTAATACACACACAAACACTACAGCAATGACGGTATCGTTCGGCGACCTCAACCGCCCGAACGATAACCAGCACATAATTACAAACATCATGAAACAATCACACATGTACCCAAACGTACAAACCCAAGCTTCAACAGCTCACACTCGTGCGACAACACGCAAATCACCACGAGGCGACAAATAGTAAATACCAGTTCACACTTCTCACAGAGGGCTAGTACTACAAATACGTGGCAACGCCTCAACGTTCATGCCACCAATTCGATCATATTCGGAAGTTAACATCATAACGACAAAGCAAGCATCATACATACATTTCCAAACGCAAAAGGGAATTGATAGCTTTTAAAAAAAATAAAAAACCCCATTTTTAAAATAATTTCGGAAACACCGATTGATCTTGAGTTTCACTCTTCAAAAAAAATACAAATGTGAAACATCGTTATCGAGACTTTGGAAAACTATTTCGCATTCGGTAAAAATGAGGACTGTTAGGAAAAACAAACACCCTGTATCGATTCAGCCTGGATACCCGATCCCTGTATCGATTGTTATTTGTTATTAAGAAGGTTTTGACATATATGCCAAATACAGTATGGAAAACTGTATCGAGGATTCAAGGATTTATCTTGTATCAAAGACCAGTCTCGAATCAGCATAAGTGAAGCTCGTCAGTACAGCAAGAAGACTTGTAAAAGATCAAGTATGGAAAACTGTCTCGATGCCCTAAATACAGTCACCTTCCATACAGTTCACAAAAGGACAAGAAAGAACACAAGTCAAGTCCCGTTGAACAAAGAAGTATTTAAATACTCAAGGATAAAGTATTTAAATATCGCGCCTTCTTGATCTTCGAATCCCGCGAAATCCGGATCATGTCATATTCCCGTTGAAGGAAATCTTATTCAAACGGACATCTCAACGGATACTCTCTTCAGAGGCTATATATATCCTTGAAGACATTGAAGATCAGACACCCCAAGTAATATAACTCTCAAAGCTATCAAAGTTATCATCTGAGCAAACATATCTCCAGAGCAAACTGCAAGTTAAAACGAAAGAGATATACGAGGCTCAAACATCAAGAACAAACTATCATCGGATCTTGATATTCAAAGTCACGTTCTTACCGGTTACCTAACCTTTTACCTCAGTGTAAAAACCGAGCTCTGTGTGAACTCAACAAGTTATTATGACCTGTGTGGGACGAATAAGGACGAAGCTTTGGAACTGTGTGTGAAGAAGCTAGTCAAGAAGGAAGCTTTAACCAATCTGTGTGAACGGTTGAAAGTGATATTCTTTGTATCAATCTGTGTGAACGATACAAGGATAGGTTTGTTTATAATTACGTAGTTGTGTACGCAGTAATTATATAATAAACTTTTACTCTGTGTGGAGGACCGGTGGACGTAGAGGGGTTTACCTCGAACCACTTAAATTATCGTGTCATTTACCTTCACCTTTCTTGTTTGAAATTACCGTGATATATTAAGTATACACTAAATACTCATGTCTTTGTATCCACGGCAACTAACTGTATCCAAGACTTCCGCTACGCACTCAGATTTAGATTCCATACAGTTTGTTGTTTAAACTACTTTTCCAAACTGTATCCAGTATACTTAAGTGGCCAACAAGTGGTATCAGAGCGGTTGATTCTAAAAAGAATCAGTCGTGTTTCTTTTAACCGAATCAGATTCAAATCACTTATTTTCAAAACAGTTTCTTTCATTCCTATATTATCAGTATGGATACCTCTATGATTAACAAAGTCCCTATGTTCTCTATTAACGAATTTGACGACTGGAGAATTAGAATGGAAGCTCATCTTGCAGAATGCTGCAACAGATGATCTTTGTTATACAGGATGGTCCGATCAAGATTATGAAGGTCAATCCAGCCGCAAGGATTGAGGGCCAAGCCCATGCTGAAATGCTCGAGAAGGAACGCGAGCAATGGACAACCGATGAAAGGAAGCGAGCCAACCTAGACAACGTGGCTAAGAACGCGTTATTTGTCACTCTTGACAAAGGCACGTTCTCAAAGGTAAAGAGCTGCAAAACAACAAAGAAATCAGGATAAACTCAAGTTAATTTGTGAGGGAACCGAGCTCTCAAAAGAAAACAAAATTTCAAAACTCACTCAAGAATTGAATCTTTCAAATGAAACCAACGAAACACTTGAGGAACTTGACCTCATTTCTTGGTATTGTTGGTGAACTTGAAGCGTTGGGCAAGATTTACACCCAAAAGGAGAAGAACTTAAAAATTTTCAGATCTCTCCCCGATGGGACATTAAGACCACAAACTATGCGTGTATCATGTAATCTTAATGAAATATCCACTTTTGATCTCTTCTCCGACCTTAAAGCTTTTGAGTATGACATAGACAAGAGAGAAAGTCAAGAATCTCCCTCAAAGGTCACGGCTACTTCGTATCGAACCGTCGACACAAAGATGCCTAGCTCGAAGCCCGGTCACAAGAGTGCTGACAGCGACGACGACATCCTGTCACAAGATGAAATGGCGCTTCTAATGCATAAATTCAAAAAGTTTATCAAACAGTCTGGAAAGACTCCCTACAGGCCCAAACCTGTCAACAAGGTAAGCACCGAAACATCATCTGATGCTAACCTGTGTTATAACTGCAGGAAACCAGGCCATTATGCAAACAAATGTCCTCATACCAAAGTCCAAAGGTTGCCAGAGGCCGAGCAACAAGAGCGAGATGAAAGAAGACGTGCTTGGAAAGACAAGCTCAAGGCCCTGATTGGAGAATCAGAAGCCTCCCCCACACCGTCCAAATCTGCAGAATGTCTTCAGGTGGTCACTGAGAGTGATTCATCTGACGATGAGTTCGATGATAAAGCATACATGTGCTTTATGGCTAAAGATGTTCCATAAGGTGAAGACAGCGACGATGAGGTAAGTTCAACCTCAGTTATTCCATCTAATGCATCTCATACTTTCGAAAATATGATGAATGAGTTCAAAAACATTCAAAAAGCCCATGAGAGTCTAAAAACTGAGAATATACAGCTTCAATTAACAAATCTAGAGCTGAAAGATGAGAATGACTTGTCAAGATAAACTATGATAATATGTCTCTTGATTGTGAAACCAAAGAAGGTCGATTTTTAAAAACTCATGGAGAGAAATCATCTACTTGCTCATGAACTTACTGAGGTTACAACCCATAATGAGAGCAAGACAAATGATTTGGTTCTACTACAAACCAAAATTACAACTCTCGAGAAGCGAAACCGAACTTGAGACCATTCTCAAGTCTTTTGAAAAATCGTCCAAAAGAATGGAAGAAATTCCGAGCACCGGGCAACTTGCTCATGATAAAAGTGGCTTAGGATACGCTCATGTTCGAATAAAGGTAAAACTAGTCTTGTGTTCGTCAAGAGTGTGGAACACATTCCAGAATCGGAAGATGTTCCTAGTCCCATAAAGGAACCTGTATGCGAGAAAACCAAAAGCTGCCATTCCGCCTCCACAACTCTACAATTCGAGACAGTGGAACCAACAACCACTCAGAAGGCGTAATCTACAGCATGCTCCGCAAGCATATCATCAAAGCCGAAAGTCATTCAGAAAGAAGACGGTATCCAACCACCAAAGGCCCGCACAGCAGTACCCTCAGTACAGTGCACCTAGGTATTGGATACAGGAGCCCCGTTATCCCTCAAAACAGCAGATGCCGATTCGGTATCAACAACGGATTGGGAATCCAACTGGAGACCCAGAAGACAAGCTGTTAGGCCTAGGAAAATGGCTCCACCTCCTAGACGGCATTCGTACTGGAATAATAATAATAATCCTGATGTTTACATGCATAATAATTATCATGATTATAACAACTACGGATATGCCCCCCCGTAGATACCGCAATACTGTACCGAGTACATCCTACAGTAAACCAATTGCTGTCAGGAAAATCTGGGTACCTAAAGGAACTAACATATATGGACCCAAAAATCAAAGGGGACCTAAATCTACTTAATTTCTTTGTTACAGGACATTCTAGAGGAGGATACCTGGTACTTCGATAGTGGATGCTCTCGTCACATGACCGGAGATAGGAGCAAGCTATCTGATTTTGTAGAAGGTCGCGGTCCGAAAGTTCGCTTCAGTGATAAATCTAAAGGAAGAACAAGAGGGAAAGGAAACCTACTTGTCGGGAAATTCAAAGTCACCGATGTTGCATATGTTGAAGGCTTACAGTATAATCTACTTAGTATTAGCCAGTTCTGTGATAAACAGTTCTCGGTGAAGTTCTATATAGATCGCTGTAGAGTCAAGAACACCCAAACCAAGGAAGTTGTGCTTACAGGAAGCAGATCGTAATATGTACATTGCCGATGGAAGCCTATGAGCTCCTCAATTCCATGTTTTGTTGCCAAAGGCACTGCAGATCTTAGTGGCTATGGCACAAGAGGATGTCTCACGTCAACTTCAAGACGATCAACAAGCTTTCAAGACAGGTATGGTAAGAGGTTTGCACGATGTGTCATTCAAGAAGGACAATGTCTGCGGACCATGCCGAGAAAGGCAAGCAAATCAAGTCAACTCAAGAGCAAATCCTACCTTTCAACCCAAAGAGTATTGGAAATGCTACACATGGATCTCTACGGTCCTGTAGACCCGTAAGTTTGGGAGGTAAGAAATATTGTATGGTTGTTGTTGATGATTATTCCGGTATGCTTGGACGATCTTTCTTAGCAAGAAGAAGGAAACAACATCAAGTGCCCGAGCTCTGAGAAAGTTGCGAGAATGAAAAAGCATCGAGTATCGTGTGCATTCGTTCCGGCTGCAGGTACTGAATTTACTAACCGCTTTATAGAGCAATACTGTTCGGAGAATGGAATACAGCACGAGTACTCAGCTGCCCGAACACCTCAACAAAATGGTGTTGCCGAGCGAAAGAATAGGACGTTGAAAGATGCAACAAGAACAATGATTGCCGAAAGCAAATTGCCACAGCGTTTCTGGGGTGAAGCAACCAATACATCATGCTACACTCAAAACCGCTGTATCGTCAACAAGCATCACAACAAAACAGCTTACGAGGTATGGAACAACAAAACTCCATTAGTTTCGTATTTTCATTTTTGGATGCAGGTGCTACGTATTGAACAATGGGAAGGACCAACTTAGAACATTTGATGAAAAATCAGATGAAGGAATATTCGTAGGATACTCCTCCGTCAGCAAAGCTTTCAGAATCTTTAATAAAAGGAGGCTGACGATCGAGGAATCAGTTCATGTAGTGTTCGACGAACCACACCATGACCCTACAGGAGTAGATAATATCACTCAGGACATTCACCATCTATCTATCTTGGATCCACCTACACCAATAGAACCTGTAGTTGATTTAGAAATCAACCCCGCAGCTGTAAGAATCGGTGTGGATGAAGCTGACGCTGTACAAGCTGAAGCTGTACCCACAGAAACTTTCGATACAGTACGGGACCCTGAACTAGAACCCGACCGAAGATGGTTGAGAGATCACCCGCAAGAGCTGATCATTGGAAACATTAATGCAGGTGTTTCTACTCGTAGGAGAATACAGAGTACACAAGGAAATGTACTTTGTGCACAAGAAGAATCTAATGCTGAAGTCTCACAATTTCCTGAATGGAAATCTCAATCCGAACTTAGAAGACTCAATATGTGCACTATCGCTGTATTCTTAGCCCAATCCGAACCTGTTTCGACCATAGACGCTCTTAACAACTCTCATTGGATCACATCTATGGAAGAAGAGCTTAACGGTTTCGAAAGAAACAATGTATGGTATCTTGTACCCAGACCGACACACCAATCGGTTATAGGAACCAAATGGGTATTTCGAAACAAAAAGGATGGAAATGGACTTATCATAAGAAACAAATCCAGACTAGTAGCACAAGGCTATTGTCAGGAAGAAGGAATCGACTATGATGAAACCTTCGCCCCTGTAGCGAGACTAGAAGCCATCAGGATATTTTTAGCCTTTGCCGCCCATAAGAATTTTATCGTATACCAAATGGACGTCAAGAGTGCTTTCCTGAATGGAGAGCTTACAGAAGAAGTTTATGTTGAACAACCACCAGGGTTTGCCAACACGGACGGTATCGATCTAGTTTACAGGCTAAGGAAAGCGCTGTACGGACTTAAACAAGCCCCTAGAGCCTGGTACGAAACCCTGTCCCAGTATCTAACCAATAACGGATTTGAGAAAGGTGCTGTCGACAAAACATTGTTCAAAATACAGGAAGGAGATGACCTTCTAATGGTACAAATTTATGTCGATGATATTATTTTTGGTTCAACTAACCTTGCTCTATGTCAAAGGTTCTCACATCTCATGCAAAGCAAATTTGAAATGAGTATGATGGGGGAACTCAGTTATTTCCTAGGTTTGCGAGATAAAGCAGATGCCTACAGTATATTCATCAACCAGAGAAATACAAAGAAGGAGCTTCTCAACAAATTTGGAATGAACAGTTCGTAATCCTCGCCAACCCCAATGAGCACTTCCGTGCAAATTAGTGCCGATGAAGCCGGAAGCCGTTTGACCAATCACTCTACAGAAGCTCATTGGTTCGCTCCTGTACCTAACGGCTAGCAGTGCCCGATATCCAAGATATCTTGTTGGAGTGTGTGCGAGATACCAAGTTGCACCTAAGGAATCACACTTCAATACACTAAACGAATCCCGAAATACGTTAAAGGAACAATGATGCAGGATCGTGGTATCCTAAGGAAGGCGGATTCGATTTAGTTGGATACAATGACTCGGATCTCGGAGGTCGCAAGCTAGATAGAAGAGTACAAGTGGAACTTGTCACTTTCTCGGACCTAGACTCGTATCTTGGTTCGAAGAAGCAATTGGCTAACTCCCTTTCCACTACCGAATCGTAATACTATGTCTTGGTAGTCGCCGCATGCGAATCCTTTGGATGCGGAACAATCGCCGACTATGGAATCGATGCTAGAGAGACTCCAATCATGTGTGATAGCACGAGTGCAATTGCAATCACGCACAACTCGCTTTTGCACTCGCGCACTAAACATATCAACATGAAGCATCATTTCATCAGAATCATGTCGAGAACAAGGATGTTCGTCTGAAAAAGTCCATACGACATCCACCGGCCGACATTTTCACCAAGCCTCTCGACACGGCAAGATTCAACATGCTAAGAACAGACTGGGAATACTGCATGGACTCCTGTAAGTAAATTTCTCGCTTTTACTCAACAATTGAGGGGAATGTCAGAAGACCCGTGAATACAGATTCAACATTAATTATCTGTACACCGGACTCATCAATACTGATCAGAGCGAACGAAGGCATATAAATCCTACGGTGATGTGTGCAATAATTAAGGGGGAATATCAGTAGACCCATGAATACAAAGATAAATCCAAATATTGTCAGTATGGAATTTAAAACCCATTAGTACCTTTTTAAGGGGGAACGTCAGATCGACGCGAGAACAAAGACATACTATAGGATTTCGATTCAAGATATAATATAATATTATTTCCTTTTAAAATAATTTTTGTCCACGTGCCTGTTTTATGTCAAACGTCATGTTCATTAAATGCCTTACACGACATCTGGACAATCAATCTCAAAAGCGGCGATGTTTTCAAATTGATTATTATTTTTAAACCGCCGTTTTAGGCATTTAGGTATTCAACCTATGTCGAAGTGGGACCCATTGTATTTTAAAACCTTTTAATGGATTAGCGTACGAGTTACACTAAATTCATCCCGACCGTCTATTTCAAAACCGGTACCCATCCCTTAAAATCTGACCATTCGTACTCTGCAAAACCCTATTTCGCCGCCCAGTATAAAAGGATCAGATTCGCCATTGGAGACTCTTTACGCTTACTGCAATTACAAGAGATCTCAAGCAAACAGCCTACATATTCTCTGCATATTCACTGCGAATTTCTACTGTTTTCTTACACCTTCACTTTAAGAAAACATCCATGGCTAGTCAATCTTCATCCCCCGCTCAAGAAAACTTCCATGATAATTGATGGACGGATCTTCTCGAAAACCGTCATCATCGAGCGTATCATCTCTGAAACCAACGACACTGAACCGATGGAGTATATCATTACTCGTCTTGAACAACAAGGTCTTTATCGCTTTGGAAGCAAAACCGCCGACAAATACGACGCTCATCCGGTTGAGGAATTCTACCTCAACGCCGCCGCTCGCTTTTCTCTCACTAGCCCAGGGAGGACATGTTGCTGACATCACTGCAACAGTCCAAGGAGTGCAAGTCTGCATCAATAGCGACTTACTTCAGAAAATCTACAGGCTGCCCGCCGACGGCCTGACCATGGACCAGCTTGAGACGTTTGGGTATCAAGAGCTGATTACCAAGTTTTATGGACTATTTACCGGGTCCAAAGTGGTTGACATGGTGACAACCACCTGCCACAAGAAAAATTTTCTTCTTCATTTCGTTTATCTCCACGATTTCTGTTCCAGGATCATTGAAAATCGAACCGGTGCGTTCGAAATGTGCACGCCATCTTGACCTGTGAAAAGGTAAACTGGTGCCAAATCATTTTGAAACGACTTCAGGAAGAGGTGTGCAAACCGGCCACCCAAAAGAAATCATTTGGTTTAATGCTAAACTACATTCTGACGAGGTGCGGAGTCAAGCAATCCGCCGATGCCAAGAAAAACAGCTCACGGATATATTTAGGAGGCGTCAAACCCTCTGCCTATAACCAGAGCACAATGCATGCCAACCACCCGAGAACACGTCACATGCCTATTTCTGACAATCCCAGAGACGAAACCATGAAGGTCCCTGAATTGGAATCTTCGAAGAAGAAGCGCAAGCGTTCTCACAGCAAGAAGAAGCACTCACGATGAGAAGTCGAAGAAGAGACTCCGGAGGCTCTCAAAAATCAAAGCCGACACTCCGAGAATGTCTCGCCCGTGGCGCAACCCATCGATATAGCACCCGTGGCCCAACCCTCGCGGAAGAGGTGTCTCCTACCGCTCGACAAGAGATCCCGAGCCCTTGGCGGCTACGACGGATGTAGAGACATCTCCAACATTCAAGACGTTAGCACGCTCTACGCCCATTCGAGCCAAAAGCTACTTCTCCTCAACGGATCCCACACCCGTGCAGATCCAATTTCCTTCGGCACCATCCTCGCAAGGAGTCCATCTTCCGTGCAGATCCCATACTGTCTGGAATCCTCGAAACAGTCTCCGCACGTGATTCAAGTCCCTCCCGCACTCAATTATAAATCAAACACTTCTTTCAAGGTACAAATTGAACAGCGCATTTAACGATTTCTGCAATGGAAAAGCTTTAGGCTAGCTCCGTCGACACACCGTATAACCGGAGCGAATGGAGCCACGAAGAGAGGTTCGTCTCCGAAGTAACTGACTCAACTGAAATTGAGGCACTGCTTCGATGGGACAACGCTTCTTGCAAAGATTTCATTGAAAGCCACCTGTTGCACAAATCCGACGCCAGAAGAAAAGGAAAGAAGAAGTCGGAGGACTCTCCCGTTAATCCAAAAGACGACGACGACCACGACTCAGACGACGAAGACGATGCTCTTCAAGGTGTCCGAGAATGAGCCGAAGAGGTCAAGCCCAAGCCTCCTCTCCACCCGTAACCGACGAAGGGCCATCTAATCGTGCCAATCCACCTTCGCCACGCTGAGAATATTCCCGACCAGGAGGAATCAGTCCCTCCCGTCGAGGAAAATCAAGAAATTTTGGAACAGGCACCCGAGCCTGTAGCGACCGAAGAAGCCATTCCTGCAAGGCAACAGGAGGACTCAGTCCCTCCTGCATCCACATCTGCCGAAGAACCTTCGCCACAGGACGCTTCTGAACCTACTGTCGCCATTCCACAAGAAGCTACTCCCGCCCCTGCAACCTTGGAATCCGAGGACGGTAACGAACCTGAGGATATCCAACTTACTTCACGACCATCCGTGAACGTAAGAAGGTTAAATGGTGCTGAAGACTTCGCCCAGCCTGACTCTCCTATCTCTGCTGCACGCAAAGAGCGCCTGCAAGCTCTTGGCCTTCGATCGTATTTATCCAAGATGCAGTTAACGCTCTCTCTTCCGTAGAAAAAGCTCTGAACTGGATGCACACCTCTGCAGTTGAAGAAATGACAACTCTTCAACACGAAGTATCTCGAGTTGTCGAAGCATTCATCATCCTGCCAGAAGTGTTCAAGCAAGCCTTGAAAATCATGGAAGATAAACAAGCGCAACTGCTGAAGGAGGAAGCTTCGAAGACAAGAATTGCTGAAGCCAAGACCGCCTGTGCAATGATAGAGAACAGCTCTCAGCTACGTGCGCATGACAAATCCATTCAAGAGATATCGCAGACTCTTTCCTCCCTCGTTGAAAGAATAAACAGCATCGAGACCAAACAGGACGCCGCTCTTGAAATCCTGCAAAGTCTTGATGAGGCCAAAAAGGGGGAAGAAGCTCGAGAAGCTGCAAGGAGAATAAGACTACAACAGGAAAGGGAATTTGAGGCTGCTCAGAGCAGTATCGCTGCTGAATTGAACAAGCTAGCACCT
This sequence comes from Orobanche coerulescens, assembly GCA_033398695.1. Classification (NCBI taxonomy): domain Eukaryota; kingdom Viridiplantae; phylum Streptophyta; class Magnoliopsida; order Lamiales; family Orobanchaceae; genus Orobanche; species Orobanche coerulescens. Next base: position 117,550,129 of record CM065805.1, read on the forward strand.
CAACCCCAAAGTTTTAGAATTTCAGGCTCCAGACCAGAATTCCATGACCCAAATGTCCCTTGGCAAAATCTTGTTCAAAGACCTTCGGAAATACGTCTGCCAATCAACCGCAACCCAACCGCCCAACAAGTTAAGCACTGGAGGAAGAATGAACTGATGAGATATTTTGTCGACTCATCGTGAATCCGCCATCTTCAAAAATTATAAAACGTTGGCGGAAGCGCAGATAGGTTTTCAAAGATGCTAGAAGAAGGTAAGCTCCTCTCCAAATCGAAATGAAATCAAAACATAGAAGAGGAGATCGGGTCACCCATCCAGAGGATCGATACTTGCCTTTGATCGTTCTTATGAAGGAAGAGCAATTTACCAAGAACGAGGCAATGATTCACTTCAAAACTGGTGGCGCGGCACCGAGTATGAGCAAGGAAAGAGACCTTGGAGGCATGCGGATCAAAGATAAAGAGCTGAAATTTTGTATATTATTTTTATTTTTTGTAATTTCTATTCGACACAAACTTTGTACTTAATCTTTTTGAATATCAATAAAATAGTTTGTTTGTCTTGAAAGATTACAACTCGTAATCTACTGTGTTAATGTATGATTACTTAAAATTGTTTGATAGAAATCTCAAGTTAGATAAACTTGATTGAAAGATTAAAGTCAGATTTAACTAGTCTACGAACAGCTCATAGTTTCATTGTAAAACTTAGAATACATTGTAAGATTGTGCTGCGCGCTACCATAGGCTTAAGTTGTAATAAATCTCAAATCAGATTTAACGTGCTGCGAGCGCTTCATTATTGTAGACTAAGTCACTAAGTCAGACCTATTGACAAGAGACCAAGAAATCTGCCAGAAGTCATCGAAGGAGAATGCTTCATGAAGAAGGTTTTGGCATCATCAAGAAGACTCGAAGAGTTTAAGTTAAGTCTTGGCAAATTGTCAAAAAGGGGGAAATTGTTAGGAAAAACAAACACCCTGTATCGATTCAGCCTGGATACCCGATCCCTGTATCGATTGTTATTTGTTATTAAGAAGGTTTTGACATATATGCCAAATACAGTATGGAAAACTGTATCGAGGATTCAAGGATTTATCTTGTATCAAAGACCAGTCTCGAATCAGCATAAGTGAAGCTCACAAGACAAAGAAGAAGACTTGTAAAAGATCAAGTATGGAAAACCTGTCTCGATGCCCTAAATACACTACCTTCCATACAGCTTCACAAAAGGACAAGAAAGAACACAAGTCAAGTCCCATTGAACAAAGAAGTATTTAAATACTCAAGGATAAAGTATTTAAATATCACCTTCGATCTTCGTAATCCCGAAATCCGGATCATGTCATATTCCCGTTGAAGGAAATCTTATTCAAACGGACATCTCAACGGATACTCTCTTCGAGGCTATATATATCCTTGAAGACATTGAAGATCGACACCCCAAGTAATATAACTCTCAAAGCTATCAAAGTTATCATCCGAGCAAACATATCTCCAGAGCAAACCGCAAGTTAAAACGAAAGAGATATACAAGGCTCAAACATCAAGAACACTATCATCGATCTTGATATTCAAAGTCAGTTCTTACCGGTTACCTAACCTTTTACCTCTCGTGTAAAACCGAGCTCTGTGTGAACTCAACAAGTTATTCGACTGTGGGACGAATAAGGACGAAGCTTGAACCGTGTGTGAAGAAGCAAGTCAACAAGGAACCATAAACCAATAAGTGTGAACGGTAGAAAGTGATATTCTTTGTATCAATCTGTGTGAACGATACAAGGATAGGTTTGTTTAAAAATACGTAGTTGTGTACGCAGAATTATATAATAAACTTTTACTCCTGTGTGGAGGACCAGTGGACGTAGAGGGTTTACCTCGAACCACTTAAATTACCGTGTCATTTACCTTCAGCTTTTACTGTTTGAAATTACTGTGATATATTAAGTATACACTAAATACTCTGTTGCTGTATCCACGGCAACTAACTGTATCCAAGACTTCCGCTACGCACTCAGATTTAGATTCCATACAGTTTGTTGTTTAAACTACTTTTCCAAACTGTATCCAGTATACTTAAGTGGCCAACAAGGACACTTTCTTTTCGTTAAAAACTTTCGGAAATATTCGACCCTCGGGTCTAAGTAAAAAGTGTTTCTAAAACATTGGAAATATCTCAAAATATTTTGGTCCTCGAGGTAGAAGAATTTTGAAACATATTGTGGCACCTTGGAAGCACCACGAGAAAGCAATTCATTTTAAAAGTACGTCTCGAAATTTATTTTCTAAGATACTCAAGGTTTTCAAAGATAATTCAATGGGTTAGTGTGCCCAAAAATTTCAGATAATTACACGGAACATTATAGCGCCGTGGGTCCCGCACCGGAACCCACCAGGCTAAAAACCATTTACAAAAACGCCAAAAAGGCCGATGACGGTAATATTTCAAAAACTCACAAAAGCCATTTACAAAATACTAAATACCATCATAAGAATTTCGCCAAAATGATCAGGGCCATAATGCCAAAAACTCGGTTAAGGGAATCGGTTTTCGAAATAAAACTCAATCGGTAAAATACCGAAAGCCATTGCAGAAGAACTCACGCAGTGGATAAAAGGAATACAGTCCAACATGCAAAATCCAATTGAATACATCTCACAGCATCTAGTTTAAACATACAACAAAACCATTCCTCGGAGTTTCTCACGAACTCACTCGTCGATACCTTATTCGAAACCCATCAAGGTTCTCAATTTTTACACAATACAACCCCTCACAGTGGTTCAAAGGTAAAACACAATAGGCCCAGTTTTATACATATACTATATGTCACACGTAGTAAATACAACTATATTCACAACATCGTGCAAATAAAATTATGCACCGCAATTAACTCATTTAGATAAAATCATGATGCACAGGTTCTTCGCATAAAAGAGGAGACTTACGTCCACAGGCCGCACGGAGATGACGGTCGCCCACGATACTAATCTCATCCGACAACATACCCGACACGTTGTGACTATGCACAACTCAACTTGTCACTCAACATCTCGAATGACAAAACCACACCATACTCGACAACTCACGACTCGACTTGACCCGACAGCCTAGGTTTCCGCAACCTAAGCTCTGATACCATAAATGTAACACCCCCAAAACCATATGGGAATATTACATGCCGTAGAACCTTTCCACAAGGATCTACCAGGCTAAACATCCATAAACAACCAAATGCTTGCCCGACCAGGGTCAAACAATAAAATAATACAGACCGTTATGGTCACTTACACGTGAATACACAGACCGATGAGGTCACATAACGTAATCAACAAAACTGACTTAAACGACATTACCCACACATGGGTCGAAATACAATACGGCGGAAGACTGAAATCAACTATGACAACACAACAAAAATCAGAACAACTCTCGACTCATGATTAGTATCGCAGCTCATCATCCTCTTGTGCCAATCTTGTGACTGCTCCCCCGGATCTACATGTACCTGGACACAAAACAGACATCCACCCCCCGATTACTCGGGGGTTAGTAACACTCCACTGTTTTACTAGTGCAAGTATCAAATCATACGAAATGTAACAAGAAATTAATAATCGTGAATCAAATATAATAATCAAGTATCAAATATTCTCGGGAGGTTTTCACAAGGGAAGATAAGCTATGAAGCACTCGAAAATAAGATTATCATCTCGGGAATTTTTACAATTTCAGAACCTTTCGAAAATCTTAGTGTCTTAACCCAAATCTCAAATTGTATTTCAACAATTTACAGTACGAAAACATTTCCATAAATCTCGTGGGGCTCGGCCCAACATTCTTTCTTAAAACTTTTCCTTTAAAAACTTTGATTTGCAAAGTATCATGCTCATGACACCGTGATCCACTGTCACGTGTCTCCGTAGGTTCAACAACCCGCACGGACTACATCACGCACAATTAAACAAATATAATCAATTCCGACACCGTGATCCACTGTCATGTGTCTCCGTAGGTTCAACAACCCACACGGACTATTAACCAGACATAACCAATTCCGACACCATGATCCACTGTCACATGTCTCCGTAGGCATAACAACCCGCACGGACTATATCAATCACAACAATCACACACACAGTCCTGATACTGTAGTCCACTGCCACGTGTCACCGTAAGCCCCGTCGAGCTCACCCGATTGGACGCACTGTGTCCGAAACTCATGGTCCACTGCCATGCGTTATCGTAGGCCTCGCTGCATCAAAGACGATTGGACCTCAGTACCTCACTAAGTTATGACCCCGTAGTCCACTGCCACGAATCCTCGTAGGTCCCGTCGAACCAACACGAGTGAACTTAGCGGTCACACACATATTCACATTCACATTACATACAACAATGAGCACAGTTTAGTCAATCACGTTGATCACCACAAAATCGTACATCACACGCACATAACACAATCTCAATACTCTCAACAAAACTATCATCAATCAACGACACACAACCAACATAACACACGTTTGGTACACAATACATTGCACAACCAAGTGTAAAACCATCCCATATGTACGTCGCAATCCTGCACAAATGTCACAACACCTAACACGTATACCAATATAACAGTATTATCACAAAGCCTTCAAATTGCGGAATACACAACCAATTCAAACGGAACATATTTACGAAGGCAAGTAAAATCATCATAAATCTCATATGTGATCACTAATCGCAAGATACAAGTCGTATAATAAGATACTTGCCTCGATATCGGCACGCAAGTATTCCAACGAACGCGGTTCAACCGGAAGGCTTCGAAACGCCCGATGCTATTGAAAAGAAGGACGACAACGAACGGAAGGGTTCAACTCGGTTTATTCGCAAGAAACTCGACCCTAACAACATATAATCAATAAATCATCGATCATACGAGGAAGAATAATCGTAGAACGCCCGAAAACCCCTCTATGACATTTTACCAGACACCTTCAAGGCGTCGATCAAGAACTCGACCAAAACAATGAATTGATACGATCCAACCATGGAATAACGAGTGAAATGATATAATACATCTAAATAATAATCAATCCATCACAATCCTAAGTTAAATCGGATTAAACGGACGAAATCGAACAAAATACTCAAAATCCCCAAAATTAGATTATCAAGAAATCTAACCTTGATTCGGTAGATCAAAGGAGGTTATGGGATGATTGATTGATGTTAGAAACTCAATAACTTCGTGGCTTGATATATAAACAACATCTAATCACGTATTCCAAGCCCCAGCTACGGAAGGAAATGAGAGGGATGAGAAAAATGGGTGTAAACCCGTCTGCTCGAACATATATATATACTCCCCAGCATCCTGCCGACCACTTACGGCCGTAACCGGCAGACCTTACGTCCGTAACCGGCATTCATCAAAATCCGTCCTGCGCATGCCGATCGCTTACGGCCGTACCCGACAGGGCCTTACGGCCGTAACTCGGGACTTACGGCCGTACCCGGCAGGTCCTTACGGCCGTAACCGGCATTCGTTCTAAGTCGCACAGCACCAGACGGCCGTAACTCTCGGCCCTTACGGCCGTAACCGGCATTCGTCAGGCCATTCCTGCCGATCACTTACGGCCGTAACAGGCACCTTACGGCCGTAACTCGGCCAGGCCAGTACCTGCTGCGGCCGTCTCGGTCGTGGCCACTCCGACGGTCCGAACGACTCCGAAACGCGAACCTGAATATGAATCGAAAATACGGTTACGAAGTACTCCCAAATACGAACCTAAGCGCTAAGAGAACACACGATTCAGACCACCCGAAGGCTCGAAATTCGACAACGGAAAGTAATTACCCTAAACTTTGGGAAATCACGAAAATGGCCCAAAACGTCCGAAAATCACGATACGTGATCGAATAACCAAACCGAAGTTCATAACACGTCTAACAAAGTTAAACGGACTTACGGGAAACTCGAAACAGTAGTTTCCAACGAGATTCGCAAGAATCGAACTCAAGTGCGGAAAAGTCGCCAAAAAGCACGGAACTCAACAAAACGACACCGAAACGAACTCGGATGACAAAAAGTGCAGAATTAATCATTCTAGGAATGACGAAACGGTCATGAGCGAGTCGTCAAAATGGACTTTCGCCGAAAAAAAGAAATTACCAGAAATCGAAATTACGGGTATTACAAGTCGGACCTCTTTTATCATGAATACGTGGGTGGCATAGGAATTCGGTGGGCCGAGGATTATATACGCGGGTGGCGTAGTAACTCGGTGGGGCCGAAGATTGTATACGCGGGTGGCGTAGGAACCCGGGGATGTGAAAATGACTGTGTTACTTATGGTGATTGAATTCACTAAGCTTCGTGCTTACCCTTTCCCAATAAATTGTGGTTTCAGGTACGAGTGGCTCCAAGGCGTGACGAGTACATACTGGCACGCATGAAGAACTGATTATCTTTATGATTTTTATTTTAGACATTTATTCCGCTGTTTATTGTTCACGAGAATATTAGTTATGGATATGCAAATGAAACGATTGAACTATTAAAGGAGTTTTATTAATGAAATGTTACTTTAAAAATTTTAAATTCCTTATAATTTTTGGGATGTTACAACTTGGTATCGGAGCACAGCTTGAGTGAATCAGACGCATCTAGATGTGTTTGGTCTCAAGTTGCGACTGGGAACAATTTTAAATCTTTTATTAAAACCATTTAGATTTAAAAGAAAAGGGAAAACCCCCATTTAAGAAATGGTGATCGAGGGCGCAGTGTGTACAGTCAGCCATAGCCAAAGGGAAAGGTATAGTGCTTAGTGTTTCATCGCATTCTAGATTGTAGAGTATGCATGCTAGATTGACTGTTATTGATACCTTGATGCATGTTGTACTGCTTACTAATAGGGGTTTATGCTAATTATGATAGGTTACTAAGTGGATGCCCTATAGGTTGTTTGCAGTAAGAGATTTATGGCCTTAGAATATTTGAGTTAATTCTATTGCACAACTCTTGTTTGAATCCAACCGTTCTAGGATAGAATCTTGTATTTGAATGTCTATTTGTTTCGCACTGCATATGATCGGGTATTCACGAGGCCACTCGTTATGATTAGTAGGGATTCGGTAATAGCAAGGGTAGTGGTCGGGATGGAATTCCTAGAGAGCTAGGAAGAGTGAGTACATATGCCTGTGCGGGCATATGTGTATAGTTTTGTCGAGAAACTACTTGGACCCCTCGGGATGGGACTCGGAACGGGCGATGATAGGTGTGGATGGTAGTAGTAGAGCTCCTACTATCGGAAACACCGGATCAGTGCTCGAGTCGGAAAGTCGCGAGGAATCCAAGGAGTTGAGCGTGAGTGTTGTTAGTATAAGTTATTATGTACTAATCACTCGTTGTAAATTCTTTTTCCTAGAATGGCCGTCACTAGAAGAAACAACACGACTGAGCCGCGAGCTGAGGCGGGGATCACTAAGGATCAGATTCGAGATATTATTGATGCTGAGGTAGCGCATGAGATCGGGGAGGCGATCCCCGAGATCATCACTGCCATCCGAGATGAGGTGGTGGTTCTGATGGAGAAGCGAATTGCAGTGATTCCACTGCCTGCTGGGGGATAGCCCCATACTCGAGAGTTCCAGTATCGGGATCTCTATGCCTGTTCTCCACCTGAGTTCAAGGGAGACCCGAATCTGATCATCAGTATGCATTGGATATCTGACATGGAGTGTCCTTTTTTGACCAGTGGCTGTGTTGGGATAACAATACCTGTATCTAGATTGTCAGGACAATCAATCCCTGTATCGAAAAGATGATGACAGAATGTTTTGATAAATATGCCAATCCAGCATACAACAAGCAGCTGTATCGAAAAGCCGATCAAAATATATAAACTTGTATCGAAGACTTCTCGTAGCCCCAGCATACAGATTCAATCATTCAGCAAAGGAGTCTTATAAAGATTAAGTATGGAAGTTGTCTCGAATCGACAATACAACTATCATTCCATTAAGCATCCAAACCGGGCAAGAACGAATCTTTTTCATTCACTAAGTCAAAGTCCCGTTTAAGAAGATATATTTAGATACTAAAGGATAAAGTATTTAAATATCAAGTCGTCAGAGATCTTAAACAGAGATATACACGCAAACTCGCAAACAAACGATCGATTATATACGCAAGTAAAATAAGTGCTTACACGAATATTCAGAGTAAACATATCTCCTATGGCATTCTGCTATTCTGAAAGAAGAGATATACAGTGCTCAAAACCGTGAACAACTCATCATCAGCTAAAATCTCAGAAAGTCAAGGTTGTTGTTCAAATATTGTTCTAACCCTTGAACAAACCTATCAGCCCTGTGTGGACTAAGAAACCTTGCTCTTCCCGAACTGTGTGTGACGGACTTGCATTGAAGAGACGAAGCTTCGGAACTGTGTGTGAAGAAGCCAGTCAAGTGAAAGCTCAAACCAATCTGTGTGAACGGTTAAAGGCTAAGATCATTATATCAATCTGTGTGAATGATATACTGATTAGGTTTGATTATAAATATGTATTTGTGTACGTAGTATTTATAATAAACATTTCTCACTCCTGTGTGGAGGACCAGTAGACGTAGAGGGGTTTACCTTGAACCACTTTAATTACTGTGTCAATTACCTTCTGCATTTACTGTTTTAATATTTGTGATTATCTTTAAGTATACACTTCATATCTTGTATACTTAGTGGCCAACAAGTGGTATCAGAGCGGTTGATTCTAAAAAGGATCAGTCGTATTTTTGATTGAATCAGATCTTTAAATCACTTATTCTTTTAAAATAGTCTTTTTCTTCCTTATATCTTCATATGGATACATCTATGATCAATAAAGTTCCTATGTTCTCTATTAATGAATTTAATGATTGGAGAATTAGGATGGAGGCTCATCTTACAGCAATGCACGAAGAGATGAATTTTGTCATACAGGATGGCCCCATAATGATTATGAAGGTAAATCCGGCCACAAGAATTGAAGGCCAGGTTCATGCTGAGATGCTCGAGAAAGAGCACGAACAATGGACTTCTGATGAAAGAAAGTGCGCCAACCTCGACAATGTTGCTAAGAACGTGTTATTTATCACTCTTGATAAAAGCACGTTCTCAAAGGTAAAAAGCTGCAAAACAGCCAAGGAAATCTGGGATAAACTCAAGTTAATTTGTGAGGGAACTGAGCTCTCAAAAGAAAACAAGATTTCAAAATTAACTCAGCAATTTGAATCTTTTGAAATGAAACCAACCGAAACACTCGATGAACTTGACCTCAGATTCACTGGGATTGTTGGTGAACTTGAAGCATTAGGCAAAATTTATACTAAAAGGGAGAAAAACCTAAAGATTTTCAGATCTCTCCCTGCCCGATGGGATATTAAGACCACAGTTATGCGTGTGTCGTGTAATCTTAGTGAAATATCTACTTTTGATCTCTTTTCTGACCTTAAAGCATTTGAGTACGATATAGACAGGAGAGAAAAAGCTGAAGAATCTCCCGCTAGGACTACAGCCTTAGCCGCCGTATCCAATCGAAGTCACAGCATGCCAATCTCATCAAAGCCCATTCATAAGAATGCTGACAGCGACGATGACATCCTGTCGCAAGACGAAATGGCGATCCTCATGCATAAGTTCAAGAAGTTCATCAAGCAATCGGGAAAGAGTCCATACAGGCCCAAGCCTGTACACAAGGTAAGTACTGAAACTTCCTGTGGTGATGCAGGAAACCCGGACATTATGCAAACAAATGTCCTTATCCCAAAGTTCAAAGGTTTCCGGAAGCCGAGCAATAAGAAAAGGATGAAAGAAGACATGCTTGGAAAAACAAGCTCAAAGCCCTGATTGGTGAATCAGAAGCCGCCCACGCTCTATCTAAATCCGAAGAATGTCTTCAGGTAGTCACTGACAGTGATTCATCTGATGATGACTTCGAAGATAAAGCCTATATGTGCTTTATGGCCAAGGACATTCCGTAAGATGAAGATTGTGATGATGAGGTAAGCTCAACTTTAGCTATTCCCCCCAATGCATCTCATACTTTTGCAAACATGATGAATGAATTTAAGAGCATTCAAATGGCCTATGAGACATTGAAAAATGAAAATATGAAGCTCCAACTTTCTAACTTAGAGCTTAAAGAAGAAAACGACTTGCTGAAAGTAAATTACGTAAATATGTCTGTTGATTGTGAAAACAGCAAAGTCGAATATGAAAGACTCATGGAGAGCAATCATCAACTTGCTCATGACCTAAGTGAGAGTAAATCTCATAGTGAGATCAATACAAATGATTTTGTTCTACTTCAAGCCAAAGTAAAAACTCTCGAAAAATGAGAAGGAGAACTTGAGACCATTCTAAAATCTTTCGAGAAATCATCCAAAAGAATGGAAGAAATTTTAAGCATTGGGCAACATGCTCATGATAAAAGTGGCTTAGGATATAACTCATTTTCCAATAAAGGGAAAACTAGTACTGTGATCGTCAGGGGTGTGGAACCCATTCCTGTATCGGAAGAAGTTCCGAGTCCTGTGAAGGAACCCGTTGCACCGCGAATAGCAAAAGCTGCCATTCTGCCACCTCAGTCCTACTCCAGCATGTGTAATCACCACCATTCGCACTGTAAGGCGTATCCAACAAAGATGTCTTGCCCGAGCATATCAGCAGCGCCAACAGCCATTCAGAAAGAAGGCTGTATCCAAATACCAAAGGCCCGCACGGCAGTACTTTCAGTACAGCACGCCTAGGCATTAGATACAGGAGCCTCGTCATTCATCACGACAGCTAGTTTCCACACAGTATCAACAACAGCATTGGGAATCCAACTGGAGACCCAGAAGGCAAGCTGTTAGGCCGAAGTAAATGGCTCCACCTCCAAGACGGCATTTGTACTGGACTAATAATAACCCTGAATTTTACATGCATATTAATTATAATGGTTATATCAACTACGTATACGCCCTACGTAGAAATCGCAATTACGGACCTACACCATCCTACAGTAAACCTATTGCTGTCAAGAAAATCTGGGTACCTAAAGGCACTAACATCCACGGACCCAACAATCAAAGGGGACCTAAATCTACCTAATTTGTTTGCTACGGGACACTCTGGAGAAGGACATCTGGTACTTCGACAGTGGATGTTCCCAGCACATGATAGGAGATAAAAGCAAGCTATCAGATTTCGTAGAAGGTCGTGGTCCAAAAGTGCGCTTTGGTGATAAATCTAAAGAAAGAACAAGAGGGAAGGGAACCCTACTTGTCGGAAAATTCAAAGTCACCGATGTAGCTTATGTTGAAGGCTTACAGTACAATCTACTTAGTATTAGCCATTTTTGTGGACCCTGTCAGAAAGGCAAGCAAATGAAGACCACCCTGAAAAGAAAATCCTACCTTTCAACCCACAGAGTGCTGGAAATGCTACATATGGATCTCTATGGTCCTATAGACCCGGTAAGTTTGGGAGGTAAGAAATACTGTCTCGTTATTGTTGATGATTATTCCAGATATGCTTGGACAATTTTCCTAAGCAAGAAGAAGGAAACAACATCAAAGCTGCCCAAGCATCTGAGAAAGCTTCAAAATGAAAAAGGGTCGAGTATTGTGTCCATTCGTTCCGACAGAGGTACAGAATTCACTAACCGCTTTATAGACCAATACTGTTCGAAAAATGGGATACATCAGGAATACTCAGCTGCCTGTACACCTCAACAAAATGGTGTTGCCGAGCGAAAGAACAGGACGCTGAAGGAAGTAACAAGGACAATAATTACCGCAAGCAAGTTGCCACAGCGTTTCTGGGGCGAAGCCACCAATACAGCGTGCTACACACAAAACCGCTGTACCATCAACAATCATCACAACAAAACAGCATACGAGGCATGGAACAACAAAACTCCGTTAGTTTTGTACTTTCACATATTTGGATGCAGATGTTACGTTTTGAACAACGGTAAGGATCAACTTAGAACCTTTGATGAGAAATCGGATGAAGGGATATTTGTAGGATATTCCTCTGTTATCAAAGCTTACAGGATCTTCAATAAAAGGAAGCTAACAATTGAGGAATCAATTCATGTAGTGTTCGATGAACCTCACCATGATCCGACAAGAGTAGAAGACCTTTCTCAGAACATCAAACAACTTTCCATCATAGATCCACCAACTCCTATCGAACATGTCGTTGACCTAGAAATCAACCCCGCAGCTGTAAGATCCGACGTAGATGAAGCCGATGTTGTACAAGCTGAATCCGAAACTACAACAACTCAAGATACAGTACGGGACCCCGAATTAGAACCCGACAGAAGATGGTTGAGAGATCACCGGCAAGAGCTGGTCATTAGAAACATTGATGCTGGTGTTTATACTCGTAGGAGAATACAGAGTACATAAGGAAATGTACTATGTGCGCAATAAGAACCCAATACTGAGATATCACCATTTCCTGAATGGAAATCTCAATCCGAACTTAGAAGACTTAATATGTGCACTATTGATGTATTCATAGCCCAATCCGAACCTGTTTCTACTAAAGAAGCTCTCAACAATTATCATTGGATCACATCTATTGAAGAAGAGCTTGACGATTTCGAAATAAACAACGTATGGTATCTTGTACCCAGAACTACGCATCAATCAGTAATTGGAACCAAATGGGTATTTAGAAACAAGAAGGATAGAAATGGACTCATTATCAGGAATAAATCCCGACTAGTCTCCCAAGGCTACAGACATTAAGAAGACATAGACAACGATGAGACATTTGCCTCTATAGCCAGACTAGAAGCCATTAGGATATTTTTAGCCTTTGCCGCCCATAAGAGCTTCATTGTATACCAAATGGACGTCAAAAGTGCATTCCTGAATGGATACCTTGCTGAAGAAGTATATGTTGAACAACCACCAGGGTTTGTCAATCCATAAGGCGAAGACCTAGTATACAGGCTAAGGAAATCACTGTATGGACTTAAACAAGCCCCTAGAGCATGGTATGAGACCCTGTCCCAGTATCTGACCGATAATGGATTCGAGAAAGGTGCTGTGGACAAGACCTTGTTTAAAATACAGGAAGGTGATGACCTCTTGATGGTTCAAATCTATGTAGATGAATATAATATTTGGTTCAACTGACCTTGCTTTATGTCAAAGGTTCTCTCATCTCATGCAAAGTAAATTTGAAATGAGTATGATGGGAGAACTTAGTTATTTCCTAGGTTTGCAGGTAAAGCAGTTGCCTACAGGGATTTTCATCAACCAGGAAAAATACAGCATGGAGTTTCTCAACAAATTTGGAATGAATACTTCAAAATCATCGTCAAACCCCATGAGCACTTCCGTGCAAATTAGTGCTGATGAAGCTGGAAAGCCGGTTGATCAATCACTCTACAGGAAGCTTATTGGCTCACTCCTGTACCTAATGGCTAGCAGGCCCCATGTCCAGTTTGTTGTGGGAGTGTGTGCGCGCTATCATGTATCACCTAAAGAATCACACTTCGCAATAGCTAAACGAATCCTGAAATACGTCAAAGGAACAGTCGATGTAGGATTGTGGTATCCTAAAGAAGGCGGATTCGATTTAGTTGGCTACAGCGACTCGGATCTCGGAGGTTGCAAGCTAGATAGGAAGAGTACAAGTGGTACTTGTCACTTTCTTGGACCTAGACTTGTATCTTGGTTTAGTAACAAACAATTGGCTAACTCGCTTTCAACAGCTGAATCAGAATATTATGTTGCTGGTAGTTGCTGTATGCAGATCCTTTGGATGCAACAACAGCTGTCAGATTATGGAATTGAAGCCAAATAAACGCCGATTATGTGCGATAACATGAGTGCAATTACTATCACTCACAACCCTATATTGCACTCTCGCACCAAGCATATTCACATGAAGCATCACTTCATCAGGAATCATGTTGAGAACAAGGATTTTCGGCTGGAAAAAGTTCATACAGATATCCAGTTAGCCGACATCTTTACCAAGCCTCTCGACACAGCAAGAATCTGCATGCTTCGATATGAATTGGGATTGCTACAGCCTAACTCCCTGTAAGTTTTTAATGCTTTTACTCAGCAAATTGAGGGGGAATGCTGTAAGACCCAAGAATACAGTATCCACCGTTAGTTATCTATACACTACCCATCGTAACAAAGACTGGAGGAACCAAGTGATTTGAATTATCCTACAGCTGACGTGTGCAATAATTAAGGGGGAATACCGTACGACCCAAGAATACATCATTAATCCGAAAGCTGCTGTATCAAATTGAAACCCGTATGTACCTTTTAAGGTGGAATGCTGTATTTTCATGGATACAGCACATACAATGGGAAATCAATTATCATGTTATTTATTTTAAAATATTTTATGTCCACGTGCCCTATTATCATTACAAGCCGTTTGCATTAAATGATTTACACGACATCTGGACATTAGAATCTTCAAGCCGCGATGTTTTCTAATTTTTTATTAATTATACACCGACGTTTCAGGCAATAAGGGTCATTTGAAAAGTTGGAAGTGGGACCCACTCCCATTTTAAATAAGTTGGATAAGTTGTACCAGTTACAGTCAGTCCAATCGTGGTCATCCATTTTAAACAAATGGTTTCCATCCCTTAAATCTGACCGTTCAGTCTCTGAAAACCCTTCTTCGCTGCCCACTATAAAAGCACTGAAAATGCCATTTGAGACTCTTTATGCTTTTTGCATACTGTAAGAGTTCTTGAGCATAAAGCCTACAAGTTTTCTGTGTTTACTGCATTTTTGCTTGAAACCTTTTTAACTTTTCTTCATGTATCAACAATGGCAGCTTCTCAGACCTCTTCCATCTCTCTCATGAAAACATCCAACATCAGCGACAGACGGATCTTCTCCAGATCTGTCTTGCTTGAACGTGTTCATGCCGAAGTGGATGACGTCGAATCGATGGAATACGTCATCACTAAGATTCGTCAAAAAGGCCTCTATCGCCTTGGCAGCCACTCTGCTGAAAGATTTGTTGTTCATCTGGTTGTGGAGTTCTACCTCAATGCTGCCGTTATATTCCTTTCAGAGGCCCAAGGACGAAATCTTGCTTACATCACAGCCGTCGTTCGCAGAGTTGAGATCCGCATTGACCAAGAGCTACTCCAGAATTTTTACAGGCTTCCTTCTGATGGTCTGTCAATGGAAAATCTTGAGACCTTTGGGTCCCAGGAACTATTAACCGCTTACTATGGATTGTTCACCGGTTCATCCTCGGTTGAAACGGTTCACACCTCTTGCCATAAGAAAACTTCTTTTTACCTTTTGTCTACTTACATGATTATTGTTGTCATATTATTGAGATCAGAACAGGTGCTTTTGAGATGTGCACCAATCTTAGGTTTAGGATGATGGTTGCAATAATGACCTGTAAGAAGGTCAACTGGTGTCAAATCATCCTCAAACGGTTGCAGGAAGAAGTTTCTAAGCCTGCTTCGCAGAAGAAATCCTTTGGTCTGCTGTTTAACTATATTCTGACCAAATGCGGTGTCCCGCAAGACGAAAAATCCAAGAAGATCATTTCACGCATTTATATAGGAAGCATCAAACCCACCGTCTTCAGGAAAGGGCCTCTCATTGCAAACAGGCCATACGTTCGCAATTTGCTGCTTTCTGCTGATCCAAGGGATGTATCTTCGTAGTCTCATAGCGAGGAGACTTCAAGGAAAAGAAAAAGATCTCACAGCAAAACTCCAGTTGCTGTTGAGAAGCCGAAAAGGAAGCTAATGAGGCTTTCAAAAGTTAAGGCAACAGAAACCTCCAAGAACGCTTCTTCCGTAGCTCAACCCACTGAACAACTCCCCCAGGGCCCAACCCCTATGGAAGAGATGTCTGCTACTGTCGATACAGTAGATCCCGAGCCTTTGGCGGCTATGACGGATGCTTAGACATCTGCCAACATACAAGACTCTGGCGAGTCGGCTGCCACTTTGGAGCCAAAAGCTACTTCTCCTATACGGTATCCCACACCCGTTCAGGATCCATCTCCCATCAGGGTACCAACCCCTATAAGGAATCCCTCTCCGATACAGGATTCCACACCTGTAAAGGAACCCATGCCTACAGCGAACCCAGGCGTTGTACGCAGCCCCTCCCCAGACACAATCATTCATAAAACCCTACTTTCTGTGCAAATCGAACAGCCTTACGAACGGTTTCTCCAATGGAAAAGTTACAGACTTGCTCCGTACGAAACCCTGTACAACTGGAGCAAATGGAGTAAGGAAGAAAGATTTGTTTTGGAAGTGACAGACGCTCAAGATGTTGCTGTCCTGATCTAATGGGACAACTTGTGCGTTAAAGAGCTTATTGAGAGCTATTTGTTTGAAAAAGACGAATCTCGAAAGAAAGGTAAAGCTAAGTCCGAGGAATCTTCCGAAAGTCCAAAGTCAGATCCCGACTCAGACGATGATGACGATGCCCTACAAGCTGGTCTAAGAAAGAGTCGCGAAGAATCTAAATTTCAGATGGGTGCAGGAACTTCAAGTCAACATCAATCAGCTCCCCATCAACAAGACTCTGTTCCCGACAATGAGGATTCATCCCCTCATGTCACTGAGGAACAATCTGTTTCACAATAGGCACTCGAGCCTATCGCTGCCCAAGCATAAGAAGAATCCAGCGCCATCCCGCACGAGGAATCAGTCCCTCTGCTGGAGCAGGCGGAAGCTGAGAGACAGCAGGAGGAATCAATCCCTCCTGTATCCATGTCTTCAGAACCCACTTCAGCACATGAGGATGCAGCACCCCCTTTCGCCAAGCCCGAATCAGATACTCCCGCACTCTCCACCACCTTGGAATCCGACGACGGTATAATACCTTAGGATGTCCACCTCAATTCACATCCCAATGTGAATTTGAGATGGTTGAACGTAGTCGAGGATTTCGCCCATCCAGACTCTCCTAGAACTGCCACAAGAAAAGAGTCTTGGCCTACAAACTATTTTCATCCAGGATGCCGTCAATGCCCTATACTCTGTGGAAAAAGCTCTTGATTGGCTACACACATCTGCCATTGAAGAAATGACAGGACTGAAGCACGAAGTCTCCCGAGTGGTAGAAGCCTTCACTGTCTTACCACACGTCTTCAAGCAGGCACTGAGCCAATTGCAAGAAAAACAGGAGCAGATCCTGAGAGAAGAGCAATCAAAGCTACGCGTGTCTGAGGCCAAGACAGCATCTGCTCTGATCAAATCCAGTTCCCAACTACAAGCCCACGACAAGAAAATCCAAGATATGTCGCAGGTGCTCTCCTCCCTTGTTGAGAAAATGTATAATATTGAGACGAAACAGGATGCTGCTTTGCAAATCCTGGAACGCCTTGATGAAAAGATGTCATACCTTGATGACGCCAGAAAGGGGGAAGAATCGAGGGAAGATGCTAGGCGAACGATGTTGGAGCAAGAGAAAGAAATGTTAGCTCCTTTTGAAGACTCCATCACTGCTGATATAGCCCGTATCACATCTCCAAATGTTAGGATACAGGGAGATCGACCAGAATTCCAGGATCCTAAGTATCCTTGGAAAAGCCTAGTCCGAAAGCTGCAAGCTATGAACCTTTCGGAGGACCGACAGCCTACTGCTGCAGAGATGAAGAACTGTAGGAGAAATGAACTGCTAAGATACTTTGTTGTTCTTATCAGGGATTCCTCATTATTAAATAGATGCGGGATGGTACAGGAAGCCGCAGAGGAGTTCAAGAAGAATTTGGAAGAAGGAACGCTCCCGCTACAGCTGCAGATGAAGTCAAAGCACAAAAATGGTGACTTGGTAACCCATCCAGAGGATTGGATCCTAGTCTTCGATAAATCATATAAAGGTAGAGTCTTATATCTGAATCGAGACAGGGAAGCACATCAAAACTGGTGGAAGGGCACCAAGAATGACCCTAAAAAGCCATGGAGGCATTCAGACTATAGGAGTTAAAATTTCCTTGTATTATTTTTGTAATCTTATTTTTATAACAGCAAAATTTTGTACTCTTCATTTCAATATCAATAAAATTTTTGCTTGTCTTGAAAGATTATAACTCGTAATCTACTGTGTTATTGTATGTTACAAACACTTAAAATTTATCCTTCTGTATTCAAATATGAAACTTATCTAAATACATAAGCTGTAAAGAACTTGTCTGCCAACAGTTCATAGTTTAAGTTGTATGTATCTAGAAAACAATGTAAGATTGTGCCTGCACGCCTATCATAAGTTTAATCATGTATCACTCTTTTGATAAAAGCTGAACTTGCCTGCGAGCAATTCTTAGTATTAGGCTAAATACTGAAGACCAGATCATTCGAACAGAAGACCAAGAAATCTGCCCTCCTTCAAGACGCTAAATGTCAAAGTTTTGGCATCATCAAGAAGGTTTGGATAAAATCATAAGGTTTTAAAAGGAAGACTTGGAAGGACTTGGCAAATTATCAAAAAGGGGGAAATTGTTGGCATAACAATCCCTGTATCGAGATTGTGACGACAATCAATCCCTGTATCGAAAAGATCATGACAGAATGTTTTGATAAATATGCCAATCCAAAGATACAAGAAACAAACAGATTTAAAGCTGATCAAAAGATATAAACCTGTATCGAAGACTTCTCGTAGCCCCAGCATACAGAATCAATCATACAACAAAGGAGTCTTATAAAGATTAAGTATGGAAGCTTTCTCGAATCGACAATACAGCTATCATTCCATACAACATCCAAACAGGACAAGAAGGAATCTTTGCCATTCACTAAGTCAAAGTCCCGTTTGAGAAGATATATTTAAATACTAAAGGATAAAGTATTTAAACATCAAGCCGTCAGAGATCTTCAATCTAGCGCAAAATCCGGATCGTGTTTTATTCAAACACATAATCCCGTTGGAACGAAATCTTGCTTAATGGATTTATATCAACGGATATATTTCAGTAAGTTATATATATCCCCAGCCTCTGAAGATCTACAACAGAGATATGCACGCAAAGTCGCAAACAAACGATCGAATATATACGCAAGTAAAAAAAGTGCTTACACGAATATTCAGAGCAAACATATTTCCTAAGGCATTCTGCTATTCTGAAAGAAGAGATATACAGTGCTCAAAACCGTGAACAACACATCATCAGCTAAAAGCTCAGAAAGTCAAAGCTGTTGTTCAAATATTGTTCTAACCCTTGAACAAACCTATCGACCCTGTGTGGACTGAGAAACCTTGCTCTTTCCGAACTATGTGTGATGGAATTGCATTGAAGAGACAAAGCTTCGGAATTGTATGTGAAGAAGCCAGTCAAGTGACAGCTCAAACCAATCTGTGTGAACGGTTGAAGGCTAAGATCATTATATCAATCTATGTGAACGATATACTGATTAGGTTTGATTATAAATACGTAGTTATGTACGTAGTATTTATAATAAATATTTCTCACTCCTGTGTGGAGGACTAGTGGACGTAGAGGGGTTTACCTCGAACCAGTTTAATTACTGTGTCAATTACCTTCTGCATTTACTGTTTTAATATTTGTGATTATCTTTAAGTATACACTTCATATCAAGTTGTTGTATTTATAGCAACTTATTTTGATAAGACTTCCGCTATGCACTCAGATTTGAAAACCATACTGCTTGTTGTTTAAAACACTCTTCAAGCTGTATCCTGTATACTTAGTGGCCAACAGGCTGCCCGAATAATCTGAAGGTCCGCTTTGCAGTGAACATACTTCGCGATGGGGCGAAGGACTGGTGTGCCACGGCATTGACGCTTGCCGAGCGCTCTACCCTGACTTGGGAGGAGTTTATCACTCACTTTCGTGCCGAGTACGTGCCTCCGGTAGAGATGGAGCGGATAGCTAAGGAGTTTTTGTAGCTCACGCAAACAACAGAGACGGTGAAGGAGATGAACAAGAAGTTCACCGAGATGGCATTGTTTTGTCCCCAGTATGCTGCCTCGGAGGATATGAAGATGTCTCGGTACAAGGACATGTTGCGTACTGAGATTAGGGAAATCGTGAGCACGGCGCAGTATGCTTCTTTATCAGTGATGATGGATGCGGCCCGAAGGAGGGAACTGGAGTTGGAGACCCAAGCAAAGAAGAGAAAGGCAGCATAGGCGGTGACGCCAATCTCTGCTGTGCAAAAGAAATCGAAGTTCACAGATTCGTGCGAGAGTTCAAGGAACGGTGGGTTCAACCCTAGGGGTGCCGGTGGGAAGTGGACAGATGGATGTTACAAGTGTGGGCAGTCCGGTCATACCAATCAGGATTGTAAGTCGCCATTGATGGTCTGCTTTAACTGCAAGCATACGGGCCACGTGAAGGCCAATTATCCGAACACGAGAGCAGCTGATGGGGTTGGTGCACAGAGGGCTTCTACAAATGCCCCACTGTGCATCACCGATGGCCGTGCAGTCCAGTCGGGGTCGGAGGCAGCCCGAGGTAGAGTCCACCAGCTAAAGGTGAAAGAGGCGCAGGCAACGCCTAAAGTGGTGACAGGTACGTTCCTGGTTAACTCAGTACCTGCGGTTGTAATGTTTGATAGAGGGTCTACTCATTCATTTGTGTCTCGCACTTTTAGCGAGAGTTTGGGCCGAGTAGTAGGATGGTTAGGATGTCCTATGATAGTTGAGGTTGCCGATGATAGGACCTTGACGGTTACGGATGTGTATCGGGGATGCACGTTGGAGATATCGGGTGTGAGGTTTCCCATCGATCTGATTCCAGTTGCTATGCGTGAGCTTTGTGTGATTGTAGGTATGGATTGGATGGATACATTTGATGCGGAGATTGTTTGTCATCACAAACAAGTGCGAGTTCGACCCCCAAGCGGGGGAGAGCTATTGGTTCCGGGAGACTCGCCTAGACGGACCTCGGCGATATGTTCAGCTACGAGGGCTTGGAGATATCTTCAGCATAGTGGGCACGGATACTTGGCGTACGTATTAGATACGCGTGCTGATGAAGTGAAGAAGACTCCCGAGGATGTGCCAGTCGTGAGGGAGTTTGCTAATGTGCTTTACGATGAATTACCGAGGATACCTCCCGAACGACAGGTGGAATTTCGAATCGATCTGATTCCGGGTGCTTCTCCAGTAGCCAAGGCACCCTATCGCCTGGCTCCACTGGAAATGAAGAAGTTGTATGATCAGTTGCAGGAACTTCTCGAGAAGGAGTTTATTAAGCCGAGTTGTTCACCGTGGGGAGCTCCGATATTGTTCGTGAAAAAGAAGGAAAGATCTCAACGGATGTGCATCGACTACCGTGAACTGAACAAACTTACGGTAAAGAATCATTATCCTCTGCCAAGGATTGAAGATTTGTTCGATCAATTGCAGGGAGCCTCGTGGTTCTCTAAGATCGATCTGAGATCGGGGTATCATCATATGCGGGTACAAAGTGAGGATACGGAGATGACGGCATTTCGCACGCGTTATGGCCATTACGAGTTTGTGGTGATGCCTTTCGGACTCACCAACGCACCGGCAGCGTTCATGGACCTCATGAACAGGGTATGTATCCCGATGTTGGATCGGTCGGTGATTGTATTCATCGACGATATTCTCATATATTCGAAGACAAAGGAAGAGCACGAGGTGCATTTGCGGGAAGCTTTTGATGTTTTGAGATGGGAGAAGCTTTATGCTAAGTTCTCCAAGTGTGAATTCTGGTTACGAGAGGTCCAATTCCTAGGACATGTCATGAATCATAATGGTATCATGGTCAATACAGCCAAAGTTTCAGCAGTGATGCGGTGGGAAGTGCCGAAAACTCCCACCGAGGTATGGAGTTTCCTTGGGTTGGGAGGGTACTATCGGAGATTCATACAAGATTTCTCCAAGATTGCTTTGCCTATGACTCATTTGACAAAGAAAACTGCAGCTTTCAGTTGGGGTGAGGAGCAGCAGTAGGCATTTGAGGAGCTACGTAGGCGTTTATGCGAGGCTCCTGTGTTAACTTTGCCCGAGGGTATGGAGGATTTGGTGGTTTATTATGACGCTTCATATCAAGGTCTGGGCGCAGTGCTTATGCAACGCGGCAAGGTCATAGACTACGCTTCGAGGCAGCTAAAGCCTCATGAAGCGAACTACCCGACTCATGATCTAGAGTTGGGAGCAGTGGTGTTTGCTCTTAAAATATGGAGACACTACCTGTATGGTGTCAAGTGTATGACTTACACTGACCATAAGAGTCTCAAATACGTGATGGATTAGTAGAATCTTAATATGCGGCAGAGAAGGTGTCTCGATGTGTTCAAAGATTATGATTGCGAGATACTTTACCACCCGGGTAAAGCAAATGTGGTCGCGGATGCATTGAGTCAACATCCGGTTGGTGAGCCACTACGGGGTTTGTGTCAGTGATTGACAGTGGTGGCACCACTTCTAGACTCGATAGATAGCACTCAAGAGGTGGCCGTTTCAGAGAAAAATGCAAAACGTGAGAGGGTTTTAGGGAAAATCCCGAATTTTGTCCGGGATAGTCGGGGGTTGTTGACTCGATACGGAAGAGTTTGGGTTCCATTCACCGGTGGGAACCGACAGATACTATTGTATGAGGCGCGTAAGTCCAAGTTTTCGATTCACCCAGGAGCTACTAAGATGTACAGAAACTTACGAGAAGATTATTGGTGGCCCGGCATGAAGCGTGATGTCTCCAAATATGTTGAGGTATGCATGATCTGTCAGAAGGTCAAGGCGGAACATCAACGACCGCATGGAAAGTTACAACCATTGGAGATTCCGGTGTGGAAATGGGAGCAGATTACGATGGATTTCATCACTAAACTTCCCAGGACTCAGTGAGGGAATGACGCTATAAGGGTAATTGTTGATCGTCTGACTAAGAGCGCTCATTTCTTGGCGATCAGAGAGAGCTCCTCGGCACAGAAACTCGTGGAGATTTTCATCCGAGAGATTGTGACTAGGGACGGGGTGCCAGTCTCGATTATCTCGGATCAGAATGCTTGTTTTACCTCCCGGTTCTGGGAGAAGTTTCAGGGTGAAATGGGTACGCGGTTGCATTTTAGTATAGCGTTTCATCCTCAGACCGACGGGCAGAGTGAGCATACTATTCAGACACTCGAGGACATGCTGCAAGCATGTGTTATTGACTTTGGGGGTAGTTGGGATCAGTATCTTCCACTAGCTGAATTCTCCTACAATAATAGCTACCATTCTAGCATTGGTAGGCCACCTTACGAAGTGTTGTATGGCAGGAAATTTCGGACGCCTATTTGTTGGGGCGAGGTTAGTCATAGGGTAATGGGGAGCACTGATGTTGTGTTGAAGACCACTGAGATGATTCAGACGGTACGAGATCAGTTGGTTACTGCACAGATTCAACAAAAGAGCTACGCGGACAAGAGGCGGTCGGATTTAGAGTTTCAGGTTGGGGATTATGTTCTCCTGAGGGTGTCGCCCTGGAAAGGGATGATTTGGTTCCGCAAGCGGGGAAAGTTAGGACCCCGTTATATTGGACCTTACAAGGTCATTGAACGTGTGGGGAAGGTAGCTTACCGTTTGGAGTTACCGGAGGAGCTGAGCCTAATCCACAACACCTTCCACGTTTCTCAGTTGCGGAAGTGTGTGATGGATGAGTCTACAGTAGTTCCTCTCGAAGATATTCAGATTGACGAGTGACTCAATTATGTGGAAAAGCCGGTTGCCATTCTTGACAGGAGGATGAGAACCTCGCGTAATAAGTTAATTGGTTTGGTTAAGGTTCAGTGGAAGAACCTAAAGGGTTCTGAGTGTACTTGGGAACCCGAATCTGCGATGCGGGAGAATTATCTGGAGCTGTTTACGGACGTAGACTTCGAGGACGAAGTCTAATTCAAGTGGGGGAGAGTTGTAAAGTCCATATCCCGGTAAGTTTATTTTAAAAATTTATACTTTGTTTCTCCTAATAATTGTTGGTTAGCGGGATTAGATGGTCAAGCCAAAATGTTAAAAAGTTGGGTTTCGGGGTTATTTGTGAAAGTATTAAAAAAAATGCAGGGACCGTTATGGTTCTTTTTTTTAATTTGTGCATGGATCGGCCCATTGAAAGGACCGACCCTTCCTCTCCTTCTCGTTTTCATTATTTGCGTCCCACTTCAAAAAGCCAAAAGAAATTTAGAGATAAACCCTAATCCCCTCTAAACTCACGGCCGAGCCTCTCTTCCCCATCGCCGCTCCTGTTGTCGTCGGGAACTGCCGCCACCACCATTGTTCGTCGGAGTTTTCGAGAGAGACAGGAGCAGGTGCGGGTGTAAGGTTTCTTTGCAAGTTAAGCCTTAATCCTTTGTCTTCTTTTCCATTTTCTCGTTGCCGGTGATCGGGCACCACCGCCGCTAAATCGCGCATCAGAAAACCGTGTTATGATTTCATGTGAATTGTTGTAATCTGCCACTGCTTTTGCATAGACCATAACTTCTTGCTCGTAGTTCGGATTGGGGTTAAATTAGTGCCAAAAGTTCCCTTTTTGAGTCTAGAAACTCTTCCGTGTTTTATGGGAAATCCAGTTCGGATCGTAGCATGAGTCAAATCGTCGTTTTGTACAGAAAGGTGCTGTTTTTCACTGTTCTGCGAACCGTTATTATAAAATCCGTATTAAATTGTAAAAAAATCATTAGGAGGTGTACAATATGTCATTGGAACCCTAACTCAGAGCAATTTCTGGATATGGAATTTAATTGAGGAATTTCTGGGTTTATGGAGGTCGGATCAGGTCCCGAACAGACCTGTTTGGTTAGACCGGAAAGTTATTTTAGTGATAGTTTAAGCGTGCGTCGTGTTTTAGGGTCCGGGCTTCGTGCTAATACGTTTTAACATTCGTTTAGGTGTTGGGAAGTGATTTTGGTTGGGGATCTTGAAATAGTTATTTGTGAACTGGGCTCGCTTACGAGGTGAGTTCTCTCACTATATCTAATGTCGGTTATTTTACATTACGATTTGTACGTGTGTGGTAGTTTTATCTGTTTCTGATGCGGGGATAATTAGTGGGGTGTTTATTCGGACCTGTATTCATGAATAGGCGGGTGGCGTAGAAATTCGGTGGGGCCAAGGATTATATACGCGGGTGGCGTAGTAACTCGAAGGGGCCGATACGCGGGTGGCGTAGGAACCCGGGGAAGCCGGGTAATGCTTGCACGGTTATCGTATGGTCGGGTGGACCAACGTATGCCTTGGGTGGGATGGTGTAGGTATACATGTTTATGGCTTGTTCGTACACTTGTATGCTGTTTATGTGTAATTACCTGCCTAGGGTAGTGTGGAAATAACTGTGTTACTTATGGTGCTTGAATTCACTAACCTTCGTGCTTACCCTTTCCCAATAAATTGTGGTTTCAGGTATGAGTGGCTCCAAGGTGTGACGAGTACACACAGGCGCGCGTGAAAAACTGATTATCTTTATGATTTTTATTTTAGACATTTATTCCACTCTTTATTGTTCGGGAGAATATTAATTATGGATTTGCAAATGAAACGGTTGAATTATTAAAGGAGTTTTGTTAATGAAATGTTACTTTAAAAAATTTAAATTTCTTATAATTTTTGGGATGTTACATTTGATGATGGCAAAACCTAATGATCAAATATATAAAATCATCACACAGATAAGTAACATACTGAAATGTAAAGACTTAATCAGTTTGAGACCACTACAGGTTGTCATTCAAGTCTAGTGTAATAAACTTTCAATATTTGAGATTACAGTATAGTTCTTAATGAAAGATTACAAAAAAATACAAGTAAAAATTACAAGTGATTGACAATAAAACAAAAAACTTAAGTGCTCCCTCTTCCTCTTCCTCTTCCTTTGTTCCTTGCTGGATGTTAGGCGTGTTTTTATACGCTTATTTATCATTATTTGGTATTCTTTTTATGATTAAATTTGCATAAATGAGCTTGTAATGCCCTATTCTTTTATGTTTTGCAGGAAATTGGAGTCCGGAAGCCGAAATGAAGAAAAACGGGCGAAAACGGCAAATTTTGGTCCGGGGCCGCGGGACAAACCAAGTGAGCCGCGGCACACGAAGGCAATCAACAGGCACCGATCGCACTGTAATGTGAGCCGCGGCACGTAGAAGCTGAGCAGCGGCCCAGAAGAAGAAATAGCGCCCAGGCATAGGCGCTGAGTGCCGTGAGCCGCGGCACAGATTAAGTGAGTCGCGGCCCACGAGGCGGTTTTGACAGAAAGTGCCGCATTTCTGGGCCGTTTTGGAGCCTGTTCTCGACCTAATTACACGGACGCGTTTTTGAGGCAAAAGAGAATTATAAATAAGGGTTTATCATCTTGGAATGAAAGGATTATCGCGGAAGAGAGGAATAGATCACAAGAAGCAGAAGACACCAAGAGCAGAGGGCGGAAGCCAGAAGAACGGTGGAATCTGAGTCTTCATCTGCGTTTGATTTCAATGCTTTCATTCATTAATTCTGTATTTTTATCTTTTAGCATGTCAGGCTAAAACCCTGTTCTAGGATTTTGATGAAACCAAAGTTTTGACGGATTTGCTTTTGATTATATATATAATTCCCTTTTCTGTTGAGTTTTCCCAATCGATTTTAATGCTTTCAATTGTCTGGCCAATAATTGGATTGTTTTAATTACGCAACTCGAATCGGGAGATGAGAGTTGGTAAGGAACTATTGGTGAGAACCGTTTTATCTTGTGAGATAGGAATATACTCATAGGAACTACGTGGCCTTTTGAAGATTTTGTGCTTTTTGCCTATTGTCGAATTAATTCACCTAGGGATAAAGTGCATTATTCGTCTTTAGAAAAATCTATTGACCTCGGGAGAGGCGGTAGAGTATTTTAGCAATCTTCGCCTTCAATAAATTGGGGAAATCATTAACTTCAGATAATCGAGAGTAAATTCGTATAAACCGAGGTGGATTCACAATCCTAGACTTTTTCATTATTTGATTTTCTTTCTTCGAGCGATCATTTTTCTGTTTATTATTGATTTTCTTTAGTCATTAACTGCAACCCAAATTTCGACTGTTCAAATAAAATTAGAATACATATAAATCGGTACTTAGTGATTCAGTCCTCGTGGGAACGATACTCACTCATCACTTTATCACTTGTCTACGATAACGTGCACTTGCGTTTAACGAAATATCGCAACAAGTTTTTGGCGCCATTGCCGGGGAGTGATTTTTCTACTAATATCGATTTCAGTATTTCTAGTCTTAGTTTGAACATTTTTTTTTTGTTTTTGTGTAATTTTATTTATTTGTTTTTCCTTTCAGGAGTTTCCGGTTAGTGGATGAGAAAATTCGGTAACGAAGGCCTACTACCTTTGGATACCGAACTCGAGCGCACTCTTCGGAGAAGCAAGAAGGAGAAACGAGAGCTACCAACAACAGTCACCATGGCTGATAACACGGGAAATCACGAAGCAGACAATCCCGTTCAGAAAATTCAACCGGCATTAGCACTCCGCGATTATGCTATGCCGCAAATCAATGCAAACTTTTCGGGAATTCGGAATCCAACAATTCAGGCGAACAACTTCGAAATCAAGCCGGCTATTATTCAGATGGTGCAAGCTAGCCAGTTTTTTGGATTGCCGAACGATGACCCCAATGCACACATTGCCTATTTTCTCGAGATTTGTGACACCTTCAAAAAACAATAGTGTTACCGATGATGCGATTCATCTAAGGTTGTTCCCTTTCTCTGAGGGACAAAGCAAAATTTTGGTAGAATTCCTTACCGCCGGGCTCGATCACTACATGGGCGGAATTAGCGCAAGCCTTCCTGGCTAAGTTCTTTCCACCATCAAAGACGGCGAGGTTAAAGAACGAAATTACTACCTTTGGGCAATTTCATATGGATTCGTTTCACGAGGCGTGGGAGCGATACAAGGATTTATTGAGAACATGCCCACACCACGGCCTACCCTATTGGCACCAAATACAAACATTTTACAACGGATTGAGTGCTTCTACACACACTCTCGTCGACGCGGCCGCTGGAGGAGCCTTAATAGGAAAAACTATGGCCGAGGCACACTCTTTATTGGAAGCTATGGCCGCGAATGCATATCAATGGCCGTCTGAACGAGTAAATCCGATACGAATAATGGAAATCTCAAATAATGATTCAATCTCTACATTATCAGCTCAAGTCGCCGCCTTGACGCAGCAACTTCAAGCCTTTTCACATGCTCCTTCTCCCGTTACCATTGAATCGTGCAATTGGTGTAATGGATCTCATCCTAGCGCAGAATGCCAAGTCGGAAACCCTTTAGAGCAACCGTCGATGGAACAAGCTCAGTTCGTGGGGAACGGGAACCGGCAGAATAATCCTTACTCCAACACTTATAATCCGGGATGGCGAAATCATCATAACTTCTCATGGAGGAACGGACAAAGCTCGAACCAGCCTCAGTTTGCTCAACACCAACAACAACCTTCTCCCGCTCAAAAAATCTCTCTAGAAGAAGCAATGGCGAAATTTTCAGCGAGCACGAGTCAGTTCATGGCCCGTATGGAGGTGACCTTGCAGAACCATTCCGCTTCTATCCGCAACTTGGAAGTCCAACTGGGCCAGATTGCTAATGTATTAACAGCCAACCCGGAAGGTACCTTGCCAAGTACGACTGAAACGAATCCCAGAGAGAGTGTCAATGCCATTGGTTTGAGAAGTGGGAAGGAATTGTGCGAGCTACCCAGGCAGAACAAAAAGAGAAGTGAGGATGAGAAAAAAAAAAATTCAGCGACTGAGGAATCACAAGGTTTGAGACCCTCGATACTGTTTCCGGACAATCCAAAGGCATATGTACCACCCGACCCATTTCCGCAGCGATTACAACAGAAAAAGGTGGACAAGCAATTCTCTAAGTTCCTCGACGTCTTCAAGAAACTGCACATAAACATTCCATTTGCCGACGCTTTGGAACAAATGCCTAGTTACGTGAAATTCATGAAGGAAATTTTGTCAAACAAAAGAAATCTCGAGGAGTATGAGACAGTCGCATTGACGGAGGAGTGCAGCGCTATTCTTCAGAAAAAGCTTCCGCCAAAATTGAAGGATCCGGGAAGCTTCAATATACCGTGCACCATAGGGAACCTCTCTTTTGAAAGGGCATTGTGCGATCTCGGCGCTAGTGTTAATCTCATGCCTCTGTCTATTTTCAAGAAGATAGGAATTGGGGAAGCGAAACCTACTACGGTCTCCTCACAATTAGCTGATAGATCCATCAAATATCCGAGGGGAGTGATAGAGGACGTCTTAGTGAAAGTCGATAAGTTCATCTTTCCGGCCGATTTCATTGTGCTTGACATGGAGGAGGACCACGACATCCCAATTATCTTGGGAAGACCATTTTTGGCAACCGGCCGAACTTTAATCGACGTGGAAAAAGGGGAACTAACTCTACGGGTTCAAGATGAGCATGTCACTTTCCAAGTGTTTAAATCCTTTCCATGCCCAAGTAGTGTTGAGAAGAGCTCGCAAATTAAAGTGTGGATACCGTTGCGAAAGACACACACCGGAAGAATCGTCGGTCGAAAAATTCAGAATCCGTTTCAGCTGCCCCGATGCCTAATAAGAATGAAGAGCAAGTCGCATATCTTAGGCATTTGAACATGCCGTCTTCAACATCCATTCATCCGCAATTGGAAAATTCTCTTTCTGTCCTAAATTCACCCGTGGAGTTGAAAATTAAGACGGATGTCAAACGGGCGCCAAGTCGTGTGAAAAATGGGTGCTTCGGAAAAGTGTTTTCGTTAAAATCTTTTCACAAAGAACATTTGGTGTCCAAACCGAAAATCGGATCGTTAAAGACCAATGGTCAAAATTTTAAAACACATATTAACGGTTCGATGAACGGGGCGGAGTTCAAATGGTGTTTGTGAAAAGCGAACTGATTTTCAATAGGTCCGGCTGAAGACTATAAACTTAGCGCTTCTCAGGAGGCAACCCGAGCATTAGTTGTAGATTTTATTTTTAGTGTTTTCTTGCAATTTAGAGTCTTTATTTTTTGTCATTTTTGCTTTGATTTGCTTATCCCTCTCGTTCTTGATGTCTTCCTTTAAAAATTCTGTGCAGGAATCATCCGAGGGGAAGAAATCAGTGATGGGACGCGGCACAAGAATGGTGAGCCGCGGAACACACCAGTTGAAGGAAAAAGGCCAAACAAACTGTACTCTGTGCCGCGGCATGACCTCACTGAGTCGTGGCACACCAGGTCTCTGAGCCACGGCACATATTCCCTGAGCTGCGGCACACCAAATGTCGAAGAAATGCCCAGGAGACTGTACTCTGTGCCGCGGCACGGACCAAATGAGCCGTGGCACACTAACACGATGAGCCACGGCACGCGTATATTGAGCCGCGGCACCTGGCGACATCACAAAAAGTCCCAGGCCGACTGTACTATGGGCCATGGCTCACTTAAGCTGTGCTGCGGCCCCCGTCGCAAATAGGAAAACCCAGGTACCCTTCTTATACTCGATCAACCGGGATTCAGGTAAACTTCTTCCCTTTCCTTTGCACAGCGATCGATCGATATCTTTTTCTGCTGTTTCTTCTTGCATTCTACATTCCAAGTCAGGTAATTCTCGATCTCTTAATCATAATTGATACATGATTTGAAAAGTGAATTGAAGCTATATATTGCTAGTTGTTCTTCAAAGTTTTCTCAAAAATGGAGTTGGAATATGGTGAATATGGTGTTTGATTGGGATGGCATTTGTGAGTATTAACGAATTGGTGATGTTAGTCGTCGTTTATCATGGCTATATATCTGTGTTATTATTTTTTGGGAATTGGAGTTAGCCATTAAAATTTTTGTTCTTCATTTTAACTTGTGCATACCAAGTGTTTGATAAATTACAGCAATAAAAAATTGTTAAGCCAAGCATTTTCAAACTATATGCAACGAATCGTTTTATCGGATTATATTGTCTCCCAACCCTTACATTATGTTTAAACTTGAGAGCTCATCCTTAATTTCCTCTTTGTTGTTGCAAGCTCATTCATTCACATTCCGCATGGTGTAGTCGAGAAAGGTGCAGGCTCGCCGGACGACGCCGGCACCAGTTAGTGAGCAGACTATAGGGGAGTACTTGACCTTTTTCTTTTATTGCATATTATTCTTTTTGTCCATTGAGGTCAATGTACGTCCTAAGTTTGGGGGGGTTTACTTTTTGTCGCTATACTTAGTGCTGTACTTATTCGTTGCACTTTTCATTATTTTTCGTTATTTTTGTTGCTAGCCTTGCTTGCCGTGTTTTTAATTGCATTCGTGAATTTTTCGTGCTTCTTTTTGTGTAAAACTAATGTTACGATACTGATTTCTCGGGGAAGAAATAGTTGAGTTTTAGTGAGTTGTAGTCAGTGATATCTGTTTCTGTTGAGTATTCATCTAGGTCCGAAATTCTTTTTTGTTTTTGTAGAAATCTTAGCGGATAAGAGAGGAGACATACGTGTTTTCAAATCATCGCCTATACGTTTGGTTACATTTTTCCCAATAGCTAGTCGTCCAGTAACATAAGTCGTGTTGGCACATAATGTGAGTTTAGATTCGGACAGTTTTTCCCAAAAGTCGAGTTATTATTTGTTCTATGATGGGAAGTATAGTAACCGGGGGTATTCGCGTGACCCGTTGTTTACTCTCGCGTAAAACGACGATCCTGATTAGACTAGTGGTTTAGAGATTTCGCATGTGCCGATGATGGGGAACCTAGTAACCGGGGGTATTCGCGTGACCCGTTGTTTACTCTCGCGTAAAATAGCGACCTTGAATCGGACATGCGGGAATAACTATTCGAGTTGTTTCTCCGCTGTGGAGGGGAACTTAGTAACTAGAAGCATCCATGTGCCCCATGAGTGTCTTTTACGTCAAACGGTTCCCCAATACATGAGAATGGAATGTCACCCTAGGATTGTCCCGATGAAACATCCCGAGATCCGAACCTAGTGGTCAACTCGAATCATCTTATCGAGCATATATAAGGGAATACTATCCGAGGGTTAGTTTTGATGATGAAACTCTTGAAATTTTGGCCACTAGACTGTGGGACTGGCGAGTTAGCTTGCTTATTTTAATCCTTCATATTGATGGTCGGTTAAACTCACGCTTTTTAATCTTTGAGCTTGATTTTCTTCATGAACGATTGACTAGGACTGAAGTTGGTTACTTCGTGGAATCAGTGTCCTGGATGTGACTCACTATTACGATACTTGTATTATTCTTTGAGATTTTAAGGGTAGTATTGATTAGGTTGAGCACTATGAAATTGCACGATTATTCACAATTATTCTTTTATTTGTTATCAATTCTTTTTGCTTGAGGACAAGCAAAGGCTCAAGTTTGGGGGTATTTGTTAGGCGTATTTTTATACGCTTATTTATCATTATTTGATATTCTTTTAAGATTAAATCTGCATAAATGAGCTTGTAATGCCCTATTCTTTTATGTTTTGTAGGAAATTGGAGTCCGGAAGCCGAAACGATGAAAAACGGGCGAAAACGGCAAATTTTGGTCCGGGGCGCGGCACAAACCAAGTGAGCCGCGGCACACGAAGGCAATCAGCAGGCACCGATCACACTATACTGTGAGCCGCGGCACGTAGAAGCTGAGCCGCGGCCCAGAAGAAGAAATAGCGCCCAGGCATAGGCACTGAGTGCCGTGAGCCGCGGCACAGATTAAGTGAGTCGCGGCCCACGCGGCGGTTTTGACAGAAAGTGCCGCGTTTCTGGGCCGTTTTGGAGCCTGTTCTCGACCTAATTACACGGACGCGTTTTTGAGGTAAAAGAGAATTATAAATAAGGGTTTATCATCTTGGAATCAAATGATTATCGTGAAAGAGAGTAATCGATCACAAGAAGCAGAAGACACCAAGAGCAGAGGGCAGAAGCCAGAAGAACGGAGGAATCTGAGTCTTCACTGCATTTGATTTCAATGCTTTCATTCATTAATTCTGTATTTTTATCTTTTAGCATGTCAGGCTAAAACCCTGTTCTAGGATTTTGATGAAACCAAAGTTTTGACGGATTTGCTTTTGATTATCTATATAATTCCCTTTTCTGTTGAGTTTTCCCAATTGATTTCAATGCTTTCAATTGTATGGCCAATAATTGGATTGTTTTAATTACGCAACTCGAATCGGGAGAGGATAGTTGGTAAGGAACTATTGGTGAGAACCGTTTTATCTTGTGAGATAGGAATATACTCATATGAACTACGTGGCCTTTTGAAGATTTTGTGCTTTTTGCCTATTCTCGAATTAATTCACCTAGGGATAGAGTGTGTTATTCGCCTTTAGAAAAATCTATTGACCTCGGGAGAGGCGGTAGAGTATTTTAGCAATCTTCGCCTTCAATAAATTGGGGAACTCATTAACTTCAAATAATCGAGAGTAAATTCGGATAAACCGAGGTGGATTCACAATCCTAGACTTTTTCATTATTTGATTTTCTTTCTTCGAGCAATCGTTTTTCTGTTTATTATTGATTTTCTTTAGTCATTAATTGCAACCCAAATTTCGACTGTTCAAATAAAATTAAAATACATATAAATCGGTACTTAGTGATTCAGTCCTCGTGGGAACGATACTCACTCATCACTTTATTACTTGTCTATGATAACGTGCACTTGCGTTTAACGAAATATCGCAACACTGGAGGGAGAGACTTCTACGGCTTTGCTCCAATGGGCCTTTGAACTATTGGGATTAGCCCATACTTCTTCTTGACTGCGGTGGAAGCAAATCTTTGATCTTCAGGGGAGGTGTATTTGTTCTTAATGCATAGAGTCTTTATCTCCCTCTGAAGTGCTTCATCATCAACTTTCCATTTAAATCAACTGGGGGGTCCTGTGGTCTGAAATTAGGGATTCTAGGACAAGCATTGAATGTTTCTTGAGCAACCCTTTTTAGAATTTTCCACAGATTTGGCTAGTTGATCTCCATGTAGCCAACGAAGATTTGTTGAGGACTGCAATCAGGGTCTTGGAGAATTTTCCAAAGATAATATTTTTCAATAAATTATTTCTTGACAGTCCCTGATGAGTCCATTTTTTATCGCCTCATTATATTATATTGAGTTGCGCTTTCATTTTTTTAAGTGTTTTTAGGCTTTTTAGGCTTGATAATGTTGTGTTTTTTTTGAGGTATCCAGACGAAGACTGTGGTGAAATAGGTGTTTTTATGGCCAGTATTGGAGTTTATGGCGATCAAGAGCAAGTCGGAAGCAAGAACAGAGCTTAAACGATGAAGAATGAAGCAATGTCGGTCGTCTTTCCTAATTTCCAGATTCATTACATAGAAATAGGATGTGTTCTATATATGTATGGATTCCTCGTGAAATCAGATTCTCAATGATATATTATACGCTAAATTACGAGGTGTATTGAGGGAGATATGGCTTCTAGACCACGGCCTCACAGTCCCGACCGCACCTGGACCGCGGTCTCAAATTCAGACCGCACGGCAGCAAGTTTGACAAAATTCCTGGACCACGGTCACAAAAACCTGGACCACTGTCCACCCCTGCTGTGCAGAAAATGCCTTCTGCGTTTTCTGTGATTTTTTGATGGGTATAAAAGGGAAAACCCTAGACACAACCCGAGAGGCCGAAAAACTAGATCAAAACAAGTTTCCATCTCATTTTTCTTGTATTCAAAACATCTAGAGATACATTTGTGAGTGATTTTGATTCCTTGTATGAAGATTTAACAAGAATTGAAGGAAGAACATCAAATCTTCCTCGGGAATTTGATTTCGTTTTTGCAAGGGAAGATTTATACCATGGTTTATTTTATGATTTTTGCTATTATTGTTGAAATGACCATGAGTAGTTAATCTTATCGTATGGATATTTAGATTGAACCACACATATATTCTTAGTTTATAGTTTTGATGGTTTTTCTAGGTAAGAGTTTGGGATTGTTCTTCTTTTTTTGTTCTCCATAATTTTGATGATAATATGCACGAATATTGTTTAGACGCAAGAGAACTGATGATTTAGATCATCAAACCATATTCATAGTTGTTATTATTGTCAAAATAGAGGGTTTTTGTCGGTGTTCGCCATCAAACGACCCGATAAAAGTGATTGTGAATGTTCTAAACCTTTTTCCGCGATCTTTTAGTGAATTACTCCATCAAAGGTATTTAGCTAGTCAATTTTTAGTAGGGATTCATCCCCATCAAAGGAGTTTATCTTGTTTTTGAGAAGAATTATCGTGATTTTTAGAATTTGCCGCCATCAAACGGATTTCTTTTAATTGTGAGCAATCTGTGATTACAAACCTTAAATTCTTTGAGTATTGAAACTAATGATTGATTACATACGTGTCGGTGATTCTAAACTCCCATATCATTCTCAAATAGTAATCTCTATATAATCCTTACCATTAATTCATTCAGTGCCCATTTAATTAATTTTCTACACTCGTGTTGTTGATCGAACCTCAATTGGATTTTTCGTTATGATTTGATTTATGTTGCTCTTTTTGTTCTAATTAGACTATTTGCCAAACAAAATGGAACTTCAAACCGTTTCCAACTCTTTGTGAGATCGACCTCGGATTTACTTGCCGCTACCTACAAAAGAGATTCATACACGTGTGAGTTTTAATTTGTTCATCAAGTTTTTGGCGCCGTTGCCCGGGAGTTGGCATTTAATTTTTAGTATTGTTTAAATAACAGTGGAATTATTTATTTCCCGTGTTTTGGGCCTGTATTTATTATTTATTTATTTTTTCTTTATTTATTTTGTTTGTTTTTATTATTTATGTTTCCTGTATTCTCTAAAAATTTTGTTCTAGCTCTTTGAAATTGCAGCGCTCGATAGAAGATCATGTGGGAATCCGCTTCTACCATTGATCGACAATTGATATACAGTTGGAACAAACCCAAGAAGAGTAACACGTTGCGAGATGAACTACGAGAGGAACTACAGTTATCGAGATTGTGGAATGAGTTATTATGATCACAATTTCAAGGAATTTGAACATGAATGAAGAAAAGTTTGCTATGCATATGGATTGAACGGAATCGGAGCTAATGTCTGCCCATATAGCTATGACTTCGAGCGAGAACCGGAGAAATATTATTGGGATATGGGGCATAATGAAGAAATGCCTAAATGGGAAGATCGCAGTAATGACTACTGGAGTGATTATAGGAACACTCCTCTACAAACGAGTATCATCCGGTGCTGAGAAACAACCAAAACTATTCGTGGAAGAACAACAACCCGATCCCCTACAACGTCGACACACCGATCTACTATAATAGAAACTTCGACTTTCTAAGCGAACTTGCGAAGGAACAAAGCACGATTTGTCTTGAACAAAGCTTGGCTTCATTCATCCAAGCTAGTAAAGCAAGCCGAGAGGAAACAGCTAAGAGGATCGACTCGGTTGAAGCCTCAGTGAAGAACATAGAGATCTACTTGGAGCAAATTGTGATATCCGCAATTTTTAATTTTTGGTAAATTTCTTTTTTCGGCCGGAGTCCATTTTGACGACTCGCTCATGACCGTTTCGGCATTTCGAGAATGATTAATTCTGCACTTTTTGTCATCCGAGTTCGTTTCAGTATCGTTTTGTTGAGTTCCGAGCTTTTTAGCGACTTTTCCGCACTTGAGTTCGATTCTTGCGAATCTCGTCCGAAACTGTTGTTTCGAGTTTCTTGTAAGTTCATTTAATGTTATTATTCATGTTGCGAGCTTTGGTTTGGTGTTTCGATCGCGTATCGTGATTTTCGGACGTTTTGGGCCATTTTCGTAATTTCCCAAAGTTTTGGGTAATTACTTCCGTTGTCGAATTCTGAGCCTTCGGGTGGTCGGAATTGTGTGTTCTCTTAGCTCTTAGATTCTTCGTTGCGAGTACGTCGTAACTGTATCATCGATTCGTATTCAGGTTTGGGTTTCGGGGTCGTTCGGGCCGTCGGAGTTCGCCCCGGCCGAGTCATGGCCGGGCAATCTGGGCCCAGGCCGGCACTGTCCGAGTCACGGCCGGTAGTGCTCGGCAGCTTCTGGCCGAGCATGCCGTACCATGGGCCGCGGCACATGCCGGCAGGGCCGCGGCACACTCTGTGACATTTTTCGGCCAAGCCGACTGTACCGGGTGCCACGGCACACGCCGGCCGGGCCGCGGCACACTACTGACCACTGGGAGCCATTTTTGGGCCTGTGCCACGGCACACTCCCGCTGGGCCGCGGCACACTGTGCAGCCTATTTAAGCTCCTGCACACGGGTTTTTGGCCATTTTTTTCCTTCTTTTCCTTCTCTTCTGCGGCTGAGGGTGATCTTACCATGGAGCCATGT
Organism: Orobanche coerulescens; assembly: GCA_033398695.1. Taxonomy (NCBI): domain Eukaryota; kingdom Viridiplantae; phylum Streptophyta; class Magnoliopsida; order Lamiales; family Orobanchaceae; genus Orobanche; species Orobanche coerulescens. Next base: position 117,587,442 of record CM065805.1, read on the forward strand.
TGTTTAACAACAAATCCATGAAGTTCTTGAGTTCATATCATCAATCAATCATCCGTTATCATCCTTTGATCCAGCGAATCAAGGTAATCTTCCTTAGAACCCTAATTTCGTGAATTTGGGGGTTTTTGCATTTTTGTCCGATTCATTCCATGTTGTTGATTAATTCATGATGGGTATGATTAATCTTGGTAGTATTATTGTGTTTAACATCATTTAATCCATTGTTCTTGTTGGGAAAAACAAACACCCTGTATCGAATCAGCCGGGATACCCGATCCCTGTATCGATTGTTATTTGTTATTGAGAAGGTTTTGACATATATGCCAAATACAGTAAAGGAAAACTGTATCGAGGCTTCAAGGCTTTATCCTATATCGAAGACCCGCCTCGAATCAGCATAAGTGAAGCTCGTCAGTACAGCAAGAAGACTTGTAAAAGATCAAGTATGGAAACTGTCTCGATGCCCTAATACAGTCATCTTCCATACAGTTTACAAAAGGACAAGAAAGAACACAAGTCAAGTTCCGTTGAACAAAGAAGTATTTAAATACTCAAGGATAAAGTATTTAAATCGTCGGTCTTGAATCTTGAGAATCCCGAAATCCGGATCATGTCATATTCCGTTGAAGGAAATCTTATTCAAACGGATATCTCAACGGATACTTTCTTCGAGACTATATATATCCTTGAAGACATTGAAGATCGATTCTGACACCGAACCAATCAAGTAACCTAACTCTCAAAGCTATCAAAGTTATCATCCGAGACATATCTCCAAAGCATATCGCAAGTTAGAACGAAAGAGATATACAAGGCTCAACATCAAGAACAGCCATCATCACTCAAGATCTTGATATTCAAAGTCCGTTCTTACCGGTTACCTACCTTTTACCTCTGTGTAAAAACCGAGCTGTGTGAACTCAACAAGTTATTCGACTGTGTGGGACGAATAAGGACGAAGCTTTGGAACCGTGTGAAGAAGCTAGTCAAGAAGGAAGCTTTAACCAACTGTGTGAACGGTTGAAAGCGACATTCTTTGTATCAATCTGTGAACGATACAAGGATAGGTTTGTTTATAATTACGTAGTTGTGTACGCAGAATTATATAATAAACTTTTACTCTGTGTGGAGGACCGGTGGACGTAGAGGGGTTTACCTCGAACCACTTAAATTATCGTGTCATTTACCTTCACTTTTCTTGTTTGAAATTACATGATATATTAAGTATACACCAAATACTTCGTTCTTTGTATCCACGGTAACTAATCGTATCCAAGACTTCCGCTACGCACTCGATTTAGATTCCGTACAGTTTGTTGTTTAAACTACTTTTCCAAACCGTATCCAGATACTTAAGTGGCCAACAAGTGGTATCGGAGCGGTTGATTCTAAAAAGAATCACCGTATTTCTTTTAACCGAATCGATTCAAATCACTTATTTTCAAAACAGTCTCTTTCATTCCTATATTATCGTATGGATACTTCTATGATTAACAAAGTCCATATGTTCTCTATTAACGAATTTGACGATCGAGAATTAGAATGGAAGCTCATCTTGCAAGAATGCACGAAGTGATGATTTTTGTTATACAGATGGTCCGATCAAGATCATGAAGGTCAATCCACCGCAAGGATTGAGGGCCAAGCCCATGCCGAAATGCTCGAGAAGGAACGCGAGCAATGGACAACCGATGAAAGGAAGCGAGCCAATCTCGACAACGTGGCTAAGAACGCGTTATTTGTCACTCTTGACAAAGGCACGTTCTCAAAGGTAAAGAGCCGCAAAACAGCCAAAGAAATGCAGGATAAACTCAAGTTAATTTGTGAGGGAACCGAGCTCTCAAAAGAAAACAAGATTTCAAAACTTACTCAAAGAATTTGAATCTTTTGAAATGAAACCAACGGAAACACTTGAGGAACTTGACCTCGGTTACTAGTATTGTTGGTGAACTTGAAGCGTTGGGCAAGATTTACACCCAAAAGGAGAAGAACTTAAAAATTTTCAGATCTCTCCCAGCCCGATGGGACATTAAGACCACAGCTATGCGTGTATCCTGTAATCTTAATGAAATATCCACTTTTGATCTCTTCTCTGACCTTAAAGCTTTTGAGTATGACATTGACAAAAGAGAGAAAGCTGAAGAATCTCCTTCAAAGGTCACAGCTCTCCTGTCAGACGAACTCACGACACAAAGATGCCTAGCTCGTCGAAGCCCGGTCACAAGAGCGCTGACAGTGACGACGACATCCTGTCACAAGATGAAATGGCGCCTCTAATGCATAAATTCAAAAAGTTCATCAAACAGTCTGGAAAGACTCCCTACAGGCCCAAACCTGTCAACAAGGTAAGTACCACTACGCCATAAGTTCTCATAGGCAATGCCTGTTTATTGTTGCAGAAGACACGAAAAGTGTTGCCTTAGGCCAAAGGCAACACCAAACTCTTGTTGCCAATACGGCCGTTGCCTTTGACACCTAAGGCAACACTTTTAGCCTCTACTGCAACAATGGAAAAGTATTGCATTACGCCTATAATGCAACAACATAACCAAGTAAGGCAACAAGAAACGGTGTTGCCTAAGATTTCAAAAAAAAAACATGGGGTCCACATGTACCACGTCATCAATGAGTCACAACTTTGTGCCACGTCATCAGTGGGGCCCACATTTATGCCACGTCATAAGTGACTCTACATTTGTGCCACGTCACCAATGGGCCCCACATCTATGCCACGTCAACAGTTTTTTTTTTTTTTTGATTTTGTAATACTACTTTTATAAAATACAACAGCTAAAGTAAAAGACAACACTTCATACAAATATTTTGAAATAACCATTTTATTTTTACATCAACCCATTAAAAATAAACCACGGCACCCAAAAACCAACAAGGCTGCCAATACAAAATACGAAGTCCTAAATTTATACAAAGCAACAAACCACCAATTTAACTTCAAAAGTACCAAAACCAATCAACACCACCATCTAACTTAAAAAGTACGAAATTACAAACTCTAAATACAAGTGATCGAAATTTATCAGTGTCTGTTTTTTCGTTATAAGCAGTTCCTTCAAACTGCAAAACAAAAAAAAATAAAGTATCAAAATGAGTAAAAGTCAGTTTCAGATATCAACAAATGCCTCGATATCTGATGGACACTTATGCATACATTATTTTAAACAAATACTACTATATTTAAGAATAAAAAGCCCTAGATTGACATTACATGAACACTGCATCAGTTATCTTCATCATAGAGGTCAAGAAATAAGCAGAATCACCCTTACTTCCATTTTCCTGAAGATCTAAAATCATTTCATGACCAGTTTGTCGCAGAAAAATCTGACCTCTTCAGCACGTTCATTTTCTGTAGGTCTTGCACGCTTTCTATGGACTATGAACGACATTCTTACGATGCTTCAGCTCAGTGTTCATAGGCCCAACCACATGCGACGCGATGAAAATAAAGAAGTTTCTTATTTTTTTTATTCAAGAAACAAGAGCATAAAAAATGATTAAGTGCAATATAGATTATTACATGGTAGTACAACCACGAGCACTCCTAAAAGCATAAGATACTATTTGTCCAATGTCTTTCCAGTGTATCAAATGCCCGGCCTCATCCTGGTTACTTTTCATATTAAAAATTCCTGTTAATTAACTAATTATAGATTCAATACTGAACATTGTATTCACTATTAATTATTATGACAGAGTTGAATATATTATTTTTCATGCTGAAACAATTGTTAACTATGTGACTATAGATTCCATAGTGAACACTTTTATTATTGTCACAAACTTGATATAGTTAAATATGCTAATTTCATATTGAGAAAACCCCGTTAATTAACTACTTAATCCGGGGTACAAGTTCTTCAGAAAAATCAAAGAATAGTTTTCCTTACGCAACATTCAAATACTTGAGCATTTTGCATCAATCAATCTAGTTCTAAAATATCCAAAATACGCAACATCATTAACTACAAGCCCAAATCTACTTCACAAGTAAATCAACTAAAAGTGTCTCGAGATCATATATAAAGCAGGAAAAAATAGTGTGAAAAACTCACTGCTTCCTTAATGAAAACAGAAGATGCCGCACCTTTCCATTTAGGATCCGTGTCTGGGAAAATCTGCCCAATATCTAGAAGGCCCAGTGCCCCTATTATCGCATCGACTACACAGTGTAGCAACACATCACCTGCACTAGGATAACCATATCTACCTCAATGACGAACATTAATGCGTTCATTAAGCAAATGAGGACTTGAAATGAAAATTTGACATGCGAATTGAAAATTAACCGTCGGTATCTTTTGATGTTTAGCAGATCCTTCGTTGTTATATGCTTTGACAGATGTCACCAATGTGTTTGTAATGTCAACAAACTTCCTGGAGTCCTAGGCAATCACCATTAATCAATACAAAAAGATTTAGAAGGATGACAAAGCGAAGAACACAGAGCAGTAGCTAACCTGTTTTGTTCCATTATAATCCAATATGTTGATTTACAAATTCCAAGTTGGTTTTCCATGTCTAGTATTCAATTCTATCAAATGTGCAACATTTGAAACAGAGAACATAATATAACCACCAAAAGCAAAATACACTTAACAATCAATCAAATAGGGAAAAAAAGAATTTAATCCTTCAAATCAAATCCAAAATAAAAAGTTCAAAATACCTTTTTAATTGAGGGAGCGGGCCTTGCACTGTTTGGCCGATTTCTGAGAGAAATCATCTTGCAGGCGGACAAACCAGGCTCTAGTTTCCATGGCCAGGCCTGGTGGCAACGATGGCAACTTGGTCGTCGAAGATCAGCAGCGGCGGCTCCTTGAGACCTGTAGAGAGAGTGCGGGAGATTAAAGAGCAGAATGGATTAGATAAACGAGCGGATTAGAGCGACTAAAAAATGGAGAAAAGAGTGGAGCAGCCTCTGCTACGGAGCTCCGGGGGTCGACAGAATGACGGCGAAAACTTCAGAAGCAAGGTGACGGCAATGGCAATGACGGGTCAAACCGAAATTCCGTTTTTACAGACATAATACTAAGGCCTTAGTTAGATCTAGGATTTACTACATAAAGATGGTTGAAAAATGAATTCCATTACATTTTCCCTTTAGACAAATCAAGTCTGAAGACTTTGTAAATACTAAAGCATCAGGAGAAAATAAATGAACAAATTTACATACTATCAAACTGCCATCATGATTTTGAGTCTTGACTACAGAAACCTTTTATTGTTTCCCTCTATAACAAGGAAACTGTGTGTTATAATGTTATTTTATTTTTTGCTCAATCTTCCCTGCAGAATATCCGGTTATCTATAAACTAAGTGATTTTGAATTAAATTTAACTATAGACAAAGAAAATGACGCGAAACCTAGTCAACTTCTTATCGCGATGGCACAATAGTACAGGTATTGAAGCTCAGAGTACCACATATCTAGTTAGGACCTCGAGCTTCAAAGCTCGCATCACGCAGATGAAATTATCGACAACAACACTGGAGTCAAAAAGGAAAAAGAAAACGCATACAATAGCATTAGATTACCTACTACCAGCAACAACTTCGCGAGCGAAGACGGAGATCTTCGAGGAATTTGAACCATCGAAAGAGTAATCAAGAGGCACGGGGAATCTATGGTCCCGGAGTCGGAGTTCGGGTACTGAGAACCAGTCTCCTGGGATGTGTTTGCCCTCGGCGGTGGCGGCGGTGGCGGCCATTGACGTTATTCGCAACGTGACAGCCGATGAAGGAAGAAGGGAACGGCGAGAGTTCGAGAGAGAGTTCTTTCTGATTTGGGGGTCAGGTTCGAATGAGAGAGGGAGTCGAGTGAGGGAGTGGGTTAAGGGTTTAGGTCACGGGTTGGGTTTCCGGGTCAGATACCGGTCTCTGGTCGAATCTGGGTCTGGACCGAGCTGGGCTAAAACAAGGCTTGGGCCATAATTTTGATCTTTACTCAAAGAGTGGCTTTTAACTAAGACAGATCTTCCAAAATCGCTATGCAAGAATAAACAAATATTTATAAACTTACGAAAATTAAAGAAATATTACTTAAAATACGAAACATACCACAACGTTTTCTAAAAACGCTATGTAAGTGTACTCTTACATAGCGCTTCCTAATTAAACGCTAGATAAGTATTTTTACAAAGAATTATATTATTTTCTATAATTTAAAATTTTGAAATTTTAATATTAAATTTATAATGTGTATTTATATTAAATAATTTAAATATATATAAATTTAATTTATATTATATTATATGTCAAACTTTGAAAAAACATATATCATAATTTAAATTTCATTATATATATACTGATAATATAATAAACTTTAAAATTATAAAAAATATTTACAATTTTTAATTATAATATTAAAAAATATGATAAGTATTTATATTAAATATAAATAACTTAAATCAAATTTATCATATGTTATATATCAAACTTTAAGAGTAAAAAATTATCAAAATTTAAATTTCATTTCATTTTGTTTGTTTTTGACAATAACTTGATAAAATTATTATAAAATTAGATATAATGCAACACCATCACAGGTGTTGCACGTTCTTATAACACTATTTTTATCTTGCAACACCAAATGTATATCTAGTGCAATACTATTTCAGCAGTGTTTCAAAAGATCAAAAGTCAACAATCTATTGAAACGCTTTGGTGGCAACACTAGCTAAAAGCATTGCCTATGAGCACTTATGGCGTAGTGTACCGAAACATCATCTGGTGATGCTAACCTGTGCTATAACTACAGGAAACCAGGCCATTATGCAAACAAATGTCCTCATCCCAAAGTCCAAAGATTGCCTGAGGCCGAGCAACAAGCGAGAGATGAAAGAAGACGTGCTTGGAAAGACAAGCTCAAGGCCCTGATTGGAGAATCAGAAGCCTCCCCCACACCATCCAAATCAGCAGAATGTCTTCATGTGGTCACTGAGAGTGATTCATCTGACGATGAGTTCGATGATAAAGCATACATGTGCTTTATGGCCAAAGATGTTCTAGAAGGTGAAGACAACGACGATGAGGTAAGTTCAACCTCAGTTATTCCATCTAATGCATCTCATACTTTCGAAAATATGATGAATGAATTCAAAAACATTCAAAAGGCCCATGAGACTCTAAAAACTGAGAATATACAGCTTCAATTAACAAATCTAGAGCTGAAAGATGAAAATGACTTCTTTGAAAATAAACTATGAAAATATGTCTCTTGATTGTGAAACCAGCAAGGTCGATTTTGAAAAACTCATGGAGAGCAATCATCAACTTGCTCATGAACTAAATACAGTTAAAACCCATAATGAGAGCAAGACAAATGATTTGGTTCTACTACAAACCAAAATTACAACTCTCGAGAAACGAGAAACTAAACTTGAGACCATTCTGAAGTCTTTTGAAAAATCGTCCAAAAGAATGGAAGAAATTCTGAGCACTGGGCAACATGCTCAGGATAAAAGTGGCTTAGGATACAGCTCATGTTCGAATAAAGGTAAAACTAGTACTGCGTTCGTCAAGAGTGTGGAACACATTCCAGAATCGAAAGATACTCCTAGTCCCATAAAGGAACCTGCTGTACCGAGAAAACTGAAATCTGCAATTCCGCCCCCTCAACTCTACTATTCGAGACAGTGGAACCAACAACCACTCAGAAGGCGTAATTTACAGCATGCTCCACAAGCATATCATCAAAGCCGACAGTCATTCAGAAAGAAGACAGTATCCAACCACCAAAGGCCCGCACAAGAAGACACTCGATAAAGTGCACCTAGATATTGGATACAGAGCCCCGTTATCCCTCAAGACAAAGATGCCGATTCGGTATCAACAATCGCATTGGGAATCCAACCGAGACCCGGAAGACAAGGCTGTTAGGCCTAAGAAAATGGCTCCACTTCCTAGACGGCACTCATCTTTGGAATAATAATAATAACCCTGAATTTTACATGCATAATAATTATCATGATTATAACAACTACGGATATGCCCCAGTAGATATCGCAATCTTGTCGAGTACATCCTACAAGAAACCAATTCTTTGTCAGAAAATCAGGTACCTAAAGGAACTAACATATATGGACCCAAAAATCAAAGGGGACCTAAATCTACCTAATTTCTTTGTTACAGGACATCCTAGAGGAGGATACCTGGTACTTCGATAGTGGATGATCTCGTCACATGACTGGAGATAGGAGCAAGCTATCTGATTTTGTAGAAGGTCGCGGTCCGAAAGTTCGCTTCGGTGATAAATCTAAAGGAAGAACAAGAGGGAAAGGAAACCTACTTGTCGGGAAATTCAAGGTCACCGATGTCGTATATGTTGAAGGCTTACAGTATATTCCACTTAGTATTAGCCAGTTCTGTGATAAACAGTTCTCGGTGAAGTTCTATATAGATCGCTGTAGAGTCAAGAACACCCAAACCAAGGAAGTTGTGCTTACAGGAAGCAGATCAGGTAATATGTACATTGCTGACTGGAAGCCTATGAGCTCCTCAATTCCGTGTTTTGTTGCCAAAGGCACTGCAGATCTTAGCTGGCTATGGCACAAGAGGATGTCTCACGTCAACTTCAAGACGATCAACAAGCTTTCAAGACAGGGTATGGTTAGAGGTTTGCCAGATGTGTCATTCAAGAAGGACAGCGTCTGCGGACCATGCCAGAAAGGCAAGCAAATCAAGTCAACCCTGAAAATCAAATCCTTCCTTTCAACCCAAAGAGTGTTGGAAATGCTACACATGGATCTCTACGGTCCTGTAGAGCCAGTAAGTTTGGGAGGTAAGAAATATTGCATGGTTGTTGTTGATGATTATTCAAGGTATGCTTGGACGATCTTTCTTAGCAAGAAGAAGGAAACAACATCAAGGCTGCCCGAGCTCCTGAGAAAGTTGCAGAATGAAAAAGCATCGAGTATCGTGTGCATTCGTTCCGACAGAGGTACTGAATTTACTAACCGCTTTATAGAGCAATACTGTTCGGAGAATGGAATACAGCACGAGTACTCAGCTGCCCGTACACCTCAACAAAATGGTGTTGCCGAGCGAAAGAATAGGACGTTGAAAGAAGCAACCAGGACAATGATTGCCGCAAGCAAATTGCCACAGCGTTTCTGGGGTGAAGCAACCAATACAGCGTGCTACACTCAAAACCGCTGTATCGTCAACAAGCACCACAACAAAACAGCTTACGAGGTATGGAATAACAAAACTCCATTAGTTTCGTATTTTCACATTTTTGGATGCAGGTGTTATGTATTGAACAACGGGAAGGACCAACTTATAACCTTTGATGAAAAATCAGATGAAGGAATATTCGTAGGATACTCCTCTGTCAGCAAAGCTTTCAGAATCTTTAATAAAAGGAGGCTAACGATCGAGGAATCAGTTCATGTAGTGTTCGACGAACCACACCATGACCCTACAGGAGTAGATGATATCACTCAGGACATTCACCATCTATCTATCTTGGATCCACCTACACCCATAGAACCTGTTGTTGATTTAGAAATAAACCCCTTGTTGTAAGAATCGATGTGGATGAAGCCGATTATGTGGCTGAAGCCGTACCCACGTAAACTTTCGATATAGTACGGATCCCGAACTAGAACCCGACCGAAGATGGTTGAGAGATCACCCGCAAGAGCTGATCATTGGAAACATTAATGCGTGTGTTTCTACTCGTAGGAGAATACAGAGTACACAAGGAAATGTACTTTGTGCACAAGAAGAATCTAATGTCAAGTCTCACAGTTTCTGAATGGAAATCTCAATCCGAACTTAGGAGACTCAATATGTGCACTATCGCCGTATTCTTAGCCCGATCCGAACTGTTTCGACCATAGACGCTCTTAACAACTCTCATTGGATAACATCTATGGAAGAAGAGCTTAACGGTTTTGAAAGAAACAATGTATGGTATCTTGTACCTGCAGACACACCAATCGGTTATAGGAACCAAATGGGTATTTCGAAACAAAAAGGATCGAAATGGACTTATCAGAAGGAACAAATCCAGACTAGTAGCACAAGGCTATTGTCAGGAAGAAGGAATCGACTATGATGAAACCTTCACCCCTGTAGCGAGACTAGAAGCCATTAGGATATTTTTAGCCTTTGCCGCCCATAAGAGTTTTATCGTATACCAAATGGACGTCAAGAGTGCTTTCCTGAATGGAGAGCTTGCAGAAGAAGTTTATGTTGAACAACCACCAGGGTTTGCCAACACAGACGGTATCGATCTAGTTTACAGGCTAAGGAAAGCGCTGTACGGACTTAAACAAGCCCCTAGAGCCTGGTACGAAACCCTGTCCCAGTATCTAACCAACAACGGATTTGAAAAAGGTGCTGTCGACAAAACCTTGTTCAAAATACAGGAAGGTGATGACCTTCTAATGGTACAAATCTATGTCGATGATATCATTTTTGGTTCAACTAACCTTGCTCTATGTCAAAGGTTCTCACATCTCATGCAAAGCAAATTTGAAATGAGTATGATGGGGGAACTTAGTTATTTCCTAGGTTTGCAGGTAAAGCAGTTGCCTACAGGTATATTCATCAACCAGGAGAAATACAGCAAGGAGCTTCTCAACAAATTTGGAATGAACACTTCCAAATCCTCGCCAACCCCCATGAGCACTTCCGTGCAAATTAGTGCTGATGAAGCCGGAAAACCGTTTGAGCAATCACTCTACAGGAAGCTCATTGGATCGCTCCTGTACCTAACGGCTAGCAGGCCCGATATCCAGTTTGCTGTTGGAGTGTGTGCGAGATACCAAGTTGCACCTAAGGAATCACACTTCAATACAGCTAAACGAATCCTGAAATACGTTAAAGGAACAGTCGATGCAGGACTGTGGTATCCTAAGGAAGGCGGATTCGATTTAGTTGGATACTGACACTTCGGATCTCGGAGGTCGCAAGCTAGATAGGAAGAGTACAAGTGGAAATTGTCAATTTCTCGGACCTAGACTCGTTTCTTGGTTCAGTAAGAAGCAATTGGCTAACTCTCTTTCCACGGCTGAATCAGAGTACTATGCTGTTGGTAGCTGCTGTATGCAGATCCTTTGGATGCAGCAACAACTGTCAGATTATGGAATCGATGCTAGAGAGACTCCAATCATGTGTGATAGCACGAGTGCAATTGCAATCACGCACAATCCTGTTTTGCACTCGCGCACTAAACATATCAACATGAAGCATCATTTCATCAGGAATCATGTCGAGAACAAGGATGTTCGCCTGGAAAAAGTTCATACAGACATCCAGCTGGCCGACATTTTCACCAAGCCTCTCGACACAGCAAGATTCAACATGCTAAGAACATAATTGGGAATACTACAGCCAGACTCCCTGTAAGTCAATTTACTGCTTTTACTCAACAATTGAGGGGGAATGCTGTAAGACCCGTGAATACAGTATCCAATATTAATTATCTGTACACTCAGAATCATCAATACAAGATCATGCGACGAAGGCATATGAATCCTACAGCTGATGTGTGCAATAATTAAGGGGGAATACTGTAGGACCCATGAATACAGCATTAATCAAAATATTGCTGTATGGAATTTAAAACCTATTAGTACCTTTTTAAGGGGTAACGCTGTATCGACGCGGAGAACAGCACATACTATAGGATTTCGATTTAGTATATAATATAATATTATTTCCTTTTTAAAATAATTTTTGTCCACGTGCCCTGTTTTTATGTCAAACGTCATGTTCATTAAATGCCTTACACGACATCTGGACAACTGAATCTCAAAAGACGCGATGTTTTTAAATTGTTTATTATTTTTAAACCGCCGTTTTAGGCATTTAGGGTATCAACCTATGTCAGAAGTGGGACCCGCTGTATTTTAAAAACCCTTTAATGGATTAGCGTACCAGTTACACTAAATCCATCTTGACCGTTGATTTCAAAACCGGTTCCCATCCCTTAAAATCTGACCATTCGTACTCTGCAAAACCCTATTTCGCCGCCCAAGTATAAAAGGACTGTATCTGCCATTAGAGACTCTTTACGCTTTCTGCAATTACAAGAGATCTCAAGCAAACAGCCTACATATTTTCTGCATATTCACTGCGAATTTCTACTGTTTTCTTCCACCTTCATTTTAAGAAAACATCCATGGCCAGTCAATCTTCTTCCCCCGTTTTGAAGAAAACCTCCAACATCATTGATGGCCGGATCTTCTCGAAACCTGTCATCATCGAGCGTATTCTCGCGGAAATCAATGACTCAGAACCGATGGAGTATATCATTACTCGTCTTGAACAACAAGGTCTCTATCGCTTCGGGAGCAAAACCGCCGACAAATACGACGCCCATCTGGTTGAGGAATTCAACCTCAACGCCGCCGTTCGTTTTCTGTCACTAGCTCAGGGAGGACATGTTGCTGACATCACTGCAACAGTCCAAGGAGTGCAAATATGTATCAATCGCGATTTACTCCAGAAAATCTACAGGCTGCCCGCCGACGGCCTGACCATGGACCAACTTGAGACGTTTGGGTCTCAAGAGCTGATTACCAAGTTTTATGGACTATTTACCGGGTCCAAAGTGGTTGATATGGTGACAACCACTTGTCACAAGAAAAATTTTCTTCTTCATTTCGTTTATCTCCATGACTTCTGTTCCAGGATCATTGAAAATCGAACCGGTGCGTTCGAGATGTGCACGAATCTAAGGTTCAGAATGATGGTAGCTATTTTGACCTGTGAAAAGGTCAATTGGTGCCAAATCATTTTGAAACGTCTTCAAGAAGAGGTGTGCAAACCTGCCACCCAAAAGAAATCATTTGGTTTAATGATGAACTACATTCTGACGAAGTGCGGAGTGATGCAATCCGCCGACGCCAAGAAAAATAGCTCGAGGATATACTTAGGAGGTGTCAAACCCTCTGCGTATAACCAGAGCAAAATGCATGCCAATCACCCGAGAACCAGGCACATGCCTATTTCTGCCAACCCAAGAGATGAAACCGTGAAGGTCCCAGAAATGGAATCTTCAAAGAAGAAGCGAAAGCGTTCTCACAGCAAGAAGCACTCTGCTGGTGAGAAGTCCAAAAAGAGACTCAGGAGGCTCTCAAAAATCAAAGCCAAGCACTCCGAGGATGTCTCGCCCGTGGCGCAACCCACTGATGAAGAACCCCAGGGCCCAACCCCTGTGGAAGAGGTGTCTCCTACTGCATCGACAGTAGATCCCGAGCCTTTGGCGGCTACGACGGATATAGAGACATCTGCCAACATTCAAGACTTTAGCGAGTCGGCTGCCCATTCGGAGCCAAAAGCTACTTCTCCTCTGCGGATCCCACACCGCAGATCCATTTCCTTGAGGCACCATCCCCGCAAGGAGTCCATCTTCCGTCAGATCCCATACCTGCACGGAATCCTCAAACAGCGTCTCCAGACGTTATTTGAAGTCACTCCCCGACTCGATTATAAATCAAACACTTCTTTCGGTTCAAATTGAACAAGCGTACGAAAGATTTCGCAATGGAAAGGCTATCGGCTAGCTCAAATCGACACCTTTGTACAACCTGGAGCGAATGGAGCCACGAAGAGCGATTCGTCTCAAGTAATGTGAGACTCAATCAAATTGAGGCCCTGCTTCGATGGGACAACGCTTCTTGCAAAGATCTCATTGAAAGCCACTTGCTGCACAAATCTGACGCCAGAAGAAAAGGAAAGAAGAAGTCAGAGGATTCTCCCATCAATCCAAAAGATGACGACGATCATGACTCAGACGACGACGACGATGCTCTTCAAGCAGGTCTGAGAATGAGCCATGAAGAGGCTGAAGCCTGAGACGCCTCTCCACCCAGAAAAGACGAAGGGCCATCTACCCTAGCCAATCCCCCTTTGCAACAGCCGGAGAACATTCCCGACCAGGAGGAATCAGTCCCTCCAGTCGAGGAAGATCAAGAAATTTTGGAACAGGCACCCGAGCCTGTTGCGACCGAAGAAGCCATTCCTGCAAGCCAACAGGAGGATTCAGTCCCTCCTGCATCCATATCTGCCGAAGAACCTTCGCCACAGGACGCTTCTGAACCAACTGTCGCCGTACTACAAGAAGCTGCTCCTGCCCCTGCAACCTTGGAATCCGAGGACGGTAACGAACCTGAGGATGTCCAACTTACTTCACGTCCATCCGTGAATGTAAGGAGGTTGAACGGCACTGAAGACTTCGCCCAGCCTGACTCTCCTATCTCTGCTGCACGTAAAGAGCGCCTGCGAGCTCTTGGCCTTCAGACTGTATTTATCCAAGATGCAGTAAACGCTCTATTTTCCGTTGAAAAGGCACTGAATTGGATGCACACCTCTGCCATAGAAGAAATGACCACTCTTCAACACGAAGTATCTCGAGTTGTCGACGCATTCATCCTTTTGCCAGAAGTGTTCAAGCAAGCCTTGAAGATCATGGAAGATAAACAAGAGCAACTGCTGAAAGAGGAAGCTTCGAAGACAAGGATTGCTGAAGCCAAGACCGCCTGTGCAATGATTGAGAACAGCTCTCAACTGCGTGCGCACAACAAATGCATTCAAGAAATGTCGCAGACTCTTTCCTCCCTTGTTGAAAGAATAAACAGCATCGAGACCAAACAGGACGTCGCTCTTGAAATCCTGCAAAGTCTTGATGAAGCCAAAAAGGGGGAAGAGGCACGAGAATCTGCAAGGAGAATAACAGGAAAGGGAATTTGAGGCTGCTCAGAACAGTATCGCTGCCGAATTGAACAAGCTAGCACCTCAATCCCAAAGCTTTAGAATTTCAGGCTCCAGACCAGAATTCCATGACCCAAATGTCCCTTGGAAAAATCTTGTTCAAAGACCTTCGTAAATACGTCTGCCGACCAACCGCAACCCAACTGCCGACGAAGTGAAGCACTGGAGGAAGAATGAACTGATGAGATATTTTGTCAGACTCATCAGGGAATCCGCCATCTTCAAAAATTATAAAACGTTAGCGGGCCAGTGGATAAATTTTCAAAGATGCTAGAAGAAGGTAAACTCCCTCTCCAAATCGAAATGAAATCAAAACATAGAAGAGGAGATCGGGTCACCCATCCAGAAGATTGGATACTTGCCTTTGATCGTTCATATGAAGGAAGAGCGATTTACCAGGAACGAGGCAATGATTCACTTTAAAAATGGTGGCGCGGCACCGAGTACGAGCAAGGAAAGAGACCATGGAGGCATGCGGATTATAAATAAGGAGATGAAATTTATGTATATTACTTTTGTTTTTGTAATTTCTATTCGAAACAGCAAACTTTGTACTCAATCATTTTGAATATCAATAAAATAGTTTGTTTGTCTTGAAAGATTACAACTCGTAATCTACTGTGTTAATGTATGATTACTTAAAATTGTTTGATAGGAATCTCAAGTTAGATAAACTTGATTGAAAAATTAAGCTGTACGAACTAGTCTACGAACAGTTCATAGTTTCAGTTGTAAACTTAGAATACATTGTAAGATTGTGCCTGCACGCCAATCATAAGCTTAAGTTGTAATAAATCTCAAACTGTATCGAACGTGCCTGCGAGCAGTTCATTATTGTAGACTAAGTCACTAAGTCAGACCGATTGACAAAAGACCAAGAAATCTGCCAGAAGTCATCGAAGAAGAATGCTTCATAAAGAAGGTTTTGGCATCATCAAGAAGACTCGAAAAGTTAAGTAAGTTAGTCTTGGCAAATTGTCAAAAAGGGGGAAATTGTTGGGAAAAACAACACCCTGTATCGAATGAGCCGGGATACCCGATCCCTGTATCGATTGTTATTTATTATTGAGAAGGTTTTGACATATATGCCAAATACAGTAAAGGAAAACTGTATCGAGGCTTCAAGGCTTTATCCTATATCGAAGACCCGCCTCGAATCAACATAAGTGAAGCTCGTCAGTACAGCAAGAAGACTTGTAAAAGATCAAGTATGGAAACTGTCTCGATGCCCTAATACAGTCATCTTCCATACAGTTCAGAAAAGGACAAGAAAGAACACAAGTCAAGTTCCGTTGAACAAAGAAGTATTTAAATACTCAAGGATAAAGTATTTAAATACTGTCAGTCTTCAGATCTTCAGAATCCCGCGAAATCCGGATCATGTCATATTCCCGTTGAAGGAAATCTTATTCAAACGGATATCTCAACGGATACTTTCTTCAGAGACTATATATATCCTTGAAGACATTGAAGATCAGTTACAGACACTGAACCAATCGAAGTAACCTAACTCTCAAAGCTATCAAAGTTATCATCTGAGCAGACATATCTCCAAAGCATATCGCAAGTTAGAACGAAAGAGATATACAGTGCTCAACATCAAGAACAGCCATCATCAGCTCAAGATCTTGATATTCAAAGCTGCTGTTCTTACCTGGTTACCTACCTTTTACCTCTGTGTAAAAACCGAGCTCTGTGTGAACTCAACAAGTTATTCTGACCTGTGCGGGACGAATAAGGACGAAGCTTTGGAACTGTGTGTGAAGAAGCTAGTCAAGAAGGAAGCTTTAACCAATCTGTGTGAACGGTTGAAAGCGACATTCTTTGTATCAATCTGTGTGAACGATACAAGGATAGGTTTGTTTATAATTACGTAGTTGTGTACGCAGTAATTATATAATAAACTTTTTACTCCTGTGTGGAGGACCAGTGGACGTAGAGGGGTTTACCTCGAACCACTTAAATTACTGTGTCATTTACCTTCAGCTTTTACTGTTTGAAATTATTGTGATATATTAAGTATACACCAAATACTTCGTTGCTGTATCCACGGTAACTAACTGTATCCAAGACTTCCGCTACGCACTCAGATTTAGATTCCGTACAATTTGTTGTTTAAACTACTTTTCCAAACTGTATCCAGTATACTTAAGTGGCCAACAGTTGTTCGTCGAATCGAAGTATATTTCTTAATTTCCTTCAAATTGACTATTTGGGGAATTTGTTCTCGATCTCGTTTTTCATCCGTTTTTGATGGATCGATTGTGGTTAAATGATGTTGTTAAACATATTCTATGGATTGTATATCCATATTTCAACTTGTAATTCCGTTTTAGGGTTTTGACGAAACGAATCGTGTTCTTGGCCGTTTTGGGGGAAACACTTGAACTTTCGTCATTCGTTCTTTGAATTCAACGGCTTTAAGTCGTGTTAGGGAATTCATTTCATTATTGTTATTGTCCTTCCTAGTTTATGAACGCGAGTTGGCGATCGGTGGAGTCGGCGGGTTCGTAGTCGGTTCGTGTCAACCTACTTCGGTCGATTCTTCGCGTTGTTCTTATTCGAGGCAAGTACCTTGTCCATACTATTCTTGTTTTGTGGATATGATAATTGGTGATCGTCCTGGTGTGTTTGTTTGTTTGTTTTGAATCGAGTTTTCAAAAGATTTTGTTAGCCTTGTTAAAGGCCCACTTTCAAAACCGCGTGTTTTGTGATTGGTGTGTTTCATGAATGAGTATGTGACTCCTGTGGATATGTTTGGTGTGTTTGTTCACTTGGTGTTGCGTGTGGATGTATATTGTTTCATTTCGGTGCATTGTGGTTTGACCTGGTATTTTGCTAAGTGGTTGATGCCTTTGGGTGAATTGTTTGGATATCCTTGGTGTGATATGTTATTTGTGCATGATTGATTCGCTAGCCAGCTCGGGTGGGTCCGACGGCATCACGGAGTGGGATTCGTGGATTCGTCCCGGTCCTAGGCGATGTTTGGTGCTTGAGTATTTCGCTAGCCAGCTCGGGTGGGTCCGACGGGATCACGGAGTGGGATTTGTGGCTTCGACCCGGTCCTAGGCGATGTGAGTACTGTGTTTTGTGAATGTGTTTGCTCACCTCGGGAGGGTTCGATGGGACCACAAAGGGAATTCCAATGGCTTCGACCTGGGTTCATGAGTGAAACTTCACCGCTACGTGTGTATATTTTGTGATTGTTTTTCGCTCACCTCGGGAGGGTCCGATGGGATCACGGAGGGAATTCCATTGGCTTCGACCTGGATTCACGAGTGCGGTTGCTTATGTTTTGTGAATGTGTTTGCTCACCTCGGGAGGGTTCGACGGGGCCACGGAGGGAATTCCATTGGCTTCGACCTGGATTCACGAGTGAAACTTCACGGGTGCGTGTGTATTTTATGTCCGTCGAGGACGCATGACGTGGGTTTTTAACCTTGTGTATTATGGTTGGTTTTATTTGCGAAAACAAAACCTTTGGGCTGTGACCCTGTTGATTTTTGGAAAGCGAAGGATTCGGTAATCCTAAATTGTTTCCTATTAAAACTCTCGATGGCAATTCAAACTGTTTTATAAATAGTTTTCCCTTGATTTGTGACCTTTCGGTTTTAGAATGTTTTACCAAACTCTTGCCTAGGGAAGTACTTTTCATCACGTTTGGATTTTTAAGGATTCCTGGTTATTGTTATTCGTGAAATGTGAATTGTATGGCTCGTATTTGCACTTTGTTCTTGCACTAGCAAAACAGTGGAGTTTTGCTAACCCCCGAGTATTCGGGGGGTGGATGTCTATTTTTGCATTCAGGTTTTGGAGTATAGCACAGGGTTGGCACGAAGGATGATGAAAGATGAACGATACTAATCACACGAGGATGCGTTGATGTCGTATTGGTCTAGTTGTATTTTCTTTTCCACTGCAGTATCTTTTCCCCGTTGTACGGGAGTTTATTGTATTTTGACCCCTGCATGGGTATGTGTTTGGAATTGAGTTGTATGTTATTATTGAAAGGCCAAATCGGTCTACTGAGTCATTTTAGCCTTAAAGGCGATGTTTAGATGTTTGATTTTAGTTACCAGCCTGGTAGATCCTCGAGGAGAGGGTCTACGGCGTGTAATATCCCTGAGTGGATTGGGGGTGTTACACAAATAGAGGCATATATACAAGAACTTGAGGAATAAGAATTGCCGAGTCAGTCAGAGAAATCTATGGCGATTGAAGAGGATGAGTAAAGCTGAAGAAATCTGAGCAACTACTACTCAATCTTACAAGACTCGAATTCCTTGGGAGAAATCTAAAGATCTAATCGAGAATCCAATTGAAGAGAATAAGAGCGAGACAGTCGAATCAATACATCAAAAGGAGGACCTAGAAAGCTTTGACATGGAAGTTCTTTTCATGGAGAGAGAAGTTCTCACTGCGAACTTAGGAGCGAGTATTAATTTAATGCAAGAAACAATATACTCGCAACTAGGTTTGGGGGAGGTGATAGCCCTGATAGATTTCGTGATACCAAACATAGAAGAAACATCACCAATAAAAATCACGCCACTTATTCTTCAAGGAAGACATTGCATGGAGACAATCATAATGAAAATTGAAATGGTGACAAAAGCGCTCACAATGGAAATCCACGGAACCACTATCCATATCCTAACGAAGAAAAACGAGCGAAAAATGACGAGCTATGTGGATGGACCTGACACGTTTCCATTTAATCCTGGATAGAAGAAGCTGAAGAGTCGAGATGAAGACTATAAAAAAGCGCTGTTTGGAAGGCAACCCAAGGGAGTTTTAAAATTTTTATCGCTTTTATTATTATTATTATTATTATTATTATTATTATTATTGCTTATATTTATTTTTGTCTGTGGTGTGTGTAGGAAATCTAAAAAGGAGGTATTATGAGAGGAAGATGCCTAACCTATTGAAAGTTGAGACCCTAGCACAAAAGTATGGTGCCCCGCGATCAAAAACCACACTTCTTAATTCGGTAGTTTTATTTCTTTTTTTTTTTAATTTGCATTTTCGCATCTTTCCCAACTTCTTTCTTTTTGCTTGAGGACAGACAAAGGTTTAGGTTTGGGGGGGGGGGTGAACTTCTTTGATTTTCATTTGTTTTTAGTTTGCGTGATGTTTGTTTCTTTTCTTTACTTTATCTAGCATAATGTAGTAGTTGACAGTAATAACCTCGTTAATTGTTGGGTATATGGATGATTAATTGTGTATATACTTGACTCGTGGGGTTTTATAATCTAATTGATTGCTTTACCTTGTGTGTGAATGTCTGGTTTTGATTGCTTAATTTGATGTATAAGGAATGAGTGTGGTTGTCCAAAAGTCGTGAGTTCTTATGACAAACTAAACCGTTCACTTTTACCGGTAAAATTATTTCGTGTGTGATTTCTCTTCTTATGGTTTGTATTCTTTAGTACTTGCATGATTCTGTCTGATAGTGTGTTGATATTTACATATACTAGAAATGATTATGGATGTCCATTCTTTGTCTTGAACCTACTTATCTAAAAATAGCCACCATTTCATATCAATATCCTTTGCTAGCCCCGTTGAGCCTTTAGCCATATTTTTGTTTGAAAACCGGCATCTTATAGCTCCATATCAAAAAAGCCATAACTTTCCCAAGTGTTGGTCCTCGTAAGAGCATGAGAGGGTATCTTTGAAAAACGAGGGTGTGAAAAGTTTGTGGTGTATAGAGGGAAAAATCTTCTCTCCCGTTCCCCTGAAAATAATGAGCCCCACTAGAAAAAATAATAATTATAGTGGGATAGAAAAGAAAGGGGAGGAGAGGAGTTAGCCTAAGAAAAATAAAAGGGAAAGTCGTTAGGTTGTGAGAACTAGGCCAATATCAAAAGAATTGCGCTTAACAAGTCCTTGAATTGAAATAATATATATATACGGGAGAATTGAAGTAGAGTGATCGATCTTGATTTGAGTATTTATTTCATATATGTGAGGATTGTATATGCTTTACTTGGACTGAACTTGTAACTACTAGCTAAATTTTCCCAACCTGAGCCACAGCCCCGTTACAACCAAAACTAAGACCCTATGACTTGTGAATATTGATCTATTTGATAAGAGAATAAGTGCAAGCATATAGTAGAACTTTCCATTCAAATCGAGTTGAGCGCATTGACTATCTAAACACTTGAGAGATGAGTGAATCGATAAAATTCTGTGAGGGACTACTAAGACTTGTTTTCTTGCATGTTCGATTAAGTGCCATTGATGTCCATTCATTTGTGAGTTTATGCTTCCATGACGAATTACGAGATTTTACGACACTTTGACATTTCTGGTTGATTGTATGTATACCCGATGATTAACTTGATTATTCAATCCTCCTCATTTTTTTTGTCATGTGTTTTATTTCTTTTTGCTTGGGGACAAGAAAAGATTTAGGTTTGGGGGGATTTGATGAGTCGATTTTTGATCGTCTCATTTTATTCTATTGAGCCGTGCTTTTGTTTGTTTTTTAAGTGTTTTTGTGCTTTTGACGCTTAGTATGTTATGTTTTTGTCTTTTATGTAGCCAGACAAATATTGTGGTGAAATAGGTGCTTTTTTTGCCAATATTGGAGTTTATGACGATCAAGAGCAAGTCGGGAGCAAGAACAGAGCTTAAACGATGAAGAATGAAGCAATGTCAGTCGTATTTCCTAATTTCCATATTCACTACTACGGATTCGGATGTGTTCTATATGTATATGGATTCCTCGTGAAATCAGCTTCTCAATGGTATATTATACGATAACTTCTTAGGTGCATTGAGGGAGATATAGCTTCCTGACCATGGCCTCACAGTCAGGACCGCACCCCAACCGAGGTCCCAAACACCTGGACCGCGGTACACCCCTGCTGTGCAGAAAATGTGTTTCTGCATTTTTTGTGATTTTTTGATGGGTATAAAAGCGAAAACCCTAGACACAACCCAGGAGGCCGAAAAACTCGATCAAAAAAGGTTCCATCTCATTTTTTTTCTTGTATTCAAAACATCTAGCGATACATTTGTGAGTGATTTTTATTCCTTGTATGAAGATTTAACAAGAATTGGAGTAAGAACATCAAACCTTTCTCGAGAATTCGATTTTGTTTTTGCAAGCCAAGATTTCTACCGTGTTTTGTTTTATGATTTTTGAAATTATTGTCGAAATGATCATGAGTAGCTAATCTTATTGTATGGGTGTTTATATTGAACCACACACATATTCTTAGTTGTTAGTTTTGATTGTTTTTCTAGGTAAGAGTTTTGGATTGTTCCTCTTTTTTTGTTCTTTATAATATATCGTTGTTCTTGATGATATTGTGCACGAATATTGTTTAGATGCAAGAGATCTTATAATTTAGATCATCAAACCTTATTCATAGTTGTTATTATTGTCAAAATCGCGTGTTTTTGTCGGTGTTCACCATCAAACGACCCGATATAAGTGATTGTGAATGTTCTTAACCTTTTTCTGTGATCTTTTAGCGAATTACCCCATCAAAGGTATTTAGCTAGTCGATTGTTAGTAGGGATTCATCCCCATCAAATGAGTTTATCTTGTTTTTTAAAAGAACTATCCCGATTTTTAGAATTTGCCGCCATCAAGCGTATTTCTTTTAATTGTGAGCAATCGGCGATTACAAACCTTAAATTCTTTGAGTATCGAAACTAATGACTGATTACGTATGTGTCGGTGATTCTAAACTCTTATATCATTCTCATAATAGTAATCTATAGGTAATCCTTACCATTAATTCATTCATTTCGTATTTATTTAATTTTCTACACTCGTGTTCTTGATCATGCCTCAATCGAATTTTTCATTGTGATTTGATTTATGTTGCTCTTTTTGTTCTAATTCGAATATTTGCCAAAGAAAATTGAACTTCAAACCGTTTCCAATTCCTTATGAGATCGACCTCAGAGTTACTTGTCGCTACCTCCAAATGAGATTCCTACACTTGCGAGTTTTAATCTGTTCATCAAGTTTTTGGCACCGTTGCGGGGGAGTTGGCGTTTAATTTTTAGTTTTGTTTAAATAATAGTTGAATTATTTATTTTCCGTGTTTTGGCCTGTATTTATTATTTATTTATTTTAACTTTATTTATTTTCTTTATTTTTATTATGTCCATTTCCTTTATTCTCTAAAAATCTTAATCTAGCTCTTTGATATTGCAGCGCTCGGTAGAAGATCGTCTGGAAATCCGCTTCTACCATCGATTGACAAATTGTATACAGTTGGAACAAACCCAAGAAGAATAACACGTTGCGAGATGGACTATGAGAGGAATTACAGTTATCGGGATTGTGGAATGAGTTATTATGATAAGATTTTCAAGTAATTTGAACACCAATGAAAAAAGTTTGCTATGCATATGGAATGAACGGGCAAGGACCTAATGTCTGCCCATATAGCTATGACTTTGAGCGAGAACTGGAGCAATCTTATTGGGCTATGGGGCATAATGAAGAAATGCCTGAATGGGATGATCGGAGGAATGACGACTGGAACGATTATAGAAACACTACTCCACCAAACGAGTATCATCCGGCGCTGAGAAACAACCTAAACACCGCCCCTGAAGATCAAAGATTTGCTTCCACCATAGTCAAGAAGAAGTATGGGCTAATCTCAGTAGTTCAAAGGCCCATTTTAGCAAAGCCGTTGAAGTCTATCCCTCCAGCAAGGAACAAAGGAAGAGGAAGAGAAAGAGGGAGAACCTAAGTTTTTTTGTTTTATTGTCAATCACTTGTTTCTCAGGTCCTTCTTAAGAGCTTGGAGATGGGGATGTTGTCACTATCTACACTGGTTGCAGGTGCGTTAGAGTAGGTGCGGTACGTGGAGCAGGTGAGATGTCTTCATCTATAGCTAACTTGTTGTATGGGATATTAGCTGCAGT
The DNA here is from genome assembly GCA_033398695.1 of Orobanche coerulescens. Classification (NCBI taxonomy): domain Eukaryota; kingdom Viridiplantae; phylum Streptophyta; class Magnoliopsida; order Lamiales; family Orobanchaceae; genus Orobanche; species Orobanche coerulescens. The sequence continues at coordinate 117,611,094 of CM065805.1, forward strand.
TTCTTCAGCTGTGGTGGGAGCATGTGGGATCTCAGTTGTGGTTTCCTCGGTTGCAGTTAGGATTGCAGCTGTAGTTTTCTCAGCTGCAACTGATTCAACTTCTTCTTTCGACTTCGTGGCCTCTTTGTATAAGGATGTTCCAGTCTTCATCCTCTCTAGTAATTCCGCTGCTTTGGGGTGTTTGTCTGCAAACTTTTCCATGGAAACTTGGTCCAGGTGACCAAGTCTCTTGCTGTTGTGGAAATTCTCAGCCTTGCCTCTGGCATTTCCCATGAACTCCATAATCCAACTGATTTGAGTCCTAAAATCCAGTTTGTGAACAAATTTCTTGTTCTCTGTATCCCAGCTAACTTTGTCCACCTCTTAGACTAATTTCCTGTATATGTAGTCAGGCCAATTTATCATTTGGTTCTAACTCATGGCGCCCATGACAATATACTTTGAGGATGACAACAGGTCAAAACTTCCTGCCATGCCCATCACTATTTTGTTTGTGATGTCCAGCATATATCCAAATTCCTTTTGCAGGTCTAATTTTCTTGCAGTGAACTTCATTTTCATCTGCAGGTCAGGCATCTTTATCCACTGCCAGATGTCCACCGGCAACTGTTTTAGGGCTTCGACTGCTATGCCTCGATTTTCCATGTGAAAGGCATTTGCAATGGTCTGTTTTGTTATGACAATGGTTTCTCCAAAGATCGGGCTTTCAATGCCCCTTTCTATGACTTGGGCAACTTCCTTGAACAGCTGTGAAGGGTTGATGTCTAGCAAGTGGTAGATTCCATTTTTCTTCATCTTTTGGATCAGGTATGCCATTAACAAGGAGTTATTTGACTCCAATAACCCGACAAAATCCACGACAATACTGAATATTATCTGCTCTTTCACCATTCTTACGTTGATATCCTTGAAGTAGGTTGATGGATCCATTTCTACAAATTTTCCTAAGATATTTAGTGCAGTGAATTCTAGGTTTTGCTCATCTGGAAAAACTAGGGGTTTTGATTGAGAGTTTTGAAGACGATAGGGTTTTTGAGGAATTTCAGTAGTCTTAAATAGATACTCTGAGCGTCGGTTTTAAAAAATTAATAATCAAATAAATAAGTGGCTGTTCGTGTGACTGATTGGACGACATGATTTAGACGTGGAGTTACTGTGATCGTGTATTTTAACCATGTGTAATAATGAGAAGTGAAAGGAAATTGAAAACTTAGCTGGTTGACTTTTTGACTTCTGATCAGCTGTAATTTCAATTCCTTGCTTCCTTTTTATAATTTTAGCTATGATTCAGATCAACTAACTTTTCTCGTCTGTGCTTCTGATCAGGTGGATTTTCTCGTCTTGTTCTGATCAGTTGACTTTTCTCGTATGCATCAGATCAGGTGAAATTCTCATCTGGTTATGATCATGTTTCTTACCTCATCTGATTCTGTTCCGGTGGATTTTCTCGTTTGCCTCAGATCAGGTGACATTCTCCATCTTTAGCTAGGCATTACATTCCGAGTCCACAAGTACAAGATCCCTGCTTAGTTCAAGAAACCTTTCTTCTGGTAAAGGTTTTGTGAATATATCATCAATCTGATACTCTGTGCTGACTCTTTCTACCCTTACTCTTTTGTTGAGCACATAGTCTCTGATGAAGTGATGCTTGATGTCTATGTTATTTGTTCTCGAATGTAAGACTGGATTTTTTGTTATAGGAATTGCGCTGTTATTGTCACACTACATAGGGACTTTATTAGCAATGATGTTGTAGTCCCTTAGCTGTTCTCTGATCCATAGAATTTGGGCACAACAGCTACCTGCTGCTAGGTATTCTGACTCAGTTGTGGATATTGAGTTGGACACCTGCTTCTTGCTGAACCAAGATATTAATATGGTTCCAAGGAATTGACACGTTCCACTATTGCTTTTCCTATTGATTTTGCATCCTGCATAGTCAGCATCAGAATATCATGATAGTTCAAAGTTGTCATCTTTTGGATACCATAATCCAACACTAATTGTAGTTTTTAGGTATTTGATTGTCCTTTTTGCTACTTCCTGATGAGACTGCATTGGCTTAGAGTAGAATCTTGCATACACTCCTACTGCATATGAAATGTCAGGTCTGCTTGTAGTGAGATATAGTAATGATCCAGTTAGTTCTCTGTAGTGTGTTAGATTTACTGGAATGCCTCCATCATCTACATCAGTGTGTAGGGATGTACTCATTGGAACTCTCAGGGGTTTGGCTGACTCCATGCCAAATCTCTTGATCAGCTCCTTCGTGTATTTTGCTTGGTTGATGAACATTCCAGTGGCAACTTGTTTGACTTGCAAACCAAGAAATAAGTTTAGTTTGCCCATCATGCTCATCTCAAATTCTCCTTGCATGAAATTCGAGAATTTTTCACATAGCTCAGGGTTGGTTGAGCTAAATATAATATCATCCACATATATTTGAACTAGTAGTATGTAGTCTTGATGTTCAATTCTGAAGAGAGTTTTGTCCACCTTTCCTTTGCAAAATCTATTCTTCTCAAGAAATACGGATAGAGTCCCATACCAGGCTCTTGGTGCCTGTTTGAATCCATATATAGCTTTTAGTAGCTTGTATACCTTGTCTCCTTTGACAAATCCAGGGGTTTGCTCAACATAGACTTCTTCTTCGAGTACTCCATTGAGAAATGCACTATTCACATCCATTTGGTAAACTTCAAAATCTTTGAAGACTACATATGTAAGGAACAGTCTGATTGCTTCTAGTCTTGTTACTGGTGCATATGTTTCATCAAAATCTATTCCTTCGCTGAGCATATCCTTTTGCAACCAATCTGGGCTTATTCCTAATAATAGCTCCATCTTCATCACACTTGTTTTTTTAAACCCATTTGGTGCCAATGACTTTCTTCTGATTTGGTCTGTCTGTTAGTTCCCAGACATTATTTCTCTCCATTTGGTTTAGCTCTTCTTACATTGAAATCACCCATGTGTAGTCATCCAGGGATTTATTGTTTTGGGTTCCATTAGAGACATGACGCAAGAGAACATTGCCATTCCTGCTGGTTCTCTTGATTTTCTGGTTTTGACTCCATCAGTTAAGTTCCAAACGTTTTGTTGAATGGGGTGATCCTTTAGCCATTTGGGAGTTTCATCTTCATCTTCTGCTTTTGATCGAGGGTCTTCATCGTTCATTCCCCCTATTGAGTTTCTTTGAGGGACTTTGTCTGACTCTTGCGTCAGCTTGATTTTGACAATCTTTAGCTGCATCTGGTTCAGCTATGATTTGGTCAGTTGCAGTTGGGTCAGCTGTGGTAGGATCAGCTACATTTGAAGATCCTGTCTGATCTGAAGTTGGGTCTTCATCAGCTGTGTCCATCATTATTATATCATTTATGATGACTTCTTCTAGGGAGGTGTTCCACCTGTTTTCTGTACTCAACAATAGATTCATCACAGACAACATGCGGTGGTTCTTCCACCACTAATGTTCTTTTAATAAAGACTCTATATGCCTTGCTTATCCGTGAGTATCCCATAAAGAGACCATCATCAGTTTTTTCATCAAAGGCATTTAGTTGGATTTTTCCATTGTTGTGGATGAAACACTTACACTCAAAGATATGAAAGTATGAAACATCTGGTATTCTGCCATTCCAGACCTCATATGGAGTTTTACTGTGTATCCCTACTATCATACTTCTGTTCTGAGTATGACATGCTGTGTTGACAATTTCAGCATAGAACCTTTTTGAAATATCAGTCTCAGCAATCATTATCCTGGCTGCTTCCTTGAGGGTTTTGTTCCTTCTTTCAGCTACACCATTTTGTTGAGGTGTTCTTGCAGCTGATACTTCATGCTGAATTCTATTTGATCACTATACTCAATTAAGGCTTTGTTGAGAAATTCTCCTCATTTGTCTGATATGATATTTATGATTGATAAGGATTTCTCATTTTGAATTTTCCTTAGCAGCTCAGGTAACTTGGTTAGAGTTTCACTTTTCTTATAGAGAAACACTATCCAACTGTATCTTGAGTAATCATCCACGACTACTAAGGCATGCTTCCTTCCACTAAAAGTTCTTGGCTTGATGGGACCAAATAAATCCATGTGAAGTAGGTCCAAAATTCTATGAGTAAGAGTGGTAGGTTGAATTGAAGGCATCAGCCTGTTATCCCCGGCATACCTTTGATCCGTTGAGTGAGAGCCCTTCCACAAGGGACTCCCGAATCACTATGGCCGACTTTCATCTCTGTTCGACCAGTTGGTCTCACAGTCAGGCAGGCTTATACCATTACGCTCATGAGTAGAATAGACGCTTGAGCCTACCTTCGCACACCATTGAAATAAGCTTTTGTTTGATTGCCTTTCTGGCATGCATCACAGAGAGTTTTCTTCTTAAATACTTCTTCTGGAAGCCCTCTGACCAACTTCTGTGAGCTTATCTTGTTGAGAGCTTTGAAGTTCAGATGACACACTCTCTTGTGCCGGAGCCATCCATTTTCAGATATTGTTCAGGATATGACATAGGTATTGGAGTTGCCTGCATTCTAATCTATCATGTAGACATCCCTTCTTTTGTAGGCTTGTAGTTTCACTTCTCCGCATAAGAGATCAATTACCATGCATTTGAAAATAGTGAAGACTACTAGATTCTTTTCATCACAGAACTGGCTTATGCTCAACAGGTTGTATTTGAGTCCTTTGACATACTGCACTTTTGAGATGATAATGTTTCCTCTATGCATCTCTCCATAACCATTTGTTTGTCCACAAGAGTTGTCTCCAAAGGTTACATCTGGACCTCTTTCTTTGATGTAGTTTGTCAGAACTTTCTTGTTTCCTGTCATATGTCTTGAGCATCCTGAGTCCATAAACCATTCTTCACCTCCTACTCTTGAATTTGAGGTGACCTAATGGTAGTCCTTCCACCTTTTCTGCAATCAGTCAAGCAGAGATTTAGATACCTAAATTTGAGTGGGTTCTTTAAGGTTAGTGGATTTCCTGGAGAATTGATTTCTCCTGGTATTTTGAAAATTGTTTTGGTTATTTCTATAAGGTGCATATTGTCTTGGTCTATATTCTTGATTTGGGTTGTGTATAGGATATGATTGTTAATAGTTTTGATGTGGGCCATTCCTAAATTTTGGCTGAGACCAGTTATTAACGTTTTGAGGTCTCCACACCTGGTAATTTTGAAAGTTTGGATTACCGTGTGGTTTCCATTTACCTCTCCCATTGTGAAATCTATTTTGTGGGAGACTTTGGTAATGTGCAGAATAATGTTTTGGCTGCTGGTGCTGTTTTGCCCATTGCCTAGTCTTTTGTCCAGGTGGCTGCCTTATAAATGTTGGTTGCTGCCGATACTGTTGACTGGGTTGTTGCCTCTTTTTAAATACAGTTTTGTTTGTAGGTTCAGCAATCTGGACATGTGTTTCTCCCTTAATGAAAGTGGTTTTAGAATTTGAGGGAGTATCCAAGTGCTTATTTTAACTAAAGTGTCCTCTGGTTTATACACAAACCATCTAAGGTTATAGTTGCTTTTAAAGATGTTATTTCTTTAGCCTGTGTATTGCTCAGCTGTGTCAGTTTAGAAAACTCAATTTTTATATGAGCAAGTGTAGCTAATTTTTCACTATTTAAAGTAATCAGCCTCTTAATCTCAGTTGTGGTAATTTCAGCTGAGTTATTCAAATTTTTATCTGTCTATTTTTCATGCTCAGATCTGATGTTTGCTAACTCTAGTCTGAGGTTGTCCAAATTATTTTTCAGCTGCCTATTCGTATCCTTCAGCTGTGTATTCTCAACTGTCACAGTCAAGTGTGCAGTTTCTATTGTTTCAAAATATTTTAAAAGATGATTTACGGATTCATGAAGATTAATATCTCCAGACATGTCTGAGCTAAAATATCCTGAAGTTCGAGGATTAGATGTTACCTCTTTATCAACTAGGTTGGCTATCAAGCAGTTGTAGTTGTCATCATCATATGAAAAAAATCCACTGCTTGATTCTACTCTCTCTTGGATTTGATCTTCACCAATGAAAGCTTTTCTTTGGTCTTCCTTTCTTTCCATGTCCTTATTATCATCATCTTTCTTGAGATCAAGGCAATCGAACTGGATATGTCCTGTATTATGACAGTTGTAACATTCTACTTTCAAGTTTCCAGCTTTTTGGTTCCTCTTTAGGTTCTCATTGTAGTTCTTTTTTATATTTTAAGTAATTCTTCCTGAAGTTGCTGCACCATTTCATGATGAATGCCATTTCTTCCACAAAGTTTAGAGGACTTGGAAGATTAACTTCAGCTTGGGTTTTTGCAGGTGACTCTGCTGCAAAAACTATTCATTTTTCAACTTACCCACTAAATGATGAGCAGGGTAGCTCAAACTCAAATGCCTTGAGGTTAGAGAATATTTCTTGGATCTTTATCTTGTTAAGGTCCCTAGATTCCCTCATAGCAACGTCCTTCATGCTACATTATGAGGTAAGAGACATTAGTACTTTTAGAGCCATTTCTCGGTTGCCATAGGTTTTACCAAGAGAGTTCATAGTTGTTTCAGAGGTGGGGTAATCCTCTATTAGTCCACTTCTCTCCAAACCAGTTGGAGATAAATTCATTATAACTTTCAACCAGTGAAATTAATGTTACAATGAATTATGTTACAACAGCTTCCAACCAGTGGAAACCCATGGCCGTTGCAACTCCTTCCCTTAGTTTCTTAACGCCTCTTGATCAAAAACCCATGGATGCCTCAACAACTCGAAATATATCTATCATATTCCAATCAAGAACCCATGGATGTCTTAAAACTGCACACTTTCAAGAACCTCGTTGAAGAAAGTACCCCATACCCAAACTTATAGACAAGAGTGTTGTCTTCTCGAACTTTAATAGCTTCTCATTATTAGCTTTAGATCTTGCTCTTCACGATGTTATAGATTTGATTTGATTGCTTGTAAGCATTGTTCGCATCGTACTTATGCTCAAGTGTTATTCAGATATTTATAGTACGATCTTTGAGCTCTTCATAGCCATTGCATCTTGTAACAAATCTGTCCGTTGGAGTGTGGACTCCATTGTTTATCTTTTCATATCTTTGCAAGGATTTGTCTCTTTCTTCAAATCTGACCGTTTGAAGATGTATGTTGTTGTTGTGCCGCTTTTCTTTGATTACTATAATTAAAGTCTTCAGGGCGCGAATCTCGATGAATATTCTATTCCTTAAATTTTGGGAATTAATCACTTTGTCTCTTTGGTTTTATGTCTGTATGTATTTTGCCGTCATTGTTGACTTTTCAACTTATGCTGACGTGGACAATTGATATCAAATCTTGGCTGATGATTCGTCTGTGATAAAACTCATTTGATATTTCTCTTGGTCAAACCTGGATGATATGTTGGTCAAACCTGGCTGATGTTTTGCCTGGACAAAAGCTGGCTGATATCCGGTCTAGAAAGTTGGGTGCAATTTCCCTTGGTCAACCTCAACTGATATTATGTTTTGACCGAACACGACTAATGTCTGACTCGTCAACCTTAACTGATATTTCGCTTTGACCAAAACTTAGCGGATACTTTGGCTATTATGTTCTTGGCCAAAATTGTCTTCAGATACATTCAGTTGTACTTATGACTTGGTCAAACCCGAATGATATTTTCCTTTGACCAAAACCTGACTGATGTTTTATTGGTCAAACTTGGCTGATATCTTGCATTGACCAAAACCTCGGATGATAATATACTTAGCCAAATTTCTACTTGATCAACATGATCAATACTTAGCCTATTTTTAAAGGTCTATAGAAAATACTCATTTGGTTCTTCTTTATAATGCTAAGTACGTACATATGAAGTAATCTTGACTATAGGTATGACATTATCAACATCTTAAAATTATATTCCTAACAAGTTGTATGGGTGGATTATGATTCTCCAATCAGTGCCTTCAGCTTATTTCTCCAGATACGTCTTTTCTCATCCTTCTCATGTTGCTCAGCTTCTGGTAGCTTCTGTACCTTATGATGAGGACATCTACTTGCATAATGTCCTGGTGTCCTATAGTTATAGCATAGATTACAGTCTCCGGGAGATGGTGAATCAGAGCTTATCGTGTTGAAGGGTTTAGGCTTGTAGTGAGACTTTCCGTATTTCTTAATGAATTTCCGAAATTAGAGCATTAGCAGAGCAATTTCATCTTGTGACAGGATGTCATCATATCTGTCAGCGTATTTGGAAGTGCAAGGGGAAGAGTTGTGTCTCCTATCGGATACAGCGGCCAGTGTTGTAGTCTTGGCAGGGGAATCTTCAGCTTTTTCTCTCATGTCAATATCATACTTGAAAGCTTTGATGTCAGATAAGAGGTCAAAAGTAGAAATACCATTTAGGTTGCTTATACATTGTTCTTTTTCTTTGTCGAGCATTTCTGCATGAGGTTGGCCTTCCATTATTACAGCCTGATTGACCTTTATGATGGTGTACGTCGTTCCTATATTACGTAAATCATTTCTCCTTGCATGGCGGCAAAATGGGCTTCCATTCTGCTTCTCCAGTCATCAAACTCATTAGTGGAAAACATGTGAATTTTATTGATCATTGATGTATCCATGGCAATGATATAGGATGAAAGATACAGACACGAAAATCCAGTTTTTGAAAGCTAGTGATTTAGATCTGATTCAAATTAAAAATCGGCCGGTTCTTTTTAGAATCAACCACTCTGATACTACTTGTTGGTCACAGTATACTATCTTACATCTTAGAAGGTGGGGTGAATAGGTTGTACTCCTTTTCAAGGTTTGTCTTGCATATCGGAAGTCTTATGCTAAGTTGTTGTAAATAAAGTAATTAGACAGTCTCCTGTAGCGTTGTGCTTATAGGGTTTCCACAGTAAGTATACTATAAATCACAGAAAGTATGAAAATAGTAAGTACCTAAAATGAGAACACACGGTTTTAATGTGGTTCGAGGTAAATCCCTCTACATTGACAGATCCTTCACAGAGGAGTAAGAAGTTTATTAAATTCAAGGCATACAAAACTGTATGATTTTAACTAAACCAGTCACTGTATCATTCACACATATTGTTACAACTGACCATAGCCTGAGACATTCACACAGATTGGTTGTAGGATTCTTTGAATTTCTTATTCTCACATAGATTGAAGCTTCCTCTTTGTTTCTTACCACATAGGTCGGATAGTTCAACTTAGTCCACACAGGGCTAATGGTCTCAATAGTAAGTTTGAAGTCATACGAGTTGGAACAGCGGTTGTAGGCTTTGTAAGTCTTCACTGTAGTTCTGTTGTTCTATATTAAGGACTTAGTATTTCTTCACTCAAGTTATACGCTGTATGCTTGAAGAAATATATTGCTCTTAGATAGTGAATGCTTCGGATTTTTGATCAATCAGTAAGTGAGCAATGTCTTCTTGCTTGGACTATATATAACCTTGAAAATAGATCTTTTATAAATATAGTTGTTGGCCGGTTGGTGAGATTTAGATTGATAGAATTCAAATCTTGCAGAATGTTTGAATTAAAGATGTTTCGCATTTAATGCTTCAAATATTTTTTTTGATCAGCATTAAATACTCTTCGATCCGCAGTTTTTTTGGCAGCATTAAATGGTGTCCTGTCAATATTAAATGCTACTTTGAAATAGTGTACACTTTGAAAAAAAAAAGGTTTATCTCAAAACGATTTACATATATAAGTCTAGATCCTGTTAGATTATGTTTTACTTTTCCCACCAACAACTTCTTTAATTTAGCCAACAGTCTTCTTGCTTTAGGCTGAAACTTCCATTTAGCTGTAGGAGATATATTCTGGGAGCTGTATGAAGTTCGCTATAGGGACATGTTATAGGGTGCGTTTATCAAAATACTTAGGGGATTTATTTTTCCAACACTCCTTATAACATCTTAGCCCGCTATCAGTGTCTGGCCTTTGACTGTCACCACGACATTTGGTTTAATAATTTTGGCATTAGGCATTGTCGGACCATCACTATAACATTGGCCTTTGAGATTTTTCACTCTCACGCTTGATGAGGTGATGTATTATCTCTTATTTGGGCTCGATATATCCTTAGTTGTGGGTTCGTGATCAGATCAGATCATAATCGTGACTATAATATCTATGACCCAGTCACCTTAGGATCACTCCTTTCCTTAAGCTTTAAAGGAATATGATATGACATTAGCTTTGCCTAGAACCGCAGCCACGCTGCTAGATTCATGACTTAGACTAACCTGCCCTCAATGCATATAGATAGAAAAAGGAATCTAGAGGCACTCATACAGATTTTAGAGGTAATTTATACCATAAGGTTTGTATTACTTAGTTTCGTACAATACTTACTCCCGATATCTATTAGATAACAATTATTATCCTGATTAACAATAATTATGCATATTATAAGATGCCAACATGTCTATTTTATAATAAATGGACTTGGGTAATTTATAGATATTAACTCAACTGGTTGGTGATTAGTTGTCTATTGTGAGAGTTTTAACTGGTTTTTACTATAAACTAATAAACTTGAATAATTCGGTACGGTTTGATTGTAAATCCAAAAAATTATGAACTTTATGGCAAAAAGTACCTTGTGATGTGAGGATGAAGGTCAAAAATTGCGTAAAAGTTTAAATTTTCAAAAATTACAACTCTGCCCTTCCGAATATTAAGTATTATTATTTTTTATTATGTTTTATCGTATAACTTTGATTAATTCGTTTGGATTCATTTTAACTCTGAGAATTATGAATCAAGTTGCTTTTGTTAATTAAGACTTGTACTTCCAGATTCTGTCCCGTTTTGAGTTTTATTCTTCCAGAAATTATGATTTTGCCCCTTAATTAAGTATTAATGGGAATTTTAGTAATTGGGCCATAACTATTTCGTTTCTTGTCAGATCGACCTTAATTTTTTGGGGTAGATTTGTTATGGTCTTATGAGTCCAAAGATTTCAATCATTCTAGAAATTCTATCTTCGAAATTTTATATTTCTGGAAATTACAGTTTTGACCTCGATTTCTTTAAAATTATATTTTTGCCCTGACTTTCTATCTTAAAGAACTCTGATTTAGGTGAAATTTTATAGAGAACTTAATATTTTAAGACTAATTTTAATGTGTAAATTCCATAATTAAGGAATCCATCAAACTTTTTCTATAAGTTATCTTTTTTTGCCATTCTAGTTTAACTCTTCAAGTTTCGGTTCGATTAGTGAATTTCCCAGTGATCAATTGATCTCTTACCCTAATAAAGTATTATATTAATATATTTTTGTGATTTTAAATCCCAAAGGTCATATTTGCCATATTTAGCAATAAATTTAATCACTGAAATAATATACTCAAATCATCAAAGAATAAAAATCCAACAAGCACAAAGATCATCTCATGCATGATGATAATTTTTTATTTATTTCAAGTCAAACATGAACAATCAAGGTTTTAGTATTTACATTCACCGTCATATATAATATACTAGCATTATTCAAATAAAGAAAAGAAAGAAACACTTTTACCAACTTTGAATTTGGTTTGAAGGAATGTTAAAGATGATGGCTTCGACAAGATGACTCTCCCTCCTTGAGTATATGTGGTTGAACAAAGAAAGAGTTCAAGGATGGTTAGTTTATTTATATGTCAAGGTTTCATAAATAAAATTAGAGTTGGTTAAAGTTTGAATAAATGATTACAACAGGCCGGCCAACAACTATATTTACAACAGATCTATTTCCAAGGTTATAAATAGCCAAATCCAGAGGACTTGCTCACTTACTGATTAAATGATTGATTGAAGCAACTAAAGTACTGATCAACTTGAATACACTAGCAATTAATTTCTTCAAGCCTATAGTACATATCTTTGCTGAAGAAATATTCAGTCCTCAACTGTGAACAAAATTATAATTGATTTAAGCAAACTTTGATCGGTGAGTACATTAGCCCTATGTGGACTAAGAAGGAACCTTTCTGACCTGTGTGGGATAAAGAGAGTTGAGAGCGAAGCTTGAATCTATGTGAGAAGAAGTCAGTTCAAGGAAGCCTACAACTAATCAGTGTGAACGGCTTAAAGATACAATTGGGTGTATCAATCTGTGTGAAAGATATAGTGATGAGTTTAGTTAAAATCATATAATTGCGTATGCTATGATTTTAATAAACTTTTACTTTTATGTGTAGAACATGTTGACATAGAGGACGTCGCCTCAAACCACATTAAACTTGTGGTGTTACTTGTTGTACTTACTACTTACCTACTGCCTCTGATTGTCTTATACATACTCTGAAAAATCTTGTAATCAACGAGCTAACAGGAGAACATTTAGTTATTCTAGTCATATCAACTTGCAATAGTCTTCCGCTACACATTTACATCAAAAAGAGTACAACTTATTCACCCCCCTAAGTTGTCATATTTAAATATACTGTGACAAACATGCATGATGATTGCCATAGCTGCCCACTATGATATGAGATATGGTTGACGGACGTAAAGACGAATTTCCTTAATAGATATTTTGAGAAGAAAATATATATGGAACAACCTATAGGCTTCATGTTTGCTACCGACATTCATAAAATATTTAAGCTTAAGCATGCCATTTATGGGCTAAAATAGGCATCGAGAAGTTGGAACCATCATTTTGACGAAGCCGTAAGACTTTAACTTCGTGCAAAATGACGAAGAGCCTGGTATTTACGGAAAGTTTAGTGGGAGCAAGATCGCGTTCCTAGTACTATATGTAGATGACATTCTACTAATATAAAATAACATGGGGTTGCTTGGTTCAGTGAATGCTCCAGTGTATTCTACATGAAAGATTTTGGAGATTCCTCCTATATTCTTGGAATTCGCTTCTACAGTGATAGAGCAAAGAGAATGATAGGACTATCGCAAGCCCTCTATATAGAAAAGATCTTAAAGGGATTTAGGATGGGGGATTCTAAAAGATGTTTATTACCCATGGGACATGGAATAAATTCTTCACCGATATGTGTCCTCAAAGTGAGGAAGATGAAATGGAGATAAGACAGGTATCATAAACCTCGGCAGTGCGTAGATCATGAACGCAACATTGCGCACAAGACTGGATATTATATATGCTATGAGCCTAAAGAACATTGGGCAGTCATTAAGGACATTCTAAAGTACCTTAGACGGACGAAAGAAATGATTCGTACATAGGTGGTGGAGAACTAGGAGTGGATGGACTCACAGACTCTGATTTTGGAGGCGACGTGGATAAAGGAAAATCCACTTCAGGATACATATTTTACTCTGAATGGTGGAGCAATTCCTTGGATGAGTTCCAAGCAAACTGCTGTAGGTCACAAGTCGTCCAGGAACAAGTCTAGAGGGGGGGGGGGGTGAATAGACTTGTTGAAACTCTTGAACTCTTTTTCCGAAGAGTGAGTTTCTTCAGCTGATAATCAAACAAATGACTTGGAGTCGTTTGTTCTTGGATAAGTGCGGAAGTCAGCTGATGACGAATATAAATTAATCTTAATGAAACACTTAACAATGTATGCAGCAGTTAGAGTATGATGCAGTAAAACAGTAAATAACACAGGCAGTTATAGTGGTCTCAGAGGTGGGGTAATCCTCTACTAATCCACTGTTCTCCAAACCAGTTGGAGATGAATTCACTATAATTCTCAACCAGTGATAAATATTACAGTGATTCACTACACACTACATGACTTCCAACCGGTGGAATTCCGTGCCGTTGTACACACACTTGGCGCCTTGCACCTCTTGATCCTCGATCCTCGGATGCCTTCTGATCCGCTACTTCAACCAATGAAGTACCCGTACTCAAGATTTAAAGACAAGAGTGTTTGTCTTCTCCAACTTAAGAGCTTCCTTGAATATGAACTTTTGGATCTGCTCTTTTCACGATGCTATTTGATTGCTTGAGATTGCTTTGTTTGCTTTGATCGCTAGAGAATATGTTCGCACCGGTAGTTGCTCGTTTCAAATCTTCGGATATATATAGATCACGATCTCTGAGCTTCTTCCTTGTAGCCGTTGCAAATCTTTGAACAAATCCGTCCGTTGGAGAGAGACTTCATTGTTTAATCTTTTACGAGCGTTGCAAGGTGGATTCCCATTATTTAATTTTATCTTCCGACCGTTGTGAGGACTTCTGCATGTGAGCGCCGAATCTTTTGAATATAAAAGGATTAAAGTCTTCACGGTGGGTCAGGATGATTTAATTAAATCATATCTCTTGCGGGAATCACCCCAATTTGTCTCTTCACGTTGCATGTGAGCTTTCCGTAATATTTGACTTTTTAAAGCATGCTGACGTGGACTTGGAGTACTAGGCTGTAGTTGAGTAGGCTGATGTGCAGCTAACTTCTCTGCAGGTAGGTCGTCTCACTGCTCACCGCTTGTGACTTGTCCGATCGTGTGACTTCCCGAGGTACCTCATTTTGATCTGGTCAAACTTCTCGATAAATTTTAGTTGACCAGGCTACTCTGATTGAAGTCATTGTACTTCTCGATGGACTAGGTGTACTTTAGTACTTAGCCGATGTTCAGCCTAGCTAACTTTGGCCTATAGAAGATACTCATTTGGTTCTTCTTTACATTTTGCCAATTTTTATACTTAACATATTTTGGCCTATGGAAGATACTCATTTGGTTCTTCCTTACATTTTGCCAAGTAATAAACATTTGATTTTAAATTAATGACATCATCAAAATCTAACAAGTATTCCTAACAAATTCCCCCTATTTTGATGATGGCAAAACTAAGTAAGAAATCAAATGACCAAGTCTCGCACTTAAGTGCGAGACAAAAGCGAAATCGCCTAATATTGAGACAACTGGAAAATTGTCATTCAACAGATCGTTTCATAGATTTTTCGACTTATCATTGAAATTATACAAGAATGTTTTAAGTACGTAAAATAAAATTACAAGTAAGAAAAATAATTAAAAGATCATCTGCCTCTTCTAGTAGTCGCTTGGCGTGCTTGAATGGTTTGGCTCCGATAGGTCTTACCTTGACTGGAGCAAGGCCATACTTTCTTTTTACCACGAGTGCTGCGAAATCCTGCTCCTGCTGAGATCTGAATTTGTTCTCAAGGCAGACTCGCTTGATTTCCTCCTGGAGTTGTAGTTCATCAAGTTCACCATCCATGCGGATTGGTGCTTCTTCAGCTCTGAATAAGGGAATCATAGGAAAGGCTTTTTGCTCTTTTGCGTACTTTTCGTAATGTATTTAAAGCTTAGGGTGAACTTCTTCCATCCAGTTTATGAAAATCTCCTGTGGGGAGAGTTTGTCATCTTGAAGTAGTTCCCACACATAATAGTCTCTGATGAACCTTTTCCTAGCAGCTCCCCACATTTCAAGAGCTTCAAATGGGCAGAAATCTTCAACAAACCATAGCTCCTACCCTTCCCATTCAAGAGTAGGTTCAAAGCCGCCTCTGGTCCTTCTGCGCTTCCCTTCAGGCTGGTCAGCCTTGTCTTCTGGATCTACAGGTTCCTTCCTCTTCAGGCTAGAGGGTCCTTCAATCTGAGGGACATCCTGCTTTTTCTTACTTCGATTTCCCTCTCTTCCCCGAATCGTCTCTTCGCCCTTTTTGCAAGGATCATTGTGGGTTGTCAACTTTTGCTCCATGCGGCTCATCCAATCGGACATGCCAAAGGGCATTCTGTTGTTTGTAGGAGGAGGAGGCCGAGGGATTTCTCGCCAAGTAGGGTGTCAATCTTGGCATTTATGGTCAAGGTCGGGAGTGACTGAGTTGACAACAGACTCCCAATGGTGTCTCGACAATCAGCTTGATCGGCTCGGTCATGGTAGGTGATAATCGAGCCGATGGGGAGTGTTCTCCGATCCTTGACAAGGGAGCCACTAGGCTGCAGGCTCTGGCTGCGGCAGTAGGTCGATTGAGTCTTCTCAGGGTCCCCGACTGAGTCCTCTGCCCGGCTCTGCGTCTAGGTACGGTGTCTGGGAGGTACAACAATCCTATCTGCAGCCTTCGTTGGTAGGCTCGGCTCCTGCTCCGGCTCCTTCTCTCTTTCTTCCTCTTTCCCTTCTTCTTCTTGATTTCTCTTTTCTCCTTCTCCAGTTTTCTTTTTCTTCTTCTCAGTTTTTCTTTCTCTTTTTCCTCATCTTTTTCTTTTTCTTTTTCTGCTCCTCCTTCACCTCCATCATCATGATCATCATCATCATCATCATCCTTAGCATCGTCCTTCTCCTTATCTTCTCCTTCATCATTATCATCATCCTCCTCCTTATCTTCTTCTTCTTCTTCCTGATCAACTTCTTCTCCTTCTTCATCTCCTTCATCAGCTACTTCTTCTGTTTTCTCAATCTCCTCTGTCTCCTTTTCAACTGGTATGTATTCTTCAGGTTCTTTTTCTTCTTCATCCTCTTCAACCAAATTGATAATTTCATTCTCTTCATCAACTTCTTCAATCCTAATCTCCTTTTCTACTTCCTCCTCTTCCTCCTCCTCTCCAAAGCTACCATCAAAAATACTGAGCATTATAGAGTGTATAAAATGGTCCATGTTTGTCTCAAAATGTGACATGAACCAGTTATCCTGGAAGAGTAAAGCTAAATCTGACTCTTTGCAAAAATCAGTCAGAACATCCTCCGTGGCTTGGGGGTATTCCCAACCACTAGTTTCAACAAAAGTTTGAAAATTTGTAAAGGACATGGTTTTGAGAGTTTTCCACTCTTTAAAAATATTTACGAAAGAGTGTTTTTCTGCTTGCGGTTTGACAAGCTGAAGTTGCTCAATAGAGAGATTAAAAGTATTATTTTCTAAGAGATTGAAAGTGTAATCGCTTCAGAATAGATATAACAAGACCTGCTTCCTCTTCTTCGGTCATGTACACTGGAGGTGTAATAACAGGTACAATTCGAGTTTCGGTATACAGTGCGGTGTCCGATGAGCCGGTGATGAACCGATGGGTGGTATCTTGCTCAGCCGCTCTCCTTCGCCGACAGAAGCTTCCTTGGCCTCTTTGGAGAGGGTTCGGGTGATGACCGCAGTTGGAAGGTCCTTCGGGGCTGGTCCCCTTCTCTTGAATCGGATGGCGATTGGTGTATCGTCAGACTCATTCTCGGACTCGACTGCAGTTCCGATCTCAGCTGCAGGTTGGTCCGAGTCTGATAAATTGTATCTTGGACAAAAGCTTGAGTCTGGCAGATCCTTCAACAACTGGGCTGCCCTCCCAGTGACTCCAACCTTCTTCTTGTCATGGTCCATGTGACCTAGCCTCTTGTTTGGGTGGAAAGGGTCAATGTTTCCCTTGGCCACTCCAGTCTGCTCCAAGAACCAACTAAGATGCGTTCCGAACGCCAACTTAGTCTTGAACTTCTTCTCACCTTCGAGCCATTCGACCTTGTTCACCTCGCGAACAAGTTGCCTGAAAATATAATCGGCCCAATCAACTTCCTCTCGTTGAATTAACGCACCCAACACCATGAATTTTGAAGATGACAGTTGGTCATAGCTTCCTGCCATTCCCATGACTATCTTGTTTGTGATGTCCAGAGCGACTCGATAAACCCTCTTCAACTCATTTCTCTTCGCTGTAAACTTCAATTTCTCTGGGATGTTTTCGATTTTGATCGTCTTCCAGGTTTCGGCGGGTGATTGTTTAAGAGCTTCGACCGCCAAGCCGCGATGTTTCATCCCGAATCTTGACGGATCTTCTCTCGATCTATGGTGATAGGGATTCCGCCCGAGCCGTTAATCCGTGCTGAACCGTGAGAGGCATTACGATAAAATTCGACGACATCTTCCTTGAACAAATCATGCGGGTTGATGTCGAAACGGTAGATTCCGTTCAGCTTCATCGCCCGGATTAAGTCGAGCATATCGAAGTCCTCTAGATTCGCTTCTAATAATCCTTCGAAATCGACGACCATGGAGAAGATGACCTGGTCCTTCATCGCCTTCAAGTTTGCTCCTTCAAGAGATGCCATTTTGGTCTGATTTCGTTGACTGTTGACCACTCTGCAACAGGTGAGTTGACTTCTCGCCTGGTATTCTGTACAGCTAAGTTGCTTATTCTGGCCTTCGTCTTCTCGCCTGCATCAGCTTAGGCTGATTCTGAGGGTCCGTCCTTCCTTCAACTCGCTTCAGAACTAGATTCCCAATCTAGTAATCCAAGGTCTCTGCTAAGCTCTAGGAATCTTTCTTCTGGCAATGGTTTGGTGAAGATGTCAGCTATTTGGTAGTCTGTGCTGACTCTTTCAACTCTAACCCTTTTGTTAAGCACATGGTCTCGAATGAAATGGTGCTTAACGTCAATGTGCTTCGTCCTTGAGTGCAAAACCGGATTGTTGGTTATTGCAATAGCACTATTGTTGTCACACCATATTGGAACTTCGTTGGCAATAATATTGTAGTCCCTTAACTGTTGTCTGATCCATAGAATTTGTGCACAACAGCTACCTGCAGCTAGGTATTCTGACTCTGTAGTGGAGATAGAGTTAGAAACCTGCTTCTTGCTAAACCAGGATATCAGTCTGGTTCCTAGGAATTGACACGTTCCACTAGTGCTCTTCCTATTGATTTTGCATCCTGCGAAATCCGTATCTGAGTATCCTGACAGCTCGAAGTTGTCATCCTTGGGGTACCACAGTCCAACATTAATTGTAGACTTTAGGTACTTAATTATTCCTTGGCTGCATCTAGGTGTGATTGCTTTGGCTTGGACTCGAATCTTGCACAAACTCCAACTGCATATGATATGTCTGGCCTGCTTGCAGTTAGGTACAGAAGAGATCCGATGAGTCCTCTGTGGTGGGTTGAGTCCACTGATATTCCTGCCTCGTCTGCATCCAGGTGAGTACTTGTGCTCATTGGAATTCTTGCGGATTTGGCTGATTCCATTCCATATCTCTTGATGAGATCTCGGGTATATTTTGCTTGGTTGATGAAAATTCCTTTTTCCATCTGCTTAACTTGTAATCCGAGAAAGAAGTTAAGCTTTCCCATCATACTCATCTCAAATTCTCCTTGCATGAGGTTGGAGAATTTCTCGCATAGCTCTGGATTGGTTGATCCGAATATGATGTCATCCACATAAATCTGAACTATTAATATGTGGCCTTCGTGTTCCACTCTGAATAGGGTCTTGTCCACTTTTCCTTTGCAAAATCCATTTTCTCAAGAAACACGACATGATTTCATACCATGCTCTCGGTGCTTGCTTGAGTCCATACAGAGCCTTCAATGACTTATAGACTTTGTCTCCTTTGACAAAACACAGGGGTTGCTCTACATAGACTTCTTCTTCTAGGACTCCATTTAGAAACGCACTTTTCACATCAATCTGTAAACTTCAAAATCCTTGAATGCATATGCGAGGAATAGTCTGATGGCTTCTAATCTTGCAACAGGTGCATAAGTTTCATCAAAATCTATTCCCTCACACTGTGCATATCCTTTTGCTACGAGTCTGGCTTTATTCCTAACAACAGCTCCGTCTTCATCACTCTTGTTTTTATACACCCATTTGGTGCCAATAACTTTCTTGTGATTGGGTCTGTCTGTTAGTTCCCAAACTTTGTTTCTTTCCATCTGCTCCAATTCCTCTTGCATAGCATTAATCCATGAATAATCTTCCAAGGCTTGTTCTGTAGTCTTGGGTTAAATTTGTGACATGAAACATGAGAACATCGTCATTCCTGCTGGTAGAGTTGACTGTCTTGTCTTGACTCCATCAGTCAACTTTCCGATGATTTGTTGAATTGGATGATCCTTGAGCCATTTGGGGATCTCGTCCTCTTCTGGGTTTGTTCCCCCTGTTGGATTGCTCTGGTGGTTATCTGCATCTGCTGGATTCTGGTCTGCAACTGGATCAGCTACCGCCTTGTCATCTGCAGCTTGGTTACAGGCTGCAGATGAGTCTTTGTCGGCTCATTTGGGTCTTCTTTAGCAAGAATCGATCGGATAGGTTTGGTGATCTGTCGATCTGCATTGGATCTTCATCACCGCGGTTGGGTCATCGAGCTAATCTGCAGTGAGTCCACCATTCCCGGTGTCATGTACAATGACTTCTTCAAGGGTTCCGACTTGAGCTTGTTCTCAATTTGCTCAAGTTGTTTCTGTACTCAACGGTAGATTCATCAAAAACAACATGGGGTGTTTCCTCCACAACTAAGGTTCTTTTGTTGAAGACTCTATATGCCTTGCTTCTTTGGGAATATCCCATAAATAGACCATCATCGCTTTAGCATCAAAGGCATTTAGTGTGTTTTACCATTGTTGTGGATGAAACACTTGCAACCAAAAACATGAAAGTAAGCAACGGAGGAGTTCTATTATTCCAAACCTCATAGGAGTTTTGCCATGTCTCCTACTATCATACTCCTGCAGGTGTGGCAGTGTGTTAATGGCTTCAGCCCAGAACCTCTTGGGTAGGTCTGCTTCTGCAATCATGGACCTTGCTGCTTCCTTCAGGGTTCTGTTCCTTCTTTCAGCAACACCATTCTGCTGGGGCATCCTAGCTGCAGAGAGCTCATGCTGGATCCCATTCTGATCGCTGAAATCAGTTATCGCCTTGTTGAGAAACTCTCCGCCTCTATCTGATCTGATCTTGATTATGGAGAGGGATTTCTCATTCTGGATCCTTCTCAGCAGCTCAGGTAACTTGGTCAAGGTTTCACTTTTCTTGAATAGAAAGATGATCCAAGTGTACCTTGAATAATCATCTACAATCACAAGAGCATGCTTTCTGCCGCTCAAAGTCCTTGGCTTGATGGGACCAAATAGATCCATGTGGAGTAGATCTAAGATCCTTGTTGTGAGCGTTGTAGGCTGCACTGGCTTGAACGACGCCTTGGTCTGCTTTCCCTTCTGACATGCATCACAGAGTGCTTCCTTCTTGAATGCTTCATTTGGAAGTCCTCTGACTAGCTTCTGAGAGCTAATCTTGTTGATGGCTTTGAAGTTCAGGTGACATAGTCTTTTGTGCCACAGCCATCCATTCTCAGCTATAGTCTTGGATAGAAAACAGGAGTTAGGTGTTCCTGTGTTCCAATCAATCATGTATACATCTCTTCTTCGGAAACCTTGTAGCTTTATTTCTCCAGATAAGATGTCTATCACCATACACTTCAAAATGGTGAAGACTACTAGATTCTTCTCGTCGCAGAACTGGCTTATGCTCAGGAGGTTGTACTTGAGCCCTTTGACATAATGAACTTTGGATATTACAATGTTTCCTCGGTGCTACTCTCCAAAGCCTTTTGTCTGTCCTCTAGAGCTATCTCCAAAGGTTACATCGGGACCTCTTTCCTTGATGTATTTGGTCAGCATCCTCTTGTTCCCGGTCATATGCCTCGAGCATCCAGAGTCTACAAACCATTCTTCTCCTCCAAAATTTGAGCTTGAGGAGATGTGGTTGTAGTCCTTCCATCTTTTCTGCAATTAAACAAGCAGAGATTTAGGTACCCAAACTTGTGTGGGTCCTTTGGGGTTAGTTGGTTTCCTGGAGAATTGATTTCTCCTTGGATTATAGGAATTGTTATTATTATTATAACCCTTATATGGTGCCTGTGGTCGAGGTCTAAATCTCCTGGTTGGATTGTATACCGGATATTCCTCAAAATAGTGTGGGCCATTTCTAAATCTAGGCTGAGACCATTTGTTAAACCTTTGTGGTCTCCACACTTGTTCATTTTGGTAATTTGGATAACCTTGAGGTTTCCATCCCCTCCCATTATGAAATCTATTTTTGGGGAGTTGTTGGTAATAGTGGGCATGTTGTGCAGAACTTTGCTTTTGCACAGGCCACTTGCCTGTCGCTGTCTAGGTGGGCATGCAGTGTAACTTGACTGCGGCTAGACGTTTGACTGGCCGTTGCTGTTTTTGAAAATCGGTTTATACAGGCTCGTGATCGAGACCATTGTTTCTCCCTTGATAAACTTGGTTTGAGAACTAGAGGGAGTGTGAGAATCATATCAAGGCTGATTTGGTATATAATGACCTTTTATAAGTACACAATTCGCGAGTTGGAGACGCCTTGGGGAGGTTATTTCCTGCTGAGTTTTATTTAATCGTGCGACTTAGTAAACTCGGCTTTGGCATGAGCAAGTGCGGTGACTTTTCTTTAAGTAAAATATTCACCGGTCTATCTCAATTGTATTGACACTTGCACAGTTTTAAAATCACCGTAGTTGTCTCAACCTTATTTAAATCTAAATTTGAGTTTTTCGAAATCATTTTTCAGCTGCCTATTCTCATCTTGCAGCTGAGTCTTCTCTGCTGATACAGCTTGGTGTGCAGATTTAAGTGTTTCAAAATCTTTGAATAACTGATTTACCGATTCATGTAAATCCATATCTTGTGACATGGCTGAGCTATTATTTGAACCGGTAGGTTTAGAGGTTACCTCTTCATCAGCCAAGTTTGCCATCAGGCAATCATACTCCTCGTCGTCATCAGAAAAGAAACCGCCGCTTGATTCGACATGCTCCTCGTCTTCTCCGATGAGAGCTAATGTGTCCCAAATCTCTTTGGCATTCTTACAATTTTTGATCTTGACCATTGTGGATTTGTCAAGAGTTTGGTATAGCACATCTCTGGCCCTGTTGTCAAGATTGGCCAGCTTTCTCTCTTCGGGGGTCAGCTCCGTTCTCTTCTTGGGAATCTTTTCGGGCCTCCCAGCTGCGATCTCCTCGGCTGTGTTGTCCTTCTCGAAAATGAATGGACCGTCTTCAATGATGCACCACATGTCGTCATGGATTGAAGATAAGTGTGCCTGCATTCTTATCTTCCAGAGATTATACTCGTCAACTGAAAAGACAGGTAGTCTAGAGTGCATGTGTTCCATTATAACGTGAGAGATAAGATATATATCTAGTATATATCTGGTTCGTGAGAAAAAATGAACCAACCTCTCTGATACCACTTGTAGGTCACAAGTCGTCCAGGAATAAGTCTACAGGGGGGGGTGAATAGACTTGTTGAAACTCTTGAACTCTTTTTCCGAAGAGTGAGTTTCTTCAGCTGATAATCAAACAAATGACTTGGAGTCGTTTGTTCTTGGATAAGTGCGGAAGTCAGCTGGTGACGAATATAAATTAATCTTAATGAAACACTTAACAATGTATGCAGCAGTTAGAGTATGATGCAGTAAAACAGTAAATAACACAGGCAGTTATAGTGGTCTCAGAGGTGGGGTAATCCTCTACTAATCCACTTTTCTCCAAACCAGTTGGAGATGAATTCACTATAATTCTCAACCAGTGATAAATATTACAGTGATTCACTACACACTACAACAGCTTCCAACCAGTGGAATTCCGTGTCGTTGTACACACACTTGACTGCCTTGCACCTCTTGATCCTCGATCCTCGGATGCCTTTACAGTCTGCTACTTCAACCAGTGAAGTACCCCGTACTCAAGATTTAAAGACAAGAGTGTTTGTCTTCTCCAACTTAAGAGCTTCCTTGAATATGAACTTTTTGGATCTGCTCTTTTTCACGATGCTATTTGATTGCTTGAGATTGCTTTGTTTGCTTTGATCGCTAGAGAATATGTTCGCACCGGTAGTTGCTCAGTTTCAAATCTTCGGATATATATAGATCACGATCTCTGAGCTTCTTCCTTGTAGCCGTTGCAAATCTTTGAACAAATCCGTCCGTTGGAGAGAGACTTCATTGTTTAATCTTTTTTGAACGTTGCAAGGCTGGATTCCCATTATTTAATTTTATCTTCCGACCGTTGTGAGGACTTCTGCATGTGAGCGCCGAATCTTTTGAATATAAAAGGATTAAAGTCTTCACGGTGGGTCAGGATGATTTAATTAAATCATATCTCTTGCGGGAATCACTCCAATTTGTCTCTTCACGTTGCATGTGAGCTTTCCGTAATATTTGACTTTTCAAAGCATGCTGACGTGGACTTGGAGTACTAGGCTGTAGTTGAGTAGGCTGATGTGCAGCTAACTTCTCTGCAGGTAGGTCGTCTCGGCTGTTCACTGTTTGTGACTTGTCTGATCAGGTGACTTCCCTGAGGTACCTCGGCTGCAGTCTGGTCAAACTTCTCTGATAAATTTTAGTTGACCAGGGCTACTCTGATTGAAGTCGGCTGTACTTCTCTGATGGACTAGGCTGTACTTTAGTACTTAGCCGATGTTCAGCCTAGCTAACTTTGGCCTATAGAAGATACTCATTTGGTTCTTCTTTACATTTTGCCAATTTTTATACTTAACATATTTTGGCCTATGGAAGATACTCATTTGGTTCTTCCTTACATTTTGCCAAGTAATAAACATTTGATTTTAAATTAATGACATCATCAAAATCTAACAAGTATTCCTAACAACTGCGACTGCACATTCTGTTGTAAATAGTGCCCTAGGACATTTAATGTGTCTAGATTGGTTAATTATCACATATAAAGTTATTTGGTATTTGTTTCTCGTTGATTATTAAAATATTTGCATGTTTTATATTATAATAATTGAAAAATAGTTATTCACAAATAATAAGATTATTCAGATATCCCTAGTCCAATCACGTAGAGTAGAGACTCGAGTGATTAATATACTAGTATAAGCTTGATGATAATCATTGGATGATTTTGCGTATGGTATGGATCAAACGTATGGCTATAGGTTGGAGAGTGTAATATTTTATAGACTCGCATTGAGATTACTGCATGGGAATATCATAAGTGAATCTCAATATAACAGTATGCCAATAAATCCTTGAACCTGATATTAACATAGAGTCCAGCATGATAACTGTTATGCCTTGATATACTCCAACATCATATGAAATATTGGGATCATAAAGATTAGCGATCGGGATTAATGCGAGCCATGTAGAGGGTAATGAATAATCCAGAGGGGAGTTGTCCCTCTCTTTCAGGAGGGACATTTCTGTTGGGCCCTAGATAAGTAGGACTGAAAAAAAGCATGACCACGCTCAAACGAAAAATTCATTTGATTCAATCAGCACACTTAAGATCGAGAAAGTATTTGAACATAATAAGTATGACAGTTTCCATGACTTAGTTCAAATATGATATAGCACGACAAATAGACTTGAAACGTTAAATAGTTTAACGGAGTATAAACTTTTATTATTTGGGTAGTCATAATATCTTACTAGAGACCGATTATGATCTATTATTTAATAAAGTATTAAATAACTGTCAACATCATATAAGCCTTTTGGGTCACAAATACGATAATGAAACACAAGCAAGAATAATTAATAGGTATAATGGATATTATATTTATTAAAGAATTAAATAATGAGTAATATATAATATGGGATATTATATATTATATTATTTAAATTAGATAAACTGGGTATAGTAAATATAATATTTGATATTATATTTATTAGTTGATTAAATTAGAAGTAATATAAAATATATGATATTATATATGATATTATATATATCGTATTATTTAATAAATTGAATGGTAACTAAGCAAATATTAGAGTTTAACTCTAGAGTTTACTTAGTATAGATAGGGGATCTATGATAAAGGAGTTGTCTTAAGAAAGAGATCACAGCCCTAGTTGTGAGAACAAAAAAAAAAACGACCCCCTCCCTTATATAATTGGCGCCCCTTTGTTGATCTTGATCAATAGAGCAATCCTTCTGGCAAGTGATTATTTGTTGCACTATTAATAAATATTATTTGTAAGGATCTAGCGATCTGACTTGTGCAATTATTCATGCGTGGATCACCGAAAGAAGAAGGTGGCTCTCAACAGCTTCTGGTCTGGATATAGACCTGTTCGTTGGACTAAGTTAATTCGTCGAACCCTTTTAAGTAAACAATTAAATTACTGGACGAAATCCTCATCTTCGATTTTCCTTTATTATTCCTGTAATACCCGAGATTTCTGATATGTATTTGGAACTTGTGATATTGTAATCGTTGTACTTGATCTGAGTATTATTCTCCGTATTTCATAATCCGATGTTGTCGAGCGTATGATTTCATGTATGTTATTTAGAAAATTGTAATTCTGCACATGTAGCGCACGCTATCGGCTATGTGTAGCGCACGCTAACATGGATTCATAGCGCACGCTACAAAGGAACATTAGCGCACGCTATGCGTGGTCAATTTGATTGAGACGTGCGGTAGGTGAGATCTGGCCGGGGACCCCTGTCGGATTATGTCGGGAAAAGCCAAGTCAACGCCTTAGCACACGCTACAGGCATGTGCATAGCGCGCGCTAAGCGTTGAGTACAGTTAAGTTAACGTGCGCTATCGGGGATAAGTTAACGTGCGATACGTACGTAACGTACGTTATGATGTCAGCCGAGTCAAACTGTCAGTCCGTGGCTAGCGTACGCTAGGCTTATACGATAGCGTACGCTAACAGGCAGGCTTAGCGCACGTTACGTAGAGTACGTAGCGCACGCTAAGCACTCCAGGCAGATTGTTTATTTTGAGCTTTTGGGCCGTAGACCGAATTGTTAGGCCATCGTTCGACTAGAGATGATTTGCATATCATTTCTTTTGTTAAGGTTCGAGCTTGCTACGTTGATCGAAGGAGGCGGCCTTCGAGTGTGTTGAGATCATTGAAGTATTTCGTTCTTGCCATCTTCGAGGCAAGTATCGTAATATATTAATATTGGTATTTTTAGCATGCGTGTGATTTTTCATGTTGTTGAACATGAGATTTATTTCGTTGAATTGTCATGATATTCGTTATCTAGTGTTTGTATGTTCATGTTGATGGACATAATGATTTGGCATATGTGTATGCATGAGTTGTGTTTGTGTACGTTGTACGATCTATGCTGAGGGCGCTGGATCGGATGTCCACCTCGTGTTGGTCCGACGGGATCATCTTGGGATCTAGGCTGAGGGCGCTGGATCATTGGATGGGTTATTTCCACCTCGTGTTGGTCCGACGGGATCATCTTGGGATCTATGCTGAGGGCGCTGGATCATTGGAATACCCATGCTGTGTTAATGGAATCTTGTGGATTCGCATTGTCGGATTCCGGTAGCGGAAGTCCGTGTGGTGTATCTTGTTATGTATTGTTGATGCATATTCGAATTGTTTAATATGATACTTGTACTAGCATCGTTTTGCTAACCCCTTCGGGGGTGGACATTTGTTTTGATGTTCAGGTAGCCGAGGAGCAGGGAAACAACCACAGTACCGACGTGACCGAAGGGGTTCAGTGATGTTTGTTGTTGGTGGTGATTTGTTTTCTTGTTTTGAGTTCAGTACTCGAGTACGCGTGTCGTATTAAAATTATTTCGATATGGTTGTATAAATTACTCGTTGAACCAGTTGTTCGGTTTTGCAAACTTGAATTTCCGATGATGATGATGTCTTATATTTACCTTTCTTTTAAATTAGCCTTGTAAATCCTTACTTAAAGGGTTTACGGCGCTGTAATTATTCCGAATATCTCGGGGTGTTACATAATATGGTATCAGAGCTAAGATTTATGGATATCTTGGCAGTCGGGTTTTAAGTTGGGTCTGTTTACGTTATTGATTTACGAGTCATTCGTAACATCACTTTTCAGCCAAAAGTCGTCATGTGGACCGTGGTTGTAAGTCTTTTAATCTCTTATACTACCGTTTTACTTAATTACTGTTTTGTGAGTATTGACGGACTTTATTTCGAAAACTTTGTCCTGGATATTGAGGAATTGTGTTTACAGTATGTTGAGAGGAGGACGTGGACGCGGACGCGGTCGTGGACGCGGACGGGGTAACATGAGACAGGAGGATTCCGCAACTACCCCGGAATTATCAGCTAGTCGAACCGATTCCCATTCTGGAGTGCAGCAAGGATCAGCGAATGACGACGCAAATCCTAACATGCCGGGAGTGCTTCAACAAGTGGTGGCGCAGATAAACCAGTTCGCCCAGGTAGTCGACCGCATGCAGACGGCGATGGGACAGCAGCACCACGAGGATAACCGGGGAGACAAATGGCTTGCTGAGGTGGTCAAATTGCACCCGCCAAAATTTGACGGAGCTGCGGAGGCAATTACTTGGGATCACTGGCTCAAGGAGTTAGAGAAGATTTTCGCGGGTCTTAACTGTCCCGAGGATCGGAAGGTTCCCATTGCCCAGTATTTTTTGACTGGGGAGGCCTTTGATTGGTGGGAAGCTATTCGACCCGAGAATCATAATGCGGACTGGATGGAATTCAAATTAATGATGGAAGCACAGTATTGTCCTCGTCCAGTTAGAGAGGCAAAGATCCGAGAGTTCTTCTCACCACATAGTTCGGAAGCATCTGTGACAGATCTAATCAAAACTTTTAATCATCAGCTGACTTGTGTGCGACACTTGGTCAGAACGGAGGCGGAAAAGATTTTTCATTTCGATATGCGGACAGAGATTCAGCAGTACATGTCCGGATTCAAGTGTACTACGTTGCGACAATATCAAGACAAAGCACTGGCCTACGACATGAAAGAGGCGGAGGTGGAGAAATCAGTGGAGGCAAAGAAGCAGAAGGTGACCGACGACTTTTCAGAAAACAAGAGTGGTGGACCCCGCAAGGGCCAGTCTTCCTTTTATTCGGCTAGGAAACCTCCACATCCTTCCAGAGGTGGGAAGAAGTTTCGGACTACATCAGCAGTTCCGTACGCATCAAAGAAATGCTACAACTGTGGTCGAGCAGGGCATATTCGACGTGATTGCCCCGCGTCTTCTGTGACTTGTTACGATTGTGTACAAGAAGGGCACCGTGCGGCCTTCTGTGGAGTTGCTACTAGATCTTTTGGTACTCGCACTCCAGCACCAGTTCCGAAGGAGACAAGTGTGAATCAGACGCAGCAGAGTGGATTTCAGCAGCAGAACGTCGGGAAGAGAGATACACCCGATCTTTGGTCCGTTCCTCCGCTGTCGAGATGAGGACATCGGCGATCGTAACACCTTTGTTGCATCAGGTACGATTCAGATCCTTTTGCAACCAGTTAGTGGTTTATTCGATTCCGGAGCTACACATTCTTTTGTATCATTGAACTGTGTAAATCGTTTAAAAATCTCGTGCTTATCTGATTGTGAACCATATGTTGTGGGTTTGCCGAGTGGAGAGAGAATTGTGGGAACCCTAGAGGTTAGAGATTTTCCAGTGTCTATAGGAGGGAGAGATTGGCCATCGAATCTTATTGTAGTTGACATCTACGGTGACGATTTAATTCTCGGAGATGATTGGCTCAACCGTTATGGAGCTTTCTGAATTACCGAGAGAGAGTCATTTCTATCATTGCTGATGATGGATCTGAACACTTATTCCAAGGATGGAGACCAGGAAGCTCGGGAAAATTGATCAAAGCAATGAAAGCCGTGAAATTACTGAAGCAGGGATGTCACAGACTTTGGTGCTATGCCATGAGGAAAGAGGAAGGAGTAGAGCTCTCGTCTATTTCAGTTGTGAATGAGTTCTCAGATGTATTTCCTGATGAACTACCTGGGTTACCTCCGCAGAGACAAGTGGAGTTCACTATTGAATTAGAGCCTGGAGCAGCTCCTATTTCCAGAGCACCATACCGCATGGCGCCAACCGAGATGTATGAACTCAAGAAGCAATTGGAGGAATTGTTACAGAAGGGCTATATTCAACCTAGCGTTTCTCCTTGGGGAGCGCCCGTTCTCTTTGTCCGGAAGAAAGACGGATCCCTCCGACTGTGTATTGATTACAGGAAGCTCAATAAGATGACGATCAAGAATAAGTATCCTCTACCTCGGATCGACGACTTGTTTGATCAACTGCAAGGGGCAAGGGTATTCTCGAAGATTGACTTGCGATCAGGATACCACCAGTTGAGAATTAAGGAATCGGATATACCAAAGTCTGCTTTCAGGTCCCGGTACGGGCATTATGAATTCGTAGTGATGCCGTTTGGACTTACCAATGCTCCTGCGGTGTTCATGCAATTGATGAATCGGGTATTCTTGGAATACTTGGATAAATTTGTGGTCGTCTTCATTGATGACATCTTGATATATTCGAGGGACGCAAAGGAGCATGCCGAACATTTGTGTGTGGTTTTGAGCACTTTGAGGAAGGAACAGCTGTATGCAAAGCTTTCTAAATGCGAGTTCTGGCTCAGGGAGGTAACTTTCCTCGGGCATGTGATATCAGCTGACGGAGTTCAGGTGGACCCGAAGAAAGTCGAAGCAATCTTGGAATGGGAGGCTCCTATTAACGTGAAAGAAGTCCGGAGTTTCTTAGGACTTGCTGGATATTATCGCCGCTTTGTAGAAGGATTTTCCAAGATTTCTCGTCCGCTCACTCAGCTGTTACAGAAAACTCAAAAGTTTAAGTGGGACGAGAAATGCCAGGCTGGTTCTGATGAGCTTAAGAAGAGACTAACGACAGCACCTATATTAGCATTACCAGATGGAACTGATGGGTTCATGGTGTACAGCGACGCTTCAAATCAGGGTCTGGGATGTGTGTTGATGCAAAGAGATAAGGTGATTGCCTATGCTTCTCGGCAGTTGAAACCATACGAGGTTTACTACCCGACTCATGATCTGGAGTTAGCAGCTGTGGTCTTTGCATTGAAAATTTGGAGACATTATTTGTACGGCACTCATTGTCAGATCTTTACCGATCATAAGAGCCTCAAGTACATTTTCAGTCAGAAAGAATTAAACATGAGGCAGAGAAGGTGGCTGGAATTGATCAAGGATTACGACTTGGAGATTCTCTATCATCCGGGGAAAGCAAACGTAGTAGCTGATGCATTGAGCCGTAAACCTGTTTCTATTTGAGTGTTTGAAGCACTTACATCCCAAACCAGTATTCAACGAGAACTGATCCGCGAGGGGATTGAAGTATGGGCACCAGGAATCCAAGGGCAACTTTATGTGATGGAACTGACTTCATCACTAGTCGAGGAGATCAAGTCTAAGCAGTTGAACGATTCTCTGATCCTTCGATTATGTGACGAAGTAAAGAAAGGAAAAGCCCCAGGATTCGTGTTACAAGATGATGGAGTTATGAGATTTCAGAGTCGACTTTGCGTTCCCGATGATGATGATCTGAGACGGACTATTCTGAAGGAAGCTCACAGCGCGCCCTATTCTATTCACCGGCGTGAGAAGATGTATAAGGATTTAAAACAAAACTTACGGTGGGGAATATGAAAAAGGGACGTGGCAGTATGTTTCGAGGTGTTTGACTTGTCGGCAAGTTAAGATTGAACATCAGCACTGCGGAATGTTAAAGCCGCTTCCAATCCCTGAATGGAAGTGGGAGGACATCTCGATGGATTTCATCACCAGTATGCCAAGGACTAGAACGGGAATGAACATGAATTGGGTTGTAGTTGATCGACTAACCAAGTCGGCTCATTTCCTAGGAATTAAAGATACATGGGGACCCGAGAGATTGGCACGAGTATTTATTGCGGAGATAGTCAGATTTCATGGGACGCCGAAGACCTTTATTTCGGATCGAGATGGTCGCTTCGTGTCGCACTTCTGGAAAGCAGTTCACAGGTCTTTGGGGACTGAGCTCAACTTTAGTACGGCTTATCATCCCCAAACGGACGGTCAGTCCGAAAGGACTATACAAACAGTAGAAGACATGCTTAGAGCTTGTGCATTAGATTGGTCAACTGATTGGGAAGTTCACTTGCCCTTGATCGAGTTCACCTATAATAATAGTTGGCATGCTTCTATTAAGATGGCACCATTTGAAGCTTTGTACGGGAGAAGATGTCGATCACCCCTGTGTTGGGATGATTCTTCGGATTTGATCGGAACGGAACCAGAATTGATAATTCAGACTCAAGAGAAGATATCTTTGATTCGAGAAAGACTGTTGACTGCCCAGAGTCGACAAAAGTCTTACGCAGATGTACGTCGTCGTCCTCTAGAGTTCGACGTTGGGGAACATGTGCTATTGAAGGTGTCTCCTACACGAGGGATTTTCCATTTTGGGAGGAGAGGCAAGCTTAGTCCAAGATATATCGGACCATTCAAGATCCTCGAGAGGGTTGGAGATTTAGCATACAGGTTGGCCTTACCGCCATCGCTGAGTCACGTTCACAATGTGTTTCACGTATCCCAACTGCGGAAGTATGTAGGACCCCAGTCACGTCATTGATTTCGACGAGATCGAGATAGCTAATGATGGCACCTTCGAAGAGAGACCATTCAAGATACTTGAGAGTCGGATCAAACAATTGAGGAATAAACCAATACACTTGGTTAAAGTACAATGGTCACGACACGGAGTCGAAGAGGCCACTTGGGAAACGGAGGACAGTATGAAGGCTAGATATCCAGAGTTGTTTTCATCTTAAGTTTCGGGACGAAACTTCTTTTTAGGGAGGAAGGATGTAATACCCGAGATTTCTGATATGTATTTGGAACTTGTGATATTGTAATCGTTGTACTTGATCTGAGTATTATTCTCCGTATTTCATAATCCGATGTTGTCGAGCGTATGATTTCATGTATGTGATTTAGAAAATTGTAATTCTGCGCATGTAGCGCACGCTATCAGCTATGTGTAGCGCACGCTACAAAGGAACATTAGCGCACGCTATGCGTGGTCAATTTGATTGAGACGTGCGGTAGGTGAGATCTGGCCGGGGACCCCTGTCGGATTGTGTCGGGATGAACCTGGACGGCTTTCGGGAAAAGCCAAGTCAACGCCTTAGTGCACGCTACAGGCATGTGCATAGCGCGCGCTAAGCGTTGAGTACAGTTAAGTCAGTGAGCCGTTAGCGCACGCTACGAGCAGGGACTAGCGCGCGCTAATAGCCATTTCTTATAAATAGGACAGCATCCTATTCGTGATTTCAGTTCTTTTTTCTCCCATACCCGAATTCTTACACTTAGAACATAACTTCCTTCATCGTAAACACTTCATATCAACATCCTAGCTCGTGATTGAAGATCGAATATCGTTGGAGATTGGTGTTCAAGCCTTCGGTGTTGGATTGCTTCGATTTCCTCCGTGTTCTTCACTACTTTGAGGTAGGTGATTCTTCACCGATATTAGTAATGTTCTTAAGGACGTTTGATCATGTTTTGTTAGCCAGTTATTTCGTTTATAATCGGTCATCACATGTTAGAAGGATACTTTT
The DNA here is from genome assembly GCA_033398695.1 of Orobanche coerulescens. Taxonomy (NCBI): domain Eukaryota; kingdom Viridiplantae; phylum Streptophyta; class Magnoliopsida; order Lamiales; family Orobanchaceae; genus Orobanche; species Orobanche coerulescens. Next base: position 117,644,142 of record CM065805.1, read on the forward strand.
GACGTATCGGCACTATATATCGTATGAACCCTTGAACCTTTTTAGTAATTGTACTCCTAGCATTTTCAAACCGATTTGTGATCAGTAGATGGAGATTTTCAAGTTCTTATGCGTTTATATAGAATGATCGTACGTTTTGAGACTTATATCGGATTGAACTCAGAATATACCTTGAAGATCTAAGATGAACTATGGTGTTGTGATGATTATACGTATCTTTGCATCGCATGGTCATTTAGTACGTATAGAACTTTTACAAACCTTATTAGCATGATATGCTCGAGGATGACTGATTTTATCACCATAGAATTTATGAGTTCATCACCATTCAATCCAGGTTTTAATGCATGTGTCGCCATGCAAGGTTAGCGCACGCTAACATACGTAAGTTAACGTGCGCTATCGGGGATAAGTTAACGCACGATACATACGTAACGTACGTTATGATGTCAGCCGAGTCAAACTGTCAGTCCGTGGCTAGCGTACGCTAGGCTTATACGATAGCGTACGCTAACAGGCAGGCTTAGCGCACGTTACGTAGAGTACGTAGCGCGCTACCCGAGCAGATTGTTTATTTTGAGATTTTGGGCCGTAGACCGAATTGTTAGGCCATCGTTCGACTTGAGATGATTTGTATATCATTCCTTTTGTTAAGGTTCGAGATTGCTACGTTGATCGAAGGAGACGGCCTTCGAGTGTGTTGAGATCATTGAAGTATTTCGTTCTTGCCATCTTCGAGACAAGTATCATAATATATTAATATTGGTATTTTTAGCATGCGTGTGATTTTTCATGTTGTTGAACATGAGATTTATTTCGTTGAATTGTCATGATATTCGTTATCTAGTGTTTGTATGTTCATGTTGATGGACATAATGATTTGGCATATGTGTATGCATGAGTTGTGTTTGTGTACGTTGTACGATCTATGCTGAGGGTGCTGGATCGGATGTCCACCTCGTGTTGGTCCGACGGGATCATCTTGGGATCTAGGCTGAGGGCGCTGGATCATTGGACGGGTTATTTCCACCTCGTGTTGGTCCAACGGATCATCTTGGGATCTATCTTTGAGGGCGCTGGATCATTGGAATACCCATGCTGTGTTAATGGAATCTTGTGGATTCGCATTGTCGGATTCCGGTAGCGGAAGTCCGTGTGGTGTATCTTGTTATGTATTGTTGATGCATATTCGAATTGTTTAATATGATACTTGTACTAGCATCATTTTGCTAACCCCTTCGGGGGTGGACATTTGTTTTGATGTTCAGGTAGCCGAGGAGCAGGGAAATACCACGCGTGACAAGTGACGACGAAGGGGTTCAGTGATGTTTGTTGTTGTTGGTGATTTGTTTTCTTGTTTTGAGTTCAGTACTCGAGTACGCGTGTCGTATTAAAATTATTTCTATATGGTTGCATAAATTACTCGTTGAACCAGTTGTTCGGTTTTGCAAACTTGAATTTCCGATGATGATGATATCTTATGTTTACCTTTCTTTTAAATTAGCCTTGTAAATCCTTACTTAAAGGGTTTACGGCGCTGTAATTATTCCGAATATCTCGGGGTGTTACAACTCCGCTGCCCTTTGCTCATATTTGATGTATTAGATACCCGAAAAACCCAATAGTGATATCAGAGCAAACTCGCATGTAATTTAATTGCTTGCGTAGAACATAATTGTATATTTTGAATATATAGATTATGTTCTTGATAGTATTTATAAAATGGAGATTTTATAAATAATATTTCTGGTTCAACTTGATTAAATTGGATCGTCAAAAATCATTTTTCTATACTGTTTTTGACTCAATATACTATCTAGAACTGATCTCGAGCAGCATGCTAAAAGGGGTCCAGGTCGGTTATGAACCACGGACCAGGACCCATGGGTCGCTGGATTTATCAAAAAAAGATAAAATGGCTAATGGCGGTATTCGATCCCATAGAGTTTGGAAGCATCTACTTGGTCCCACCATGCCGGCCGCAGCACCTGTTTGAGATATTTGTTCACTGAAGTTTAATGTAACCCAAACATGGTCTTTAAAAACTCAAAATAATTGTTTCAAAATCATAAGTTACAGTCGACGGGTTTCGAACCCGCGACCTACAGCTCTGGCGACTGTGCGGCCATCTGAGTTGTTGCCTATGTTTGTTGATTCTCACAGGAAGTTTATCTTATGTCTGATTTTTAGGCAATACGATCAGTTTTACGGCTTGCATGTCATTTAATTATAATTATTTTTATGGCATGCGAGTCATCTATTACTTTATTATTATTATGGCATGCATGTCGTTTGCCCTCTTGTAATTTACTTTACTAGTGTAACATATCTTCAATTAATGTAATGAAGACAAGGATGTCATGAAGGACAGACTCAAGGAGCCAATAGATCGCATATGATGCTCCAAGGAGTTGGAAGATTGCGTATGACATTCCAAGGAGCCAATTATTACCATTTAGATTGACGTTTGTGATTTTCATATGGGCTCATGAAAACCATGTTAGGATTATGTTCATGCTATACACAACCCTATGCTTTATTATGTCATGTGATGCTATGTATGTTTAGGTTGATGCATGTATGTGATGCGATGTATATTAGATGTATGTTAGCTAACATAGACATTAAACATAGTATGAAACCCATCATTATAGTTTTTAATGTCGTACAATTAAAACACCTATCAAGACTTCGATCACATTGAGCAGATCATGCCAAAGCTGGGTGCTCGGTTTATCTTAGTAAGGTAGGATAGGTAATGGTAATACCTATGTATTTTATTGAACTAGGAGCTCAGAATAATTTTGAAACTTAAGGCATAAGATGAGATTATACAATGCGGCATAAGATGCCGAATCCCATAGGCGAGATCTATGAGTTACATAATATAATCGATAAAGAGTAACCCACCAATGGTAGCCCAATTTTAGGCGTCATGATAATCTTGGCTTGGCAGAGCACCAAGTTCCAAGTCTGGGCGCGAAGAGTTTGGAACAGGATTTCCGCATGGACCAAGTGGGGTAGCTGAGTTTAGAATTGTGCATAATGGGGTCTTAGCCCACAATTACAAATGTTGTAATATTGAAGGAACTTTGTTTTAGTGGGAGTATTTTTCGAGAAATAGAATGTGACTAAAGCTTGGTATATTTAAATTTTGAATATAATAGAATGCCATCCAATAACACATCCCCCATTCACTACGATCCGTCCTTGAGAAGGACAAGCTTAAAGAAAACGGCAACAACTATTTGGATTGAATCCGGAGCTTAAGAATATTTTTCAAGCAAGAAAGTTGTACGTTCTTGAGGAAGAAATTCCCGATGAACTGTTGGGATTCCGGATACAAAAATGAGTACGCAGTGGAATAATAAAACTCAATATAAAGGATCCCAAACTGGATCGATCAAGTAACGTATATACGAAAAATAAATTGATGAAGACAAAGGATTAAAGTCCCATACCTTTGAAGCCTTTGATAATATCTTCGTAATTTTGATGATGATCATGAACCCGAACACGAGCACAAAATTCCTTCATCGCAAACACCGAAAGCACAATGTCTCTACTTCACACGCGTCGGAACTTGATCGGAAAAATCAACGAGACTCCGTTCTATCAAGAACACGGCTACGGAAACTAGTAGGAATTTTTTCTCTTGTTTTTCTTCCTTTTCTTCCACCTCAAAGATGAAGAATTTGTTGAATAAAATTCTCTCCTTCTCTCCTAGAAGCACTTGGTTTGATTTTTTATATTAGGTTGAAGGTGGTGGTGTGATAATGATATCACATATATAAAGTCTAACATGCCAAAATAAAGGATAAGTCTTGATTTAATAAGATAACAAGTCAAAATACTTTGGAAGCATGTGGAAGACTAATCACCACCCACCAACAAAAATTACAATCACATGTGGAGAGGGGGAGGGGGAGGCCTACTAGGAAGGTGCTAGGAAACGGGCCGAGTCACTCGGCTCGTGTACTGGACGTTCGTCAAATGACTCCATTAAATACACTTCGTGTTATCACCAATGTATTTATACTAATTAATTAATCCAATTAATTAATCATATCAACTACAAATATATTTCTCTAAGAAATATAATTTATAAATGAAATTAATTACCCACTAACTTAATTTCAATTCATAAGACCACTATTTGAGTTATACAATAAATCATAATTCAGATATCCAATATCTACTATTAATAGAGAGATAATAAATTCACATTTATCCGTCAGCAATCCTGATGCCTGACTCTGTAGGTCCGTCTCAGCCGGTATTGGGAGGAACCAATGAGTGCGGGCAGCACTTAGCCAGCCTAGAGGGCCGCACTGTAAACCCCGACTGAGAATGAATGAAGGAATCATTCCAGAACCATTTTGTCGTGAGTACCATATACGTACCCTTCATCAGATGTCCCGTTCAAGTCTTCGGGTCATGGTAAAGTCAAACCCTATTTTGACTAGACACTGTTAATGCAAATCAAGATTGACTCATTTACTAGTGTATCCAATAGGACTAGATCAGAATGCTTTGGCCAAAGACTTATGATTTTATTTGCCATTAACCGTATAGGACATTCGTCTGCTCACTAACAAGAGATAGAATCTTTTCTTGGCGTACATTAAAGACTACTACATGCTCCTATAGTCCGCACTTCAAGGTTGACCCAGCAATTAAGCAAATGGGTCTCACTACTTTAATGACAAAATAAATGTCACAGGCACATCTCTCACTAAACCCTCAAGTCAAAGGTCCACGTATACTATCACAACCTTTCGATTCTCATCGACTATCCAAGAGTGAATACTGTGTGACTGAATCAAGTATGAGTCATGTTCGAGTAAACTGGTCCCACCAATATATCTATAAATATGCTATCAAGACATGCACATGTCCTAGCATCAGTTATACAAGTCTTACTCAAAAACTTAATGCCCAATTAAGTTTATCCACTTGCGAACGCTTTACGTAAATATGCCTTTAAACACTTCCAGTGCACTTCTCTCTTATCCGATACCGAGAGCGGAATGTTCGCTCTTATTTACATAGACTTTGCTTCAATGTTTACCAAATCAATAATGCATTTGAAATACAATAAACAATGAATGAATCATATTACCTTTTATTGATAATTCCATAATTACAATTATAATGCCCCGTCTCTCTCATCCCCTGAGTGGCATTTGAGGGCATATTCCTAATAATCTCCTACTTGCACTCAATGCCACACATCATGGTATTCAATACCCATGTTCTTCAGATGTCTTTCTAAGACAACCTGAGATATTGGCTTAGTCAGCGGGTCAGAGACATTGTCTTCTGAGTCTACTCTTCGCAACGAAACATATCATTTGTGGTGAGACATAGGCTCCTTGGCTTGGGCGACAGCTCCATCATTATCACAGTATAGTGATATAAGCAGCTCCGTATTAAGCACCACTTGAAGTTCTTGCACAAACTTCTGCATCCAAAATGCTTCCTTGCTAGCCTTTGAGGCAGCTTGGTACTCTGCTTGGCAGGTGGAATCTGCAGTAGTGCTTTGTTTGTAGCTTCTCCAAGACACTGCTCCTCCATTGAGAGTAAACAAATACCCAGATGTTGACTTACAGTCGTCCTTGTCTCCTTGAAAATCAGAATCGGTGAATCCAACCACCTTGAGTTCTCCACCACCGTAACTAAGAACCATATCTCTAGTCCTTCTTAAGTACTTGAGAATGTTCTTAATGGCAGTCCGATGTTCCCTTCTCGGGTTTGCTTGAAAACGACTTGCCACACTCACAGCGTAGGCTAAGTCTGGTCTCGTGCACAACATAGCGTACATGAGGCTGCACACTGTCGAGGCATAGGGTACTTACTCATCTCTCTTTTGTATTTAATGGAGAACGTTTTAGAAAGCCAAGATTTAACAGTGCTGAATATTGCTACGTTATTTCCAATAAGTAGAATATCATCTACATATAGTACTAAGAACACAATGTTGCTCCCACTGACCTTGTTGTACACACATGGATCCTCCTCGTTTTGCACGAAATCAAGGTCCTTGACTGCTTTGTCAAATCAAAGGTTCCAACTCAGAGAAGCTTGATTCAGCCCATAAATGGCTCGTTGCAGCATACACACCTTATGAATATTAGCTTTGGACACAAAACCCTTAGGCTGTTCCATGTAGATTTCCTCCTAGAGGTATCCATTTAGAAAAGCCATTTTTACATCCATCTGCCATATTTCATAATCATAATGGGCAGCAATGGCAAGCATCATGCGGATTGACTTGATCATAACTACGGGCGAGAAGGTATCATGATAATCGATCCCTTCTTTTTGGGTATAACCCTTTTCCACAAGCCTGGCCTTATAGGTGTCAACCTTGCCATCCCCATCAGTCTTCCTCTTATAGATCCATTTACTTCCAATAGGCTTCCTGCCAATTGGTAGATCTACTAGAGTCCGGACCTGATTGGCATGCATCGAGTCTATCTCAGCTTCCATAGCTTTTTGCCATTTATCGGAGTCCACATCCACTATCGCCTGGTCATATGTGATATGTTCATATTCACGGCTATCAGGTACGTCGTGGAGACCCAGTTCCTCGACATGTGTATGGCCATACCTTTCAGGTAAGTGAGACACCCTATCATACCTTCGAAGTGGAGGTTGTGTTATAATAGGTTTGGTTCGTGATCCCTGATCAGATGTCACCTCATTACTTTTATTATGATCTTCCAAAGAGACATTTCTACCCGAGCCACCTTCCTGAATAAATTCATCTTCAAGGAAGTGCGCTTGTAAAGCTACAATGACCCTATGGTCTTCTGTCATGTAGAATAGATAACCCATCAAGTCCTCTGGGTATCCTATGAAACATCCCTTCACGGACCTCACTTCCAATTTGTCCACCTTAGCCTTCTTGAAATTGGCTGGACGTCCCCAAATCCTTATGTGATTAAGACTTGGTTTCTTACCCTTCGAAATCTCATACGGAGTGATAGGAACGGATTTGGAAGGACATCTATTAAGGATATAGGCAGCGGCAAGTAAGGCGTATCCGCACAGGTAAATTAGTAAATCAGTGTAATTCAACATGGAACGGACCATGTCCAACAAAGTCCCGTTTCTCCTTTCTAAAATACCATTTAATTGTGGGGTTCCTGGCGGCATCAATTGTGAAACTATTCCATGTTCTTTAAGGAGCTCATCAAACTCGGTGCTCATATACTCACCACTTCGGTCCGACCGAAGTGCTTTGATATGACATCCAGTTTGTTTTTCAACTAGGGCCTTAAATTCCTTGAATTTAGTAAAGGCTTCGGATTTATGTTTCATCAAGTACACATCCCATACCTGGTATGATCATCTGTGAACATTATGAAAGATTGATATCCATCTCGGGCTGCTTCCAAAGCACCACAAATGTCGGTATGTACCAACCCAAGTTTCTCAGCAGCCCTTTCAAACGTCCTTGTGAAGGGGGACTTAGTCATCTTGCCTCTAAGGCATGATTCACAAGTTGGATAGGGTTCTTCACCCAATTGACTTAAAAGTCTGTCTTTCTCCATCTTATGAACCTTGGTCTGATCAACATGACCGAGTCTAAGGTGCCACTTAAGAGCTTGATTAGTATCTTGCTTGCCACGTTTCCTAGTTATAATGTTCACTGCTGATTTATTTTGCAATTTTAGATGATATAAACCATTCAACAATGTAGTTGTACCAACAATATTAGTTTGAAAATAAATTATACAACTACCATTGCCAATGAAGAAATAAGATCTTTCCGGCCCAAGACTGGAATGGATACAATGTTTTTATGCCCTTTGGGCAAAACCAGTACATCATCTAATGTCAAAATAAATCCGGATTCCAAACCCAGTAGGAGTGATCCAATATCAGTTTCCTCGACACTTTGTCCGCTTCCGACAGTGACCATCATTTCCCCATCTCCAAGCTGCCTACTTCGATCCATATCCTGATTCGTAATACAAATATGAGAACTAGCACCTAGATCCAGAATCCATGAAGCAGAATATACAGTAACGGAAAAATTGGCTTCAAAAACAAAAAGTTCCGTACCTGATGCGCCATTTACCTTGGGACAAGTCCTACGCCAGTGGCCCAGCTCACCGCATACAAGAAATTTGTCCGTGGGCTTGGGACCGCCTATCTTCTGAACCTTTAGGGCCTTGCCCTTACCTTTCTGCACCCCTTTCTTAGGTTTATACTGCTCGTAGGTCTTTTTCTTCTTGTTCTTGGACCTCCGAGGCCCAGAAGAAATCACAAGAGCAGACTCCCTTGGCTTAGTCTTCATGTTAGACTATGCCATCACCAGTTTGTTCATTAGCCCAGATAATGTACATGAAATCTCATTACAGTTGAAATTCATTACAAACTGCGTGAAGGAGTCAGGTAGACATTGAAGGATGAGATCAATTTGGAGGGATAAATCTATATGAAAGTTGAGCACCTCGAGCCTCTCAATCATAGAGATCAAACTGAGGACATGGTCTCCCACTTTCTCCCCTATGCTTCGATATCTCGTATCTAGCAGTCCTACTGTACTCTCCATAAAGTTCGGTCAAGTGTGCGAGAATATGCCTAGCAGAAGTCATTTTCTCGTGCGCTCTTTGCAGCTCATTAGTCATTGAGCCCATCATAATGCCACGGACCAGCACATCATTCTTGACCAATTTTTCATGGACGCCAATTTCATCCTGATTACCCCTAGTCCGGACTGGAGTAGGTGGAATGTCCACCTCTAAGACGTATCCTAGAGACTCCATGCTGAGTACAATCATCAGATTCCGCAACCAGTCAACGAAGTTGGGTCCAGTTAGGAGATTCTTTTCAAGTAGTATTGCAAGTGGGGTTCGCCAAGATTGAATAAAATATGAATATATATCGCCAGCGCCAATGGCAGCTCCAGCTAAAGCTCAGCAAAGATACCATCCAAAGGCCACGAAGATTCTTTGCCATTTTAGGAGAGATGTTGTTTCATTTCACTGCATTGATTTAGACAAGATTAAATTAGTGACTTATTTTATTATGACCGAGTATAGAATTTAAGGGCTTGTATAATTCTTGTCTCGTCTCCCACTAATTTTATCGGAATTACACACTCCCATGTTATAACCTAGAAGTCATGGTTAGATCGACTTATTAGTGGTGATCGAGTTATTTACAAATTTTAACATACGCAACATGTCAGGTTTCTTGCCTGTTAATTTCTGTAAAGTGGTGTCCAACACCAACCCGTCCAACAGAATGATTCGATCTTCTTTTATCTCTAGTCTTCATGCCCTCAACCTATTAGGTTTCTTGATATTGCGGACTATCTAAGTTGTTGACCATCAACGTCTATCAGTCTAACTATTGAATCTCGCCCGGCAACCTATCAGGTTTCTGTTGGGATTCAGTGCCTAAAACGAAGGCCCAGCAAAAGCGGTAAAATGAAAATTAATTCGATCTGAATCCCTACAAGGATCGATCGAGCTACGTATATACGAATATAATACGAAACACAAGAGATACGAGAAACATACCCTTGTAGTCCCTTTATTAAATGGTATCCTTCTCTTGAGCTATTTCCCAAGATTTGCTTGATCTCTACGCATCCAATCCGCTCCAAGCTCTTGGATGATCCAACGCCGAAAGCACCACATCTCGACTTGCCATGCACCGGAGAAACGAATGGAACGACGATCACTTTGCTATCCTCCAAGGATACGGCTAGAGATAGGATGATGAAGCTTTTGATTTGTGACTATAACACTCTAAGTGTATAACTCACAATCTCTCTATGAATCTCTTGATTTTCTCCAAGAACAACCAATAAGTGATATAAAGAAGATGAAGACTATGGAAAAAGAACTCTTTTCTCTTTCTCTCTCTTTCTCAAACGTATGAAATGAATGGGGTTGGAGAGGATTGAAGTCATCTCATCTTTATTTAACTCATGTCACATGAACCATTGCCCCACAAGTCCTTGTCTATCATTAAACAATGGAAACAAAAGACAAGGGGAAGTTAGGTGTAAGGGGGCAGCCATGATGAGGAAATCGGACGAGTTCGGTTCGTTTCGGACTCCTGTGAGTCCAAACAGATAAACTCCGATTCTGTTCCGATTTATTTATATCAATTAATTAATCCAATTAATTAATCATATCAAATACAAAATAACATAATTAATTTCTCCAAGAAATAATTATATTTGTGAATTAAATTAATCACCCAGTAATTTATTAAATTCATTAGGCCGTAAATTAATTTATCCAATAAATCAATTTTGACATCCAATGTCCCAAATTAGATATCCAATATCTAATATTCATAATGAGAGATTAAGCTCGATTCATTCCGTCGTCAATCCTATTGCGCAACTCAGTAGGTCCGTCTCAGTCAGCAATGGGAGGAACCAAAGAGTAGTAGCACCACCTAGCCAGCCTGGTGGCCTACACTGTACCCCAACTGAGAACGAATGATTGGGATCATTCAAGAACCATTCTATCGTGCATACCAGTATACGTATAAACTCTTCTTTCAAATGTCCCGATCAAGTTAGGGTCACGGTCAGTCAAACCCTATCTGTACTTGACGCTATGCATGAGTTAATGCAAATCGAGATCATCAAGCTATTGTGTATCTAATACAACTAGCTCCAATGCTTTGGCCAAAGACTTATGATATCATCTGCCAATAACTGCATAGGACATATAACCCATTCACTAACAGGAGAAAGAATTCTATCTTAGTATTCAGTAGGACCTGCTACTTGCCCATCAAGATGCACGTCGAGGTTGACCCCCGCCTTCCAGTTTACAGGGTCAAACTACTCTAATGAAAATCTTGACGTCACAAGCACATCCCTACTAAATCCTCAAGTCGAAGGTTCACGAATTAGCATACCTATAACGTGTGCTCCCACTAACCATTATTGTTCAACAGGCACTCTCCATGTCAAAGAACACGTCATGCAAGTCTTCACATAAACTTAACGCCCAGTCAAGTTTCATCGACATGCGAACGATTAAGTATTTGAGCTATAAACCTTTCCAGTGCCGACCCCTTATCCAATAAGGAGTGGAATGTTTTGCTCTCAAATACACAGACTAGTTTCTATATATATATTTATAAGTCAGGAAGGCCAGTAACTAACAGTAAATAAAGAAATATACATTGCCTTATATTAATTATAAACATAATAACAAGTACAATGCCCTCACTCAACATCCTCTGAGTGGCATTCGAGCGCATACTCCTAACAATCTCCCACTTACACTCAATGCCACACACTATGGTATCTATTACCCATGTTTTCCAGATGTCGCTCTAAGATAATCTGAGAAAGTGGCTTGGTCAGTCGATCAGCGACGTAGTCGGCTGACTCTACTCTATGCAGCACAATGTATCTCTTTGCAAACAAATTCTCTTACGAGATGATACTCTCTCTCAATATGTTTGGTACTGTTGTGAAACCTCGGCTCCTAGGCCTGTGCTACCGCTCTGGCAGCGCGGCACAAGGTGTCACGTGAAGTTTGTCGAGTAACTTCTAAATCCTTCCTTTGGAGGCCTCTAAGGCCGCTTTATACTCAGCCTAATAGGTGGAATTAGCAGTCGCGCTATACTTGGCACTATTCCAAGATACTGCTCCTCTATTAAGAGTAAATATGTATCCAGAAGTAGACATCGAATCGTCTTTCTGTCTTTGGAAGTCCAATTCAGTGAATCCCACGACATTCAGTTCTCCACCACCATATTTAAGAACCAGATCTCTAGTCCTTCTAAAGTACTTGAGAACATTCTTTACGGCGGTCTAATGTTCCCTAACTGGGTTTGCCTGAAACCTACTTACCACGCTCACAGCATGCGCAACGTCAGGTCTCGTACACAACATAGCATATATAAGGCTACCCACAACTGATGTATATGGGATATTAATCATGTCCTTTCGTTGTTCCTCACTTTGAGGACACATCTTCGAGGAGATTTTTATTCCATGTCGCATCGGAAGGAACCCTATTTTAGAATCATCCATCTTAAATCGATTTAAGACTTTATCCATATAGAGGGCTTGGGAAAGACCTATCATACTCTTCGCTCTATCCTAGTAGAGTCGAATCCCAAGAATATAGATTTCTTCTCCCAAGTCTTTCATGGAGAAATTACTCGAAATCCAATCTTTCACAGAAATGAGCATTCCCACATCATTTCCTATTAGTAGAATGACATCTACATATAGTACTAAGAGTGCGATCTTTCTCCCACTAACCATCTTGTATACACAAGGTTCCTATTTATTTTACACGAAGTTAAACTCTATGATTGTCTCGTCAAAACTAAGGTCTCAACTACGTGAAGACTACTACAGTCCATATCACGGAGTCTACATCCACCATTGCTTGGTCATAGGTCGTTGGGTCAGTCTCTTGGCTATCACTTGGAACCTCATGGAGACCCAGCTCCACCAAGTGTACAAGGCCATACCTCTCAGGTAAATGAGACACCATACTAGACGTACGAGGTGGTTGTTCTTATGTTTCAGAAGGTTCGGTTCCAATTTCTTGCACAGGTGTCTCCTTAGGAGTTTCATTGTATTCTTCTAAATAAATACTTCTACCTGCTCCGCCTTCCTGAATGAACTCAACTTCCAGGAAGTGTGCTTGCAAAGCAACAACGATCTTTCGATCTTCGGGAATGTAGAATAGATAACCCATCGTCCCAGATGGGAATCCAATAAAACGTCCCTTCGTGGATCTCGCTTCCAACTTTTCCACCTTAGTCTTCTTGACATAGGCGGGACATCCCCAAATCCTAATGTGATTAAGACTTGGTTTCCTGCCCTCCCACATCTCATGTGGAGTTTTAGGAACAGATTTGGAAGGACATCAGTTCAAGATATAAGCGGCAGTCAGGAGTGCATACCCCACAGGTAAATCAGTAAGTCAGTATAGCCCAGCATGGAACCGACCATATTCAACAAGGTCCGGTTCCTTCTTTCTGACACACCATTTAACTGAGGAGTACCTGGAGGTGTTAATTGTGATACTATTCCATGTTTCTTTAGGAACTCATCAAACTCCGTACTCATATACTCGCCACCTTGGTCCGACCGAAGTGCTTTGATTTGATTTCCAGTTTGTTTCTCGACTACGGCCTTGAATTCCTAGAATTTCTCAAAGGCCTCGGATTTATGTTTCATTAAGTATACATAACCATACCTAGTATGATCATCTGTAAACTTAATGGAGTACTGATATCCGTCACGTGCTGCTTCCAAAGCACCACATACATCGGTATGGATTAATCCTAGTTTATCAGCGGCTCTTTCAAAAGTCCCTGTGAAGGGGGACTTAGTCATTTTGCCTTTAAGGCAATATTCACAAGTAGGAAAGGGATCCGATCCCAATGGACCCATGAGTCCATTTTTTTCCATTCTGTAAATCTTGGTCTGACCAACATGGACCAAGTCTAAGACGCCATTTCAAAACTTGATTAGTTTCACCCCTACCACGCTTCCTAGTCTTAGTATTCACAGTGACTTTGTTACTAATTTTTAGATGATACAATCCATTTATCAATGTAGTAGTGCCTACGAGTTTATTTCTGAAATAAATTTTGCAGGAACGATCAACAATGAAAAAAGGAAAGCCTTTCCGATCCATGAACGGAATAGATACAATTTTTTTATGCCCCTTGGGCAAAATAAGTACATCTTATAAAGTTAAAACAAAGCCGGATTCTAAACCCAAAAGAAATGATCCTATGTCGGTTCCTTCGACACTATGCCCGCTTTCGAAAGTGATCATTACTTCCCCAGCTCCAAGCTTCCTACTTTGTTCCAGATCCTGATTCATGGTACAAATATAATAACTAGAACCTGAATCCAGAATCCAATAAGTAGAAAATACAGTATCAGAACAATTTGTTTCCAAAACTAAAAGTTCTGTACCTGAAGTGCCATGAAGAATGGGACAGTCTCTAGCCCAGTGGCCCAGCTCACCATATTTGAGACAGGCGTTCTTCTCCTTGCTCTTTGAAACCATCGGGGCCTTGCCCTTACCCTTGAGGTCCTTAACTTGTGGTCCCGTTTGCTTTTTGTTCTTTTTCTTCTTATTCTTAGACCTCCGAGATCCAGAAGAACTCAAAAGGGCAGACTCCTTCATCCGCGAAGTCTTCATCTGAGACTTAGAAGTCATGAGTTTTTTCATTAGCCCTGCTAAGTTACATGCAATCTCATTGCAGTTGAAGTTCATAACAAACTGTGAGAAGGAATCAGGGAGAGACCATAGGATAAGGTTTTGAAGAGAAGCATCCATCTTAAAATCAAGATCCTCCAATCTCTCGATCATAGATATCATTTTGAGGACGTGGTCCCCAACATTCTCACCTTCCTTCATCCTTGCACCGAACAGTTGCTTGGATATCTCATATCTAGTAGTTCGACTGTGCTCACCATAAAGCTCGGTTAAGTGAGATAGAATCTGCCTAGCAAAAGTCATTTTCTCATGAGTTATCTGAAGCTCATTAGACATAGAAGCCATCATGTAAGCACGTACTTTTACGTCATCCTTAACCCACTTTTCTTGGTTTTCAATCTCTTCCTGATTGGATCTTATCCGCACCGGAGGCACCTGAATGTCCGTCTCCAAGACGTATCCCAGTGCCTCTATACTGAAGACTATCATCAGATTTCGGAGCCAATCCACAAAGTTAGGTCCGATCAAGGTGTTATTTTCGAGTAGAATTATGAGTGGGTTCATTGTCATATAGAGAGTTATGTCTGCATTAAGTATGACAGATTAATTAGTGACTCATTTAATTATGATTTGAGTATAGAATTAAGGTCTTTTCTATTCCTTTTACCCATCTCCCACTATTTTTATCGGAATAACACACTCCCATGTCAAATCCGGAAGTACCATTCGCTATACTTCATAGTGGCGATCGAGTTTTTTATAAATCTTAATAGAGGGCAACCGAACAGGTTTCTAGTCTATTAATTTTCATAAAGTGGTGTACAACACCAACCCATCTAATGGATGATTTGATCTTCTCTTTCCCCTTATTCACTCCCATCAACCTATATGATTTATATGGTTCCTGATCAAGTTAAGTTTATACCATCGACGCAAATCAGTTTCACAATTGAATCTTATCCGGCAACCTATCAGGTTTCTAGGGATAAAATTTGCTCCAACCGAAGGCATCCAATGCGCTTCCGGTAATTTATCCATCCTCCCCGAACGACTACCCTCTCGAAAGCATATCACTTCCGGTTTGAATTTAAATTTCCCGAAAGCTCGATGGAGGGAAGGAAAACCTTGAAACCTTATAAACTTAATAATTTGTTGTGGGAGAATTTTCGCGATTAATGTTACACTTTGCACATTAATTCATTTAAGCGCGTTTGTGCATTCATATAATATGAACAACCATTCACAACCTAGTTGCTACCAACATGTAGTTCATGGACTGTTCCTAGAAACAAAAACTTTGTAATCTAATTACAAGTATTCGTCTTGAATCTTCATCTTGTCGAAACGGATCTTCCTCCGGTCTTCGTCATTACATATAAATTTTGTTGGGATTCGGTGCCTAAAAATGAAGGCCCAACGGAAGCGGTAAAACGAAAATTAACTCGATCCGAATCCCTACGAGGATCGATCGAGCTATGTATATACGAATATAATACGAAACAAAAGATATACGAGAAACATACCCTTATAGTTCGTTGATTAAATGGTAGCCTTCTCTTGAGCTATTCCTCAAGCTTTGCTTGATCTCTACGAATCCAATCTGCTCCAAGCTCTTGGATGATCCAACGCCGAAAGCACCGCGTCTCTACTTGCCACACACCGGAGAAACGAGTGGAACGACGATCACCTTGCTATCCTACGAGGATACGGCTAGAGCTAGGATGGTGAAGCTTTTTATGTTATGACACTCTATGTGTATAACTCACTATCTCTATTTGATTTCTTGATTTTTCTCCAAGAACAACCAAGGAAAAATATGAAGAAGAAGAAGATGAAGACTATTCAAATGAACTCCAAGTTCTTTCTCTCTCTCTCTCTCTCTCGTGTGAAATGACTGCACCAAGTGAAGTCAAGTGAGATGACAAGTCTTCTCTTATTATTTATACACAACCCACCTCTTCACACAACTCATCCACATGAGAAAATGCCCCACCATGTCATTATCATCCATTAAAGAATGGAAAGAAAAGACAATGGGAAGGTAGGTGGAAAGGGGGGTGGCCAAGATGAAAAATCGGATGAGTTCGGTTTGTTTCGGACTCCCGTGAGTCCAAACAGATAAACTCCAATTCCGTTCCGATGTATTTATATCGATTAATTAATCCAATTAATTAATAATATCAAATACATAATAACATAATTAATTTCTCCAAGAAATAATTATATCCACGAATTAAAGTAATCACCCAGTAATTTATTTAATTCATTAGGCCGTAAATTAATTTATCCAATAAATCAATTTAAACATCCAATGTCCCAAATTTAGATATCCAACTTGATTCATTCCGTCGTCAATCCTATTACTCGACTCGGTAGGTTCATCTCAGTCATCAATGGGAGGAACCAAAGAGTAGTAGCACCACCTAGCCACCCTGGCGGCCTACACTGTACCCCAACTGAGAACGAATTATTGGGATCATTCAAGAACCATTCTGTCGTGAATACCAGTATACGTATAAACCCTTCTTTCAAATGTCCCGATCTAGTTATAGGGTCACGGTCAGTCAAACCCTATCTGTACTTGAGGCTATGCATGCGTTCATGCAAATCGAGATCATCGAGCTCTCGTGTATCTAATACAACTAGATCCAATGCTTTGGCCAAAGACTTATGATCTTATATGCCAATAACCACATAAGACATATAACCCGTTCACTAACAGGAGAAAGAATTTTATCTTGGTATTCAGTAGGACCTGCTACTTGCCCATCAAGATGCACGTCGATGTTGAACCCTGCCTTCCGGTTTATAGGGTCGAACTACTCTAATGAAAATCTTGACGTCACAAGCACATCCCTACTAAATCCTCAAGTCGAAGGTTCACGACTACCTATCAGAACCTTTCGATTCCGTCATTGACTGTCCCGGAGTGAAATACGTGTGACGAATCGAGGGTGAGTTGGTTCGAGTATACTAATCCAATTAGCATACCTATAACGTGTGCTCCCACTAACCATTAGTGTTCGACATGCTCTCTCCACGACAAATAACACGTCATACATGTCTTCACATAAACTTAATGCCCAGTCAAGTTTCATCGACTTGCAAATGATTAAGTATTTGAGCTATAAACATTTCCAGTGCCGACCCCTTATCCAATAAGGAGTGGAATGTTTTGCTCTCAAATACATGGACTAGTTTCTATATATATATTTACGAGTCAGGAACGCCAGTAACTACCAGTATATAAAGAAACAATCATTGCCTTATATTAATGATTTACAAAATAACAAGTACAATACCCTCACTCAACATCCTCTGAGTGGCATTCGAGGGCATACTCCTAACAATCTCCCACTTGCACTCAATGCCACACATTATGGTATCTAATACCCACCAACTCTGTAACACCCCAAACTAGGCGGATATTACAGTGCCGTGGACCCCCGACTGGGACCCACCAGGCGAATGAAAAAGGATGAATTACACAGTGTAAATGTAGTACCGAACCACATTATAACATCAATTACTCCGATTAGGAGTTTCATACAACACACCCAGGATAATATAGAATACATGTGTATCTTATGTGACGATAAAATAAACGACACTGAATGAAATGAGTATTCGAAAGGAATGTTTGCAGCGGAATAAATAAAGAAAACATAAATGACTGAATAAATGACTGAAAGGACTGGGGCCCCTTCTAGTATCACTGGGACTCCCCGCCGTCATCGTGCTCTCCCTGCGCCTTTGCCTTGCCATGACCTGAAAACAATCTCCCCAAACGGGGTCATTTATACAGAACAACAATCATCAAGGGTTGAATTTACACAATCATGAATTACTGAAGTTATGAAATATCCTTAATTATGAATTACGCTGAAGAGGAGTACCATAGTACGCCCGTAGTGTTCTGTGCGAGTGTACAAGACGAATGACCGGACACACCCGTCCTTGTACCTAATTAGTCTCACGGTGTAACGCTTTCCCGTGTGCACGGTCCAATGTATCGGTGAACCCAATACATAACCATCGTGTGCCCGACTAAAAATTCCACACAGCCACACCCCGCCACGCAATATGAACCCAGAAGGTCATATGAACGAGAATGACCATAATGAATGTCAATGAATAATTAATTAGACATGGACAAGATGACTCACCGATATGAAAGTAATAGTGACGTGATTGATAACCCAATGAAATGATTTGGAGCCGTCGTTCCTCGTGAATGAAATGATTATTCGACAATTACAAGTCTCAAAATGATTATTATTATGATGAATGAATTATGATTATGAACAATCAACAACGAAAGGCATGAGTACCCTTTTTAACCGAGTAAGATTTAACTTACACAACAACGATGAAGAATGTCCGTCCACGAACAACGTCCTAACCAAGATACCGGTCGCTCGAACAACCTTAATTCAATACAATTACCAACAATCCGATCAATAACGAATTAAACACGAATATAACGAACTCAAGACGTCGATACGATTAAACCAAGTTCATTGGGGCATTATATCGAACACTTTGAGGCCAACTTCGATTGATTACAACTAAACCTCAACAATACCAACTTCAAATACCCAAGAAGTGTTTCAAATCAACAAAACATCTCCAATACGATCAATAATCCGTTATGAATATCCAAAAACGTAATTATAACAACAATTAATCAAAAATCCCCAAATCCAACTCGATATTCAAAGTGTTCTTGAATAATACCTCAATAATCCAATGAATCCTTATACAAACTCATAATCATATACATATCCCTTCATATAACATGATTATAACGTCCAAAAACATCATAACTCAACACAAAATCGAAATCCAAGGTGTTGAAGAAATTACCTCTTGAAGATCCAACCACTTTGATCCGATGAACACGAGTTAAAACGAGTATCCAAGCTTCTCAAAGGAATGAAGATGATGAAGATTACACACACAAGTGATTGATGATGATAAAATCTCTCTCTCAACCCTCTCTCTCGGATGAAGAAGGAAAAATGAAGAAGTGAGGAGAAATGACCCGGCCAAGTCATTAAATACTGCCGGAAGTTACGGCCGTAACTCGGCCCTCTTACGGCCGTAACTTTCCAAGTCAACGGCCTTACGGCCGTAATCGCCAACTCGTACGGCCGTAACTCGGCTTCGTCCAAAGCTCGCCGGCAGCACTTACGGCCGTAATCGCTCGAGTTACGGCGTAACCCGCCTTCGTCAAAAACATCCATCGACACCCTTACGGCCAGAACCGCACACCTTACGGCCGTAACTCGGTGATACGCCGTATCCGCCAAACTTACGGGCGTAAGCCCTCTTCGCCGAAAACGACCGTGCACCTTGCTCGCGTCTGACGGCCAGAATCGCCAAGCCTTACGGCCGACCTTCCTCGACTTACGGCCGTATGCCGCAACCCTTACGGCCGTAAGTCACCCTTGGTCGACAACACCCAAAATTTACGAACACCACTTACGGCCGTATCTCACCTTACTTACGGCCGTAACTCACCTTCGCCAAAAATGTCTCGTAGCTCTGACGCGTGACGGCCAGAATCGCCAGCCTTACGGCCGTACTCGCCAACTTACGGCCGTACCACAAGACCTTACGGCCGTAAGTCCCTTTCGTCCAAATGGCCTGAAAACACGAACCCTTGTTACGGCCGTAACCCAAATTCCTGACGGCCGTAACTCGATGCTGGCCAAGTTTGAAAAATCCGATAACTCCGATTCCTCGCTACGAATGATGAATGATCCGACATAACATACGAATGTGAAAATGAACAAGTCTAACACAAGCCACAGATGATGCTCCCAGTATACGACTACCAATCACGATGAAAATAATAATACTCCCGTCGGTCTCTAAACGGAGATGACATGCTGATCGGTAACTGATATACGATTACAACATGCCAACAATGAACACAAATGAATGAATCAAGAATGATGAGTGATTATTAACGAGTGAGAATTACTGAGTGACAATTACAGACTGATAATTACTGAATGAAAATGAATGAATTACAACCGGGTATTACATACTCCCCCCCTTAAAAAGAGTTTCGTCCCCGAAACTAAGGGTCAAACAACTCGGGATGACTCTCCCGCATACTCTCCTCGGATTCCCAAGTGGCCTCTTCGACAACGTGTCTGGACCACTGAATCTTGACCAAAGGGATCGTCTTGTTCCTCAACTGTTTGATTCGCCGCTCCAACACTCGTACAGGACGCTCCTCGTACGAATGATCATCTGCGATCTCGATTTCGTCAAACTGAAGTATGTGGCTCGGGTCAGCAACATACTTCCACAACTGAGAGACGTGAAACACATTATGAATTCGACTCAATGCCGGAGGTAAAGCCAATCGGTAAGCTAACTCGCCTACTCGATCCAAAATTTCAAACGGTCCAATGAATCTCGGACTCAACTTCCCTTGTTTTCCGAAACGGAAAATACCTCGACTCGGGGATACCTTGACCAAAACATGGTCACCCGTCTCGAACTCTAGTGGTCGACGGCGATTATCCGCATACGATTTCTGTTGACTCTGAGCTGTCAACATACGACTCTTGATCAAAGCTACCTTTTCCCGGGCGGCTATAAGCATATCGGGCTCGGTGCCGATTGATTCTGACAAGTCATCCCAAAACAAAGGAGAGCGACAACGACGACCGTACAAGGCCTCGTAAGGTGCCATCTTAATGGAAGCATGCCAACTATTATTATACGTGAACTCGATCAATGGTAGTTGGGCTTCCCAATCGTCCTTCCAATCGAGGACGCATGCCCTCAACATGTCCTCTAATGTCTGAATAGTCCTCTCTGATTGTCCGTCGGACTGAGGATGAAAAGCGGTACTAAGATTGAGCTGAGTTCCCATAGCACGATGAACTGATTTCCAAAAACGAGACACAAATCGTCCGTCACGATCGGAAACGATACTCTTAGGAGTACCGTGCAGTCTCACTATCTCCTTGATGAACAACTGAGCCAGTCTCTCGGGACCCCACGTATCCTTGATCTCAAGGAAATGAGCTGATTTGGTTAAGCGGTCTACGATCACCCAGATCGTATTTATGCCACGACGACTCGTCGAAAAACTCGTGATGAAATCTATAGAAATGTCTTCCCACTTCCACTCGGGAATAGGAAGAGGTTTCAGCATACCCGCCGGCCGCTGTTGTTCAATCTTAACTTGTTGACAGGTTAAGCATCTCGAAACAAATTCTGCGACTTCTCGCTTCATATTACTCCACCAGTAATTTTGTTTCAAGTCCTTGTACATCTTGCTGGACCCCGGATGAACAGAATAAGGGGTAGCATGAGCTTCTCTCAAAATCGAGTTTTTCAACTCGTCATTCGCCGGTACGCACAACCGATTCTTAAATCTCAAAAGTCCATCCTCGTGGACCACGAATCCAGGGGCTTTCCCCCGAGCCACATCCTCACGGATGCGCAACAATGAAGGGTCTGAACTCTGATTCTCCCTGATTACCTCCTCAAGTGACGATGAAATCTCTAACATACAAAGTCAGTCTCGAACTCACAAGCCTGCACCTCGATCTCGGGTCTAAGGAATTCCTGCTGAAGCTCCTTCTGAATTGTTAGACGAGCAAGCATCTGCTCCTGAACGGACTTGCGACTCAAGGCGTCGGCCACAATGTTCGCCTTGCCCGGGTGGTAAAGGATCTCGATATCATAATCTTTGATTAATTCCAACCACCGTCTCTGTCGCATATTTAACTCCTTCGAGTAAATATATACTTTAAACTCTTATGATCGGTGAATATCGATGTGTAACGCCATAAAGATAATGACGCCAAATTTTCAAAGCGAACACCACAAATGCTAGCTCCGTGTCGTGTGTCGGATAATTAACCTCGAAAGGTCTCAAAAGCTGTCAAGCATAGGCAAAAAACTTCCCATAATGCATCAGTAAACATCCGAGACCCTATACTGACGCAACGCTAAAAACCACAAATCCTCCGTCCCTGCGGCAAGGAAAGTACAGTGCCGACATTAATCGGCTCTTGAGTTCCTCAAAACTCACGACACGCGTCGGACCACGTGTATTTCTTATCCTTCCGCAATAAGTTCGTCATGGGTTGAGCGATTTTAGAAAATCCTTCCACAAATCGCCGATAATAACCCGCTAATCCGAGGAAACTTCGGATTTCCTTAACGCTCTTCGGAGGTAGCCAATCTCGAATAGCCTCCGTCTTCTGAGGGTCGACACGAACTCCGTCTGACGAAATTACATGTCCGAGAAAAGTCACTTCGGACATCCAGAACTCGCATTTGGAAAACTTTCCAAAAAGTTGCTCTCGTCTCAACACGTCGAGAACCTGATGAAGATGAACCTCGTGATCCTCTCGGCTACGAGAATAAATCAAAATACCGTCGATGAAGACAACAACAAACTGATCCAAAAAGTCGATGAAAACCCGATTCATTAATTCCATGAATACCGCAGGTGCGTTAGTTTACGAACTCATAATGACCATAGCGTGTTCGAAACGCCGTCCTTGCGATATCCGACTCTCGAATCCGCAACTGGTGATATCCAGATCTTAAGTCGATCTTGGAAAATACTGAAGCTCCCTGAAGTTGATCTAAAAGATCATCAATACGGGGTAAGGGATACTTATTCTTGATTGTTACTCTGTTCAACTCCCGATAATCGATACACAAGCGAAATGAACCATCCTTCTTCTTGACAAACAACACGGGTGCTCCCCACGGAGACGCACTCGGTCGGATATAACCCTTCTCGAACAACTCCTCAAGTTGGTTCTTTAATTCCTGCATTTAGGTCGGGGCCATCCGGTACGGTGCCTTTGATATCGGAGACGTACCAGGTTCCAACTCAATCGTGAATTCCACATCTCTCTGTGGAGGCAAACCAGGTAACTCGTCTGGAAAAACGTCGGCATACTCCCTCACTGCCGGAATATCCGTCAACAATACTGATGATTTCTCGGTTTTGGTCATATAGCACCAATAACCAACACATCCCTGACTGAGTAATAGTACTGCTTTCATCAAATTAATGACCTTACCAGAACAGCCGGGATTACCTCCCTGAAACACACATTCAACCCCATCGTCTGCAATGATAGTGATCATACGCTTACGGACACTAATGATGGCATCATGATGATCCATCCAATCAATACCCAAGATGACGTTGTCCCTCGGCAAATCTACTACGATTAGGTCCGCTGGCCATACACGACCATGAAACTGAATCGGACAATTCTGAATCTCATGATTACCGATAATTCGTCTACCATCAGGTAGGCCGATGACATAAAGCTCACAACTAGTAGCACTACCCAGATGTAGTCTACTCAAACATGACTCGGAAATGAATGAATGCGATGCACCAGTATCAAAAAGGGTACACACAGGTTGAGATAGAATATCGAGTGTACCTGAGATCATTCGGGCCTCGGGATCATCGGTCTTCTTCATCTCATAAATCCGGGGCTTGCTAGTCCCGGCACCGGACGCTCCCGTCTGCTGGCTATAAGCTCCCCCTCTAGTCGCTCCTGTCGTTTTAAAGGACGCCGATTGAGTGGCCCGATTACGAGCCGATCGCCGGGGCTTGAGATGACGTCTGAGTAGGTTTGGAGTCCCTACGGCAAAAACGGGCCTTATGCCCAGCAATTCCACAATTATGACATGTGATAGTCTGTCTCGGACACTTGGTACTGAGGTGGCCAAGATCCCCAAAGTTAAAACAGGTGATGGCCGAATTGGCCGCTCGAGACTGAGATTCCGCGGGTTTAGACGACACAGGAGGTCGCTCAGAAAAAGCAGAGCCCGCACGGGGTTTCTTGAAGGTTGTCTGACCGCCCTCAGACTGGTTACGATTCTTCGATTTCTTGCTAGCAGACGAAGGTTGCTGCTTAGCAATTTCCTTAGCAGTAAGCTCATAGCTGAGAGCTTTCTCAATGAATTCAGCCAACATGGTGCAATTATGATTAAGCAACTGTAGTCTCATACGGGGTTTCAGCCTCTTGCTGAAATACTTAATCTTATCTACCTCGGAATGAATGATAGATGAGGCGAACAGAAGAAGTTCCTGAAATTTCTCGGCAATGGCGAGAACATCCTCGTCTGATGAGGGGTCGGGGGTGAGTAACTCTGACAGCTTGGCCTCGTCTGATAATTTATCCTCGTCTGATAATTTATCCAATAAATCATTTAAACATCAATGTCCCAAATTTAGATATCCAATATCTAATATTTATAATGAGAGAATTAGCTTGATTCATTCCGTCATCAATCTTATTACATGACTAGGTAGGTTCGTCTCAGTCAGCAATGGGAGGAACCAAAGAGTAGTAGCACCACCTATCCAGCCTGGCGGCTTACGATGTACCCCAATTGAGAACGAATGATTGGCATCATTCAAGAACCATTATGTCGTGAATACCAATATACGTATAAACCCTTCTTTCAAATGTCCCGATCAAGTGATAGGGTCACGGTCAATCAAACCCTATATATACTTGATGCTATTCATGTGTTAATGCAAATCGGCATCATCGAGCTCTCGTGTATCTAATACAACTAGCTCCAATGCTTTGGCCAAAGACTTATGATCTCATATGCCAATAACCGCATAGGACATATAACCCATTCACGAACAGGAGAAAGAATTCTATCTTGGTATTCAGTAGGACCTGCTACTTGCCCATCAAGATGCACGTCGAGGTTGACCCCCGCCTTCCAGTTTACAGTGTCGAACTACTCTAATGAAAATCTTGATGTCACAAGCACATCCCTACCAAATCCTCAAGTCGAAGGTTCACGAATACCTATCACAACCTTTCGATTCCGTCATTGACTGTCCCTAAGTGAAATCCGTGTGACGAATCGAGGGTGAGTCGGTTCGAGTATATTAATCCAATTAGCATACCTATAATGTGTGCTCCCACTAACCATTAGTGTTCGACAAGCACTCTCCATGTCAACGAACACGTCATACAAGTCTTCACATAAACTTAACGCCTAGTCAAGTTTCATCGACTTGCAAACGATTAAGTATTTGAGCTATAAACCTTTCTAGTGTCGATCCCTTATCCAATAAGGAGTGGAATGTTTTGCTCTCAAATACACGAACTAGTTTCTATATATATATATATATATATATATATTTACGAGTCAGGAATGCGAGTAACTACCATTAAATAAGGAAACATCCATTGCCTTATATTAATGATTTACATAATAACAAGTAAAATACCCTCACTCAACATCCTCTGAGTGGCATTCTAGGGCATGCTCCTAACAAAGTTTTTGGCTATACTGCGAGGATACGGCTAGAGCTAGGATGATGAAGATTTTGATTTGTGATTATAACACTCTAAGTGTATAACTCACAATCTCTCTATGAATCTCTTGATTTTCTCCAAGAACAACCAAGAAGTGATATGAAGAAGATAAAGACTATGGAAAAAGAACTCTTTTCTCTTTCTCTCTCTTTAATTTATTAGGCCATAAATTAATTTATCCAATAAATCTATGTTAACATCCAATGTCCTAAATTAGATATCCAATATCTAATATTCATAATGATAGAATAATCTAGATTCATTCCGTCGTCAATTCTATTGCGCGACTCGGTAGGTCCGTCTCAGTCAGCAATGGGAGGAACTAAAGAGTAGTAGCACAACATAGCCATCCTGGTTTCCTGCACTGTACCCCAACTGAGAACGAATGATTGGGATCATTCAAGAACCATTCTGTCGTGAATACCAGTATACGTATAAACCCTTCTTTCAAATGTCCCAATCAAGTTATAGGCTCACGGTCAGCCTAACCCTATTTGTACTTGAAGTTATGCATGAGTTAATGCAAATCGAGATCATCGAGCTCTTGTGTATCTAATACAACTAGATCCAATGCTTTGGACAAAGACTTATGATCTAATCTGCCAATAACCGCATAGTACATATAACCCGTTCACTAACAGGAGAAAGAATTCTATCTTGGTATTCAGTAGGACCTGCTACTAGCCCATCAAGATGCACGTCGAGGTTGACCCACGCCTTCCGGTTTACAGGGTAGAACTACTCTAATGAAAATCTTGACGTCACAAGCACATCCCTACTAAATCCTCAAGTCGAAGGTTCACGAATACCTATCACAACCTTTTGATTCCGTCATTGACTATCCCGGAGTGAAATCCGCATGACGAATCGAGGGTCAGTCGGTTAGAGTATACTAATCTAATTAGCATACCTATAATGTGTGCTCCCACTAACCATTAGTGTTCGACAGGCACTCTCCAGGTCAAAGAACACGTCATACAAGTCTTCACATAAACTTAACGCCCAATCAAGTTTCATCGACTTGCGAACGATTAAGTGTTTGAGCTATAAACCTTTCCAGTGCCGACCCCTTATCCAATAAGGAGTGGAATGTTTTGCTCTCAAATACACGGACTAGTTTCTATATATATATTTACGAGTTAGGAACGCCAGTAACTACTAATAAATAAAGAAACATCCATTGCCTTATATTAATTATAAACATAATAACAAGTACAATGACCTCACTCAACATCCTCTGAGTGGCATTCGAGGGCATACTCCTAACAGTTTATAGGGGTGAAACTTATCACCAACTGAAGGCATCTAATGCACTCAAGAATTTATCAACCTCTACCAAATGTACTACCCCGATAACTCGGAAGCATAGCACACCGGCTTGGGTATCAATTTTCTACGAGTTTGATGGAGGGTAAACCTCGTAACCTTTTCAAACTTAGTCTGATTGTTTCTCGGGAGAATTTTGCGGTTAATGTTACACTTTGCACATTAATTCAATTATAAGCGCGTTTGTGTTTGTCAATTATTCGAAATGAAAAAAAAGTAAATAGCAACTTAGTTACTACCAACATGCAGTTCATGGACCGTTCCTAGAACAAAAACATCGTAATCTAATTATATGTCTTCGGTCTTGAATCTGAGTCTTCTCGAACGGGTCTTCCTCTGGTCTTCGTCATTACATATAAACTTTACATTTGAAAAAATGCATCTTATACAAATTTTTCTTGTACAATAAATAGGCTTAAAAATGGCCTTTACATCCCAATCGAATAAAACCGAACGATTCAAAACTAGGTCAATGAACCACATCCCCATTCAAAAGCATTCATGCAACAAATACTAAATAAATGGATTGCAAATTAGATATATTGATCCAACCAATATATGTAATCAACTACTAAATAGGGTGTGGGGGACTATAATTGGAGAATAAACTTTCCAGAGGCTACAAAGAGCACTTGGTTAAAAGGAGCTCTGATCACAACCCCCTCTTGCTTAGATGTAATCATGTTGATACTACTCATCGGAATTGTCCTTTCCGTTTCCAAGCTGAATGGTGTACTAACAGTCATTATCTCACAGTGGTGAAGAATGCTTGGAGAAGTGCACATGACCTTGTTGATTCTCTTTAGAATGTTTCCATTGATTCTTTTATTTTGAATAAATAGGTTTTTGGCAATATTTATATCAATTTGAGGAGATTGGAACCCATACTTAGAAGAGAGAGTTGGAGAAGGTGGACTCAGCTCAGCTTGTTCTTCTTCAAAAGAAGCTTTTGGGTGAGTATGAGAATATTCTATTGTAGGAGGAGACTATATGGTATCAGAAACCCCTAAAAATGGATTAATATTGGTAGTAAAAACACATCTTTCCTCCATGCCCAAACTGTTATTAGAAGCAATCTTCCTTCTTGTATTTGGTTTTCTGATCACCATTTGTTGAAGAATGAAGCCACATGTTTCTACGAGAATTTATTTTGTTCCATGGATCACACTACCCCTGTTGCTCACAGCCTATCGGCAAAAACTTTAATGATGGAAGATGGCATAGCGTTTTGTAGGCCAGTCACTAATGAGTAAGTCAAGGAAGCTCTCATATCTATGAAGTCTTATAAAGCTCTTGGTCCGGATAGTCTCCAGCCTATTTTCTACAAAATGTTTTGGAATGATATTGGTGATGATGTTTGTAGATTTGTGGCAAATGCTTTCTTGGTGATAGAATCACGAAGACTTTATTGGTTTCAATTCCCAAAGGTGCTAATCCTAATTATTTTAGACCAATAACTCTATGTAATGCGATTAACAAGCTTATCTCCAGTGTTGCTAAACAGATTGAGACTGTTTCTGAGTACCATTTTGAGCCCCTCGCAATAGCAATTTTATTCTGGGTAGAAGTACTAAGATAATGCCATTGTTCTTCAAGAGATCATCCATTCATGAATAAGAAGAAAAGTAAGAACGGGGATCTTGTTTTGAAGCTTGATTGTTGGGAAAAATCCTCCCTGTGTTTTGATAATTATCTCATACAGCAAAATTTTCATAGTCAGAGTTTCAGTCTAAGTAGGGGAGCTGTTAGGAGAACATCATACAGCCTGTCCATACAACGTAAGATCTTCCAGAAAAGTCTAGAGTCCTTTCCTACAACATAGTCTTCAAGATATATCTAGGATGAAGATGTTAGATACAACAAACATGATGTAAGTGTTTTACTTAGGAAAATTAAAACACAAATCCAACAGGACTAAAGAAACTTTAAACTGTTGAAAAAGCAAAAATAATTTATTCACAAAGTATTCAAGGTTGAAGTAGCATTTAATGATGATAGGAGAGCATTTAACGCGGGCGAAGAGACTACAGTCTGAATAGCATTTAATGCTGGTAAAAAAGAATCTCGAAAGAATTAAATGCGAATCGCCTTTAATTCGAAGCATTCTAAAGCCGACAACCAATGCAGTCTCAATCTCACCAACCATCCAAGGGCTACATTTATAATGGATCTATTTCCATGGTTATAAATAGCCCCAAGAAAGAGGACATCGCAAACCTGATGATTCAAAGAATTGACAATGTGATTATCAAGCTTTAGAAGAGCACTATATTTCTTCAAGCATATGGCTTCATAAAAAGAGAAGAAATATACAAAGTCCTCAACGCGAACAATACACTTACAGTGAACGCTCAATCAAGCATACAACTGTCGTTTGATCCTGCCTTACCAATCTTACCATCGGGTTTACTTAGCCCTGTATGGGCTAAGCTTTGCTATCTCGGACCTGAGTGGGATGAATAGCGCCAAGGACAAAGATTCAATTTGTGTGAGAAGAAGCGAGTCGAAGAAGCCAAGCCAATCTGTGTGAACGGCCCAAGCTGCTGTTGGATGTATCAATATGTGTGAATGATACAACGTGTTTAGTTAAAGTCACATAGTTGTGTATGCAGTGATTTTAATAAGCATTTTACTCCATGTGGAGGACCAGTGGACGTAGAGGGGTTTACCTCGAACCACGTTAATCAGTGTCTTTACTTTCTATCATTTACTGTTTTCTATCTGCCTGTGTGATTCTAGTATACATATTGTAAAAACCCTTTATGCACCAAGCTAACAGGAGATTATTCAGTTGTTGTATTTACAGCAACTTAACCTTAGACTTCCACTATGAAAATAAACTTCAAAAAAGATACAGCTTATTCAGCCCCCCTGTAAGCTGTTTTACTGTATACTGTGGCCAACAAATGGTATCAAAGAGGTTGATTCTACAAAGAATCAGTCAATTTTTAAACTGAATCAGTTCTACAAAATCA
Organism: Orobanche coerulescens; assembly: GCA_033398695.1. NCBI lineage: Eukaryota > Viridiplantae > Streptophyta > Magnoliopsida > Lamiales > Orobanchaceae > Orobanche > Orobanche coerulescens. Next base: position 117,673,992 of record CM065805.1, read on the forward strand.
CTAGATTTTGAAAACTTTATATTAAGTATCTTTATCATTCATCCAAGAAAGACCGATCAAGATAATAAAGGTCAACACAGCCGCAAGATTCGATGGACAACCTTATGCAGAGATGCTCGAGAAGGAGCGCGAGCAATGGACAATAGATGATCGCAAGCATGAGAATCTCGACAATGCTGCTAAAAATGCGCTATATATCACTCTCGGCAAAGGCATATTCTCCCAGGTAAAAAGTTGTAAGACAGCCAAATAAATCTAGGAGAAAATCAAGCTAATTTGTGAGGGAACTGAGCTCTCAAAAGAAAACAAAATTTATAAACTAACTTAGCAGTTTAAATCTTTTGAAATGAAAACTTTCGAAATGCTTGAGGAGCTTGACCTTAAATTTACCGGCATTGTCGGTGAACTTGAAGCATTGGGTAAAGTGTATACTCAGAAGGAGAAAAATCTGAGAACCTTTAGATCACTCCCTACCCAATGGGATATTAAGACCACAGATATGCGTGTGTCTTGTAAACTAAATGAAAAATGTACTTTTGATATCTTCTCTTACCTAAAAGCATTTGAGTATGACATAGATAGGAGAGAGAAGCCAGAAGAGTCACCTGCCAAGACTACAACACTGGCTGCTGTATCTGACAGGAAATATAGCTCCGCACCCAACACATCTAAATCCGCGTGCAAGGCAGCAGGCAGCGACGATGACATCCTGTCGTAAGACGAGATGGCCTTGCTCATGCATAACTTCCGGAAGTTCATCAAGAAATCTGAAAAGGCCCCATACAGTTCTAAGTCACCTTCGTCTGTAGAATCTAACCTGCAAGAGCTACCTGCCTGGCCATAGGATCATCTTACTTGGCGAATAAGTGTCTTCATCCCAAAGTACAAAAGTTTCCCAAAGCCGAGCAATAAGAGAAGGATGAGGAAATGCACATTTGGCGAAACAAGATCAAGGCCCTCATCAAAGAATCAGAAGCCTCACCCGCATCAACCAAGACCGAGTAGTACCTTTTGGCAATCACGGATAGTGACTCCTCTGATGATGAAATAGAAGATTAAGCATATATGTGCTTTATGGCCAAAGAAGAAGAGGATGATGAAGACATCGGCGATGAGGTAAGATCAACCTCAAGTATTCCCATCAATGCATCACATACTTTTGAAAATATGTTGAATGAGTTTAGAACCATTCAAAAAGACCTTGAGATGCTCAAACGGGAAAACATGCAACTCTCTCTTTCAAATTTAGAGCTAAAGGATGAAAATAATTTGCTGAAAAATAATTATGAGAACATGTCTTTAGACTGTGAAAACGGCAAAATTACCCAAGAAAAACTCATGGAAAGCAATCATCAACTTGCAACAGAACTAAATGAGGTAGAAGCTCATAATAATTGCAAGACAAATGATTATGCTTTGTTAGAAATTAAGATACAAATTCTCGAGAAAAGAGAAGGAGAACTGGAGACCATCCTTAGATCTTCTGAGAAATCATCAAGGAGAATGGAAGACATTATAAGCACTGGGCAGCACGTCTATGATAAACATGGCTTAGGATATGACTCGTTTTTCCACAAGGGCAAATCTAATACAGTGTTTGTCAAATGAGTAGAACCCATTACGGAACTCGAAGAAGCCCCAAGTCCCATAAAGATCACAGCTGCCCCATCTCAGACAGCAAAGGATGCGATTCCGCTACCCAGTTCATATCATAAGCAGCGGAAACCCCAGCCTCATAGACCTATAAGAAGTAATGATAATCATCAACAGTATGCTCCATGAGCATTCCAACAGCTTCATCAGCCAGCCAGAAAGAAGGTTATACCTACGTATCAAAGGTATGCACCACAGTACTATCAATAGTACAGTGCACCTCGATACTGGGTACAGGAACCCAGGTATCAATCCAGGAAGCAGGCTGCCACACGGTTCCAACATCAACAGATCTGGGAATCCAATTAGAAACCTAGAAGGCATGCATTAAGGCCAAAGATAATGGTTCCCCTTCGAGGCGAAAACCGTACTGGAGCCAAAACACTAGATTTTACATGCATAATAATCAGGCTTACACTGATTACGTGCTTTCCCCACGTAAATATCGCAAAAGAGGACCAAATGGTACCTACAGCAAACCAATTGCTGTCAGGAAAATCTGGTTACCTAAAGGCACTAACAACTATGGATCCAATAATCAAAGGGGACCTAAATTACTTAATTTCCTTGATTACAGGATATCAAGCAGAGGGACATCTGGTATTTCAATAGCGGATGTTCTCACCACATGACAAGAGATATCAACAAGCTGTCGGATTATATAGAAGATCGTAGTCCAAAGGTCCGACTCGGTGACAAATCCAAAGGAAGAACAAGAAAGAAAGGAACCCTGCTTGTAGGAAAGTTCAAAGTCAGCGACATAGCCTATATTGAAGGAGTACGGTACAATTTACTTAACATTAGCTAGTTTTTTGACAAACAGTTCTCGATCAAATTCTATGTAGATCACTATAGGGTGAAGGACACCAAGACCAAGCAAATCGTCCTCACAGGAAGCCGGTCAGGTAACATGTACATTGCTGACTGGAAGCCCACAAGCTCCGTAATTCCTTATTTTTTTTTTCAAAGTCACTACAGATCAAAGATGGCTATGGCACAAAATGATGTCGCACATCAACTTCAAGACCATCAACAAGCTAGATCAACAAGGAATGGTCAGAGGCTTGGCCAATGTTTTATTTCATAAAAACAGTGTAGGTGGGCCCTGTGAGAAACGTAAGCAAGTCAAGACCACCTTGAAGAGCAAGTCATATCTTTCCACCCACAAGGTCCAGGATTTAGTACCCAAGGATCTGTATGGTCCTGTAGACCCTACTAGTCTGAGAGGTAAAAAGTATTGTCACGTTATTGTTGATGATTTTTCCAGGTATGGTTGGACCATCTTCCTGAACAAGAAGAAAGAAACCACTATCAAGCTGCCAGAACACCTGAAAAAGCTTCAAAATGAGAAATGGATGAGTTCTCTATCCATTCCTTCCGACAGAGGCACATAATTCACAAATTGCTTTATGGAGCAATACTATGTGGACAATGGCATACAACACGAATACTCAGCATCCCGGACTCCTCAACAAAATGACGTTGCTGAGCATAAGAACAGGGCGCTAAAAGAAGCAGTAAGGACCATGCTAGCCGCTACCAAGTTACCGCAGCGTCCTTGCGGAGAAGCAAACAGATACAACATGATATATATAAAACCGCTGTATCATCAATAAGCATCACAACAAAATAGCATATGATGTATGTAATAACAAAACTCCAATAGCTGTATACTTTCACATTTTTTGATGTAGTTGTTACGTGCTCAACAATGGGAAGGATCAACTGAAGACTTTCGGGGAAAAGTTGGATGAGCATATTTTCGTTGGGTACTCCTCTGTCAGCAAAGCATTCGGGATATTTAACAAACGGAAGCTGACGATAGAGAAATCTATCCACGTAGTATTTGATGAACCCCATTGTGACCCTATAGGAGTAGAAGACCTAACCCAGAGCATCCAAACACTCTCTATTGATGACCCACAAACTCCAATGGAACCAATTTTAAACCTAGATATCAATCCCACCGCTGTAAGAACAGAAGTCGTCGAGGCTGATGCTATAGAAGCTGAAGTTGAGTCTACAGTTCAACAGGTTACAGCACGGGATGCCAAACTAGAACCCGACAGGAGGTGGTTGAGAGATCACCCCAGGAGTTAATAATTGGAGACATCGATGCCGGTGTGACCAAGCATATAAAAACACATAAAACACAAGGTGTTGTACTATGTGCACTTGAAAAGACATATTCTAAGAAGTCTAAATATCCTGTATGGAAATCCCAAGATGAACTTAGGGGACTTGCTATGTGCATCCTAGCTATATTCTTAGTCCAATTAGAACTTGTTTCGACCAATGAGGCTCTAAACAATTCTCAGTGGATCACTTCGATGGAGAACAGAATAATGTCTGGTACCTAGTTCCTAGACCAACACATCAGGAAGTCATAGGAACCAAAGGGGTGTTCTAAAACAAAAAGAACAAAAATGGACTTGTTATCAGAGACAAATCTAGGTTAGTTGCCCAAGGATACAGACATGAAGAGGAAATCGAATATAATAAAACCTTTACCCCCGTAGTTCGACTAGAAGCCATCAGGATATTCCTAGCATTTGCGGTGTAAAAAAACTTTATTGTATATCAAATAGATGTTAAGAGCGCATTCCTGAATGGAGTGTTGGGATTCGATGCCTAAAACGAAGGCCCAGCGGAAGCGGTAAAACGAAAATTAATTCGATCCGAATCCCTACGAGGATCGATCGAGCTACGCATATACGAATATAAAATAAATAAAGGAAGATTCGAAATCATACCCTTGTCGTCTGTTGATTATATGGAATTCCTTCTCTTGAGCTATTCCCCAAACGATCCAAAATGCTCCAAGCCCTTGGATGATCCAACGGCGAAAAAACCGCGTCTCTACTTGTCACGCGTTGGAGAAACGAATGGAGTGACAACACTTGATTAACCTCTAAGGTTACGGCTAGAATCAAGTGATGAAGCTTTGATTATAACACACTAAGTGTATAATTTATTTCTCTCAATTAATTTCTTGATTTTTCTCCAAGAACAACAAGAACAAGATGAAGAATGAGATGAAGACTTTGGAATGAACTCTAAGTTCTTTCTCACTGTTTCTCTCTCTACTTCTTACGTATGATTGATTGATTGATTGATTGCCCATGTGAGATGAAGTCTTCTTACCTTTTAATCTTCAACTCATAATATTTTATTCCCAACCAAATAATATGCATGATACTTGTCCCCTCAACACATGAGATTCCAAACATCATGATGGGGACAAGTCAAAACACACACATGGATATAAGTGGGGGGAGGGGCAGCCTTGATGAATGATAGGAAGAGTTCGGTCCGTTTCGGACTCCCGTGAGTCCAAACAGATAAACTCTGATTCTATTCCGATGTATTTATATCGATTAATTAATCCAATTAATTAATCATATTAAATACATAATAATATAATTAATTTCTCTAAGAAATAATTATATTTATGAATTAAATTAATCACTCAGTAATTTATTTAATTCATTAGGCCGTAAATCAATTTATCCAATAAATCGATTTAGACATCCAATGTCCCAAATTTAATTAGACATCCAATGTCCAATAAATTAGATATCCAATATCTAATATTAATAATGAGAGAACAAGATTGATTCATTCCGTCGTCAATCCTATCAAGCGCGACTCGGAGGTCCGTCTCGGCCAAAGAATGGGAGGAACCAAAGAGTAGTAGCACCACCTAGCCACTGGCGGCCTACACTGCACTTCAACCGAGAACGAATGATTGGGATCATTCAAGAACCATTCTGCCGTGAATACCAAGATACGTATAAACCCTTCTTTCAAATGTCCTAACTGCTATAGGGTCACGGTCTACCAAACCCTATCTCACATTTGACGCTATGCATGTGTTAATGCAAATCGAGATCATCGAGTACCGTGTATCTAATACAACTAGCTCCAATGCTTTGGCCAAAGACTTATGATCTCATTTGCCAATAACCGCATAGGACATATAACCCGCTCACTAACGGGAGAAAGAATTCTATCTTGGTATTCGAAGACTCGCTACTTGCCCGTCAAGATGCACGCCGAGGTTGACCCCCGCCTTCCGCTTAAGGTGGTCGAACTACTCTAATGAAAATCTTGACGTCACAAGCACATCCCTACTAAATCCTCAAGTCGAAGGTTCACGAATACCTATCACAACCTTTCGATTCCGTCATTGATCGTCCTGAGTGAAATCCGTGTGACGAATCGAGGGTGAGTCGGTTCGAGTATACTAATCCAATTAGCATACCTATAACGTGTGCTCCCACTAACCATTAGTGTTCGACAGGCACTCTCCATGTCAAAGAACACGTCATACAAGTCTTCACATAAACTTAACGCCCAGTCAAGTTTCATCGACTTGCAAACGATTAAGTATTTGAGCTATAACCTTTCCAGTGCCGACCCCCTTATCAAATAAGGAATGGAACGTTTTGCTCTCAAATATACGGACTAGTTTCTATATGTTTATTTACGAGTTAGGAATTCCAGTAACTACCAGTAAATAAAGAAACATTCATTTGCCTTATATAAATGGTTTACATAATTACAAGTACAATGCCCTCACTCAATATCCTCTGAGTGGCATTCGAGGGCATACTCCCAACAATCTCCCACTTGCACTCAATGCCACACACTATGGTATCTAATACCTATGTTATTCAGATGACGCTCTAAGCTAATATGAGAAAGTGGCTTGGTCAGTGGATCAGCGACGTAGTCAGCTGACTCTACTCTATACAGCACAATGTATCTCTTTGCGAACAAATTCTCTCACGAGATGATACTCTCTCTCAATATATTTGGTACTGTTATGAAACCTCGGCTCCTAGGCCTGTACTACCGCTCTAGCAGTGCAGCACAAGGTGTCAAACTCCGTACTCATATACTCGCCACCTCGGTCCGACCGAAGTTCTTTGATATGATTACCAGTTTGTTTCTCAACTAGGGCCTTGAATTCCTGGAATTTCTCAAAAGCCTCGGATTTATGTTTCATTAAGTATACATAACCATACCTAGTATGATCATCTGTAAACGTAATGAAATATTGATATCCATCACGTGCTGCTTCCAAAGCACCACAAACATCAGTATGGATCAATCCCAGTTTATCAGCGGCTCTTTCAAAAGTACCTGTGAAGAGGGACTTACTCATTTTACCTTTAAGGCAAGATTCACAAGTAGGAAAGGAATCCGATCCCAATGGACCCATAAGTCCATCATTTTCCATCTTGTAAACCTTGGTCTGACCAACATGACCAAGTCTAAGATGCCATTTCAAAACTTGATTGGTTTCATCCCTACCACGTTTTCTAGTCATAGTATTCACAACTACTTTGTTGCTGAGATTTAGATGATACAATCCATTTAACAATGTAGCAGTACCCACTAGTTTATTTTTGAAATAAATTTTGCAGGAACCATCACCAATGAAAAATGAAAAACCTTTTCGGTCCATGACCGGAATGGATACAATGTTTTTGTTCCCCTTGGGCAAAACAAGTACATTTTCTAAAGTCAAAACAAAGCTGGATTCTAAACCCAAAAGAAGTGATCCTATGTCGGTCGCCTCGACACTATGCCCGCTTCCGACTGTGATTATAACTTCTCCAGCTCCAAGCTTCCTACTTTGTTCCAGATCCTGATTCACGGTACAAATATGAGAACTAGCACCGAATACGATCCAGAAGTAGAAAATACAGAGCGAACAATTTGTTTCCAAAACTAAAAGTTCTCAGACCAAGTGCCATGAAGAATCGGACAGTCTCTAGCCCAGTGGCCCAGCTCACCACACTTGAGACAAGCATCCTTCTTCTTCTTGTTCTTAGGAACCATCGGGGCCTTGCCCTTACCCTTAAGGTCCTTTGCTTATGGTCCAGTCCGCTTCTTGGTCTTTTTCTTCTTATTCTTAGACTTCCGAAGTCCAGAAGAAATCACAAGGTCCGACTCCTTCATCCGCGGAGTCTTCATCTGAGACTGAGCGGTCACAAGTTTGTTCATTAGACCAGCTAAATTACATGCAATCTCATTGCAGTTAAAGTTCATAACAAACTATGAGAATGAATCAGGGAGAGACTGTAGGATAAGGTCGGTTTTGAGAGAAGTATCCATTTTAAAATCAAGAGCCTCCAATCTCTCGATCATGGATATCATTTTGAGGACGTGTTCCCCAACCTTCTCACCTTCCTTCATCCTTGCACCGAACAGTTGCTTGGATATCTCATATCTAGCAGCTTCACGTGCTCACCATAAAGTTCGGTTAAGTGAGATAGAATCTGCCTAGCAGAAGTCATTTTCTCATGAGCTCTCTGAAGATCATTAGACATGGAAGCCATCATATAAGCACGGACTTTCACGTCATCCTTAACCCACTTTTCGTGGTTTTCAATCTCTTCCTGATTTGATCGGGTCCGCACAGGAGGCGCGGGAATGTCCGTCTCCAAGACGTATCCCAGTGCCTCTATACTGAGGACAATCATCAGATTTCGGAGCCAATCCACAAAGTTAGGTCCCATTAAGGTGTTCTTTTCGAGTAGAATTGCGAGTGGATTCATTGTCATATTGAGAGTTATGTCTGCATTAAGTATAACAGAATAATTAGTGACTTGTTATATTATGATCTGAGTATAGAATTAAGGTCTTTTCTATTCTTGTTACCCAGCTCCCATTATTTTATCGGAACAACACACTCCCATGTGAAATACGGAAGTATCGTCGCTCTACTTCATAGTGGTGATCGAGTTCTTTATAAATCTTAATAGAGGGCAACCGAACAGGTTTCTAGTCTATTAATTTTCATAAAGTGGTGTCCAACACCAACCCATCTAATGAATGATTCGATCTTCTTTTTCCCCTTATTCACTCCCCTCAACCTATACGGTTTCTATGGTTCGTGAACAAGTTAAGTTTATACCATCGACGCAAATCAGTTTCACAATCAATCTTATCCGCAAACTATCGTGTTTCTAGGGATAAAATTTGCTCCAACCGAAGGCATCCAATGCGCTCCTAATTTATCCGTCCTCCCGAACGACTACCCCGATAACTCGGAAGCATAGCACATCCGGTTTGGATTTCAATTTCCCGAAAGCTCGATGGAGGGAAGGAAAACCTTGAAACCTCATAAACTTAATAATTTGTTGTGGGAGAATTTTCGCGATTAACGTTACACTTTGCACATTAATCATTTTAGCGCGTTTGCTGCATTCATACAATATGTAACAACCATTCACAACCTAGTTGCTACCAACATGTGGTTCATGGACCGTTCCTAGAAAACAAAAACTCCGTAATCTAATTACAAGTCTTCGTCTTGAATCTTCGTCTTCTCGAAATGGATCTTCCTCCGGTCTTCGTCATTACATATAAATTTTACATTGAAAAATTGCATCCTAGATACAAATATTTCTAGTAAAATAAATAGGCTCAAAACGGCCTTTACAACCCAATCGAATAAAACGAACAATTCAAACTAAGTCCATGAACCACATCCCCATTCAAAAACATTCATCCAATAAATACTCAATAAATGGATAGCGAGAAGATTACATATGATCCAATCAATAATCAACAATAAATAGAATTGATCGAATCAATTCAACAATAATCGACAATTTAATTTTCGTCCGTAGTGTACCCTTAAAATATTTTCTTTGAATTTCCCCTCATCAAAAATTCCAAATTAATGATTTTAATACAGGAAAATTCAATAATCGAAAATATACTGAAAAATGAGACACAGTGCCCGACACTGAAAGCGCCCAAGAAGAGTGCACTCGACCGGCAGCCTACAGGCCACGCCCGGCTCCAGACAGGAAAGGGGGCCCCGGCCATGCCCGGACACGACCGGCAGGATACAACACTACCCGACCGGATACACAGAGCACTCGGCTCGTAAAGACTACGCCCGGCAGACTCGGCTCGACATGCAAGTGTCCGGGATCCAATGAGCACTCGGCTGACATAAAGAACACGCCCGGCAGACTCGGCTCGTCATACAAGTGTCCGGCCGGATCCAGCCGAGCACTGGCTCGAGCATAAAGAACACGCCGGCCGGACTCGGCGAGAACAAAGAAGCGCCCGCCACGGGCCGGACGTGCTCGGCCATACTCGGCAAATGATGGAAAATCGTCCAACGATTCGACATACTGCTTTCGGCGATTTCTAAAATCTTGTTATTCCTGATCTGAATATTATTAATATAAATCATATTTCCAAGAAAAACCTGATTTATACCATAACATAAAATCACGGAAAAACGACACTACGACGAACAATAAAATATCTACGATTATCAAAATGATTCTAAATCACAAAATAAGCATTCTAAATGCTAAATATCGTATATACGATCGCAAGACCTCGCTCTGATACCACTGTTGGGATTCGATGCCTAAAACGAAGGCCCAGCGGAAGCGGTAAAATGAAAATTAATTCGATCTGAATCCCTACGAGGATCGATCGAGCTACGCATATACGAATATAAAATAAACAAAGGAAGATTCGAAATCATACCCTTGCCGTCCGTTGATTATATGGAATTCCTTCTCTTGAGCTATTCCCCAAACGATCCAAAATGCTCCAAGCCCTTGGATGATCCAACGCCGAAAAAACCGCGTCTCTACTTGTCACGCGTCGGAGAAACGAATGGAGTGACAACACTTGATTAACCTCTAAGGTTACGGCTAGAATCAAGTGATGAAGCTTTGATTATATCACTCTAAGTGTATAATTTATTTCTCTCAATTAATTTCTTGATTTTTCTCCAAGAACAACAAGAACAAGATGAAGAATGAGATGAAGACTTTGGAATGAACTCTAAGTTCTTTCTCACTGTTTCTCTCTCTACTTCTTACGTATGATTGATTGATTGATTGATTGCCCATGTGAGATGAAGTCTTCTTACCTATTAATCTTCAACTCATAATATTTTATTCCCAACCAAATAATGTGCATGATACTTGTCCCCTCAACACATGATATTCCAAACATCATGATGGGGACAAGTCAAAACACACACATGGATATAAGTGGGGGGAGGGGCAGCCTTGATGAATGATAGGAAGAGTTCGGTCCGTTTCGGACTCCCGTGAGTCCAAACAGATAAACTCCGATTCCATTCCGATGTATTTATATCGATTCATTAATCCAATTAATTAATCATATCAAATACATAATAATATAATTAATTTCTCTAAGAAATAATTATATTTATGAATTAAATTAATCACTCACTAATTTATTTAATTCATTAGGCCGTAAATCAATTTATCCAATAAATCGATTTAGACATCCAATGTCCCAAATTTAATTAGACATCCAATGTCCAATAAATTAGATATCCAATATCTAATATTAATAATGAGAGAACAAGCTTGATTCATTCCGTCGTCAATCATATTGCGCGACTCGGTAGGTCCGTCTCAATCAGCAATGGGAGGAACCAAAGAGTAGTAGCACCACCTAGCCAGCCTGGCGGCCTACACTGTACCCCAACTGAGAACGAATGATTGGGATCATTCAAGAACCATTCTGTCGTGAATACCAGTATACGTATAAACCCTTCTTTCAAATGTCCCAATCAAGTTATAGGTCACTACTACCAAACCCTATCTCACATTTGACGCTATGCATGTGTTAATGCAAATCGAGATCATCGAGCTGTCGTGTATCTAATACAACTAGCTCCAATGCTTTGGCCAAAGACTTATGATCTCATCTGCCAATAACCGCATAGGACATATAACCCGCTCACTAACGGGAGAAAGAATTCTATCTTGGTATTCAGTAGGACCTGCTACTTGCCCGTCAAGATGCACGTCGAGGTTGACCCCCGCCTTCCGGTTTACAGGGTCGAACTACTCTAATGAAAATCTTGACGTCACAAGCACATCCCTACTAAATCCTCAAGTCGAAGGTTCACGAATACCTATCACAACCTTTCGATTCCGTCATTGATGGTCCCGGAGTGAAATCCGTGTGACGAATCGAGGTGAGTCGCCCGAGTATACTAATCCAATTAGCATACCTATAACGTGTGCTCTCACTAACCATTAGTGTTCGACAGGCACTCTCCATGTCAAAGAACACGTCATACAAGTCTTCACATAAACTTAACGCCCAGTCAAGTTTCATCGACTTGCGAACGATTAAGTATTTGAGCTATAACCTTTCCAGTGCCGACCCCCTTATCAAATAAGGAGTGGAACGTTTTGCTCTCAAATATACGGACTAGTTTCTATATGTTTATTTACGAGTTAGGAATGCCAGTAACTACCAGTAAATAAAGAAACATTCATTTGCCTTATATAAATGGTTTACATAATTACAAGTACAATGCCCTCACTCAATATCCTCTGAGTGGCATTCGAGGGCATACTCCCAACATGGAGACCTTGCCGAAGAAGTCTATGTTGAACAACCTCCAGGCTTTGTCAACACCGAAGGCGGAGATCTTGTTATAGGCTAAGGAGAGCGCTGTATGGACTCAATCAAACATCTAGGTCCTAGTATGAAACCCGGTCACTGTATCTGATCAATAATGGATTTGAGAAAGGTGCAGTCAACAATTCCCTTTTAAAATACAGGAAGGTGACGATCTCTTTATGGTATAAATGTACGTAAATGATATTATTTTTCGTTCAACTAACCTTGCTTTATGTCAAAGGTTCTCTCGTCTCATGCAAAGTAAATTTGAAATGAGTATGATGGAAGAAATTAGTTATTTCCTTGGATTTCCTAGGATTGAAGGTAAAACAACTTCCTACAGGAATATTTATCAACCAAGAGAAATCAGCAAGGAGTTGCTCAACAAGTTCAAAATTAACAACTCCAAATCATCGTCCACCCCCATGAGTACTTCCACACAGATAAGTGCTGACGAATCTGGAAAGACGGTTGATCATTTCTCTACAGGAAGCTTATAGACTCACTCCTGTACCTAACAGCCAGCAGGCCCGATATATAATTTGTTGTATGAGTATGTGCTCGGTATCAGGTAGCACCTAAAGAGTCACACTTCACCATAGCCAAAAGAATCCTTAAGTACGCAAAAGGAATAATCTATGTTGGATTGTGGTATTATAAGGAAGGAGGGTTCGATTTAGTAGGCTACAACGACTTGGATCTAGGAGGTTGTAAGTTGGATATGAAGAGTATGAGTGGGAATTGTCACTTCCTTGAACCAAGACTTGTGTCATGGTTCAGTAAGAAACAATTGGAAAACTCGCTTTCTACAACTGAGTCGTAATTCTATGCTGTTAGAAGTTGTTGTATGCAGATTCTCTAGATGCAGCATCAGTTACAAGACTATGGCATCAATGCAAGAAAAACTCCAATCATGTGCGATAGCATGAGTACAACTGCAATAACGCACAATCCTGTATTGCACTCGCGGACTGAGGATCTCGATATGAAGCATCATTTCATTAGGAATCATGTTGAGAATATAGATGTTTGGATCGAGAAGATTCATACAGACATCCATCTAGCTGACATCTTTAAAAAAACTCTCAACACCACCAGATTGTACATGCTTCGCAAGAATTGGGAATGCTACAGCCCGACTCCCTGTAAGTTTTTACATTCTACTATTCAATTGAGAGGGAATGTTGTAAGACCCATGAAAACAGTATCCACTCTAATTAACTGTACACTCAGAACTCCAAGTTATATCATTACGGTAGGAAGAAGAAGGCATTATTACCTTCCTACAGATGACGTGTGCATTACTTAAGGGAGAATACAATATGACCCAAGAATACAGTATTAATCCAAAATTACTGTAAGAATTGAATCCTGTATGTACCTTTTAAAGGGAAAGGCTGTATTTTCGTGGATACAACACATACAGTCTAAGATATCAATTAATATTTTAAACGTATCTAAATTCATACTCTTGAGCATTACATATTATTTCAGTCCACGTGCATTGTTTGAATTTAAAACGATTTATCTCTCAATATTAAAGACACCTGGACTTTAATGCCTTAAAAACCACGATTTCAAAATTCATACCACTGTATCGTGCAATAGTGGAAGACGAACTATGTCAGTAGTGGGACCGATCATTAATTCCAAAAATTGACAGATTAGACATACCAGTCACTACCGAAATTCACACTTTAGCCGACGACTAATCATAGAACGGCCGTCGGCTAAAGTCAAGGTTTAGCCGATCAGGGGAGTATTCGTCGGCTAAAATAGTTTAGCCGATGACTTCAAGTCATGTTGTCGGCTAATCATTCGACTGAGTCTTCGTCTACCTATATACCGTCGGCTAAAGTGTCTATACTTTAGCCGATGACCTATAAACCGTCGGCTAAAGTGTCTATACTTTAGGCGACGACCTTTATACTGTCGGCTAAAGTGCCAACACTTTAGCACCACTATTTCATATTTTAGCCGACGACACAGATCTAGTTGTTGGCTAAAGTATGAATATTCTGATTTTTTATTTATTTTATAAATTTTCATCAATAATGTGTTTGATAAAAAATTTTATTACCGTAAAATAAAATTCTTTTTTAAATATAATATGTAATTTTAATAAATATAAATTTTTAATACATTGAGCATAAATATTTAATAAATAAATTAATATATTATTTTTTCAAAATATAATGTATTAAATATTTGAAACATTTTACACATGTAATCCATTTAGCTCAGCAGCAATGTACTACTTTATAGAAGGAAAGGTCCGGGTTCGAGTCCCACCATGCGCAATTAATGAGATTTATTTCTCGGGGGCGAGTTGGGGTCTTGGCGGTTCAGGTTCGGGTTGGAATGGGTCCAGGTTGAATTGTATGTAGCTTTTTAATTTGCAGTTTAGCCGACGACAACTCATAGCCGTCGGCTAAAGTGCCAATACTTTAGCCGATGACTACTTCAGTCATCGGCTAAACCCTTAATACTTTAGCCAATGGCTAAAGTCCTAGTTTTATCCGACAGTAACCCTAGAATATCGTCGGCTAAACCTTAGCCGGCGGATATCGGCCGACGGGACTTTAGCCGACGACCCAGTAGTATAGCCGATGACTTTTGGCCTTAGTCGACTGCTTTTGGTCGTCAGCTAAAGTACTAAAATTGGTAGTGAGTTTCATCTAAATCCATCTTGTGCGTTCATTCAAATACGGTTCCCATCCATTATATCTGACCGTTCGCTGTAACCTAGCTTCCCTGCACACTATATATGCTTATCCATAGATTCTTTACACTTTCTGCATAATTATCGAGTCTACAACATACAACATACATACTTTTAAAGCTCTCTAACCTACTTTCTATTCACTTCTGCGAAAATGTCTTCTTCTCATACTTCATATTTTTCAATCAAGAAGAAGGATATGAACATCGATGGACGAATCTTTGCTCGTTCAGTTCTACAAGAGTGTATCATTTTAGAGGATGAGGATACGTTCGGGATGAACTTAGTCGTCTCCCGTGTGAAGCAAATCGGTACATACCGTTTGGGTAGCCTGCATCCTGAGAACTATGATTAGCAGATCGTAAAAGAGTTTTATGTTGACGCTGAGTTTTTGTATGTGTCCAATAATAAAGGTTCTGACATCACTGCTGTCGTCAGCACTGTGCAAGAAAAGGAGATCTACTTAACCGAAACTCCTCGAGCATTTGTACAGGCTGCCCTCCGATGGTTTGATATCGGAGAAACTGGAATCATTTGGGTCCGATGAACTTTTGAAGGCCTATTAGAATCTGTTCACTGGGAACTCTCAACCTACACAACTCCATCTTTCCTGCCACAAGATGAAGTTTACTCTGCCTTATCTATATCTGCATGACTTCTGCTTCAGGGTTGTTGAAAACCAAACTGGTGCTTACAAAATGTGCATGAGTCTATGATTTAGGATGATGGTGGCCATCATGATCGGAGATAATGTTAACTAGTGCTAAATCATTTTGAAATGCTCCAGGAGGAAGCATCGAAGCCATATTATGCCAGGAAATCTTTTGGCATCATTTTAAATTATATCCTGACTAGTTGTGGCATATAACAGTCAGCAAATGGCAAAAGATCCTTGCCGAAAAGTTTCTCGAGGGCTCCAAGCATTCTATATCAACAAGGCAGCACTTCTCGCCAGCAGGCCAAGAACATTCTCCCTCCCGACATCAAGTGACCCTCGGGACATCGCTGATCTCCCAACAAAATCTAAATCTGTTGATAGCAAAAAGAAGGCTCTCAGCAAGAAAAGAAATGTTGCCGACCATAGTTCTCCTACAACTATCGAAAAAAGAAAGAAAAAGCAAAAGACAAAGAGGTCTTCAAAAACGGAGTTGTCCCTACAGCAGCCACTGAGGCAGTTCCGTCTAATGCACCTGTCGTAGTAGTCATCCCACAGGGTGCAACCCTTATGGAAGAAACTCTGGCTGCTCGAACAACATATCCTGAGCCTATGACGACTATGACGGATGACCAGACATTTGTCAAACTTGAAGGAGCCAGTGAATCAGCTGACCCTTCGGGGCCGACGATCCCCACTCCAAATAGGGTCCCTACCCCCATAAGGAGTTCCTATCCCGACAAGTCATCCCACCTTGTCATGGATCCCGCTTCTCAGCATGCTCCCTTACCTGTCAAGAATTAAAATCAGAAAAACGAACCCTCTATTGTTCGGAGTCCCTCCCCATCAAACATCATAAACAACACTCTCCTCCAGGTCCAGATTGAAGAAGCATTTGAGTGCTTCAAGATATGGAAATCATATAGGCTCGCCTTATACGACTCCTTGTACAACTGGAAGATCGGAAGGAAAAAGAGTTATTCATTCTAGAATGCATGGACACCTAGAATATCAAATTCTTGATCAGACGGGATGATCCCTTTTGCCATTGAACTGATCACCTCATACTTTGTGTGAAACGGAAAGACAAGACTGAACGGGAAGTCACCGTCCACCGACAAGCCATGGAACCCACTCCGATCCAGACGAAGATGATGATGACCTGCAGACAGGTCTGAGGATGAGCCGTGAGAAGGATTGTGAAAAATAATTTGCTCAGTCCAAGACCGCGGATGGCCAAGGGACTTCTACCGAACAACCATCATCAGCCCCCAGCCAGGAGGAATCAGTCCCTCCGATTGGAGCTAATGAGACTCGCGCCGTCCAACAAGAGGAATTAGTCCCTCTTAAGGAATAGGTGGTTGTTGAGACCCAACAGCAGGACCCTATCCTTCCCGTACCCCAGGCCACAGAAACCACTCAGAAACAAGAGGAATCATTCCCTTCTATCTCAGCATGAGCACATCAAGCAGAACCGTCTGAGGTTCCTACCCCGCAACAGATATCCACTCCTCTCCATAAAAGATCCCCATCCGCATCAGAAAAGGATTTCCTTGATGATGACGAGACCCAAAGGCCTCATCACAATTTCATACTTAAACAGCTCGGAGAGCAATCTGATGTCAAGCTCGCTCACCCCAACTCTCCGCGCACAGAAGCCCGCATCGAACAGCTGCAACCCATCGGTCGCCAAACTTTCTTGTTACAGAATGTTGTCAAAGCCCTATACGACGTCATTAAGGAGCTCTATTGGATGAGAGAAACTGCTCAGGACGAGCTTCTGAAGCTTCAAAGGGCCATACAATATGTGTAAGGGCTTTCCACTCATGCCCAACGCTCTATAACAAGCCCTTAACCAATTGAAGCAACATCAGGAGCGGATATTAAAATAGGAACAAGAAAATCTTCGACTCACGGAGGCCAAGACTGTATCCGCCCTCAAATTCACAAGTTTAAAACTTATTGTTCATGATCAAAAGATTGATGAACTGACAGCAGTAGTTGCGAGTCTGGTGGATTGCATCACCGATCTAAGAACAAGAAGGCCGAGTCATTTGACATCCTTCGGGATATTCACAGCAAGTTATCTGATCTTGATAATGCCAAAAATGGGGAAGAGGCACGAGAGGCTAGTAAGAGATGGCGACTGGAGAAAGAAAAGGAGATGGAAGCCATTCTAGACGACAGTGTTGCATCTGTAATTGGAAGACTAGCCGGACCCAAGCTAGGTCAAGGATCCAAAGGATACAGGGTTTTTGGTTCTCGTCCCGAATTCCAGGATCCTAACTTCCCTTGGAAGAACAGTGTGCAGAAGCCTGCAGAAACAAGACTTCCGGCATATAGACAGCCAATAACTGAAGAGTTGAAGGCATGGAAAAAGAATGAACAGATGAGATACTTCTATGTTCTCATTAGGGAATCAGCTAAGTTCAATCACTCCAAGACGCTGGAGGATGCCGCCAAGGAGTTCTCTAGGCTTCTAGCAGAAGTAAACCTCCCACTTCAGATAAAGCTGAAATCCAAAATCTTGAAGGTGAACAGCCAACCCACCCGGAAGACTCGATTCTCTCATTTGATGTATCCCACGAAGGAAGAAATATATATAGGGATCGAGGAAGAGACGCCTTCGCCAACTGGTGGAAGGGAAGCGAACATGACCTCTCCTTGAAAACTTGGAAACATGAGTCCTATAGGGGATAGAACTTATGTTTTCTATATATTACTGTCTCCTGTTTTTTTCCAATATAATCTTTAAATACAAACAGCACTATAATCTGTTATAAATAAAATACCTTTTTTCTCATAGATTACAGCTCGTGATCTAATGTTATTACTTTGATTATATTTTGTATTGAAATGTTTTACTAAGTATAAAACATTGATAACTCTGAAAGCTGTATGAAGATGTTTGCGAATATTTTATAGATTAAGTTGTATTCAAATAGGATCACTTCCTGTAAGATTGAACTTACACGCCAATCATAATTGAAGTTGTGATACACTTAGTCCTGTAGGATTTATGATTTTAGGACTTGCCTGCGAGCAGTTCAAATTTTTGTACGAAGTCTCGAAGATCAGAACTTTCGACAGAAGACTTGAAGATAGCCGCTCCTTTTTATAAGTTTTGGCATTATCAAGGGGGGAATTGTTGGGAAAAATCCTCCCTCTGTTTTGATGATAAAATCTTCATAGTCAGAATTTCAGTCTAAGTATGGAAAATATTAGGAGAACATCATACAGCCTGTCCATATAGCGTAAGATCTTCCAGCAAAGTCAAGAGTCCATTCTAACAGTGTAATCATCAAGATACAGCAAAAGACGATGATGTTGGATACAACAAACATATTGTAAGTGTTTTACTTAGGAAAAGTAAAACACAAATCCAACAGCACTGAACAAACTTTAAACCATTGAGAAAGCAAACATTATTTATTCACAAAGTATTCAAGGTTAAAGTAGCATTTAATGCTGATAGGACAGTATTTAATGCGGCTGAAGAGACTACAGTCTGAAGAGCATTTAATGCTGGTCAAACAGAATGTTAGAAGCATTAAATACGAATCACCTTTAATTTGAAACATTTTGAAGCCGCCAATCAGAGTAGTCTCAATCTCACCAACCGACCAATGGCTACATTTATAACGGATCTATTTACGAGGTTATAAATAGCCCTAAGTAAGAGGACATTGCTAACCTGGAGTTTTAAAGAATTGAAAATTTGATTATCAAGCTTTCAAAGAGCACTATATTTCTTCAAGCATACAGCTTCATCAAAAGAGAAGAAATATACAAAGTCCTCAACACTAACAACACACTTACAGCGAATGCTCAATCAAGCGTACAGCTGCTGTTCGATCTTGTCTTACCAGTCTTGGTGTTGAGTTTACTTATTATCCCTATGTGGGCTAAGCTTTGCTATCTCGGACCTGAGTGGGACAAATAGTGCCAAGGATGAATCTTCAATCTGTGAGAAGAAGCGAGTCGAAGAAACTAAGCCAATTTGTGTGAATGGCCCAAGCTATTGTCGGTTGTATCAATCTGTGTCAATGACACAACGACGTGTTTTGTTGGGAAAAATCCTCCTGTGTTTTGATAATTGCCTCATAGAGCAAGATATTCCAAGACAGAATATCATTCCAAGTATGGAAGCTGTTAGGAGAATATTATACAGCCTGTC
Source organism: Orobanche coerulescens (assembly GCA_033398695.1). Taxonomy (NCBI): domain Eukaryota; kingdom Viridiplantae; phylum Streptophyta; class Magnoliopsida; order Lamiales; family Orobanchaceae; genus Orobanche; species Orobanche coerulescens. Next base: position 117,693,639 of record CM065805.1, read on the forward strand.
CATACACCGTAAGATCTTCCGGCAAAGTCAAGAGTCCTTTCATACAGCATAACCGTCAAGATACAGTAAAAGACGAAGATGTTGGATACAATAAACATGATGTAAGTGTTTTACTCAGGAAAAGTAAAATGCAAATTTAACAGCACTGAATAGACTTTAAACCATTGAGAAAGCAGACATTGTTTATTCACAAAGTATTCACGGTTAAAGTAACATTTAATGCTGATATGACAACATTTAATGCGACCGAAGAGACTACAGTCGGAAGGCCATTTAATGTTGGTCAAAAAGAATGTCTAAAGCATTAAATGTGGATCGCCTTTAATTCAAAACATTCTAAATGCCAATCAGAGCAATCTCTATCTCACCAACCGATTAACGATTATATTTATAATAGATCTATTTCCAAGGTTACAAATAGCCCCAAGGAAGATGTAACACCCCCAAAATATCCCGAGGTATTACAGTGCCATGAATCCCACGTGGGACCCACAAGGCTAGTTAGAAAAATAGGCATTTTAAGAAAATCGCGATAAAACCTTAAATTCAAGGATTACATAACGTGAATCGAAAGATTTAAGGGAAAATGTAATTTGAAGTCCAATTATTACACAACAAAGGTTTTTCCAAAGAAAACAATTTATTCCAATTAAAGCAGCGGCTGGAGATAATTCCAACACCGCTCAAGTCTGACCGGACCCCTCGGGAATGTCCTGCACATGACGAACAATTTTACAGTACGACGAGTCATACCAGTAACCAGGGTCGAGAATGCATACCAAATAACAACTACTAACAACGATATACGACATCTTTACAATCACAGTACCTAGTAATCACAGGGAATATTTCATCACTCAACCGACGTGTCTCTCTCTTTATCACATAAGCCCCCAAGGTCGCAACCAAGGGTCCCGGAAGTATCCACACGGGAATACCCCGGAACATAGGCGCCCAATTCGGGTCTTAACCCCTAACACATTTCCACACGGGTACCATACAGGTTTTATCCCCAACACATCGGCCCATTTATAACATCTTTAGAGAAAGACAAACATCGGCTTTTATCAAAATGGCACGTACACACATACGGTATAACATTGATATTAGAAAATTCACGAGCAAGATTCCACTTGCCTGTGATCCGATAGTAGGTGCTTTATGATAACGAAGTCCCCACGCCCGCTCGAGCTTAACCTAGCCACGAAACATCCGATTAACACCTCGTACGGATTATAATGAATAAAACTAGTCTCCCTTTTCTAACCGGATTCCTAGTGTAGTTTTAATTGTCGGTATGAGTATCGTTTCTAAGTTTTCAAGTGTTGTGTACCATTATCTCATTCAATCTTATAATTAACATTAGGTATATCGATTTACTCAAGAAGATAGTCCTATCATTCTTCGGTTGTCAACGAATTATTATGGCGAAATCGAATCTTATGCTTTCTAATACAATTCTATATTCCGAATACTACAATCGACGGATTTTATTGCACAACAACTTCGGTGGTTTGACAACCAATATTGATTATACTATCGAATTATTTTCCTTAGTTTGCTAAGCGTCAAAAATCACAAGGTAAGGGTGGCTACGAACAATGGAACATACGGTGACGGATTACTACGAATTTCCCCACAATTGATTCGTCAAATTTTACATTCCTAGTGATGATTTGAAGTGAAATTTCATTTGCATGAAATGAAACATATGAGAAACGGAATTCCCGGTTACTACAATTTCATCCGACAAGATTGTCTACGAAGTTTAGCAAAATCTACCCAATACCCGCAATATAATAAGTATAAATAAGAAAACATCGAAGATATAACTCCAGGGATTGGTGTCTCACCTTATTGGAAGAAGAATAATGAAGATAGTTGACGGATTCACAAGAACTACGAGGAGAACGAGAAGTGACTTGAATGACTTGGATAATCTTCACCGAAGCTCAAGAATCCACCTCCTCAATGTTAATTCAAGTGTTTAAGAGGCTTAATAACCGGGTATAGGGCTAGGAATTTCTCCAAGGGTGGTAGTTTGTGATGTTGGGTCGTGCAAATGAAGAAGGGAACTATCATTTTATAAAACTTGGTTTTGATAACGTACGTTAACGATAAGAATGTTACGTACGTAAGGTGTATTACGTACGTAACAGTGTGATGACAACGTACGTAAATAACTCACTGCCCGAAATGTGCCCAAGTGTTACGTACGTTAAATTTGGGACATAACATACGTAACGAACAGTTGACTCGTTTGTCCTCTAGCCCGCCGAAAGTAGCTCTGTCCGTGTCAAAAGAAAGATTCTGGTCGGGAGACCGACCTACCCGTTACGTACGTAATGAAGCTTCCTTAACGTACGTAACAATCGAAATATAGCGTACGTTAGGCATGGGTTATAGCGCGCGTTAGACAGAACTTTTTAGCCTCAAACCACATTCTAACCATCTCGGGGTGACCATCCCTTCCACTCGTCAACAATTATCGGGGAACAAGACGTTGGCCACCGTCATATTCGCACCGACGATCGTCCTACGGCGTCAAGGTGTGTCACCCCCGTTTCATTCACATCGTATAATTATATAACACTCAATGGAATACATAAATAGAAATGACGTCACATTACCAAACATTCACACAGTACAAAGTAATCAAGCATGGAATACCAGAGGTATTACATATCACCCCTCTTAAAATAGTTTCGTCACGAAACTTAAGAAAATAACTCGGGATGACTCTCCTTCATGCTCGACTCGGTTTCCCAAGTCGCCTCTTCCGTGCCGTGGTGCGACCACTGAATCTTCACGAGGGGTATGGCTTTATTTCTTAACATCTTCACACGCCGATCCAGAATGGCGGTCGGTATCTCCCTAAAGGTAGCGTCATTGGAAATTTCCACTTCTTCGAAATTGAGCTTGTGACTCGGGTCATAGACATACTTCCTTAACTGGGAGATGTGAAAAACATTATGCACTCCATCCAGATGCGGCGGTAGAGCTAATCGGTACGCGAGTTTCCCTACCCGGTCCAATATCTCGAACGGACCTATAAATCTCGGGCTTAACTTGCCCTTCTGGCCGAAACGTCGAATACCTCGCATAGGTGATACTTTGACCCAAACATGATCCCCGACTGTAAATTCTAACGGTCGTTGTTGGTTTTCGGCATAAGATTTCTGCCGGCTCTGTGCGGCCAGCATGTGTTTCCGAACTATAGAGATCTTCTTAATGGACTCCTGGATAAGATCCAACTCGGTAACCGCGGTGTCGGAGGCATCATCCCAGCATAACGGCGACTTGCATCTTCGCCCATACAGGGCCTCAAACGGTGCCATGCCTATGCTTGCATGCCAGCTATTGTTGTACGATAACTCCACTAATCCCAAATGTCTAGCCCAATCCTTTCCCCAATCGAGCACGCACGCCCTCAAGATATCTTCCAAGGTTTGAATCGTACGCTCGGTCCGTCCATATGTCTGAGGATGATAAGCCGTGCTAAAGTGTATTTGTGTCCCCATAGCTTTATGGACGGCTTTCCAAAAACGAGACACATATCTGGTGTCCCTATCCGAAATGATGGATGAAGGAACACCATGTAGCCTGACGATCTCTCTGATGAAAATGACGGCCACCGCTTCGTCCGGTTGTCTCTTGAATAGGAATGAAATGTGCTGATTTTGTCAATCGATCAACAATGACCCAAATCGTATCCTTTCCTCCCACCGCCGTAGGTAGCTTAGTGACAAAGTCCATTGATATGCTCTCCCATTTCCACTCCGGGATGGGTAGGGGTTGCATAATTCCGGCTGGTCTGCGGTGTTCGATTTTCACTTGTTGGCATGTCATACATCGGGCGACGAACCTAGCAACTTCCCACTTCATGTTCTTCCACCAAAAACTCTGTCGCAAATCCTTGTACATCTTGCTTGCTCCGGGGTGAATAGAATAGGGAGTGGAGTGCGCCTCCTTCAGTATAGTTTGCTTCAGTCCGTCATTCGGTGGAATACATATCCTGTTCTTGAACCTCACAAAATCACCCTGAATCTTATAGTCGGAAACATCTCCTTTCTCGATTCTTTCACCAATCGCACGTAATCCAGGATCTTCCATCTGTGCCAGACGTATATCGTCTAGTAAGGACGAAAGTATATTGATTGAGCATAATCGTCCTTGCCTACGTTGTACCCATACTTCGGTGTTGCTTCTCCTGATCTCTTGCTGCAGTTTGGGCTGAACTGTTATGCTGGATACCATCACCTCTTGTGTAGTTTTTCGACTAAGAGCATCAGCTACCACGTTAGCTTTTCCGGGATGATAGGAAATTTCCACATCGTAGTCCTTGATTAGCTCCAACCAACGCCTCTGTCTCATGTTTAATTCTCTCTGCGTGAAGATATATTTCAAACTCTTATGATCCGTGAAAACTTTGCAAGTAACTCCGTAAAGATAGTGCCTCCAAATCTTTAGGGCATGCACCACCGCGGCTAGCTCCAAGTCATGTGTCGGGTAATTTACTTCGTACGGCTTCAGTTGTCGGGATGCGTATGCAACGACTCTGCCATTTTGCATGAAGACACACCCTAGTCCATGCTTGGATGCATCCGTGTATATAATGAATCCTTCTGTACCCTGTGGTAACACTAGTACTGGGGCAGTAGTTAGCCTACTCTTGAGCTCGTCGAAGCTCTTCCGCGATCTGTGATCCATACAAATTTGGTGCTCTTTCTCAGTAGGTTCGTTAACGGTCGGGCGATACAGGAAAAAGCCTCGACGAATCTTCGATAGTAACCCGCCAGTCCTAGGAAACTCCTAACCTCTTTGACATTCTTCGGAGGTTCCCAACTCGTTATTGTCTCGATCTTTTGTGGGTCGACCTTGACACCTTCTGCCGAGACAACATGTCCGAGGAAAATTACCTCCGGCATCCAGAATTCGCACTTGGACAGCTTCGCATAAAGTTGGTGTTGTCTTAACACGCCCAGCACTTGCCTCAAATATTCCTCGTGTTCCTGTCGGCTTCGAGAATATATCAGGATGTCGTCGATAAAAACCACCACACATTTATCGAGGAAATCAATCAAAACTCTATTCATCAGTTCCATGAAAACGGCTGGGGCATTAGTCAACCTGAATGATACCACGATATATTCGTAATGCCCATACCTCGACCGAAATGCAATCTTGGGTACATCTTCCTCCCGAATCCTCAATTGGTGATATCCGGACCGTAATTCGATCTTTGAAAACACGACTGCCCCTTGTAACTGATCCAAGAGGTCATCAATCCTTGGTAGTGGATAATGATTCTTGATAGTAACCTTATTCAGCTCCCTGTAGTCGATGCACAAGCGTAGAGAGTTATCTTTCTTCTTAACGAAGAGTACCGGCGCGCCCCACGGTGAGGTGCTTGGGCGGATCAACCCTTTCTCCAACAGATTTTCGAGCTGTATCTTTAATTCCTTCATCTCAGCCGGTGCCATTCTGTAAGGAGCTTTGGAAATAGGTCTCGTCCCCGGTTCGAGTTCAATGGAAAGGTCAACTTCTCGGTGCGGTGGCAGCCCTGGTAGTTCATCAGGAAAAACATCTGGAAACTCATTCACCACCGGAATGTTTGTGACTGCAAGTTGTGAAGTGTCCTCTCGAAGAACATAACACCACTAGTATTCACTTCGAGAGCTGGAGGAGGCTTCCGATGCGATAATGCTGAGAGATCCTTTTGTACTAAAGTGTTCACGTCCGCTGATGACATGTGTGGTACCGTCATGAGCCGAAATAGAAATAGTCAGGTGGTAGGTATCCAAGATTGTTCTGTGCAATGGCATCCAGTCCATTCCTAATATGATATCTTCATTCTGGAGTGGGAAGACCATAAGATTAGCGGTCCAACTATGATCGTTGATGCTGATCCGACAGTCTCGAACCTTTTGATCGCCGCTTAATCTACTACCCTCGAGTAGTTTAACAGTAAAGGGCTCACAAGGTACACAAACAAGATTTAAGCGTTCAACACATTCCACAGATATAAACGAATGGGTGGCTCCGGTATCAAATAGTACATGCACTGGCTGAGAGTTAACAAGAAGAGTACCTGAGATAGCTGGCGCAGGCTGACCATCCGTAGCCCTCAGCTCAAATACACGAGACGGTACTGACTCCGAAAAGGACGAGGTACCTCCGCCGCGCCCACGGCCTCGTCCGGCACCGTGCAGTGGTGGTTGGTTCTGGTGGGATGGAGCTCGGTAGTTGGAAACAGCAGGCGTCCTAGGGGATTGCACAGAGCCTTGTTGACTTGGTTGCGAAGCTGGGCTCTGAGTGGAATTGGCCCGCCAGCAGTAACGAGACATGTGTCCACCCTTTCCGCAAGTGAAACATTTGGTAGCCGTCTTCTGACACCGATCCTTAGTATGCCCGGTCATGCCACAATTGAAACAGTCCCTACGGTAAGGCCGATCAGATACACCCTTCTGTTGGTACGAAACCGCCGACTTAAAAGAAGATGCGGGCCCCGAATTCATTTTGTTGTTGCTCCCAAGCTGAACTGATGTCTTCTGCTTCTTCGAGTTATGCCCGATGTCGGTATTAACAACTGTACCGGCATATGCTGTGACTACGTCTTCGTATGCTCTCAGGGTCGTGCAGTGAAATCCAGCGGCATAGCGTTGTACATCCTCCGGTAGCCTCTGTGCAAGATGGCATATTCGTTGATCTTCTGATGGAACCATCTGGGAGATGTAACTTAGCTCGGTTCGGTATGCCCGAATGATCTCTGGTACCGGCATGTTCTGAGGGCCGGCACTGAAAAAGTCTCGTGCGCGAGCGGTTCGGGCTGATCTGGGACAGTACTCGCTCCGTAGCAGTCGGGCAAATTCGGTCCACCCGACCACTCGGTCCTCTGGCCTGTAAGTCCTCCACCAACGTGCAGCAGTGTCACGGAGTTGATTAATTCCGAGCGGCACCTTTCTGTTTTCTAGGCATCCGATTACTTCGAAGGCAGTCTCCATTTCCAAAATCCAGTCGTACACGTGTTTCTCTCATGTCCCGTCAAATAATGGAGGCCTAGCCTTCAGCATCTCTCCCAACCATCGATCTCTTCCTACGTTTTCTTCCACATTGATGACCGGTATTCGCTCTGCCTGATTGACCTGAGCAATTCCCATGGCGATAGCCTGAGCAAGGGCCTGAACAAAAGCTGGATCCATGCCTCCAGGGTTGTTATTCTGGCGTTCCGCCTCCTGATCGTTTTGGTTAACTTGTGGCGGCTGGCCCCCAGCAGGATGGGTCTCGGCGGTGTTCCCATCCTCATTGTGGTTTGCGGCGGAACCCTGAGCGTCATTCACCACCCTTCTAGCTCATCGGCGTGCCATCACTAACGGTATCAATCTAAAGCCAGTTCCACGCATGGTTTACAATTAAATGTTGTAAAAAAATAGAAACACACACATATCACTTACTTGCATTCCCACGAGGAGCTTCGATCGCTTGGGGTGTTGGATTTTGAGAGAAAAAAAAATATAGGAGAAAGTTTTATTCAACCCAGGAGTTTTTCTCCGATACCATTTTCTGTAACACCCCCAAAATATCCCGAGATATTACAGTGCCATGAATTCCACGTGGGACCCACAAGGCTAGTTAGAAAAATAGGCATTTTAAGAAAATCGCGATAAAACCTTAAATTCAAGGATTACATAACGTGAATCGAAAGATTTAAGGGAAAATGTAATTTGAAGTCCAATTATTACACAACAAAGGTTTTTCCAAAGAAAACAATTTATTCCAATTAAAGCAGCGGCTAGAGATAATTCCAACACCGCTCAAGTCTGACCGGACCCCTCGGGAATGTCCTGCACATGACTAACAATTTTACCTGTAACCAGGGTCAGAGAATGCATACCAAATAACAACTACTAACAGCGATATACGACATCTTTACAATCACAGTACCTAGTAATCACAGGGAATATTTCATCACTCAACCGACGTGTCTCTCTCTTTATCACATAAGCCCCCAAGGTCGCAACCAAGGGTCACGGAAGTATCCACACGGGAATACCCCGGAACATAGGCGCCCAATTCGGGTCTTACCCCCTAACACATTTCCACACGGGTACCATACAGGTTTTATCGCCAACACATCGGCCCATTTATAGCATCTTTAGAGAAAGACAAACGTCGGCTTTTATCAAAATGGCACGTACACACATACGGTATAACATTGATATTAGAAAATTCACGAGCAAGATTCCACTTGCCTGTGATCCGATAGTAGGTGCTTTATGATAACGAAGTCCCCACGCCCGCTCGAGCTTAACCTAGCCACGAAACATCCGATTAACACCTCGTATGGATTATAATGAATAAAACTAGTCTCCCTTTTCTAACCGGATTCCTAGTGTAGTTTTAATTGTCGGTATGAGTATCATTTCTAAGTTTTCAAGTGTTGTGTACCATTATCTCGTTCAATCTTATAATTAACATTAGGTATATCGATTTACTCAAGAAGATAGTCCTATCATTCTTCGGTTGTCAACGAATTATTATGGCGAAATCGAATCTTATGCTTTCTAATACAATTCTATATTCCGAATACTACAATCGACGGATTTTATTGCACAACAACTTCGGTGGTTTGACAACCAATATTGATTATACTATCGAATTATTTTCCTTAGTTTGCTAAGTGTCAAAAATCACAAGGTAAGGGTGGCTAAGAACAATAGAACATACGGTGACGGATTACTACGAATTTCCCCACAATTGATTCGTCAAATTTTACATTCCTAGTGATGATTTGAAGTGAAATTTCATTTGCATGAAACGAAACATATGAGAAACGGAATTCCCGGTTACTACAATTTCATCCGACAAGATTGTCTACGAAGTTTAGCAAAATCTACCCAATACCCGCAATATAATAAGTATAAATAAGAAAACATCGAAGATATAACTCCGGGGATTGGTGGCTCACCTTATTGGAAGAAGAATAATGAAGATAGTTGATGGATTCACAAGAACTACGAGGAGAACGAGAAGTGACTTGAACGACTTGGATAATCTTCACCGAAGCTCAAGAATCCACCTCCTCAATGTTAATTCAAGTGTTTAAGAGGATTAAGAACCGGGTATAGGGCTAGGAATTTCTCCAAGTGTGGTAGTTTGTGATGTTGGGTCGTGCAAATGAAGAAGGGAACTATCATTTTATAAAACTTGGTTTTGATAATGTACGTTAACGATAAGAGTGTTATGTACATAAGGTGTATTACGTACGTAACAGTGTGATGACAACGTACGTAAAGAACTCACTGCCCGAAATGTGCCCAAGTGTTACGTACGTTAAATTTGGGACATAACGTACGTAACAAACAGTTGACTCGTTTGTCCTCTAGCCCGCCGAAAGTAGCTCTGTCCGTGTCAAAAGAAAGATTCTGGTCGGGAGACCGACCCACCCGTTACGTACGTAATGAAGCTGCCTTAACGTACGTAACAATCGAAATATAGCGTACGTTAGGCATGGGTTATAGCGCGCGTTAGACAGAACTTTTTAGCCTCAAACCACATTCTAACCATCTCGGGGTGACCATCCCTTCCACTCGTCATCAATTATCAGGGAACAAGACGTTGGCCACCGTCATATTCGCACCGACGATCGTCCCACGGCGTCAAGGTGTGTCACCCCCGTTTCATTCACACCGTACAATTATATAGCACTCAATGGAATACATAAATAGAAATGACGTCACATTACCAAACATTCACACAGTACAAAGTTATCAAGCATGGAATACCGGAGGTATTACAGAAGAGGACATTGCTCACGAGATATACTTATGACACATTCAAACTCTGACAATCTTAATATCAAGCTTACAAGAGCAATATATTTCTTCGAGCATACAGCTTCATCAAGAGAAGAAATATACAACGTCCTCAACACAAACAACACACTTACAACGATGCTTATCAAGCATACACCTGCTGTTTGATCTTGTCATACCAAACCTATTGTTGAGTTTACTTGGCCCTATGTGGACTAAGACTTGCTATCTCTGACATGTGTGGACGAATATCACCAAACATGAAGCTTCAATTTGTGTGTGAAGAAACAAGTCGAATAAGCCAAGCTAATCTCTATGAACGGCGAAACTACTTCGGCTGTATCAATCTGTGTGAACGATACAGCGACACGTTTAGTTAAAGTCACATAGTTGTGTATGCCATGATTTTAATAAACATTTTACTCATGTGTGGAGGACCAGCGGACGTAGAGGGGTTTACCTCGAACCACTTTAATTTATGTGTCTTTACATTCTGTCAGCTGCTGTTTTCTATCGGTCTGTGTAATTTAAATATACATATTATAAAAACCCTATACGCACTAAACTAACAGGAGATTATTCAGTTAGTGTATTTAAAACAACTTAACCTTAAGACTTCCGCTACGTAAATAACTTTGAAAAAAATACAGCTTATTCACTCCCCCTTCTAAGGTGTTTTTACTGTATACTATGGCCAACAAATGGTATCAGAGAGGTTGATTCTACAAAGTATCAGTTGATTTTTAAACTGTATCAGATCCACAAAATCACTAGCTTTTGAAAACTTTACTTTAAGCACATCTATGATCAATAAAGTCCCTATGTTTTCCATTAATGAGTTCGATGATTGGAGAATTAGGATGGAAGCTCATCTAGATGCGATGCACGAAGAGATTCTTCGTCCTCAAAGAATGACCGATCAAGATAATGAAGGTCAAGACAGCTGCAAGAATTGATGTACAACCTTATGTGCAAATGCTCGAGAAGGAGCGCGAGTAAGAAAGAAAGTTGTACATTCTTGAGGAAGAAATTCCCGATGAGCCTGCTGCCAATGCTAACAACACAACAAAAGACAAATGGAAAAAATATTGTGATGGTTCGATTGATGTCAGTAGTCTTATGTTGGCTACCATTTGTCCAGAACTTTAGAAGAATCTGGAAGAAATGGAAGCTTATGGGCTTAATGACTTTCTCAAAGCACACTAGGCAAGAGAGGTATGAGACCTTTCAAGTTGTGTATGCTTGCAAGATGGTTGAGGAGACGTCTATTAGCACTCAGGTACTCAATATGAAAGGATACATTGATCATCTTGATAGGCTTGGTTTTCCACTTTCTAAGGAGCACCCCACGGATGTGATCCTAAACTCATTACTCGATAGTTTCTGTCAGTTAATTATGAACTATAATATGAATGAGATAGAGAAGTGCATTGTTGAGATGTATGGGATGCTTAAAATGGTTGAGAAAAATATTAAGAAGAAACCAAGCTACATGATGATGGTCAGCAAAGGGAAGTTCTTCAAGAACAAAAGCAATGGTAAAGGTAAAGCAAAAGTTGCCAAAGCTAAAGACCCTACTAAGACGATTCTCAAGGCAAAAGCTCCCAAAGATGGAAATTGCCATCATTGCAATAAACTAGGACACTAGGAGAGAAATTAAAGGTTTGCTTGGGAGAGCTAATGCATACCAAGGGTAGTGAGACAACCATAAGTATATTTGTTATAGAAGTTAACTTATCTACTTCTAACTCCTGTGTATTGAATAGTGGATGTAGATCTCCGTTTGTACAAATGTGAATCGGTTGAGTAGCAGTATAGAGCTGAAGAAAGAGGAAGTGGATCTATGAGTCGGCAATGTAGCAAGAGTTGTTGCACTGGCCTTTGGAACTTATGATCTAGTTTTACCCAATGTGCTTTGGTTAGTTTTGAACAATTGCTATTATGTTCCTGCTATGAATAGGAATATTATTTTAGTTTCTACATTAGATTATGAAGGTTACAGTTTTCATATTAACAATAAGATTATTCGTATTTTCTTTGATGACTTGCTTTATGGTACTACAAAGTTATATACCGGACTTTACAATATTGATCTAGATGAGTCTAATACTTTGGAAATCTATAAAATTACAAACAAGAAACCTAATCTCAATGATTCTAATCCAACTTACTTCATGCCAGAGGGCGGATATCAATACTTCATCACTTTTACCGATGATTTTAGTCGGTATGGATATGTTTATCTAATGAAGCATAAAGATGATTCAACTTGGCAATATGACTAAAACCCTTCGATCGAATCCAGGTGGAAAATGCTTGAGGCAAGAATTCGATGATCATCTTAGGAGTTGTGGAATTGTTTCACAACTTACTCATCCTGGAACACCTCAACATAATTGCATGTCTGAGTGGAGGAACCGAACTTTATTAGATATGGTTCGATCCATGGTAAGTTGAACAGATCTTTCATTATCATATTAGGGCTACTCCTTAGAAAAAACAGCATTCACCCTTAACTGTGTTCCATCTAAAGCTGTTGAAAAGACACCATCTGAGAAATGGACTGGTAAGAGACCAGACTTGTCTTTTCTAAAGATCTGGGGCTACGTAACATTCATAAGATGCCAATTGTTTGAAAAATTGACGGCCAGATCTGAAAGATGATTACTTGTGGGATATCCTAAGAAAACTAAAGGATAGTACTTCTATAAACCCGCAGAGAATAAAGTGTTTGTTGCTCAAAATGTTGTCATCTTAGAAAAGGAATTTATTTTCAAAAGAGACAGTGGGAGAAACTTAATTCTCGAGTAAATACAAGAAACACAAGAAGCATTGCTTCACTGATGGAGACTGAATATGCTCAACAATTAAATTGAGGAGCCAGTCCAAAGTGCACAAGTTCCTCGCAGATCTAATAGGGTGCGACATGAACCTGAGAGATATGGATATCTCGTGACAGAGGATAATGACGCATAGCTCATAGATGAGCTAGTACCTATATAGAAGCTGCTTTATGACTAGAATCTAAAGAATGGCTAGAGGCCATGAAGTCAGAGATAGAGTCCATGTACGATAATCAAGTTTGGAGCTTGATAGATCCACCTGAGGGTGTAAAAATCATTGGGTGCAAATGAGTCTTCAATAAGAAGAAAGGCATGGACGACAATCTGCAAGCCTCTAAAGCTAGACTAGTTGCAAAAGGTTGTAGCCAGACTCATGGTGTTGACTATGATAAGACCTTTTCACAAGTAGTCATTCTTAAATCAATTAGAATTTATTTGCCATTACCGCATACTATGATTATGAGATATGGAGAATGAATGTCAAAACAACATTTCTTAATGAAAACTTACTCGAGGATATGTACATGACACAACATGAGGGTTTCGTTCATCCAGAAAATTCTAAAAATGTTTGCAAGCTTTAAAGATCCATTTATGGGTTGAAGAAGGCTTTTCGGAACTGGAATCTTCATTTTGATAAAACTGTCAAAGATTTTGGGTTTATTCAAAATGAAGAAGAATCGTGAGTGTACAAGAAGGTTAGTGCGAGTATAGTTGTCTTCTTATTCTTATATGTATATGACATATAACTCATTAGAAATGACATACCCACCTTGGAGACAGTCAAGACTTGGTTGGGTAGTTGTTTCTCCATGAAAGACTTAGGAGAAGATTTTTATATTCTTGGGATAAAAATCTATAGAGTTTGATCAAAGAGAATGATTGGTCTCAGTCAGAGTACCTAAATTAACAAGATATTGAAGAGGTTCAATATGCAGGACTCCAAGAGAGAACTCCTGCCAATGTCACATGGAATTTATCTGAGTACGACTTAGAGTCCTTCCACTCCTGATGAGCGAGCCCACACGAGCAAGATTCCATATGCTTCGGCCATTAGATTGATCATGTATGCCCTGATTTGTACTTGACTAGATGTATCGTTTGCCCTTAGCATGACAAGTCGATACCAATAAAATCCAGGTGAATGTCACTGGATAGCAGAGAAAACTATCCTAAAGTACTATAGAAGAAATAAGGATGGGTTCCCAATTTATGGAGGTGCGGGAGAAGAGATGGTTGTAACACCCCCAAGTTATTCAGGGTATATTACAGCGCCGTGAGCCCCGCCGTGGGACCCACAAGGCTAAACATACGCGGAACTATAAACTTGACCGATAAGGTCTACATACAAAAGAAAGGAAGACGATACAAATGGTATTCAAAACCATAACCAACGAAAACATATACATCACTTCACAAATCAATACCTCGACATCACAGGCCGGAACATCAAGGAAACTAAAGTACAATACTCGAGTATTTAAAAATCCATTCCAGTACAACAACACTGAATGGAGGAATCCAAGAAAATAACCGGAGACAAGACACAGTATCACACTTGCCCATCATCTTCATGCCGACCCGGTACCCACCTGTCCGCTCTCCTGGAACCTGAAATACATGAAACGTATTTCCCCCATAAAGGGGTTAGCCGTCGAATAGCTAGTGCAAGTATAACAGTATGAAACATAATACTTCTCGACAATAAAGTAAATGTAATCTGTCAATTCATCAATATCCGTCAATTCATCAATATCCGTCAATTCATCAATTTAAGACTAGTATTCCGGAATGACTAAAATCTCAAGACGTATGTGAATGCCGTAGAAACGGTTCGTTCATATCATACGCCGTTACATGTAGGAATGCCGTCAAAACGGTTCGTTCGTTACATGCCAACATTATTTCATATGAATGCCGTAGAAACGGTTCGTTCATATCAACCATGGAATCGCACCAGAGGCTACGAAACCCTCAGAGGACCATAGGCCCGTCCCGGAGTGGCTAGAAATAATCATACCATCAATATTTCATACTTTCAAAGTCGAGAACGTACAATCATAAATGTATACTTGCCTTAATAAACGCGTCAAGATCCCGAAGAACACGGTTCGACCGGGAAGCTTGAACCACGAAGAAGACAACGAACGGAAGGGTTTCGACTCGAGTTCTTCACAAGAATTCGACCCTAACAACATAAATTCAATAAATCATCGATCATACGGGGAAGAATAATCGTAGAACGCCCGAAAACCCCTCTATGACATTTTACCGGACACCTTCAAGGCGTCGGTCAAGAACTCGACCAAAACAACGAATCGATACGATCCAACCATGGGATAACAAGGTAAATGATACAATACATCTAAATAATCATCAATCCGTCACAATCCTAAGTTAAATCGGATTAAACGGACGAAATCGAACAAAATACCCAAAATCCCCAAAATTAGATTTCTGGAAAATCTGACCTGATTCGCTCGATCAAAGGATGTTATAGGATGGATGATTGATGATATGAACTCCAAGACTCCATGGATATGTTTTTAAACAACATGGCTTCAAGCTTAGAGCACGCCCAGCTGCGGAAGAGGAGAAGAAGAAGGTGAAAAATGGCAAGAAAAACGTCTGCAGGGCCTTTTATAGGGGTTGACGGCCCTGCCGGACACGGCCCGTGCCGATCGGCACGGTCTTGTCGCACAGCTGGCCGACAGGGACTCGACCGTGTCCTGCTTGACACGGTCGCGGCGCGGAGGGCCTTCCGATGACTCCGTCCGACGCCGACTCAAGATGACTCGACCGTGTCCAGAACACGGCCGCCGCCCGCGCTTGCTCGCTTATCCGGAAGAGTTCGGCACAGGCCGTGTCGGACGACACGGTCAGGTCCTGAGGCAGAAACTTTCGGCATTTCCGGACGAGTACGGAACGGGCCGTGTCGGACGACACGGCCGAGTTCGGCCGGCAGTGATCGGCCAATAACGAGCGGGTGAGCTAAAACGACCATAACTCTCTCGTCCGGACTCCGATTGACTCACCGTTTGAACCATTGGAAAGCTAACTCGATGATTTATAATATTGCCAAGATTCAGAATTTTTGGAGCTTTAAAGAGTTTATGGTGATTTAACAAAGTCGAACTCATACGTGGAAAAGTCGCTAAAGAACACGGAATTCAACAGAACGATACCGAAACGAACTTGGATGACAAAAAGTGTAGAATTAATCATTCTCAGGATGACGAAACGGTCCCAAGCAAGTCGTCAAAATAGACTTCCGCCAAAAATAGACAATTTCCGGGGAACAAAAATTACGGGTATTACATTCTACCCTCCTTAAAAGAAGTTTCGTCCCGAAACTTAAAACAGGTAGGGGGAAGAAATATTTCGCCAGGAAAACTCAACGAGATGCACAAGAACCGAAACATATGCCCAAACGGCGAATCATCAATATAGAACACAACAATACATTACCCGAAGGTAAACCAAATCAATGCCGAAAAAGATACGAATTCACAATGCCCGAAGGCTCCAACGGAAATACCGATACATCACAATGGCCTGAAAGCCGAATGCCCCAAAGTCAGAATCATCACGATACAGATCTCAAAGAAGCAAACCTGACTGCCGGACATACCCCTCGGCGTATGAACAACCAGTCGCAAATCGTCGGACATATCCAATACAACATGGACTACGAACGATCAATCAATAAAGCTCAAGAGGGACATCACAGTACGCCCGATCCGGAAATGTGTTCGTGCACATGTACACCCCGTATACGGAATCCAGAATATACGTGTGACAATGTACCTAATTAGCCTCAAGAACTACGTCTCGTGTGCACAGTCCAATGCGGAAATATCCACGCATGACCATCGGGTGCCTGGCTAAAAATCTTACACATAACCAATCCAAGACGCAGACATGATTCCAGATATGCCACGATACAACATGACAACGAAACTCAAGGGATAAAACATCCAATACGGATCATACGACTCACCAAGTGAACGATGACACACGAATAATGAAAGATCGACACGACCAACGATATTCAAAACAACCATCCTGGGATCAGAATTCCCTAAGGACCGATTAACATGGCAATAATCACAACACCACAATTCGGAAAATCCTCAACCCTCAACGATCACAAAATTACCGAGTTCACAAGAATAATAGTGTGCTGCCTTGAATCGGTCAACACGACAATAATAATTCAACGGATGGGAACTATCCTCGACAGTCCCAATTCAATACTTCGATTACCGTAGAATGGCCAATCGATAACAACGATACAACGGATGAGAGTATCTTCGACAACGGATGGGAATTATCTTTGATAATCCCAATTCAATACCTCGATTACCCTAGAACGGTCAATCGATAATCAATGATACGATAGAATAGATGTCCCGGTGTCTTAAACCGACCACCGAAACGGAGATGACAAAAGGATATATCAAACGTCCCCAATCGGTTAACGCAACATCATAGCAACAGATCCAATTCGATGACAAAGATTCAACGATGTCTCAGAACGACATTAATCGCGAACAATAATAATCGATACATCGATACCGCGAACCGGCTATCGATAGCAACTTTACCAACAAGTATCGTAATGCCTTGAACCGGCCATTTACAAACAACAGTAACATTTGGCATAATTTGCCGACGGCGTCGTGTCAACCAATCCCTTGACATCAATACAATCATAAAGAGGCCAAGTCCCAAAATGATACACACAATCGTACGCCTACACGATAACATTAGTCTCATTGATTAGTACGAGTATAAAACTTGTCTCGATATCAATACAACGTACTGTTACCAATTCAGTTGATTTCGTCTTACGAATTCCCTCAGTCTCGACCAAGTTAATCTATGAACCCTTCAACCTTAACCGCAACACAACAGTCATAATTCACGATCAAACATCATACCTTATTGTAAAACGAAGGATTGATAATCAACCGGTTCGATGACGACCAATTATCAATACCACCAAACCACGAACTCAATCATTTTACCATATCTCGACTAATCATAGTCTGAACAATCCAACTCAGACACTTACAAATCATGTCCACAATACGAGTCGAAATATGATGATCATATCAACAACCAATTCGGACCAATAATAAGGGTCTAAATGTTCCAAACTCAATTCTTAAATACGAATTGACAAGGTTCCCTTCTCGTAAATCCATCGTTAAAATTTACTTATAACCGTCATCAATTCGAATCATCCGACTGGTTCAAAACAATAGATAATCATATTAAAAAGGTTATCAAACAGTCCATTCATTCGATTTGAATATTTGATCCATACGTATGGGCTTCCAAATTCAGAGATGAATAATAGTCTCATCAAACTCATAATCACATTCGTATTCCTATACGAATATTATTTCCAACACATAATTTAGCTCTAGATATGAATATTCCATATTCATTTTCAAAACATCAACACTTCTAAAAAAAATTTTCATCACCTCGTATAATTCAAGAGTTCTTCAAGAACATGAAATAACACCCCCAAGTTATTCAGGGTATATTACAGCGCCGTGAGCCCCGCCGTGGGACCCACAAGGCTAAACATACGCGGAACTATAAACTTGAACGATAAGGTCTACATACAAAAGAAAGGAAGACGATACAAATGGTATTCAAAACCATAACCAACGAAAACATATACATCACTTCACAAATCAATACCTCGGCAACACAGGCCGGAACATCAAGGAAACTGAAATACAATACTCAAGTATCTAAAAATCCATTCCAGTACAACAACACTGAATGGAGGAATCCAAGAAAAATAACCGGAGACAAGACACAGTATCACACTTGCCCATCATCTTCACGCCGACCCGGTACCCGTCTGTCCGCTCTCCTGGAACCTGAAATACATGAAACGTATTTCCCCCATAAAGGGGTTAGCCGTCGAATAGCTAGTGCAAGTATAACAGTATGAAACATAATACTTCTCGACAATAAAGTAAATGTAATTCGTCAATTCATCAATATCCGTCAATTCATCAATATCCGTCAATTCAACAATTTAAGACTAGTATTCCGGAATAACTAAAATCTCATAAGACGTATGTGAATGCCGTAGAAACGGTTCGTTCACCTCATACGCCGTTACGTATGTGAATGCCGTAAAAACGGTTCGTTCACCTCATACACCGATACATGTAGGAATGCCGTCAAAACGGTTCGTTCATTACATGCCAACATTATTTCATATGAATGCCGTAGAAACGGTTCGTTCATATCAACCATGGAATCGCACCAGAGGCTACGAAACCCTCAGGGGACCATAGGCCCGTCCCGGAGTGGCTAGAAATAATCATACCATCAATATTTCATACTTTCAAAGTCGAGAACGTACAATCATAAATGTATACTTGCCTTAATAAACGTTACCGAAGATCCCGAAGAACACGGTTCGACCGGGAAGCTTGAACCACGAAGAAGACAACGAACGGAAGGGTTTCGACTCGAGTTCTTCACAAGAATTCGACCCTAACAACATAAATTCAATAAATCATCGATCATACGGAGAAGAATAATCGTAGAACGCCCGAAAACCCCTCTATGACATTTTACCGGACACCTTCAAGGCGTCGGTCAAGAACTCGACCAAAACAACGAATTGATACGATCCAACCATGGGATAACAAGGGAAATGATACAATACATCTAAATAATCATCAATCCATCACAATCCTAAGTTAAATCGGATTAAACGGACGAAATCGAACAAAATACCCAAAATCCCCAAAATTAGATTTCTGGAAAATCTGACCTGATTCGCTCGATCAAAGGATGTTATAGGATGGATGATTGATGATATGAACTCCAAGACTCCATGGATATGTTGTTAAACAACATGGTTTCAAGCTTAGAACACGCCCAGCTGCGGAAGAGGAGAAGAAGAAGGTGAAAAATGGCAAGAAAAACGTCTGCAGGGCCTTTTATAGGGGTTGACTGCCCTGCCGGACACGGCCCGTGCCGATCGGCACGGTCGTGTCGCACAGAAAACAACCAAATCGAAGTGGACGAAAGAAATAGAAAGACCCAAATGCACATGTCAACGACCCTGGCCAACATCCTCGTACTGTCCAGGTGCCCGCTCGTCCGGATAATCATAACCTGAAATCCATAACAAGAATTTCCCCAAAACGGGTCCCCAGAGGGGTTAGCAATTACGCTAGTACAAGTAATCAAGGCAAACCAATCGCTTACACATTCCATAGTACATGCACCAATATCATTTCGAAAACCAAAATAAGACATGTCTTTTCCTAAACAAAATACAAATTAATTTGCCTAGGACCGGACGAAGCCACGAATCCCACTCGAGGCCTCTAAGGACCCTCCCGAGCCGCCACATTCATAAAACAAACCAAGCACCACACGTCACCTAGGACCGGACGAAGCCACGAATCCCACTCGAGGCCTCTAAGGACCCTCCCGAGTCAAGAAGGAATCAAACTCATGAATCCAGGACGAAGCCATAGATTCCCTCGAGGCCCCGTCGGACCCTCCCGAGGTGAGTAAAGCACACACAATATACATTACCATTTCACGTTAAGCATAAAGGTTTCCAAGAATTACTTGCCTTGAATATTTTGATGACGCAACGAACGGAAAGGATAATCACCGACGAACACTAGGAATCAACGGAACAAAACCTAACGATTCGAAGAACATAATTACAACCAACTCTAGTCGAATACGGAAATGGAATACACCCGAAAACCCGCCTACGATTCATGTATATTCATACCAAAAATAACAACGAGGGCGGACCACAACCAAACCCTCTCGATTCCATAAAAATCCACAAAATATGCATGAATCCGTAGGAAACTAAAGATACTAACAATATTAATCGTATTCATCAAGAATCCACCAACAAAACGGGACTAATCGGAAGAAAAACCCAAAACCCCCAAATAAATCGAAAATAGGTTTCTAGAGATGTTACCTTCGGAGATTCAAGTACTAAGATCCATAGAACACGCGTTAGATTGATTGTCCGGGCTTCACGATCAAAAGGAGATGAAGAAAATCAAACACTCAAATGATTTGTGAAGAAAAAACCCTCCCTCAAGCTTACTCTCTCGGTAGAAGGTGAAGAAAAGGGGAGAAATGGGCTAAAATGCTGAAAAAAATGAATTTATAGGGGGTTGACTGCCTACCGGACACGGCCCGTGCCGATCGGCACGGTCGTGTTGCACAGCTGGCCGACAGGGACTCGACCGTGTCCACGATCGGCACGGTCGTGTTGCACAGCTGGCCGACACGATCGGCACGATCGGCACGGTCATGTCCTGCTTGACACGGTCGCGGCGCGGAGGGCCTTCCGACAGTGACCCGTCCGACAGCGACTCGGCATGACTCGACCGTGTCCTGGAACACGGTCGGGCGTGTCGGCAGTCGGTTCTAGCATTTCCGGACGAGTACGGCACGGGCCGTGTCGGACGACACGGTCGGGTCCTGAGACAGAAACTTTCGGCGATTCGGGCGAAATGCGACGGCCGTGTCGGACGACACGGTCGGTCCTGAGACAACTTTCGGCGATTCCGGACGAGCACGCAGCCGTGTCGGACGACACGGCCGAGTTTGATCGGCGATGATCGGCCAAAATCAAACGACCATAACTCTCTCGTCCGGACTCGATTGACTCACCATTTGAACCATTGGAAAGCTAACTCGATGTTCTATAATATTGCAAAGATTTAGAATTTTTGGAGTCACCAAAAATTAATGGTGATCTAACAAAGTCGAACTCATATGAGGAAAGTTGAAACAATGAACAATAACGAGAATACGGTTCAACGGTTGACAGAAGGACATCTTGAAAGATACACGAGGGTCACTATGACCGAGAAATATACCAAAATGAAAATACAAGGGAAAGAAAAATACCGGATATTACATTCTACCCTCTAAAAATAAGTTTCGTCCGAAACTTAAGAAACAAACAACTCGGGGTACCTAGCACGCATGCTATCCTCGGTTTCCCAAGTTGCCTCCTCGACACCGTGTCTCGACCACCGCACTTTGACCAAAGGGATGGTCTTATGCCTCGATCGTTTCTCACGATGCTCCAAAATCTTCAAAGGACGCTCCTCGAAAGTAATATCTTGACAATATCAATCTCGCCATAATCGATGACGTGACTAGGATCCGAACATATTTCCTCGGTGGGAAACATGAAAACGCTATGAACATGACTCAAGGCCGGAGGTAACGCCAAACGGTATGCTAACCCACCGACTCGCTCGAGAATCTCGAAGGGTCCAATAAATCTCGGACTCAACTTCCCCTTCTTCACGAAACGGAAAACTCCTCTCGTTGGCGACACCTTCAGCAAAACGTGGTCTCCCACCTCAAATTCTAAAGGTCTACGACGGACATCGGCATATGACTTCTGTCGACTCTGGGCCGTCAACATCCATTCTCGAATTAATTCTATCTTCCGCCTCGTCTCTAAAACGACATCCGGCTCGGTCCCGACTAAATCGGACGCCTCATTCCAACAAATCGGTGACCGACATCGCCGCCCATAAAGTGCCTCATACGGTGCCATCCGAATCGACGCGTGCCAACTATTGTTGTACGTGAATTCGATCAATGGCAAATGCTCCTCCCGATCGCCGCTCAATCGAGAGCGCACGCACGCAACATATCCTCGAGCGTCTGGATAGTGCGTTCCGACCGTCCATCCGGCGAGGATGGAAAGAGGTACTCAAATGCAAACGGGTACCCAACGCCTTATGCACCGCCTGCCAAAAGTGCGATACGAAACGGCCATCACGATCCAAAACGATAGACTTCGGAGTACCGTGAAGCCTCACAATCTGTGCGACAAATATACGGGCCAACTTCTCCGGGCCCCAAGTGTCCTTGATGCCCAGAAAATGTGCCGACTTGGTCAGACGATCAACAATTACCCAAACCATATTCATGCCTGATCTCGATCTCGGCAAACTCGTAATGAAATCCATCGATATATCTTCCCATTTCCATTCCGGAACGGGAAGTGACTGCAATAACCCAGCCGGTCGCTGATGCTCGATTTTGACCTGCTGGCAAGTCAAACATCTCGCCACAAACTGTGCGACTTCCTCCTTCATATCATTCCACCAGAAGTTCTTCCTCAGGTCCCTGTACATCTTACTCGAGCCAGGATGAACGGAATAGGGTGTGGAATGGGCCTCACGCAAAATACCCTGTCGCAACCCTGGATCGTTCGGCACACAAAGCCGACTCTGGAATCTCAAAACACCATCCTCGTGAATCACAAACCCAGGAGACTTTCCTTTAAGAACGTTCTCTCGGATTTGAGTAATCATCGGATCCTCTAATTGCTTCAGTTTAATTTCATCGATCAAAGACGACGAAATTTCTAAGGCACAAAGTTGCCCGACAGATCCAGGCAGAAAAACCTCAACATCTAACCCGATCAAAGCCCGCCGAAGCTCAGACTGAGGCGTAAGGACCTCAAGCGTTCGCAACGCAATCGGTTTCCGACTCAAGGCGTCGGCCACGACATTCGCCTTACCCGGATGATAAAGGATTTCGAGGTCATAATCCTTAATCAACTCTAACCACCTCCTCTATCTCATATTCAACTCTCGCTGAGTAAATATGTATTTCAGACTTTTATGATCGGTAAAAATCGGCATGCGAGCCGAAAATATAGTGACGACAAATCTTGAGTGAATAGTCAACAGCAGCTAACTCCAAAACCCGAGTAGGGTAGTTTAGCTCATACGGCCTCAAGCTGTCTCGACGCATAGGCAATGGTCTTGCCGTCCGCATCAATACGCACCCAAGACCACGACCCGAAGCATCGCTAAAACGGCGAAACCCTCGTTGCCACATGGCAATGCCAAAACCGGGTGAAGTCAAACGCTTCTTGACTCCTCAAAACTCGATCGCTCTCATCGGTCCGCATTTAACTTCTCGGATTTACGGAGCAAGCTGTGTAAGTGGTCGAGCTAGTTTTGAGAAACCTCGACGAACCTACGGTAGTAGCCGGCTAAACCCAAGAAACTACGGACCTCCTTCACATTTGTGGCGATGCCCAATCCAACACCGCCTCAATTTTCTCGGGTCTACTCGAACTCCTACTGAAATCACGTGACCGAAAAACATCACTTCCTTCACCGAACTCACATTTCGAGAACTTCGCATAGAGTTGCTCGGTCATCAAAATGTCTAACACTACCCGCAAATGATGGGCATGCTCTTCCTCGTTCCTCGAATAAATAAGAATATCGTCAATGAAGACGACGACACACTTATCCAAATACTCGATAAAGACTTTGTTCATCAACCGCATGAACACCGCCGCGCGTTAGTTAACCCAAAGGCATAACTACAAACTCATAATGTCCGTATCTCATCCGAAAAGCCGTTTTCGCACGCTTGACTCCCTCACCGGAGCCGATAGTACCCCGATCTCAAATCAATCTTTGAGAATACCGCCGCTCCGCAACCGGTCGAACAAGTCGTCAATCCACGGCAAAGGATACTTGTTCTTGATGGTCACCTTGTTCAGCCACGATAGTCGATACACAAACGTAGTGAACCATCCTTCTTACGCACAAACAAGACCGGTGCGCCCAAGGCGAGGCGCTCGGTCGAACATACCCCGACTCAAGAAGTTCACTCAATCTGTTTCTTCAACTCGACATCTCTGAAGGTGCCATGCGATACGGCGCCTTGAAATCGGAGCCGCACCCGGCTCTAACTCTATAGCAAACTCAACCTCACGATCCGGTGGCAATCCCGGCAACTCGTCAGAAATACATCAGAAACTCACTAACGACTGGAATCGATGAAAGCTCGACTCCACCATTCTCCGCCTTCAAGGCGTAGCACCAATAACCAGTACACCCTTTTCGCAGGAGTTTCATCGCCTTCAAGGCATTAATAACAAACTTCTGGTTTCTCTTTCGCCCTGCGAAAGAGTGTTCGGTGCCGTCCTCGGCTAACATAGTGATGATTCTCGTGCGGTAGTTCATGATTGCACCATGCCGTTCGAGCCAATCATTCCCTAGAATTAAATCCTCGCCCTCGATACTCACAACAATAAGATTAGAGAGCCAAGCCCTCTCACAAATAATCACAGAACAGTCCCGGACTTCTCGATCACCGACAATTCTATCACCGCTAGGAAGTTTAACGATGAAAGGCTCGCAAGGTGACAAGCAGTCGAGACTCAAACGGCGTACACACTCTAGAGAAATGAATGAATGCGTAGCACCCGAATCAAAAGTACACGGCTGTGATGGGAATGGATATGAACGGTACTGCCGCCACGATGAGCTGCTGGATCATCGGTCCTCCTCATCTCGTAGATACGCGGCTGGGCAGAGCCGACACTGGATGCTCCTCCCCTAGCGGGCTGACCCCGACCCCTACCTCGGCCGGCACTCGGTGGGGGCGGCGGAGCAAATGAGCCCTGGTTCACGCTCGGCTCCATAGGTGCTGGGTGAGAAGAACGGGCACCGCGAAACTGTCTGAGCTTCTCGCAAAAAGAAGCTTTGTGGCCCGACTGACCACAAGTATGATTTAAGATACAAGTCATATGCACACATATGCACACATTTAATATCCCTGAGTAGGAAGAATCGTGGATGTGATCACGGACGTGAACCCTTCCTTGAGATTTTGTTAAATTGCTAATTGCGATATTGGTGTGTAACGGTATTATGTTGAGACTTTGTTTAGGAGTCGCATGCTAGTATCACGGGAGATCTTCGTCTTCACAAACCTGTAAGTATGTTATTCGGATTATTCGAAAATTCTTGGTTATCTTGGTGATTTTGGATTTTCCGTTGAAATGTTGTTTGTGCGAGTGATTGCAAGTTTCGAGGACGAAACTTAATTTTAAGGGGGGTAGAGTGTAATACCCCGATTTTTTTCGGATATATTTTTTTTGTTTATATATTGGATATCGTGGATGGTTAATTATGCTCGAGGACGTTGTGAACGTATGACAATGTTATTGAATTGAGTATATGTATTGATTTTGCCGTATGCTCGTATTTGGCATGTCATGACTTTGGACAGGAATTGTTGAAATTGGCTAAGTATGGAATTAATATGTACGTAATATTGGCATGGTTACGTACGTTAAGGCTAAGGTATTACGTACGTAACGAAGGCATCGGACAGAACCGAGTCCTGGTCGGCAGGTGGGACCCTGTTTCGGCAACTTTCGGCGGAGGATGTTGACGGGTGAGTCAACGTACGTGTTACGTACGTTATACAGGACGTGTTACGTACGTAACACAACAATTGTACTGTAGCAAGTCAACTGGTATATTACGTACGTTATATGGTATGGGTTACGTACGTAATGGACTGCACGGAATGAGACAGTGAGTTAGTTACGTACATTATGGATATTGGATTACGTATGTTAAAGTTGTTACATACGTTAAGAAAGGACACTTACGTACGCAATGAGAGTGCAATTTATATATTGAAGTGTTGCCTTTCATTTCTCTCACGATCCTTTGAGATATTTCTCTCCAAAACTCGTCCCTCTTCACTTTTAAGAGTGTTCTAAACACTTTTAACATGATTGTGAGCTTGGAATCATGGAATTAGAGCTTGGTTATGGAACTATTGTTGATTCTTGAAGTGATTTCTTGTGTTATCCATATTCTATGAGGTTTATGTTGAAGGAAGATAATGATATGCTTTGAATATGTTGATTATGATTATGGAATCATAGAGATCTTGATGTTCTTGAGGCCATATGATGACGATGATGATTTAATGATTCTTGGAATGGAGTTCAAATTATTCTTTCTTCGTGGTTCGTCCATGCAAGGTAATCCTCGTATCCCTTTGATAGTGGCTCATTTTTTTTTTTTGGGTTACTACTTGGGAGGGAGTATGTTGGGAATCGTGTATTTTGATGTTCGTCTTATTTCAATGAAAATGCATAAATTGGACTGTACTTTTATCCGCTGCGTGAGTATTTTTGAAATGGATTTTTGGTATTTTGCCAATCAAATTTTATTTTGTAAAACCGATTCCCTAAAGCGAGTTTTGGCATTTTAACCTTGATCGCTTTGACGGTATTTGGAAAATGATTTTTTTAGTATTTGAAAAATATTACCGTCATCGGTCTTTTTAGCATTTTTGGAATGACGTGGAAATTGTGCTTAGCACTGTAAATCCTTGTGAGAAGGGTTTACGGCGTGTAATATTCGGGAGGATGCAGGGTGTTACAATTATGGTATCATGTGATAATGTTATACGAGATTTGTTGGAATTGTAATAAGAGATTTCGGATGTTGATATGATCATTGAGATCTTCTTCATATGGTGATAAGGGTTTTGTTGCGATTCTTGAGATTGTATGAATGACATGATGAAGAAAATGGTAACATGGAGATATATACCTCGGAGATGTTGTTCGAACGTGATTTCGGATATTTCATGTTCTTGAAGAATTCTTGAATTATACGAGGTGATGAAATTTTTTTAGAAGTGTTGATGTTTTGAAAATGAATATGGAATATTCATATCTAGAGCTAAATTATGTGTTGGAAATAATATTCGTATAGGAATACGAATGTGATTATGAGTTTGATGAGACTATTATTCATCTCTGAATTTGGAAGCCCATACGTATGGAGCAAATATTCAAATCGAATGAATGGATTGTTTGATAACCTTTTTAATATGATTATCTATTGTTTTGAAACAGTCTGATGATTCGAATTGATGACGGTCATAATTAAAATTTAACGATGGAATTACGAGAAGGGAACCTTGTCAATTCGTATTTAAGAATTGAGTTTGGAACATTTAGACCCTTATTATTGGTCCGAATTGGTTGCTGATATGATCATCATATTTCGACTCGTATCGTGGACAGGATTTTTAAGTGTCTGAGTTGGATTGTTCAGACTGTGATTAGTCGAGATATGGTAAAACGATTGAGTTCGTGGTTTGGTGGTATTGATAATTGGTCGTCATCGAACCGGTTGATTATCAATCCTTCGTTTTACAATAAGGTATGATGTTTGATCGTGAATTATGACTGTTGTGTTGCGGTTAAGGTTGATGGGTTCGTAGATTAACTTGGTCGAGACTGAGGGAATTCGTAAGACGAAATCAATCGAATTGGTAACGACGTTGTATTGATATCGAGACAAGTTTTATACTCGTACTAATCAATGAGACTAATGTTATCGTGTAGGCGTACGATTGTGTGTATCATTCTGGGACTTGGCCTCTTTATGATTGTATTGATGTCAAGGGATTGGTTGACACGACGCCGTCGGCAAATTATGCCAAATGTTACTGTTGTTTGTAAATGGCCGGTTCAAGGCATTACGATACTTGTTGGTAAAGTTGCTATCGATAGCCGGTTCGCGGTATCGATGTATCGATTATTATTGTTCGCGATTAATGTCGTTCTGAGACATCGTTGAATCTTTGTCATCGAATTGGATCTGTTGCTATGATGTTGCGTTAACCGATTGGGGACGTTTGATATATCCTTTTGTCATCTCCGTTTCGGTGGTCGGTTTAAGACACCGGGACATCTATTCTATCGTATCATTGATTATCGATTGACCGTTCTAGGGTAATCGAGGTATTGAATTGGGATTATCAAAGATAATTCCCATCCGTTGTCGAAGATACTCTCATCCGTTGTATCGTTGTTATCGATTGGCCATTCTACGGTAATCGAAGTATTGAATTGGGACTGTCGAGGATAGTTCCCATCCGTTGAATTATTATTGTCGTGTTGACCGATTCAAGGCAGCACACTATTATTCTTGTGAACTCGGTAATTTTGTGATCGTTGAGGGTTGAGGATTTTCCGAATTGTGGTGTTGTGATTATTGTCGTGTTAATCGGTCCTTAGGGAATTCTGATCCCAGGATGGTTGTTTTGAATATCGTTGGTCGTGTCGATCTTTCATTATTCGTGTGTCATCGTTCACTTGGTGAGTCGTATGATCCGTATTGGATGTTTTATCCCTTGAGTTTCGTTGTCATGTTGTATCGTGGCATATCTGGAATCATGTCTGCGTGCCGATTGGTTATGTGTAAGATTTTTAGCCAGGCACCCGATGGTCATGCGTGGATATTTCCGCATTGGACTGTGCACACGAGACGTAGTTCTTGAGGCTAATTAGGTACATTGTCACACGTATATTCTGGATTCCGTATACGGGGTGGACATGTGCACGAACACATTTCCGGATCGGGCGTACTGTGATGTCCCTCTTGAGCTTTATTGATTGATCGTTCGTAGTCCATGTTGTATTGGATATGTCCGACGATTTGCGACTGGTTGTTCATACGCCGAGGGGTATGTCCGACAGTCAGGTTTGCTTCTTTGAGATCTGTATTGTGATGATTTACAGCTTTGGGCTGTTCGGCTTTCAGGCCATTGTGATGTATCGGTATTTCTGTTGGAGCCTTCGGGCATTGTGAATTCGTATCTTTTTCGGCATTGGTTTGGTTTACCTTCGGGTAATGTATTGTTGTGTTCTATATTGATGATTCGCCATTTGGGCGTATGTTTCGGTTCTTGTGCATCTCGTTGAGTTTTCCTGGCGAAATATTTCTTCCCCCTACCTGTTTTAAGTTTCGGGACGAAACTTCTTTTAAGGAGGGTAGAATGTAATACCCGTAATTTTTGTTCCCCAGAAATTTTCTATTTTTAACGGAAGTCTATTTTGACGACTTTCTTGGGACCGTTTCGTCATCCTGAGAATGATTAATTCTACACTTTTTGTCATCCAAGTTAGTTTCGGTATCGTTCTGTTGAATTCCGTGTTCTTTAGCGACTTTTCCACGTATGAGTTCGACTTTGTTAAATCACCATAAATTCTTGGAAGCTCCAAAAATTCTGAATCTTGGCAATATTATAAAGCATCGAGTTAGCTTTCCAATGGTTTAAACGGTGAGTCAATCGGAGTCCGGACGAGAGAGTTATGGTCGTTTTAGCTCACCCGCTCGTTATTGGCCGATCACTGCCGGCCGAACTCGGCCGTGTCGTCCGACACGGCCCGTGCCGTACTCGTCCGGAAATGCCGAAAGTTTCGTCTCAGACCCGACCGTTTCGTCCGACACGGCCCGTGCCGAACTCTTCCGGATAAGCGAGTAACCGATCGCCAGACGCCCGACCGTGTTCTGGACACGGCCGAGTCATGCCGAAGCCGCTTCGGACGGTCATCGTCGGAAGGCCCTCGCGCCGCGACCGTGTCAAGCGAGGACACGGTCGAGTCCTGTCGGCCAGGTATGCGACACGACCTGCCCGATCGGAACGGGCCGTGTCCGGCAGGGCAGTCAACCCCTATAAAAGGCCCTGCAGACGTTTTTCTTGCCATTTTTCACCTTCTTCTTCTCCTCTTCCGCAGCTGGGCGTGTTCTAAGCTTGAAGCCATGTTGTTTAGCAACATATTCATGGAGTCTTGGAGTTCATATCATCAATCATCCATCCTATAACATCCTTTGATCGAGCGAATCAGGTCAGATTTTCCAGAAATCTAATTTTAGGGATTTTGGGTATTTTGTTCGATTTCGTCCGTTTAATCCGATTTAACTTTGGATTGTGATGGATTGATGATTATTTAGATGTATTGTATCATTTCCCTTGTTATCCCATGGTTGGATCGTATCGATTCGTTGTTTTGGTCGAGTTCTTGACCGACGCCTTGAAGGTGTCCGGTAAAATGTCATAGAGGGGTTTTCGGGCGTTCTACGATTATTCTTCCCCGTATGATCGATGATTTATTGAATTTATCTTGTTAGGGTCGAATTCTTGTGAAGAACTCGAGTCGAAACCCTTCCGTTCGTTGTCTTCTTCGTGGTTCAAGCTTCCCGGTCGAACCGTGTTCTTCGGGATCTTCGGTAACGTTTATTAAGGCAAGTATATATTTATGAATGTGCGTTCTCGACTTTGAAAGTATGAAATATTGATGGCATGCTTATTTATATCCACTCCGGGATGGACCGACGGGTCCTCTGAGGGTTTCGTAGCCTCTGGTGCGATTCCATGGATAATATGAATTAACCACTCCGGGACGGGCCGACGGGTCCTCTGAGGGTTCCGTAGCCTCTGGTGCGGTTCCACGGTATTCATATATGTATTGATGACGGATGATATGAACGAACCACTTTGGGGCGGGCCGACAGGTCCCCTAAGGGTTCCGTAGCCTCTGGTGCGGTTCCACGGTATTCATATACGTCTTGATGTGATGCTATGAGATTTAGTTATTCCGGAATACTAGTCTTAAATTGA
This sequence comes from Orobanche coerulescens, assembly GCA_033398695.1. Taxonomy (NCBI): domain Eukaryota; kingdom Viridiplantae; phylum Streptophyta; class Magnoliopsida; order Lamiales; family Orobanchaceae; genus Orobanche; species Orobanche coerulescens. The sequence continues at coordinate 117,724,609 of CM065805.1, forward strand.
TGAATTGACGGATATTGATGAATTGACGGATATTGATGAATTGACGGATTACATTTACTTTATTGTCGAGAAGTATTATGTTTCATACTGTTATACTTGCACTAGCTATTCGACGGCTAACCCCTTTATGGGGGAAATACGTTTCATGTATTTCAGGTTCCAGGAGAGCGGACAGGTGGGTACCGGGTCGGCATGAAGATGATGGGCAAGTGTGATACTGTGTCTTGTCTCCGGTTATTTTCATGGATTCCTCCATTCAGTGTTGTTGTACTGGAATGGATTTTTAAATACTCGAGTATTGTATTTCAGTTTCCTTGATGTTCCGGCCTGTGTTTCCGAGGTATTGATTTGTGAAGTGATGTATATGTTTTCGTTGGTTATGGTTTTGAATACCATTTGTATCGTCTTCCTTTCTTTTGTATGTAGACCTTATCGGTCAAGTTTATAGTTCCGCGTATGTTTAGCCTTGTGGGTCCCACGGCGGGGCTCACGGCGCTGTAATATACCATGAATAACTTGGGGGTGTTACAGAATCGTGTAATTAATGGTAGATACTCAAGAAAAACGTCTGCAGGGCCTCGTAATTTCCCAAAGTTTGGGGTAATTACCTTCCGTTGTCGAATTTTGAGCCTTCGGATGGTCGGAATCGTGTGTTCTACTAACTCTTAGATTCGTCTTTGTGAGTACTTCGTAACCGTATCTTCGGTTCGTATTCAGGTTCGGGTTTCGGTGTCGTTTTGTTGAATTCAGGATTACTAAACGACTTTTCTAAGTATGAGTTCGACTTTGTTAGATCACCATTAATTTTTGGTAACTCCAAAAATTCTAAATCTTTACAATATTATAGAGCATCGAGTTAGCTTTCCAATGGTTCGAACGGTGAGTCAATCAGAGTCCGGACGAGAGAGTTATGATTGTTTTCGTTCACCCGCTCATTTTTCAGCCGTGTCGTCCGACACGGCCCCTGCCGTACTCGTCCGGATAAGCCAGAAGTCTCTGATACCATTCTGTAACACCCCCAATCCACTCAGGGATATTACACGCCGTAGACCCCCTCCTCGAGGATCTACCAGGCTGGTAACAACATTTAACATCTCGACAATGCCTTCAAGGCAAAAATGACTCAGTAGACCGATTTGGTCTTTCAATAAATACATACAACTCGAATACAACTCATGCGCCCGCAGGGGTCAAAATACAACCGCACCCGTACAACGGGAAAAATATAGCAGCGGAAAATAAAGTACAACTATACCAATACGACATCAACGGGTCCTCGTGTGATTATTATAGTTCATCTTTCATCATCCTTCATGCCGACCCTGTGCTCTGCTCCAAAACCTGAATGCAATACAGACATCCACCCCCCGAATACTCGGGGGTTAGCAAAACTCCATTGTTTTGCTAGTGCAAGTATAAAATACGAAAACGAGCCATACATACCATACTCCACGGAACATGTTAATCATAAACATACTTCCCGAGGTAAATCACTTAATCAAAACGGTTAAATCGAAAGATAGGGGTAAACCCGATATACATCTTGTGAAAACATTTTATGATCTCGGGAGTTTTGAAAACACATTGGGATTTAAGAATTCTAAAACCTTTCGAAAACATTTAGGGACACAGCCCAAAAGTCATTTTCCAAAATTCAAGTTCCGGTAACAATACGCAGGGTCCACAACCCATTTCACAAAATGACCCAAATCACAAATCACATGTTCCTAAGGATTATTCGTGTCCCGTGCTAACAAGCCACGAACCTCAGATGCTCCCGAAGAACAAACCCGAGTGAATAACCCAATAGGAAAAACATATCAAATCACATGTCTCCACGACACGAATATCACAACCAAACCACAACCATAAGTTATCCCGGCATCGCGCTAACAAGCCACGAACCTCGGAGTCCCCGCAAGACATACCCGATGATAACCCCACAAGTTATCCCGGCATCGGGCTAGCAAGCCCCGAACCTCGGAGTCCCCGCAAGACATACCCGTATTGGATAACCCTACGGTTTCGCCCGACCCATACTAGCAAGTATGGATCCCGGAGATTCAACAATCCTACCCGGAGGCACATCACATACAACAAGCACACGACAATAGTCGATTATCAAGACAAGCAACATTAAGCATCACAACCTCCTTTCAAAGGAGTAACGACTAACATCACATCATGTCGAATACCCACCGAACAAACATACAATTCAATACACAATCCTCGGCAAACAATTATGGTCAATGCGATCATAACGTCTCTCAACGTACGAAACTAACACACATATTCCGAGAACATATCCATTCACGAAGTATACGAATTATCGTTGAAAGACAATATTTATCGAGAACATACCGATCCTTTTTAACGTTCATTAAACATTGGATTTCGCATAAAATCATTTATCAATAATTATGCCTAAGAAATATGAAATGTATGGGCAAGATACTTGCCTCAAAATCGTTACGCAAGTATTCCGACGAACACGGCTCAACCGGAAAGCTTCGAAACGCCCAATGCTATCGAACGGAAGACGGCGAGCGAAAGGGTTCAACACGGTTTCTTCGCAAGAAACACGACCCTAACATCATACAATCAATAAATCATTGATCATACGAGGAAGAATAATCGTAGAACGCCCGAAAACCCCTCTAAGACATTTCACCGGACACCTTCAAGGCGTCGGTCAAGAACTCGACTCAAACAACGAATCGATACGATCCAACCATGGAATAATAAAGGAAATGATATAATACATCTAAATAATCATCAATCCATCAAAATCCTAAGTTAAATCGGATTAATCGGATGAAAACAACCAAAACCCCCAAATTCCCCAAAACTAGATTTCTAGGAAATCTGACGTGATTCGGTAGATCGGAGGATGTTATAGGACGGATGATTGATGATATGAACCTCAAAACTCCATGGATATGTTTCTAAACAACATGGCTTCAAGCTTAGAACACGCCCAGCTGCGGAAGAGGAGAAGAAGAAGGGAAAGAAATGAGCTGAAATGCTCAAAAAATAAATTTATAGGGGTTGACTGCCCTGCCGGACACGGCCCGTGCCGATCGGCACGGTCGTGTCGCACAGCTGGCCGACAGGGACTCGACCGTGTCCTGCTTGACACGGTCGCGGCGCGGAGGGCCTTCCGATAGTGACCCGTCCGACAGCGACTCGGCATGACTCGACCGTGTCCTGGAACACGGTCGGGCGTGTCGGCAGTCGGTTCCGGCATTTCCGGACGAGTACGGCACGGGCCGTGTCGGACGACACGGTCGGGTCCTGAGACAGAAACTTCGGCATTTCCGGACGAGTACGGCACGGGCCGTGTCGGACGACACGGTCGAGTTCGGCCGGCAGTGATCGGCCAATAACGAGCGGGTGAGCTAAAACGACCATAACTCTCTCGTCTGAACTCCGATTGACTCACTGTTTGAACCATTGGAAAGCTAACTCGATGCTCTATAATATTGCAAAGATTTAGAATTTTTGGAGTTACCAAAAATTAATGGTGACTTTACAAAGTCGAACTCCCACGTGAAAAAGTCGATTAAGGACACGGAACTCAATAAAACGACACCGAAACGAACTCGGATGACAAAAAGTGCAGAATTAATCATTCTCGAAATGACGAAAGGTCATGAGCGAGTCGTCAAAACGGACTTCCGCCGAAAAAAAGAAAATTACCAAAATTCAAAATTGCGGATATTACATTCTACCCTCCTTAAAAGAAGTTTCGTCCCGAAACTTAAAACAAGTAGGGGGGAGCAATATACCCGCCAGGAAAACTCGAAGAGATACACCAAAAACAGAAAACTCGCGCCCAACGGCGAAATGCTGCAAGAAATGCAAAGAGACATACGGCGTGAAAACACGCTCCACGACGACCAACACAATGTCACCGTTAGGGATACAATAAAACCAACAAATGACAAGCGTCATCAAACGGATAATATAGCCAAGTCAATTATCCGACAATCACAAAACACAACGAACGAAAGTCAGTATGATTGACCAACCCAACGGTACATCAATCGAAACGCGAGCCAATCGCTGAACTAATACGGAATTCCACCGGTCAAGGGTTGGAAGATCGAAAACGAGACTAATTTCCCGAACTTAAGGGAATTAGGAAGGAGCCTGAATGCTCAACGATCACGAAACGAGGACAAAAACCGAACAAACAAACGACCGAACCACAACGGTCGAGACAACAAAAGCGAACAATCATGTTCGAATCACGAAGAACAATAAAATTCAAACAACAACTCCAAGGTTCACAAGTATCGAACCGAACTCGGAAAAGCCACAGCGATAAACAGAAAAACAAGATCACAGCTCTTTCGAACGATGAAACCGAAATACAGAACAAGTTCAGAAAGTGTCAACGAACACGAGCGAGTTGATAGACCTGAGAAAGAGGAATTGCAGGAGTCCAAAAATAATACGGGTATTATATTCGACCCCTTCTAAAAGAAGTGTCGTTTCCAAACTCACAACACGAAATCAAGGTGACAACACAACAAGCAATCGCGAAACATCTTTCAAAGGCCTCTCAAGGCCGATTCCGATGATGTCTTTGACGCGAACTCCAAAAGTCTCGGTAGAAAATTCGCAAAACTGAATTCGGTGTCCCTCGAGTCCACACTTGAAATGTGTTACTGACGAGAAGGACAATTTACACGTGTATGCCCCGGAACATCACGGTTGAAACGTCTCGGCTCGGCATACCGAAAATACAAATGCTAGATACAAACGGGTCACTGTCGGAAGGCCCTCCGCGCCGCGACCGTGTCAAGCAGGACACGGTCGAGTCCCTGTCGGCCAGCTGTGCGACACGACCATGCCGATCGGCACGGGCCGTGTCCGGCAGGGCAGTCAACCCCTATAAAAGGCCCTGCAGACGTTTTTCTTGCCATTTTTCACCTTCTTCTTCTCCTCTTCCGCAGCTGGGCGTGTTCTAAGCTTGAAGCCATGTTGTTTAACAACATATCCATGGAGTCTTGGAGTTCATATCATCAATCATCCATCCTATAACATCCTTTGATCGAGCGAATCAGGTCAGATTTTCCAGAAATCTAATTTTGGGGATTTTGGGTATTTTGTTCGATTTCGTCCGTTTAATCCGATTTAACTTAGGATTGTGATGGATTGATGATTATTTAGATGTATTGTATCATTTCCCTTGTTATCCCATGGTTGGATCGTATCGATTCGTTGTTTTGGTCGAGTTCTTGACCGACGCCTTGAAGGTGTCCGGTAAAATGTCATAGAGGGGTTTTCGGGCGTTCTACGATTATTCTTCCCCGTATGATCGATGATTTATTGAATTTATGTTGTTAGGGTCGAATTCTTGTGAAGAACTCGAGTCGATACCCTTCCGTTCGTTGTCTTCTTCGTGGTTCAAGCTTCCCGGTCGAACCGTGTTCTTCGGGATCTTGATAACGTTTATTAAGGCAAGTATACATTTATGATTATGCGTTCTCGACTTTGAAAGTATGAAATATTGATGGTATGATTATTTCTAGCCACTCCGGACGGGCCTATGGTCCTCTCGAGGGTTTCGTAGCCTCAGTGCGATTCCATGGTTGATATGAACGAACCGTTTCTACGGCATTCATATGAAATAATGTTGGCATGTAATGAACGAACCGTTTTGACGGCATTCCTACATGTATCGGCGTATGAGGTGAACGAACCGTTTTTACGGCATTCACATACGTAACGGCGTATGAGGTGAACGAACCGTTTCTACGGCATTCACATACGTCTTATGAGATTTTAGTTATTCCGGAATACTAGTCTTAAATTGATGAATTGACGGAAATTGATGAATTGACGGATATTGATGAATTGACGGATATTGATGAATTGACGGATTACATTTACTTTATTGTCGAGAAGTATTATGTTTCATACTGTTATACTTGCACTAGCTATTCGACGGCTAACCCCTTTATGGGGGAAATACGTTTCATGTATTTCAGGTTCCAGGAGAGCGGACAGGTGGGTACCGGGTCGGCATGAAGATGATGGGCAAGTGTGATACTGTGTCTTGTCTCCGGTTATTTTCTTGGATTCCTCCATTCAGTGTTGTTGTACTGGAATGGATTTTTAAATACTCGAGTATTGTATTTCAGTTTCCTTGATGTTCCGGCCTGTGTTTCCGAGGTATTGATTTGTGAAGTGATGTATATGTTTTCGTTGGTTATGGTTTTCTATTTTTAACGGAAGTCTATTTTGACGACTTTCTTGGGACCGTTTCGTCATCCTGAGAATGATTAATTCTACACTTTTTGTCATCCAAGTTAGTTTCGGTATCGTTCTGTTGAATTCCGTGTTCTTTAGCGACTTTTCCACGTATGAGTTCGACTTTGTTAAATCACCATAAATTCTTGGAAGCTCCAAAACTTCTGAATCTTGGCAATATTATAAAGCATCGAGTTAGCTTTCCAATGGTTTAAACGGTGAGTCAATCGGAGTCCGGACGAGAGAGTTATGGTCGTTTTAGCTCACCCGCTCGTTATTGGCCGATCACTGCCGGCCGAACTCGGCCGTGTCGTCCGACACGGCCCGTGCCGTACTCGTCCGGAAATGCCGAAAGTTTCTGTCTCAGGACCCGACCGTTTCGTCCGACACGGCCCGTGCCGAACTCTTCCGGATAAGCGTAACCGATCGCTTGGGCCCGACCGTGTTCCTGGACACGGTCGAGTCATGCCGAGTCGCTGTCGGACGGGTCACTGTCGGAAGGCCCTCCGCGCCGCGACCGTGTCAAGCAGGACACGGTCGAGTCCCTGTCGGCCAGCTGTGCGACACGACCGTGCCGATCGGAACGGGCCGTGTCCGGCAGGGCAGTCAACCCCTATAAAAGGCCCTGTAGACGTTTTTCTTGCCATTTTTCACCTTCTTCTTCTCCTCTTCCGCAGCTGGGCGTGTTCTAAGCTTGAAGCCATGTTGTTTAGAAACATATTCATGGAGTCTTGGAGTTCATATCATCAATCATCCATCCTATAACATCCTTTGATCGAGCGAATCAGGTCAGATTTTCCAGAAATCTAATTTTGGGGATTTTGGGTATTTTGTTCGATTTCGTCCGTTTAATCCGATTTAACTTTGGATTGTGATGGATTGATGATTATTTAGATGTATTGTATCATTTCCCTTGTTATCCCATGGTTGGATCGTATCGATTCGTTGTTTTGGTCGAGTTCTTGACCGACGCCTTGAAGGTGTCCGGTAAAATGTCATAGAGGGGTTTTCGGGCGTTCTACGATTATTCTTCCCCGTATGATCGATGATTTATTGAATTTATCTTGTTAGGGTCGAATTCTTGTGAAGAACTCGAGTCGAAACTGTAACACCCCCAAGACATTCAGGGCATATTACAGCGCCGTGGACCCCACACTGTGGAATCCACCCGGCTAACATACCAACAAGACCTTTGCCAACGACAACCATCAACAATAAAATGACGATTCAAAATAAAAGAGTACAATCTGACCAATAGAATCCAACAACAATCCATTTCCCAAAACGGGAACACAACATTAACAATTTTGCAAAAGAAGTACTCGAGTACTTAAACCAATTTTTATAATACATAAATCCTTAATCGGACATCAATAATAATAACAAGCGGACATGACACCGAAAATCATTTCTTGGACAATATCATGCTTGCCCATCATCCTCATACGGCTCAGTGCTCGCTTGTCCCCACGATCAATACCGAAATACAAAAGTATTTCCCCATTTAAGGGTTAGCGACAACTGCTAGTGCAAGTACAATCCATTTGAACTACATTCTAATCAGATGAATAATGCGCCAAAAATCATTTTAGAAGACATTTTATATTCCGGAATATTTACGATGCACAAGCACAAAACACATTTTCCTCCAACCAAAACAATTCAAAGTTAACCTTGGTACGTGACTCACGGCCACCGTACTCCAGAGCCCGTCGGACATCCCTGGGTGGTCAACCACAGTTCGTGATACGCACACACACGGCAATACGTATCCCTAGAGGCCCCGTCGGACCGTCCCTAGGTGAACATACACATATCCTCCCACAACAACCACGTATAGCCATAATTCAAATACTAGAACATGTAAACAAATGTAAAGTACTTGCCTTTGAGACATTCTTGAAGAAAGCAGAGATGAAACACGACTACGTTCGGTCCTGGTTGAAATCGTAGGTTCCTAAACGAAGGATCAAGCACAACCACGAGGAACCGACGAGAATGAACCTAACGATTCGAATAGCACAATCACAACCACTTCTAAACGATTACGGAAATGGAATACACCCGGAAACCCGCCTACGATTCATGTATATTCATACAAAAATAACAACGAGGCGGACCACAACCAAACCCTCTCGATTTCGCAAAACCATGAAAATATACCATGAATCCGTAGAAACTAAGAATACCAACAAGAATAATCATATTCATCATGAATCCATCAACGAAAGCGGAAAGAATCGGACAAAACCCCAAAATCCCCAATTATCCAAAAAGTAGGGTTTTAGAACATTACCTTTGGAGATTCAAAACTAAGATCCGTAGAACTCGCGTTAGATTGATTATCCGAGCCTCACAACCGAAAAGAAATGATGAAAAATCGACCCCGGATGAAGAACTCTCCCCCTCTATATCCCTCTCGCGATGCGGTGGAAGAAAAAGAAGAAATGAGCATTTCACGCTCAAAGCGACACATTTATAGTGTAACTCGGCGGAACCTATCGGCGATAGTCGGACAGCCCAACCGATACCCATACAGAAATGCCGGCAGTAGAGTCTATCGGCCCACCCTATCGGCCGAAAGGCTCCTGGAAGTGATCGGCCGATACCCATACAGAAATGCCGGCAGTAGAGTCTATCGGCCCACCCTATCGGCCGAAAGGCTCCTGGACGGTGCCCGACAGCTGACAGTCTTCCACTAAAACGACCATAACTCTCTCGTCCGGACTCCGATTGACTCACCGTTTGAACCATTGGAAAGCTAACTCGATTTTCTATAATATTGCAAAGATTTATAATTTTTGGAGTCACCAAAAATTAATGGTGATCTAACAAAGTCGAATTCATATGAGGAAAGTTGAAACAATGAACAATAACGAGAATACAATTCAACAGTTTGACAGGAAGGACACGCTGAAAAGTACACGAGGGTCACTACGATCGAGAAATACACCAAAAACGAAAATACAAGGGAAAGAAAAAATACGGATATTACATTCTACCCCTCTAAAAATAAGTTTCGTCCCGAAACTTAAGAAACAAACAACTCCGGGTACTTAGCACGCATGCTATCCTCGGTTTCCCAAGTTGCCTCCTCGACACCGTGTCTCGACCAGAACTTTGACCAAAGGGATGGTCTTATGCCTCGATTGTTTCTCACGATGCTCCAAAATTTTCGCAGGACGCTCTTCAAAAGTAATATCTTGACAATATCAATCTCGCCATAATCGATGACGTGACTAGGATCTGGAACATATTTCCTCGGTGGGAAACATGAAAAACGCTATGAACATGACTCAAGGCGGGTAACGCCAAGCGGTATGCTAATCCACCGACTCGCTCGAGAATCTCGAAGGGTCAATAAATCTCGGACTCAACTTCCCTTCTTCCCGAAACGGAAAACTCCTTCGTCGGCGACACCTTGACCAAAGCGTGGTCTCCCACCTCGAATTCCAAGGGTCGACGACGGATGTCGGCATACGACTTGGCCGACTGCAGGCGATCAACATCCGTTCTCGAATTAACTCTATCTTCCGCCTCGTCTCTAAAAGCGACATCGGCTCGGTCCCGACTAAATCGGACGCCTCATTCCAACAAATCGGCGATCGACATCGTCGCCCATAAAGTGCCTCATACGGTGCCATCCGAATCGACGCGTGCCAACCGTTGTTGTACGTGAATTCAATCGCGGTAAATGTTCCTCCCAGTCACTACTCCATCAAGAGCACAAGCACGTAACAAGTCCTCGAACGTTTGGATAGTGCGTTAGATCCATCCGATCGGGATGAAAAGAGGTACTCAAACGCAACCGGTACCCAACGCCTTATGCACCGCCTGCCGAAGTGCGATACAAAACGGCCGTCACGATCCGAAACAATAGACTTGAGTACCGTGAAGCCTCACAATCTATGCGATGAATATACGAGCCGGCTTTTCTGGACCCCAAGTATCCTTGATGCCCGGAAAATGTGCCGACTTAGTCGATCGGTCTACAATCACCCATACCATATTCATACGGTCTTCGTCCTCGGTAAACTCGTAACAAAATCCATAGAGATGTCCTCCCACTTCCATTCCGGACGGGAAGCGGTTTCAATAATCCGGCCGGCCGATGCTCGATCTTGACTTGCCGACAAGTCAAACACTTAGCTACAAACCGAACTACCTCCTTCTTCATATCGCTCCACCGAAATTCTTCCTCAGGTCTTTATACATCTTACTCGAGCCCGGATGGACTGAGTATGGTGACGCATGAGCCTCTCGCATAATGCTCTGTCTCAGTTCCGAGTCGTTCGGAACACACAACCGACCTCGGAATCTCAACACGCCGTCCTCATGAATAACGAATCCCGGGGCTTTCCCCTTTCCTACACTCTCTCGAAGCTGAATAAACATTGGATCCTCTAACTGTCCCGACTTAATGTCTTCGACTGCAGATGAAGAAATCTCAAGAGTACGCAATCGCCTGTAACTCTCTCGCGATAATCTCAATGCTCAACCTCATAAACTCTCGCTGAAGTCCCGACTGGGCCGTAAGTAACTCAAGCGTCCGAAGCGATACTGATTTCCGGCTCAAGGCATCTGCCACCACATTAGCCTTGCCCGGATGATAAAGGATCTCAAGATCGTAATCCTTAATCAGTTCCAACCATCTCCTCTGTCTCATATTAAGCTCCTTCTGCGTGAAGATGTACTTGAGCTCTTGTGGTCGGTGAAAATCGACACGGCGAGCCATACAAGTAATGACGCGATTTTCAACGCAAACACAATCAAGGCCAACTCAAGATCGTCGTAGGTAATTCAATTCATACGGTTTCAACCGACGGAAGCATAGGCAATCGTCCTCCGTCTTTGCATAAGTACGCATCCGAGCCCTTGGCCCGAAGCATCACTATAAACGGAGAAACCATCATTACCACTCGGTAAAGCCAACACGGGAGCGGTCGTCAACCGCTTCTTCAACTCCTCAAAACTATTCTTCCTCTCATCGGTCCACACAAACTTCTACGACTTCTCAGAATAATCGAGTCGGCCGAGCGAGCGAGCTAGAGAACCCTCGACGAATCTACGGTAATACCCGGCTAATCCCAGAAAACTGCGGACCTCTTTCACGTTCTTGGGCGGCGCCCAATCTAACACTGCCTCTACCTTATGTGGGTCCACACGAACACCCTCGGCCGAGATCACATGACCGAGAAACATAACCTCCCGTAGCCAAAACTCACATTTCGAGAACTTAGCAAAAAGATGCTGAGTTCTCAAAATGTCTAACACAATATGTAAATGACGGGCATGCTCCTCCTCGCTCCTCGAGTAAATCGGGATGTCGTCGATAAAAACGACTACACACTTATCGAGGTACTGATAAAGACTTTGTTCATAAGCCGCATGAACACGGCCGGGTGCGTTAGTTAGCCCAAAAGGCATAACCACAAACTCGTAGTGACCGTATCTCGTCCGAAAGGCCGTCTTCGAATATCGGTATCCTTCACTGAGCCGATAATACCCCGATCTCAAATCAATCTTCAAAACACGGTTGCCCTCGCAATCGATCAAACAAGTCATCAATCCTCGGGAGCGGATACTTGTTTTTGATGGTCACTTTGTTCAACTCTCGGTAGTCGATACACAAACGAAGTGACCCATACTTCTTCTTTACGAATAGGACCGGTGCGCCCCAAGGCGAAGCGCTCGGTCGAATATATCCCATGTCTAGCAACTCTCCCAATCAAGCTTTCTTCAACTCAAGCATCTCGGCAGCGCCATACGGTATGGCGTCTTAGAGATAGGTGCTGCACCCGGCTCTAAATCGACGGTAAACTCAACCTCTCGGCCCGGCGGCAAACCCGGCAACTCATCTGGAAAAACGTCAGGATACTCACATACTACCGGAATAGACGAGAGCTCGACTCGCCCTTCTTCCGATCTCAAAGCGTAACACCAATAACCCGTGCAACCTCCTCGAAGGAGTCTCACCGCCCTTAAGGCACCGATCGCATCTCTGGCTACTCCGCTTACGCCCCACAAAGGAATGCTGCATGCCGTCGAGGCTAACATCGAAACCGTCCTCGTTCTATAATTCATGATCGCCCATGACGGTCCAAACAATCCTCACCGAATCAAATCTTCATCTCTAATATCTACCGCAATCGATTAGAAGGCCAAACCCTCCCGCGATACTCACCGGAAAATCTCTAACCTCACGATCCCCACGATGCTATCCCCACTAGGAAGATTAACAACAAAAGGCTCACAAGCAACAAGGCAATCAACATGCAGCGACGCACACAATCCATAGATATAAAAGAATGCGTAGCACCAGAATCGAACAATACGGAAACAGGATGATCAAGGATGTGGACGGTACTGTGGCCACCGTCGCGTCAGATCTCCCCGCTGTCTCATCTCGTACACACGGGCGGCACAGACCCCGCACTAGAAGCTCCCCTCTAGAAGGCCGACCACGACCTCGACCTCTACCAAAACTTTGCTGCGGCCGAGGAACTGTCGGTGCCTCGATTCACACTCGGCTCTCCCGCAGCTGGGACTGATATCTGAGTAACTGGAGCCCGAGCTGTATCCGTACAAAACTTAGCACGATGACCCATACGACGACAAGCAAGACACTGAATCGGAGGCCTATCACACTCACTCATCATGTGGCCCGGAAGATCGCAGTTGAAGCACGTAGGACCACGAACGGAACCAGCAGGAGCAGACCTAGAACCGGTTCCTCGCCCAACCGATGGCAATCGACTCAAGACTCGCGAACTGCATCGAGTCTTCGGATACCCTCCAGACTTGCCTCCCGAAAACTGACCGGCGGTCTTCTGCTTCTTTCCTTCGGTTGCCTCTGTCGCAGAAAACGACATCTCATAAGCCATCGCTTTATTCTGATATTCTTTCAAAGTCATGCACCCCAGACCAGACATGTAGTGGCGCACCCTCAGTTTTATCCGCATGTCAAAGTGGCGAATCTTATCAAGATCATCGCGGACTTGGTTTCTCACATAGTGTAGCTGCCGATTGTAGTCCTTGATGGCTTGAGATATAGGTACATCTTGGGGCTTAGCCTCAAAGAAGGCTCGGATCCTCCCCTCTTTCACCGGCCAAGGACGGTATTCATCTTCCATCGATCTCGAAACTCTACCCATGTAGCTGTCCGGTCACGCGGTTTCACCGCTTGCCACCACGTCGCCGCCTCCTTGGCGAGGAAGTACCGAGCAATGGGTACTTTCCTCTCCTCGGGCAATTAGCGACCTCAAACACTTTCTCCATCTCGAACATCCAATTCTCCCAACCAAGGGTCAAGCACCATCAAACTGCGGAGGACGATACGAATCACGCCCCGAAGTAGCTTATCATTGCCGGACCCAGAGGCGGAACCGGTTGGCATTAGCATGGCCGACTGAGCGGCTCGAGCCGCAGCGTCATCTGTTCGCTACTTGCCGCAATATGTTGGCCACTCCAACATTCTCATGAGCATTACCGAGCTAGCATCGGTCGTCTGTGACCTCCGGAACTAGGGGAACACTGCTCGACAAAGAGGGCATCGCGAATCGGTTCCCGAGTGATCGGACATGGCCGCCACCCGCGCCACGCCACGTCCCTCAAGGCCCGCGACAAGGCCCGCGTCCTCTACCAAGCAGAATTCTCAAGGAGCAACGGGTAAGTACTATTCAAACTCAAAACGCAAAAGATACTAAGACGAAATAGAACAGAATCGGGAAACGAGTCAAGTTAGAGAAACTTACGAGCACCGGCATCGAGATGATGGCATAGCAAAGATAATTGTCCCAAAACGACACTTAACTAGACCCGAATAACCGACACCTAGGTATCCATAAACCTTGCTCGATACCATATTCGTAACACCCCCAAGACATTCAGGGCATATTACGGTACGTGGACCCCACACCGTGGAATCCACCGGCTAACATACCAACAAGACCTTTGCCAGCGACAACCATCAACAATAAAATGACGATTCAAAATAAAAGAGTACAATCCGACCAATAGAATCCAACAACAATCCATTTCCCAAAACGGGAACACAACATTAACAATTTTGCAAAAGAAGTACTCGAGTACTTAAACCAATTTTTATAATACATAAATCCCAGAATCAGACATCAATAATAATAACCGACAGACATGACACCGAAAATCATTTACTGGACAATATCATGCTTGCCCATCATCCTCATACGGCTCGAGTGCTCGCTTGTCCCCACGATCAATACCTGAAATACAAAAAGTATTTCCCCCATTTAAGGGGTTAGCGACAACTGCTAGTGCAAGTACAATCCATTTGAACTACATTCTAATCAGATGAATAATGCACCAAAAATCATTTTAGAAGACATTTTATATTCCGGAATATTTACGATGCACAAGCACAAAACACATTTTCCTCCAACCAAAACAATTCAAAGTTAACCTTGATATGTGACTCACGGCCACCATACCCCGCAGAGCCCCGTCGGACATCCCTGGGTGGTCAACCACAGTTCGTGATACGCACACACACGGCAATACGTATCCCTAGAGGCCCCGTCGGACCGTCCCTAGGTGAACATACACATATCCTCCCACAACAACCACGTATAGCCATAATTCAAATACTAGAACATGTAAACAAATGTAAAGTACTTGCCTTTGAGACATTCTTGAAGAAACAGAGATGAAACACGACTACGAACGGTCCGGGTGGAAAGCGACGGTTCCTAAACGAAGGATCAAGCACAACCACGAGGAACCGACGAGAATGAACCTAACGATTCGAATAGCACAATCACAACCACTTCTAAACGATTACGGAAATGGAATACACCCGGAAACCCGCCTACGATTCATGTATATTCATACAAAAATAACAACGAGGGCGGACCACAACCAAACCCTCTCGATTTCGCAAAACCATGAAAATATACCATGAATCCGTAGAAACTAAGAATACCAACAAGAATAATCATATTCATCATGAATCCATCAACGAAACGGAAAGAATCGGACAAAACCCCAAAATCCCCAATTATCCAAAAAAGTAGGGTTTTAGAACATTACCTTTGGAGATTCAAGAACTAAGATCCGTAGAACTCGCGTTAGATTGATTATCCGAGCCTCACAACCGAAAAGAAATGATGAAAAATCGACCCCGGATGAAGAACTCTCCCCCTCTATATCCCCTCTCGCGATGCGGTGGAAGAAAAAGAAGAAATGAGCTGTTCACGCTCAAAACGACACATTTATAGTGTAACTCACAGAACCTATCGGCCGATAGGTGGCCGATAGCCCAACCGATACCCATACGTAAATGCCGGCGGAGAGTCTATCGGCCCACCCTATCGGCCGAAAGGCTCCTGGAAGTGATCGGCCGATACCCATACGTAAATGCCGGCAGAGAGTCTATCGGCCCACCCTATCGGCCGAAAGACTCCTGGACGGTGCCCGACAGCTGACAGTCTTCCACTAAAACGACCATAACTCTCTCGTCCGGACTCCGATTGACTCACCGTTTGAACCATTGGAAAGCTAACTCGATTTTCTATAATATTGCAAAGATTTATAATTTTTGGAGTCACCAAAAATTAATGGTGATCTAACAAAGTCGAATTCATATGAGGAAAGTTGAAACAATGAACAATAACGAGAATACAATTCAACAGTTTGACAGGAAGGACACGCTGAAAAGTACACGAGGGTCACTACGATCGAGAAATACACCAAAAACGAAAATACAAGGGAAAGAAAAAATACGGATATTACAGAAACCCTTCCGTTCGTTGTCTTCTTCGTGGTTCAAGCTTCCCGGTCGAACCGTGTTCTTCGGGATCTTCGGTAACGTTTATTAAGGCAAGTATATATTTATGAATGTGCGTTCTCGACTTTGAAAGTATGAAATATTGATGGCATGCTTATTTATATCCACTCCGGGATGGACCGACGGGTCCTCTGAGGGTTTCGTAGCCTCTGGTGCAATTCCATGGATAATATGAATTAACCACTCCGGGACGGGACGACGGGTCCTCTGAGGGTTCCGTAGCCTCTGGTGCGGTTCCACGGTATTCATATATGTATTGATGACGGATGATATGAACGAACCACTTTGGGGCGGGCCGACAGGTCCCCTAAGGGTTCCGTAGCCTCTGGTGCGGTTCCACGGTATTCATATACGTCTTGATGTGATGCTATGAGATTTAGTTATTCCGGAATACTAGTCTTAAATTGATGAATTGACGGATATTGATGAATTGACGGATATTGATGAATTGACGGATTACATTTACTTTATTGTCGAGAAGTATTATGTTTCATACTGTTATACTTGCACTAGCTATTCGACGGCTAACCCGTTTATGGGGGAAATACGTTTCATGTATTTCAGGTTCCAGGAGAGCGGACAGGTGGGTACCGGGTCGGCATGAAGATGATGGGCAAGTGTGATACTGTGTCTTGTCTCCGGTTATTTTCATGGATTCCTCCATTCGGTGTTGTTGTCTTGGAATGGATTTTTAAATACTCGAGTATTGTATTTCAGTTTCCTTGATGTTCCGGCCTGTGTTTCTGAGGTATTGATTTGTGAAGTGATGTATATGTTTTCGTTGGTTATGGTTTTGAATACCATTTGTATCGTCTTCCTTTCTTTTGTATGTAGACCTTATCGGTCAAGTTTATAGTTCCGCGTATGTTTAGCCTTGTGGGTCCCACGGCGGGGCTCACGGCGCTGTAATATACCATGAATAACTTGGGGGTGTTACAGAATCGTGTAATTAATGGTAGATACTCAAGAAAAACGTCTGCAGGGCCTCGTAATTTCCCAAAGTTTGGGGTAATTACCTTCCGTTGTCGAATTTCGAGCCTTCGGATGGTCGGAATCGTGTGTTCTACTAACTCTTAGATTCGTCTTTGTGAGTACTTCGTAACCGTATCTTCGGTTCGTATTCAGGTTCGGGTTTCGGTGTCGTTTTGTTGAATTCAGGATTACTAAACGACTTTTCTAAGTATGAGTTCGACTTTGTTAGATCACCATTAATTTTTGGTAACTCCAAAAATTCTAAATCTTTACAATATTATAGAGCATCGAGTTAGCTTTCCAATGGTTCGAACGGTGAGTCAATCAGAGTCCGGACGAGAGAGTTATGATCGTTTTCGTTCACCCGCTCATTTTTTAGCCGTGTCGTCCGACACGGCCCCTGCCGTACTCGTCCGGATAAGCCAGAAGTCTCTGATACCATTCTGTAACACCCCCAATCCACTCAGGGATATTACACGCCGTAGACCCCCTCCTCGAGGATCTACCAGGCTGGTAACAACATTTAACATCTCGACAATGCCTTCAAGGCAAAAATGACTCAGTAGACCGATTTGGTCTTTCAATAAATACATACAACTCGAATACAACTCATGCGCCCGCAGGGGTCAAAATACAACCGCACCTGCATAACGGGAAAAATATAGCAAATGAAAATAAAGTACAACTATACCAATACGACATCAACGGGTCCTCGTGTGATTAGTATCGTTCATCTTTCATCATCCTTCATGCCGACCCTGTGCTCTGCTCCAAAACCTGAATGCAATACAGACATCCACCCCCCGAATACTCGGGGGTTAGCAAAACTCCATTGTTTTGCTAGTGCAAGTATAAAATATGAAAACGAGCCATACATACCATACTCCACGGAACATGTTAATCATAAACATACTTCCCGAGGTAAATCACTTAATCAAAACGGTTAAATCGAAAGATAGGGGTAAACCCGATATACATCTTGTGAAAACATTTTATGATCTCGGGAGTTTTGAAAACACATTGGGATTTAAGAATTCTAAAACCTTTCGAAAACATTTAGGGACACAGCCCAAAAGTCATTTTCCAAAATTCAAGTTCCGGTAACAATACGCAGGGTCCACAACCCATTTCACAAAACACGGGGTCCGTGACCCAAATCACAAATCACATGTTCCTAAGGATTATTCGTGTCCCGTGCTAACAAGCCACGAACCTCAGATGCTCCCGAAGAACAAACCCGAGTGAATAACCCAATAGGAAAAACATATCAAATCACATGTCTCCACGACACGAATATCACAACCAAACCACAACCATAAGTTATCCCGGCATCGCGCTAACAAGCCACGAACCTCGGAGTCCCCGCAAGACATACCCAATGATAACCCCACAAGTTATCCCGGCATCGGGCTAGCAAGCCCCGAACCTCGGAGTCCCCGCAAGACATACCCGTATTGGATAACCCTACGGTTTCACCCGACCCATACTAGCAAGTATGGATCCCGGAGATTCAACAATCCTACCCGGAGGCACATCACATACAACAAGCACACGACAATAGTCGATTATCAAGACAAGCAACATTAAGCATCACAACCTCCTTTCAAAGGAGTAACGACTAACATCACATCATGTCGAATACCCACCGAACAAACATACAATTCAATACACAATCCTCGGCAAACAATTATGGTCAATGCGATCATAACGTCTCTCAACGTACGAAACTAACACACATATTCCGAGAACATATCCATTCACGAAGTATACGAATTATCGTTGAAAGACAATATTTATCGAGAACATACCGATCCTTTTTAACGTTCATTAAACATTGGATTTCGCATAAAATCGTTTATCAATAATTATGCCTAAGAAATATGAAATGTATGGGCAAGATACTTGCCTCAAAATCGTTACGCAAGTATTCCGACGAACACGGCTCAACCGGAAAGCTTCGAAACGCCCAATGCTATCGAAACGGAAGACGCATTTACGAGCGAAAGGGTTCAACACGGTTTCTTCGCAAGAAACACGACCCTAACATCATACAATCAATAAATCATTGATCATACGAGGAAGAATAATCGTAGAACGCCCGAAAACCCTCTAAGACATTTCACCGACACCTTCAAGGCGTCGGTCAAGAACTCGACTCAAACAACGAATCGATACGATCCAACCATGGAATAATAAAGGAAATGATATAATACATCTAAATAATCATCAATCCATCAAAATCCTAAGTTAAATCGGATTAATCGGATGAAAACAACCAAAACCCCCAAATTCCCCAAAACTAGATTTCTAGGAAATCTGACGTGATTCGGTAGATCGGAGGATGTTATAGGACGGATGATTGATGATATGAACCTCAAAACTCCATGGATATGTTTCTAAACAACATGGCTTCAAGCTTAGAACACGCCCAGCTGCGGAAGAGGAGAAGAAGAAGGGAAAGAAATGAGCTGAAATGCTCAAAAAACAAATTTATAGGGGTTGACTGCCCTGCCGGACACGGCCCGTGCCGATCGGCACGGTCGTGTCGCACAGCTGGCCGACAGGACCGTGTCCTGCTTGACACGGTCGCGGCGCGGAGGGCCTTCCGATAGTGACCCGTCCGACAGCGACTCGGCATGACTCGACCGTGTCCTGGAACACGGTCGGGCGTGTCGGCAGTCGGTTCCGGCATTTCCGGACGAGTACGGCACGGGCCGTGTCGGACGACACGGTCGGCTCCTGAGACAGAAACTTCGGCATTTCCGGACGAGTACGGCATGGGCCGTGTCGGACGACACGGTCGAGTTCGGCCGGCAGTGATCGGCCAATAACGAGCGGGTGAGCTAAAACGACCATAACTCTCTCGTCCGGACTCCGATTGACTCACTGTTTGAACCATTGGAAAGCTAACTCGATGCTCTATAATATTGCAAAGATTTAGAATTTTTGGAGTTACCAAAAATTAATGGTGACTTTACAAAGTCGAACTCCCACGTGAAAAAGTCGATTAAGGACACGGAACTCAATAAAACGACACCGAAACGAACTCGGATGACAAAAAGTGCAGAATTAATCATTCTCTAAATGACGAAAGGTCATGAGCGAGTCGTCAAAACGGACTTCCGCCGAAAAAAAGAAAATTACCAAAATTCAAAATTGCGGATATTACATTCTACCCTCCTTAAAAGAAGTTTCGTCCCGAAACTTAAAACAAGTAGGGGGAGCAATATACCCGCCAGGAAAACTCGAAGAGATACACCAAAAACAGAAAACTCGCGCCCAACGGCGAAATGCTGCAAGAAATGCAAAGAGACATACGGCGTGAAAACACGCTCCACGACGACCAACACAATGTCGCCGTTAGGGATACAATAAAACCAACAAATGACAAGCGTCATCAAACGGATAATATAGCCAAGTCAATTATCCGACAATCACAAAACACAACGAACGAAAGTCAGTATGATTGACCAACCCAACGGTACATCAATCGAAACGCGAGCCAATCGCTGAACTAATACGGAATTCCACCGCTCAAGGGTTGGAAGATCGAAAACGAGACTAATTTCCCGAACTTAAGGGAATTAGGAAGGAGCCTGAATGCTCAACGATCACGAAACGAGGACAAAAACCGAACAAACAAACGACCGAACCACAACGGTCGAGACAACAAAAGCGAACAATCATGTTCGAATCACGAAGAACAATAAAATTCAAACAACAACTCCAAGGTTCACAAGTATCGAACCGGACTCGGAAAAGCCACAGCGATAAACAGAAAAACAAGATCACAGCTCTTTCGAACGATGAAACCGAAATACAGAACAAGTTCAGAAAGTGTCAACGAACACGAGCGAGTTGATAGACCTGAGAAAGAGGAATTGCAGAGTCCAAAATAATACGGGTATTATATTCGACCCCTTCTAAAAGAAGTGTCGTTTCCGAAACTCACAACACGAAATCAAGGTGACAACACAACAAGCAACCGATGAAACATCTTTCAAAGGCCTCTCAAGGCCGATTCCGATGACTTTGTGAAGCGCGAACTCCAAAAGTCTCGGTAGACAATTCGCAAAACTCAATTCGGTGTCCCTCGAGTCCACACTTGAAATGTGTTACCGAGAAGGACAATTTACACGTGTATGCCCTAACATCACGGTTGAAACGTCTCGGCTCGGCATACCGAAAATACAAATGCTAGATACAAACGGGTCAGCGTCGGAAGGCCCTCGCGCGCGACCGTGTCAAGCAGACACGGTCGAGTCCCTGTCGGCTACCAGGCGACACGACCATGCCGATCGGCACGGCCGTGTCCGGCAGGCGCCAACCCCTATAAAAGGCCCCCGCAGACGTTTTTCTTGCCATTTTTCACCTTCTTCTTCTCCTCTTCCGCACCGGGAGTGTTCTAAGCTTGAAGCCATGTTGTTTAACAACATATCCATGGAGTCTTGGAGTTCATATCATCAATCATCCATCCTATAACATCCTTTGATCGAGCGAATCGTGTCGATTTTCCGTAAATCTAATTTTGGGGATTTTGGGTATTTTGTTCGATTTCGTCCGTTTAATCCGATTTAACTTAGGATTGTGATGGATTGATGATTATTTAGATGTATTGTATCATTTACCTTGTTATCCCATGGTTGGATCGTATCGATTCGTAGTTTTGGTCGAGTTCTTGACCGACGCCATGAAGGTGTCCAGAAATGTCATAGAGGGGTTTTCGGGCGTTCTACGATTATTCTTCCCCGTATGATCGATGATTTATTGAATTTATGTTGTTAGGGTCGAATTCTTGTGAAGAACTCGAGTCGAAACCCTTCCGTTCGTTGTCTTCTTCGTGGTTCAAGCTTCCCGGTCGAACCGTGTTCTTCGTGATCTTCTGTAACGATTATTAAGGCAAGTATACATTTATGATTATGCGTTCGACTTTGAAAGTATGAAATATTGATGGTATGATTATTTCTAGCCACTCCGGGACGGGCCTATGGTCCTCTGAGGGTTTCGTAGCCTCTGGTGCGATTCCATGGTTGATATGAACGAACCGTTTCTACGGCATTCATATGAAATAATGTTGGCATGTAATGAACGAACCGTTTTGACGGCATTCCTACATGTATCGGCGTATGAGGTGAACGAACCGTTTTTACGGCATTCACATACGTAACGGCGTATGAGGTGAACGAACCGTTTCTACGGCATTCACATACGTCTTATGAGATTTTAGTTATTCCGGAATACTAGTCTTAAATTGATGAATTGACGGAAATTGATGAATTGACGGATATTGATGAATTGACGGATATTGATGAATTGACGGATTACATTTACTTTATTGTCGAGAAGTATTATGTTTCATACTGTTATACTTGCACTAGCTATTCGACGGCTAACCCCTTTATGGGGGAAATACGTTTCATGTATTTCAGGTTCCAGGAGAGCGGACAGGTGGGTACCGGGTCGGCATGAAGATGATGGGCAAGTGTGATACTGTGTCTTGTCTCCGGTTATTTTCTTGGATTCTTCCATTCAGTGTTGTTGTACTGGAATGGATTTTTAAATACTCGAGTATTGTATTTCAGTTTCCAATGGTTCGAACGGTGAGTCAATCAGAGTCCGGACGAGAGAGTTATGATCGTTTTCGTTCACCCGCTCATTTTTTAGCCGTGTCGTCCGACACGGCCCGCCGATTTCGTCCGGATAAGCCGAAGTCTCGATACCATTCTCAGTAACACCCCAATCCACTCGGGATATTACACGCCGTAGACCCTCCTCGAGGATCTACCAGCCGGTAACAACATTTAACATCTCGACAATGCCTTCAAGGCAAAATGACTCGATGAGACCGATTTGGTCTTTCAATAAATACATACAACTCGAATACAACTCATGCGCCCAGGGTCAAAATACAACCGCACTGCATAACGGAAAAATATAGCAGCGGAAAATAAAGTACAACTATACCAATACGACATCAACGGGTCCTCGTGTGATTAGTATCGTTCATCTTTCATCATCCTTCATGCCGACCCTGTGCTCTGCTCCAAAACCTGAATGCAATACAGACATCCACCCCCCGAATACTCGGGGGTTAGCAAAACTCCATTGTTTTGCTAGTGCAAGTATAAAATACGAAAACGAGCCATACATACCATACTCCACGGAACATGTTAATCATAAACATACTTCCCGAGGTAAATCACTTAATCAAAACGGTTAAATCGAAAGATAGGGGTAAACCCGATATACATCTTGTGAAAACATTTTATGATCTCGGGAGTTTTGAAAACACATTGGGATTTAAGAATTCTAAAACCTTTCGAAAACATTTAGGGACACAGCCCAAAAGTCATTTTCCAAAATTCAAGTTCCGGTAACAATACGCAGGGTCCACAACCCATTTCACAAAACACGGGGTCCGTGACCCAAATCACAAATCACATGTTCCTAAGGATTATTCGTGTCCCGTGCTAACAAGCCACGAACCTCAGATGCTCCCGAAGAACAAACCCGAGTGAATAACCCAATAGGAAAAACATATCAAATCACATGTCTCCACGACACGAATATCACAACCAAACCACAACCATAAGTTATCCCGGCATCGCGCTAACAAGCCACGAACCTCGGAGTCCCCGCAAGACATACCCGATGATAACCCCACAAGTTATCCCGGCATCGGGCTAGCAAGCCCCGAACCTCGGAGTCCCCGCAAGACATACCCGTATTGGATAACCCTACGGTTTCGCCCGACCCATACTAGCAAGTATGGATCCCGGAGATTCAACAATCCTACCCGGAGGCACATCACATACAACAAGCACACGACAATAGTCGATTATCAAGACAAGCAACATTAAGCATCACAACCTCCTTTCAAAGGAGTAACGACTAACATCACATCATGTCGAATACCCACCGAACAAACATACAATTCAATACACAATCCTCGGCAAACAATTATGGTCAATGCGATCATAACGTCTCTCAACGTACGAAACTAACACACATATTCCGAGAACATATCCATTCACGAAGTATACGAATTATCGTTGAAAGACAATATTTATCGAGAACATACCGATCCTTTTTAACGTTCATTAAACATTGGATTTCGCATAAAATCATTTATCAATAATTATGCCTAAGAAATATGAAATGTATGGGCAAGATACTTGCCTCAAAATCGTTACGCAAGTATTCCGACGAACACGGCTCAACCGGAAAGCTTCGAAACGCCCAATGCTATCGAAACGGAAGACGACGACGAACGAAAGGGTTCAACACGGTTTCTTCGCAAGAAACACGACCCTAACATCATACAATCAATAAATCATTGATCATACGAGGAAGAATAATCGTAGAACGCCCGAAAACCCCTCTAAGACATTTCACCGGACACCTTCAAGGCGTCGGTCAAGAACTCGACTCAAACAACGAATCGATACGATCCAACCATGGAATAATAAAGGAAATGATATAATACATCTAAATAATCATCAATCCATCAAAATCCTAAGTTAAATCGGATTAATCGGATGAAAACAACCAAAACCCCCAAATTCCCCAAAACTAGATTTCTAGGAAATCTGACGTGATTCGGTAGATCGGAGGATGTTATAGGACGGATGATTGATGATATGAACCTCAAAACTCCATGGATATGTTTCTAAACAACATGGCTTCAAGCTTAGAACACGCCCAGCTGCGGAAGAGGAGAAGAAGAAGGGAAAGAAATGAGCTGAAATGCTCAAAAAACAAATTTATAGGGTTGATCGCCTGCCGGACACGGCGGCCGATCGGTCGGGCACGTGTCGTACAAATACCGGCCGAGGACCGTGTCTCCGCTGACACGGTCGCGGCGCGAGGGCCTTCCGATAGTGACCGTCCGACGGCGACTTCGGCATGACTCGGCCGTGTCCGGAACACGGTCGGGCGTGTCAGCGGCCCGGCATTTCCGGACGAGTACGGCACGGGCCGTGTCGGACGACACGGTCGGCTCCTGAGACAGAAACTTCGGCATTTCCGGACGAGTACGGCATGGGCCGTGTCGGACGACACGGTCGAGTTCGGCCGGCAGTGATCGGCCAATAACGAGCGGGTGAGCTAAAACGACCATAACTCTCTCGTCCGGACTCCGATTGACTCACTGTTTGAACCATTGGAAAGCTAACTCGATGCTCTATAATATTGCAAAGATTTAGAATTTTTGGAGTTACCAAAAATTAATGGTGACTTTACAAAGTCGAACTCCCACGTGAAAAAGTCGATTAAGGACACGGAACTCAATAAAACGACACCGAAACGAACTCGGATGACAAAAAGTGCAGAATTAATCATTCTCGAAATGACGAAAGGTCATGAGCGAGTCGTCAAAACGGACTTCCGCCGAAAAAAAGAAAATTACCAAAATTCAAAATTGCGGATATTACATTCTACCCTCCTTAAAAGAAGTTTCGTCCCGAAACTTAAAACAAGTAGGGGGGAGCAATATACCCGCCAGGAAAACTCGAAGAGATACACCAAAAACAGAAAACTCGCGCCCAACGGCGAAATGCTGCAAGAAATGCAAAGAGACATACGGCGTGAAAACACGCTCCACGACGACCAACACAATGTCGCCGTTAGGAATACAATAAAACCAACAAATGACAAGCGTCATCAAACGGATAATATAGCCAAGTCAATTATCCGACAATCACAAAACACAACGAACGAAAGTCAGTATGATTGACCAACCCAACGGTACATCAATCGAAACGCGAGCCAATTGCTGAACTAATACGGAATTCCACCGCTCAAGGGTTGGAAGATCGAAAACGAGACTAATTTCCCGAACTTAAGGGAATTAGGAAGGAGCCTGAATGCTCAACGATCACGAAACGAGGACAAAAACCGAACAAACAAACGACCGAACCACAACGGTCGAGACAACAAAAGCGAACAATCATGTTCGAATCACGAAGAACAATAAAATTCAAACAACAACTCCAAGGTTCACAAGTATCGAACCGGACTCGGAAAAGCCACAGCGATAAACAGAAAAACAAGATCACAGCTCTTTCGAACGATGAAACCGAAATACAGAACAAGTTCAGAAAGTGTCAACGAACACGAGCGAGTTGATAGACCTGAGAAAGAGGAATTGCAGGAGTCCAAAAATAATACGGGTATTATATTCGACCCCTTCTAAAAGAAGTGTCGTTTCCGAAACTCACAACACGAAATCAAGGTGACAACACAACAAGCAACTGACAGAAACATCTTTCAAAGGCCTCTCAAGGCCGATTCCGATGACTGTGCTGAAGCGCGAACTCCAAAAGTCTCGGTAGAAAATTCGCAAAACTGAATTCGGTGTCCCTCGAGTCCACACTTGAAATGTGTTACTGACGAGAAGGACAATTTACACGTGTATGCCCCGGAACATCACGGTTGAAACGTCTCGGCTCGGCATACCGAAAATACAAATGCTAGATACAAACGGGTCACTGTCGGAAGGCCCTCCGCGCCGCGACCGTGTCAAGCAGGACACGGTCGAGTCCCTGTCGGCCAGCTGTGCGACACGACCATGCCGATCGGCACGGGCCGTGTCCGGCAGGGCAGTCAACCCCTATAAAAGGCCCTGCAGACGTTTTTCTTGCCATTTTTCACCTTCTTCTTCTCCTCTTCCGCAGCTGGGAGTGTTCTAAGCTTGAAGCCATGTTGTTTAACAACATATCCATGGAGTCTTGGAGTTCATATCATCAATCATCCATCCTATAACATCCTTTGATCGAGCGAATCAGTCGATTTTCCAAATCTAATTTTGGGGATTTTGGGTATTTTGTTCGATTTCGTCCGTTTAATCCGATTTAACTTAGGATTGTGATGGATTGATGATTATTTAGATGTATTGTATCATTTCCCTTGTTATCCCATGGTTGGATCGTATCGATTCGTTGTTTTGGTCGAGTTCT
Source organism: Orobanche coerulescens (assembly GCA_033398695.1). Taxonomy (NCBI): domain Eukaryota; kingdom Viridiplantae; phylum Streptophyta; class Magnoliopsida; order Lamiales; family Orobanchaceae; genus Orobanche; species Orobanche coerulescens. The sequence goes on from CM065805.1 coordinate 117,751,621, forward strand.
TGACCGACGCCTTGAAGGTGTCCTAGAAATGTCATAGAGGGGTTTTCGGGCGTTCTACGATTATTCTTCCCCGTATGATCGATGATTTATTGAATTTATGTTGTTAGGGTCGAATTCTTGTGAAGAACTCAGTCGATACCCTTCCGCTCGTTGTCTTCTTCGTGGTTCAAGCTTCCTGGTCGAACCGTGTTCTTCGGGATCTTCTTAACGCTTATTAAGGCAAGTATACATTTATGATTGTACGTTCTCGACTTTGAAAGTATGAAATATTGATGGTATGATTATTTCTAGCCACTCCGGACGGGCCTATGGTCCTCTCGAGGGTTTCGTAGCCTCCAGTGCGATTCCATGGTTGATATGAACGAACCGTTTCTACGGCATTCATATGAAATAATGTTGGCATGTAATGAACGAACCGTTTTGACGGCATTCCTACATGTATCGGCGTATGAGGTGAACGAACCGTTTTTACGGCATTCACATACGTAACGGCGTATGAGGTGAACGAACCGTTTCTACGGCATTCACATACGTCTTATGAGATTTTAGTTATTCCGGAATACTAGTCTTAAATTGATGAATTGACGGAAATTGATGAATTGACGGATATTGATGAATTGACGGATTACATTTACTTTATTGTCGAGAAGTATTATGTTTCATACTGTTATACTTGCACTAGCTATTCGACGGCTAACCCCTTTATGGGGGAAATACGTTTCATGTATTTCAGGTTCCAGGAGAGCGGACAGGTGGGTACCGGGTCGGCATGAAGATGATGGGCAAGTGTGATACTGTGTCTTGTCTCCGGTTATTTTCTTGGATTCTTCCATTCGGTTGTTGTTATCTTGGAATGGATTTTTAAATACTCGAGTATTGTATTTCAGTTTCCTTGATGTTCCGGCCTGTGTTGCCGAGGTATTGATTTGTGAAGTGATGTATATGTTTTCGTTGGTTATGGTTTTGAATACCATTTGTATCGTCTTCCTTTCTTTTATATGTAAACCTTATCGGTCAAGTTTATAGTTCCGCGTATGTTTAGCCTTGTGGGTCCCACGGCGGGGCTCACGGCGCTGTAATATACCCTGAATAACTTGGGGGTGTTACAGGCATTTTTGTAAATGGTTTTTAGTCTGGTGGGTTCCGGCGTGGGACCACGGCACTATAATGTTCTGTGTAATTACCTGAAAATTTTGGGCATTCTAGCCCATTGAATTATTTTTGAAAACCTTGAGTATCTTAGAAAATTAAAATTCGAGATGTACTTTTAAAACGAATTATTTTCTCGCAGTACTTTCAAGGTGCCTTTTAGTACCGTAATATGTTTCAAAATCATTCCAATTGAGGACCAAAATATTTTGAGATATTTTCAATTACTTTTAGAAATGCAGTTGCTTAGACCCAAGTGTCGATTATTCTGAAAGTTTTTCACTACGAGAAGGTGTCCTCATTTTTGTTCAAACGCAAGATGATTTTCAAAGTCTCGAAAATGATGTTTGTTCAACTTTTTGTAAAATGATACTCAAGATCAACTGGTGTTTCCAAACTGTCTTCAAAGGTGATTTTCGTTTTTAAAACTTATCATTCCTGTTTGCGGACCGGAAATGCGTGTATGGTTTTCGAACTTTCGTTACGGTGTCAACCCCGAATTGTGATTGAATTGGTGGCGTGAGCGTCGAGTCGTTCGCCACGCATATGTTTTATTGGCCCTCTGTGAGAGGTGTGAACTGGTGTTTACTGTTTATCGCCTCGTGGTGATTTGCGTGTTGTCGCACTAGTGAGAGTTGTTAAAGCCTGGATTTTTGTGCGTTATACACATGGGTGATTGTTTCATGATGTTTGTGATTGTGTGTAGCCGCCGTTCGATGTTGTAATCGTCGAATGATGCCGTTGTTGTTGTGATTTTTGTATGCGTTGATATGTTATGCTGAGTTGGCATCTCCGGTATGTTGTTTTGCGGTGTTTTGATCCATTGTATCGAGCATTTGTATTTTCGGTATGCCGAGCCGAGACGTTTCAACCGTAATGTGCCGGGGCATGCACGTGTATATTGTCCTTCTCGTCGGTAACACATTTCAAGTGTGGACTCGAGGGACACCGAATTTAATTTTGCGAATTGGCTACCGAGACTTTCGGAGTTCGCGCTTCAGCGCAGTTATCAGAATCAGCTTTGAGAGGCCTTTGAAGGATGTTTCTGTCGGTTGCTTGTTGTGTCGTCACCTTGATTTCGCTGTTGTGAGTTGCGGGGGCGACCTTCTTTTATAAGAGGTCGAATGTAGTACCCGTGTTGTTTTTAGACTCCTGCATTTACTCTTTCTCGATTCTATCGACTCGTTCGTGTTCGTTGATACTTACTGAACTTGTTCTGTATTTCGGTTTCATTGATCGGACGAGGTGTGACCTTGTTTTGGGTCAATCTGGTTATCGCTGTAACTTTCCGAGTTCGGTTCGATTCTTGTGAACCTTGTTCGGAAGTAACATCTTTTGGTTCTACTAGTTCTTTTATTCGAAGTGGACTGGATCTTGAACTTTTGTATTTTTGACTCTGTCGACTCATTTATGTTCGTTGACATTCTGAGCTTGTCCTGCCCCTTGCTTTTGTTGATCGAACGATTGTGGTATTATTTCGGAATAACTCGTTTGTCGTTGTGACTTTTCTATTGCTATTCCCTTTCCTGTGGATCTTATATGAATGCACATCCTGTTGTTTTCACCGGATCATATATTGTCTCGAGTCGAGATGTGAACCTTGGGGTTGTTGTTTGAATTTTATTATCCTTCGTATTTCGGACATGATTGTTCGATTTTTGTTGTCTCGATCATTTGTTTGTTCGGTTTTGTTCTCGTTTCGTGATTGTTGAGCGTTCAGGCTCCTTCCTAATTCCCTTAAGTTCGGGAAATTAGTCTCGTTTTCGATCTTCCAACCCTTGAGCGGTGGAATTCCGCATTTGTTCAGCGATTGGCTCGGAGAATATTTAATTCTGCACTTTTTGTCATCCGAGTTCGTTTCGGTGCTGCTTTGTTGAGTTCCGTGCTTTTTAGCGACTTTTCCGTGCTTGAGTTCGTTTCTTGCGAATCTCGTTCGAAACTGTCGTTTGGGGTTTTTCGTAAGTTCATTTAACGTTGTTATACGTGTTGTGATCTTCGGTTTGATTATTCGTTGTCGTATGGTGATTTTCGGGCATTTGGGCCATTTTCGTAATTTCCCAAAGTTTGGGGTAATTACCTTCCGTTGTCGAATTTCGAGCCTTCGGATGGTCAGAATCGTGTGTTCTACTAACTCTTAGATTCGTCTTTGTGAGTACTTCGTAACCGTATCTTCGGTTCGTATTCAGGTCGACACGGCCCGTGCCGTACTCGTCCGGAAATGCCGAAAGTTTCTATCTCAGGACCCGACCGTGTCGTCCGACACGGCCCGTGCCGAACTCTTCTGGATAAGCCAGAATCGACTGCCCAGACGCCCGACCGTGTTCCTGGACACGGTCGAGTCATGCCGAAGTCATTGCTTGACGGTCAGCTTCGGAAGGCCCTCCGCGCGCGTATCAGATTGGCAGACACGGCCGAGTCCCTGCTGCCACCAGCGACAGACCGTGCCGATCGGCACGGCCGTGTCCGGCAGGCGCCAACCCCTATAAAAGGCCCTGCAGACGTTTTTCTTGCCATTTTTCACCTTCTTCTTCTCCTCTTCCGCAGCTGGGCGTGTTCTAAGCTTGAAGCCATGTTGTTTAACAACATATCCATGGAGTCTTGGAGTTCATATCATCAATCATCCATCCTATAACATCCTTTGATCGAGCGAATCAGGTCAGATTTTCCAGAAATCTAATTTTGGGGATTTTGGGTATTTCGTTCGATTTCGTCCGTTTAATCCGATTTAACTTAGGATTGTGATGGATTGATGATTATTTAGATGTATTGTATCATTTCCCTTGTTATCCCATGGTTGGATCGTATCGATTCGTTGTTTTGGTCGAGTTCTTGACCGACGCCTTGAAGGTGTCCGGTAAAATGTCATAGAGGGGTTTTCGGGCGTTCTACGATTATTCTTCCCCGTATGATCGATGATTTATTGAATTTATGTTGTTATGGTCGAATTCTTGTGAAGAACTCGAGTCGAAACCCTTCCGTTCGTTGTCTTCTTCGTGGTTCAAGCTTCCCGGTCGAACCGTGTTCTTCGGGATCTTCGGTAACGTTTATTAAGGCAAGTATACATTTATGATTGTACGTTCTCGACTTTGAAAGTATGAAATATTGATGGTATGATTATTTCTAGCCACTCCGGGACGGGCCTATGGTCCTCTGAGGGTTTCGTAGCCTCTGGTGCGATTCCATGGTTGATATGAACGAACCGTTTCTACGGCATTCATATGAAATAATGTTGGCATGTAATGAACGAACCGTTTTCACGGCATTCCTACATGTATCGGCGTATGAGGTGAACGAACCGTTTTTACGGCATTCACATACGTCTTATGAGATTTTAGTTATTCCGGAATACTAGTCTTAAATTGATGAATTGACGGATATTGATGAATTGACGGATTACATTTACTTTATTGTCGAGAAGTATTATGTTTCATACTGTTATACTTGCACTAGCTATTCGACGGCTATCCCCTTTATGGGGGAAATACGTTTCATGTATTTCAGGTTCCAGGAGAGCGGACAGGTGGGTACCGGGTCGGCATGAAGATGATGGGCAAGTGTGATACTGTGTCTTGTCTCCGGTTATTTTCTTGGATTCCTCCATTCAGTGTTGTTGTACTGGAATGGATTTTTAAATACTCGAGTATTGTATTTCAGTTTCCTTGATGTTCCGGCCTGTGTTGCTGAGGTATTGATTTGTGAAGTGATGTATATGTTTTCGTTGGTTATGGTTTTGAATACCATTTGTATCGTCTTCCTTTCTTTTGTATGTAGACCTTATCGGTCAAGTTTATAGTTCCGCGTATGTTTAGCCTTGTGGGTCCCACGGCGGGGCTCACGGCGCTGTAATATACCCTGAATAACTTGGGGGTGTAATTACATCCATAAATTGTTTGCCGAGGATTGTGTTACAACGCCCTGTGTAATAAACGCCCATCATAAATTGGATCGTATCGATTCGTTGTTTTGTCAATCCATAAATTGTTGTATCGACCAGGTGGGACCCTGTTTCGGCAACTTTCGGCGGAGGATGTTGACGGGTGAGTCAACGTACGTGTTACGTACGTTATACAGGACGTGTTACGTACGTAACACAACCATTGTACTGTAGCAAGTCAACTGGTATATTACGTACGTTATATGGTATGGGTTACGTACGTAATGGATCGCATGAGAATGAGACAAAGGAGTTAGTTACGTACGTCATGGATATTGGATTACGTACGTTAAAGTTGTTACGTACGTTAAGAAAGGACACTTACGTATGCAATGAGAGTGCAATTTATATATTGAAGTGTTGCCTTTCATTTCTCTCACGATCCTTTGAGATATTTCTCTCCAAAACTCGTCCCTCTTCACTTTTAAGAGTGTTCTAAACACTTTTAACATGATTGTGAGCTTGGAATCATGGAATTAGAGCTTGGTTATGGAACTATTGTTGATTCTTGAAGTGATTTCTTGTGTTATCCATATTCTATGAGGTTTATGTTGAAGGAAGATAATGATATGCTTTGAATATGTTGATTATGATTATGGAATCATAGAGATCTTGATGTTCTTGAGGCCATATGATGACTATGATGATTTAATGATTCTTGGAATGGAGTTCAAATTATTCTTTCTTCGTGGTTCGTCCATGCAAGGTAATCCTCGTATCCCTTTGATAGTGGCTCATTTTTTTTTTCTCTTTTTGGGTTACTACTTGGGAGGGAGTATGTTGGGAATCGTGTATTTTGATGTTCGTCTTATTTCAATGAAAATGCATAAATTGGACTGTACTTTTATCCGCTGCGTGAGTATTTTTGAAATGGATTTTTGGTATTTTGCCAACTGAAATTTTATTTTGTAAAACCGATTCCCTAAACTGAGTTTTTGGCATTTTAACCTTGATCGTTTTGACGGTATTTGGAAAATGATTTTTTTTAGTATTTGAAAAATATTACCGTCATCGGTCTTTTTAGCATTTTTGGAATGACGTGGAAATTGTGCTTAGCCTGGTAAATCCTTGTGAGAAGGGTTTACGGCGTGTAATATTCCCAGGAGGATCTGGGGTGTTACAATTATGGTATCATGTGATAATGTTATACGAGATTTGTTGGAATTGTAATAAGAGATTTCGGATGTTGATATGATCATTGAGATCTTCTTCATATGGTGATAAGGGTTTTGTTGCGATTCTTGAGATTGTATGAATGACATGATGAAGAAAATGGTAACATGGAGATATATACCTCGGAGTTTTGTGTTTATTTTTCGTCTGCAAGGTAATCCTCGTATCCCTTCTTCAAATGTATGTCCGTATCATTTCTTTTATTCGAAGTGGATCGTTTTGTGTTTATTTTTCGTTTTCTCAACTATGCACGGTGCTTAGTGTTTTGTGATTGTTCGGATAATTGACTTGATTGTATTATCTATTTGATGACGTTTGTCACTTGTTGATCTTATCATGTCCCTAACGGCGACGTTGTGTTGGTCGTCGTGGAGCGTGTTTTCACACCGTATATTCCGTTGCGTTGTATGTAACGTTTCGCCGTTTGGCATTAGTTACGCGTTTCTTGCGTATCTCATTGAGTTTTCCTGGCGGGATATTGCTTCTCCCTACTTGTTTTAAGTTTCGGGACGAAACTTCTTTTAAGGAGGGTAGAATGTAATATCCGCATTTTCGAATTTCGGTAATTTTCTTTTTTCGGCGGAAGTCCGTTTTGGCGACTCGCTCATGACCTTTCGTCATTTCGAGAATGATTAATTCTGCACTTTTTGTCATCCGAGTTCGTTTCGGTGTCGTTTTATTGAGTTCCGTGTCCTTAATCGACTTTTTCACATGGGAGTTCGACTTTGTAAAGTCACCATTAATTTTTGGTAACTCCAAAAATTCTAAATCTTTGCAATATTATAGAGCATCGAGTTAGCTTTCCAATGGTTCAAACGGTGAGTCAAGCGGAGTCCGGACGAGAGAGTTATGGTCGTTTTAGCTCACCCGCTCGTTATTGGCCGATCACTGCCGGCCGAACTCGGCCGTGTCGTCCGACACGGCCCGTGCCGTACTCGTCCGGAAATGCCGGAGTTTTTGTCTCAGGACCCGACCGTGTCGTCCGACACGGCCCGTGCAGAACTCTTCCGGATAAGCCTGAAACGACTGCCGACACGCCCGACCGTGTTCCAGGACACGGTCGAGTCATGCCGAGTCGCTGTCGGACGGGTCACTATCGGAAGGCCCTCCGCGCCGCGACCGTGTCAAGCAGGACACGGTCGAGTCCCTGTCGGCCAGCTGTGCGACACGACCGTGCCGATCGGCACGGGCCGTGTCCGGCAGGGCAGTCAACCCCTATAAAAGGCCTTGCAGACGTTTTTCTTGCCATTTTTCACCTTCTTCTTCTCCTCTTCCGCAGTTGGGCGTGTTCTAAGCTTGAATCCATGTTGTTTAACAACATATCCATGGAGTTTTGAGGTTCATATCATCAATCATCCGTCCTATAACATCCTCCGATCTACCGAATCAGGTCAGATTTCCTAGAAATCTAGTTTTGGGGAATTTGGGGGTTTTGGTTGTTTTCGTCCGATTAATCCGATTTAACTTAGGATTTTGATGGATTGATGATTATTTAGATGTATTATATCATTTCCCTTGTTATTCCATGGTTGGATCGTATCGATTCGTTATTTGGGTCGAGTTCTTGGCCGACGCCTTGAAGGTGTCCGGTGAAATGTCTTAGAGGGGTTTTCGGGCGTTCTACGATTATTCTTCCTCGTATGATCGATGATTTATTGATTGTATGATGTTAGGGTCGTGTTTCTTGCGAAGAAACCGTGTTGAACCCTTTCGTTCGTCGTCGTCTTCCGTTTCGATAGCATTGGGCGTTTCGAAGATTTCCGGTTGAGCCGTGTTCGTCGGAATACTTGCGTACCGATTTTGAGGCATGTATCTTGCCCATACATTTCATGTTTCGTTGATATAATTCTTGATAAATGATTTTATGCGAAATCCAATATTTAATGAATGTAAAAAGGGATTGGTATGTTCTCGATAAATGTTGTCTTTCAACGATAATTCGTATACTTCGTGAATATGTGTTCTCGGAATATGTGTGTTGGTTTTGTATGTTTAAAGATAATATGATCACTTCGAGTGAGTTGATAGACCGTAATCCTTTGCCGGGGATTACGTATTGTTATTGTGTACTTGTTCGGTAAGAACGTAATGTGTGTGATATTAGTTGTTACTCCTTGAAAGGAGGTTGTGATACTTAATGTTGTTTGGCTTGATAAGTGATTATTGTTGTGTGCTTGATGTATGTGATGTGCCTCCGGGTAGGATTATTGAATCTCCGGGATCCATACTTGCTAGTATGGGTTGGGCGTGACCGTAGGGTTATCCATTCCGGGTATGTCTTGCGGGGACTCCGAGGTTCGTGGCTTGTTAGCCCGATGCCGAGATAACTTGTGGGGTATCATCGGGTATGTCTTGCGGGGACTCCGAGGTTCGTGGCTTGTTAGCGCGATGCCGGGATAACTTATGGTTGTGGTTTGATTATGTACGTATATGTGCTTGTAGTCACGTGACTGCGGTTACGGTGACATGTGATTTGATATAGTTTCCCTGTGGGTTATTCACTCGGATTTGTTCTACGGGAGCATCTGAGGTCCGTGGCTTGCTAGCACGGGACGCGAATAATCTGTGGAAACAGATTGTTATGTTATGATCGGGTCGTGGACCCCATTTGTTGTTATCGAATTTATGTTTTGGGAAAATGACTTTTGGGTTGTGTCCCTAAACGTTTTTGAAAGGTTTGAGAATTCTTAAATCCCAATGTGTTTTCAAAACTCCCGAGATCGTAAAATGTTTTCACAAGATATATATCGGGTTTACCCCTATCTTTCGATTTAATCGTTTTGATTAAGTGATTTACCTCGGGAAATATGTTTATGATTAACATGTTCCGTGGAGTATGATATGTATGGCTCGTTTTCGTATTTTATACTTGCACTAGCAAAACAGTGGAGTTTTGCTAACCCCCGAGTATTCGGGGGGTGGATGTCTGTATTGCATTCAGGTTTTGGAGCAGAGCACAGGGTCGGCATGAAGGATGATGAAAGATGAACGATACTAATCATACGAGGATCCGTTGCTGTCGTATTGGTCTAGTTGTATTTTCTTTTCCGCTGCAGTATATTTTCCCGTTGTACGGGTGTGGTTGTATTTTGACCCCTGCGTGGGCATGAGTTGTATTCGAGTTGTATGTATTTGTTGAAAGACCAAATCGGTCTACTGAGTCATTTTAGCCATAAAGGCGAGGTTTAGATGTTTGATTTTAGTTATCAGCCTGGTAGATCCTCGAGGAGAGGGTCTACGGCGTGTAATATCCCTGAGCGGATTTGGGGGTGTTACAGAACACCCCCAAATGGTATCGGAGCTTAGGTTGAGGAAATATATTCTGTAACACCCCCAAGTTATTCAGGGTATATTACAGCGTCGTGAGCCCCGCCGTGGGACCCACAAGGCTAAACATACGCGGAACTATAAACTTGACCGATAAGGTCTACATACAAAAGAAAGGAAGACGATACAAATGGTATTCAAAACCATAACCAACGAAAACATATACATCACTTCACAAATCAATACCTCGGCAACACAGGCCGGAACATCAAGGAAACTGAAATACAATACTCGAGTATTTAAAAATCCATTCCAGTACAACAACACTGAATGGAGGAATCCAAGAAAATAACCGGAGACAAGACACAGTATCACACTTGCCCATCATCTTGATGCCGACCCGGTACCCACCTGTCCGCTCTCCTGGAACCTGAAATACATGAAACGTATTTCCCCCATAAAGGGGTTAGCCGTCGAATAGCTAGTGCAAGTATAACAGTATGAAACATAATACTTCTCGACAATAAAGTAAATGTAATCCGTCAATTCATCAATATCCGTCAATTCATCAATATCCGTCAATTCATCAATTTAAGACTAGTATTCCGGAATAACTAAATCTCATAGCATCACATCAAGACGTATATGAATACCGTGGAACCGCACCAGAGGCTACGGAACCCTTAGGGGACCTGTCGGCCCGCCCCAAAGTGGTTCGTTCATATCATCCGTCATCAATACATATATGAATACCGTGGAACCGCACTGCAGGCTACGGAACCCTCGAGGACCTGGGCCCGTCCCGAGTGGTTAATTCATATTATCCATGGAATCGCACTGAGGCTACGAAACCCTCGGAGGACTCCGCTGTCCGTCCCGGAGTGGATATAAATAAGCATGCCATCAATATTTCATACTTTCAAAGTCGAGAACGCACATTCATAAATATATACTTGCCTTAGTAAACGTTACCGAAGATCCCGAAGAACACGGTTCGACCGGGAAGCTTGAACCACGAAAAAGACAACGAACGGAAGGGTTTCGACTCGAGTTCTTCACAAGAATTCGACCCTAACAACATAAATTCAATAAATCATCGATCATACGGGGAAGAATAATCGTAGAACGCCCGAAAACCCCTCTATGACATTTTACCGGACACCTTCACGGCGTCGGCAAATTATGCCAAATGTTACTATTGTTTGTAAATGGCCGGTTCAAGGCATTACGATACTTGTTGGTAAAGTTGCTATCGATAGCCGGTTCGCGGTATCGATGTATCGATTATTATTGTTCGCGATTAATGTCGTTCTGAGACATCGTTGAATCTTTGTCATCGAATTGGATCGTATCGATTCGTTGTTTTGGTCGAGTTCTTGGTATCGGAGCTCTAGGTTTGTGGATACCTAGGCTTGTTGGTTATTTGGGTCTAGTTGTGTTTTGTTTTGCACATTGTCACACCGCTGCCGGCATCTCAGTACATCCAGTGCTCGTAAGTTTTCCTTACTCGATTCTCTTGTTTTCTCATATTGAAATTCCACTTCTTGAACTGTGATTGCCTCTCTCGTACTTATCGTCGAGTTGTTTTTCGATCCATCCGGTTCGTGCACTTTTGATTCTAGTATTGCGCAGTTCTTTATCTCTCTGGAGTATGTGCGTCGTTCTGGGCTTGACCGTTTGTCGTTTTGCGAGCCTTCCATCCCTAAACTTCCTAGCATTGGTGGGATCGTTGGTGATCGAAAGATCCGAGTTTTGCTCCGTGGTATATTGTGAGAGGGCTTGACTCTCTAGTCTTTTGCTGTGTGATGGAATCTGTGTTTGGTAATTGCGATATACTAAATGTATGTTGAGCCGAATGTACCGATGAGTTGGACACCGAAGGGTGCAGTATGATGTAGAAGTTTTGAACATTGATATGTTCCGGTATAGGTATTGATGGCAGAGTTTGTTGAGAAACTCACATAGCTGGTTTCGACATATGTCCAAATCGGTGATCTTTGGTTACGCTGTTAAACTTGAAGAGATAGTTTGACATATGCTTGGAATTAGTATTTCCGAGTTGCGCTTTTTGAACGGGTGATTTTTGAAGGTCGTATATGAGTATGTCCGGAATTGTTGGTACTTGGCTAATTATTATTATTTACAACCAATGTGTTTCTATTAATAATAATACATGCGGCGTGCATGCTTGAAAATTTCTTAGACTTGATCGTATTGTGGGTTTTTGAAAAGTGACATGAATTTGGGCGAGCCAGCCTTGTATTTTCAAATAAAACCTTGTGTCGGTATTTAAAGGTCGTGTATAAAAGTGTTTAGGACATTTTATAAAATGCTACCACTGTTAAGCCCTTGTCGTGTTTAAAAGGGTCTTGAAAACGATTTTTAACTTATCGGTTTTATTTTCGAATAACTAGAGTATACGATTTTAAAATCAGATTAGCCTGGGAAAACCTAGGCTGTCAAGCCAAGTCGTGTTGGTTGAGTTTTGTCTCGTCGGATTTTGTCTGACTTAGTCGCATCGCGACGCGTCATTTGAGATCATTGGTCGTGATTAGTATCGAGGGGCGGTCGTCACTTACATGCGACCTGTGGATGTAAAACTCCCTTCCTTGTATTGTGCCTCGTGTGACACGAGTTATTTGTATGATTAGTCGATTGAATGATGGAATCCTTCTGTGGATTTTGATTTCACGATGTGTGTTTATTAGACTCTCGTATTTGGTTTATACGAGGAGTGTCGTCACTGCTGACGTATTTTCGTACCGTATTTTATCCGCTGCGTGATCAAACGGCTTTCGGTATTTTGCAAACTGAGTTTTATTTCGTAAAACCGATTCCTTGAATCAAGTTTTGGCATTTTGGCCTTGAATATTTCATGATGGTTTGACAAATGAGTTGTGAGTTTTGGATAATATCACCGTCATTGGTCTTTTTAGCATTTTCGAAATGAGATGGGAAATCATGCTTAGCCTGGTAAATCCTTGTGAGAAGGGTTTACGGCATGTAATTTTTATGATATGTTCTGTTGTTGTCTCTGTGAATTGTTAGCGCACGCTACGCTTTACGGATTACGCACGCGAGAGTACGTTGGTAGCACGCTAAAGGGAGAATAGCGCACGCTACCTGATAGTTCAGAGCAGTCCAGGAACTACTGGACTGGGTCTGAAGTTCTCGTTAGCGCACGCTAACACTTGGGATTAGCGCACGCTAACAGTGTATTTTTGGTCAGGAGTTTTGTTTGGTGCCGTGATAGCGCACACTAACCTTAATGATTAGCGCACGCTAATTGTGTCCAGTATAAATACCGGACACCAGTCTAGAAGTTGCATTTTTCTTCATTTTTCTTCTTCCTCCATGAGATTGAGACGTAGCGACTAGGTTTCGCATTGGGGCTGATTTTTTTCTTCCATCCAAAGGTGTTTTGGAGTATCCTAGATGATTTTTAACATCATCTAATCCATTGTTCTTCGCCGAATACAGGCAATTTTTCTTGAATCCTTAGAGTTGACTTTTTGGAGTTTTGTTCTTGATGTCGTTTTCCATCCGGTTTTGATAAACCGATCGTTGTTTTAACGATGTTGTTAAGCATATCCTAGGGATTGTATATCACTGTCTTGATTGTGAACGATTTAATGAGTGTGCTATGATGTGTTTAAGTGAATATTGACAAGTGTAAATTCTGGGCATTTTGGCCTATTGTACTTCTGAAAAACCTTGAGTATCTTAGAAAATAAATTTCGAGACGTACTTTTAAAATAAATTATTTTCTCGTAGTGCATACAAGGTGCCACAACACGTTTCAAAATTCTTCTACCTCGAGGACCAAAATGCTTTGAGATATTTTCAATGTTTTAGAAACACTTTTATTTAGACCCGAGGGTCGAATATTCTAAAAGTTTTCACTAAGAGAAAGTGTCCTCATTTTTATCAAATGCGAAATGGTTCTCCAAAGTCTCGATAACGATGTTTCACGTTTGTACTTTTTGAAAGGTGATACTCAAGATCAACCGGTGTTCTTCTAAATTATTTTCAAAATGAGGTTTTCGTTTTTAAAACCTATCCATTCCCGTTTAAGGGATGGGTATATATGTATGATGTCCGCGTTGTCGTTATGATGTTTGCTCCCGAGTATGATCAGATTGGTGGCATGAACGTCGAGGCGTTGCCACGCATTTGTTGTGAGAGGTGGGATGTTAGTGTCGAATGTTGCCGCCTCGTAGTGATTTCTACGTTGTCGCGCATGTGCGAGCTGTTAGAGCTTGGTTTGGTATGACCGTGTGCATAGGTGATCGTTCCGTTATGTGTCGGTTGTTTAATGTCTTGTTACCTTGCTCCTGTTTTTGTGAATTTCGTGGATGAGGTCGGGGATACTACCCATACTATTTTGACTTCTGTATTTTCTCTTTCTCCAGTCTATCGATTCGCTCGTGTTCGTTGATACTGTCTGAACTTGTTTTGTATTTCGGGTTCATCATTCGAACGAGCTGTGATCTTGTTTTGGGTCGATCTGGTTATCGCTGTGACTTTTCCGAGTTCGGTTCGATTCTTGTGAACCTTGTTCGGAAGTAACATCTTTTGGTTCTACTAGTTCTTTTATTCGAAGTGGATCGGATTTGGAACTTCTGTATTTTCGACTCTGTTGACTCGTTTATGTTCGTTTTGACAATTCTATCATGACCATTTCATCATTCCGAGAATGATTAATTGTGCACTTTTTGTCATCCGAGTTCGTTTCGGTGTCGTTTTGTTGAGTTCCGTGTCCTTAATCGACTTTTTCACGTGGGAGTTCGACTTTGTTAGATCACCATTAATTTTAGGTAACTCCAAAAATTCTAAATCTTTGCAATATTATAGAGCATCGAGTTAGCTTTCCAATGGTTCAAACGGTGAGTCAATCGGAGTCCGGACGAGAGAGTTATGGTCGTTTTAGCTCACCCGCTCGTTATTAGCCGATCACTGCCGGCCGAACTCGACCGTGTCGTCCGAAACGGCCCGTGCCGTACTCGTCCGGAAATGCCGAAGTTTCTGCCGACCGAACTCGGCCGTGTCATCCGACACGGCCCGTGCCGTACTCTTCCGGATAAGCCCGAACCGACTGCCCAGACGCCCGACCGTGTCCCAGGACACGGTCGAGTCATGCCGAGTCGCTGTCGGACGGGTCACTATCGGGAGGCCCTCCGCACCGCGACCGTGGATAGCAGGACACGGTCGAGTCCCTGTCGGCCAGCTGTGCAACACGACCGTGCCGATCGGCACGGGCCGTGTCCGGCAGGCAGTCAACCCCTATAGAAGGCCCTGCAAACGTTTTTCTTGCCATTTTTCACCTTCTTCTCCTCCTCTTCCGCAGCTGGGCGTGTTCTAAGCTTGAAGCCATGTTGTTTAACAACATATCCATGGATTTCTTGAGGTTATATCATCAATAATCCGTCCGATATCATCCCTTGATCCAGCGAATCAAGGTTAGATCTTTAGAACCCTACTTTTGGTAAAATTGGGGGTTTTCGTGTTTTTGTCCGATTCGTTCCGTTTTGTTGATTAATTCATGATGAATATGATTAATCTTGTTGGTATTCTTAGTTTTCCTACGGATTCATGGTATATTTCGTGATTTTTACGGAATCGAGAGGGTTTGGTTGTGGTCCGCCCTCGTTGTTGTTTATATACGAATATACATGAATCGTAGGCGGGTTTTCGGGTGTATTCCAATTCCGTATTCATTTAGAAATGGTTGTGATTGTATTCTTCAAATCGTTAGTGTTAGGAATACTTGTTAGATTTTGATGATGTCATTAATTTAAAAATCAAATGTTTATTAATTGGCGAAATGTAAGGAAGAACCAAATGAGTATCTTCCATAGGCCAAAATATGGTAAGTATAAAATTGGCAATATGTAAAGAAGAACCAAATGAGTGTCTTCTATAGGCCAAAGTTAGTTAGGCTGAAAATCGGCTAAGTACTAAAGTACAGTCTAGTCCATCAGAGAAGTACAGCCGACTCCAATCAGAGTAGCCCTGGTCAACTAAAAATTTGTCGAGAAGTTTGACCAGATCACAGCCGAGGAACCTCGGGAAAGTCACCCGATCGACAAGTCTCAAACAGTGAACAGCCGAGACGACCTACCTGCAAAGATGTAAGTTGCACCACAGCCTACTCAACTACAGCCTAGTACTCCAAGTCCACGTCAGCATGCTTTGAAAAGTCAAATATTACGGAAAGCTCACATGCAACGTGAAGAGACAAATTGGAGTGATTCCCGCAAGAGATATGATTTATTTAAATCATCCTGACCCACCGTGAAGACTTTAAACCTTTTATATTCAAAAGATTCGGCGCTCACATGCGTAAGTCATCACAACGGTCGGAAGATAAAATAAAATAATGGGAATCCAAATTTTGCAACGCTCGTAAAAGATTAAACAATGAAGTCTCCCTCCAACGGACGGATTTGTTCAGATTTGCAACGGCTACAAGGAAGAAGCTCAGAGATCGTGATCTATATATATCTGAAGATTTGAAACTGAGCAACTAACGGTGCGAACATATACTCTAGCGATCAAAGCAAACAAAGCAATCTCAAGCAATCAAATAGCATCGTGAAAAAGAGCAGATCCAAAAAGTTCATATTCAAGGAAGCTCTTAAGTTGGAGAAGACAAACACTCTTGTCTATAAAACTTGAGTACGGGGTACTTCACTGGTTGAAGTAAGTGACTGTAAAGGCATCCGAGGATCGAGGATCAAGAGGTGCAAGGCAGTCAAGTGTGTGTACAACGGCACGGAATTCCACTGGTTGGAAACTGTTGTAGTGTGTAGTGAATCACTGTGATATTTATCACTGGTTGAGAATTATAGTGAATTCATCTCCAACTGGTTTGGAGAAAAGTGGATTAGTAGAGGATTACCCCACCTCTGAGACCACTATAACTGCCTGTGTTATTTACTGTTTTACTGCATCATACTCTAACTGCTGCATACATTGTTAAAGTGTTTCATTAGATTAATTTATATTCGTCATCAGCTGACTTCCGCACTTATCCAAGAACAAACGACTCCAAGTCATTTGTTTGACTATCAGCTGAAGAAACTCACTCTTCGGAAAAAGAGTTCAAGAGTTTCTACAAGTCTATTCACCCCCCCTCTAGACTTGTACCTGGACGACTTGTGACCTACAAGTGGTATCAGAGAGGTTGGTTCATATTTTTTTCCACGAACCAGATCTGTTGTGTCAAGATTTAACACCTTCCGACCGGCGATCGCCTCCGAGGCCGAGCGACTGACTTACTGCCGAGCGACCAAGGCAAGCCTGCCGATCGGCGACCAGGCGACCGAGCCTTAACCCAGCGGGCATGCTAGATCAAGCAACCGTAGGGCCCAGGACAAGTCCCGTGCCGAGCGATCGACATCAAGACGATCGCCTCTCGGTACTCGACGACCCTTGGCGATCGACCGTCTCTCGGCACTGGCGACCGACCCTTGGCGACCGACCCTTGGCGACCTCCATCCACCGGCGATGTCGACCTCCGAAGACCATCCAGTCGATCACCACCGATGACCATCCAAGGCAAAGGCCAAGTCTCAAAGCCGACCCCACGTGCGAGATCCACAAAAGGCGCCGACAATCTTGTCACCTACCTCACCTACCAAAGATGGCCTGCACTGCGAAAGGAGTTGGCGGACAAGACATGTGACTACAGCCTGTCGCCTATTCTGACAAAGTCCGCCGAAAGTAGCTAAGTGGGACCTCCTGTGACAGTGCTTCCGGACGCGTGCTGGATCCTCATTGGACCGCACGGCTGGCCACCAGCTGTAGCTTTGGACTTTTGGCAGGCAGCCCACGTAACCTTTAGGGCGATCGCCCCATTGCATTAAATGCCGAAAGGCGATCGCCCACTAGGGGACAGGGCCCCTCAGCCTCTATATATAGAAGGCTCCCAGCACTTGTCCAGGGACCGAAACTCTTCTGCACTGAACCGAGATTTTGGCGTACATCTTCAGCTTCCTTCAGCAATATTGCGATTCAAGCATACTATACAGAAGCAACTACTTACACTTGGCTAACATCCAACTCTTGGCAACGGCTTTCTTTCGGTCTTACTTCTCCCGGCCTTTTCTCCTCGAGCAGATTACCGGCGGGACGAAGAACACCTAGCTTCGCTCAAGAGCCGGATCAACAGAGTCTTTTTACACTCATTGTATTTAGATTTCTCTCATTAATACTTGTATCCACGAATATTTGTATTAATAACATCTCGCGAGAGCATTCAAGCCCGGGCCTAACAAACCCGGCAAATCTTGTTTTATTTATCTTCTCTCGGAAGTGCTCCCGCATTTGTTTGTTGTCCGTCTTCCAGCAGTATTAATCTTCGGATAAATATTTTGGGCAACAACCATTGGCGCTAGAGGAAGGGGCATCCAACCCTCGATTTTTTACACCTACCGTCCCGAAGAACACTCACTGTTCTCGGGGCATATATTTGAAGTGACACTCACTGCACTTCAAAAGAAATCCTTCAGAAAACATGTCTTCCGCCTCCGCGTCGAAGAAAGCCGCTGGCCACCGGCACCCTGCTCCGTCCGGCCCGAGCCGCACCGATGGTGGAAGGTAGCCGCCGCGCCGGAGGCGCGACCACGTCCCGGAAGGCGCCCGAGCCTATCGCTCGATCGGTTCCGAACCAAGGAACAGATCGAAGGGGCCCTGGCCGTCCTTCAGAGCGACGGCAGTGCTCTCGACGCGCTCCGCCTACGCCTTGCCTCTCGCCGGAGATCAAGCGAAGCTCAAGGCTCTATCGGGCCGAGCGTTCGCCAGAGGCTCCCGTCCGCAGAAGAGGCGCCGCGCCTGGGCACCTCTGTCTTCGATCGCCCGGCGCGACTCCGACCAAGCGATCGGGCGCCAGCCTCACTACGAGACGACGGAGTTTGAGTCCGTCACTGGGAGCTCGGCCTACCCGACTCCCGTAAGGCGCCTAGCCGTCGCTCCTCGCCGAATTGCCGAGGTCGGGCGGCTGAGCCCGAGATCGGTACACGATCGCCTCGGCCTCGCTCCCAAAGCCGATCGGCAAGCGACCAAGCCACGGCGATGGTCGCAATGCAACGTCAAGTCGACGACATTAAGGCGCCTCGAATCGTGGCAGCGCCAAGAAGACGATCGCCGGGCCAAGCGAGCCGCTCGCGATCGACATCGAGCTCGCCCCCGTGCAGCATAGGATCGCTCCCCCGCAAACACCCATGTACGTGGGGCGATCGGACCCCCAAGTGCACCTGAGGAGGTTCAACATCTACATGACCGGGTGTGGGGCATCGGACGCGACCAGGTGCCGAATGTTCCCTCTGACGCTGGACGACCTCGCCCACCGGTGGTATACTTCATTGCCACCTCGGTCCATTGGCTCCTTCAACGAGCTGGCGCACGGCTTCACCGAGTACTTCGCCACCAGGGTCGTCCGGCCTGAAGGTCCCCTTCGCATGATGCAAATCAAGCAGGGAGAAGAAGAGTCCGACTCGGACTACATCGACCGGGTAGACGTAATCATCCTCAATGGCGAGCCCATAAGCGATGAGACCGCCCTCTACGCGGTCCTAGGAGGTTTTCAGGGTTTTTCGCCTATGTTCAGGCATCTTACAAAGACCCAACCTACGACCTACGCAGCCTTCCGGGCAAGAGCCGCAGATTTTCCGCTGTGCAAAGGTTTCTTCTTAGCCTCGTGAGCAAGCGATCGGCACCGACGACGATCTCCCACCCGATCGCCAATATCGACCTACGAATAAAGCGATCGGCAATGAGCGACGATCGACAGCCTTCCACCCCGATCGCCGATCATCACGCTACATCATCCGCAGCCGGAGGACACGATCGCCATCTACCCCAAAGATATAACATGACGGACTAAGGCATAAGATCGCCTCCACCGCACATCATAAAGCCATGGCCCCTGGCAATCGATGGAACTGCCGCTTCGCCATGCAAGGTCCCTTTCGGCCAAGATCGCCCGCCCTTCGTTTAAATACGAGGCCGGCATAGTCGGAGGGCCCTCCAACATTAATCAGTGGACTCATTCCACAACCCCGTCTCAACGTACACCGTCGAGGTCGGCCATCTCCATGGCTGGCCGAGGTGGAAGCAGAGCTAACAAGCCGCGGGCGTGGAGTTGATTCATCCGACGCTGCCCCGCGCAAGGACTCCTCTAGACCGAGACCGCACGCCTTTCGTTTAAAAACAAGGCGAGGCGCAGCCTAACAGAGGACCCTCATAATAAAGTGAGTCACGAGGCACTCATTGTCTTTGTGCACCAAGACACGGTCATGGGGTCGGTCCATCGATCTCCGCGACTGTGCACGATTCCTCAAACAAGCGAAACCACCTAGTTTCCATGGGGGATCGGCCAATGTTGTTTTTTGCAGGTACAAGACCGAAAGATAGCTAAGCCAATAGACCATGATTAAGCCCAAGTCCGAGTCCTAAGTCAGATCAGCAAGGTCGCCCGTCCTCATCCAGACGCGATCACCAGCAAGAGCCACCTCGCCCCATGTCTTCAACATAGGAGCAAGCTGGGGGGCAATTGTTGTGTCAAGATTTAACACCTTCCGACCGGCGATCGCCTCCGAGGCCGAGCGACCGACTTACTGCCGAGCGACCAAGGCAAGCCTGCCGATCGGCGACTGTGCGATCGAGCCTTAACCCACGGCATGCTAGATCGCCAACCGTAGGGCCCAGACAAGTCCCGTGCCGAGCGATCGACATCAAGACGATCGCCTCTCGTACTCGACGACCGACCTTGGCGATCGACCGCCTCTCGGCACTGGCGACCGACCCTTGGCGACCGACCCTTGGCGACCTCCATCCACCGGCAGATGTCGACCTCCGAAGACCATCCAGTCGATCACCACCGATGACCATCCAATGGCAAAGGCCAAGTCTCAAAGCCGACACCACGTGCAGATCCACAAAAGGCGCCGACAATCTTGTCACCTACCTCACCTACCAAAGATGGCCTGCACTGCGAAAGGAGTTGGCGGACAAGACATGTGACTACACTGCCGCCTATTCTCGACAAAGTCCGCCGAAAGTAGCTAAGTGGGACCTCCCGTGACAAGGCTTCGGACGCGTCCGGATCCTCATTGACCGCACCCGCCACCACCGTAGCTTTGGACTTTTGGCAGGCAGCCCACGTAACCTTTAGGGCGATCGCCCCATTGCATTAAATGCCGAAAGGCGATCGCCCACTAGGGGACAGGGCCCCTCAGCCTCTATATATAGAAGGCTCCCAGCACTTGTCCAAGGACCGAAACTCTTCTGCACTGAACCGAGATTTCGGCGTACATCTTCAGCTTCCTTCAGCAATATTGCGATTCAAGCATACTATACAGAAGCAACTACTTACACTTGGCTAACATCCAACTCTTGGCAACGGCTTTCTTTCGGTCTTACTTCTCCCGGCCTTTTCTCCTCGAGCAGATTACCGGCGGGACGAAGAACACCTAGCTTCGCTCAAGAGCCGGATCAACAGAGTCTTTTTACACTCATTGTATTTAGATTTCTCTCATTAATACTTGTATCCACGAATATTTGTATTAATAACATCTCGCGAGAGCATTCAAGCCCGGGCCTAACAAACCCGGCAAATCTTGTTTTATTTATCTTCTCTCGGAAGTGCTCCCGCATTTGTTTGTTGTCCGTCTTCCAGCAGTATTAATCTTCGGATAAATATTTTGGGCAACAACAAGATCTACTAGATATATATCTTATCTCTCACGTTATAATGGAACACATGCACTCTAGACTACCTGTCTTTTCAGTTGACGAGTATGATCTCTGGAAGATAAGAATGCAGGCACACTTATCTTCAATCCATGACGACATGTGGTGCATCATTGAAGACGGTCCATTCATTTTCGAGAAGGACAATACAGCCGAGGAGATCGCAGCTGGGAGGCCCGAAAAGATTCCTAAGAAGAGAACGGAGCTGACCCCCGAAGAGAGAAAGCTGGCCAATCTTGACAACAGGGCCAGAGATGTGCTATACCAAACTCTTGACAAATCCACAATGGTCAAGATCAAAAATTGTAAGAATGCCAAAGAGATTTGGGACACATTAGCTCTAATGTGTGAAGGAACGGAGCTGATCAAGGAGAACAAGTTGTCAATAGCTATCCAAAAGTTTGACAATTTTAAAATGAAGAATGGTGAATCAATAGACCAAGTGGACACAAAGTTCACCGAAATTATCAACGAGATCAACTCCCTGGGCAAAACTTATGGCAACAGGGAAATGGCACTCAAGGTCCTCAGATCACTCAATCCCGAATGGAGCATGAAGGCTGTAGCTATGAGAGAGTCCAAAGACCTGAATAAAATAAAGATTCAGGAGCTGTTCTCTGATCTGAAGGCTTATGAGTTCGAACTTCCGAGTTCATCCTCGACTGAGCCTGCAGAGAAGGGAATCGCATTTGCAGCCGAGTCCCCTGCTAAGAGCCTGTCTGATGTGAAACCTCCAAATCCGCTAGATTTTGAGGAGGAAATGGCTTTCATTATGCAAAGGTTCAGTAACTTCAGAAAGAACTACTCCAAGTATAAGAAAAACTACAAGGAGAACCCAAGAAGGAACCAGAAGGCTGGAAGCTGGAAAGTTGAATGCTACAACTGTCATAAAATAGGACACATCCAAATGGATTGTCCCGAGCTCAAGAAGGATGAAACCAAGAAGGAGGTGGCCAGAAAGGAAGACAGAAGAAAAGCTCTCATCGGAGAAGACCAGGAGCATGTCGAATCAAGCGGCGGTTTCTTTTCTGATGACGACGAGGAATATGATTGCCTGATGGCAAACTTGGCTGATGAAGAGGTAACCTCTAAACCTACCGGTTCAAATAATAGCTCAGCCATGTCACAAGATATGGATTTACATGAATCGGTAAATCAATTATTCAAGGATTTTGAAACACTTAAATCTGCACACCAAGTCAGATCAGAGAAGACTAAGCCGCAAGATGAGAATAGGCAATTAAAAATGATTTCGAAAAACTCAGCCTAGATTTAAATAAGGCTGAGACAAATACAGCTGATTTTGAAAACCAGGCAAGTGCCAATACAGCTGTGATAGACCGGCTAAATATTTTACTTAAAGAAAAGTCAGCTGCACTTGCTCATGCCAAAGATGAGTTTACTAAGCTGGCACAGTTAAATAAAACTCAGGCGCAGGAAATAACCTCCCTGAAGGCGTCTTCAACTCTGGGCGAATTGTGTACTTATAAAAGGTCATTATATACCAAATCAGGCCTTGGATATGATTCTCACACTCTCTCTAGTTCTGAAACCAAGTTTATCAAGGGAGAAACAATGGTCTCGACTGCTGAGCCTGCGTATAAACCAATATTCAAAAACAGCAACAATGAAAGTCAAACGTCTAGCCGCAAAATGTTACACTGCATGACCACCTAGACAGCGACTAGGCAAAGCGGCCTGTGCAAAAGCAAAGAATTGCATAACATGCCCACTATTACCAACAACTCCCCAAAATCGATTTCATAATGGGAGGGGCATGGAAACCTCAAGGTTATCCAAATTACCAAAATGAACAAGTGTGGAGACCACAAAGGTTTAATAAATGGTCTCACTAGATTTAGAAATGGCCCACACTATTTTGAGGAATACCCAGATACAATCCAACCAGAGATTTAGACCTCGACCACAGTGCACCTTATAAGGGTTATAATAATAATAACAATTCCTATAATCCAAGGAGAAATCAATTCTCCAGAAACCAACTAACCCCAAAGGACCCACACAAATTTGGGTACCTAAATCTCTCGCTTGTTTAATTGCGTAAGAGGTGGAAGGACTACAACCACATCTCCTCAAGCTCAAATTTTGGAGGTGAAGAGTGGTTTGTAGACTGGATGCTCAAGGCACATGACCGGAACAAGAAGATGCTGACCAAATATATCAAAGAAAGAGGTCCCGATGTAACCTTTGGAGATAGCTCTAGAGGATGGACAAAAGGCTTTGGAGAGCTGCACCGAGGAAACATTGTAATATCCAAAGTTCATTATGTCAAAGGTCTCAAATACAACCTCCTAAGCATAAGCCAGTTCTGCGACGAGAAGAATCTAGTAGTCTTCACCATCTTGAAGTGTATGGTGATAGACATCTTATCTGGAGAAATAAAGCTACAAGGTTTCCGAAGAAGAGATGTATACATGATTGATTGGAACACAGGAACACCTAACTCCTGTTTTCTATCCAAGACTGTAGCTGAGAATGGATGGCTGTGGCACAAAAGACTATGTCACCTGAACTTCAAAGCCATCAACAAGATTAGCTCTCAGAAGCTGGTCAGAGGACTTCCAAATGAAGCATTCAAGAAGGAAGCACTCTGTGATGCATGTCAGAAGGGAAAGCAGACCAAGGCGTCGTTCAAGCCAGTGCAGCCTACAACGCTCACAACAAGGATCTTAGATCTACTACATATGGATCTATTTGGTCCTATCAAGCCAAGGACTTTGAGCGGCAGAAAGCATGCTCTTGTGATTGTAGATGATTATTCAAGGTACACTTGGATCATTTTTCTATACAAGAAAAGTGAAACCTTGACCAAGTTACGAGTGCCGAGAAGGATCCAGAATGAGAAATCCCTCTCCATAATCAAGATCGATCAGACAGGAGGAGAGTTTCTCAACAAGGCGATAACCGATTTCAGCGATCGTAATGGGATCCAGATGAGCTCTGCGGCAGTGACGCCCACAGAATGGTGTTGCCGAAAGAAGGAACAGAACTCAAGGAAGCAAAGAAGGTCCATGATTGCGAAGCGGACCTACCTAAAAGGTTCTGGGTGAAGTCACAACACACCGCCACACCTGCATCAGAGTATGATAGTAGGGAGACATGGCAAAACTCCCTATGAGGTTTGGAATAATAGAACTCCTATCGTTGCTTACTTTCATGTTTTTGGTTGCAAGTGTTTCATCCACAACAACGGTAAAACACAAACTAAATGCCTTTGATGGTAAACTGATGATGGTCTATTTATGGGATATTCCCAAAGAAGCAAGGCATATAGAGTTTTCAACAAAAGAACCTTAGTTGTGGAGGAAACACCCCATGTTGTTTTTGATGAATCTACCGTTGAGTACAGAAACAACTTGAGCAAATTGAGAACAAGCTCAAGTCAAGAACCCTTGAAGAAGTCATTGTACATGACACTGGAATGGTGGACTCACCGCAGATCACTGATGACCCAACTCAGCCGATGAAGACCCAATCGCAGATCGACAGATCACCAAACCTATCCGATCCAGCTTGTCATGAAGAAGATCCAAATGAGTGACAAAGACTCATCTCAGCTCGTAACTAAGTCAGATGACAAGGCGGTAGCCGATCCAACAGGCACTGAATCCAAAGCAGATGCAGACAACCACCGAGCAATCCAACAGGGGAACAAACCCGGAAGAGGACGAGATCCCCAAATGGCTCAAGGATCATCCAATTCAGCAAATTATCGGAAAGTCGATCGATGGAGTCAAGACAAGACACCAACTCTACCAATAGAATGGCGATGTTCTCATGTTTCATGTCACAAATTGAACCCAAGACGAGAACAAGCCTTGGAAGATTATTCATGGATTAATGCCATGCAAGAGGAATTGGAGCAGATGGAGAGAAACAAAGTTTGGGAACTAATGCATGCACCTAATCACAAGAAAGTTATTGGCACCAAATGGGTGTATAAAAACAAGAGTGATGAAGACGGAGTCGTTGTTAGGAATAAAGCCGACTCGTAGCAAAAGGTTATGCACAGTGTGAGGGAATAGATTTTGATGAAACTTATGCACCTGTTGCAAGATTAGAAGCCATCAGACTATTTCTCGCATATGCTGCATTCAAGGATTTTGAAGTCTACCAAATGGATGTAAAAAGTGCGTTTCTGAATGGAATCCTAGAAGAAGAAGTCTATGTAGAGCAACCCCCAGGTTTTGTCAAAGGAGACAAAGTCTATAAGCTGTTGAAGGCTCTGTATGGACTCAAGCAAGCACCGAGAGCATGGTATGAAACACTGTCTGTGTTTCTTGAGAAAAATGGATTTTGCAAAGGAAAAGTGGACAAGACCCTATTCAGAGTAGAGCACGAAGGCCACATACTAATAGTTCAGATTTATGTGGATGACATCATATTCGGGTCAACCAATCCAGAACTATGTGAGAAATTCTCCAACCTCATGCAAGGAGAATTCGAGATGAGTATGATGGGAAAGCTTAACTTCTTTCTCGGATTACAAGTTAAGCAGATGGAAAAAGGAATTTTCATCAACCAGGCAAAGTATACCCGAGATCTCATCAAGAGATATGGAATGGAATCAGCCAAACCCGCAAGAATTCCAATGAGCACAAGTACTCACCTGGATGCAGACGAGGCAGGAATATCAGTGGACTCAACCCACTACAGAGGACTCATCGGATCTCTTCTGTACCTAACTGCAAGTAGGCCAGACATATCATATGCAGTTGGAGTTTGTGCAAGATTCCAGTCCAAACCGAAGCAATCACACCTAGATGCAGCCAAGAGAATAATTAAGTACTTAAAGTCTACAATTAATCTTGGACTGTGGTACCCCAAAGATGACAACTTCGAGCTATCAGGATACTCAGATGCGGATTTCTCCGGATGCAAAATCAATAGGAAGAGCACTAGTGGAACGTTTCAATTCCTAGGAACCAGACTGATATCCTGGTTTAGCAAGAAGCAGGTTTCTAACTCTATCTCCACTACAGAGTCAGAATACCTAGTCAGCAGTAGTCATGCATGCAGATCCTATGGATCGGACAACGATTAAGGGACTACAATATTATTGCCAACGAAGTTCCAATATGGTGTGACAACAATAGTGCTATTGCAATAACCAACAATCCGGTTTTGCACTCAAGGACGAAGCACATTGACGTTAAGCACCATTTCATTCGAGACCATGTGCTTAACAAAAGGGTTAGAGTTGAAAGAGTCAGCACAGACTACCAAATAGCTGACATCTTCACCAAACCCTTGCCAGAAGAAAGATTCCTAGAGCTTAGCAGAGACCTTGGATTACTAGATTGGGAATCTAGTTCTGAAGCAAGTTGAAGGAAGGACGGACCCCTCGTAATCACCTAAGCCGATGCAAAGTAGAAGACGAAGGCCGACGAAGCAACTTAGTCAGACAGAATACCAAAGTAGAGGTCAAACTCACCTATAGCAGAGTGGTCAACAGTCAACGAATCAGACCAGCTAAGTTCTCTAAACTGATCTCTAATTTTTAATTATTATCTGTCATATTTATAATATTACTTTGGCTAAAATGGCATTTAAAATATACATCTTTATTAGCCAAGTGGCAATTTTAAATACACGCGTCACATGCCTATTTAATTAACCTCTACGGTGGCCAATCAGAATCAACCGTCAATTTTTAAATGGGGCCACCGATTCAAATTTGAAATTCAAAAGAATATGAAAAGGCGTACCACCGTTTAAATTTATAATAAACTAATCCAAACGTCCTTTCATCTTATTTATAAGGAAGAAAGCTTTTCACTTTCCTCTTTACGCTTTCAGAAACCCTAGAACTTACAGAGCAAAATACACACTAAAAATCCTAAAATCTTTTTGCAGAAATGGCATCTTTTGACGGAGCAAACTTAAAGGCGATGAAGGACCAGGTCATCTTCTCCATGGTCGTCGATTTCGAAGGATTACTGGAAGCAAATCTAGAGGACTTTGATATGCTCGACTTAATCCGGCGATGAAGTGACGGAATCTACCTGCTTTCGACATCAACCCGTAACACTTGTTCAAGGAAGATGTGGTTGAATTTTATCGCAACGCTTACCCGATTCAAAGACGGATTCGTGAGCAAGGTCGGTGGAGTACCGGTCACCATAGATACAGAGAAGATTCGCTCTGTATTCGGGATGAAACATCGCGGTTTGGCGGTCAAGCGCTCAAACAATCACCCGCCAAACGTGGAAGACGATTAAGCTCGAAAATGTCCCTCGAAATTGAAGTTTACCGCGAAGAGAAATGAGTTGAAAAGGGTCTATCGAGTTGCTTTGGACATCACAAACAAGATAGTCATGGGAATGGCAGGAAGCTATGACCAACTATCATCTTCAAAATTCATGGTGTTGGGTGCGTTAATTCAACGAGAGGAAGTTGATTGGGCCGATTACATTTTCAGGCAACTTGTTCGCGAGGTGAACAAGGTCGAATGGCTCGAGGGAGAGAAGAAGTTCAAGACTAAGTTGGCGTTCGGAACGCATCTTAGTTGGTTCTTGGAGCAGACTGGAGTGGCCAAGGGAAACATTGACCCTTTCCACCCAAACAAGAGGCTAGGTCATATGGACCATGACAAGAAGAAGGTTGGAGTCACTGGGAGGGCAGCCCAGTTGTTGAAGGATTTGCCAGACTCAAGCTTTTGCCCAAGATACGATCTATCAGACTCGGACCAACTCCGCACTGAGATCGGAACTGCAATCGAGTCCGAGAATGAGTCTGACGATACACATATCGCCATCCGATTCAAGAGAAGGGGACCAGCCCTGCAGGACCTTCCAACTGCAGTCATCACCCGAACCCTCTCCAAAGAGGCCAAGGAAGTCAGTCAGTCAAGGAGAGCACCTGAGCACTATGCCACCATCGCCCGCCACCAGTTCATCCGACCACCGCACTGTATACCGAAACTAGAATTGTACTGCTATTACTCCTCCAAAGGTACATGACCGAAGAAGAGGAAGCGGTATTGTCATATCTATCCCTCAAGCGTATAACACATTCAATCTTTTAGAAAATAATACTTTTAATATCTCCATAGATCAAATTCATCTTGTCAATGCTCATGCTTTAAAACACTCTATCGTAAATAATTTTAAAGAGTGTATAACTCTTAAATAAATGTCCTTTACTATTTTTCTTATTTTTGTTGAAACTAGTGGTTGGGAATACCCCCAAGCCACGGAGGATGTTCCACCGATTTTTGCAAAGAGTCGATTTAGCCTTACTCCTCCAGATAACTGGTTCATGTCACATTTTGAGACAAACATGGACCATTTTATCCACTCTATAATGCTCAGTATTTTTGATGGTAGCTTTGGAGAAGAGGAGGAAGAGGAGGAAGTAGAAAAGGAAATTAGGATAGAAGAAGTTGATGAAGAAAATGAAATTATCAATTTGGTTGAAGAGGATGAAAAAGAAAAAGAATCTGAAGAAAACATACCAGTTGAAAAGGAGACAGAGGAGATTGAGAAAACAGAAGAAGTGGATGATGAAGAAGATGAAGAAGAAGGAGAAGAAGTGGAGCAGGAAAAAGAAGAAGAAGATAAGGAGAAGGATGAAGATGATGGAAGAGAAAAGGAGAAGGATGATGAGGAGAAAAATGATGATGATGATGATAATAATAATGATGATGGAGGTGAAGGAGGAGCTGGTGTGGCGGCTGGAGAAGAAAAAGAAGAAGATGAGGAGGAAGAAAAAGAGAAATCTGAAGAAGAAGAAGGGAAAGAGGAAGAAAGAGAAAAGGAGCCAGAGCAGGAGCCAGAGCCTACCAACGAAGCTGCAGATAGGATTGTTGTACCTCCCCGGTACACCAGCCTAGACGCAGAGCTGGCAGAGGACTCCAGGTCAGGGACCCCGGAGAAGACTCAATCTGACCCATCGCCGCAGCCAGAGCCTGCAGCCTAGTGGCTCCATTGTCAAGGATCGGAGAACACTCCCCATCGCCTCGCTTATCCCCTACCATGACCGAGCCGATCAAGCAAATTGTCGAGACACCATTGGGAGTCGCTATCAACTCAGTCACTCCCGACCTTCGACCATTAATGCCAAGATTGACACCCCGTCTCAGAGAGAGATCCTCACCTCCTCCTCCTACAAACAACATGTAATGCCTTTTGCCATGTCCGATTGGATGAGCCGCATGGAGCAACAATTGACAACACTCATTGATCTTTGGCAAAAAGGGGGAAGAGAGGATTCAGGGGGAAGAGAGAGAAATCAGAAGTAAGAAAAAGCAGGATGTCCCCCAGATTGAAGGACCCTCTAGCCTAAAAAGGAAGGAACCTATAGATCCAGAAGACAAGGCTGACCAGCCTGAAGGGAAGCGCAGAAGGACCAGAAGCGGCTTTGAACCTACTCTTGAATGGGAAGGTCTGGAGCTATGGTATGTTGAAGATTTCTGCCCACTTGAAGCTCTTGAAATATGGGGAGCTGCTAGGAAGAAGTTCATCAGAGACTTTTATGTCTGGGAACTACTTCAAGATGACAAACTCTCCCCACAGGAGATTTTCATAAACTGGATGGAAGAGGTTCACCCTAAGCTTTGGGCTGTTCTAAAGAAGTACGCAAAAGAGCAAAATGCATTTCCCATGATCCCTAAATTCAGAGCTGAAGAAGCACCAATCCGCATGGATGGTGAACTTGATGAGCTACAACTCCAGGAGGAAATCAAGCGAGTCTGCCTTGAGAACAAATTCAGATCTCAGCAGGAGCAGGATTTCGCAGCACTTGTGGTGAAAAGAAAGTATGGCCTTGCTCCAGTCAAGGTAAGACCCATTGGAGCCAAACCATTCAGGCCTGCCAAGCAGCCTATTCGAAGAGGCAGAGGAAGAGGCAGATGACCTTTAAATTATTTCTATCTCTTGTAATTTATTTTCTGTACTTAAAACATTCTTGTATAATTTCAATGATAAGTCAGAAAATTTTATGAACAGTCTGTTGAATGACAATTTTCCAGTTGTCTCAATATTAGACTGATTTCAGTTCTGTCTTGCACTTAAGTGCAGACTTGGCCATTTGATTTCTTACTTAGTTTTGCCATCATCAAAATAGGGGGAATTTGTTAGGAATACTTGTTAGATTTTGATGATGTCATTAATTTAAAAATCAAATGTTTATTAATTGGCGAAATGTAAGGAAGAACCAAATGAGTATCTTCCATAGGCCAAAATATGTTAAGTATAAAATTGGCAATATGTAAAGAAGAACCAAATGAGTGTCTTCTATAGGCCAAAGTTAGTTAGGCTGAAAATCGGCTAAGTACTAAAGTACAGTCTAGTCCATCAGAGAAGTACAGCCGACTCCAATCAGAGTAGCCCTGGTCAACTAAAAATTTGTCAGAGAAGTTTGACCAGACTGCAGCCGAGGAACCTCAGGAAAGTCACCTGATCAGACAAGTCTCAAACAGTGAACAGCCGAGACGACCTACCTGCAAAGATGTAAGCTGCACCACAGCCTACTCAACTACAGCCTAGTACTCCAAGTCCACGTCAGCATGCTTTGAAAAGTCAAATATTACGGAAAGCTCACATGCAACGTGAAGAGACAAATTGGAGTGATTCCCGCAAGAGATATGATTTATTTAAATCATCCTGACCCACCGTGAAGACTTTAAACCTTTTATATTCAAAAGATTCGGCGCTCACATGCATAAGTCATCACAACGGTCGGAAGATAAAATAAAATAATGGGAATCCAGCCTTGCAACGTTCAGAAAAGATTAAACAATGAAGTCTCCCTCCAACGGACGGATTTGTTCAGATTTGCAACGGCTACAAGGAAGAAGCTCAGAGATCGTGATCTATATATATCTGAAGATTTGAAACTGAGCAACTAACGGTGCGAACATATACTCTAGCGATCAAAGCAAACAAAGCAATCTCAAGCAATCAAATAGCATCGTGAAAAAGAGCAGATCCAAAAAGTTCATATTCAAGGAAGCTCTTAAGTTGGAGAAGACAAACACTCTTGTCTATAAAACTTGAGTACGGGGTACTTCACTGGTTGAAGTAAGTGACTGTAAAGGCATCCGAGGATCGAGGATCAAGAGGTGCAAGGTAGTCAAGTGTGTGTACAACGGCACGGAATTCCACTGGTTGGAAACTGTTGTAGTGTGTAGTGAATCACTGTAATATTTATCACTGGTTGAGAATTATAGTGAATTCATCTCCAACTGGTTTGGAGAAAAGTGGATTAGTAGAGGATTACCCCACCTCTGAGACCACTATAACTGCCTGTGTTATTTACTGTTTTACTGCATCATACTCTAACTGCTGCATACATTGTTAAAGTGTTTCATTAGATTAATTTATATTCGTCATCAGCTGACTTCCGCACTTATCCAAGAACAAACGACTCCAAGTCATTTGTTTGACTATCAGCTGAAGAAACTCACTCTTCAGAAAAAGAGTTCAAGAGTTTCTACAAGTCTATTCACCCCCCCCCCCTCTAGACTTGTACCTGGACGACTTGTGACCTACAGTTAGGTTCGGTTTCATTGGTTCCTTGCGTTCGTCGGTGACTTTCCTTTCCGTTCGTTGCGTCGTCAATAATTCAAGGCAAGTATTTTTGGAAACCTTTAAGCTTAACATGAAATGGTGATGTATATTACTTATGTGTAACTCACCTTGTGTTGGCCCGACGGGGTCAAGGAGGGAAATCTATGCTGCCGCCTCGAGTGGGATTCATGGCTTCCCATATGGTTTTGGGGTAATTACATCCATAAATTTACCCTGTTTACAAACAACAGTAACATTTGGCAACGAATGATATCATTCTTTACCATTATGGGAAAATTACACGCCGTAGACCCTTGCCACAAGGATCTACCAGGCTAAACATCCATAAACGACCAAATGCTTGCCCGACCAGGGTCAAACAATAAAATGATACGGACCGATATGGTCACTTACACGTGAATACACAGACCGATGAGGTCACACAACCCAATCGATAAAACTGACTTAAATAACATTACACACACAGGGGTCGAAATACAATACAGCGGAAGACTGAAATCAACTCTGACAACACAACAAAATCAAAATAACTCTCGACTCATGATTAGTATCGCGCTCGTCATCCTCTTGTGCCAATCCTGTGACTGCTCCCCTGAATCTGCATGTACCTGGACGCAAAACAGACATCCACCCCCCGATTACTCGGGGGTTAGTAAAACTCCACTGTTTTACTAGTGCAAGTATCAAATCATACGAAATATAACAAGAAAGTAATAATCGTGAATCAAATATGACAATCAAGTATCAAAATATCCCCGGGAGGTTTTCACAAGGAAAGATAAGCTATGAAGCATTCGAAAATAAGATTATCACCTCGGAAATTTTAGAATTTCAAAACCTTTCGAAAATCTTAGGGTCTTAACCCAAATCTCAAAATTGTATTACAACAATTTACAGTACGAAAACATTTCCATAAATCTCATGGGGCTCGGCCCAACATTCTTTTCTTAAAACTTTCTTACAAAAAGGTTTGATTTACAAAACATAGTTCGTGACACCGTGATCCCCTGTCACGTGTCTCCGTAGGTTCAACAACCCGCACGGACTTAACCAATCACAACAATCGCAACAATCAATCATACTCATGACTCCGTGATCGCTTGCCACGAGTCTCCGTAGGTTCAACAACCCACACGGATTGAGCAAACACAACAATCACAACAATCAATCATACTCATGACTCCGTGATCGCTTGCCACGAGTCTCCGTAGGTTCAACAACCCACACGGATTGAGCAAACACAACAATCACAACAAACAGTCCCGACCCCGTGAACCTGTGTCACGTGTCACCGTAGGTTCCGTCGAACCCGCACGGTTGGACGTACTGTGTCCTGATTCAATGGACCTGTGCCATGAATCATCGTAGGCCTCGCTGCACCCGCACGATTGGACCTCAGCACCACACACTAAGTTCCGATCCCATGGACCTGTGCCATGAATCCTCGTAGGCCCCGTCGAACCCGCACGAGTGAACCTAGCGTTCCAGCACATCACATCCGCATTACATACAACAATGAGCACAATTAATCAATCACCTTAATCACCACAAAATCATACATTGCACGCACATAACACAACCTCAACACTCGCAACAACTATCATCAATCAACGACATTTAACCAACATAACACACATTCGGTACACAATACATTGCACAACCACGTGTACAACCATCTCATATGTACATCGAAAACCTGCACAAATGGCACAACGCCTAACACGTATACCAATATAACACTATTATCACAAAGCCTTCAAATTTCGGAAAACACAACCAACTCAAATGGAACATATTTACGAAGGCACGCAAAATCATCATAAATCTCATACGTGATTACTAGTCGCAAGATACAAGTCGTATAGTAAGATACTTGCCTTAATAACCGCTACCGAACGCTTCGAAGAACACGGTTCGACCGGGAAGCTCGGACCCCAAAGAAGGCAACGAACGGAAGGGTTCCGACTCGAGTTCTTCACAAGAATTCGTTCCTAAGTCACAACGATATCAATTCAAACATAATTCTACGAAAACGTATGGAACTTCCCAAGTTCTACCCATTGAAGCATTTTATCGGACACTTTGAAGGCGTAGTCCAATTTAATCGATTATTCAAAGAAATACTCAAATCCGTTCCACAAAACTTCAAGGGTATTGAATGATTACGAGTTTACAATCAAGTTCTAACAATAATATGAATCAAAACGAAGCAAATCGGCCAAAACACCAAGAAACCTCAAGAACATCCAAAAAGCAAAAGTTTAGGTGTTCTTACCTTCGATCCGGGTGGAAGATGATGTTAAACAATGATTAGAACTTCCAAAACATGTTGCTCTATGTCATATCCATCCAAATCCATCCATTATTGACGAAGAAACGCGAAGAAACGAAGAAAAAGGGTGAAAATGGCCGGATGACTCGGTCCAGGCCCTTAAATAGCCGACCCTGGCCGGCAGGGACTCGACCGTGTCCTGCTAGACACGGTCGCGTCGCCCGATAGTGACCCGTCCGACAGCGACTCGGCCTATCCGGAACTCGGCCGTGCCAGACGACAGGGTCGGGTCCTGAGGCAGAGACTTCTGGCTTATCCGGACGAGTACGGCACGGGCCGTGTCGGACGACACGGCCGAGTCCGGTCGGCAGTGATCGGCCAAAAGCTGAAAAATGAGCGGGTGAACGAAAACGATAATAACTCTCTCGTCAGGACTCCGATTGACTCACCGTTCGAACCATTGGAAAGCTAACTCGATGCTCTATAATATTGTAAAGATTTAGAATTTTTGGAGTTACCAAAAATTAATGGTGATCTAACAAAGTCGAACTCATACTTAGAAAAGTCGTTTAGTAATCCTGAATTCAACAAAACGACACCGAAACCCGAACCTGAATACGAACCGAAGATACGGTTACGAATTACTCACAAAGACGAATCTAAGAGTTAGTAGAACACACGATTCCGACCATCCGAAGGCTCGAAATTCGACAACGGAAGGTAATTACCCCAAACTTTGGGAAATTACGAAAATGGCCCAAATGCCCGAAAATCACCATACGACAACGAATAATCAAACCGAAGCTCACAACACGTATAAAAACGTTAAATAAACTTACGAAAAACCCCAAACGATAGTTTCGAACGAGATTCGCAAGAACCGAACTCAAGCGCGGAAAAGTCGCTAAAAAGCACGGAACTCAACAAAGCAGCACCGAAACGAACTCGGATGACAAAAAGTGCAGAATTAAATATTCTCCGAATGACGAAACGGTCAAAAGCGAGTCGTCAAAACGGACTTCGGCCGAAAAAAAGAAATTTACCGAAAATCGAAAATTTGCGGATATTACATTCTACCCTCCTTAAAAGAAGTTTTGTCCCGAAACTTAAAACAAGTAGGGGGAAGAAATATTCCGCCAGGAAAAACTCAACAAGATACACAAGAACGCGTAACTAACGCCCAACGGCGAAATGTTACAAACAACGCAAAGGAATATACGGCGTGAAAACACGCTCCACGACGACCAACACAACGTCGCCGTTAGGGATATAATAAAATCAACAAATGACAAGCGTCATCAAATGGATAATATAGCCAAGTCAATTATCCGACAATCACAAAACACAACGAACGAAAATCAATATGATTGACCAACCCAACGGTACATCAATCAAAACGCGAGCCAACCGCTGAACAAATACGGAATCCCACCGCCCAAGGGTTGGAAGATCGAAAACGAGACTAATTTCCCGAACTTAAGGGAATTAGGAAGGAGCCTGAATGCTCAACAATCACGAAACGAGAACAAAACCGAACAAACAAACGATCGAACCACAACGATCGAGACAACAAAAATCGAACAATCATGTTCAAAACACGAAGGATAAGAAAATTCAAACAACAACTCCCAGGATGATCTGGTGAGAACAACAAGACGTGCATTCCCATAAGATCCACAGGAAAGGGAATAGCGATTGAAAAGTTACAACGACAAATGAGTTATTCCAAAACAATACCACACTCGTTCGATCAACAAAAGCAAGGGGCAGGACAAGCTCAGAAATGTCAACGAACATAATGAGTCGACAGAGTCAAAAATACAAAAGTTCAAGATCCAGTCCACTTCGAATAAAAGAACTAGTAGAATCAAAAGATGCTACTTCCGAACAAGGTTCACAGGAACCGAACCGAACTCGGAAAAGTTACAGCGATAACCAGATCGACCCAAAACAAGATCACAGCTCATTCGAACGATAAAACCGAAATACAGAACAAGTTCAGAAAGTATCAACGAACATGAGTGTATCGATAGACTGGAGAGAGAGAAAATTTAGAAGCCAAAAATAATACGGGTATTATATTCGACCTCTTCTAAAAGAAGTGTCGTCCCCGAAGCTCACAACAACAAAAATCAAGGAGACGACACAACAGGCAATCAACAGAAACATCCTTCAAAGGCCTCTCAAAGCCGATTCTGATATCTATGCTGAAGCGCGAACTCCGAAAGTCTCGGTATCCAATTCGCAAGACTGAATTCGGTGTCCCTCGAGTCCACACTCGAAATGTGTTACCGATGAGAAGGACAAATTGCATGTACATTCCCCCGGCACATCACGGTTGAAACACCTCGGCTCGGCTTACCGAAAATACAAATGCTAGATACCATGGGGCATAACATCGCAAAACAACATAGCGGAGATGCCAACTCAGCACAACAAAGAATCATAACACATATCATATACAACGATTACCATCGTAAAGTAATATATACACATACACCACAGCAACGACGGTATCGTTCGGCAACCTCAACGACCCGAATGATAACCAGCACGTAATTACAAACATCATGAAATAATCACACATGTACACCAACGTACAAACCCAAGCTTTAACAGCTCACACAGGTGCGATAACACGCAAGTCACCACGAAATGACAGCATTAAAGATTGTCGTCACGCCTCCCACAAAGGGACAACAAAAACATATGCATGGCGAACGAATCAACGTTCACACCACCAATTTAATCACAATTCGGAGGGCTAACACCCCAACGACAATACCAACATCATACACACCTTCTCCGACCACAATCAGGAGATGATGGATTTTAAAATGAAAACCACCTTTTGAAGACAGTTTGAAAACACCAGTTGATCTTGAGTATCATTTTACAAAAAGTTGAACAAACATCATTTTCGAGACTTTGAAATCATCTTGCGTTTGAACAAAAATGAGGTCACCCCTTTTTTTTTTGAAAAACTTTCAAAAAAATATTCGACCCTTGGGTCTAAGCAACTGCATTTGAGAATATCTCGAAATGGTTGTGGTCCTCAACTGGAAAATTTTTGAAATGTATTGCGGCGTTAGAAAGTACCTTAAAAACACCGCAAGAAAATAATTCGTTTTAATATCCGCAAATTTTACTAGTCGGATGACATTTCTTTGATTAAATGTGTGCATATGATGTGATCACAGCAAGGATCTTAAAACGAAGAAAACTCCACATGGGTTTTCTAATTTTAACACCCCGAGATATTCAGAGTATATTACAGCGCCGTGGACCCCCCACATGGGACCCACTAGGCTACAAACAAGAAAACTCCACTCGACTAACCATCCCGGTTAGTGAGGACACACATTTAATTATAAGACATAAAAAGTTACGCCCGGAGCAACCGGCGAAATGATCATCATCCAACAATGTAACAATTTAAAAGTAGTACAACACGGAGTTGAATTTGAAAAGCCTAAGTACTCGCGAGTACAGTCTATCAGTTTATAAATATAGAAAACAACCAAATCAAAGTGGACGAAAGAAATAGAAAGACCCAAATGCACATGTCAACGACCCTGGCCAACATCCTCGTACTGTCCAGGTGCCCGCTCGTCCGGATAATCATAACCTGAAATCCATAACAAGAATTTCCCCAAAACGGGTCCCCAGAGGGGTTAGCAATTACGCTAGTACAAGTAATCAAGGCAAACCAATCGCTTACACATTCCATAGTAGATGCACCAATATCATTTCGAAAACCAAAATAAGACATGTCTTTTCCGGAAACAAACAGTCACAAATTAATTTGCCTAGGACCGGGACGAAGCCACGAATCCCACTCTAGGCCTCTAAGGACCCTCCCGAGCTGGCCACATTCATAAAACAAACCAAGCACCACACGTCACCTAGGACCAGGACGAAGCCATGAATCCCACTCGAGGCCTCTAAGGACCCTCCCGAGCTGGCTAGCGAATCAAACTCATGAATCCAGGACGAAGCCATAGATTCCCTCGAGGCCCCGTCGGACCCTCCCGAGGTGAGTAAAGCACACACAATATACATTACCATTTCACGTTAAGCATAAAGGTTTCCAAGAATTACTTGCCTTGAATATTTTGATGATGCAACGAACGGAAAGGATAATCACCGACGAACACTAGGAATCAACGGAACCAAACCTAACGATTCGAAGAACATAATTACAACCAACTCTAGTCGAATACGGAAATGGAATACACCCGAAAACCCGCCTACGATTCATGTATATTCATACCAAAAATAACAACGAGGGCGGACCACAACCAAACCCTCTCTGATACCATTTTCTGTAACACCCCGAGATATTCAGAGTATACTACAGCGCCGTGGACCCCCCACATGGGACCCACCAGGCTACAAACAAGAAAACTCCACTCGACTAACCATCCCGGTTAGCGAGGACACACATTTAATTATAAGACATAAAAAGTTACGCCCGGAGCAACCGGCGAAATGATCATCATCCAACAATGTAACAATTTAAAAGTAGTACAACACGGAGTTGAATTTGAAAAGTCTAAGTACTCGCGAGTACAGTCTATCAGTTTATAAATACAGAAAATGGTATCAGAGCTCTAGGTTTATGGACACCTAGGCTTGTTGGTTATTTGGGTCTAGTCGTATTTGTTTTGCACATTGTCACACCGCTGCCAGCATCCCAGTACTTCCAGTGCTCGTAAGTTTTCTTATTCGGCTCTTTTGTTTCTTGCATTGTATTTTCCCATTTGAATCGTAGTTGCTTTTCCTCCCTTACTCATCATCGATATACTTTTGTTATCTCTCAACTTCAGTATGGATGCCGGAGGAAACCGTGGTCGTGGTCGTGGTCGTGGACGCGGCCGAGGACGTGGGGCAGCCGGTGGGGCGGCCACGTCGCATTCTTCGGGAGCCGGCAGTACCGGTGACCGTCACAGTCATGCTTCTTCTCAGGAGCGCGCCGATCTTGGTATTGCAGCTGTTATGTAGCAAATGGTTAACCAGATGGCGGCTATAGCTCAGGTGGTCCAGAACCCCGATCAGGCCCATGCTAATCGGGGCGGAACGGATCGTTGGCTTCAGGATGTCATCAAGATGTATCCTCCCCAGTTTTCGGGAGCTTTGGACCCGATCGGCTGGGAAGGGTGGATCAAGGAGATATCCAAAGTATTCACTGCTACCAACTGGCCCGAGGACCCTAAGGTCCCTATTTCTCAATACTTTCTCACGGGAGATGCTATAGATTGGTGGGAGGCCGTTGGTCCCAAAGATCATGTTGCTTCGTGGGCCGAGTTTCAGGAGTTGATGGAGACCGAGTATTGTCCATGGCCGGTCAGACAGGCTCGAGTGCATGCTTTCTTTGATGCTCAACCACGGGATATCCCCGTATCCCAAGCTATTGCCGATTTTAATAAGGAGTTGGGTTATGTGAAGACCCAAGTTGTCGAAGAGAGCGACAAGATTTTTCATTTTTCCAGGAGAATGAAACTGTCCATTCGGGACTATATGTCTGGACTCGTCTATACTACCTTGAAGGATTATCAGAGTCGAGCTCTTGCTTATGATATGTCGGTGACCGCTAGCGATTTGGCTCGCGAGAGCAAGAAGCAGAAGTCGGTCGGAAATTTTTCTGGTCCCAAGAGTGGAGGCCAGCAGAAATCTTAGGCTGCAAATATTTCTACGGGCGGTTCGGCTCGTTTTTCTGGGAGCTTTCGGAGTGCCGCCGGAACCGTCGTCCGGGACCCCAGATGCTTTAACTGTGGCAAGCCAGGCCACGTGAACCGGTATTGTCTTTGTCCACCTTTGACTTGTCATACTTGTGGTCAGTCGGGCCACAAAGCTTCTTTTTGCGAGAAGCTCAGACAGTTTCGCGGTGCCCGTTCTTCTCACCCAGCACCTATGGAGCCGAGCGTGAACCAGGGCTCATTTGCTCCGCCGCCCCCACCGAGTGCCGGCCGAGGTAGGGGTCGGGGTCAGCCCGCTAGGGAGGAGCATCCAGTGTCGGCTCGCCCGGCCGCGTATCTACGAGATGAGGAGGACCGATGATCCAGGCTCTTTGTGGCGGCAGTGCCGTTCATATCCATTCCCATCTGTCGCTGTACTTTTTGATTCGGGTGCTACGCATTCATTCATTTCTCTAGAGTGTGTACGCCGTTTGAGTCTCGACTGCTTGTCACCTTGCGAGCCTTTCATCGTTAAACTTCCTAGCGGTGATAGAATTGTCGGTGATCGAGAAGTCTGGGACTGTTCTGTGATTATTTGTGAGAGGGCTTGGCTCTCTAATCTTATTGTTGTGAGTATCGAGGGCGAGGATTTAATTCTCGGGAATGATTGGATCGAACGGCATGGTGCAATCATGAACTACCGCACGAGAATCATCACTATGTTAGCCGAGGACGGCACCGAACACTCTTTCGCAGGGCGAAAGAGAAACCAGAAGTTTGTTATTAACGCCTTGAAGGCGATGAAACTCCTGCGAAAAGGGTGTACTGGTTATTGGTGCTACGCCTTGAAGGCGGAGAATGGTACAGTCGAGCTTTCATCGATTCCAGTCGTTAGTGAGTTTCCTGATGTATTTCCTGACGAGTTGCCGGGATTGCCACCGGATCGTGAGGTTGAGTTTGCTATAGAGTTAGAGCCGGGTGCGGCTCCGATTTCGAAGGCGCCGTATCGCATGTCACCTTCAGAGATGCCCACGGCCGAGTCGAACTCTTCCGGATAGGCAGGCCGATCGCCCGGATGCCGACCGTGTTCCGTGACACGGTCGAGTAAATCTTAGTCGGCCATCGGAAGGGTCACTGTCGGAAGGCCCCTCCGCGCCGCGACCGTGTCTAGCAGGACACGGTCGAGTCCCTGCCGGTCAACTGCGCGCCACGACCGTGTCAGGCGGACACGGTCGAGTCTGTCAGCCTATAAAAGGCCCTGCAGACGTTTTTCTCGCCATTCTTCACCTTCTTCTTCTCCTCTTCCGCAGCTGGGCGTGTTCTAAGCTTGAAGCCATGTTGTTTAACAACATATACATGAAGTTTGGAGGTTCATATCATCAATCATCCGTCCTATAACATCCTCCGATCTACCGAATCAGGTCAGATTTCCTAGAAATCTAGTTTTGGGGAATTTGGGTGTTTTGGTTATTTTCATCCGTTTTAATCCGATTTAACTTAGGATTGTAATGGATTGATGATTATTTAGATGTATTGTATCATTTCCCTTGTTATCCCATGGTTGGATCGTATCGATTCGTTGTTTTGGTCGAGTTCTTGACCGACGCCTTGAAGGTGTCCGGTAAAATGTCATAGAGGGGTTTTCGGGCGTTCTACGATTATTCTTCCTCGTATGATCGATGATTTATTGAATTTATGTTGTTAGGGTCGAATTCTTGTGAAGAACTCGAGTCGAAACCCTTCCGTTCGTTGTCTTCTTCGTGGTTCAAGATTCCCGGTCGAACCGTGTTCTTCGGGATCTTCGGTAACGTTTATTAAGGCAAGTATATATTTATGAATGTGCGTTCTCGACTTTGAAAGTATGAAATATTGATGGCATGCTTATTTATATCCACTCCGGGACGGACCGACGGGTCCTCTGAGGGTTTCGTAGCCTCTGGTGCGATTCCATGGATAATATGAATTAACCACTCCGGGACGGGCCGACGGGTCCTCTGAGGGTTCCGTAGCCTCTGGTGCGGTTCCACGGTATTCATATATGTATTGATGACGGATGATATGAACGAACCACTTTGGGGCGGGCCGACAGGTCCCCTAAGGGTTCCGTAGCCTCTGGTGCGGTTCCACGGTATTCATATACGTCTTGATGTGATGCTATGAGATTTAGTTATTCCGGAATACTAGTCTTAAATTGATGAATTGACGGATATTGATGAATTGACGGATTACATTTACTTTATTGTCGAGAAGTATTATGTTTCATATTGTTATACTTGCACTAGCTATTCGACGGCTAACCCCTTTATGGGGGAAATACGTTTCATGTATTTCAGGTTCCAGGAGAGCGGACGGGCACCGGGTCGGCGTGAAGATGATGGGCAAGTGTGATACTGTGTCTTGTCTCCGGTTATTTTCTTGGATTCCTCCATTCAGTGTTGTTGTACTGGAATGGATTTTTAAATACTCGAGTATTGTATTTCAGTTTCCTTGATGTTCCGGCCTGTGTTGCCGAGGTATTGATTTGTGAAGTGATGTATATGTTTTCGTTGGTTATGGTTTTGAATACCATTTGTATCGTCTTCCTTTCTTTTGTATGTAGACCTTATCGGTCAAGTTTATAGTTCCGCGTATGTTTAGCCTTGTGGGTCCCACGGCGGG
Source organism: Orobanche coerulescens (assembly GCA_033398695.1). Taxonomy (NCBI): domain Eukaryota; kingdom Viridiplantae; phylum Streptophyta; class Magnoliopsida; order Lamiales; family Orobanchaceae; genus Orobanche; species Orobanche coerulescens. The sequence goes on from CM065805.1 coordinate 117,794,059, forward strand.
GCTCACGGCGCTGTAATATACCCTGAATTACTTGGGGGTGTTACAGAATACAGGGATATTACACGCCGTAGACCCTCTCCTCGAGGATCTACCAGGCTGATAACTAAAATCAAACATCTAAACATCGCCTTTAAGGCTAAAATGACTCAGTAGACCGAATTGGTCTTTAAATAATAACATACAACTCAATTCCAAACACATACCCACGCAGGGGTCAAAATACAATAAACTCCCGTACAACGGGGAAAAGATACTGCAGCGGAAAAGAAAAATACAACTAGACCAATACGACATCAACGGATCCTCGTGTGATTAGTATCGTTCCTCTTTCATCATCCTTCATGCCGACCCTGTGCTCTGCTCCAAAACCTGAATGCAATACAGACATCCACCCCCCGAATACTCGGGGGTTAGCAAAACTCCACTGTTTTGCTAGTGCAAGTATAAAATACGAAAACAAGCCATACATATCATACTCCACAAAAACAGAATAATCGCGAATATACTTCCCGAGAAAATTCACTTGATCAAACCATTCAAAACGTGAAAGGTAGGAAATAACCCAATGTCCATATTACAAAATATTTGACGATCTCGGGAGTTTAGAAAACATTTGGGATATAAGAATTCTAAAACATTTCGAAAACATTTAGGGATACATCCCAAAAGTCATTTTCCAAAATTCAAGTTCCGGTAACAATACGCAGGGTCCACAACCCATTTCACAAAACACGGGGTCCGTGACCCAAATCACAAATCACATGCTCCTAAGGATTATTCGTGTCCCGTGCTAACAAGCCACGAACCTCAGATGCTCCCGAAGAATAAACCCGAGTGAATAACCCAATAGGAAAAACATATCAAATCACATGTCTCCACGACACGAATATCACAACCAAACCACAACTATAAGTTATCCCGGCATCGCGCTAACAAGCCACGAACCTCGGAGTCCCCGCAAGACATACCCGATGATAACCCCACAAGTTATCCCGGCATCGGGCTAGCAAGCCCCGAACCTCGGAGTCCCCGCAAGATATACCCGTATTGGATAACCTTACGGTTTCGCCCGACCCATACTAGCAAGTATGGATCCCGGAGATTCAACAATCCGACCCGGAGGCACATCACATACATCAAGCACACAACAATAATCACTTATCAATCCAAACAACATTAAGCATCACAAACTCCTTTCAAGGAGTAACAACTAATATCACACACATTACGTTCTTACCGAACAAGTACATAATAACAATACGTAATCCCCGACAAAGGATTACGGTCTATCAAACTCACTCGAAATGATCATATTATATTTCAACATACAAAACCAACACACATATTCCGAGAATACATATTCACAAAGTATACGAATTATCGTTGAAAGACAACATTTATCGAGAACATACTGATCCCTTTTTACGTTCATTAAACATTTGGATTTCGCATAAAATCATTTATCAATAATTATGCCGATGAAATATGAAATGTATGGGCAAGATACTTGCCTCAAAATCGGTACGCAAGTATTCCGACGAACACGGCTCAACCGGAAAGCTTCGAAACGCCCAATGCTATCGAAATGGAAGACGACGATGAACAAAAGGGTTCAACACGGTTTCTTCACAAGAAACACGACCCTAACATCATACAATCAATAAATCACCAATCATACGAGGAAGAATAATCGTAGAACGCCCGAAAACCCCTCTAAGATATTTTACCGGACACCTTCAAGGCGTCGGTCAAGAACTCGACCCAAACAACGAATCGATACGATCCAACCATGGAATAATAAAGGAAATGATATAATACATCTAAATATTCATCAATCCATCACAATCCTAAGTTAAATCGGATTAATCGGACGAAAACAACCAAAATACCCAAATTCCCCAAAACTAGATTTCTAGGAAACCTGACCTGATTCGGTAGATCGGAGGATGTTATAGGACGGATGATTGATGATATGAACCTCCAAACTTCATGGATATGTTGTTAAACAACATGGCTTCAAACTTAGAACACGCCCAGCTGCGGAAGAGGAGAAGAAGAAGGTGAAAAATGGCAAGAAAAACGTCTGCAGGGCCTTTTATAGGGGTTGACTGCCCTGCCGGACACGGCCCGTGCCGATCGGCACGGTCGTGTCGCACATCTGGCCGACAGGGACTCGACCGTGTCCTGCTTGACATGGTCGCGGCGCGGAGGGCCTTCCGACAGTGACCCATCCGACAGCGACTCGGCATGACTCGACCGTGTCCTGGAACACGGTCGGGCGTGTCGGCAGTCGGTTTCGGCATTTCCGGACGAGTACGGCACGGGCCGTGTCGGACGACACGGTCGGGTCCTGAGACAGAAACTTTCGGCATTTCCGGACGAGTATGGCACGGGCCGTGTCGGACGACACGGTCGGGTTCGGCCGGCATCGGCCAATAACGAGCGGGTGAGCTAAAACGACCATAACTCTCTCGTCCGGACTCCGATTGACTCACCGTTTGAACCATTGGAAAGCTAACTCGATGCTCTATAATATTGCAAAGATTCAGAATTTGTGGAGTTACCAAAAATTAATGGTGACTTTACAAAGTCGAACTCATACTTAGAAAAGTCGTTAAAAAGCATGGAACTCAACAAACACCGAAACGAACTCGGTTGACAAAAAGTGCAGAATTAATCATTCTCGGAATGACGAAACGGTCATGATAGAGTTGTCAAAACGAACTTCCTACGAAAAAAGAAAATTACCGAAATTCGAAATTGCGGATATTACATTCTACCCTCCTTAAAAGAAGTTTCGTCCCGAAACTTAAAACAATTAGGGGGGGGCAATATACCCGCCAGGAAAACTCGACGAGATACACAAAAAAAAATAGAAAACTCGCGTCCAACGGCGAAACGCTGCAAGAAACGCAAAGAGACATACGGCGTGAAAACACGCTCCACGACGACCAACACAATGTCGCCGTTAGGGATACAATAAAACCAACAAATGACAAGCGTCATCAAACGGATAATATAGCCAAGTCAATTATCCGACAATCACAAAACACAACGAACGAAAGTCAATACGATTGACCAACCCAACGGTACATCAATCAAAACGCGAGCCAATCGCTGAACAAATACGGAATTCCACCGCTCAAGGGTTGGAAGATCGAAAACGAGACTAATTTCCCGAACTTAAGGGAATTAGGAAGGAGCCTGAACGCTCAACAATCACGAAACGAGAACAAAACCGAACAAACAAATGATCGAGACAACAAAAATCGAACAATCATGTCCGAAATATGAAGGATAATAAAATTCAAACAACAACCCCAAGGTTCACATCTCGACTCGAGACAATATATGATCCGGTGAAAACAACAGGATGTGCATTCATATAAGATCCACATGAAAGGGAATAGCAATAGAAAAGTCACAACGACAAACGAGTTATTCCGAAATAATACCACACTCGTTGGATCAACAAAAGCAAGGAGCAGGACAAGCTCAGAAATGTCAACGAACATAAACGAGTCGACAGAGTCGAAAATACAAAAGTTCAAGATCCAGTCCACTTCGAATAAAAGAACTAGTAGAACCAAAAGATGTTACTTCCGAACAAGGTTCACAAGAATCGAACCGAATTCGGAAAGTTACAGCGATAACCAGATTGACCCAAAACAAGATCACAGCTCGTTCGAATGATGAAACCGAAATACAAAACAAGTTCAGACAGTATCAACGAACACGAGCGAATCGATAGACTGGAGAAAGAGAAAATACAGAAGTCTAAAAACAACACGGGTACTACATTCGACCTCTTATAAAAGAAGGTCGCCCCCGCAACTCACAACAGAGAAATCAAGGTGACGACACAACAAGCAACTGACAGAAACATCCTTCGAAGGCCTCTCAAAGCCGATTCCGATGACTGTGCTGAAGCGCGAACTCCGATAGTCTCGGTAGCCAATTCACAAAACTGAATTCGGTGTCCCTCGAGTCCACACTTGAAATGTGTTACTGACGAGAAGGACAATTTACACGTGTATGCCCCGGAACATCACGGTTGAAATGCCCCGGCTCGGCATACCGAAAATACAAATGCTAGATACAATGGGGCATAACATCGCAAAACAACATAGCGGAGATGCCAACTCAGCACAACAAGGAATCATAATACATATCATATACAACGATTATCATCGTAAAATAATACACACAAACACTACAGCAACGACAGTATCGTTCGGCGACCTCAACGGCCCGAACAATAACCAGCACATAATTACAAACATTATGAAACACTCACATATGTACACAAACGTACAAACTCAAGCTTCAACAGCTCACACCCGTGCGACAACACGCAAATCACCACGAGGCGACAAACAGTAAATACCAGTTCACACCTCTCACAGAGGGCTAGTACAACAAATGCGTGGCAACGCCTCGACGTTCATGCCACCAATTCGATCACAATTCGGGGTTAACACCGTAACGAAAGTTCGAAAACCATACACGCATTTCCGGTCCGCAAATAGGAATGATAGGTTTTAAAAACAAAAACCACCTTTTGAAAACAGTTTGGAAACAACAGTTGATCTTGAGTATCATTTTACAAAATGTAGTACAAACACCATTATCGAGACTTTGAAAATCATCTTGCGTTTGAACAAAAATGAGGACACCTTTCCTTTAGTGAAAAACTTTCAAAAATATTCGACCCTTGGGTCTAAGCAACTGCGTTTGAAGATATCTCAAAAATATTTTTGGTCCTCAACCGGAAAATTTTTGAAATGTATTGCGGCATTAGAAAACACCTTGAAAACACCGCAAGAAAATAATTCGTTTTAAAAGTACGTCTCGAATTTTAATTTTCTAAGATACTCAAGGTTTTCAAAAATAATTCAATGGGCTAGAATGCCCAAAAATTTCAGGTAATTACAAGGAACAATATAGCGCCGTCGGTCCCGCGCCGGAACCCACCAGGCTAAAAACCATTCACAAAAACGCCAAAAAGGCCGATGACGGTAATATTTCAAAAACTCACAAAATCCATTTACAAAATACTAGATTCCGTCATAGGAATTTCGCCAAAATGATCAAGGCCATAATGCCAAAAACTCGGTTAAGGGAATTGATTTTCGAAATAAAACTCAGTCGGTAAAATACCGAAAGCCATTACAGAAGAACTCACGCAGCGGATAAAAGAAATAAAGTCAAACATGCACAAGACAAAGAACACTACTCCTCATATGAACGAAAAATGGGAGTCAAATAATCACGTATCACGAAATCAAAATCCATAAGAGGATTCCGTCAATTAACTCATAATAAAAAAAATAGCTCGTGTCACACGAGGCACAACACAAAGAAGGGAGACTTACATCCACAGGTCGCACGAAGATGATGATCGCCCCACGATACTAATCACAACAAACCAACTCAGACGACGCGTCGCGACACGACTCAGTCAGATAAAAATCCGACGAGACAAAACTCAACAGACACCACTGACCCGACAGCCTAGGTTTCCACAACCTAAAGCTCCGATACCATTCTGTAACACCCCCAATCCACTCAGGGATATTACACGCCGTAGACCCTCTCCTCGAGGATCTACCAGGCTGATAACTAAAATCAAACATCTAAACATCGCCTTTAAGGCTAAAATGACTCAGTAGACCGACTTGGTCTTTCAATAATAACATACAACTCAATTCCAAACACATACCCACGCAGGGGTCAAAATACAATAAACTCCCGTACAACGGGGAAAAGATACTGCAGCGGAAAAGAAAAATACAACTAGACCAATACGACATCAACGGATCCTCGTGTGATTAGTATCGTTCCTCTTTCATCATCCTTCATGCCGACCCTGTGCTCTGCTCCAAAACCTGAATGCAATACAGACATCCACCCCCCGAATACTCGGGGGTTAGCAAAACTCCACTGTTTTGCTAGTGCAAGTATAAAATACGAAAACAAGCCATACATATCATACTCCACAAAAACAGAATAATCGCGAATATACTTCCCGAGAAAATTCACTTGATCAAACCATTCAAAACGTGAAAGGTAGGAAATAACCCAATGTCCATATTACAAAACATTTGACGATCTCGGGAGTTTAGAAAACATTTGGGATATAAGAATTCTAAAACATTTCGAAAACATTTAGGGATACATCCCAAAAGTCATTTTCCAAAATTCAAGTTCCGGTAACAATACGCAGGGTCCACAACCCATTTCACAAAACACGGGGTCCGTGACCCAAATCACAAATCACATGCTCCTAAGGATTATTCGTGTCCCGTGCTAACAATCCACGAACCTCAGATGCTCCCGAAGAACAAACCCGAGTGAATAACCCAATAGGAAAAACATATCAAATCACATGTCCCCACGACACGAATATCACAACCAAACCACAACTATAAGTTATCCCGGCATCGCGCTAACAAGCCACGAACCTCGGAGTCCCCGCAAGACATACCCGATGATAACCCCACAAGTTATCCCGGCATCGGGCTAGCAAGCCCCGAACCTCGGAGTCCCCGCAAGACATACCCGTATTGGATAACCTTACGGTTTCGCCCGACCCATACTAGCAAGTATGGATCCCGGAGATTCAACAATCCTACCCGGAGGCACATCACATACATCAAGCACACAACAATAATCACTTATCAATCCAAACAACATTAAGCATCACAAACTCCTTTCAAGGAGTAACAACTAATATCACACACATTACGTTCTTACCGAACAAGTACATAATAACAATACGTAATCCCCGACAAAGGATTACGGTCTATCAAACTCACTCGAAATGATCATATTATCTTTCAACATACAAAACCAACACACATATTCCGAGAATACATATTCACGAAGTATACGAATTATCGTTGAAAGACAACATTTATCGAGAACATACCGATCCCTTTTTACGTTCATTAAACATTTGGATTTCGCATAAAATCATTTATCAATAATTATGCCGATGAAATATTAAATGTATGGGCAAGATACTTGCCTCAAAATCGGTACGCAAGTATTCCGACGAACACGGCTCAACCGGAAAGCTTCGAAACGCCCAATGCTATCGAAACGGAAGACGCATTTACGAGCGAAAGGGTTCAACACGGTTTCTTCGCAATAAACACGACCCTAACATCATACAATCAATAAATCACCGATCATACGAGGAAGAATAATCGTAGAACGCCCGAAAACCCCTCTAAGACATTTTACCGGACACCTTCAAGGCGTCGGTCAAGAACTCGACCCAAACAACGAATCGATACGATCCAACCATGGAATAATAAAGGAAATGATATAATACATCTAAATATTCATCAATCCATCACAATCCTAAGTTAAATCGGATTAATCGGACGAAAACAACCAAAATACCCAAATTCCCAAAACTAGATTTCTAGGAAATCGACTGGTCTAGATCGGAGGATGTTATAGGACGGATGATTGATGATATGAACCTCCAAACTTCATGTATATGTTGTTAAACAACATGGCTTCAAACTTAGAACACGCCCAGCTGCGGAAGAGGAGAAGAAGAAGGTGAAAAATGGCAAGAAAAACGTCTGCAGGGCCTTTTATAGGGGTTGACTGCCCTGCCGGACACGGCCCGTGCCGATCGGCACGGTCGTGTCGCACAGCTGGCCGACAGGGACTCGACCGTGTCCTGCTTGACACGGTCGCGACGCGGAGGGCCTTCCGACAGTGACCCGTCCGACAGCGACTCGGCATGACTCGACCGTGTCCTGGAACACGGTCGGGCGTGTCGGCAGTCGGTTTCGGCATTTCCGGACGAGTACGGCACGGGCCGTGTCGGACGACACGGTCGGGTCCTGAGACAGAAACTTTCGGCATTTCCGGACGAGTACGGCACGGGCCGTGTCGGACGACACGGTCGGGTTCGGTCGGCAGTGATCGGCCAATAACGAGCGGGTGAGCTAAAACGACCATAACTCTCTCGTCCGGACTCCGATTGACTCACCGTTTGAACCATTGGAAAGCTAACTCGATGCTCTATAATATTGGAAAGATTCAGAATTTTTAGAGTTACCAAAAATTAATGGTGACTTTACAAAGTCGAACTCATACTTAGAAAAGTCGTTAAAAAGCACGGAACTCAACAAACACCGAAACGAACTCGGTTGACAAAAAGTGCAGAATTAATCATTCTCGGAATGACGAAACGGTCATGATAGAGTTGTCAAAACGAACTTCCTACGAAAAAAGAAAATTACCGAAATTCGAAATTGCGGATATTATTCTGTAACACCCCCAAGTTATTCAGGGTATATTACAGCGCCGTGAGCCCCGCCGTGGGACCCACAAGGCTAAACATACGCGGAACTATAAACTTGACCGATAAGGTCTACATACAAAAGAAAGGAAGACGATACAAATGGTATTCAAAACCATAACCAACGAAAACATATACATCACTTCACAAATCAATACCTCGGCATCACAGGCCGGAACATCAAGGAAACTGAAATACAATACTCGAGTATTTAAAAATCCATTCCAGTACAACAACACTGAATGGAGGAATCCAAGAAAATAACCGGAGACAAGACACAGTATCACACTTTCCCATCATCTTCATGTTACCATTTTCTTCATCATGTCATTCATACAATCTCAAGAATCGCAACAAAACCCTTATCACCATATGAAGAAGATCTCAATGATCATATCAACATCCGAAATCTCTTATTACAATTCCAACAAATCTCGTATAACATTATCACATGATACCATAATTGTAACACCCCAGATCCTCTTGGGAATATTACACGCCGTAAACCCTTCTCACAAGGATTTACCAGGCTAAGCACAATTTCCACGTCATTCCAAAAATGCTAAAAAGACCGATGACGGTAATATTTTTCAAATACTAAAAAAAATCATTTTCCAAATACCGTCAAAACGATCAAGGTTAAAATGCCAAAAACTCAGTTTAGGGAATCGGTTTTACAAAATAAAATTTCAGTTGGCAAAATAGCAAAAATCCATTTCAAAAATACTCACGCAGCGGATAAAAGTACAGTCCAATTTATGCATTTTCATTGAAATAAGACGAACATCAAAATACACGATTCCCAACATACTCCCACCCAAGTAGTAACCCAAAAAGAAAAAAAAATGAGCCACTATCAAAGGGATACGAGGATTACCTTGCATGGACGAACCACGAAGAAAGAATAATTTGAACTCCATTCCAAGAATCATTAAATCATCATAGTCATCATATGGCCTCAAGAACATCAAGATCTCTATGATTCCATAATCATAATCAATATATTCAAAGCATATCATTATCTTCCTTCAACATAAACCTCATAGAATATGGATAACACAAGAAATCACTTCAAGAATCAACAATAGTTCCATAACCAAGCTCTAATTCCATGATTCCAAGCTCACAATCATGTTAAAAGTGTTTAGAACACTCTTAAAAGTGAAGAGGGACGAGTTTTGGAGAGAAATATCTCAAAGGATCATGAGAGAAATGAAAGGCAACACTTCAATATATAAATTGCACTCTCATTGCGTACGTAAGTGTCCTTTCTTAACGTACGTAACAACTTTAACGTACGTAATCCAATATCCATAACGTACGTAACTAACTCACTGTCTCATTCCGTGCAGTCCATTACGTACGTAACCCATACCATATAACGTACGTAATATACCAGTTGACTTGCTACAGTATAATGGTTGTGTTACGTACGTAACACGTCCTGTATAACGTACGTAACACGTACGTTGACTCACCCGTCAACATCCTCCGCCGAAAGTTGCCAAAACAGGGTCCCACCTGCCGACTGTGACTCGGTTACGTCCGATGCCTTCGCATGCACGTAATACCTTAGCCTTAACGTACGTAACCATGCCAATCTTACGTACGTATTAATTCCATACTTAGCCAATTTCAACAATTCCTGTCCAAAGTCATGACATGCCAAATACGAGCATACGGCAAAATCAATACATATACTCAATTCAATAACATTGTCATACGCTCACAACGTCCTCGAGCATAATTAACCATCCACGATATCCAATATATAAACGTAAAAAATATATCCGAAAAAAATCGGGGTATTACACTCTACCCCCCTTAAAAATAAGTTTCGTCCTCGAAACTTGCAATCACTCGCACAAACAACATTTCAACGGAAAATCCAAAATCACCAAGATAACCAAGAATTTTCGAATAATCCGAACAACATACTTACAGGTTTGTGAAGACGAAGATCTCCCGTGATACTAGCATGCGACTCCTAAACAAAGTCTCAACATAATACCGTTACACACCAATATCGCAATTAGCAATTTAACAAAATCTCAAGGAAGGGTTCACGTCCGTGATCACAGCCACGATTCTTCCTACTTTCAGCCAACATTCTGAAGGGCACACACGTGCGTAAGTATAATCCGAATCGCACATTCTCGGAGTGACCAATTCCCAAGAATACCAAGCTATAAACGAAACGATTAAGAAAAAATACGAGAAGAGTGAGAGGACTTACAAGTACCGGTCGCATGGTGATGATGGCAGAGTAGTGATACTGTGGGCAAATGCCGACTCAATCGACCCAAAAGACCGACAGCCTAGGTATCCATAAACCTAATCTCTGATACCATATTCTGTAACACCCCCAAGTTATTCAGGGTATATTACAGCGCCGTGAGCCCCGCCGTGGGACCCACAAGGATAAACATACGCGGAACTATAAACTTGACCGATAAGGTCTACATACAAAAGAAAGGAAGACGATACAAATGGTATTCAAAACCATAACCAACGAAAACATATACATCACTTCACAAATCAATACCTCGGCATCACAGGCCGGAACATCAAGGAAACTGAAATACAATACTCGAGTATTTAAAAATCCATTCCAGTACAACAACACTGAATGAAGGAATCCAAGAAAATAACCGGAGACAAGACACAGTATCACACTTGCCCATCATCTTCATGCCGACCCGGTACCCACTTGTCCGCTCTCCTGGAACCTGAAATACATGAAACGTATTTCCCCCATAAAGGGGTTAGCCGTCGAATAGCTAGTGCAAGTATAATAGTATGAAACATAATACTTCTCGACAATAAAGTAAATGTAATCCGTCAATTCATCAATATCCGTCAATACATCAATATCCGTCAATTCATCAATTTAAGACTAGTATACCGGAGTGACTAAAATCTCAAGACGTATGTGAATGCCGTAGAAACGGTTCGTTCATATCATACGCCGTTACATGTAGGAATGCCGTCAAAACGGTTCGTTCGTTACATGCCAACATTATTTCATATGAATGCCGTAGAAACGGTTCGTTCATATCAACCATGGAATCGCACCAGAGGCTACGAAACCCTCAGAGGACCATAGGCCCGTCCCGGAGTGGCGAGAAATAATCATACCATCAATATTTCATACTTTCAAAGTCGAGAACGTACAATCACAAATGTATACTTGCCTTAATAAACGTTACTGAAGATCCCGAAGAACACGGTTCGACCGGGAAGCTTGAACCACGAAGAAGACAACGAACGGAAGGGTTTCGACTCGAGTTCTTCACAAGAATTCGACCCTAACAACATAAATTCAATAAATCATAGATCATACGGGGAAGAATAATCGTAGAACGCCCGAAAACCCCTCTATGACATTTTACCGGACACCTTCAAGGCGTCGGTCAAGAACTCGACCAAAACAACGAATCGATACGATCCAACCATGGGATAACAAGGGAAATGATACAATACATCTAAATAATCATCAATCCATCACAATCCTAAGTTAAATCGGATTAAACGGACGAAATCGAACAAAATACCCAAAATCCCCAAAATTAGATTTGGAAAATCGGCTGATTCGGTCGATCTTAGGATTTTATAGGATTGATGATTGATTATATGATCTCAAATCCTCAATGGATATGTTGTTAATCAACATGGCTTAAAGCTTAGAACACGCCCAGCTGCGGAAGAGGAGAAGAAGAAGGTGAAAAATGGCAAGAAAACGTCTGCGGGGCCTTTTATAGGGGTTGATCGCCTGCCGGACACGCCCGTGCCGATCGGCACGGTCGTGTCGCATACCTGGCCGACAGGACTCGACCGTGTCCCGCTGACACGGCCGTGGCGCGGAGGGCCTTCCGATAGTGACCCGTCCGACGGCGACTCGGCATGACTCGACCGTGTCCAGAACACGGTCGGGCGCCCTGGCGATTACGCTTATCCGGAAGAGTTCGCACGGGCCGTGTCGGACGACACGGTCGGGTCCTGAGACAGAAACTTTCGGCATTTCCGGACGAGTACGGCACGGGCCGTGTCGGACGACACGGCCGAGTTCGGCCGGCAGTGATCGGCCAATAACGAGCGGGTGAGCTAAAACGACCATAACTCTCTCGTCCGGACTCCGATTGACTCACCGTTTGAACCATTGGAAAGCTAACTCGATGTTTTATAATATTGCCAAGATTCAGAATTTTTGGTGCTTCCAAGAATTTATGGTGATTTAACAAAGTCGAACGCATACGTGGAAAAGTCGCTAAAGAACACGGAATTCAACAGAACGATACCGAAACGAACTTGGATGACAAAAAGTGTAGAATTAATCATTCTCAGGATGACGAAACGGTCCCAAGCAAGTCGTCAAAATAGACTTCCGCCAAAAATAGACAATTTCCGGGGAACAAAAATTACGGGTATTACAATGGTTGTAACTGGTTACGCCAATACAAGTTTCGAAAGCGATAGAGACGAGTTAAGAACGCAAATGATTTTGTGTTTTGTTTAAAATAGTGCTGTTGTTAGTTGGAAATGTTCCAAGTGAAGATCCTATAACTCAAACTTAATACGTGGCAGCATCGGATGCAGACGAGCAGAATATGTGGATCTTTTAGGTCCTATAAGTCTTTACTGCAACAATAATGGTGCTATTGCGTGATCTAAAGAGTTATGGTCCGATTAAAGATCCAAACACATATTCAGCATATGCAAAGTAGCAACGGAATAGAATGCTACTGATTCACTTATCAAGCCCCTCTCACAAGGAAAGTATGAAGATGCTAGATCGATAGGACTAAAGTCATGAATGAATGGTCCTAGTGCAACTGGGAGATTGTTGAGAATAGTAACCTATGACATTCGAGATGTCTAGATTTGTAATTGTCACATTTATATAAAGTTATTTGATAACATCTATTTCTCATTGATTATTATAATGTGTACATATTTTAATAATATAATAATAGAATAATAGTTATTCACGAATAATGAGATTGTTCATATGTCCCTGGTCCAATCACGTAGAGCAGAGACTCAAGTGATTAATATACTAGTATAAGTTTGATGGATAATCACTGGATGGTTATGCGTATGGTACGGATCAAACTTATCTGTATTGGTTGGAGAACACGATACTATATAGACCCGCATTAGATCACTGGATGGAAATATAATAAGTGAATCTCAATATAACAGTATGTCAATAAATCCTTGAACCTGAGATTATCATAGAATCCAACATGATAACTACTATGCCTTGACGTAATCCAACATCATCTGAAACATGGTGATGATAAAGGTTAGCGATCGGGATTAGTGGGAGTCATGTAGGGGGTATTGAATAATCAAGATGGGGATTTGTCCTTCTCTTTAGGGAGAGAGATATCTGCTGGGGCCCTCGATAAGTAGGACTGAAGGAAATGCATGGCCATGCTCATATGAAGAGTCATTTGATTCAATCAGTCTACTTAAGATCGAGAAATCATTTGAACATAATAAGTATGATAGTTTCCATGACTTAGTTCAAATATGATATCGCGCGACAAATGGATTTGACACGTTAATGATTTAATGGACTATAAACTTATATTATTTGGGTAGTGATAATGTCCTCTAAATACCGTTTATTCTTTATCATTTAATAAGGTATTAAATGATTGCTAATATAATATAAGTCTTTGGGTCACAAATACGATAATTAAGGACAAGTAAGAAAAATTAATAGATATAATATAGAATATTATATATTATATTATTTTATTATATGAACTGCGAAAGGTAAATATAATATTGGATATCATATTTATTAGAGGATTAAATAATAAGTAATATATAATATAAGATATTATATATATTGTATTATTTAATAAGTTAAGGGGTAACTAAGCAAATACTAGAGTTTTAATTTTAGGGTTTACTAAGTATAAACAAAGGGTCTTGGACAACGAGTTGTCACAACAGAAACAATCAAAAGATTGATCCCTACCTTTCCTTCACCAATCGGCCAAAATTCTTCTGTCCAAGGAGTCCGGTTCGGCCATTTCTATCTCCTTCCCTTAGTTGATTTTGATCAACACTACAATCCTTTAAGCAAGGAATCGTCTCTTGTACTGTTTATCAATATTATTCGTAAAGATCTAGCAATCCGGCTTGTGCAAATTGTTCGTATGTGTAATATCCGACGGAAATTCTTACCTACTGTTGTATTATTCGGATAATTCAATACTATTGTAGACTTGAATATTTATTGATGTTGGAATATATCATAATAGACTTGAATATAACTATCATTCGCACTATGATTGATTTCTTGACGTTGTATAGATAAGTGCATTTTTGGGCTAGTAATTCTGTGTTTAACGTATGCTAACCCTTTAGCATAACATACGCTATTTTGTTGGTTTTACGTACTTAAGGAAGCGCTGTTTACGTATGTAAGGCTTGTAGTCTTATCCGATCTCAACTTTCGGCGTGTGGGGTCGGGCGTGATTCGAATATCTGACCTTTTTGGAGCAGCCTAGTTGACCTACATTATGTACGTAATGCTCCAAGCCATAACGTACGTAATTTTGTTCGTGTTTTCAGTCAGTAGCCTCTAGAACTAGCTTACGTACGTAACACTTTTGGTGTAGCATACGTAAAGATGCTAACATACGTTATCCTCTTGTGTATAAAGTAAGTAACAAACTGTGCAGTTATAAAAAGACAACTTGTGTCTTTCATTTTGCACGTCCAACTCTGATTTTTCTCCCCTATAATCATCCCCCTGCCTCGCTAGATCAATTCTACCTTCTTTCAAATTGTGTTTGAGCTTTGCATCTTGATTTGGAGCTTGTTGATTGGAAGTTTAGAGTCATTCTTGAAGTTTATAGTGTGTTCTTGTGGTTTTGGTGTATTGTTCTTCATTTCTGAAGGTATGTTATACGATTTCACTCTATAATTTCGTAGTTATAATGTTAGCAATAAAGTATACTTCACCTATTGTTGAATTAATCAAGCAAAACATGTTTGTAGTTAAGCTTTTAACAACTTAATGATGAATATGGTGGTTAAAGGTTTGACATAATGTGTTCTTGATGTTGTAAATGGTGGTAATCATGTTTAGTAGAAACACACTCTCCTTGCTGGACTAATAACATCACTAGGACAATGATAATCCTTAGTTCATTTTAGATAGGTTGATTTGTAGAATTGTTATCATTATATTGAATCAAACTATCATGCTTAGGAAGATTTTAAACTATATGAACTTAGGTTTTTCATAGGATTTGGTTGAACCTTGAATTATATCAACATAAGGTTATAGTTCAGAGATGTGTAATTCACCTTGATGATGATTTCGTGATGATCTTATGATGAATCACTCGACTATATCGTTAACCTAACTAGGTGATTGTTAGGAGTATGCCCTTGAATGTCACTCAGAGGATGTTGAGTGAGGGCATTGTACTTGTAATTTTGTAAACCATTAATATAAGGCAATGGAAGTTTCTTTATTTACTGGTAGTTACTGGCATTCCTTAGTCGTAAATATACATATAAAAACTAGTCCGTGTATTTGAGAGCAAAACGTTTCACTCCTTATTGGATAAGGGGGTCTGGAAAGGTTTATAGCTCAAATACTTAATCGTTCGCAAGTCGATGAAACTTGACTTGGCGTTAAGTTTATGTGAAAACTTGTATGACGTGTTCTTTGACATGGAGAGTGCCAGTCGAACACTAATGGTTAGTGGGAGCACACGTTATACGTATGCTAATTGGATTAGTATACTCGAACCGACTCACCCTCGATTCGTCACATGGATTTCACTCCGGGACAGTCAATGACGGAATCGAAAGGTTGTGATAGGTATTCATGAACCTTCGACTTGAGGATTTAGTAGGGATGTGCTTGTGATGTCAAGATTTTCATTAGAGTAGTTCGACCCTATAAACCGGGAGGTGGGGGTCAACCTCGACGTGCATCTTTGACGGGCAAGTAGCAGGTTCTACTGAATACCAAGATAGAATTCTTTATCCCGTTAGTGAGCAGGTTATATGTCCTATGCGGTTATTGGCATATGAGATCATAAGTCTTTGGCCAACGAATTGGAGATAGTTGTTGTAATACCCGTAATTTTGATTTCCGGTAACTTTCTATTTTCGGCGGAAGTCTGTTTTGACAACTCGCTTGGGACCGTTTCGTCACCCTGAGAATGATTAATTATACACTTTTTGACATCCGAGTTCGTTTCGGTGTCGTTATGTTGAGTTCCGTGCTTTTCAGTGACTTTTCCGCACTTGAGTTCGATTCTTGCGAATCTCGTTCTAAACTGCTGTTTTGAGTTTCCCGTAAGTCCGTTTAACTTTGTTAGAAGTGTTGTGAACTTCAGTTTGGTTATTCGATCGCGTATCGTGATTTTCGGGCGTTATGGGCCGTTTTGTAATTTACCCAAAGTTATGTGTATTCTATCTGTATTCGTTGTCTCGACTCTTTTCTCGGTCGCATATGATTAATTATTACATTACGCTTTCATTTCGGGTCGTTGATGTTGTCCGCGAACTTTTCGTCGTGTTCGTTCCGTACGTTTTCGGAAATCGAGTCGTCGAGCCCTGGTGGTCGGGCACTGGCCGGACGATTGCGGGACTGACCGGATGGTCGCAGGTTCTGGCCAGACGATGGCTTGCACTGACCGAGCAGGCACAGCAGGAACCGGCGTAGCGCACGCTACGGCCGGGACGCTGCGCGCGCTAGCTCGGCAGTGTAGCGCACGCTGTCGAGTCAGCCCAGCGTATGCTATCGGGCACAGGCGGAGGGATTCGAGGTTCGACTCGGGTAGGATCGGGCAGCGCACGCCATCGCCGGTCGTTCGCACGCCGACCGGCAGGTAGCGTCGCCGTCGGCCGACTAGCGTACGCACGGATGAGCTTGCTAGTCCGGAGGCTACCGGGACAGTCGGCTAGCGCGCAGCTTCCGGCCGTAGCGCACGCTAGCGGGAGTCGGGCGACGAGTCATGGTCGGCACTGGTCGGTGGTGCCGGGTCATGCGGGCCATGGCCGAGAGTCGGGCAATACTGGCCGATAGCGCACGCTAGTCCGGGAAGGCTAGCGCACGCTAGTTCCGGCCCAGTATATAAATGACAGAGCAGCAACTTTTTCAGTCATTTTTCATTTCCTTTCTCTTCGGTCCGCGGCTGGAACTTTGGAGGAGATGAAGCCATGTTGTTAAACAACAAATCCATGAAGTTCCTGAGTTCATATCATTGATCGATCATCCTATAACGTCCTTCGATCCAGCGAATCAAGGTTAGATCTATAGAACCCTACTTTTGGGGAGATTTGGGGATTTTCGCGGTTTTGTCCGATTCATTCGGTTTTGCTGAGTAATTCATAATGAATATCATTAATCTTGTTGGTAATCTTAGTTTCCCTACGTATTCATGGTATATTTCATGATTTTTACGAAATCGAGAGGGTTTGGTTGTGGTCCGCCCTCGTTGTCGTTTTTATTCGAATATACATGAATCGTAGGCGGGTTTCCGGGCATATTCCAATTCCGTATTCGTTTAGAATCTGTTGTGATTGTATTCTTCGAATCGTTAGGTTCGGTTTCGATGGTTCCTAGCATTCGTCGGTGACTTTCCATTTCCGTTCGTTGCGTCGTCGATTATTCAAGGCAAGTATATATTTATGATTGTACGTTCTCGACTTTGAAAGTAAGAGGTATTGATGGTATGATATGAACGAACCGTTTTTACGGCATTCATAAATATATTGATGGCATATTATGAACGAAACGTTTTTACGGCATTCATATATGTATTGTTGGTATGTAATGAACGAACCGTTTTGACGGCATTCCTACATGTAACGGCATATGATATGAACGAACCGTTTCTACGGCATTCACATACGTCATGAGATTTTAGTTATTCCGGAATACTAGTCTTGAATTGATGAATTGACGGATTACATTTACTTTATTGTCGAGGAGTATTGTGTTTCATACTATTATACTTGCACTAGCTATTCGACGGCTAACCCCTTTATGGGGGAAGTACTTTTTATGTATTTCAGGTTCCAGGAGAGAGGACAGGCGGGTATCGGGTCGGCATGAAGATGATGGGCAACTGTGATACTGTGTCTTGTCTCCGGTTATCTTTTTGGATTCCTCCATTCAGTGTTGTTGTACTGGAATGGATTTTAAATACTCGAGTATTGTATTTCAGTTTCCTTGATGTTCCGGCATGTGTTGCCGAGGTATTGATTTGTGCAGTGATGTATATGGTCTCATTGGTTATGGTTTTTTAATACCATTTGTATCGTCTTTCTTTCCATTGTATGTAGACCTTCTCGGTCAAGTTTTATAGTTCCGCGTATGTTTAGCCTTGTGTGTCCCACGGCGGGGCTCACGGTGCTGTAATATACCCTGAATAACTTGGGGGTGTTACAGAATATGGTATCAGAGCTTAGGTTTATGGATACCTAGGCTGTCGGTCTTTTGGGTCGATTGAGTCGTCATTTGCCCACAGTATCACTACTCTGCCATCATCACAGTGCGACCGGTACTTGTAAGTCCTCTATCTCTTCTTGTATTTTCTTGACCGTTTCGTTTTTAGCTTGGTATTCTTTGGAATTGGTCACTTCGAGAAGGTGCGATTTGGATTATATTTCCGCACGTGTGTGCCCTTTAGAATGTTGGATGTAAGGAGAGGGAGTCGTGACGGTGGTTACGGACGTGAACCCTCCCTTGAGATTTTGTCAAATTGCTAATTTCGATATTAGCGTGTATAGGTATTGTGTTGAGAATTTGTTTGGGGGTCGCATGCTAGTACCACGGGAGATCATCGACTTCACAGACCTGTAAGTATGTTGTTTGGATTATTCGATAATTCTTGGTTATCTTGGTGATTTTGGATTTATATGTTGGATAATTGTGCTTGAGGATGATGTGATCGTATGACAATGTTGCTGAATGAGTATATGTATTCATTGTGCCGTATGATCGTTTGGTATGTCGAGATGTTGGTAGAGAATAGCGGAAAATGACTAAGTACAGCTACGTTAGCGCACGCTACAAGGTATGCCTAGCGTGCGCTAAGATATATATACTTAGCGTATGCTACGGTGCATACTTAGCGCACGCTAAGAGACTCGGTTACGTACGCTAAGGAGGACCCCTAACGTACGTAACGACTTGCTGGGTTAGTTTCGGAAGGTGGCCGACAGGTAGGCCCAGGTTGATTTTTATATTCAGTTAGAGCACGCTAACGCATGTTGGTTAGCGCACGCTAACACCAGATCGCCAATAATGGAATCTTAGCTTTCGGCGGGTGGACCCAGCCATGTTCGACGCGTGTCCAGATAAGGTCAACGAGTGTTTGTCGTGTAGAGCTAGCGCACGCTAAAACCATATGATTAGCGCACGCTAATTCCATATCGGTCAAAGGAATCCCGATAATCGCGGATGCTTTCGGCATGTGGGGGCACGACACTGTATCAAATCAACGCCTGTTAGCGTACGCTAATGCATGGGCATTACGTACGTTAGATGAATTTCGAAGCAATGTAGTAGCTTCTGGACTGCCCGATAGCGCACGCTATCAAGGAAGGATAGCGCACGCTAGTCATGTAGCGCACGCTAAATATAAGGTCTAGCACGCGCTAGTGATGTGTTTTATAGAGAGGATAGACGAGTGCTGAGAGGCATTTTGTCCATTCTCCTTCCTTCAGTCAATAGAGAGAACCTTGGGAAGTACTTGAAGTTTCTAAACATTGAGAGATGATTCTCTCAAACAAGATTAAGATGGAGAGCTCGGATTTAAGTATTGTTCTTGAAGTTTTTGATGATTCTTGGAATGGAGTTCAAGTTATTCTTCTTCGTGGTTCGTCCATACATGGTAGTCCTCATATCCCTTTGATAGTGGTTCATTTTTTTTAGGATTACTACTTGGGAGGGAGTATGTTGGGAATCGTGTATTTTGATGTTCGTCTTATTTCAATGAAAATGCATAAATTGGACTGTACTTTTATCCGCTGTGTGAGTATTTCGAAAGGGCTTTTGGTATTTTGCCAACTGAATTTTTATTTTGTAAAACCGATTCCCTAAACTGAGTTTTTGGCATTTTGGCCGTGATCGTTTTGACGGTATTTGGAAAATGATTTTTTCTTAATATTTGAAAAATATTACCGTCATCGGTCTTTTTAGCATTTTTGAAATGATGTGGAAAAATTGTGCTTAGCCTGGTAAATCCTTGTGAGAAGGGTTTACAGCGTGTAACATTCCCAGGAGGATCTGGGGTGTTACAATTGTGGTATCATGTGATAATGTTATACGAGATCTATTGGAATTGTAATAATAGATTTCGGATGTTGATATGATTATTGAGACCTTCTTCATATGGTGATGACAGTATTGTTGCGACTCTTAAGGTTGTATGAATGGCATGACGAAGAAAATGGTAACATGGAGATATATACCTAGGATATGTTGTTCTGAATCGGATTTCGGATATTTCGTGTTCTTGAAGAACTCTTGAATTATACGAAGTGATGAATTTTTTTTAGAAGTGTTGATGTTTTGAAAATGAATATGGAATATTCATATATAGAGCTAAACTATGTGTTTGATATAATATTCGTATAGGAATACGAATGTGATTATGAGTTTGATGAGACTATTATTCATCTCCGAATTTGGAAGCCCATACGTATGGAGCAAATGTTCAAGTCGAATGATTGGACTATTTGATAACCTTTTTAGTAGGATTATCTATTGTTTTGAACCAGTCGGATGATTCGAAATGATGACGGTCATAAGTAAATTTTAACGATGGATTTACGAGAAGAGAACCTTATCAATCCGAACTTAAGAATTGAGTTTGGAACATTTAGATCCTTATTATTGGTCCTCATTTGTCGCTGATATGATCATCATATTTCGACTCGTATTTTGGACAGGATGTGTAAGTGTTTGAGTTGGATTGTTCAGACTGTGATTAGTCGAGATATGGTGAAACGATTGAGTTTGCGGTTTGGTGGTATTGATATTGGTCGTCATCGAACCTGTTGATTATTAATCCTTCGTTTTACAATAAGATATGATGTTTGATCGTGAATTATGACTGTTGTGTTGCGGTTAAGGTTGAAGGGTTCGTAGATTAACTTGGTCGAGACTGAGGAATTCGTAAGACGAAATCAACTGAATTGGTAACAGTTCGTTGTATTGATATCGAGGCAAGTTTTATACTCGTACTAATCAATGAGACTAATGTTATCGTGTAGGTGTACGAATGTGTGTATCATTTCGAGACTTGGTCTCCTTATGATTGTATTGATATCAGGGGATTGTTTGATACGACACCCGTCGACAAATCATGCCAAATGTTATTGTTGTTCGTAAACGGCCGATTGAAGGCATTGATGTATTCGAATTTCATCTTCATTATCGGTAACTGATTTAAGTGTGCCGAGACATCCGTTGTACCGTTGTTATCGAGTTACCGTTCTAAGGTAACCGAAGTATTGAATTGGGACTGTCGAAGATAGTTCCCATCCGTTGAGTCGTTATCGATTGGTCGTTCGAAGACAATCGAGATATTGAATGGGGATCGCCGAGGATAGTGCCCATCTGTGAGTTATTATTGTCGTGTTGGCCAACTCAGGGCAGCACACTATTATTCTGGTGAACTCGATAATTTTGTGATCGTTGAGGGTGGAGGATTTCCCGAATTGTGGTGTTGTGGTTATTGCCGTGTTAATCGGTCCTTAGGGAATTCTTATCCCAGGATGGTTGTTTTGATTATCGTTGGTCGTGTCGATCTTTCATTATTGGTGTGTCATCGTTCACTTGGTGAATCGTATGATCCGTAATGGGTATTTTATCCTTTGAGTTTCGTTGTCATGTTGTATCATGGCATATCTGGAATCATGTCTGCGTGCCGATTGGTTATGTGTAGGATTTTTAGCCAGGCACTCGATGGTCATGCGTGGATGTTCCGCATTGGACCGTGCACACGAGACGTAGTTCTTGAGGCTAATTAGGTACATTGTCACACGTATATTCTGGATTCCGTATACGGGGTGGACATGTGCACGGACATATTTCCGGATCGGGCGTACTGTGATGTCCCTCTTGAGCCTTATTGTTTGGTCGTTCGTAGTCCATGTCGTATTGGATATGTCCGACGATTTATGGGCCGTGCATCTACGCCGAGGGGTATGTCCGATACCGTGGTTGCTTCTTTGAGAATCAGATTGTGATGATTCTGACTTTGGGCTGTTCGGCTTTCAGGCCATTGTGATACACAGCTTCGGCTGAGGGGTTTTCAGGCCATTGCGATGTATTGGTATTTTGTTGGAGCCTTCGGGCATGGTGATTCGCATCTCTTTCAGCATTGGGTTAGTTTACCTTCGGGTAATGTATTGTTGTGTTCTGTATTAATGATTCGCCGTTTGGGCCTAAGTTTCGGTTCTTGTGTATCTCGTTGAGTTTTTCCTAACAGGGATATTTCTTCTCTCTACTTGTTTTAAGTTTCGGGACGAAACTTCTTTTAAGGAGGGTAGAATGTAATACCCGTAATTTTGATTTCCGGTAACTTTCTATTTTCGGCGGAAGTCCGTTTTGACAACTCGCTTGGGACCGTTTCGTCACCCTGAGAATGATTAATTATACACTTTTTGACATCCGAGTTCGTTTCGGTGTCGTTATGTTGAGTTCCGTGCTTTTCAGCGACTTTTCCGCACTTGAGTTTGATTCTTGCGAATCTCGTTCTAAACTGCTGTTTCGAGTTTCCCGTAAGTCCGTTTAACTTTGTTAGAAGTGTTGTGAACTTCGGTTTGGTTATTCGATCGCGTATCGTGATTTTCGGGCGTTATGGGCCGTTTTATAATTTACCCAAAGTTATGGGTATTCTATCTGTATTCGTTGTCTCGACTCTTTTCTCGGTCACGTATGATAAATTATTACATTACGCTTTCATTTCGGGTCGTTGATGTTGTCCGCGAACTTTTCGTCGTGTTCGTTCCGTACGTTTTCGGAAATCGAGTCGTCGAGCCCTGGTGGTCGGGCACTGGCCGGACGATTGCGGATCGACCGACGGCCGCAGTGTTCTCGCCGACGATGGTCGCATCGACCGAGCAGCAAGCAGAACCGCGTAGCGCACGCTATGGCCGGACGCCGCGCGCGCTAGCTCGCAGCAGCGCACGCTGCCGAGTCACCTCAGCCAGACGCTTATCGGGCCCGGGCAGAGGGATTCTCGAGGTTACGGACTCGGGTAGGATCGGGCAGTAGCGCACGCCATCACGGCCGTTCGAACGCTGACCGGCAGGGTAGCGTATGCTGTCGGCCGACTAGCGTACGTTACCGGGATGAGCTTGCTAGTCCAGAGACTACTGGACAGGTCGGCTAGCGCGCGCAGGCTTCTGGCCGTAGCGCACGCTAGCGGGAGTTGGACGGACGAGTCATGGTCGGCAGAATTGGTCGGTGGTGCCGGGTCATGCGAGCCATGGCCGAGAGTGCTGGGCCGATACTGGCCGATAGCGCACGCTAGTCCGGGAAGGCTAGCGCACGCTAGTTCCGGCCCAGTATATAAATGACAGAGCAGCAACTTTTTCAGTCATTTTTCATTTCCTTTCTCTTCGGTCCGCGGCTGGAACTTTGGAGGAGATGAAGCCATGTTGTTAAACAACAAATCCATGAAGTTCCTGAGTTCATATCATTGATCGATCATCTTATAACGTCCTTCGATCCAGCGAATCAAGGTTAGATCTCTAGAACCCTACTTTTGGGGAGATTTGGGGATTTTCGCGGTTTTGTCCGATTCATTCAGTTTTGCTGAGTAATTCATGATGAATATGATTAATCTTGTTGGTACTCTTAGTTTCCCTACGGATTCATGGTATATTTCGTGATTTTTACGAAATCGAGAGGGTTTGGTTGTGGTCCGCCCTCGTTGTCGTTTTTATACGAATATACATGAATCGTAGGCGGGTTTCTGGGCGTATTCCAATTCCGTATTCGTTTAGAATCTGTTGTGATTGTATTCTTCGAATCGTTAGGTTCGGTTTCGATGGTTCCTAGCATTCGTCGGTGACTTTCCATTTCCGTTCGTTGCGTCGTCGATTATTCAAGGCAAGTATATATTTATGATTGTACGTTCTCGACTTTGAAAGTAAGAGGTATTGATGGTATGATATGAGCGAACCGTTTTTACGGCATTCATAGATATATTGATGGCATATTATGAACGAACCGTTTTTACGGCATTCATATATGTATTGTTGGCATGTAATGAACGAACCGTTTTGACGGCATTCCTACATGTAACGGCGTATGATATGAACGAACCGTTTCTACGGCATTCACATACGTCATGAGATTTTAGTTATTCCGGAATACTAGTCTTGAATTGATGAATTGACGGATTACATTTACTTTATTGTCGAGGAGTATTGTGTTTCATACTGTTATACTTGCACTAGCTATTCGACGGCTAACCCCTTTATGGGGGAAATACTTTTTATGTATTTCAGGTTCCAGGAGAGAGGACAGGCGGGTATCGGGTCGGCATGAAGATGATGGGCAAGTGTGATACTGTGTCTTGTCTCCGGTTATCTTTTTGGATTCCTCCATTCAGTGTTGTTGTACTAGAATGGATTTTAAATACTCGAGTATTGTATTTCAGTTTCCTTGATGTTCCGGCCTGTGTTGCCGAGGTATTGATTTGTGCAGTGATGTATATGGTCTCATTGGTTATGGTTTTTGAATACCATTTGTATCGTCTTTCTTTCCATTGTATGTAGACCTTCTCGGTCAAGTTTTATAGTTCCGCGTATGTTTAGCCTTGTGTGTCCCACGGCGGGGCTCACGGCGCTGTAATATACCCTGAATAACTTGGGGGTGTTACAGTTGTATTGGATACACGAGAGCTCGATGATCTCGATTTGCATTAACGCATGCATAGCGTCAAGTACAGATAGGGTTTGACTGACCGTGACCCTATAACTTGATCGGGACATTTGAAAGAAGGGTTTATACGTATACTGGTATTCACGAGAGAATGGTTCTTGAATGATCCCAATCATTCGTTCTCAGTTGGGGTACAGTGTAGGCCGCCAGGCTGGCTAGGTGGTGCTACTAATCTTTGGCTCCTCCCATTGCTGACTGAGATGGACCTACCGAGTCGCGCAATAGGATTGATGACGGAATGAATCGAGCTTATTCTCTCATTATGAATATTAGATATTGGATATCTAATTTATTGGAAATTTGATGTCTAATTAAATTTGGGACATTGGATGTCTAAATTAATTTATTGGATAAATTAATTTATAGTATAATGAATTAAATAAATTATCGGGTGATTAATTTAATTCATTAATATAATTATTTCTTAGAGAAGTTAATTATGTCATTATGTATTTGATATGATTAATTAATTGGATTAATTAATCAATATAAATACATCGGAACGGAATCGGAGTTTATCTGTTTGGACTCTCGGGAGTCCGAAACGAACCGAACTCGTCTGATTCCTTCTAGAGGCCGGCCCCTCCTTGATTCCTTACCTTGGTCATAGTCTTGATTTTGTTGGTGGAAGACTTTTGACTTGTGAGATATCATATCTCTTAAAATAAGGAATAGAGGGATTTTATGGGATTTGTAAGATGAATATATGTGTGAAGAATTCACTTTCCACCCAACACTTACAATCCATACGTGAAGTTTCAAGAGGAGAGAGAGAGAGAAGTCTTATTCACCATCTTGTTCTTTATTCATCTTCTTCATAATTTCTTAGAGAAATTTTGTGAGGAAATATTGAGAAAGATAGATATTCATACACTTAGAGTGATATTAATATTTATAACAAGCTTACTCACCTTGATCTAGCCGCATCCTTGGGGGATAACAAGGTGAGTATTGTTCCGATCATTTTTCCGGCGCGTGGCAAGTAGAGACGCGGTGCTTTCGGCATTTGATCGTTCAAGTGCTTGGAGTGCTTCGGATCGTAGAGTATACAACTAAAGCTTGGGGAATAGCTCAAGAGAAGGAAACCATTTAATCAACATACTACAAGGGTGAGTTTCTATATCTCTTGGGTTTTCGTTTGCATATTCGTATATACGTAGCTCGATCGATCCTCCTAGGGATTCGGATTGAATTAATTTTCGTTTTACCGTTTCCGCTGGGCCTTCGTTTTTGGCACCGAATCCCAACAGTGGTATCAGAGCAAGGTCTTGCAATCATATATATGAATGTTGGCATTTGGAATGCTCGATTAGATGGTGAATGATTTGGAATCATTTTAGTCATAATCGTGGTATATGTTTTTACGTTCGTTGTAGTTATATTTTTCGTACGTTTATGTCTAAATATAAATCTTAATTTCTAGGAAATGTGATTTATATTGAAGATATGAATGTTGGAAAATATAGATATTGGATATCTGGTCAAAAACTAGCCCCGAAATGCCGTTGGACGGTCCGGGAGAGGTCCGGAAGAAGGGGGCCGCGGCCCAGGGCTGCTGGGCAGCCCACCTTCAGTTTCTGTACTGTGGGCCGCGGCCCAGGGCTGCTAGGCAGTCCTACTTGCTGTCCAGCGTTGTTTCGGACGCGTTTCAGCCCCTTTCGGACCCGTTTCGGGCTTGTTTTCTTCATGTATTCCTAAAAATTGATTTCCCACATTTTAAATTAGATTTAATATGATTAAAATGATTTATGGTATTTCATTTTATAAGGGAAATTTATTTATTGGAATACTTGTGATCGACCGAATTATTTTGAACGTTTAAATATTACCGATTGTGTGAATCGATTAGATCGGTTCGTGTTGTTGATTGGATCAATGTATCTCTACGCTTTCCATTTATTTAGTATTTATTAGATGAATGCTTTTGAACGGGGATATGGTTCGTGGACTTAGTTTTGAATCGTTCGTTTTATTCGATTGGGTTGTAAAGGCCGTTTTGAGCCTATTTATTTTACTAGAAATATTTGTATCTAGGATGCAATTTTCAATGTAAAATTTATATGTAATGACGAAGACCGGAGGAAGATCCGTTTCGAGAAGACGAAGATTCAAGATGAAGACTTGTAATTATATTACGTAGTTTTTGTTTCCTAGGAACGGTCCATGAACCACATGTTGGTAGCAACTAGGTTGTGAATGGTTGTTTTCATATTGCATGAATGCCACAAACGCGCTTAAATGAATTAATGTGGAAAGTGTAACATTAATCGCGAAAATTCTCCCATGACAAATTATTAAGTTTATAAGGTTTCAAGGTTTTCCTTCCCTCCATCGAGTTTTCGAGAAATTGAAATCCAAACCGGATGTGCTATGCTTCTGAGTTATTGGGGTAGTCGTTTGGGGAGGATGGATAAATTACCGGGAGCGCATTGGATGCCTTCGGTTGGAGCAAATTTTATCCCTAGAAGCCTGATAGGTTGCCTGATAAGATTCAATTGTGAAACTGATTTGCGTCGATGGTATAAACTTAACTTATTCACGAACCATAGAAACCGTATAGGTTGAGGGGAGTGAACAAGGGGAAAAAGAAGATCGAATCATCCGTTAGATGGGTTGGTATTGGACACCACTTTATGAAAATTAATAGACTAGAAACCTATTCGGTTGCCCTCTATTAAGATTTATAAAGAACTCGATCACCACTATGAAGTAGAGCGACGATACTTCCGGATTTCACATGGGAGTGTGTTATTCCGATAAAAATAGTGGGAGCTAGGTAATAAGTATAGAAAAGACTTAATTCTATACTCAGAACATAATATAACAAGTAACTAATTAATCTGTTATACTTAATGCAGACATAACTCTCAATATGACAATGAATCCACTCGCAATTCTACTCGAAAAGAACACCCTGATTGGACCTAAATTTGTGGACTGGCTCCGCAATCTGATGATTATCCTCAGTATAGAGGCACTGGGATATGTCTTAGAGATAGACATTCCGGCGCCTCCTGTGCGGACCAGAGCCAATCAGGAAGAGATTGAAAACCACGAAAAGTGGGTTAAGGATGACATAAAAGTCCGTGCATACATGATGGCTTCTATGTCTAATGAGCTTCAGAGAGCTTATGAGAAAATGACTTCTGCTAGGCAGATTCTATCTCACTTAACCGAACTTTATGGTGAGCACAACAGAACTGCTAGATATGAGATATCCAAGCAACTATTCGGCGCAAGGATGAAGGAAGGTGAGAAGGTTGGGGAACACGTCCTCAAAATGATATCCATGATCGAGAGATTGGAGGCTCTTGATTTTAAAATGGATACTTCTCTCCAAACCGACCTTATCCTACAGTCTCTCCCTGATTCCTTCTCACAGTTTGTTATGAACTTCAACTGCAATGAGATTGCATATAATTAAGCTGGGCTAATGAACGAACTTGTGACCGCTCAGTCTCAGATGAAGACTTCGCGGATGAAGGAGTCTGCTTTTGTGATTTATTCTGGACCTCGGAGGTCTAAGAATAAGAAGAAAAAGATCAAGAAGCAAATTGGACCACAAGTTAAGGACCTTAAGGAAAAGGGCAAGGCCCCGATGGTTCCGAGGAACAAGAAGAAGAAGGATGCTTGTCTCAAGTGCGGTGAGCTGGGCCACTATTGCGATAATTCTTTACACGCAAGTGCACGTCATCGTTTACAAGTAATAAAGTGATAAGTAGAGTATCGTTCCCACGAGGATTGAATCTCTAACTACCGATTTTTTCGTATTCCAATTTTATCTGAACAATCGAATTTGGGTTTTGCGATTAATAACTAAAAGAACTACTAAAAGACTAGTAGAAAACGATAGCTTGAATAAAAGAAATCAAATGATGAATAAGTCTAGGGTTCTGAATCCACCTTAGTTTATCCGAATTTACTCTCGATTATCCGTAATAAATAATTTTCCCAATTTATTGAAGGCGGAGATTGCTAATATATTCTACCGCCTCTCCCGAGGTCAATAGATTTATCTAAAGGCGAATAACGCACTCTATCCCTAGGTGAATTAATTCGTCAATAGGCGAAAAGCATAAAATCTCCTAAAGGCCACGTAGTTCCTATGAGTATATTCCTATCTCACAGAATAAAACGGTCCTCACCAATAGTTTCTCACCAAATCTCCTCTCCCGATTCGAAGTGAATGATTAAATCAATACAACTATTGGCCAGATAATTGCAAGCATTAAACATAATTGGGAAAACTCAATAAAAAGGTAATAAATTGGATAATCTCAATCAATTCATCAAAACAAAGGTTTCATCAAAACCCTAGATTAGGGCTTTAGCCTGACATACTAAAAATTGAAACTACAGAATGAATAAATGAAAGCATAAAATTCAAACGCAGATGAAGCTCGGATTCCTCCATTCTTCAGCTTCCGCCCTCTGCCCTTGAAGTCTTCTGCTTCCCTCCTCTTCTGCCGTCTCCAAGCTTAAGCTCTCAAAGATTAAAGATCCCCAGATTCCAAGATGATTTAATTAGGGTCTTAAACCCTATTTATAGCTCAGCACAACTCCAAATCGCGTCCGTGTCGGTCATTAAAATCAAGCCAAAATGCCCAAAATCCGCGGACATACAAAAACCGCCAAGTGTGCGCGCACTAAACTCGTGCCGCACATCGCCTTCACCAATGCACAGGCGTTAATTAATTCTTACGTGCCGCGGCTCACTGGCCGTGCTGCGCACAGCAGTACAGTACTCGCCTTCGGCTGGTGTCTTCCTGTGACGCGGCTCAGCTTCCATGTGCCGCGGCTCATAGTCCAGATTTGCCGTTTTCGCCCGTTCTGCCTCGTTTTAGCTTCCGGACTTCAATTTCCTGTCAATCATACAAAATTAAGGCATTAAAGGCTCATTTAGACGATTTCACTCTCCAAAATACTACAAAATAATGAGAAATAAGCGTATAAAAATACGCCTAACAAATACCCCCAAACTTAAGCCTTTGCTTGTCCTCAAGCGAAAAGAATTAAATTCAATAAAAGAATGTCGTGAATCATCGTGCAACTCATAGTGTTCAACCTAATCAATACTATCATGTAATTCTCTCTAAATAATACGAGTGTCATAAAAGCGAGCTGCACTCAGAATAATGATTCCGCCAAGTAATCAAATTCAGTCCTAATCACTCGTTCATGAAGAAAATCCAGCTCAAAGATTAACAAAACGTGAGTCAAATCGACCGTCAATATGAAAGGCTAACACAACCAAGCTAGTTCGTCCCGTTCCACAGTCTAAAAACACAATTTTCACGAGTTTCATAACAATTAAACCTCGGACAGTATTCCCTTATATATATATATGCTCAAGAATTTGATTCGAGTTGACCACTAGGTTAGGATCTCGGGATGTTTCATCGGGATAATCCTAGGGTGGAAACTCCATTCTCATGTATTGGAAAACCCTTTGACGTAAAAGACACTCATGGGGCACATGGATGCTTCTAGTTACTAAGTTCCCGTCTACAGCGGAGAAACAACTCGAATAAATGAATTCCGCATGTCCGAGTCAAGGTTGCCGTTTTACGCGAGAGTAAACAGCGGGTCACGCAAATACCCCCGGTTACTAGGTTCCCTATCGTTAGCACATGTGAAATATCTAAATCACTAGTCTAATCAGGGTCGTCGTTTTACGCGAGAGTAAACAACGGGTCACGTGAATACCCCCGGTTACTAGACTTCCCTTCATAGAACACATTATCTCGACTTTTGGGAAAAAACTGACCGATTCTAAACTCAATCTAAGTGCCAAAACGACTAAAGAAACAGTACGACTCACTATCCAGGAAATGTAGCCAAACGTATTGATGGGGATTTAAAAACAAGTATGTATCGTCTCTTATCTGCCAAGACCTCTACAATCACGAAAATTTTGGACCTAAATGAATACTAAACAGAACAGAAATAACTGACTACAACTCGACTAAAACTCGACCGTTTCAGAGAGAAAAACAGTGTCTTAACATCAGTATCACACAAATAGAAGCACGAAGAATTCACGAATAAAGAAAAACTAAGACAAGCAAGGCTATCTAAAAAAAAATTACGCAAAGAAATGAAAAGTGCAACGAAATAAAGTACAGCAATAAAATAAGGTACAGCAATGAATGTAGAAACTGAAAGTAAATCCCCCCCCCAAACTTAGGACGTACATTGACCTCAATGGACAAAAAATGATATGCACTAAAAGTAAAAGGTCAAGTACTCCTCCACCGATGCTCAGAGCTGGTGCCGGCATCGTCCGGTGAGGAGGGTGGTGTGGCTGGCCGGGCGGGCGCAATAAATGGCCCGTCGGGATGCAGGATATGGGCCGTCCATGCGGCACAAAAAATGATATGCACTAAAAGTAAAAGGTCAAGTACTCCCCTCCAGTCTGCTCCGGAGCTGGTGCCGGCATCGTCCGGTGAGGAGGGTGGTGTGGCTGGCCGGGCGGGCGCAATAAATGTCCCGTCGGGATGCAGGATATGGGCCGTCCATGCGGCGAGGTGCTCCTGATGATAAGCATCCCTCGCAGCAAGATGCCTCGCCGCTCGTCGGCTGGCCTGGCGGGCCTGCTCTCGCATCTCGGCTCTGACGGCCGCAACAACGCTCTCCCGCTCCGCCCGCTGCTCCTCCCGCATGGAAGCCATCAAGCTCTCTCTCTCTCTCTCCTCATATCATCTCTCTCTCTCCTCGTCTCCTCTCTCAGCTCCTCTCTCTGTCTCCTCAAATCCTCCCGCAGCCCATCAAACAACTCCTCCAACCTCGCTCTGTCGGGCTGTGGGCCGGCATCTCCATGCGTCAACAAAAGCGGCTCGGGGGATCCCTCGTGAGCCTCCTCTAGCAAAAATCCTCTCCCCCGAGCGTGCGCCGGTGCTCCTCCCCACTGGTCAAAGTGCGATATGATGCGGTGGTCGATCGGAGCCTGGGGGGCAAGCATCGGCTCGTCGTCTGACCAAGTCAGCCCCGACTGCCGGCATAAAGCGCAGATGAGGGAGGGGTGCTTCAACCCCGTCTTGGCCCTGGATACTCTGGAAGATAGATCGGACCAGGATGGGGGCCACATCGAAACGCAGCCCGAAAGTGATAGCAAAAAGTATCCGGGCGCGGGAGAGAAAGACTGTACGGATCTGGGAGGTGGGGTCAATGCGTGCGCAGATAAAATAAAGTCAGGCACGCCCGAGCCGGCTGAGGCGCGAGCTCCTGAAGTGAAAAGTGGAAGAACTCTGTGCTCGCTGCTCCCAGTCGGTACCGGGCTGTGTAATGGTCTCAAGCAGGGCCTCCTTAGTGAGGCTGGTCATCACTCGGTCATAGGCTGACTCGTCAACCACCGGAAACCCAAAAAGCCTCCGAATAGCAGCCTTGGAAAATCAACTGTAACCCCTCGGACGTCAACCTGAGTCCGAGACTCTAAAGACGGCAATGTATGCCCTGCCCGAATGTGCTTCAGCAGTGCACTGGCGTAAAACTCTTGCACGATCGAGATAACTGCGGGCTCGGGAGGTGCGGTAAATCTAGCCCACCCCATCTCGTCAATCATAGTGAGCAATTCCCCGTCCTGAGGAGCTTGAGTAAAACCCCTCTCTGGAATAAGTGGTCGTGGCCGGATCTTTTCATTGAATATCTTGTGAATTTCGGGGTCCGAAAATTGGTGCCCCTCCGCCTCGGCCCGACCACGAGAGGTCTCCCCTCGAGTAGGGGATGACTCGGTCCTAGCTCGCTTGCTCAGCTTCTTTGTTCGCGCCATAATCAGTCCTGAAAAGTACAACACGAGGGTTTATTCACGCAAAAATAATAACAATGCTCTACGCTCGGCTAAGGATGTTCAGTCAGAAATCCCGAGTTTAACAAAATAGCGCATACGTGAGAGAAGGATGAAATTGGACTTAAACGTTTAACCTGGATGTAAGGGTTGGGATTGCTGTAAATTAAAAACGTATACGTTGCACGAAAATTCAAACGATTGATTTTCCAAAGAAAATTTTTCATTTAGGCAATTTATCAAACACCTTGAGGGCACAAGTTTATTTGAAGAATAAACATAGTTATAGCTCGATTCAACCCCCAAAAACAGAAATACAATTCAATCATTATCACCTCAACACATTCAACTCATTGATATTCCGATTTAACCATGAAAATTCGATAAAACTACCATGTTATTCTCTAACAATCATAAAACTTTTTGAAGGAAAATAACATGTTCAATCCATTCAAAGCATAAACAACTTC
This sequence comes from Orobanche coerulescens, assembly GCA_033398695.1. Lineage (NCBI taxonomy): Eukaryota > Viridiplantae > Streptophyta > Magnoliopsida > Lamiales > Orobanchaceae > Orobanche > Orobanche coerulescens. The sequence continues at coordinate 117,827,592 of CM065805.1, forward strand.
CAAATATAAACCATAAGCAAGTAAAGATTAAAGATTGAAACGTACCTTTTGAAGATTGCAAGAAGAAATCGCAAGAAAAAAAATGGAAGAACTTGGTCGGCCGCGCGCTGGGGAGGGAAGGAGAAGGAGAAGGAAAACGTACCTGGAAATTCCGGCCGAGTGCGTGTTATATGCTACCTGGCCTTTCAGATTACGCATAGTGTGCCGCGGCACAGCTAAAGTGAGCCGCGGCACAGGGTACAGTCCCTTTTACCTGTGTTTTCGTTTTGTCGTGTGCCGCGGCACAGATTTCGTGTGCCGCGGCTCAATGCTCAAGTGTGCTGCGGCTCATTTATGCCGTGTCGCGGCACAGGGTACAGTTGGTTTAGCCTCCCCTTGCGATTGATGTGTGCCGCGGCTCACAATACCTGTGCCGTGGCTCATCCTTCAGTCTCTTCCCTGGGACTTTCCTGCACAGAATTTTGAGAAGAAAACGTTAAAGCGAGAGGCAGAAGCAAATTGAAGCACAAAAATGATGAAAAAATAAGAATCACGAATGCAAGAAAAATAAAGAAATGCAAACATCTACAACTACGAACTCGGGTTGCCTCCCGAGAAGCGCTAAGTTTATGGTCTTCAGCCGGACCTATTGGACAACGTTAGTTCGCTTTTTGCAAACTCCATTTGGTTTCCGCCCCGTTCATCGAACCGTTCATATTTTTGTTAAAATCATGACCATTGGTCATTAGCGATTCGAGTTTCGGTTCGGTCATCAAATGTTGTTTGCGGAAAGGTTTCGACATGAATAACTTCTCGAAACACCCGGTTTTTTCATGACTAATTGTCCGCTTGGCTTTCGGCTCACTCTCCTCCTTCACAAACGCACTCAAGACTGCAGCAGATTTTTCTTCATGCTCGAGGAATGCCACTCGTTCAACATCCTTCTTAAGACTTGGACCATTTGACACAAAATCTGAATTTTCCCACCGACGATGTTTTTGGTGCTTTCCTCTTTCAATGACATCCACAATTTCAATTTGTGACCTTTTGTCAACACTTCCGGGACATGGAAACGATTTAAATACTTGAAAGGTAACTTGCTCGTCTTGGACCCTCAGAGTTAACTCCCCCTTTTCCACGTCTATAAGGGTTCGGCCAGTCGCTAAAAATGGTCGTCCCAAGATGATTGGAATATTTTCATCTTCCTCCATGTCGAGTACGATGAAATCGGCCGGAAAGATGAACTTATCAACCTTGACTAATACATCCTCGATCACTCCCCTCGGATACTTTATCGATCGATCCGCCAATTGTAAGGAGACTGTTGTTGGCTTGGCCTCCCCAATGTCCAGCTTTTTGAAAATCGACAGAGGTATGAGGTTGATACTCGCACCAAGATCGCATAGTGCCTTATTAAACGAAAGATTCCCCATGGTGCACGGTATGTTGAAGCTTCCCGGATCTTTCAATTTAGGTGGGAGCTTCTTTTGAAGAATTGCACTGCACTCCTCTGTCAAGGTGACCGTTTCAAACTCCTCAAGCTTTCTCTTCTTCGATAATATCTCTTTCATGAACTTGACGTAACTCGGCATCTGTTCCAATGCGTCGGCGAACGGAATGTTTATGTGAAGCTTTTTAAACACATCAAGGAACTTAGAAAATTGTTTGTCCGCCCTTCTTTGCTGTAATCTCTGCGGAAACGGAACGGGGGACACACATGTCTTCGAGTTGTCCGGCTTCAAATTCTTCGACTCCTCTGGCTTTAAATCCTTCTCTTCCTCAATTTCCTTCTTCTTTTCACACCACTCGGGCTGATCCAGCACCTCTTTCCCACTTCTTAAGCTGATTGCGTTTAGACTCTCTCTAGGATTTGTCTCTGTTGTACTCGGCAATGCTCCCTCCGGACGAGCTGTCAACACATTAGCGATTTGGCCCAGCTGGACCTCCAAGTTCCGAATGGAAGCAGAATGATTTTGTAATGTAGCTTCCGTATGGGTCATAAATTGACTCGTATTTGCCGCCAATTTTGCAAGTGTATCCTCGAGAGACACTTTGGGAGCGGGAGGGGGCTGCTGTTGATTCTGGGCGAACGGGGGCTGGTGTGAGTTCTATCCGTTTCTCCATGAAAAGTTAGGATGATTGCGCCACCCCGGATTATAAGTATTGGAGTACGGGTTATTCGGCTGATTCCCACTTCCCACAAATTGAGCCTGCTCCATCTGATTTTGCTCGAACGGGTTTCCAACTTGACACTCCGCGCTCGGGTGTGATCCGTTACACCAATTGCATGTCTCTATGGTAACGGGGGCTGGTGCGTGCGAAAATGCCTGGAGCTGTTGTGTCAAAGCGGCGACTTGAGCTGACAAGGTGGAAATCGGATCATTGCTTGAAACTTCCATGACTCTCTTCGGTGTCAATCTTTCCGATGGCCATTGGTATGCGTTTTCGGCCATATCTTCCAAAAGCACGTGTGCCTCGGCCATAGATTTTCCCATGAAGGTCCCACCAGAAGCAGCATCCACGAGAGTGCGTGTAGAAGCACTCAAACCATTATAGAACGTATGAAGCTGAAGCCAATCGGGAATGCCGTGATGAGGGCATCTTCGTAGCAAATCTTTATATCGCTCCCACGCCTCGTGGAGCGATTCCATATCGTACTGACCAAATGTGGTTATTTCGTTTCTCAACCTCGCCGTCTTAGCAGGTGGGAAGAATTTGGCAAGGAAGGCTTGCGCTAACCTCTCCCATGTTGTAATCGACCCAGTAAGGAGTTTAACTGCAATTTCGCTTTATCCCTCAAAGAGAAAGGGAAAAGCCTCAATCGGATGGCATCGTCGGTGACACCATTAGTTTTGAACGTGTCGCATATCTCAAGGAAAGAAGCAATATGGGTATTCGGGTCGTCATTCGGCAGTCCACAGAATTGGCTCGCCTGCACCATCTGAATAATAGCAGGCTTGATCTCAAAATTATTAGCTTGGATAGTGGGACGCCGAATTCCCGAAAAATTAGCGTTGACCTGCGGCATGGCATAATCTCGAAGAGCTAGTTCCGGTTGAACTTGCCGCACTTGGTTATCTCCTCCTTGGACTTCAATATTCTCGTCCATGTTGACCGTCGTCTGCAACTCTCTTTTCTCCTTTTTATTCCTTCTTAGAGTGCGCTCGAGCTCGGTATCCAAAGGTAGTAGGCCTTCGTTACCGAGTTTTCTCATGCACTACACGAAAGGTCCTGAAAGGAAAAACAAGTAAACGAAATTAAATAAACAAAAAAATAAAAATAAAACGTTCAAATTAAGACTGGAAATACTTAGATCGATATTAGAAAATTTCAATCCCCGGCAACGGCGCCAAAAACTAGTTGCGATAATTCTTTACACGCAAGTGCACGTCATCGTTTACAAGTAATAAAGTGATAAGTAGAGTATCGTTCCCACGAGGATTGAATCTCTAACTACCGATTTTTTCGTATTCCAATTTTATCTGAACAATCGAATTTGGGTTTTGCGATTAATAACTAAAAGAACTACTAAAAGACTAGTAGAAAACGATAGCTTGAATAAAAGAAATCAAATGATGAATAAGTCTAGGGTTCTGAATCCACCTTAGTTTATCCGAATTTACTCTCGATTATCCGTAATAAATAATTTTCCCAATTTATTGAAGGCGGAGATTGCTAATATATTCTACCGCCTCTCCCGAGGTCAATAGATTTATCTAAAGGCAAATAACGCACTCTATCCCTAGGTGAATTAATTCGTCAATAGGCGAAAAGCATAAAATCTCCTAAAGGCCACATAGTTCCTATGAGTATATTCCTATCTCACAGAATAAAACGGTCCTCACCAATAGTTCCTCACCAAATCTCCTCTCCCGATTCGAAGTGAATGATTAAATCAATACAACTATTGGCCAGATAATTGCAAGCATTAAACATAATTGGGAAAACTCAATAAAAAGGTAATAAATTGGATAATCTCAATCAATTCATCAAAACAAAAGGTTTCATCAAAACCCTAGATTAGGGCTTTAGCCTGACATACTAAAAATTGAAAATATAGAATGAATAAACGAAAGCATAAAATTCAAACGCAGATGAAGCTCGGATTCCTCCGTTCTTCAGCTTCCGCCATCTGCCCTTGAAGTCTTCTGCTTCCCTCCTCTTCTGCCGTCTCCAAGCTTAAGCTCTCAAAGATTAAAGATCCCAAGATTCCAAGATGATTTAATTAGGGTCTTAAACCCTATTTATAGCTCAGCACAACTCCAAATCGCGTCCGTGTCGGTCAAAATCAAGCCAAATGTACCAATATCCGCGCGAACATACAAAAACCGCCAAGCAAAGCCGCAAGACTAAACCTGTGCCGCGGCACATCGCCTTCACCAATGCCAGGCGTTAATTAATTCTTCTGTGCCGCGGCTCACCTGGGCTGTGCCGCGGCACAGAGTACAGGTTACTCTGCCCTTCGGCTGGTGTCTTCCTGTGCCGCGGCTCAGCTTCCATGTGTCGCGGCTCATAGTCCAGATTTGCCATTTTCGCCCGTTCTGCCTCGTTTTAGCTTCCGGACTTCAATTTCCTGTCAATCATACAAAATTAAGGCATTAAAAGCTCATTTAGACGATTTCACTCTCCAAAATACTACAAAATAATGATAAATAAGCGTATAAAAATACGCCTAACAGCCACTGGGCTAGATACTGTCCAATTCTTCATGGCACTTCAGGTACAGAACTTTTAGTTTTGTAAACAAATAGTTCTGCTACTGTATTTTCTACTTCCTGGTTACTAGATTCTGGTGCTAGTTCTCATATTTGTACCATGAATCAGGATCTGGAACAAAGTAGGAAGCTTGGAGCTGGAGAAGTTATGATAACAGTCGGAAGCGGGCATAGTGTCGAGGCGACTGACATAGGATCACTTCTTTTGGGTTTAGAATCCGGCTTTGTTTTGACTTTAGAAGATGTACTTGTTTTGCCCAAGGGGCACAAAAACATTGTATCCATTCCGGTCATGGACCGAAAATGCTTTTCATTTTTCATTGGTGATGGTTCCTACAAAATTTATTTCAGAAATAAACTAGTGGGTACTGCTACATTGTTAAATGGATTATATTATCTAAATCTCAGCAACAAAGTAGTTGTGAATACTATGACTAGAAAACGTGGTAGGGATGAAACCAATCAAGTTTTGAAATGGCATCTTAGACTTGGTCATGTTGGTCATACCAAAGTTTACAAGATGGAAAAAGATGGACTTATGGGTCTATTGGGATCCGATCCCTTTCTTACTTGTGAATCTTGCCTTAAAGGCAAAATGACTACGTCCCCCTTCACAGGGACTTTTGAAAGATCCGCTGATAAACTGGGATTAATCCATACCAACGTATGTGGTGCTTTAGAAGCAGCACGTGATGGATATCAATATTTCGTTACGTTTACAGATGATCATACTAGGTATGGTTATGTATACTTAATGAAACATAAATCCGAGGCCTTTGAGAAATTCCAGGAATTCAAGGCCCTAGTCGAGAAACAAACTGGTAATCATATCAAAGCACTTCAGTCGGACCGAGGTGGAGAGTATATGAGTACGGAGTTTGACGAGTTCCTTAAAGAACATGGAATAGTTTCACAACTAACACCTCCAGGTACTCCCCAGTTAAATGGTGTGTCAGAAAGAAGGAACCGGACCTTGTTGAACATGGTCCGTTCCATGCTGGGCTATACTGACTTACCGATTTACCTGTGGGGGCATGCACTCCTGACTGCCGCTTACATCTTGAACAGATGTCTTTCCAAATCCGTTCCTAAAACTCCACATGAGATGTGGGAGGGCAGGAAACCAAGTCTTAATCATATTAGGATTTGGGGATGTCCCGCCTATGTCAAGAAGACTAAGGTGGAAAAGTTGGAAGCTAGGTCCGCGAGGGGACGTTTCATTGGATTCCCGTATGGGACGATGGGATATCTATTCTACATACCTGAAGATCAAAAGATCATTGTTGCTTTACAAGCACACTTTCTGGAAGATGAGTTCATTCAGGAAGGTGGAGCAGGTAGAAGTATTTATTTAGAAGAATACAATAAAACTCCTCGGGGACACCTGTGCAAGAAACCAGAACCGAACCTTCTGAAACACAAGTACAACCAGCTCGTAGGTCTAGTAGGGTGTCTCATTTACCTGAGAGGTATGGGCTTGTGCACTTGGAGGAGCTGGGTCTCCATAAGGTTCTAAGTGATAGCCAAGAGACCGACCCAACGACCTATGACCAAGCGATGGTGGATGTAGACTCCGCGAAATGGCGTGAAGCTATGGAAGCTGAGATAGACTCGATGCATGTCTCAGGTCTGGACTCTAGTAGACCGCCCCAAGGGCATAGTGCCTATTGGGAACAAGTGGATCGACAAGAGAAAGAGTGATGGTGATTGCAAGGTTGACGCCTATAAAGCCAGCCTTGTGGCAAAGGGTTATACCCAGAAGGAAGGGACCGATTACCAAGATACCTTCTGGCCCGTAGCCATGATCAAGTCTATTCACATGATGCTTGCTATAGCTGCCTGCCACGATTATGAGATATGGCAAATGGATGTAAAGACGGCTTTTCTTAATGGATTCCTCGAGGAGGAAATCTATATGGAGCAGCCTAAAGGCTTTGTGTCCGAGGTCGATATTCAAAAAGTTTGAAAGCTTCAGTGTTCCATTTATGGACTGAAGCAAGCGTCGCATTGTTGGAACCTTCGTTTTGATGAGGCAGTCAAAGAATTTGACTTCGTGCAAAATGAAGAGGAACCTTGTGTATACAAGAGGGTTAGTGGGAGCAAGATCGCATTCTTAGTACTATATGTGGATGACATTCTACTAATAGGAAATGATGTGGGAATGCTCAGTTCTGTGAAAGCTTGGCTTTCGAGCAATTTCTCCATGAAAGACTTGGGAGAAGCATCCTATATTCTTGGAATTCGACTCTACCGGGATAGAACGAAGAGAACAATAGGTCTTTCCCAAGCCCTCTATATAGATAAAATCTTAAAGCTATTTAAGATGGATGATTCTAAAAGGGGGTTCCTACCGATGCGACATGGAATAAAACTCTCCTTAAAGATGTGTCCTCAAAGTGAGGAACAACGAAAGGAAATGAGTAATATACCATATGCTTTGGCCGTGGGTAGCCTTATGTATGCTATGTTGTGTACGAGACCTGACATTGCGCATGCTGTTAGCATGGTGAGTAGGTTTCAGGCAAACCCAGGTAGGGAACATTGGACTGCCATAAAGAACATTCTCAAGTACTTGAGAAGGACTGGAGATATGGTTCTGATGTATGGCGGTGGAGAATTGGATGTGGTGGGATTCACTGATTCGGACTTGTAAGGACTGAAGGACGACTCGATGTCTACTTCTGGCTACATATTTATAATTAATGGAGGAGTAGTATCTTGGCACTGCTGATTCCACCTGTCAGGCTGAGTATCAACCAGCCTCGGAGGCTTCCAAGGAAGGGTTCTGGATTAAGAAGTTTCTGGGAGAACTTTAAGTGACACCATGTGCTGAGATGCATGTTCCGCTGTACTGCGACAACGACGAAGCTGTAGCACAGGCCAATGAGCCAAGGTTTCATAACAGTAGTAAGAATATTAAGAGTAAATATCATCTCGTAAGAGAATTTGTTCGCAAGGGATACATTGTGCTGCACAGAGTAGACTCGGCCGACAATGTCGCTGATCCACTGACCAAGCCACTTTCTCAGACTAGCTTGGAGCGTCATCTGGAGAACATGGGTATTAGATACCATAGTGTGTCATTGAGTGCAAGTGGGAGATTGTTAGGAGTATGCCCTCGAATGCCACTCAGAGGATGTTGAGTGAGGGTATTGTACTTGTAATTTTGTAAACCATTAATATAAGGCAATGGAAGTTTCTTTATTTACTGGTAGTTACTGGCATTCCTAACTCATAAATATACATATAGAAACTAGTCCGTGTATTTGAGAGCAAAACGTTCCACTCCTTATTGGATAATGGGGTCGCCACTTGAAAGGTTTATAGCTCAAATACTTAATCGTTCACAACTCGATGAAACTTGACTGGGCGTTAAGTTTATGTGAAAACTTGTATGACGTGTTCTTTGACATGGAGAGTTCCAGTCGAACACTAATGGTTAGTGGGAGCACACATTATAGGTATTCTAATTGGATTAGTATACTCGAACTGACTCACCCTCGATTCGTCACACGGATTTCACTTCGGGATAGTCAATGACGGAATCGAAAGGTTGTGATAGGTATTTGTGACCTTCGGCTTGAGGATTTAGTAGGGATGTGCTTGTAACGTCAAGATTTTCATTAGAGTAGTTCGACCCTATAAACCGGGAGGTGGGGGTCAACCTCGACGTGCATCTTGACGGGCAAGCAGCAGGTCCTACTGAATACCAAGATAGAATTATTTCTCCCGTTAGTGAGCGGGTTCATATGCAGTTATTGGCAGATGAGATCATAAGTCTTTGGCCAAAGCATTGGAGCTAGTTGTATTGGATACTCAAGAGCTCGATGACCTCGATTTGCATTAACGCATGCATAGCGTCAAGTACAAATAGAGTTTGACTGACCGTGACACTATAACTTGATCGGGACATTTGAAAGAAAGGTTTATATGTATACTAGTATTCACGACAGAATGGTTCTTGAATTATCCCAATCATTCGTTCTCAGTTGGGGTACAGTGTAGGCCGCAAGGCTGGCTAGGTGGTGCTACTACTCTTTGGTTCCTCCTATTGCTGACTGAGATGGACCTACCTAGTCGCACAATAGGATTGACAACGGAATGAATAGAGCTTATTCTCTCATTATGAATATTAGATATTGGATATCGAATTTATTGGACATTTGATATCTAATTAAATTTGGGACATTGGATGTCTAAATTAATTTATTAGATAAATTAATTTACGGCCTAATAAATTAAATAAATTATCGGGTGATTAATTTAATTCGTGAATATAATTATTTCTTGGAGAAATTAATTATGTCATTATGTATTTGATATGATTAATTAATTGGATTAATTAATCAATATAAATACATCGGAACGGAATTGGAGTTTATCTGTTTGGACTCTCGGGAGTCCGAAATGAACCGAACTCGTTCGATTCCTTCTAGAGGCCGGCCCCACCTTGATTCCTTACCTTGGTCATAGTCTTGATTTTGTTGGTGGAAGACTTTTGACTTGTGAGATATCATATCTCTTAAAATAAGGAATAAAGGGATTTTATGGGATTTGTAAGATGAATATATGTGTGAAGACTTCACTTTCCACCCAACACTTAAAATCCATACGTGAAGTTTCAAGAGGAGAGAGAGAGAAGTCTTATTCACCATCTTGTTCTTTATTCATCTTTTTCATAATTTTTTAGAGAAATTTTGTGAGGAAATATTGAGAAAGATAGATATTCATACACTTAGACATATATTAATATTTATAACAAGCTTTCTCACCTTGATCTAGATGCATCCTTGGAGGATAACAAGGTGAGTATTGTTCCGATCGTTTATCCGGCGCATGGAAAGTAGAGACGTGGTGCTTTTGGCGTTGGATCGTTCAAGTGCTTGGAGTGCTTCGGATCGTAGTGTATACAACTAAAGCTTGGGGAATAGCTCAAGAGAAGGAAACCATTTAATCAACGGACTACAAGGGTGAGTTTCTATATCTCTTGTGTTTTAGTTTGCATATTCGTATATACGTAGCTCGATCGATCCTCGTATGGATTCGGATCGAATTAATTTTTGTTTTACCGCTTCCGCTGGGCCTTCGTTTTAGGCACCGAATACCAACAATGAACTCATAACCGATGAACATAGTAATAATTTTACAAATTCATGATTCATTCGAACGATGTTAATCACTGAGTAACCTTCATTTTCATCAATGTTTTATAGAACGTAGTTGTTTGGATTATATCTTTCAAAACATTGATGTTGTTTTTAAGAAATTCTACCGACATATCAATTTTAGCAAAGTTCTCCTTGATGATTGTTCTTGATAAGTTCTCATCCGTTTGAACCATACGAATAATCGAGAACACCTTGAATGATAACCGATAATGATAATAAAATGAAGCTAGTATGAATCCTTGAAATGGAATTATTATACAAAGATAGTTGAAACAAGCAAATTGAATTTAGGATATCGATTCGTTGAACTAGATATCGATAGTTATGAGAATGTGTTATTGAATGGATTGTATCCCTTACAAGGTTGATTATTCGAGTAACCGATATTAAGTCGAGGACCGTTCGTTCGTCCGACAAGGAAGGATTATTCTCGTCCCCGTATTGAGGCAAGTTATCTTGCTTGCTTATAATGATGTTTGGATTCTTATGATGGTTATGCGTTTCGTGTATATGAAACACTTATAAATTTATGATCCGTGACTTGATATTGTTCTTGATGATGTTTTGTTTGTCATCGTGGAATTTCATTCCCAAATTCATCACTTTGAACCGTTGATATCATTGATCCTTATTGTCATTTCGGTGAGTTTCTTGATCCTTAATCGGATATGTGATTTATTGAATTCGTTGTCATGTTGTATCGTGACATATCCGAAATCATATCTGCGTTCCGATTGGTTATTGTGTAGGATTTTTAGCCAGGGACATATATAGTCATGCGTGGATGTTTCCGTATTGGACTATGCACACGAGACGTAGTTCGTGAGCCTAATTAGGTACATTGTCCCACGTATATCCTGGATTCCGTATACGGGATGGACATGTGCACTGACACATATCCGGATCGGGCGTACTGTGATGTCCATCTTGAGCCATACTATTTTGGTCGTTCATAGTCCATATATATATATATGGATGTGTTCGACATTTTGTGACTAATCGTTCATAAGCCCGAGGGGTATGTTCGTTAGTCCGGATGTTTTCCTTGAAATCTAATATATGTGAATTATATAATATCTTGAGAAATCATTTATGATGTATATCTGACCCTGTGTTGGGCGAAATACTTGTGTTGTATTTTAGGTCGAGGCAAAGGCAAGGCACGGGAAGATCATGGTTACGGAGAAGGGTTCGAAGGATAGTAGTTCGGGGGGCCCAAGTCTTTTCGTTGTCCGGTTTTGTTCGAACTTAAAAAAATTCAAATCTCTCCCTGCCCGATGGGATATTAAAACCACAGCTATGCGTGTGTCATGTAATCTTAATGACATCTCTACGTTTGACCTCTTCTCTGACCTCAAAGCATTTGAGTATGATATTGACAGGAGAGAGAAAGTCGAAGAATCACCTGCTAAAACTACAGCATTAGCAGCTGTATCCAACCGGCGACACAGCATGCCTAGCACATCAAAGTCTGCCCACAAGAATGCTGACAGTGACGGCGATATCCTATCACAAGATGAAATGGCGCTTCTCATGCAAAAATTCAAGAAATTCATGAAAGACTCCCTACAGGCCCAAGCCTGTTAACAAGGTAAGTACCGAATCTTCCTCTGGTGATGCTAACCTGTGTTATAATTGCAGGAAACGAGGACATTATGCAAATAAATGTCCTCACCCTAAAGTTCAAAAGTTGCCGGAATCCGAGCAACAAGAAAAAGATGAAAGAAGAGGTGCTTGGAAAAACAAGCTCAAGGCCCTGATCAGCGAATCAGAAGCCTCCCCGCACCAACAAAGTCCGAAGAATATCTTCAGGCAGTCACTGATAGTGATTCGTCCGATGATGAATTCGAAGATAAAGCCTATATGTGGTTTATGGCCAATGACATACCGGAAGACGAAGATAGCGATGATGAGGTAAGCTCAACCTCAATTACTCCTGTAAATGCATCTCATACCTTTGAAAACATGATGAATGAATTTAAAAACATTCAAAAGGCCCATGAGATATTGAAAAATGAAAACATACAGCTCCAAATTTCTAACTTATAGCTAAGGGAAGAAAACGACTTGCTGAAAGTAGATTACGAAAATATGTCTGTCGATTGTGAAAACAGCAAAGTCGATCACGAAAAACTCATGGAGAGCAATCATAAACTTTCTCTCGAACTAAATGAGGCTAAATCTCACAGTGAAAGCAAGACAAATGATTTTGTTCTGCTCGAAGCCAAAGTCAAAACTCTCGAAAAACGAGAAGGAGAACTTGAGACCATATTCAAATCTTTCGAGAAATCATCTAAAAGGATGGAAGAAATTCTAAGCACCGGCGAACATTCTCATGATAAAAGTGTCTTAGGATACAACTCATTCTCTAATAAAGGGAAAACTAGTACTATGTTCGTCAGGGGTGTGGAACCCATTCCTGTATCGGAAGAAATCCCGAGTCCTGTGAAGGCACCTGTTGCACCACGAACAGCAAAAGCTGCCATTCCGCCACCATAGTCATATCACAGACAGTGGAATCCTCAGCCATCCAGACCTATAAGGCGTAACCAACAGCATGCTCCCCGAGAATATCAACAGCACCAACAGCCGTTCAGAAATAAGGTTGCACCCAAATATCAAAGGCCCACATGGCAGTACTCACAACAATACAGCGCGCCTAGATATTGGATACAAGAGCCTCGTTATCCATCAAGAAAGCAGGTCGCCGCATAGTATGAGCAACAGCTTTGGGAATCCAAGTAGAGACCCAGAAGGCAAGCTGTAAGGCCGAAGAAAATGGCTCCACCTCCAAGACGGCATTCGTACTGGATTAATAATAATAACCCTGAACTTTTCATGCATAATCATTATCAAGGTTACAGCGACTACGTGCCTGCCCCACGTAGACATCGCAACGGACCTAAAGCAACCTACAGTAATCCCATTACTGTCAGGAAAATCTGGGTACCTAAAGGTACTAACATCCATGGACCCAACATCCAAAGGGGACCTAAATCTACTTAATTTCTTTGCATACCTGACATCTTAGAGAAGGACATCTGGTACTTCGATAGAGGATGTTCTTGGCATATGACAGGAGATAAAATCAAGCTGTCAGATTTTGTAGAAGGTCGTGGTCCAAAAGTGCGCTTCGGTGATAAATCCAAAGCTCGAACAAGAGGGAAGGGAACCCTGATTATTGGAAAATTCAAAATCTCTGACGTAGCTTATGTTGAAGGCTTACAGTATAATCTACTTAGTATTAGCCAATTCTGTGACAAAAAGTTCTTGATGAAATTCTATATAGATTACTGTAGAGTCAAGAACATCCTAACCAAAGAAGTTGTGCTCACAGGAAGCAGATCAGGTAACATGTATATTGCTGACTGGATGCCTATGAGCTCCACAATTCCTTGTTTTGTTGCCAAAGGCACTGCAGATCTTAGCTGGCTATGGCACAAGAGGATGTCTCACGTCAATTTCAAGACGATCAACAAGCTCGCTCAACAGGAAATGGTTAGAGGTTTGCCCGACGTGTAATTCCAAAAGGACAGTGTCTGTGGACCCTGTTAGAAAGGCAAACAAATTAAAACCACCCTGAAAAGCAAATCCTTCCTATCCACTCACAAAGTTCTGGAAATGCTACACATGGATCTCTACGGTCCTGTAGACCCGGTAAGTTTGGGAGGTAAGAAATACTGTCTCGTTATTGTTGATGATTTTTCCAGGTATGCTTGGACAATCTTCCTGAGCAAGAAGAACGAAACCACATCAAAGCTGCCCGAGCACCTGAGAAAGCTCCAAAATGAAAAAGGGTTGGGTATCGTGTCCATTCATTCCAATAGAGGTACTGAATTTACTAACCGTTTTATAAAGCAATATTGTTCGAAAAATGGGATACAGCACGAATACTCAACTGCCCGAACGCCTCAGTAAAATGGTGTTGCCGAGCGAAAGAACATGACGCTCAAAGAAGCAACAAGGACCATGATTGCCGCAAGTAAGTTGCCACAGCGTTTTTGGGGCGAAGCCACCAATACAGCTTGCTATACACAAAACCGTTGTATCATCAACAAGCATCACAACAAAACAACATACGAGGTATGGAACAACAAAACTCCTTTAGTTTCATATTTTCACATATTCGGATGCCGGTGTTATGTTTTGAACAACGGGAAAGATCAACTTAGAACCTTCAATGAGAAGTTGGATGAAGGGATATTTGTAGGATATTCCTCTGTCAGTAAAGCTTACAGGATCTTTAATAAACGGAAGCTGACAATTGAGGAATCAGTACATGTAGTGTTCGACGAACCTCACCATGATCCTACAGGAGTAGAAGATGTTACTTAGAATATCCAACAACTAACCTTTAATGACCCTCCAACTCCTATAGAGCCTGTCGTTGACTTAGAAATCAACCCCGCAGCTGTAAGAATAGAAGTAGATGAAGCTAATGTTGTACAAGCTGAAGCTGAAACTACAGCAACCCATGATATAGTACGGGACGTCGAGTTAGAACCTGACAGAAGATGGTTAAAAGATCACCCACAGGAGTTGATTATTGGAAATATTGATGCTGGAGTTTCAACCCGTAGGAGAATATAGAGTACAGAAGTAAATGTACTATGTGCGCAAGAAGAACCCGAATCTGAGATATCTCCATTTCCTGTATGGAAGTCTCAATCTGAACTTAGAAGACTTAACATGTGCACTATTGCTGTATTCTTAGCCCAATCCGGACCTGTTTCTACCAAAGAAGCTCTAGACAATTCTCACTGGATTACATCTATGGAAGAAGAGCTTAATGGTTTCGAAAGAAACAATGTATGGTATCTAGTACCCAGACCTATGCATCAAGCCGTAATTGGAGCGAAATTGGTATTTAGAAACAAGAAAGATTTGAACGGACTTGTTATCAGAAACAAATCCCGTCTAGTCGCACAAGGCTACAGACAGGAAGAGGTCATAGACTACAATGAAACATTTGCCTGTGTTGCCAGACTAGAAGCCATTAGGATATTCCTAGCCTTCGCCACCCATAAGAGCTTTATTGTATATCAAATGGACATCAAGACCGCATTGCTGAATGGAGACCTTGCCGAAGAAGTCTATGTTGAACAACCACTAGGGTTTGTCAATGGCCGGTTACGTGCGTAACCCGGCCGGCAGTCGGCCTATTTAAGGCCTGGCAGCGTTTTTCTTCAGCCATTTATCACTTCTTTTCTTCCCTTCCGCGGCTGGAGCTTGGGTAATCATGTAGAGATGTTGTTGGACAATGAATACATGAAGTTTTGAGGTTCATATCATCAATCATCCGTCCTATAACATCCTCCGATCTACCGAATCAGGTCAGATTTTCTAGAAATCTAGTTTGGGGGAATTTGGGTATTTTGGTTGTTTTCGTCCGATTGATCCGATTTAACTTAGGATTATGATGTATTGATGATTATTTAGATGTATTTTATCATTTCCCTTGTTATTCCATGGTCGGATCATATCGATTCGTTATTTGGGTCGAGTTCTTGACCGACGCCTTGAAGGTGTCCGGTAAAATGTCTTAGAGGGGTTTTCGGGCGTTCTACGATTATTCTTCATCGTATGACCGTTGATTTATTGATTATATGTTGTTAGGGTCGAGTTTCTTGCGAAGAAACCACGTCGAACCCTTTTGTTCGTTGTCGTTTTCCTTTTCGAAAGCATCGGGCGTTTCGAAGCTTTCCGGTTGAGCCGTGTTCGTCGGAATACTTGCGTGCCAATTTCGAGGCAAGTACCTTGTCTATAATATTCTTGTTTTGTGGATATGATAATTGGTGATCGTCTTGGTGTGTTTGTTTATTTGTTTGAAATGAGTTTTCAAAAGAATCGGCTAGCCTCGTTAAAGGCCCTTTTTCAAAATCGTGTGTGTTTTGTGATTAGTGTGTTTCGTGAACGAGTACGTGAGTCTTACGGATATGTTTGGTGTTGATGTTGCGCTTGATAATGCGTGTATACATATATTATCTCCTTTCGATGCATTATGGTTGGACGTGTTGTTTTGTTAGGTGTTTGATGCCTCTTGTTGAGTTGTTTTGGATATCCTTAGTGTGATATATTATTTGTGCTTGATTGTTTCGCTAGCCAGCTCGGGAGGGTCCTTAGAGGCCTCGGGTGGGATTCATGGTGGCGTCCTGGTCCTAGGCGATGCCTGTGTGTGTATGTTTAGTGAATGTATTTTGCTCACCCTGGGACGGTCCGACGGGGCCTCGGGGGAATCTATGACTTCACTCTGGGTTCACGAGTAAAAACTTCACAGCTTGGTGTGTATGTTTAGTGAATGTATTTTGCTCACCCTGGGACGGTCCGATGGGGCCTCGGGGGAATCTATGACTTCACTCTGGGTTCACGAGTAAAAACTTCACAGCTTGGTGTGTATGTTTAGTGAATGTATTTTGCTCACCCTGGGACGGTCCGACGGGGCCTCGGGGGAATCTATGACTTCACTCTGGGTTCACGAGTAAAAACTTCACGAGTGTGTGTGTATGTTTTGTGAATGTGTTTGCTCACCTCGGGAGGGTTCTACGGGGCCACGGAGGGAGTCCAATGGTTTCGCCCTGGATTCACGAGTGAAACTTCACGGGTGCGTGTGTATTTTATGTCCGTCGAGGACACTTGATTTTGGGCTCTGGCCCTGTGAATTGTTATCGGTTTTCTATGTGTGAAAACAAAACCTTTGGGCTGTGACCCTGTTGATTTTGGAAAAAGAAGGATTTGATAATCCTAAATTGTTTTCTATTAAAACTCCCGAGGGTATTTTAAACCATTTTGCAAATCATTCTCGTTATTTGTGATCTTTCGAATTTGGAAAGTTTTACTCAAACTCTTGCCTCGGGAAGTATTCGTTTCGTGTATTTGAATCTTTGAAGATTCCTAGTTATTTTTATTCTTGGAACTTGAATTGTATGGCTCGTATTTTTGCACTTGTACTTGTACTAGCAAAACAGTAGAGTTTTGCTAACCCCCGAATATTCGGGGGGTGGATGTCTATTTTTGCATTCAGGTTTTGGAGCATAACACAGGGTCGGCACGAAGGATGATGAAAGATGAATGATACTAATCACACGGGGATCCGTTGATGTCGTATTGGTCTAGTTGTATTTTCTTTTCCGCTGCAGTATCTTTTCCCCGTTGTACGGGAGTTTATTGTATTTTGACCCATGCGTGGGTAAGTGTTTGTAATTGAGTTGTAAGTATTTATTGAAAGACCAAATCGGTCTACTGAGTCATTTTAGCCTTAAAGGCATGGTTGAGTTGTTATATGTTGTTACCAGCCTGGTAGATCCTTGAGGAAAGGTTCTACGGCGTGTAATATCCCTGAGCGTATTGGGGGTGTTACAGGGTTCGACGGGGCCACGGAGGGAGTCCAATGGTTTCGCCCTGGATTCACGAGTGAAACTTCACGGGTGCGTGTGTATTTTATGTCCGTCGAGGACACGTGATGTTGGGCTCTGGCCCTGTGAATTGTTATCGGTTTTCTATGTGTGAAAACAAAACCTTTGTCATGACTGTTGATTTTGGAAAAAGAAGGATTTGATAATCCTAAATTGTTTTCTATTAAAACTCCCGAGGGTATTTTAAACCATTTTGCAAATCATTCTCGTTATTTGTGATCTTTCGAATTTGGAAAGTTTTACTCAAACTCTTGCCTCGGGAAGTATTCGTTTCGTGTATTTGAATCTTTGAAGAATCCTAGTTATTGTTATTCTTGGAACTTGAATTGTATGGCTCGTATTTTTGCACTTGTACTTGCACTAGCAAAATAGTGGAGTTTTGCTAACCCCCGAATATTCGGGGGGTGGATGTCTATTTGTATTCGTTTCGTGTATTTGAATCTTTGAAGATTCCTAGTTATTGTTATTCTTGGAACTTGAATTGTATGGCTCGTGTTTTTGCACTTGTACTTGCACTAGCAAAACAGTGGGGTTTTGCTAACCCCCGAATATTCGGGGGGATGGATGTCTATTTTTGCATTCAGGTTTTGGAGCATAACACAGGGTCGGCACGAAGGACGATGAAAGATGAACGATACTAATCACACGGGGATCCGTTGATGTCATATTGGTCTAGTTGTATTTTCTTTTCCGCTGCAGTATCTTTTCCCCGTTGTACGGGAGTTTATTGTATTTTGACCCATGCGTGGGTAAGTGTTTGTAATTGAGTTGTAAGTATTTATTGAAAGACCAAATCGGTCTACTGAGTCATTTTAGCCTTAAAGGCATGGTTGAGTTGTTATATGTTGTTACCAGCCTGGTAGATCCTTGAGGAAAGGTTCTACGGCGTGTAATATCCCTGAGCGGATTGGGGGTGTTACAGAATGGTATCAGAGCTTAGGTTGTGGAAACCTAGGCTGTCGGGTCAGTGGTGTCTATTGAGTTTTGTCGCGTCGGATTTTATCTAACTGAGTCGTGTCGCGACGCGTCGTCTGAGTTTGTTAGTCGTGATTAGTATCGTGGGGCGATCATCATCTTCGTGCGACCTATGGCTGTAAGTCTCCCTTTTTTGTGTTGTGCCTCGTGTGACACGAGCTATTTTTATGATTATTTGTTAAGTGACGGAATCTTCTTATGGATTTTGATTTCTTGATATGTGGTTATTTGACTCTCATATTTCGTTCATATGAGGAGTATTGTTGCTGGACTGTGCATGTTGAACTGTATTTCTTTTATCCGCTGCGTGAGTTCTTTTGTAATGACTTTCGGTATTTTACCGACTGAGTTTTATTTCGAAAACCGATTCCCTTAACCGAGTTTTTGGCATTATGGCCTTGATCGTTTTGGCAAAATTCTTATGACGGTATTTATTATTTTCTAGATGGCTTCTGTGAGTTTTTGAAATATTATCGTCATCGGCCTTTTTGGCGTTTTTTTTTGTAAATGGTTTTTAGCCTGGTGGGTTCCGGCGCGGGACACACGGCGCTATAATGTTCCGTGTAAGTACCTAAACTTTTTGGGCATTCTAGCCCATTGAATTATTTTTGAAAACCTTGAGTATCTTAGAAAATTAAAATTCGAGACGTACTTTTAAAACGAATTATTTTCTTGCGGTGTTTTCAAGGTGTTTTCTAATGCCGCAATACATTTCAAAAATTTTCCGGTTGAGGACCAAAAATATTTTGAAATATTTTCAAATGCAGTTGCTTAGACCCAAGGGTCGAATATTTTGAAAGTTTTTCACGAAAAGAAAGTGTCCTCATTTTTATCAAATGCGAAATGGTTTTCCAAAGTCTCGATAACAATATTTCACGTTTGTACTTTTTTTGAAAGGTGATACTCAAGATCAACCGGTGTTTTTCTAAATTATTTTCAAGAGGTGGTTTTCATTTTTTTTAAAACCTATCAATTCCCGTTTGCGTTTGGGAATGTATGTATGATGTTTGCTTTGTCGTTATGATGGTTGCTCCTGAGTATGATCGACTTGGTGGTGTGAACGTTGAGTCGTTCGCCATGCATATGTTTTGTTAGCCCTTTGTGGGAGGTATGATGACGATCTTTAATGTTATCATTTTATGGTGGCTTGCGTGTTATCGCACCTGTGCGAGCTGTTAGAGCTTGGGTTTATATGATTGTGTACATCTGTGATTGTTTCATGATGTTTGTAATTATGTGCTGGTTATTGTTCGGGCCATTAAGGTCGCCGAACGATACAGTCGTTGTTGTAGTGTTTGTGTGTGTATTAATTTACAATGGTAATCGTTGTATATGATATGCGTTATGATTCCTTGTTGTGCTAAGTTGGCATCTCCGCTGTGTTGTTTTGCGACGTTATGCCCCATTGTATCTAGCATTTGTATTTTCGGTATGCCGAGCCGAGGCATTTCAACCGTGATGTGCCGGGGCATGCACGTGTAAATTGTCCTTCTCGTCAGTAACACATTTCAAGTGTGGACTCGAGGGACACCGAATTCGGTTTTGCGAATTGACTACCGAGACTTTCGGAGTTCGCGCTTCAGCACAGTTATCAGAATCGGCTTTGAGAGGCCTTCGAAGGATGTTTCTATCGGTTGCTTGTTGTGTTGTCACATTGATTTCGTTGTTGTGAGTTTCGGGGACGACACTTCTTTTAGATGAGGTCGAATATAATACCCGTATTATTTTTGGCTTCTGCATTTCCTCTTTCTCAAGTCTATCGACTCGCTCGTGTTCGTTGACACTTTCTGAACTTGTTCTGTATTTCGGTTTCATCGTTCGAACGAGCTGTGATCTTGTTTTGGGTCGATCTGGTTATCGCTGTGACTTTTTCGAGTTCGGTTCGATTCTTGTGAACCTTGTTCGGAAGTAACATTTTTTGGTTCTACTAGTTTATTTTATTCGAGGTGGATCAGATTTGAACTTCTATATTTTCAATTTTGTCGACTCATTTAAGTTCGTTGACATTTTCTGAGCTTGCCCTATCCCTTTCTTTTATTGATCGAACGAGTGTGGTGTTTTGAAATTACTCGTTTGTCGTTGTGACTTTTCAATTGCTATTCCCTTTCCTATGGATCTTATGTGAATCACATCTTGTTGCTTTTACCGGATCATATATTGTCTCGAGCCGAGACGTGAACCTGAGATTTGTTGTTTGAATTTTATTGTTCTTCGTGATTCGAACATGATTGTTCGATTTTTGTTGTCTCGACCGTTGTGGTTCGATCGTTTGATTGTTCGGTTTTAGTTGATCTCGTTTCGTGATTGTTGAGCGTTCAGACTCCTTCCTAATTTCCTTATATTCGGGAAATTTGTCTCGTTTTCGATCTTCCAACCCTTGGGCGGTGGAATTCCGTATTTCTTCAGCGATTGGCTCGCGTTTTGATTGATGTACCGTTGGGGTGGTCAATCATATTGATTTTCGTTCGTTGTGTATTGTGATTGTTCGGATAATCGACTTGGTTGTATTATCTGTTTGATGACGCTTGTCACTTGTTGGTTTTATTATGTCTCTATCGGTGGCGTTGTGTTGGTCGTCGTGGAGCGTGTTTTCACGCCGTATGTTCTTTTGCGTTTCTTGCAGCGTTTTGACGACTCGCTCATGACCGTTTCGTCATTCCGAGAATGATTAATTCTGCACTTTTTGTTATCCGAGCTCGTTTCGGTGTTATTTTCTTGAGTTCCGTGCTTTTTAGCGGTTTTTCCGCACTTGAGTTCGATTCTTGCGAATCTCGTCCGAAACTGTTGTTTCGACTTTATCGTAAGTTCATTTAATGTTATTATTCATGTTGCGAGATTTGGCTTGGTGTTTCGATCACGTATCGTGATTTTCGGGCGTTTTGGGCCATTTTCGTAATTTCCCAAAGTTTGGGGTAATTACATTCCGTTGTCGAATTTTGAGCCTTCGGGTGGTCGGAATCGTGTGTTCTCTTAGTGCTCGGATTCGTCTTTACTAGTACTACGTAACCGTATCTTCGATTCGTACTCTGGTTCGGGTTTCGGGGTCATTCGGGCCGTCGGAGTTGGTCCCGGCCGAGTCATGGCCGGGCATGCTGGGACCAGGCCAGCCCTGGCCGAGTAACGTGCGGTAGTGATCGGCAGTTATGTACGAAAGGCCGGTTACGTACGTAAGGCCCTGGCCGGTAACGTACGTAACGCTTCCGGCATTTCCAGGCAGTGAGTTCGGCCATGGCCGGTTACGTACGTAAGACATGTCCGGTTACGTGCGTAACCCGGCCGGCAGTCGGCCTATTTAAGGCCTGGCAGCGTTTTTCTTCAGCCATTTATCACTTCTTTTCTTCCCTTCCGCGGCTGGAGCTTGTGTAATCATGTAGAGATGTTGTTGGACAATGAATACATGAAGTTTTGAGGTTCATATCATCAATCATCCGTCCTATAACATCCTCCGATCTACCGAATCAGGTCAGATTTTCTAGAAATCTAGTTTGGGGGAATTTGGGTATTTTGGTTGTTTTCGTCCGATTAATCCGATTTAACTTAGGATTATGATGGATTGATGATTATTTAGATGTATTATATCATTTCCCTTGTTATTCCATGGTTGGATCATATCGATTCGTTATTTGGGTCGAGTTCTTGACCGACGCCTTGAAGGTGTCCGGTAAAATGTCTTAGAGGGGTTTTCGGGCGTTCTACGATTATTCTTCATCGTATGATCGTTGATTTATTGATTATATGTTGTTAGGGTCGAGTTTCTTGCGAAGAAACCACGTCGAACCCTTTTGTTCGTTGTCGTTTTCCTTTTCGAAAGCATCGGGTGTTTCGAAGCTTTCCGGTTGAGCCGTGTTCGACGGAATACTTGCGTGCCAATTTCGAGGCAAGTACCTTGTCTATACTATTCTTGTTTTGTGGATATGATAATTGGTGATCGTCTTGGTGTGTTTGTTTATTTGTTTGAAATGAGTTTTCAAAAGAATCGGCTAGCCTCGTTAAAGGCCCTTTTTCAAAATCGTGTGTGTTTTGTGATTAGTTTGTTTCGTGAATGAGTAAGTGAGTCTTACGGATATTTTTGGTGTTGATGTTGCGCTTGATAATGTGTGTATACATATATTATCTCCTTTCGATGCATTATGGTTGGACGTGTTGTTTTGTTAGGTGTTTGATGCCTCTTGTTGAGTTGTTTTGGATATCCTTGGTGTGATATATTATTTGTGCTTGATTGTTTCGCTAGCCAGCTCGGGAGGGTCCTTAGAGGCCTCGGGTGGTATTCATGGTGGCGTCCTGGTCCTAGGCGATGCCTGTGCGTGTATGTTTAGTGAATGTATTTTGCTCACCCTGGGACGGTCCGACGGGGCCTCGGGGGAATCTATGACTTCACTCTGGGTTCACGAGTAAAAACTTCACAGCTTGGTGTGTATGTTTAGTGAATGTATTTTGCTCACCCTGGGACGGTCCGACGGGGCCTCGGGGGAATCTATGACTTCACTCTGGGTTCACGAGTAAAAACTTCACAGCTTGGTGTGTATGTTTAGTGAATGTATTTTGCTCACCCTGGGATGGTCCGACGGGGCCTCGGGGGAATCTATGACTTCACTCTGGGTTCACGAGTAAAAACTTCACGAGTGTGTGTGTATGTTTTGTGAATGTGTTTGCTCACCTCGGGAGGGTTCGACGGGGCCACGGAGGGAGTCCAATGGTTTCGCCCTGGATTCACGAGTGAAACTTCACGGGTGCGTGTGTATTTTATGTCCGTCGAGGACACGTGATGTTGGGCTCTGGCCCGTGAATTGTTATCGGTTTTCTATGTGTGAAAACAAAACCTTTGGGCTGTGACCCTGTTGATTTTGGAAAAAGAAGGATTTGATAATCCTAAATTGTTTTTTATTAAAACTCCCGAGGGTATTTTAAACCATTTTGCAAATCATTCTCGTTATTTGTGATCTTTCGAATTTGGAAAGTTTTACTCAAACTCTTGCCTCGGGAAGTATTCGTTTCGTGTATTTGAATCTTTGAAGATTCCTAGTTATTGTTATTCTTGGAACTTGAATTGTATGGCTCGTATTTTGCACTTGTACCTGCACTAGAAAAACAGTGGAGTTTTGCTAACCCCCGAATATTCGGGTGGTGGATGTCTATTTTTGCATTCAGGTTTTGGAGCATAACACAGGGTCGGCACGAAGGATGATGAAAGATGAATGATACTAATCACACGGGGATCCGTTGATGTCGTATTGGTCTAGTTGTATTTTCTTTTCCGCTGCAGTATCTTTTCCCCGTTGTACGGGAGTTTATTGTATTTTGACCCATGCGTGGGTAAGTGTTTGTAATTGAGTTGTAAGTATTTATTGAAAGACCAAATCGGTCTACTGAGTCATTTTAGCCTTAAAGGCATGGTTGAGTTGTTATATGTTGTTACCAGCCTGGTAGATCCTTGAGGAAAGGTTCTACGGCGTGTAATATCCCTGAGCGGATTGGGGGTGTTACACCCGTATGTACCTTTTAAGGGAGAACGCCGTATTTTCGCGGACACAGCACATACTGAGGGAAATCAATTAATATTATACTAATATTTTATTCATTTTAAAACAACTTTTACTCCACGTCCCCTTTTCTTATATCAAACGTCTTTGCATTTAATTCTTTACACGACATCTGGACTATTTTACTTCAAACGTTGTGATGTTTCAATTAATTTAATATTTTCAAACCGCCATTTCGGGCAATAAGGGACGTCAAAACGTCATATATGGGACCCATTATCATTTCAAAATCATATGGATAAGATGTACCCGTTACGCTTAGTCCATCCTGTTCGTTCATTTAAAATACAGTTCCCATCCCTTAAATCTGACCGTTCACTGTCTGAAAAAACCCTAAATCTTCCCTCCGCCCACTATAAAAGGACTGTTCTTGCCTCCTTTGACTCTTTATGCTTTCTACAAATTGAACGAGTCTTTGAGCAAACAGCCTACATTTCTCACTGCATTTTTCTGCACTTTCTCTGCATATCACTTAATTTCTCTTCAGATCTTCAATGGCATCATCACAGACCTCATATCCATCTCTCAAGAAGAGCGCCACCATCATTGACGGGCGAATCTTCGACAGATCTGTTGTGGTTGAGCGTGTCCATGCTGAGAACGACGACGTCGACTCCATGGAGATTGTCGTTTCAAGGATTCGTCAACAAGGCCTCTATCGCCTTGGTAGCCACACTGCTGAGCGCTACGACGAGAAAATGGTCGAGGAATTCTATCTCGACGCATCCGTTTGTTTCTTCTTTTTGGCTAGAGGAGGAAACATCTCTGACATCACTGCAACCGTCCGCGGAGTGGAGATCCCCGTTGACCAAGATTTGCTGCAAAACTTGTACAGACTGCCTGCTGATGGGTTGACCATGGAAGAGCTTGAGACTTTTAGGTCTCAAGAGATCTTCACTTCTTATTGGGGATTGTTCACTGGCTCTGCATCGAACTTTACTGTTCATGCATCTTGCCAGAAGAAAAATTTCTGCTTGCCATTCATTTATTTACACGATTTCTGTTGCCGTGTAGCTGAAAACAGGACTGGAGCCTTTGAGATGTGCACCAACCTGAGATTCAGGATGATGGTCGCCATCATGTCCGGAGAAAAGGTCAATTGGTGCCAAATTGTCCTGAAAAGACTGCAAGAAGAGGCTTTTAAGCCTGCTTCACAGAAGAAATCCTTTGGTCTGATTATCAATCACATTCTGACCAAATGCGGTGTGCCGCAAGCCAAAGGAGCAAAGAAGATCAACCAGCGAAAATACATTGGAGGGAGCAGGCCCTCCGTGTTCAACAAAAAAAGACTGATCGGGGAAAGACCCTTTGTTCGGACCATGCCCCTGTCTGCTGATCCAAGGGACATTACTTCAAATTCCAAGAACGAGGAGGTATCAAAGAAAAGAAAAAGATCTCACAGCAAAACTCCCATTGCTGGTGAGAAGCCGATAAGGAAGCCAAGGAAGCTTTCTCACACCAACTCATCGGCGCAACCCACTGAATCAAACCTTCAGGGCGCAACCCTTGTGGAAGAAATAGCCGCTACTATCCAGACAGTAGATCCCGAGCCATTGGCGGCAACAACAGGTGAACAGTTATTTGCCAATGCTGAAGGCTCTGGTGAGTCGGCTGCCTGTTTGGAGCCAATCGCTACATCTCCTGCACGGGAACCCACACCCATAAGGGATCCATCTCCCAACAGGGTACCAACCCCTATTCAGAATCCCTCTCCGATACAGGCTCCCACACCTGTAGAGGAAACCTTGCATACAGTAGACCCATATACTGTACACAGCCCCTCTCCAGACTCTATAATCAACAAAACTCTACTGTCAGTTCAAATTGAAGAAGCCTATGAATGCTTTGTTCAATGGAAATCCTACAGAGTCACTTCGTACGACATTTTGTACAACTCGAGCGAGTGGAGAGAAGAAGAATTATTTGTTCTGAAGGTAACTGATTCTCAAAACATTGAAGTCCTAATTCAATAGGATAACCTATGTTGCAAGGAGCTGATTTCGAGCTATTTCATGGATAAAGCTGATGCTCGAAAGAAAAGAAAATCGATATCCGAGGAAACAATTCCTATCACTCCCAAATCAGACCACGACTCTGACGATGACGACGACGCCTTTCAGGCTGGTCTGAGAATGAGCCGTGAAGAAACAAGAGAACAGGAGTTTTCACGGATGCAACAACAGGGAGAAGGGACATCGAGCCAACAACAGTCCCCTCCCAGACAGCACGAAACCACTCAAGACAAGGAGGATTCAGTCCCTCCTGTCGTAGAAGAAACAACAGTTTCACAACAGGCATATGAGCCTGTCGCCGCGCAACCAGTCGACCAATCCCACGCCATCCCATATGAGGAATCAGTCCCTCTGCCGGAGCAGGCGGAAGCTG
Source organism: Orobanche coerulescens (assembly GCA_033398695.1). NCBI lineage: Eukaryota > Viridiplantae > Streptophyta > Magnoliopsida > Lamiales > Orobanchaceae > Orobanche > Orobanche coerulescens. The sequence goes on from CM065805.1 coordinate 117,853,766, forward strand.
AGAGACAATAGGAGGATTCAGTCCCTCCTGTACCTATGTCTACAGAATCAAATCTGAAACAGGAGGAATCAGTCCCCCTATTGCCGAGCCCACATCTAATGCCCCCGCATCATCTCCTGTAGTGGAATCCGACGATGGTTTTCTACCTGAGGGTAGACCACTAGAGCCGCACACCCATGTGGCTTTGAGACAGTTTAATGGAGATGAAGATCTAGCAAAGCCCAACTCTACCAGAATAGAAGCAAGGAACGAGCAACTTCATGCTCTTGGCCGCCAAACAGTTTTCCTACAGGACGCTGTCAACCCTGCACACTATTGAGAAATAGCTTAACTGGTTGTGCGAGACTGCTATTGACGAAATGACTGGTGTCAAGCGAGAAATCTCCAAAGTGGAAGAAGCCTTCTCCATTTTGCCCAGTGTCTTAAGGCAAGCTCTCAACCAACTCCAACAGCGCCAGGAGCAGATCCTTAAGGAAGAACAGGCCAAGCTCCGCATCTCTGAAGCCCAAACTGTATCTGCCCTATGGGAAACAGGCTCCCAGCTTAGAGGACATGATCAAAAGATAGATGATATGTCATTGGTGCTTCGATCCTTGGTAGAAAACTTTTCAAGTATGGAGACCAAACAGGATAACGCCATGAAAATCCTGGAGCGCTTAGATGAAAAAGTTTCTTACCTTGATGAGGCCAAAAAGGGGGAAGAGTCACGGGAAGCTGCTAGACAATGGAGATTGGAGAAAGAAAAAGAATTTGATGTTGTACTAGAAGACAGCGTCATCGCTGCAATAAATCGACTGGCTGCACCTACACGATCATACAAAGTATCTGGTTCTCGCCCTGAGTTCCACGATCCCAATTTCCCATGGAAAAACAATGTGCAAAAGCCTTCGAAAATCCGTCTGCCTACCAACCGTCATCCAACATCAGATGAAGTGAAGCAATGGAGGTAAAATGAACTGATGAGGTATTTTGTCAAGCTCATCAGGGAGTCCGCCATCTTGAACAAATGCAGAACATTGGCAGAAGCTCGCAAAGAATTTGCCAAAATGCTTGAACAAGGAATGCTCCCTCTGCAGATTTTAATGAAGTCAAGGCGTCGGAAAGGAGATCGGCTCACTCACCCGGATGACTGGATTCTTGCCTTCGACCAATCGGCTGAAGGAAAAGCGATCTATTTAGATTGAGGCAATGATTCATTGGAACACTAGTGGAGAGGAACCGAAAATGATCCCGACAAAATACCTTGGAGACATGCTCACTACAGGAGTTAGCTAGGAGGATCCTTTCAGCAAATTTTAGAAACAGCAAAAAAAAACAAAATTCTGTATCTTTATTTCTGCTGTCCTTGTAATCTTTGCCCCTTAATCAATAAAATCTATTTTTTTTGTCTTGAAAGATTAAAACTCGTAATCTACTAATATGATTGCTGTTTGATTACAATTTTAATTGATTTGCTGCAAACTAACAAGTAAAAACTTATTTAGTATACAAAGCTGTAAGAACTTGTCTGCGAACAGTATAGGTTAAGTTGTATTTTACACTAGACTACACTGTAAGATTGTGCCTGCGCGCCAATCATAAGTTTAAGTTGTAATACACTCTCCTGTTAGATGATATCATTTTAGAACTTGCCTGCGAGCAGTTCATATTTTTAGACTAATTGCTGAAGACCAGAACATTCAACAGAAGACTAAGAAGAAAGCCTCTCCAATTTTAGAACGGACTATTAGCTCAACGGATCTATTCCAAAGGCTACATATACCCCGAAGTTTGAAGATCAGAATAGAAGACCAACAACGAGATATACAAACGATATTCAAACGATCTATCGACTGAATATTCACTATCATCAGATCAAGCTTACAAGAGCAAGTATATTTCTTCTAGTATCACTCATATCTGAAAAGAATAAATATACTCACTCAACAAGAACAGCCATCATCAGCTCAAGAACTTCATATTCAAGTTGTTGTTCTAACCCGGTTACTTTACTTTTTACCTCGAGTAAAAACCTAGTTCTGTGTGAACTAAAGAAGATGTTCCGACCTGTGTGGGACGAATAGGATGAAGCTTTGGAACTGTGTGTGAAGAAGCAAGTCAAGAGTTAGCTTTGACCAATCTATGTGAACAGTTGAAAGTGACAGTCTTTGTATCAATCTGTGTGAACGATACAAGGATAGGTTTGATTATAGACACATAGTTGTGTACGTAGTGTTTATAATAAATATTTTCACTCATGTGTGGAGGACCAGTGGACGTAGAGGGGTTTACCTCGAACCACTTTAAATATCGTGTTATTTACCTTTTGCACTTATAGTTTTCATTACTGTGATTATTTTATAAGTATATATTGCAAACCCTGTACGCACCAAGCAAACAGGAGAAAACCTAGCTGCTCTATTTATAGCAACTTACTTTAACAAGACTTCCGCTACGTACTCTAATTTTTAAATCGTACAGCTTGTTGCTTAAACATTTTCCAAGCTGTATTTTGTATACTTAGTGGCCAACACAACAAGAATTATAAGGACAATCTAAGGAGGAATCAGAAGGCAGGCAACTGGAAAGTGGATGTTATAACTGCCACAAAACCGGGCACATACAATTTGACTGCCCGAATCTCAAGAAGGATGAAGACAAGAAAAATGTGGGCAGAAAGTAGGACAAAAGGAAAGCTCTCGTAATCGACGATCAAACTGAAGAAAGAGTAGAATCAAGTGGTGGATTCTTCTCTGATGTTAATGATGAATACAGCTGTCTGATGTCCAATCTAGTTGATGAAGAGGTAACTTCCAAACCTCAAACTACATAGGGTTGTAGCTCTGACATGTCCGAAGATATGAATCTTCATGAATCTGTAAATCAATTACTACAAGATTTTGAAACCCTTAAATCTGCTCACCAGACTGTCACAGCCGAGAATGTGCAGCTAAAGAATGAGAAAGTCCAGCTGAAAAATGATTTTGACAAGCTCAGGCAAGAGTCAGCAAAATTTCAAAATATTATAGCTGAGCTTGAAAACGATCTGAAAACACTTTGAAAAACTCAGCTGAAAATACTACAGCTGAGATCCATAGGCTGACTGTTTTAAATAGTGAAAAATCAGCTGCACTCGCTCATGTCAAAACTGAGGTATCCAAGTTGAAAGAGTTGAATAGTACACAAGCTAAAGAGATAACATCTCTAAAGGCATCTATAACCTTGGATGAGTTATGTATTAACAAAAGGCCACTTTATTCCAGATCAGGCCTTAGATATGATCCCAACAGTCCCTCTAGTTCAAAAACTACTTTCAGTAAGGGAGAAACAATTGTCCAGACTGCTGAGCCTATATACCAACCCGTATTTCAAAATAGGCAGCAGCCAAGTCAAAGGTTTAGGCAGCAGCCAAGGTATACTAGGCAGCCACCTCGATAAGAGACTAGGCAATGGCTAAGGAAGAAGCATCAGTCAAGATACTATGCCAATTATTACCAAAGACTCCCTAAAAACAGATTTCAAAATGGGAGAGGTAAATGGAAACCTCAAGGTTATCCAAATTTTCAAAATGAACGGGTGTGGAGACCACAGATGTAACCTTTGGAGATAGTTCTAGAGGTCAAACAAAAGGATTTGAAGAGCTGCACGGAGGAAAAATAACCATATCCAAAGTACACTATGTAAAATGGCTCAAATATAACCTGTTGAGCATAAGCCAATTTTGTGATGAGAAGAACCTAGTAGTCTTCACCATTTGGAAATGCATGGTGATTGATATCTTATCTGGAGAAGTGAAGCTACACGGATTCAGAAGGAGAGATGTCTACATGATAGATTGGAACACAGGCGCTCCAAACACCTGTTTTCTATCTAAGACAATTGCTGAAAATGGATGGCTATGGCACAAGAGATTATGTCATCTAAACTTCAAATCCATCAATAAGATAAGCTCTCCAAAGCTGGTCAGAGGACTTCCAAAATAAGTATTCAAGAAAGAAGCTCTCTCTGATGCATGTCAGAAAGGGAAGCAGACCAGAGCATCATTCAAACCAGTTCAGCCTACCACTCTCACCACCAGAATTTTGGATCCACTCCATATGCCTCTCTATGGCCCCATCAAGCCAAGGACATTGAGTGGAAGGAAGCATGCTCTAGTAGTAGTAGATGACTACTCAAGATATACATGGGTTGTTTTTCTCTATAAAAAGAGTGAAACACTAACAAAGCTACCTGGGCTGCTAAGGAAAATCCAGAATGAGAACTCCCTCTCAATCATCAAGATCAAATCAGACAGAGGTGGAGAATTTCTCAATAAGGCAATCACTGAGTACAATGATCAGAATAGAATCCAGCATGAAGTATCTGCATCCAGAACTCCACAGCAGAATGGTGTTGCTGGAAGAAGGAACAGAACCTTGAAGAAGTTGCCAGGTCCATGATTGCAGAAGCTGACCTGCCAAAGAGGTTCTGGGCTGAAGTTGTCAACACAGCATGCCATACTCGGAACAGGAGTATGATTATAGGGAGACATGGCAAAACTCCCTATGAGGTTTGGAATGGCAGAACACCAACTGTTGCATATTTTCATATATTTGGTTGTAAGTGTTTCATCCACAACAATGGTAAAACCCAACTGGATACCTTTGATGCTAAAACTTATGATGGTCTCTTTATGTGATACTCACAAATAAGTAAGGCATACAGAGTATTTAACAAAAAAACCTTAGTTGTGGAAGAAACACCTCATGTTGTGTTTGATGAGTCTACTATTAAGTACAAGAAACAGGTGGAATTAATTGAGAATAAGCTCAAAACCTCCACCCTGGAAGAAGTCATCATTAATGATACAGGAATGATGGACTCCTCTGAAGATCCAACTGCAGATCAGACAGGAACTGCAGATTAGACAGGAGACCCAACTGCAGATCCAACCGTACTTGAGCCAATTGTAGCTGATAAAGACCCATCTGCAGAATAGACAGGATTTGCACCTGCAGATGACAAGACCGTAGCTGATCCAGTTGCAGATCAAGAAGTTCAAAACCAAGCTGATGCAGAGAGAGATAAAGTCTACCAAAGCAACTCAACAGGGGGAACAAACCCTGAAGAAGATATCCCTAAATGGATTAGAGATCAGCCCATCCAATAGATCATTGGAAACATATCTGATGGAGTCAAGACCAGGCAATCTAAAGAACCTGTAGGAATGGCAATGTTCTCTTGTTTCATGTCTCAGATGGAACCTAAAACAACTGAACAAGCACTGGAGGACTACTCATGGATAATTGCAATGCAATAAGAGCTCAACCAGATGGAGAGAAACAATGTCTGGGAACTAACAGGCAGACCAGATCACAAGAAAATAATTGGTACCAAATGGGTGTACAAGAACAAGTGTGATGAAGATGGAGTTGTTGTTAGGAATAAGGCCAGACTAGTTGCTAAAGGATATGCACAATGCGAAGGAATAGATTTTGATGCAACATATGCACTTGTTGCAAGATTGGAAGCCATCAGACTATTCCTTGCATATGCAGCATTCAAAGATTTTGAAGTCTACCAAATAGATGTAAAAAGTGCCTTTCTTAATGGGATCATAGAAGAAGAAGTCTATGTGGAGCAACCCCCTGGATTTGTCAAATGAGACAAAGTTTACAAACTTTTAAAAGCTCTATATGGACTCATGCAGGCACCAAGAGCATGGTATGAAACATTATCTGTGTTTCTTGAAAAGAACGGTTTCAGCAAAGGAAAGGTAGACAAGACCCTATTCAGAGTAGAACATGAAAACCACATATTATTAGTTCAAATATATGTGGATGACATCATATTTGGCTCAACCAACCTGTAGCTATGTGAGAAGTTCTAAAATCTCATGCAAGGAGAATTTGAGATGAGTATGATGGGCAAACTAACCTTCTTTCTTGGTTTGCAAGTCAAGTAGATGAAAAATGGAATTTTCATCAATCAAGCTAAATACACAAAAGATATAATCAAGAGATTTGGATTGGACTCAGCCAAAACACTAAGAACTCCAATGAGCACAAGCCTACACCTAGATGCAGATGAAGGAGGCATATCAGTGGATCCAAACCACTATAGAGGACTTATTGGATCACTCCTTTACCTAACATTAAGTAGACCAAATATATCATATGCAGTAGGAGTATGTGCAAGATTTCAATCCAAACCAAAGCAGTCTCACCACGAAGCAACTAAGAGGATTATCAGATACCTTAAGTGTACAATCAATGTTGGACTATGGTGTCCTAAGGACAACAACTTTGAGCTATTGGGATACTCGGATTCAGACTTTGCAGGATGTAAGATTGACAGGAAAAGCACCAGTGGAACATTCCAATTCCTTGGAACCCGACTTATTTATTGGTTCAGTAAAAAGCAGGTATCCAACTCAATATCAACAACAGAGTCTGAATACCTAGCTGCAAGCAGCTGTTGTGCTCAAATTCTATGGACCAGACAACAGCTAAGGGACTACAACATCACAGCAAATGAAGTCCCAATATGGTGCGACAACAATAGTGCAATTATAATAACCAACAGTCCAGTATTGCACTCAAGGACAAAGCACATAGACGTCAAACATCATTTCATCAGAGATCATGTGCTTAACAAGAGACTCAGAGTAGAAAGAGTCAGCACAGAATATCAAATTGCTGACATATTCACTAAACCTTTACTAGAAGAAAGGTTTTTGGAGCTAAGCAGGGGAATTGGGCTACTAGATTGGGAATCTAGTACAGACGAGAAAGCTACCTGATGTGAAGTCCAGGCGCCGGAAAGTAACCTGATGCAGAAAGCTACCTGATGTGGAGACCAGACAGGAAAGCTACCTGATGCAGAAAAGCTACCTGATGCAAAAAGCTACCTGATGTGGAGACCAGACAAGAAAGCTACCTGATCAGACCAGACAAGGAAAAGTTAGCTGACGTCAACCACAGGCGAAACAACTTACCTGATGCAGAGCAGACAAGAAGTCAATCAGTCAACCAGCTAAGTTCTAATTCTTATACCGACTTAATTATTATATTACACGTGGACAAACACATGATCACACTACCTCCACGACGTCCAATCAAATTCAACCGTCATTTTAACTTCTCAAAAATTGGACCACCACATATTTATTTTATTATTAAATTCAAAGCGTCCTTTCAAATAGATATATAAGACGGTCGAAATCATTTCACAAAAACTTTATCATCTTCAATCTTACGAACCCTAATTTTCCAAAAGCAGAAAAATCTTTGAATATACACTACACTCAAGCGAAAAATTCTTTTTGCATAAATGGAATCTTATTTCAAAGGTGTCAATCTCAAGCTGGTGAAAGACCAGATTATTTTCAGCATTGTTGTCGATTTTGAAGGGTTACTGGCAACAAACAACTCGGGGGAAATGGCGTATGTGATCCGAATGATGAAGAAAAATGGTATCTACCATTTTTTGGATATTTCTCCGAAACATCTTTTCAAGGAAGCTGTAATATGCTTCTACAGGGTGGCTCAAGTGACCGAACACTGTATCTCAAGCTCTATTCTCGGAGAAGAAGTCAACATCACCCCTAAAACCATAGCTGATGCGTTCCAGATGGAGAACAGGGGCATCGCCGTCGAATCCCTGAAACGAAACCCAACCGAGACTTGGTATGATATTAAGCTACCCAAGGAGCCATCTAAGGTCAAACTCACGGTGAAGAAAAATGACCTTAAAAACGAATACAGATATGTCCTGTGTTGGGATTCCGAAAATAAAACGAAATACGCAGTGGAAATAAATACGAATCTCAAACAGAATCGATCAAGTAACGTATATACAAAAAGAAATACAAAGATAAAGATTCATACCCTTGAAGCCTTTGAAATAAATCTTCGTAAAGTATAGACGATGATCACGATCCCGTCCCGAACACGAAATCCCTTCGTTCCAAGCACCGAAAATTCGAAGCCTCTACTTCACACGCGTCGGAAGTTGCCCGGAAAAATCTACAACACTCCGTTCTATGAAGAACACGGCTAGGAAGTGTTGTAGGAATTTTTTTTCTCTCTTAATTTTTCTTACTTCTTTTCACCTCAAAGATGAACAAAATGAAGAAGGAAAATGTTTCTCTCTCTCCTCACTTAAACTCACGGCAGGCAGCTCTTAATTTGCCAAGATGTTCTCACTTTGCAAGTGTGTGTGTGTGTGTAGTAGTTGTTATAATGTGTTGTTTATATATTATCTCAAACATATAATACAAATCATATAATTGAGATAAAATGTCAACACATAATAACAAAAATACAACTAACACATACACATGCATGGAAATGATTCCATGTGATGTGGGGAGAGGGAGGGCAGCCCATGGTGGAAGTTTCCTAGAAAACGAGCCGAGTCACTCGGCTCGTGTATCGGACGTTCGTCAAACGACTCCGTTAAATACACTCCGTTTAATCACCAATGTATTTATATTAATTAATTAATCTAATTAATTAATAATATCAAATACAAATATATTTCTCTAAGAAATATAATTTATGAATTAAATTAATCACCCGGTAACTTAATTTTAATTCATAAGACCGCTATTTTGATTTATCTAATAAATCATAATTAGATATCCAATATCTAATATTTATAGAGAGATAATAAATTCACATTTATCCGTCAACACTCCTGATGCGCGACTCCGTAGGTCCGTCTCAGCCGGCATTGGGAGGAACCAATGAGTGCGGGCAGCACTTAGCCAGCCTAGCGGGCCGCACTGTAAACCCCGACTGAGAACGAATGAAGGGATCATTCTAGATCCATTATGTCGTGAATACTATATACGTATAGACCCTTTATCAGATGTCCCGGTCAAGTCTTCGGGTCATGGTAAAGTCAAACCCTACTATTGACTAGACTCTATACATGTGTTAATGCAAATCAAGACCGACTGATTAATAGTGTATCTAATACGACTATATCAGAATGCTTTGGCCAAAGACTCATGATCTTATTTGTCATTAACCGTATAGGACATACGCCTGCTCACTAACAGGAGATAAAATCCTTTCTTGGCATACAGTAAAGACTGCTACCTGCCCGTATAGTCCGCATTTCGAGGTCGACTCAGCAATTAAGCAAATGAGTCTAACTACTCTAATGACAAACTAAACGTCACAGGCACATATTCTACTGAATCCTCAAGTCAAAGGTCCACATACACTATCACAACCTTTTGATTCGTCATCGACTCTTCGAGAGTGAATACCGTGTGACTGAATCGAGTATGAGTCGTGTTCGAGTATACCGGTCCCACCAATATACTTTATAACTATGCTATCAAGACGTGCACACGTCCTAGCATCAGTTATACAAGTCTTATTAAAACTTAATGCCCATTTAAGTTTATTGACTTGCGAACGATTTTCGTAAATAAACTTTAAACACTTCCAGTGCATTTTCTCTTATCCCATAACGAGAATGGAATGTTCAGTTTATTTACATGGACTTCACTTCAATGTTTACCAAGTCAAGAATGCAATTGAAATACAATAAATAGTGAATGAATCGAATTGCCTTTTTATTATTTATTCCATAATTACAAGTACAATGCCCCTACTCTCTCATCCCCTGAGTGGCATTCGAGGGCATATTCCTAACAATCTCCCACTTGCACTCAATGCCACACATCATGATATCCAATACCCATGTTCTTCAGATATCTTTCCAAGACAGCCTGAGATAATGGCTTAGTCAGCGGGTCAGAGACATTGTCTTCTGAGTCTACTCTTTCCAATGAAACATATCCTTTTTCCACCATCTCTCGAACGATGTGGTACTTTTTCTCTATATGCTTGGTGTTGTGGTGAGCCCTCGGCTCCTTGGCTTGGGCGACAGCTCCATCATTATCACAGAATAGTGATATAGGCAACTCCGCGTTAGGCACCACTTGAAGTTCTTGTATAAACTTCTGCATCCAAAATGCTTCTTTGCTAGCCTCTGAGGCGGCTTGATACTCTTGGCGGAGTGGAATCTGCAGTAGCGGTTTGCTTGGAGCTTCTCCAAGATACCGCTCCTCTATTGAGAGTAAATAAATACCCGGATGTCGACTTAGAGTCGTCATTGTCTCCTTGAAAATCAGAATCGGTGAATCCAATCACCTTCAGTTCTCCACCACCATAAGTAAGAACTAAATCTCTAGTTCTTCTTAAGTACTTAAGAATGTTCTTTACGGCAGTCCAATCTTCCCTTCCCGGGTTTGCTTGAAATCGACTTACCATACTCACAGCGTAGGCTAGGTCTGGTCTCGTACACAACATAGCGTACATGAGGCTACCCACTGCCGAGGCATAGGGTACCTTACTCATCTCTCTCTTGTCTTCCTCACTTTGAGGACACATTTTCGTGGTGAGATGAATTCCATGTCGCATGGGAAGGAACCCTCTTTTAGATTCATCCATCTTGAATCTTCTCAGGATTTTATCGATATAAAGGGCTTGGGAAAGTCCTATCATTCTTCACGGTCTCTCTCTGTAAAGACGGATCCCTAGAATATAGGAAGCTTCTCCCAAGTCTTTCATGGAGAACGTTTTAGAAAGCCAAGCTTTCACAAAGGTCTTTGAGCATTGCTATGTTATTTCCTATAAGTAGAATATCATCTACATATAGTACTAAGAACGCAATGTTGCTCCCACCGATCTTTTTGTAAACACACGGTTCCTCCTCATTTCGCTCAAGTCAAAGTCCTTAATCGCTTCACAAATCGAAGGTTCCAACTCCGAGAAGCTTGCTTGGACCATAAATGGCTCGTTACGGCTTACACACTTTATGAATATTAGCTTTGGACACAAAACCTTTAGCCGTTCCATATAGATTTCCTCCTCGAGGTATCCATTTAGAAAAGCCGTTTTGACATCCATTTGCCATATTTCATAATCATAATAGGCGAGAATGGAAAGCATCATGCGAATCGACTTTATCATAGCTACGGGCGAGAAGGTATCATGATAATCGATTCCTTCCTTTGGTATAACCCTTTGCCACAAGCCCGGCCTTATAGGCATCAACCTTGCCATCCCCATCGGTTTTTCTTATAGATCCATTTATTTCCAATAGTCCTCATGCCACTTGGAAGATCTACTAGAGTCCAGACTGATTGGTATGCATCGAGTCTATCTCGCTTCCATTGCTTCTTGCCATTTATCGAGTCTACATCCACTATCGCTTGGTCATAGGTGACAGGTCGTTTTCACTGCTATCGGGTGTGTCGTGGAGACCCCGTTCCTCGACATGTGTATAGCCATACCTCTCAGGTAAGTGAGATACCCTATCAGACCTTCGAAGTGGAGGTTGTGTTACAATAGGTTCGGTTCTTGATCCCTGATCAGATGTCTCCTTAGGAGTTTCATTATGCTCTTCCAAAGAGATATTTCTACCCGAGCCACCTTCCTGAATGAATTCATCCTCAAGGAAGTGCGCTTGTAATGCCACAACGACCCTATGGTCTTCTGGCATGTAGAATAGATAACCCATCGAGTCCTCTGGGTATCCTATGAAACGTCCTTTTATGGACCTCGCTTCCAGTTTGTCCACCTTAGCCTTTTTGACATAGGCTGGACATCCCCAAATCCTTATGTGATTAAGGCTTGGTTTCTTACCCTTCCACATCTCATGCGGAGTGATAGGAACAGATTTGGAAGGACATCTATTTAGGATATAGGCAGCGGTTAGTAAGGCATACCCCCACAGGTAAATAGGTAAATCAGTGTAATTTAACATGGAGCGAACCATGTCCAACAAAGTCCGATTTCTCCTTTCTTAAACACCATTTAACTGTGGGGTTCCTGGAGGCGTGAATTGTGAAACTATTCCATGTTCCTTAAGGAACTCATCAAACTCAGTGCTCATATATTCGCCACCTCGGTCCGACCAAGTGCTTTGATATGACATCCAGTTTGTTTTTCAACTAGGGCCTTAAATTCTTTGAATTTAGCAAAGGCTTGATTTATGTTTCATTAAGTACACAATCCCATACCTAGTATGATCATCTGTGAACGTTATGAAATATTGATATCCGTCTCGGGCTACTTCTAAAGCACCACAAACATCGGTATGCACCAATCCAAGTTTATCGGCACTTTCAAAAGTCCCCTGTGGAGGGAACTTAGTCATTTTGCCTCTAAGGCAAGATTCACAAGTTGGATAGGGTTCTACACCCAATGGACTTAAAAGTCCATCTTTTCCATTTTCTCGAACCTTGGTCCGACCAACATGACCAAGTCTAAGGTGCCATTTAAGAGCTTGATTAGTATCTTGCCTACCACGTTTCCTAGTTATAGTGTTCACCTTTGTTTTATTTTGCATGTTCGGATGATATAAACCATTCAACAATGTAGTGTTCCAACCAATTTATTTCGAAAATAAATTTTACAACCGCCATTGCCAATGAAGAAACAAAATCCTTTCCGGTCCAAGACTGGAATGGATACAATGTTTTTATGCCCCTTGGGCAAAACAAGTACTTCATCTAATGTCAAAATAAAACCGATTCTAAACCCGGAAGGATTGATCCAATATCGGTTGCCTCGACACTTTGTCCGCTTCCAACAGTGATCATTATTTCCGACTTCAAGTTTTCTACTTGCCCAGATCCCGATTCATAGTACAAATGTGAGAAGTGGCACCGAATCCGTAATCCATGAAGTAGAATATACAAGAGCGAACAATTAATTTCAAAACAAAAAGTTCCGTACTGATGCGCCATTAATCTTGGGACAAGTCCTTCGCCAAAGGGCCCACCACCGCATTCAAGGCATTTGTCCGTAGGTTTTGGACCGCCTACCTTTTGAACCTTTCTGCCTTGCCCTTTCCTTTTGCACCCTTTCTTGGGTTTGTCCGCTCGTAGGTCTTTTCTTCTTGTTCTTAGACCTCTTAGGCCCATAAGAAATCACAAGAGCGGCCTCTCTCGGTTTAGTCTTCATGTTAGATGCGCCGTCACCGCTTATTCATTAGCCCGGCTAATGTGCATGTAATTTCATTACAGTTGAAATTCATTACAAACGGCGTGAAAGAGTCAGGTAGAGATTGAAGGATGAGATCAATTTGAAGGGATAAATCCATATTAAAGTTGAGCACCTCGAGCCTCTCAATCATAGAGATCATCTTGAGGACGTGGTCTCCCACTTTCTCCCCTTCTTTCATCCTAGCACCGAACAACTGCTTTGATATCTCATATCTAGCAGTCCTACTGTGCTCTCCATAAAGTTCGGTCAAGTGTGCAAGAATCGCCTAGCGAAGTCATTTTCTCGTGCGCTCTCTGCAGCTCATTAGTCATTGAGCCCATCATAAAACCACGGACTAGCACATCATCCTTGACCCATTTTTCATGGACGTCAATGTCTTCCTGATTACCCCTAGTCCGGATTGGAGTCGGTGGAATGTCCGCCTCCAAGACGTATCCCGAGACTCCATACCGAGTACAATCATCGATTCCGCAACCACCAACAAAGTTAGGGCCAGTTAGGAGATTCTTTTCAAGTAGTATTGCAAGTGGGTTTTTAGCCATTTTAGAGAGATTCAATTTCGTTTTCTGCAAATATTTAGACAAGATTAAATTAGTGACTTGTTTAATTATGTCCGAGTATAGAACTTAAGGGCTTGTATAATTCTTGTCTCGGCTCCCACTAATTTTATCTAATTATACACTCCCATGTTATAATCCGTAAATCATGGTTAGATCGACTTCTTAGTGGTGATCAAGTTCTTTACAAATTTTAACAGACGCAACCTATCGGGTTTCTTGCCAATTAATTTCAGAAGTGGTGTCTAACACCAACCCATCTAACGGATGATTTGATCTTCTTTACCCCTAGTCTTCATGCCCTCAACCTATCGTGTTTCTTGGCAATCCAGACTATCTAAGTTGTTGACCATCAACATCTATCGGTTTGACTATTGAATCTCACCCGGCAACCTATCGTGTTTCTAGGGGCGAAATTTATCACCAACCGAAGGCATCTAATGCACTCAAGAATTTTTCAACCTTTACCAAATGTACTACCCCGATAACTCGGAAGCATAGCACACCACGGGTATCAATTTTCTACGAGTTTGATGGAGGGTAGGAAACCTCGTAACCTTTTTCAAACTTAGTCTGTTTGTAGTCGGGAGAATTTCGCGATTAATGTTACACTTTGCACATTAATTCAATTATACGCGTGTTTGTTGGTTTGTCAATCATTCAAAATGAAAAATGTAAAACAAGAACCTAGTTACTACCAACATATAGCTCATGGACCTAATTCTAAATCTTGGCAAGCGAATGACCCAATAAAAAAAACAGTCTTCGATTCTTCGTCTTCTCGGTCGGTTGTCTTCGGTCTTCTTCATACCCAAAATAATAATTACATCATTGAAAAATTGCATCCTATACAAGTTTTTCTAGTAAATATAAATAGGCTCAAAATGGCCTTTACAACCCAATCGAATCGAACAAATCAAAAAACTAAGTCCACGAGCTATATCACCATCACATAAGGATTCCATACAATATGTAATGGCAACGAAATTAAACAATTAATCTTAATATAAATTAATCAAATCAATTTAAAGTGGCATTAAAATTAAATAATCAAGTAATATATTAATCCAATCAATATAAAATTAATCTATTCAATTTTAATGGTATTAATCCAATTAATACTAATATTCGTCATTTTAATTCGTTCGAAGTAATCCGGCCAAAATAATATTCTCGTTTAATTTATTTCCCTTAACACAAAAATATTCCAAATATTAATTTAGTCAAATTAAAATCTAATATAAATTTTGGGAAATAATTACAACGAAATATAAACTTAAAACGGAGTCCCGGATAATTTGGTTTTAGGCCCAGCCCGCGGCCCGATTCAAAATCGGGCCAAAAACCCGAGGGCTGCCTGGCCGAGCCAAGCTTGCCAGCCTGGCCGAGTCCTGATCGGCAGCACGGCCGCCTCTCGGCCAAGCGTCGAGACATGGCCGAGCATGCTCGGCAACCTCGGGCAGTACCAGCAAAGGCCGCCAAAGACCACGCCGGCACCGTTTCGTTTTTCGGCCCGTTTCCAAAAACGTGATGCTACAACGAACAATTTAAAATCTACGACAAGATTCTAAATCATAATCATCATCCAAAAGCATTCAAAATGCACAAATAATCGTATATACGGAAACATTGACCTCGCTCCGATACCACTGTTGGGATTCCGAAAATAAAACAAAATACGCAGCGGAAATAAATACGAATCCCAAACAGGATCGATCAAGTAACGTATATACAAAAAAAAAATACATACAAAGATAAAGATTCATACCCTTGAAGCCTTTGAAATAAATCTTCGTAAAGTGTAGACGATGATCACGATCCCGTCCCGAACACGAAATCCCTTCGTTCCAAGCACCGAAAATTCGAAGCCTCTACTTCACACGCGTCGGAAGTTGCCCGGAAAAATCTACAACACTCTATTCTATGAAGAACACGGCTAGGAAGTGTTGTAGGAATTTTTTTTCTCTTAGTTTTTCTTACTTCTTTTCACCTCAAAGATGAACAAAATGAAGAAGGAAAATTTTTCTCTCTCTCCTCACTTAAACTCACGGCAGGCAGCTCTTAATTTGCCAAGATGTTCTCACTTTGCAAGTGTGTGTGTGTGTGTAGTAGTTGTTATAATGTGTTGTTTATATATTATCTCAAACATATAATACAAATCATATAATTGAGATAAAATGTCAACACATAATAACAAAAATACAACTAACACATGCACATGAACGAAAATGATTCCATGTGATGTGGGGAGAGGGAGGGCGGCCCATGGTGGAAGTTTCCTAGAAAACGAGCCGAGTCACTCGGCTCGTGTATCGGACGTTCACAAACGACTCGCTAAATACACTCCTTTAAAACACCAATGTATTTATATTAATTAATTAATCTAATTAATTAATAATATCAAATATAAAAATATTTCTCTAAGAAATATAATTTATGAATTAAATTAATCACCCGGTAACTTAATTTTAATTCATAAGAACGCTATTTTGATTTATCTAATAAATCATAATTAGATATCCAATATCTAATATTTATAGAGAGATAATAAATTCACATTTATCCGTCAACACTCCTGATGCGCGACTCCGTAGGTCCGTCTCACCGGCATTGGGAGGAACCAATGAGTGCGGGCAAGACTTAGCCGACTAGCGGGCCGCATTGTAAACCCCGATCGAGAACGAATGAAGGGATCATTCCGTAACCATTATGTCGTGAATACTATATACGTATAGACCCTTTATCGATGTCCCGGTCAAGTCTTGGTCACGGTAAAGTCAAACCCTACTATTGACTAGACTCTATACATGTGTTAATGCAAATCAAGACCGATTAATAGTGTATCTAATACGACTATATCGAATGCTTTGGCCAAAGACTCATGATCTTATTTGCCATTAATCGTATAGACATACGCCTTCTCACTAACAGAGATAAAATCCTTTCTTGGCATACAAGAAAGATCGCTACTGCCCGTATAGTCCGCACTTCGAGGTCGACTCGAATTAAGCAAATGAGTCTAACTACTCTAATGACAAACCAAACGTCACAGCACATCTTCTACCGAATCCTCAAGTCAAAGGTCCACATACACTATCACAACCTTTTGATTCGTCATCGACTCTTCGAGAGTGAATACCGTGTGATCAATCGAGTATGAGTCGTGTTCGAGTATCTTGGTCCCACCAATATACTTTATAACTATGCTATCAAGACGTGCACACGCCCTAGCATCGATTATACAAGTCTTATTAAAACTTAATGCCCATTTAAGTTTATTGACTTATAACGATTTTCGTAAATAAACTTTAAACACTTCCAGTGCATTTTCTCTTATCCCATAACGAGAATGGAATGTTCAGTTTATTTACATGGACTTCACTTCAATGTTTACCAAGTCAAGAATGCAATTGAAATACAATAAACAGTGAATGAATCGAATTGCCTTTTTATTATTTATTCCATAATTACAAGTACAATGCCCCTACTCTCTCATCCCCTGAGTGGCATTCGAGGGCATATTCCTAACATCCTGGACATAAACAACAAAATTGTCATGGGCATGGCAGGAAGCTATAACCAACTATCCTCCGCTAAATATGTCGTGATGGGAGCCCTTTTACAGCAGAAGAGGATTAACTGGCCTGACTACATATACGGGCAGTTAGTCCGA
Source organism: Orobanche coerulescens (assembly GCA_033398695.1). Classification (NCBI taxonomy): domain Eukaryota; kingdom Viridiplantae; phylum Streptophyta; class Magnoliopsida; order Lamiales; family Orobanchaceae; genus Orobanche; species Orobanche coerulescens. Next base: position 117,870,988 of record CM065805.1, read on the forward strand.
GAGGTCAACAAAGTGAGATGGGATGAGGAAGAGAAAAAATTCAGGCAGAAGTTGGCATATGGAACTCAAATAAGCTGGATCTTGGAGTTCTTGGAAAAGGCCAAAGGAAGGGCATACCCCATTCACCTAAGCAAGAGACTTGGTCATTTGGACCATGAAACCCTCAAGCATATCGGAGACAAGAGGGAAAATGCAGTTGAGAAAATCAAGGGAATGACATCTGGGACATCTGAGTACAGAGGACCTTCAGACACTGAATCAGAGAAGTCAGATGCAGCTGCAGCTGAGACTTCTCAAAAGTCACCTACACATGAAAAGCTACCTGCAGATGACACTGACTCGGACAACATTCCACTGTCAAATATATTTAAGAGGAAGTCACCTGAAGCAGAAGAAGTAGTCCACATCACTTCTTCACCAGATCAGTCCCAAAAGAGACCAAGAGGATTGATGGACTATCCTTCAGATGAAGAACAAGAGGTGCAGCCTCCCTCATCACCTGTAACTGCCCATACCGAGGATCATCCAGATCAACCCGATCTGATGGCTCAAGTAATTCCACTTCTGACCCTTCCAAGCATGACTAAGGAGGAAGAGGCAGAATTGTTAATCAACATACCAGAAGCAGGATATTCTCTCAACCTTAAGGAGAATAATCCTCTGAACTTGACAACCGATCAACTCACTCTGGTAAAGCAACAATCTTTAAAAATTTTGTTTGTCAATATTTATGAGGAGTGGAAGGACTTGAAATCACTTCCCTTCACTCAACTACAAGAATTTGTTGAGAGAAGTACCTAGGAACATCCCCATGCTATGGAGCAACTTCTCATGCTCTTCTATCATGAGACAGATATTATTTTAATGCTCCAGGAGAACTGGTTCATATCCAGTTTTAAAGAGAATATGAACCAGTTCGTCCGCCATATTATGAAGGGTGTTTTAGCCGGGAAAACCCTCGGAGAAGAAGGGAAAGTTGAGGAGAGAGGAAGAAAAGAAAGAGAAATAAGAATAGTAGAAGTTGAAAAATAAGATTCTATAAGAGGAGAAGGAGGTGAAAGAGTTGAAGAGGAACAAGAGGTAGAAGTCGAAAAAGAAGAAGTTGTTGAAGTTGAAAAAGAAAAGATGGAGGAAATAGAACAAGAAGAAGTCAAAGAAAAAGAAGAAGTAGAAAAAGAAGAAATCGAAGAAAAATAAGAAGGAGAAAAGGAGGAGGAAGAGAGAAAAGAAGATGATGCTGATGAGAATGGATCACCTGATCAAGCTTCTATCTCCCATCAGCCCTCCGAAGATGACAAATCGGGCACCCCTAACAAGACCCCTTATGATCAGAAGCCTGCAGATAGGAGCCTAACATTCGAAAAATCAACTGCAAGAAGATCAGCTGCAGTGGAAGACTCAGGTGAAACCCCACAACAGACAATACCTGAAGTTTCACTCTCACCTGCAGTCACTAAGTTGATCAGACGCTTAGTGGAAGAAACAATTGCCAAGCTTCTGGCAACTGAAGTCAAACCCGACCTAATATCTCTTAATGAAAAAATGGACACTTTTCTGAAGACAAAGGACCCTTCCCCACCACCAACTAACTCCTGAATGCCCTTTGGCATGTCTGATTTTATGGCCTCGGTGGATCAGCAGCTAGCTACCCTTATTGATGCTGGCAAAAAGGGGGAAGAGAGAGGAAAGAGGGAAGAGATAAGCAGAGAACATATCCGGCAGGGGGAAGTTAGTGTGGAGGAAGTCAGAGAGGAAGTAAGAACAAAGAAGAGGCAAGAACCTCTTTTGATTCAGGCTGAAACGTCTCACCTCAAGAGAAAAGATCAAGCTAGATCATCAGATGACCAACCTGCAGCCAAAAAGAGAAGGACCAGACAAGAGCCGGAGGAGAGATATCAATGGGAGGGAAAGCAGCTTTGGCTTGTTGAAGAATTCTTACCTGCTGAGGCAGCCCTAATGTGGGAAGGAGTAAAGAAGCAATTTATAGAGAAATATTAGCTCTGGGAATTGCTTCAAGACAAATATTGCTCCCCACAGTAAACGTTCATCAACTTCATGTCTTCAACTTGGCCAAAACTCTGGGCAGTCCTGAAAAAATATGCAAGAAAATTCAATGCATATCCCATGATTCCCAGTTTCAGACCTGAAGAAGCGCCCACTCTGATGAATAATGAACTGGATGAACTGGCCCTTCAAGAAGAAATCAAGGCACTATGTGTTGAGAATAATTTCTTATCTGCTGAGGAACAACAATTTGCTTTTGGATAATCAAAAGGAAATATGGGTTAGCCCCAGTCTCTAAGAAGCCAATTAGTGCCAATCCACTAAGGTCTCTCCCTCCAGCTAAGCAGAAGATCAGAAGAGGGAGAGGAAGAGGAAGATAGAATAATTTTCTGTAATTTTTACTTGTAATTTTATTTTGTAATTTACTTGTAATTTTTGCATTACCTGTAATTTTTGAAATACTTGTAATTTTATTTTGTTTCATTCAACAGCACAGTAATGTAAACATCAAATAAAAATCTATAACAGTCACTTGAATGACAACCACTAGTTGTCTCAAAACATACTGAGTTTTATTGTGTCTTGCACTTTATTTTGTGCAGACTTGTCTTACATTTGAAATGCTTTAGTTTTGCCATCATCAAAATAGGGAGAATTTGTTAGGAATACTTGTTAGATTTTGATGATGTCATCCCTGTATTAATTAATTATTCAAGTGTATGTTTTAAGTACTTGGCAACTTGTAAATAAGAACCAAATAAGTGTCTTTTATAGGCCTTTAAATTTAGGCTAAATCTTGATCAAATGTTTATCAGTAGAAAATCGATTGAGTATAGAACTGCCGTTTATCAGAGAAGTTTTCAGGCAAGTTCATTTTAGAGAAGTTTTGGTCAACAAAAATATCAGAGAGGTTTGACCAAAACCTAGATGCAGTCAAGATTCTGAAGAAGGAGCTACATCAGACAAGTTTTGATCAGGCGAGTTCTGGTCAACACAAACATCAGCTGAAGTTTGACCATCAGATCAGAGAATATTCATTAGGTCAGAGAACTTCAGATCAGAGGACTTCATCTCAGAGAACTTCATATCAGAGGACTTTATCTCAGAGAACTCTAGAGCAGAGAACTTCATCTCAGAGAAGTCCAGAACAATGATGTTGAGATCAGAGAACTTTATCTCAGAGAAGTCCATAGCAGAGAACTTTATCTCAGAGAAGTCCAGAGGAGAGAACTTTATCTCAGAGAACTTCTACCAAGATACATCAGAGAAGTTTACATTAGAGAAAGTTGACTGCACATCAGATAAATTTGACCAAGATATATCAGACAAGTTCTCAGTCAAGAAATATCAGCCAAGTTCAAGATACTCAGTCCATGTCAGCAAGAGTTGAAAGTCAAAATCACGGAAAGCCACTTGCAAGACGTGAGGAGACAAACTGGAAAGATTCCCGAAAAGCTAGGAATAAAATATTCCTTGAGATCCACGTTCTGAAGACTTATGATTATTCTAAACAAGAATAACGGCGCTAACAAAGAAAGTATTTCAAACGGTCGGAATTGAAAAAAGAAAATCAAGCCGTGCAATGGAATGATAAGATAAACAAAGAAGTCCATTCTCCAACGGAAGGATTTGTTACAGTATGAAGGAAGCTCAAGGATCGTACTATAAATACCTGAAGATATGAATTGAGCAAAGTACGATGCGAAAAACACTTACAAGCAATCAAAGTATTCAAGGCAATCAAAGCTATCAAAGCAAACAATAGCATCGTGAAGAGCAAAGCTTTGAATAGCTATATTCTGAGAAGCTCTTTAGTTGGAGATGACAAAAACTTGTCTTTAAAGCTTGAGTTTGGGGTACTTATGTGAACAAGGTTTTCAGAAATTGCGCGATTGATAAGGCATCCACGGGTTCTTGATTGGAAGGTGATAGACAGCTCGAGAGTTGTTGAGGCATCCACGGGTTTTCAATCAGGAGGTGCTAGGCAGTCAAAGGGAGTTCCAACGGCCACGGATTTCCACTGGTTGGAAGCTGTTGTAACTGGTTGAATCATTGTAATATTTATCACTGGTTGAAAGTTATAGTGAATTCATCTCCAATTGGTTTAGAGAAAATTGGACTAGTAGAGGATTACCCCATCTCTGAAACCACTATAAGTGCTTGTGTGATTTACTGCTTTGAACATCATACTTAACTGTTGCATTCATATTTACTGTTCCATTAGATAGTTATCTGCAGTTAACATTAGTTACCTGCTATCGTCATCAGCTGTGTCTTCCGCATTACTTGTCTGCAGACGACTTAAGTCATCTGTACCTAATCACAGCTGAGTAACTCACCTGAGATTCAGGAAAAGAGTTTTAATAAGTCTATTCACCCCCACCCCTTCTAGACTTATTCCTGACGACTTGTGACCTACAGATCTATATACTCATGTATATTTAACTACTCTCTCATTTTAAGATGGAGCACATGCATTTTATACTTTCTGTTTTCTCTATTGATGACTATAACCTGTGGAAGATAAGAATGCAGGCACACTTATCACCGCCCACAGCGACATGTGGAGCATTATTGAAGAAGGTCTTATAGTCTACATGAAGGACAACTGCTGAGGAGATCACAGCTAGAAAAACGAAGAGGATTCCTAAGACAAGATCCGAGCTGGCCACAGATGAAAGGAAGCTGTCCAACCTTGTTGAACGACATAAACCGAATTGATTACATGTATCTAAGGAGCTTGGGCATAAGCCCAATAGGGCCCATAAACTAAGACCCTACAAAGCCTAGGAATGAGCTTATTAACTCGGCATCAAGCACAATGTTCAGGCTGACCTGAACACGTGGCCTTAACTCAGTCTGCCTCAGCTCAGATTTAAATCAAGACTTGGTTACCAGGCAACCAAATCATCACGTAAACTCGGCTTAGTGACAGAACAAGCCGAGATCTCTCAACCTCCACTCCTTGTCAGTAGATGAAGGTCCTATCCTTCTAGCATGACACGTAGTCTATGGCAGAATCCAAGATAGAGACAAATAAGGAAATCCTTTCCTAACAAGGAGATCCTCCTCCACAAGGAAACTACGTAGACAATCCTTATCAGGATTCTACTTCCGTAAAATACGAATCCAATACCAATACGGATTCCATGACTTTCGTGGCAAGTTAGGGTGGTCACACTCATGCTTATATAAATAGGTTTCCTCACACCTATACGGATACGAGATTCTTGATTTACAATACAGTCAATTGATTCTATTTCCACTCTATCTTCGCAATACTTACTCTCACGCCAGAGGGCCTTCACCGGAGAATCCCCAGCTCATTTCACGTGTTATTTGTTTTTTTTGTAGATCCGTTCAGGAAGTTCGCTCGTCGGATTTATCTAGACTGCTTGGATAAAGTCTGATCCGGTACGATTTTGCAACATCAGTTTGGTTCCGTTGCTGGGAAATCGTCAAAGAACTTCTTTCGGATAACCACACCGCATAGCTGAGACTCCCCGAGATGGGCAAGAGACCAGTGTCACTCCAGGTGACCAAAACCTGTCCCCGCAGCCGAATCGACAAGGCACGGTTTCCTCTGCACAAAACACAGTTGATATTGCCAATAACATTGGGGAATTTCCTCCGCCACCTCACCCCAGTGCAGGCATGACTCTGCGTAATTGGGGACTCCCTCCCCTAGCAACCACGAATACTTATTACCGTCGAAGACGAATGAAAACCTTGATAACTCAGCCCCAGAATAACGATGATGGCCTCCCATAGACAGAAGGACTCTGCTTCATCAGAATTTAATAACACTCCAACAACTAGATGAAGCTCAGAGGGGCCTTCTGGAATATGACCCAGGTCATTCCACGGCACATATCCTTCAACCCTCCAAGACTAGGACGACGGGAGGAAACCATAAGGATAACAATAAGTTTCCACCGGGGGGTAATCGACATGACCGACCCCCACCGGAAAATCTAACTGGAAATCATCCCAGCCAATTAAAGGACAGCTGGACAAAAGAGACCTACGGGGGGAAAATCTTAGGGATCGATTAAACTAGCAAAGAGAGCAAGAGGTCTAGTCTCCCGAAGTAAGAATAATGGGTGAGAGACGACCAAGGGATGACCTACGATGACTCCTCCTAGGCGGACACCTCCCCATCATGATCCCCCCATCTGGCCCCCTTCGAGCCCGGCAGGAAGCCGAGTTGTAGGAATAAAACGAGATGATCAGAAAGGCAGAGGTCGGGACGATCAAGGAAGGCAAAGTCGAGGTAGAGGTTCGGAAAAGCAAAGGAGCTCTTGTAGTAGATGAGTACTGGAAGCTCGCGTCTTATGGGAATTGAAAGAGATAATGGATAACATGGAAAAAAAGCAAGGACAGAGCAGACCTCGAGACGAATACGATGCTATGCGCCTTTTTGCTCAATGGGTTATCGGTTCACCCCCAAATCCTCATATTAAGCTCCCCAGTATGGATAAATACTCAGGCACTTCTGACGCCAGGGACCACCTTCAATCCTTTGATGGTGTGATGGCCTTGATCTCCAACCAAGATGACATCCTTTGTAAAGCATTCGCTAGCACCCTGACTGGAGCTTCCAAGTCCTGGTTCGTGGATCTGGAGAAGAGAAGCATCAACTCATTCTCGAAATTGAAAAGACAATTCTTGGAATATTTCGCTACGGCGGGAGCAAGAAATAAATGATTGTCCGATTTAGCAAACATGGTCTAAGGAAAGAACGAGTCGACCATGGATTTCTATAACAGATTCAGAAGCTTGGTTGACTCCATAGAAGAACGGCTCACAGATAGAGAAATCATTATATGTTTTACCAACGGACAGAGATGTGAAGCCCTTACCCATGAACTATTCGTAAGGGAGCCAGCGACGAAGGCGGACCTTTATGACATGGCCTACGCCACAGGCCTTACTGAAGAAAAGAAGAAGCAGAGGACAAAGAGGGGAAATCGGCACCGAGATAGGGACATAGAAAGCAATCCGACTAATAGCACTCATCCTCAAGGCTCCAGCGGCAGAGGGTACAAAGGCAAGAACATAACCAGAGGTACAAAGAAAGTTGAGGTCTTCACTCCCCTCACGAATCCGATCTAATAGATACTCAACCTGGTGGATCTTCCTCCACCCAAACCCATCAGAGACAACCTGAAGTACCCTAAAGACTCCAACAAATACTGCGCCTACCACAAAGATAATGGACACGAAATGGAGAATTGTTATTCCTTGAAGAAAATGGTGCGAAAATGGATCGACGAGGGGAAGTTAGAGTGATATGTCATGAAGAAATATGGTAAGAGGTTAAGGGACAATAGGCAAGATGAGGAGGAAGGAGACAGGCTGCCCAGGGCCAAACTACATGTCATCAGAGAAGAGATCCCTTCAAATACCAAATTGAAAGAGCAGATCCAAGAGTTAAGTAAAGTGTATCACATCCCACCGTGGATTCATAGGGGCGAGGAAGCTATAAGTTTTTCTCCAAATAAGTTGGCAGGAAATAAAGCCACGAGGGAACAACCCCTAGTAATCAAAGGGAGGATAGATAATTGCAAGTCAGAGAGGCTCTTAATCGACTCAGTGGCTGCAAAAGACGTCCTGTACTACAGAACCTTCAAGGAGATGGGACTACCTGACAGCATGCTATCTCCTTACAATGAAAGACTAGAGGGGTTCACAAACCATAAAGCAGATGCAAAGGGGACAGTGGACTTGGTACTTGAAGTCGGAGATTATCCTTTCCGAACCTCAAAAATTATAATGTTTATTGTGATGGACTTAGCATCAGATTATCACGCCATTCTAGGCTCCCCAAGCCAAGGCATCACCCCATAAAAGAACATCACCATCACCAAGTCCACAAAAATAAAAGGGTCTGGCCCCTCAGGGGAAGTCATCCTGGCAATAATTGGGGCCCCAGTAATTTGAACCGAGATGGCAAGAATAGGGAAGGAGCGGAAACGCCCTAGGCCTTACATAATACTTCACAAAGCACTTGAGGAAGTACTATCAATAGAAGGATTTAAGATTCTCCTCTTCATTTATACCCTTGATGTAATGGCTTTTTATCTATGGAATTCCTTTTCGTAATTCTACCAAGTACTTAATTTATACGCGCCTAGACATTACATAACAATGTCTAGACATTAAAACAAATATGGAGCACTAACGCCTGACTTGAACATTTGAGCCAAGGAACTCTTACAAACTCAGATGAAATCCTAGTTCCTATAACTATCCAGGGCAAAGCATACATAAAATGCTTGGTCCTCAACACGCCGAGTTAAGATTAAGACATCTAAACTCCAAGACAATTTGAGCCTGGTTTGACAACTAGTCCACTCAAATTTAAAAACGAGTACAAGACACTCAACACGTCGAGTTAAGATTAAGACATCTAAACTCCAAGATAATTTGAGCCTGGTTTGACAACTAGTCCACTCAAATTTAAAAATGAGTACTATACACTCAACACACCGATTTAATATTAAGACATCTAAACTCCAAGACAATTTGAGCCTAGTTTGACAACTAGTCCACTCAAATTTAAAAACGAGTACAAGACACTCAACATGCCGAGTTAAGATTAAGGCATCTAAACTCCAAGACAATTTGAGCCTGGTTTGACAACTAGTCCACTCAAATTTAAAAGTGAGTACAAGACACTCAACACGCCGAGTTAATATTAAGACATCTAAAATCCAAGACAATTTGAGCTTGGTTTGACAACTAGTCCACTCAAATTTAAAAATGAGTACAAGACAATTGATACGCCGATCAAGGATGAATAGTCCCTACCTCGACTACACTTAGATCATACTCGCTAAAGTGAATAAATAAACCAAGATATACATCTCGGCTTTACATCAACGTAAGGTGGGACCTCCTCTTGAGATACATTGAAATAGGCCGGCCTCAGCAGCTCAACCGAGCGTGAAACCAGTTCACAATCGGTGAAGTACAGACAAGTTACCATCTCGACTCGCGAGATAAGAAACTTGATCACAGACTACATAACAAGTGAAGTACAAAAATAAGTACGGTAGAAACACCCGAACCAGGTTGAAAATCAGGCCAAGCATAAAAGAAGAACTTATGAAAGCATAAAGGCCCCGATAAAACGATCGGGCTCAGCTATCATAAATATTCAGATAAAAGGGGGGAATACATTGTTCTAGCCAAATCGGCTTTACAACCCATCCAGATAAAAGACAAAAAACAAAAACTGAACTATCCCAACCCAGCGCCATCCTCATCCTTCGCCCGTGCTATCAAGTCGTCAAAGTTGTTCTCTTGAGGAGTTGTAGGATCCCATGTCAGCTTCCCCTCTTGAGAATCCCTAGCCATTATGTTTTTAAGAGCATTCTCAGAATACGGGATTATAGAGTGAGCTGCTCTGGCTTCGGCACTATAAGGATCTTGGATGAAAAGTCTAGCAAGCTTCTACAGAGGCACCTTGACTTCTGGGTCAATGTAGAGGAGCCGAGACAAATTGGACCAGGCATCGCCAAATACATAGGCCGCTTCATCAGCCAAGTCATCTCGATAATGTTTGCTCTTTTGGTATCGTTCGACAGCAATCTCCTCTTTTCCGAGTATGCTCTCCTCAAGAAAGGCTAGCCTTTCGTCCGCGGCATTCTTCTCTAGTGGCAAAACCTCGGCCCTCTTCCTCTATGCCTCAGCCTCAGCGATCCTTAGGGCAGACTCAGACCGAAGCATCGCCTCCTTTAACTTCTCCAAGTCCTCAAGCGCAGACCTCTTGGCTGTCATGGCCTGTTCAAGCTTCAGTCCGGCCTCACAAATCACGACATCATGAGAAGCCTTCTCTTTCTCAAGGGCTTCTACCTTCTCAGTAAGCTTGAGGGAAGATTCTTGGGCCGACTTAGCAGCAGCCTCATTCTTGTGCGCCAGATCCACAACTTGCCTAAATACAGCATACTCATGCTGGGCTATGGAGGAAAGCTATAAAAAGAAAAACGAACTCCGGACCAAGCGGATTGCAGAAAAGAAATTCGAAGTATGAAAGATCGAGGCGGGATAATAGTACCTCACTGAGAATTAAACCCTTCATGTTGAAGGTTGGATCGAGCTCGGTTTGTCAGTGACAAGCTATTCAATGTAAGACCAGTTCAGCGCTTGATGACAGGTCCTCCAAGCTTCAAGGCAGCCCAGGAATAAACCGTCGAATCGAACCCAGACATGATGGGCATAGCAACAAATGAGTCGATCAGATTCTTAATCTCGGCATCAGATAGGGCGAAAGCTAAGGCCGAACCATGTGGAGAGGGAGTGTTTCTCTTCTGAGAAGGATCTTCTCGATCTCGGCCTCCCTCATCCCTCGGCCTCTTCTGCCTCTGGAGCTGGTCTGCCTCAGAATCTGGCCCCCAATCTTGGCCAAGATCTTGGAGTGCCCCCGGCCTTGACTCCGGGCATGAGTCTGAGAAGGACTAACTTCCATGGTGGGCTCCTCCTCGACCTCCCCTTCAGGCTCAGGTGGAGCCCTGGCTTGAATGATAGGTGGCTCCTTGAGAAGAGAAGACTCCTCCTTATCTTGCAGCTCTTTCTGCCGCGCCTCCATATCGGCATGCCTCTTTTCGACTCCCCTCAACCGGGAAAACCTCTTCTTCTTTCGAGCCGCCATGATGGGGTCGACGTGCTCCTCATCGACTTTTTGGATGTCTTCCATTGAGTGATCTACACAAAATCAATGTTAATCCTAGGACGAGATGGAAGAAAAATGACAAGTATGAAGAAAATTACATCCTACGATGTCCACGGCTTTTAAACATTTGTCGTCCTCGGCACTGCAAGTTGTGCAATCCTCGTGAAAAACAAAATCGGGGTGAACAACCCAATTAGGAAACTGTGTTCCCCTTGGAACCTCGACCAAGGGTCTAACCCCCTCTATGGGACCCCTCATCAGCCCGTCGTGAGAATGGTAAAGAAAGTCTATCTCAAGCTCAGCCCAGTTAAGAATAGCAACGGATGAGAATTACTCGAGCTTTGCGATAAAATCGGCACTCCAGTCTGGATCATGAATACGCGAAGGGCGATACGATGAATTAACAGGTGCTGCAAATTCCCAGCCGTGCCGACTCTCAACCTTAAGCATGTGCTTGTTCCAACCCATGACCTTATTGATAGTATTTGAAATGGGGGCCATAAGCTTGGGTTTGTTAGGATCGGACTTAATGGTGATGGTTCTGGTTTTAGAGTTGTAGGACGAGTTAAAGAAGTGAAAGAAGGCAAACATGCATGGCTCGAAGCTGAGACTACGACACAAAATAATAAAGGCAGTGAGATACCTAACCGCGTTGGCACCAAGATGGGCTGGGACGATTTCACAATCTTCCAGTAATTGATTAATGAAAGGGTATAAGGGCAACCTTAGACCGAGGTGGAACAGCTTGAAATAAAACGGGACGAGGACATCACTATAGTAGAAAGTTTTAGCTTCATGCTCGTCAGTGAAAGGAGTGTCTAAACTATGGTAAAGCCTATACTCATTCCTATCTACCTCATATGTGGTATAGAGTTCCTCGAGCATCTCATCTCCCCTTTTGGGATGCTTAGGTCGAGAGGAGCCTCCCGAGTTTATCTGGCCTTTACCTTGGCTCCATCTCGTACCGACAACCTCGGAGTCAAACTCCTCGATGGGCCTATTAGAAGTACTCTCCCCAGCCATACCTGTAGAAGAAGACAAGGGGTTAGACTCACTCTGTGAAGACGACGAGGTGGCCTTCCCCCCGTCTCAACTACTTGGGCCAAAGAGAAACCTCCACCAAAACGAAGCCGAGCTTGGGACTTATCCTTGATGTAATGCAAAAAGATGCAGACTTCAAATAAACTACTGAGAGTTAACATGTCGGCATCATCGCCATATACGGTCCTAGGCGCAAAAAACCCAGAGGGATACTTAACGTCCATTGTGGGGGTTTTATTCAAGTACAACATTTCACCAATGGCCACTAAAGACAAAAGATTCCACGATCCATCAGAATTAACGTAAATCCTAGAGTTCCTAGTGTAAAAGCAGTAAATAGAGTTATTCTCCAAATATCCAGGCTTAGACATCTTGTGAACACGGAGTTTAATAGAGGAGATTTGAAGCTTCGAAAACTCAACAATGGTGAAAAATACAAGCGGCAAATAGAGGTGGAGAAAATACCTCATAAGTAGAAAATAAACGGGCGAAAATAGTCAGGAATGCCGCACCAGCGAATTCGACTAGAGTAGTTCATCAGAAAATTGGCCGGAGACTGAAGCTTTGCCGAAGATGACAAGCTCTCAAGTTTCTTCGAGTTAGTCCCGATGAAATGAATGAAGAGATGATGCTGAATTTATAGGGCATGCAGGTCCACACCATGATTGCACCGCATTAATGGACGCGATTTTCCAGGAGAGAATGTCTCTTCGCCTCTTCACGCGCACGCCGTCCAACTTTTTGACAGGATATGAAGCGATTGGTATGACCGGACCATTGAAATTCGTTGATGCCTCAGCAAACCGAAGTCGGCCTAACATTAAGCAAAGCCGAATCCATCAAGGGAACATCCAAATCCCTGAAGGATAAAGGGTGGACTTGAGTTCCTACTCGGCATATCGAGATAGAAGCTCGGGGGCCACTGAATGACATAAACCGAATTGATTACATGGATCTAAGGAGCTTGGGAATAAGCCCAATAGGGCCCATAAACTAAGACCCTACAAAGCCTAGGAATGAGCTTATTAACTCGGCATCAAGCACAATGTTCAGGCCGACCTGAACACGTGGCCTTAACTCAGTCTGCCTCAGCTCAGATTTAAATCAAGACTTGGTTACCAGGTAACCAACTCATCACGTCAACTCGGCTTAGTGACAGAACAAGCCGAGATCTCTCAACCTCCACTCCTTGTCAGTAGATGAAGGTCATATCCTTCTAGCATGACACGGAGTCTATGGCAGAATCCGAGATAGAGACAAATAAAGATATTCTTTCCTAACAAAGAGATCCTCCTCCACAAGGAAATTACGTAGACAATCTTTATCAAGATTCTACTTCCCTAAAATACGAGTCTAATACCAACACGGATTCCATGACTTTCTTGGCAAGTTAGGGTTGTCACACTCATGCTTATATAAATCGGTGTCCTCACACCTACACGGGTACGAGATTCCTGATTTACAATACAGTCAATTGATTCTGTTTTTACTCTATCTTCACGATACTTACTCTCACACTGGAGCGCCTTCGCCGAGAAGCCCCCACTCACTTCACGTTTTATTTGTTTTTTGTGTGTAGATCCGTTCAGGAAGTTCGTTCGCTGGATTTATCCGAATCGCTTGGATAATGGCTGGTCCGGTACGTTTTAGCAGCATCACCTGTCAATCGAGCTAGAGATGTTCTATATCAAACTCTTAATAAAGCCACCATGGTGAAAATCATGGTATAGGGTGGGCTTGGTTCCACCCAGAAACTTTTCGGCAAGTATCTTCTTTGCAGAAGGAGATTGTTTGATTTCGGAGTGAGTGAGAATATAATTTAACACTAGACCAAAGACTTTCTGGCGGTATCCGGCTTCACAACTTCTTCCAAAAACTTTGAAATAAAACCTGTAGAATATTAATTAGAATATGAAACGATTCTAATAAATAATAAATCAATAATAATACAATTCATTGAACATACATCAAATTAGACTTGCCAAATATATAAGGGAATCGTATTCCACTTGAAGTAAACGTTTTCATTGTGCCATACAAAATAGTCTTTGATAATAGTGCTCATAATAAATAGTCTTTGATAATATTTACACCATAAATTTGACCTTGGCAGTCCTGTTTTCTCTTTTGTGAAATGGGTGCGGGGGATACACGGCAGAGAACTGAAAAGTCAATAGTCAACAACAAACAAATAAGAGTAGTAGTAATATTTTTTCATGTGTGATATTAATTACAGTAAATTAAGACGTGTTTACAAATCATTTAGGTATGTATGGCGAGCAGGAAAAAAACACAATTGAGACGGAAAAAGAATAGAAGAGGACTGAATGATAAAGATTATGGTAGTAAGAAGGGCTGAAACATTTATATTCACGACCTATCATATCATCTATTTTTCTCTCATCTATCTATCTATCTTATATATATAAAGCTTAAGAAGCCTTATAAATGTAAGTGGTCATGATTAATGCTTGATGAATTGATTGTATCATATTTGTTATTCCACATTGATTTCCAGGCATGTCAAGCAACTTTCGTTAAGTGTACAATGAATATTCACATAAAGTGAAATGTGGAGATGAAGTGTTTGGTGCCATGAATGCATAAATTAAACAAACCAATTAGTGTTAGTCTTTTTACCTTCCCGTCCATGAGTTACAAATATTTTATCAACTATATAATGTGTCAAAAATCACACACAACAAAACACAACTTCCTCCACACCGCATGCACATTGGGCTACAACTTATTATGGTGGTAAAGTAAGCATCATATCGTCTAGCTTATTTAGCATATTGATTTATATTGTTTTATGTAAATTTCACGTGTGTTTTGTGTGTGTAACAATGTAGGGACATAAAGATGGTCTTAGGAGGTTTGGTAGTAACATCATCTTCTCTAATGGTTTAAGAGATCCTACACATCGTTGTCTTATCAATTATGTGGTACATGCACGAACATTTTTATTTTGGTGAAAATGCAATATATTGATTAAGCGTATTTAAGTTACTAACGATCAACTATATCTAATTATTTTTGTAGCGCGTCAAGAAGCATTAAAGAGCGATATCGAGAAGTCACAAAAATTGTATCAAGAACAAAACATGAAAAAGGCGATGAACAACAACGACAAAGACAACAACAACAACAAGAACAACAAAAACAAGAACGACGCCATGGCCATCGGTGGGATGAATACTTAGCATTCATATTAATATATGTTACAAATTAAATATGCAATATTTTGCTTCATGTAATCTTGATAAATGGGCTAATACTATTGATTCGTTAGCAAGTAAGTTTATTGAAAATAATGTAGCGAGTTCAATTTTTAGTCAATAATTATTACTACACTTTGTTGGTGCATTTTCATATTTTTGCTCTTAATGTAGTTTTTTGTCTTGCGGTGTGTTAATGTCACTTTCTTAATTAAACGTCTTGAAATATTGCGTGACTTTGATACTTGATATGATTGTGTAAGTTATGTCGATGTTACATATTTAAAATGGTAGTATATAATAAAAATATCTTTACACTATCATCTTTATCCATAAATGGTGCAAAGCAATAGACTATAGATAAAACAAATATGTATTAATGATTCGGGTAATCATATCCACAATTAGTATCGGAAATTAAGCGATTATGTTATTTTGAGAATTTATCATTTATATAATTTTACTGTAGTTTAAATCTTACATAATAAATAATATCATTTTGACGATTTATGTAGTTTAAACAATATAGATATACCATTTATATAATCTATTATAAATTAAATTTAAATCTTACTCAATAAGTAATATCACTATGGAGATTAATTGATTATCTTAATATAATTTTAGTTTCATTTGTAGAATGACAAACAAATTTGGCAAAATGAAATTGTTATATTAGTTATTAAGAGTAGAAAAATTATATGTTGAGATTGATGTCTTCAAATATATTTATATATACAACTGTACAAATTAAATATACTAACAATATTGGACCGATTTTCACAACAATAAAAATATTGAAACTTAAATGGTTTTGTGCATAAAATAAAGTTCGATTAATTAAGTGTAGTAATGTGGAACTACCGTATTTGATATGATAAACCAAAAGGATAATTAATTGTCACAAGCTAGATCTCAAAATATAGCGAATATCCACTTTGTTACGATTTTATATAAGGGTTACATTTATTTTGAAGAACCGTATGCGTTTAACCTCCCTTTGACATTTAGTATGTAACATACATATTAAAAGTTACATGTGAAGAGACTCTTTTAAATGTAGCATCTTGAAAAAGTCTCTTCACATATACTCTTTAATGTCGATAAACTATTTTAAATGGGTGTAAATGCTTAGAAAAGGTGTGATATCATCACAACTTAGATATATAATAGCGAAAATAAGTCAAAGATTACCCTATGAACACTTATATACACATGTAATGACGAAAATGTGTGTTGAACAATACACTATGAACATTTAGATTAAGCGTGTATGTGCATCTGAATGACTTCGATCTAAATATAAAAGTCACCAAACAACTAATTAAACTCATTCATCTTAAACTGCGATCTTCTACAAAGTTGTGATACCATCACAACTTACAAACCTAATGAAAATAAATACCCCACATTACACTATGGTAATTAGATAGAAGCGCATGTGCAGCCTTGTAGTCTGAATGACTAGTATATATAAATTAAGATGTGTTTACAAATCATTTAGGTATATATGGCGAGCAGGAAAAAAACACAATTGAGACGAAAAAGAATAGAAAATGACTGAATGATAAAGATTATGGTAGTAAGAAGGGCTGAAACATTTATATTCACGACCTATCATATCATCTCTTTCTCTCATCTATCTATATATATATATATATATATATATATATATATATATATATGATCAAATGAGAATGATTCTTATCATGCGAATTGCGAATATGCATGATTTTGTACTAATTATGCATGAAATATATGCATTTCGTGCATCAAAATTGTAATGCATTACATCAAAATATCGATGCATTAAAATATTGCATTATATGCATCAAAATTTTGTGAGAATAAATATAAGTCATCCATTTATCAAGATCTATGGATGAAATTCATTCTTATTTCTTAACTTAAATTGCGTTCTCACCTGAACTCACTCATATATATATATATATATATATATATATTGATTCCGGTGAGAACCTTTTGTGGTGTAAAACTAGCAATCAATTTGAGCTATTAAATAATAAAATAAGGAATGTCCAAATTTGCCACATCATCACAGCATATGGAATTTGTGAATGACATTAATTAAGGAGGGAGAGAATTTTGTCCTTTCATAAATAAATTGTTCTTATTTAAAATACAATAACTTAGTCATTTATTATTTGTTTTAAGTAAAAAAATATATCAAATTAATCGTCTTTTTATGATCTATAATTTAAGACGCATATTGCATACCTAAAATGTAAATATAAAAAAAATAGTGTGCTGTAATAATAAAAGCAGTGTGAATTATAGATAAAAATGCACTCTTCATATAATATACAAATACACTGCTCCATAGTGTATAAATATACTGCTTCATAGTGTATAAATATGCTGCTTCAAAAGTACTGCTACTGCTTCATAGTGTATAAAATTACTGCTACTGATTCAAAATTAACACAAAAATTCCTGATAAAACCGTCAATTTCAATGAATAAACTACTTGCATTGGATATAAATTAAGAATATTGCCATATACCATTGGAGAGCCAAATGAGTCTAGTTCCAACAAAAAAACGGTACAAAAATATTAAGTATGGAGAGAATTATGATGCATTGAATGGAGACTGTCACGATGGTTATTTTATAAAAAATATACAAATGGGTTACTTTATAGTGTACAAATGCACTGCTTCATAACGTATAAATGTACTGCTTCATAGTGTACACAGTACTGCTTCTGCTTCAAAATTTTACTAAGAACATATTGATTCTAAACTTATAACTACATGATAAGTGTCAGTTTTATACACTTATCTATGGTTTGTATTGATAAATATCACCCATAATTGAGCAAGTCTACTCGTTTTTTGCTTTTAATTAATTAGTTTTTAATAATTTTATTTTTATCGGATGATGATGTAAATCTAGTCTTAATCGGATTGAATAACTGATTTACTCAAGAAATAACATGTTTATAAAATAATCTCTTTGTTGAACTTTAATATATTCATGTTGTAGGGCTTTCCGAGACGAATTTGGCAATCTTTCCGGATTCAAAATCAGAGTTATATATCAAAAGTTATCATCCGAAGAAGATTTGGGGCAAAAACGCAAAGTCTGAGAAATTCTGGGTTGAAAACATAACTCTCAAAGCAACCAGTGAGCAAATTGACGAAGCCAAGTTACGGCCGTAACTCTTCAATGTTACGGCCAGTAAGCCGTCATTCTGAGTCGTAACTCCTTAATGTTACGGCCGTAACTCTTGACAGATTGTGATCATTTGTCTAATTTTTTATACTTTTTGTGTATTATTGAGGGGATGGCTGGCATTGATCCGATCTATTGTAATAATGCTGGAGTTTTGGAGCTATTAGATGACTTTAGGCGTATAAATAGACCCCTTAGATCCTTCATCATTCATCATTCATCATTCATCTTATAATTTTCCACTTTTTGTAATATTTTCTTTTTGTGTGAAGAACACACTTGTGTTCTTGAGTGATTTGTGTAAGAGTGTTATAGCATATGTTGTTCAGAGAGTTTATTGCTTCTTTCTCCTTTATTTACTAAGGGAGTTAGGATCAATTCTTTCTCTTGTTCAACTAATAATGACCACTCAAGCTTGTATTATGAATATTAAACCCTTCATGGGCTACGTTACCTTAGTTGGGATTATAAACAAGGTTGGTCATGTTATTTAAGTTTGTATAAAGATCTATTGTGAATTACTTATTATTGTGTGTGATTTTCATTGTTTTAACAATCTTTATTTATTTGGCCAATAAATGACGATATTTATGGTCTTCATATGTTTCGAAATAAAATATGTTTGATTAGATCAAATGATCTTCACTCTAAGTTGTTCTAGGGGATAGAAATATACCTCTAGACCTTGGATGGTTCTTTGAGTTATTTTCATAAATCCTAATGCTATGTATTGAAGCCAATCAACATAGAAATATAGTGGATTGATTCAATATATAAGGGGCGTTTTATAGTTCGAAAGAGAAACCATCTTTTTAAGGAAAATCGAATCTACACAACATAATAAGTAAATTCATCTTATGATCTATTATACATCTTCTATAACTAATGATGAACTAAGTTTGTAATTCCAACTATTTCATTTTATCTTTAATCAATCTATTATTGTTGCAATCTTTTTATTTCCTTGAATATTAGAACTATTATTGTATTTTCTTTGCAACTATTAAACCAAACTCTTTAATTGTGTGTTTCACTCATCTTAGTATCTATAAAAATAGATTAATAGTGTATAATTCAAATTCTAACCAAACTTCCTCGTGGGATCGATAAACCAGACTCAAAAAGTCCACTTACTACTTGATACGATATCGTGCACTTTCGATAGTTACACTAAGAACGTGTCAAGTTTTTGGCGCCGTTGCCGGGGAAGTATAAGTTTTATTTTGAAATCTTACATTATAAACTATTGTTATAGATACAATTTCTCGACGTTGTAACTTAGTACTCAATTGTGTTTGTCCGGTCAAGTGGCGGATAACGGTACTCCGTGACTATTAAAGTCGGATTTTTCAGTTTCCCACAACAACTGATATTTGTAGATATTTTATCCTTTTTCATTTTATTTTTTTGTCATGGATGAAACTTTGAATAATATTAAAAAAAGATTTCCCTTTTCTGAGCAAAAATATCATTTTAAAGATTTATAAGACGAGGCTTGAAAGGATGAGGTTGCTTATGAATAAAAGCATACCTTTTGATATTAGATTCATAATTGAAGCTAAAGTAAGAATAGCAGGTGAATTCACAGAAACACTGACTAGATTTTTACCAGGGCTTGGAAAAAGTTCATATGCCAAGAAACGACGAGCAAAGATGATAGCCGTTTGCTATAAATGTGCTAGATGGAACCGTAATTTAAAATGTCGATCTTTAGGAATTCCATCTACAAACAGAGAAGATAAAATTCAATTCATTAAGGATGGTCTGAATAAAGAGAATTTAGATGATATCGAAATTTCTCTTGACACGCATCTTAGTGGACTTGTACATTACGGAATTCGATGTTTGTGGAATAAATTCAAACCAGAATATGAATAACGTCTTGAGAATCTGACGTTAAAAGACCCTGTTTGCCAATTTGTAAGAAAATTGGATGGGAAACTTCTCCCCGACTCATAGAAGGCATTTAGGTCGTTTCTGACCGTAAAATCAGAGGAAGATGTGAGCCACAATCACAACTACGGTACATACACGTGAGTATCTTTTATTTTTGTCGTATGGTGAGATTTTCTGAATAAAAAATGTGATACGCGATAAATGCATTCATTATTCTATTGAGTAGTTGAAGCGCAATCAACGCAATCACAAACTTGTTAAACAATTTTTCCTCATTTCTATTCTATAAATAAACTTTGTGCTTGTTTCTCTTAATCATCCCTCAAACTTGCACTTTTCTCTGTTTCTCTCTAAATAATTTCTTTTCAAAAATAGAGTCATCTTCTTCATCAAAAAAATTTAGCACAGTCTACATTTTTGGTGGAGCTAGTTATGGAAAAGAGGCATGCTTTACTGAAGCAGCCCACAACTTGGGTCGTACCTTAGGAGAAAAATGCATTCATGTAGTTTACGGAGGAGGAAGTCTAGGATTAATGGAACGCGCTGCTGCTTCTGCCTATATGGAAGGAGTAAGAGTGTTGGGAATAATTTCAATACCTCTGGCTGAAAGTAAAATCACCGAGGCAACTATTGGAGATGAGTTTAGATCTGTAAATATGAAAGATCGCATAACTCACATGATAAATAATTCTGGCGCCTTTATCACCCTTCCCGGTGGTTTTGGCACCCTTGAGGAACTTTTTCATGTGGTTGCAGGCCCGACTAAATGTTCATCAAACACCAATAGGTCTGCTTAATGTCAATGGTTTCTTTGATGGTTTACTATCTTTCATCGACTACTCTGCTGAAAAGGGTTTTATTTTCGAGCGTGCTAAACGAATCATAGTCGTTGCAACAACACCAGAAGAACTAATCAAAAAACTCAATGAATTCGTTCCTCAACCAGATCCAGCTCTAGCTAAAATTGTCTAGATGGAAGATTTTACCGTGAGAAAACGAAAAGTGGATTCATTCCTCTCCCTTTGATAACTCATGTCAGACCTCTTGTATTTTTACTTTCTGTCGTGTGTAATAATCGTGCTAAATGGTGGCAGCTTAAGGAGTTTCTTCTTGATCTCTTGACGCGCATCTATTCGCGATTTATGTATTGTTATTTTGCTGTAATTTTTATTGTGTGTTTTTTATAAAAGCATTGATGGCAGCGTAAGGCGACTCTTCGGACTTTCTTGAAGTGCATCTTAAAAATTGTGTTATACTTCCGAGTATATTTTATTTTCTTTTGTTGTGTGCCTCGTATATTTATTCTCTTGCAGATTCTAAAAGGCGTTAGCTCAAGCATCAACTTTCTTAACAGGGAATATTCTGCTTTTCTGCATTGCTTTTTATTTTATTTTTTAATTGAGGACAATTTTATTTTCAAGTTTGGGGATGGTATGTTTTAATTTGGTGTGTTGGTATTTTGGTGTGTTATATTTGTCTTAAAAAAAATTTTATATTAATATATATATATATATATATATTATTTTGATTTGTGAGATTTCTAGATTTGGCCATAACACCAATAAGTTAGCTATATACTAGCTTCTAAAATCGTTTTAAACCGGTTAAAAAATTTGTATATTCCAAAAAATTTTGAGCCTTAATCTCTCTTTCCAAGCCTTGTAGTTATCATATAAAATTGAGTCATTCGTTACCTTGAGAAAACAAGAATCAGTCGGTTGATGAAAAATAGAACTGAAATTTACTTAATTTGTAGAGTTTTTGATTTTTCATGCTTAACTAGTAAATGATTTTCTGCAAAAAATTCTATTCCCTAAAAAAAAGGAGTCATTGGTGAAAAGAGCTACACGTTAGCAAATAATGGTGTGAAAGCAATCACCTAAAAAAATGACGAATAGGAGAAGTGTTGAGCAGCAACAGTTGCCTAATTTTGGGGATCCTAAAATTTTGCGAAAAATAAAGGACTAACCATTGTTGGTGCGTAGCTGCCGTCTCACAGAAAAATTGGTGAAAAGAGCTACACGTTAGCAAATAACGGTGTGAAAGTTATCACCTTTTAAAAAAAAGAGATAGAAATTGTGTTAGTGAAAAGAGCTACACGTTAGCAAATAACGGTGTGAAAGCTATCACTAAAAGGGATGTAGTTTATGAGCAGATCTGAATTAATTAGCGGCTGAATTTCAATACACTCAATTTCGTGAAAAATCACAATATTTGATGACGCTAATGAAATTCTTCTTCATATTGAGTCGAAAAATAAACGAGTGATCGAGAACAACCATTAAAGGGAGTCGTGTGTATCACGAGTGGGAAAGAAATAATCAGCCTTTTGGGGGGAAACCTTGCATTTTGAAATTACAAAATAAAACCGTGTTTTAACTTCAAAATCATTAGTAGATTTATTTTGAATCTTGATTCATTTCTATCTACTGTATAAAGCTGGTTGTTGTGTATTAATGGAATTTTGATCTCCTTTTCTCTTTTTATATTTTAAATTATGTGTGTATTTGTCTTATTTTTATTTTTTGAAGCGTGAATAATAAAGAGTCTTGCTCGGGACTAGCAAGAATTTAAGTTTGGGGGTGTGATAAGTGTCAGTTTTATACACTTATCCATGGTTTGTATCGATAAATATCACCCATAATTGAGCAAGTCTACTCATTTTTTGCTTTTAATTAATTAGTTTTTAATAATTTTATTTTTATCGGATGATGATGTAAATCTAGTCTTAATCGGATTGAATAACTGATTTACTCAAGAAATAACATGTTTATAAAATATTCTCTTTGTTTAATTTTAATATATTCATGTTGTAGGGCTTTCCGAGACGAATTCGGCAGTCTTTCCGGATTCAAAATCAGAGTTATATATCAAAAGTTATCATCCGAAGAAGATTTGGGGCAAAAACGCAAAGTCTGAGAAATTTTGGGCTGAAAATGTAACTCTCAAAGCAACCAGTGAGCAAATTGATGAAGCCAAGTTACGGCCGTAACTACTGAATGTTACGGCCGTAGTAAGCCGTCAATTCTGGCCGTAACTCCTTAATGTTACTAGTAACTCTTGACGGATTGTGATCATTTGTCTAATTTTTTATACTTTTTGTGTATTATTGAGGGGATGGCTGGCATTGATCCGATCTATTGTAATAATGCTGGAGTTTTGGAGCTATTAGATGACTTTAGGTGTATAAATAGACCCCTTAGATCCTTCATCATTCATCATTCATCTTATAATTTTCCACTTTTTGTAATATTTTCTTTTTGTGTGAAGAACACACTTGTGTTCTTGAGTGATTTGTGTAAGAGTGGTATAGCATATGTTGTTCAGAGAGTTTATTGCTTCTTTCTCCTTTATTTACTAAGGGAGTTAGGATCAATTCTTTCTCTTGTTCAACTAATAATGACCACTCAAGCTTGTATTATGAATATTAAACCCTTCATGGGCTAAGTTACCTTAGTTGGGATTATAAACAAGGTTGGTCATGTTATTTAAGTTTGTATAAAGATCTATTGTGAATTACTTATTATTGTATGTGATTTTCATTGTTTTAACAATCTTTATTTATTTAGCCAATAAATGATGATATTTATGGTTTTCATATCTTTCGAAAGAAAATATGTTTGATTAGATCAAATGATCTTCACTCTAACTTGTTCTAGGGGATAGAAATATACCTCTAGACCTTGGATGGTTCTTTGAGTTATTTTCATAAATCCTAATACTATGTATTGAAGCCAATCAACATAGAAATATAGTGGATTGATTCAATATATAAGGGGCGTTTTATAGTTCGAAAGAGAAATCGTCTTTTTAAGGAAAATCGAATCTACACAACATAATAAGTAAATTCATCTTATGATCTATTATACATCTTCTATAACTAATGATGAACTAAGTTTGTAATCCCAACTATTTCATTTTATCTTTAATCAATCTATTATTGTTGCAATCTTTTTATTTCCTTGAATATTAGAACTATTATTGCATTTTCTTTGCAACTATTAAACCACACTTTTTAATTGTGTGTTTCACTCATCTTAGTATCTATAAAAATAGACTAATAGTGTATAATTCAAATTATAACCAAACTTCCTCGTGGGATCGATAAACCGGACTCAAAAAGTCTACTTACTACTTGATATGATATCGTGCACTTGCGATAATTACACTAAGAACATGTCACTACACCACTTTAATATAAAAACGCACTGCTCCATAGTGTATAAATGAAGTGCTTTATAGCATATAAAGTACTACTTCTGCTATAAATTTTGCACGAAAATTCCTTCTCAAACCGTCAACTTCAATTAATAAACTGCTTTCATTGAATATGAATTATGAGTCGTGTCATATATCCTTATAAGACATAGGAGTCTAGTTTCCAACAAAAAAGGATACTAAAATATATTAAGTATGGAGAGAGTTATGATACTTTGAATGCAGACTGTCGCGATGCTTGTTTTATGAGAATATACAAATGCACTACTTCATAATGTACAAATGTACTGCTTTTTTTGTTTTTTATATTCTTGGGTATATAATATAAGTCTTATATTATAGATCATAAAAACACGATTAATTTGATATATTAATGGATAATAAATGAATAAGTTATTGTATTTTGAATGAAGACAATTTATTTATGAAGGGACAAAATTACCCTTCTCCTTAATTAGTGCTATTCACATACAATTTAAAAGTGATGATGTGGCAAAATTGGATCCTCCTTATTGAGATCTAATGAATAAAAGTGGTTCTTAGTTCTCACACCGGGACCAAGTTCACTCTTCATCCATATCATATATATATATATATAATAGCATTATAGATTCGAAACACCACATTAACTCTCTCTTATGTGTCATTCTCTTAATTTTGGATTCCTATTTATCTAAATTATTGAATCTTACATCGATTTAAAATGGTAATTAGTCAATGGATAACCTAAATAAATAAAAAGAATTTTATTTTTGTTGTGTTTTATTTGTCCAATCATTAGGTTGGATAAATAAATAGTTTATTTTTTAGGGAAAATTAACTTGGTCAATTACTAAATTTACACTAATTCTACTTGTCTAAAATTTGAATCTCGCGTATGTTTTATTTAGTAGTTTTATTTTAATTAAAAATTTTAATTTATAGCATATAAAGTACTACTTCTGCTATAAATTTTGCACGAAAATTCCTCCTCAAACCGTCAACTTCAATTAATAAACTACTTTCATGGATATGAATTATGAGTCGTGCCATATATCCTTAAAAGACATAGGTGTAATATCCGGGGGTAATTTTTTTTTTTTTCATGTTACTGTTGAGTTGTACGTATTCATTTGGAATTGTACAAGTGTTGTTGTTTGGACCAATACAATTTATATTGTATTAAAATATTTCGGAATCGAAATATTTATTCTGGTCGACGGTTTGGTTTCGTCGTTTGGTTGTTGTTTGGCGAGTTTGGAATTTTGGCTAACTTTATAGCCATAGCGTACGCTATCTGTATAGCATTACGTACGCTAATTTGTTGCGATTACGTACGTTACGCCCTGAGGTTACGTACGTAATGCGTGGTAGGTGGTGGGAACCTTCCTCGTGGTCAACTTTCGGGACGAGGGTATCTTTAGGATATCATTTATATATATATATATAATATATATATATATACATCTTTTCCCATATGAGATTCCCACCTTTCACTCCCCTCACGTTCTCATCCATATTATATATATATATAATACACTCAATCATCCCTCACCCTCAATCATCATCTTCTCCCTCCTCACTTCTCCCTCTCGGCAGCATCTCTCCCTCTCTCACACTATTTTTCTTTTTCTTCTTCTCCCAGCTCTCTCGCCATACCTTCCCTCTCTCGCCCTCTATCCCTTCTTCTCCATTTTTTTTCCGGCGAGATGGAAGCTTGAGGACGGGCGGCCGGCTGCTCCGTTTTTTCCGGCGAGTTAGAGTTCGGCGGGCAGGCAGCTCACGACCGGAGCTCGGCGGCGGCCTGGTCGGAATTTCCGAACCGGAAGGCTGCAAACCCGGTCGACGTGTTCCGGCATTTTTTTTTCTCTCTTCCGGCGAGACGGAGCAGGCACCGGCTTCTCCATTTTTTTCGGCGTTCTTCATGGTTTCCGGCCATGGACGGAGTTCCGTTGATTCCGGCGACCAGAGGTGGTTTTTGTCCGGAACGGACGGCGGAACGGAGTTTTGACATACTTCCGGCGAGGAGTTGCAGGCGGAGTCGGGTGAAAACCGGCCATAGACGGAAACGGGCCGGAGTTGGACGAAGTCCGGCGGGTCTTTTTTCCGGCGGTCGATTTCCGGCATGGGAGTTTTTTTTCTCTTTCTTCTTTCCGGCCGATCGGCTCCTTCCTGGTAAGTTTTTTTTTTTTTTTTTTTTTGTATATGTTGTTGTGTGTTTTATGTATATATATATATATATATATAATGTATATATATAAATCTGTTATGTATATATATATATATGTGTGTTTAGATGTGTTATATATTATATATATATATGTAATGAGTGATGTGTGTGTGTGTGTTGTGATGTGCAGATGTGTGTGAGTGAGTTGTGTGTGAGTTGTGTGTGTTAGGTGAAGTAAAGTGTGTGTGTGTAGTGTTAGTATATATATATTTATATATATATATATAGATATTGTGAGTTGTATTGTATATATGTTATATATATATGTAATATATATATATTATATATATACGTATGTATACGGATTAATACGAGTATAGTATGTGTTCGTGTTGGAATTATCTATTATGTTGTTTTCGGTCGATATCGTGTTATCGGATGAATTGTATTTCATTCAAGGTTATTCGAGTGCTTGTGATTGACGGAGGACGCGTTGATCGATTCGTGGTAGGACGTTGATCGTGGAAGGACTTTCTCGCCTTTGGTTTGAGGCAAGTTTTATACTTGTACTGGTCAATGAGATTAATGTTATCATGTATGTGTATGAATGTGTGTATCATTTCGAGACTTGGTCTCTTTGTGATTTTGTTGATATCGGGGATTGTTTGATACGATACCCTTGCAAATTATGCCAAATATTATTGTTGTTCGTAAATGGCGATTTAAGGCATTGCGATACTTGTTGGTAATATTGTTGTCGATAGCGGTTCGCGGTATCGACATATCGATTGTTATTGTTAATTGATGTTCCTTTGAGATATTGATAGCGGTTCGCGGCATCGACGTATCGATTGTTGTTATTGATTGATGTTCCATCAAGATATTTTTGTGAATAAATCGTTATTGATATCGGTGTTTTTCTATTTATGTCGTTTTGGCGATTGAAGGCATCGGCGTATTCGATTATCATCTTCGTTATCGGTAACCGATTAAAGGTGCGAGACATCCGTTGTATAATTATTATCGATTGTCCGCTCTAACGGTAATCGATATATTGAATTGGGATTATCAAATATAATTTCCACCCGTTGTCAAAAAGATAATTCCCATCCGTTGTATAATTATTATCGATTGTCGCTCTACGATGTCGATATATTGAATTGGGATTATCAAAGATAATTCCCATCCGTTGTATAATTATTATCGATTGTCCGCTCTAACGGTTATCGATATATTGAATTGGGATTATCAACGATAATTCCCATCCGTTGAATTATTATTGTCGTGTTGGCCGATTCAAGGCGGCCACACTATTATTCTTGTGAACTCGGTAACTTTGTGATCGTTGAAGGTTGAGGATTTCCCACTGTTGTGTTGTGATCGTTGCTCGTGTTAATCGGTCCTTAGGGATTTTGATCCCGGGATAGTTGTTTGGAATATCGTTGGTCGTGTCGATCTTTCATTATTCGTGTGTCATCGTTCACTTGGTGAGTCGTATGATCCGTATTGGATGTGTTATCCTTTGAGTTTCGTTGTCATGTTGTATCGTGACATATCCGAGTCATATCTACGTTAGATTGGATATTGTGTAGGATTTTTAGCGGGCACATATATAGTCATGCGTGAATATTTTCCGTGAAAATTTGTGCACACGAGACGTAGTTCGTTGAGGCTAATTAGGTACATTGTCCCACGTATATCACGGATTCCGTATACGGGGTGGACATGTGCGACACATATTCGGATCGGGCGTCTTGTGATGTCCATCATTGAGCCATACAATTTTGTTCGTTCATAGTCCATTTAAATGTGTGGATGTGTTCGACGTTTTGTGATTAAGAGTTCATACGCTGAGGGTATGTTCGGATCATGTTTGTTTCTTTGAGATCTGTATTGTGATGATTTACTGACTTGAGTGCATTCGGTTTTCGAGCCATCGTGATATTTTGGCGGCTTGGTGAGGGCTTTCAGGTCATTGTGATGTAACGGTATTTCCGTTTGAGCCTTCGGGCATTGTGATCCTTATTTATTTCAGTGTTGGATTGATTTACCTTCGGGTAATGTATTGTTGTGTTCTATATTGATGATTCGCCGTTGGGCACTTATGTTCTAATCTATTGAGCAGGTATTGATCGTATGCCATGGACATAATATTCCACGAATGCTCGATTCTTACTTTGGTTTGTGAGCATCTCGTACTACCATTGTTATCTTGTTTATTACGCCTTTGGATGCATATCATGTTGTGCATGTACTTGATATTCATTATCTTTGGATGGTGACCAGTAGGCGGAACATGTTTTCATGTTTTAGGTACTTGCGAGGAGAGAGTTGAGACACAGGGGCATGACGATGGCGACGAGGCATTCGAGCGATACTAGTCCGAGATATTTTGGTGTTCATGTTGGTCAGGCAGTTGGAGTACTCCATTTTTGTTCAGTCGATGTCGTTTTGTATTATCCGAGCAAGGCTCGTGAACGTTGTTGTATTTTTATTTTGGCCATGTAGGCCCATCCTTGTCGTTGAAATTCCATATCGGAATAGTATGTCGGACGTCATAGTAGAGTCTGTGATTTCCTATTTTGGTCAGTTTGTTGTATTTTAGTCGTGTTCGCCTGGTGGATCACCTGAGGTGGGGTCCACGGCACTGTAATAACCCAATGGGATTTGGGGGTGTTACAGAAGATGGTATCAGAGAATTGGGTTGTGAGATACCCTGGCTTGTGTGTTATGTGGCTCTACCAAGGCGGTAGTAGTGGGGCTGTCAGGTTATGACAATGCAGACGATCGGGTTTTGTGAGTCGTGATAGTTGGACGACTGTATGAGTCATTCTTTCATCGAGTCGTCGCCAGTGAAGACTAGTATCGCAAGACCTCGAAGCTTCGTATGACCTGTGTAAGGACTTTATTCTCTTTTATGTGCATACATTCATTATGTCATTGATTAAACATGTTTTGTTGACACTTGTATGTGACGATCGGGTGCGATTGAATTATGATTATTTGCTTTGGAGCGTGTGGGCTCTGTATCGGCTATGATTAGCGCGATCGATGGGATCGTTTATCTGTTGAGTATGTATACTCGTGTTTTGCGTTGACCTAGCATTCTGGCCGTTGAGGCGTATTTTGAGCTATGGTCATGATTGAACGTTATTCTTTCAGTCTGGAAAGAGGACGTGACAGAGGGGGTAGAGGCTGCAGCGTGGGCCGACACCCGAAACCTCGTACCAATAATTTGGTGGCTAACGAATCATTTTCGGAGTTGTGCTCGAGAACCCACCGATCGTGATTGTGTTTGGATCGAGTTCAAGACTCTCATGTTAGAGAGGTATTATCCGGCTCCACTTCGTGAAGCCAAGTTGTCGGAGGTTTTGAACCCCGAATCCGTCAAGGACGAGGGTGTTATTGTTATTGCTGAGAAGTTTCAAGGACTTCTTCAGTTTACTTCATCTGTTATCCGTACTAAGGCGGATAAGATCAAGTATTTTAACAAGAGGTTGAACCCGCAGTTGAGGATGCAGTTGTTCAATCACAATTGTAACTCACTTGGCAAATTCATCGAGAAGGCTCTTGGAGCAGAGCTTTCGATCAAGGAGCTTACTCAGAAGGATCCTTCAGTATCTTCTGGTGAGAGGACTAGAATGCCGATTCGTTCAGAGGGACATCGAGCTCCGACGTCCAAGAGGTCATTTCCTAGTCGGCTTCATACTGGGAAAGTATTTTCTTCCCAGGCGACGAGTTCGACTGTTGTTTGTTTTAACTGTGATTCAGCAGGGCATGTTAGTACTCGATGTATGGTGCCAGCTATTATTTATTTTCCTGTGTCAGAGGTAGGGACACCTTCAGAATACTGCAGGAGTTTTAGTGCCAGTAGGTCTCGAGAGAGCTCATGGGCCTCGAGAGATTTTGTCACCTCAGTCCGTACTTCATCCAAGGGGTCATATCGGGCTTCGGGAGCCAGAGGTATGGACACCTGAGGGGAAGTAGCGAGTTCAGACTAGGGTCTTCCTCGAGTCGATGAGATCGAGGAGCTCGATGATCTGGAGGATGTGGATTTCGGGTACATTTGAGATGTAACCTTGATTTGTATTTTCCTTGTCTTTCGGATTGATGTTTGACTCGGTCTGTATTTTAAT
The DNA here is from genome assembly GCA_033398695.1 of Orobanche coerulescens. Lineage (NCBI taxonomy): Eukaryota > Viridiplantae > Streptophyta > Magnoliopsida > Lamiales > Orobanchaceae > Orobanche > Orobanche coerulescens. Next base: position 117,901,522 of record CM065805.1, read on the forward strand.
ATTGCGGTTGTGAACCATTTATTATTGATCTATCTTGTTATCATTGTATCTGAGAATCTTGACACTTGAGTCATTTGAGGTGATTTTCTTTCCTTTTGGTCCTGTACCGAGATTTTTGTGATGATCTGGGTAATCGTTCATTGTGATTCGAGACGTCAGGTCGTGAGGACTTGGACGTGCGTTCGATATAGTCCAGGGACTATGTACGTATTGTTATTATCTTTTGTGGTGCGACTTCGTGGTGGTCTCTCGGGAGGAGTCGTGATTCGCTAATCTCGCATTTGATTGAGTGTCTTTATCACTTGATTTTTTTCGCCTTGTTCGGGCGGAGGAGACGTGGGGACCCGTGGGGTCGGCCCGGTTGCTTAGGCGGAAATTGCTCGTATTGAGGAGTATTCCGGAGATGTTGTTTTCTTATCACGATGGATAGTCAGGTGCCCGACTTGTGCACCCTGAGTTTCGAGGACGAAACTATTTTTAAGGGGGGGAGTATGTAATATCCGGGGGTAATTTTCTTTTTTTTCATGTTACTGTTGAGTTGTACGTATTCATTTGGAATTGTACAAGTGTTGTTGTTTGGACCAATACAATTTATATTGTATTAAAATATTTCGGAATCGAAATATTTATTCCAATCGACAGTTTGGTTTCGTCGTTTGGTTGTTGTTTGGCGAGTTTGGAATTTTGGCTAACTTTATAGCCATAGCGTCTTGCTATCTGTATAGCATTACGTACGCTAATTTGTTGCGATTACGTACGTTACGCCCTGAGGTTACGTACGTAATGCGTGGTAGGTGGTGGGAACCTTCCTCGTGGTCAACTTTTGGGACGAGGGTATCTTTAGGATATCATTTATATATATATATAATATATATATATACATCTTTTCCCATATGAGATTCCCACCTTTCACTCCCCTCACGTTCTCATGCATATTATATATATATATAATACACTCAATCATCCCTCACCCTCAATCATCATCTTCTCCCTCCTCACTTCTCCCTCTCGGCAGCATCTCTCCCTCTCTCACACTATTTTTCTTTTTCTTCTTCTCCCAGCTCTCTCGCCATACCTTCCCTCTCTCGCCCTCTATCCCTTCTTCTCCATTTTTTTTCCGGCGAGATGGAAGCTTGAGGACGGGCGGCCGGCTGCTCCGTTTTTTCCGGCGAGTTAGAGTTCGGCGGGCAGGCAGCTCACGACCGGAGCTCGGCGGCGGCCTGGTCGGAATTTCCGAACCGGAAGGCTGCAAACCCGGTCGACGTGTTCCGGCATTTTTTTTTCTCTCTTCCGGCGAGACGGAGCAGGCACCGGCTTCTCCATTGTTTAAGGCGTTCTACATGGTTTCCGCCATGGACGGAGTTCCGTTGATTCCGGCGACCAGAGGTGGTTTTTGTCCGGAACGGACGGCGGAACGGAGTTTTGACATACTTCCGGCGAGGAGTTGCAGGCGGAGTCGGGTGAAAACCGGCCATAGACGGAAACGGGCCGGAGTTGGACGAAGTCCGGCGGGTCTTTTTTCCGGCGGTCGATTTCCGGCATGGGAGTTTTTTTTCTCTTTCTTCTTTCCGGCCGATCGGCTCCTTCCTGGTAAGTTTTTTTTTTTTTTTTTTGTATATGTTGTTGTGTGTTTTATGTATATATATATAATGTATATATATATAAATCTGTTATGTATATATATATATATATATATGTGTGTTTAGATGTGTTATATATTATATATATATGTAATGAGTGATGTGTGTGTGTGTTGTGATGTGCAGATGTGTGTGCGTGAGTTGTGTGTGAGTTGTGTGTGTTAGGTGAAGTAAAGTGTGTGTGTAGTGTTAGTATATATATATTTATATATATATATATAGATATTGTGAGTTGTATTGTATATATGTTATATATATATGTAATATATATATTATATATATACGTATGTATACGGATTAATACGAGTATAGTATGTGTTCGTGTTGGAATTATCTATTATGTTGTTTTCGGTCGATATCGTGTTATCGGATGAATTGTATTTCATTCAAGGTTATTCGAGTGCTTGTGATTGACGGAGGACGCGTTGATCGATTCGTGGTAGGACGTTGATCGTGGAAGGACTTTCTCGCCTTCGGTTTGAGGCAAGTTTTATACTTGTACTGGTCAATGAGATTAATGTTATCATGTATGTGTATGAATGTGTGTATCATTTCGAGACTTGGTCTCTTTGTGATTTTGTTGATATCAGGGGATTGTTTGATACGATACCCTTCGGCAAATTATGCCAAATATTATTGTTGTTCGTAAATGGCCGATTTAAGGCATTGCGATACTTGTTGGTAATATTGTTGTCGATAGCCGGTTCGCGGTATCGACATATCGATTGTTATTGTTAATTGATGTTCCTTTGAGATATTGATAGCCGGTTCGCGGCATCGACGTATCGATTGTTGTTATTGATTGATGTTCCATCAAGATATTTTTTGTGAATCGTCGTTATTGATATCAGTGTTTTTCTATTTATGTCGTTTTGGCCGATTGAAGGCATCGACGTATTCGATTATCATCTTCGTTATCGGTAACCGATTAAAGGTGCCGAGACATCCGTTGTATAATTATTATCGATTGTCCGCTCTAACGGTAATCGATATATTGAATGGGATTATCAAATATAATTTCCACCGTTGTCAAAAAGATAATTCCCATCCGTTGTATAATTATTATCGATTGTCCGCTCTACGTAATCGATATATTGAATTGGGATTTTAAAAGATAATTCACATCCGTTGTATAATTATTATCGATTGTCCGCTCTAACGGTTATCGATATATTGAATTGGGATTATCAACGATAATTCCCATCCGTTGAATTATTATTGTCGTGTTGGCCAGATTCAAGCGGCACTATTATTCTTGTGAACTCGGTAACTTTGTGATCGTTGAAGGTTGAGGATTTCCCGGCTGTTGTGTTGTGATCGTTGCTCGTGTTAATCGGTCCTTAGGATTTTGATCCCGGATAGTTGTTTGGAATATCGTTGGTCGTGTCGATCTTTCTTTATTAGTGTGTCATGGTTAAATTGGTGAGTAGTATGATGGTTATTGGATTTGTTATCCATTGAGTTTAGTTGTCATGTTTTATCGTGACATATCCGAGTCATATCTACGTTAGATTGGATATTGTGTAGGATTTTTAGCCGCACATATATAGTCATGCGTGAATATTTTCCGTGAAAGGTGTGCACACGAGACGTAGTTCGTTGAGGCTAATTAGGTACATTGTCCCACTTATATCCTGGATTCCGTATACGGGCTTGACATGTGCAATTACACATATTCGGATCGGGCGTACTGTGATGTCCATCATTGAGCCATACAATTTTGTTCGTTCATAGTCCATTTAAATGTGTGGATGTGTTCGACGTTTTGTGATTAAGAGTTCATACGCCTGAGGGGTATGTTCGACAGTCATGTTTGTTTCTTTGAGATCTGTATTGTGATGATTTACAGCTTCGGGCTGTTCGGCTTTCAGGCCATCGTGATATTTTGGCAGCTTAATTTGAGGGCTTTCAGGCCATTGTGATGTAACGGTATTTCCGTTTGAGCCTTCGGGCATTGTGATCCTTATTTATTTCAGTGTTGGATTGATTTACCTTCGGGTAATGTATTGTTGTGTTCTATATTGATGATTCGCCGTTGGGCACTTATGTTCTAATCTATTGAGCAGGTATTGATCGTATGCCATGGGCATAATATTCCACGAATGCTCGATTCTTACTTTGGTTTGTGAGCATCTCGTACTACCATTGTTATCTTGTTTATTACGCCTTTGGATGCATATCATGTTGTGCATGTACTTGATATTCATTATCTTTGGATGGCTGACCCCGTGGGGGCGGAACATGTTTTCATGTTTTAGGTACTTGCGAGGAGAGAGTTGAGACACAGGGGCATGACGATGGCGACGAGGCATTCGAGCGATACTAGTCCGAGATATTTTGGTGTTCATGTTGGTCAGGCAGTTGGAGTACTCCATTTTTGTTCAGTCGATGTCGTTTTGTATTATCCGAGCAAGGCTCGTGAACGTTGTTGTATTTTTATTTTGGCCATGTAGGCCCATCCTTGTCGTTGAAATTCCATGTCGGAATAGTATGTCGGACGTCATAGTAGAGTCTGTGATTTCCTATTTTGGTCAGTTTGTTGTATTTTAGTCGTGTTCGCCTGGTGGATCACCTGAGGTGGGGTCCACGGCACTGTAATAACCCAATGGGATTTGGGGGTGTTATAATAGGAGTCTAGTTTCTAACAAAAAAGGACACTAAAATATATTAAGTATGGAGAGAGTTATGATAATTTGAATGTAGACTGTCGCGATGCTTATTTTATGAGAATATACAAATGCACTACTTCATAATGTACAAATGTACTGCTTTTTTTGTTTTTTATATTCTTGGGTATATAATATGAGTCTTATATTATAGATCATAAAAATATGATTAATTTGATATATTAATGGATAATAAATGAATAAGTTATTGTATTTTGAATGGAGATAATTTATTTATGAAGGGACAAAATTACCCTACTCCTTAATTAGTGCTATTCACATACAATTTAAAAGTGATGATGTGGCAAAATTGGATCCTCCGTATTGATTGATCTAATAAATAAAAGTGGTTCTTAGTTCTCACACCAGCACCAAGTTCACTCTTGATCCATATCATATATATATATATATAATAGCATTATAGATTCGAAACACCACATTAACTCTCTCTTATGTGTCATTCTCTTAATTTTGGATTCCTATTTATCTAAAATATTGAATCTTACATCAATTTATAATGGTACTTAGTCAATGGATAACCTAAATAAATAAAAAGAATTTTATTTTTATTGTGTTTTATTTGGCCAATCATTTGGTTGGATAAATAAATAGTTTAATTTTTAGGGAAAAGTAACTTGGTCAATTACTAAATTTACACTAATTCTACTTGTCTAAAATTTGAATCTCACTTATGTTTTATTTAGTAGTTTTATTTTAATTAAAATTTTTAATTTGGCAAGTTTTATTTTAATTGGAAATATTTTATTAAAAATTTATTGAAGTTTAATTTAATTTGTCCAATATTTATTTTTAACCTTTACTTTACAATGTTTGAGTTTTAATTGAGATGGATTAACCAAGTACATTAGCAACTTATGTTTTAGTTATTTAAATTGTATAAATTTAAATATATTGAATAATTAGCGGATATTATATAGGGTCTGAGCTATAAATGAGTAATAATGTCATCTTTTAATCGAGTTGAACATGGGTATATAGATTTTAAACGGGTCTGAGCGATTGAACCCTACTCTCATTGTTTTATGTGTTACTATACGAACTTTAAACTGAAATAAGTAGTAAAATTATCTTTCAATCAAGTTTAGGACGATTACAAGTGCATAAATTTTAAATGAGTTCGGACGGCTGAATTCCATCCGCATCATTTTTGTTTATTGATGTATTCCGTTGTGGTATATGATACGATTCTAAGTGATTGAACCCTAATAAAATATTAAACTATTTTTAAATTTTTATTTATAAATTACAATACAAAATAATTATCCATCGAGTTTCGACTATACACTATATTAAAGGAGTCATATTACATAAACAAACCCCTCCCTTGACCATTTTCACCTTCCCTTCTTAACCAGAATGATGAAGACTATCCTCACTGTACCAACAGTGAGTCTTTTCTAACGCATTTTGTCCTCACTCACGCGCACCTGAGAAACTTCCCAGGGGGTCACCCATCCCATAACTACTCCAAGTCAAGCACGCTTAACTTTGGAGTTTCTATGATATTTACTGAGGAAAGAAGATCGTCTTGTTGGTATGAGAAATTCAAATCAATTAATTTAACCACTTTCTAGTGCAGATCTCACAGGTCGACCGCAGCCGCGCGTTCAGGTAGCCATGCGAGCAGGATCTTTGGGCCTCAACAGGAATTATATTATAAAGATATAAAACCGATCTTTTTTTTTTTTTTTTCCTTCGTTGCTTGTACAAAGTTTGGTGTTTATAGTGGGTTTTGTCTTCTGGGACTATCCGACTATGGGAAAAAAACTTTTGGTTTTAATTTTGATTTCTTATTTTCTATTTTCCTGCACGACTCTTTTCTCTGTTTATTATTGCAAAAAAAAAGCTTTCATACCCGGAAGGCATATGCTTTTTTAAGAGGCTAAGAGAACAACCAATTTTATTTTTTAACTTACAAAATGTTTTCTTGAATATCCTTTTTATTTAGAAGAAACTGGTTTCTGCAGCTTATATTTGGCTTTTTCTGTTCAATTTTGTATTGTTGTTCTGTCTTTTGATAATAAGGAAGAATAAGAAACTTAAGAGACATGGGAAAGCGTGGACCTTGCTATCACTGTGGTGTTACAAGTGAGATTTTTCTATTATTATTTTTTGAAAGTTTCATTTTCCCTATTAATCGATAAATTGATTTTTGCACTTGATTTTATATTATTGGAATCATTTTCTATTAGATTTAACAATCAGTATCAATATTAATATTCACCCATTTGATTATCCGGATAATGAAGAGAATAACAGGATAATGAAATCATCTGTGCTCTTGTGCTTCATTTATTCTGTGTTTTATACTGGTTGTTAATCTGGTGCTTTCCACTTGTCCGTCCTCAATTTGTATATATATTTGTTTTGAAGTCTTAGATTTCTCCCGCAGCCCAGTGGTGTTTGACATGAAACTCTTGATCCTAATGAATTGGTATTCCCTTGGGTTGCTCACTTCACTTTGCTTTTTAGTTTCTCTTGATCATAGGTGGTGTACTCTTTCATATGCCCGCACCAGTTTCGCTGTTTTAGCCAATCATAGTTGATTGATTGTCTAAAACGTTAAGTCTTGGCGAAGCCTGGACTAGTGTGAGTGGCTTTTCATAATCAGCATTGAAATGAGAGTTTAAACGGTTCTCTAAACCGATATATATTATTTGATCAAATTGTACTAGATTTTTTCGTATGTTCCCTTTTCAGACTGGTATTGTGAAGATATCGATCATGGAATAGTATGTCATCCATGAATTTAATCTATGTTTCAAATCACGAAAAAATTCGTTTCTGTTACCCACTTACCCTTGCCTTTCAGCTCTTCCTGAAATGTCCTTATTAACACTCAAGTTTTTTTTATATATTCTCCATGTAAGTAAAGACAGAAATGTTAAAAAGTCTCATATGCACGGGTTATGTGAACAATACCATCTGGCCATCAACCATTGTGCTGAAGGTGCTGCTTTACCTCTGCTTGCCATCAACATGTTTTTTTTTTCTTATTACCTATATGATGAAATGAGAGTAAGCTTGTCTGGTTGCAAAATGGTTGTATGAACAGTTGCTCTCTGAAGTGAGGTGTTTTTTAAATTGTACTTGAATGATTTTCACCGCTGTCACTTGAAAATTTTAAATTCATTCATTGCTATGTCATACTGGTTTGGTTCTACTGTCCCAAGTTCTATACTGATTTTAGGATGTGGTTTAATTTCATATTTCAGACCCGTAATCATGGTCAAAGATAAGAGTAAAGAAAATAATCATCTTTATTTGCTTTCTTCCGGGAGTGATGATAACACACATGCATTACTTTGTTTACAAGAATAAGTAAGAGAACAAATGCTTGTTGTTTTATGAATATCTAGTGCCTTTTTCTCTTTGATGCTGGTCATTGTTTTCCGTTTTAACAGATTTAGTTTGAGTTGATACTAACAACTGTATTCAACAGGCACTCCCTTGTGGCGTAACGGGCCTCCTGAGAAGCCAGTACTGTGCAATGCGTGTGGATCACGTTGGAGAACAAAGGGAACTCTGGAAAATTATACACCTCTACATGCGAGAGCTGAAGCTGACGAAATCGAGGACTATAGGGCTTCTAAGGTGAAAACCTTGTCGATTAAGAAAAACGAAGCAGAGGTTCTCAAGCGCAAGTTCGATTATAATATTACTGAATATGGGGCAGTTCCTCCCGATTATCATCAAGGATTTCGAAGAGGTTTCGATGAAGATACAAGCAACAGGTCAAGTTCTGGCTCTGCTATATCAAACAGTGAGAGTTGTGCACAATATGGCAGTGCAGATGCAAGTGATTTGACAGGTAGCCCTACTAGTATGGGAGGTGTCCCCTTTGTTTTAATTTTTATTGAAATAATGCCGAATCTAATAAATGATAGGCAACATCTTGTCTAGTCTTTTTTGGATGGTCTCTCAAAAACTGGGTTGAATGCTATTTAAGTTCAATAGTAAACCACCTTACGTCTCTGTCTGAGTGGCCTCCCTTGAGTTCAAATTATCAGATTTCAGAAAATGGGTCCGTTTTGAAGCTCTTGCAAACTATGTTGTCATGGATAGCTTGTCGTCATGTTTACAGGTCCATCCCAACCTGTTGTATGGGATTCAATGGTGCCTTCAAGGAAGAGAACCTGTGTCACCCGTCCAAAGCCATCTCCTGTAGAGAAGCTTACCAGAGATCTTTATACCATCTGGCATGAACAACAATCCTCGTGCTTGTCTGTATCTTCAGAAGAGGATTTGCTTCTTGGGAGTGACAAACCAATGGTGTCTGTCGAGATTGGTCATGGGAGTGTGCTTATTCGGCATCCGAGCTCGATTGCTCCTCGAGAAGAAGAATCAGAAGCTAGCTCCCTTTCAATCGATAACAAGCGGCATAGTTTAATTTCTCATCTGGTGCCTTTTCCTTGTCTTATTGAAGACACGGATGCTAATTTATCAAGTCTTGGGATTGAGAAATTCCAGAAGCCTGCTAACACGGGGACAGAACACGAGCAATACAGAAGGTACGTTTCATGTTAACCTCGATAACTAATTGGGCTATAATATTGATGCTTAATGCATGTTCAGAAGGTAGGACATGTCTAGATTAATCTGTATTTGAAAAGTATGCGACTCATTCTGCAATAGTTTCATGAACTTGTAGTTTATAGGAACATTCATCCACATCATGAGTTTCAGGGCATGACATGACTTGGGAATTATCTACATGGAGCGTAGGAATACTTAGCTTATCTCGAGACGCTTGCAGTAGCACCTATTCATATTTTTTCATCAATACTTTTGGGTTTCAGGATTTTGTGCCTTGTGGTAGTATGCTAACCCTTTTTTTTGGTTATCCCAGAGACAAGGATCAACCTGAGAATTTTCAGATTATGGCGCATCATAATTCTCCACTATGTCACATAGACCTGCAAGTAAGCGGCAAATACAGTCATTCTTTTATGTGTTTAATCCTTAAAATAATATTCAGCTAATAACCAACTGAAAAAGATGTCAAATTCCTAAGTCAATAAATAAAACCTATTGTTACTATAGCAAGATTGCATAAGCATTATTTGGACCATATTTGTTACTATGGAAGCAGAAATGCCCACATTTTTTGTACTTCCATCGGCCTTCTTTTGTGTATTTTTCAATTGTTTCATACACTCGTGCATTAAATTAGATCATTTTCAGTAGTTCTATCTTACTAATGTTGTTGATTTTCATTGCTCTCAGCTATTTGAAGGAATACTGTTTTCTAAATCTTTTATGTGATTAACTCACAGCTATCTATAATCATACGATTTCTACTGCAGTTTGTACCATGGACCCGGGTCCATGATGCATTAGGAACCAGTGACGGATAATATAAGAGAATAAATGAGTAAATGACAGATACTCCCGTCAATTCATCCCAATCATGCCTTTTGTATTTCTTCCGGGTCCATATTGCATTATGAACTCGGATCCATGATATAACAACTCAATTTCTACTATTTATTCCTGATGACCACGGGTATTGAAATGAATCTGACGCTATAATTGCTTGATCCCTTTGTGATTTGTCACGGTCCGAACCTGTGTTTATGCAGGAAATTGTAAATTTAAACAAGTTTGTGGGTCATCTGACAAATGATGAACAACAGCAGTTGCTGAAGCTTTTACCTTCTACTGACACTTCTGAAGCTTCAGATAGGTAAGCTTGGAGAAAATAGTTGCTTAAGTTAGTTTATCGGGGGTTTGAGAAAACCTGTATTTTTAGGTACTATTGTTAGTAGATTTTTAATCGCTTCTGGGTATGGCCTAAGAGAATGATTGTAATAATATTCTGTGACAATAGTATCCATTGTTGCTAGACGGTTTAAAAAAAAAAAAAAAGGAACAGCACTCAAAATTGTAGATAATTGTTGATCTTTGATTTTGAGAAGCTAACATTTTATTGTCTGTCTGCTTAGCAGGAACTTGTATTCAATTGCCAGTCTTAGACGCATGTTCGACAGCCCTCAGTTCAAGGAGAACTTGTTGTCCTTCCAAAAACTTCTTGAGGATGGACTTTTTGATAACACAAAATATGGCCTCAAGACAGAAGATTGTAGGGTCGTGAGGAAACTTGTTTTGTGCAATTTGACAAAATTGAAATGGATGGAACAGTATGAAATTCTTAAGGTCTGTTTTGAACCTTAGATATTGTATCTTGAGACGGCTCTCTTCTTGGATTTAAATTACATTCTGAATCCTTTTTTTTTTTTTCTTTCCTCACTCAGGATTCAAAAGGTAAAAGTGTCACCAGCGAATACGAAACTGCTAAATTGAATGCACTTGCAACTGATTCTTCACTTAACATGGCAAGATCAAGAGAGGGGGTGTACCAGAAGTTCTCGGGTAAAGTGTGAATTGATGGAGAAACTGCTGATGTAATCACGTTTCATGATACATTTTCCTTCTGTCTGTAAAAAGGTGTTCTTCTTTCTTTTTTTTTTCCAGGAGCAAAGGCAATAATGAAAAGTCCGAAAAGGATAACGATGTGGCCAAGCTACAATGAGGATGAAGTAATAATAGATAAGGGTTGCTCGTCTTTCTTCAGTCTGAAAAGCCCCTTTTGTTCAGATTGTGGTGATGAAGGCCGTGAACAGGATCTGCTGCTCGATGTCCCGTCGAATGGTTCGTTCCCACAGGCTGAACTCCTCCCAAGTTCAAGTTTTGGTGCTCAAGCAAGCACTTCTAGTAGCACTTCACTCTACCCATACTTTTTTCTTCCCTGATTGGCTGTCAAGTCGACCGTCTACCCTTTTTTTTTGGCATAACAAACCTGGTTGGTGATTGGGATGTTGCTCTGTACCTTGTCCCAGAAAATAGCAGTCTACAAATGATAAGAAAGGTAATTGCAATAGATTTTGATCACCCTACATTACTACATTACAATTTTTTTCGCCTTTGGTATAGATTGACAAAATCTGCTACTTGTATACAGCTCCTCAAGAGGTGGGATATTATTAATTGTAATCCATATAATATAATATATAAATCTTGACAAGGATATCTGCATCACATTTAACGGACGCTTTTTCTGTTTCTTTGGTGTTTCCTGTCAAATGTCATCTTTTGGTGTTTTGGCTGTTTAGGCTACAAAAATCTATAATATAAAGATAGTTGTGTTTTTTGACGGTCGTACTCCGTATTGAAAAAGACTATTTTACCATTCCCCTCCCTCTTTTTTCTTTTTGTGTTGAATTTAATAATACTTAATAATAATAATATTATTAAATATTCAACAATACTAAATTTAAAAAAATCCTCTTAGAATATTAAATTAAATTAAATTAAAAGGACAATTAATTTAAAAAAAATCTTTTTTATGGACCTCCGACGATCGGTCATTTTTTATTAACGTCATGCCGCGGGCCACCGCCGGCGGTCGGCAGTAAGACCGGCCATTTTTTTTACGCCAGGCTGCCGACTTGCTTTCTGGGGGACACTGCCAGCAGCTGGCCAATTTTTTTTTTTCTTTTTGCCAGGACGTCGGCCTGCTTTCCGACGGACCTCCAACGATCGGCCATTTTTTTATTTTGATACGTTAGGCTTGTCCGCCGCCGATAGATTTTTGGGAACCAAGTTATTTTTTTCTAACAAGTAATTTGGTAATTTAATTATTTTAATTCAATTATATCACTGCCACCGTGCCACTATGGCACGGGTAATCTCTAGTATATAATATAAAGGACAATGGTGTTTATTGGTTGTCATATTATGCACCTAAAAAGACTAGTTTGCCCCTCCATTTTAGGTTTCTTCTCCCAAGTCTTTCATAGAGAAATTACTCGAAAATCAAGATTTCACAAAACTGAGCATTCCCACATCGTTTGCTATTGGTAGAATGACATCTACATATAGTACTAAGAGTGCGATCTCGCTCCCACTAACCCTCTTATATACATAAAGTTCCTCTTTATTTTGCACGAAGTAAAACTCTATGACTGTCTCGTCAAAACGAAGGTCTCAACTACGTGAAGATTGCTACAGTCCATATCACGGAGTCTACATCCACCATCGCTTGGTCATAGGTGGGGTCAGTATCTTGGCTATCACCTGGAACCACATGGAGACCCATCTCCACAAAGTGTACAAGGCCATACCTCTAAGGTAAATGAGACACCATACTAGACCTACGAGGTGGTTGTTCTTGTGTTTTAGATGGTTCGGTTCCAATTTCTTGCACAGGTGTCTCCTTAGGATTTTCATTGTATTCTTCTAAAGAAATGCTTCTACCTTCTCCGCCTTCCTGAATGAACTCATCTTCCAGGAAGTGTGCTTGCAAAGCAACAACGATCTTCCGATCTTCGGGCATGTAGAATAGATAACCAATCGTCCCAGATGGGAATCTAATGAAACGTCCCTTCGTGGATCTCACTTCCAACTTTTCCACCTTAGTCTTCTTGACATAGGCGGGACATCCCTAAATCCTAATGTGATTAAGACTTGGTTTCCTGCCCTCCCACATCTCATGTGGAGTTTTAGGAATGGATTTGGAAGGATATCTGTTCAAGATATAAGCGGCAGTCAGGAGTGCATACCCCCACAGGTAAATTGGTAAGTCAGTATAGCCTAGCATGGAACGGACCATGTTCAACAAGGTCCGGTTCCTTCTTTCTAACACACCATTTAACTGAGGAGTACCTGGAGGTGTTAGTTGTGATACTATTCTATGTTCCTTAAGGAACTCGTCAAACTCCATACTCATATACTCGCCACCTCGGTCCGACCGGAGTGCTTTGATATGATTTCCAGTTTGTTTCTCGACTAGGGCCTCAAATTTCTGTAATTTCTCAAAGGCCTCGGATTTATGTTTCATTAAGTATACATAACCATACCTAGTATGATCATCTGTAAACATAATGAAATACTGATATCCTTCACGTGCTGCTTCCAAAGCACCACATACGTCGGTATGGATTAATCCTAGTTTATCAGCGGCTCTTTCAAAAGTCCCTGTGAAGGGGGACTTAGTCATTTTGCCTTTAAGGCAAGATTCACAAGTAGGAAAGGGATCCGATCCCAATGGACCCATAAGTACGTCCTTTCCCATTTTGTAAACCTTGGTCTAACCAACATGACCAAGTCTAAGATGCCATTTTAAAACTTGATTAGTTTCATCCCTACCACGCTTCCTAGTCATAGTATTCACAACGACTTTGTTACTGAGGTTTATATGATACAGTCCATTTAACAATGTAGCAGTGCCCACTAGTTTATTTCTAAAATAAATTTTGCATGAACCATCACCAATGAAAAATGAAAACCTTTCTGATCCATAACCGGAATGGATACAATGTTTTTATGCCCCTTGGGCAAAACAAGTACATCTTCTAAAGTCATAACAAAACTGGATTCTAAACCCAAAAGAAGTGATCCTATGTCGGTTGGCTCGACACTATGCCCGCTTACGACAGTGATAATCACTTCCCCAGATCTAGGCTTCCTACTTTGTTCCAGATCCTGATTCAGGGTACAAATATGAGAACTATCACCAGAATCCAGTATCCATGAAGTAGAAAATACAGTAGCAGAATAATTTGTTTCCAAAACTAAAAGTTCCGTACCGAAAGTGCCATGAAAAATTGGACAGTCCCTAGCCCAGTGGCCCCGCTCACTGCATTTGAGACAAGCGGGGCCTTGCCCTTACCCTTGAGGTCCTTGACTTGTGGTCCCGTCCGCTTCTTGGTCTTTTTCTTCTTATTCTTGGACCTCTAAGATCCAGAAGAAATCCCAAGGGCAGATTCCTTCATCCACGAAGTCTTCATCTGAGACTGAGTGGTCACCAATTTGTTCATTAGCCCTGTTAAGTTGCATGCAATCTCATTGCAGTTGAAATTCATAACAAACCGTGAGAAGGAATCAGGGAGAGAATGTAGGATAAGGTCGGTGTGAAGAGAAGTATCCATCTTAAAATCAAGAGCCTCCAATCTCTCTATCATAGATATCATTTTGAGGACATGGTCCCCAACCTTCTCACCTTCCTTCATCCTTGCACCGAACAGTTGCTTGGATATCTCATATCTAGTAGTTCGACCGTGCTCACCATAAAGCTCAGTTAAGTGAGATAGAATCTGCCTAGCAGAAGTAATTTTCTCATGAGCTCTTTGAAGCTCATTAGACATAGAAGCCATCATATAAGCACGGACTTTTACGTTATCCTTAACCCACTTTTCGTGGTTTTCAATCTCTTCCTGATTGGCTCTAGTCCGCACTGGAGGCGCTGGAATGTCCGTCTCCAAGACGTGTCCCAGTGCCTCTATACTGAGGACAATCATCAGATTGCGGATCCAATCCACAAAGTTAGGTCCGATTAAGGTGTTCTTTTCGAGTAGAATTGCGAGCGGGTTCATTGTCACATTGAGAGTTATGTCTGCATTAAGTACGACATATTAATTAGTGGCTCGTTCAATTATGATCTGAGTATAGAATTTAGGTCTTTTCTATTCTTGTTACCCAGCTCCCACTATTTTTATCGGAATAACACACTCCCATGTGAAATCCGGAAGTATTATTCGCTCTACTTCATAGTGGAGATCGTGTTATTTATAAATCTTAATAGAGGGCAACCGAATAGGTTTCTAGTCTATTAATTTTCATAAAGTGGCGTCCAACACCAACCCATCTAATGGATGATACGATCTTCTTTTTCCCCTTGTTCACTCCCCTCGACCTATACGGTTTCTATGGTTCGTGAACAAGTTAAGTTTATGCCATCGATGCAAATCAGTTTCACAATTGAATCTTATCCGGCAACCTATCAGGTTTCTAGGGATAAAATTTGCTCCAAACAAAGGCATCCAATGCACTCCCGGTAATTTATCCATCCTCCCGAACGACTACCCCGATAATTTGGAAGCATATCACATCCGGTTTGGATTTTAATTTCCCGAAAGATCGATGGAGGGAAGGAAAACCTTGAAACCTTATAAACCTAATAATTTGTTTTGGGAGAATTTTCGCGATTAATGTTACACTTTGCACATTAATTCATTTAAGCGCGTTTGTAGCATTCATACAATATGAACAACCATTCACAACCTAGTTGCTACCAACATGTAGTTCATGGACCGTTCCTAGAAAAGAAAAACTCCGTAATCTAATTACAAGTCTTCGTCTTGAATCTTCGTCTTTTCGAAATGGATCTTCCTCCATTCTTTGTCATTACATATAAATTTTACATCGAAAAATTGCATCATAGATACAAATATTTCTAGTAAAATAAATAGGCTCAAAACGGCCTTTACAACCCAATCGAATAAATCGAACGATTCAAAACTAAGTCCATGAACCACATCCCCATTCAAAAGCATTCATCCAATAAATACTATATAAACGGAAAGCGTAGAGATACATTGATCCAATCAACATATAAACAACAATTAGAATCGATCCAATCAATTCACACAACTGGTAATATGAAAACGTTCAAAGTATTCGATCACCCATAAATTATTTTAATCATATTAAATCCAATTTAACATGCGGGAGATTAATTTTCAGAATACACGAAAAAAATCGAGCCGGGGCAAAACTGCCACACGGCTCGTGCCGATTGGCACGGTCGGGTTGTCCCGGTAGTCTGCCGGCCAGACACGGCCCGTTCCGAATGGCACGGTCGGGTCACCCCAACAACTTCTAAAGCTGGCCTGCCGGACACGGTCGTGTCAAATGACACGGTCGGGTCATCCTCGGCAGTCTGCCGGCCAGACACGGCCCATGCCGAATGGCACGGTCGGGTTAACCTGACAGCTTCCAAAGATGGCCTTCCAGACACGGCCGTGTCAAATGACACGGTCGGGTCAGCCCGGCAGTTTCGTGCCCTTCGTCCGAAAAATCGTCCAACGATGATTCGAGGCTATATTTTCGACCAGATATCCAATATCAATATTTTCTGATACCGTGAATCCAAATAGATAAACTTCGATTTCGTTTTGATGTATTTATATCAATTAATTAATCCAATTAATTAATCATATCAAATACATTATAACATAATTAATTTTTCCAAGAAATAATTATATACATGAATTAAATTAATCACCCAGTAATTTATTTAATTCATTAGGCCGTAAATTAATTTATCCAATAAATCAATTTAGACATCTAATGTCCAAAAATAGATATCCAATATCTAATATTCATAATGAGAATAAGCTCGATTCATTCCGTCGTCAATCCTATTGCGCGCTCTTGTGTATCTAATACAACTAGCTCCAATGCTTTGGCCAAAGACTTATGATATCATCTGCCAATAACCGCATAGGACATATAACCCGTTCACTAACAGGAGAAATAATTCTATCATGGTATTCTGTAGGACCTGCTACTTGCCCATCAAGATGCACGTCGAGGTTGACCCCCGCCTTCCGGTTTACAGGGTCGAACTACTCTAATGAAAATCTTGACGTCACAAGCACATCCCTACTAAATCATCAAGTCGAAGGTTCACGAATACCTATCACAACCTTTCAATTCCGTCATTGACTGTCCCGGAGTGAAATCCGTGTGACGAATCGAGGGTGAGTTGGTTAGAGTATAATAATCCAATTAGCATACCTATAACGTGTGCTTCCAATAACCATTAGTGTTCGAAAGGCACTCTCCATGTCAAAGAACACGTCATACAAGTCTTCACATAAACTTAACGCCCAGTCAAGTTTCATTGACCTGCGAACGATTAAGTATTTGAGCTATAAACCTTTCCAGTGCCGACCCCCTTATCCAATAAGGAGTGGAACGTTTTGCTCTCAAATACACATAATAGTTTCTATAAGTATATTTACGAGTTAGGAATGCCAGTAACTAACAGTAAATAAAGAAACATCCATTTGCCTTATGATAATGAATTACATAATAAAAAATACAATGCCCTCACTCAAACTCCTCTGAGTGGCATTTGAGGGCATATACCTAACAGGATTTGTCAAAGTTGGATGTTCTTGTTACCGAAAGGCGGGGGAGAGGTCAAAGTAGAGGTCCGAGTAATAGAGGGCCACAAAGAAGTAATTCTAGAGGGAAGTATGCCAATATTGAATGCTACCATTGTGGTAATAAAGGGCATACGAAGAAATTTTGCCGACAACTAAAGAAGGAAAATCGCTAAGGTAGAGAAAACACTCAAAAGAAGGAGAGGGGGAATAATGAAAAAGCCGAAGTAAATACTACTACCGAGGAGTTCTTTGTATGTTGTGATTATGACATGGTGAACCTTGCCAGAGATGTGTTGGGTTTTATGTTTATCTAACACAATAAAATTGAGTAAAACGTAGCGGAATAAATAAACGAAAAACCCAGACGAGGATCTACATGCTGTAATTTAATTGATTTATTAAGAGTTCGTCGAATTACCTTAATTCGAAGAATGGATCTGAACCGGACTAGAAGCAGATGAATATCTCCTTCCACTTTGGGTGATCCACACACGAACAATTCCACAAGCCGGATTGCTAGATTCTTACGAATAATATTGATGAATAGTACAACACAAATTCCTTACTAGAAGGATTGTACTATCGATCAAGATCAACTAAGCGAAGAAGATCAGATGACCAACGTCGTTCTCCTACTGTAAGAGAAGGGGCCGATTTTTTTCTTTCTCCTTGGTGGGGGGGGGGGGGGGATGATTTTGTGTCTTGATTTCATATGACAACTCCTTGTCCAAGACCTTATATTTATACTAAGTAAACCCTAGAGTCAAACTCTAGTATTTCGTTAGTTGCCCCTCAACTTATTAAATAATACAATATATATAATATCCAATATTATATAAATTACTTAGTATTTAATCTCCTTATAAATATAATATCCAATATTATATTTATTATTCCAGTTGATATTTATTCCTACTTGTCTATAATTATCGTACGTGCGACCCAAAAGACTTTTATTATGTTGGCAATTATTTAATACCTTATTAAATAATAAATCATAAGCGGCCTCTAGCAAGACATTATGGTTACCCAAATAATATAAGGTAATAGTCCATTAAACCTTTTAACGTGTCAAATCCCTTTGTCACGCGATATCATATTTGAACTAAGTCATGGAGTGTGTCATACTTATTTATGTTCAAATGGTTTCTCGATCTTAAGTAGACTGATTGAATCAAATGACTCTTCGCTTGAGCATGGCCATGCATTTCCTTCAGTCATACTTATCGAGGGGCCCAACAGATATCTCTCTCACAAAGGAGAGGGACAAATCCCTATCTCGATTATTCATTGCCCTCTATATAACTCCCACTAATCCTGATCGCTAACCTTTATGATCACCATGTTTCAGATGACGTTGGATTCCATCAAGGCATAGCAGTTATCATGTTGGACTCTATGATAATCTCAGATTCAAGGATTTATTCACAAACTGTTATATTGAGATTCACTTATGACATTTCCATGCAGTGATCTCAATGCGGGTTTGTCCAGTATTAGTTCTCCAACCAATACCCATAAGATTGATCCGTACCATACGCATAATCATTCGATGATTATCAATCAAACTTATACTAGTATATTAATCACTTGAGTCTCTACTCAACGCGATTGTACCAGGGACAATTGAATAATCTTATTATTCTTGAATAACTATTATTCGATTATTATAATATTAAAACATGCACACATTATAATAATCAACGAGAAATAAATGATATCAAATAACTTTATTTACATGTGACAATTACAAATATAGGCAAATCGAATGTCCTAGAGCACTAATCCTAACAAGATGAGTCGAGCTGGGTGGTCGACAGTGGAGCTACGTGTCATGTTACGTCACGTAGGGATTTCTATTCCTCTTATACTCCGGGTGACTACGGGATAGTCAAGATGGGTAACGATGGATTATCCAAGATTTTTGGAGTAGGAGTTGTACACTTGAGGTTTGACACCGATGTGGAACTTGTTTTACGTAATGTGAAACATGTTCCGGATATGAGGCTAAATGTGATTTCCGTTGGCTTACTCGATGATGATGGCTATTGTAGCGGTTTTGGCAAGGGAGTGTAGAAACTCACTCAAGGTTCCTTGATTGTCGGAAGAGGAGAGAAGACAGGGAAACTGTACGTGATACTTCCAAAGGTCACGATTAATGCCGTGAACACAGTTGACAATAATGACATGACCGAGCTATGGCATAAGAGGCTCGGTCACATGAGTGAGAAAGGGATAGCGCTATTATCAAAGAAGGAGGTGCTATCTGTAATATCCGGATAAATTGTTGAGTATTTTTGTCTGTTTTGAACCTTGTATTATTCGAATTTGTGATATCGATAATCGAAGTATGATCTTTCCCGTATTCATATTCATATGCATGATCATGACAACCTTGTAAATTTATACATGTAACGACGTCGTAACGTACGCTAGCTAGTAAGCGTAATGTACGTTACGAGCCACAGATAGCGTATGCTATGAGCAAGGCATAGCATACATAAGGCAACCAATAATTGATCAAGGCGGCTAGCACATGGGCCAGTTGGTTGGTAGGCCCGGATAAGATTCCCGCGGCATGAACCTGGATAGCTTTGTGTCCACGTGGATTAACGTACGCTAAGTGATGTATATAGTGTACGCTATGTATGGTTGATTACGTACGTAACTGTGTTGATGTAGCGTACGTAAGAGAGTACAGAAATGAAGCAGTAAGCTACCATTGAACGATAGCGTACGCTAATGACATAGGGTAGCGTACGCTAAGTGAATATACGTAAAGCACTAAGGCTAACGTACATAAAGCTCAGGACATTATATATATGGGACAACACCCATTCCACTCCACTTCGTTTCCTTTAATTCTCCTTCATTTTCCTTCAAGTCCAGAGGGCCCCCTGCCACTTAAACACCTATATATCATCTCTACTTTATCATTGAGGATTAGAAGCACCTTGGATTGGTACTCAAGCTTTCGGTGTTGGATTTTCATCAAGTCTTCATCATTGTCTTCTACATTAAGGTATGTTGATACTTTCCAAACTCAAATCCTTGTTCTTAAGAAATGATATGAGCATGCTTCTGAGATCATTGGATTAGTGAGTAACCCTTTAAGTTGAACACCATATTGTTGGAAGTTAAGATGAACTTATTTGAGACCTTCCTTGAGTAAGTAGATTATTAACCAAGCATTCCGATTTGAACCTATGTTATAGTTTCTGAGATTTGTTACACATTTTGGATGTTGATTCTGAGTCACTTGTTTACCAATGTATTGTTAATACCACCACTTAGAATGGGGATATTCAAGGAGGATGAATTCTTAGGATTTTCACCAAGAATAATCCATGTGTAGTATTAAGTATTCTTCAAGCACAATTCATGACTCGTAGTGATTTCTGAAGATGATGATATTCATGTTGATGTTTTAGTAATGATCAAGACTCGTCATTAATATCACCTTTGTTAGATGAACTTAAGAGAAGGAGCATTGAAGGTTTTGTCATTGATTAGATAATTGTTCTCAATGAAATTTTGAATGAAGTGATCGTATCAACCATAAATTATCCGAACTACATATAAGAATTTGTAATAGAAATTGGAGTATGGCATCATGATGATATGCGTATCCTTGAATTCTAAGATGTCAATCACCATAGGATCATTCAATTTCGCATGAGAAATGTATTTGTGAGTATAATGTACGTTAAGCACTATGCATTACGTACGCTATATCATCAGACGAGACAGTCATCTAATCAGAGGAGAGAACCATCAAATTCATTGTTAGCGTACGCTAGGCTTTGGAGCTTACATACGCTAACGTACAGACTTAACGTATGTTACGTTGGGTATGTAACGTATGTTATGAAGACATCAGGCAGGATACGTAATGTTGACAAATTTCGGCCATAGTTTAGGATGTTATATGTTCGAACATTAGTTATATGACGTAAGATGAACCCTATGTCATTTCTTTTGTTTAAGGTCCAAGCTTTGCAATGTGATTGATCGAAGGGGCGACCATCGAGTGTATTGCTATCCGTCAAAGTATTATCCTTGTCTTCAATTTGAGGCAAGTACTTTAATTATAGTTGTGCGTATTAATGTCGGTTATGTTATTGTTGTATTGTGCATATGTGTTGTGATTAATTGTCCACCATGCGTTGGTCCGACGGGATCATCATGGGAATATGTAGCTGTGTGTGCTGGATCGTTGGACAGGTAATTCCACCATGCATTGGTCCGATGGGATCATCATGGGAATCTATAGCTGTGTGCGCTGGATCGTTGGAATACCATGAATATGTTGAGACTGTCATGATGTGTTATGTGTTGTTATTATTTCTCGTTGGAGAAACTTGTCATGATTATTGCTGAATAAATCATTGTTTTATAATTATCGCACTTGTACTAGCATCGTTGTGCTAACTCCCTCGGGGGTGAACATTTGTTTTATGTTCAGGATCCAGGAGAGCGGGAAAACAACCACTGGAGCTGCATGACGACGAGGGTGCAGAGTGATGTTCCGACCAGATTTAATTGTCAGATGTTTGTGTTGATTTAGTTAAGTACTCGAGTACGTTGTCTGTTGGATTTGGTTATGTATTAATGTTCTTCGTGCGGACGTCTATATTTTCAGTACTGATTCAGAACCGTTGTATTTTATTTCGGTAACTTTCGTTGTTTGCATTTGTTATTGTCATTTCGTTTTATTAGCCTTGTAAATTATTACGTAAAGGATTTACGGCGCTGTAATATTCCTGAATATATCGGGGGTGTTACAGAATATGGTATCAGAGATAAGATTATGGATATCTTGGCCCTTGGGTTAAAATAGGGGTCATTTATGTCTTTTGAGGTAACCGGCCGTGCATAACATCACTGTACTGCCTACGTCTTCGTGCGAGCAGTGGTTGTAAGTTCCTAAACTCTATCTCATACTTTATATGTTGTACCTCTTTATACTTGAACGTTAGAACAATATTGTTCCCTGTATATTGAGTAATTATACTTATAGTATATTGAGAGGAGGACGTGGACGTGGTCACGGTCATGGACGTGGACGTAGGAATGCTGAGAGAGAAGCTTCACCTTCAAATCAAGCTAGCCACAGCTCAGGCGAGCCACAAGAATCTACTAACATTGAACCGGAACCTGCTGTTCCCGACATCCTTCGTCAGGGGGTCAACCAGATGACTCAGTTTGCTCAGGTTGTGGACCGAATGCAAGTGGCAGTAGGATTGCAACTGGGAGAAAGACAGCAAGGCATCCCAGACTTGGGAAATCGAGGAGACCGATGGCTACAGGAAGTGGCAAAGATGCAACTGCAAAAATTCGATGGTTTCTCTGAGACACTGATATGGGACCACTGGTTGAAGGAGCTGGGGAAAATATTTGCTGGGATTAACTGCCCAGACGACCGGAGAGCCTCTATTGCCCAATACTTTCTGACAGGGGAAGCGTCCGAGTGGTGGGAAGCCATCCGACCTATAGATCATGATGCCGACTGGGGAGGATTTAAATTGATGATGAAAGCTCAGTACAGTCCCTGTACGGTGAGGGAAGCTAAGGTTCGAGAGTTTTTCTCCGTGCAGCCTTCAGACGTGCCAGTATCTCAGGCGATTAAAACGTTCAATCAGCAGCTGGCGTTTGTTCGACACCTGGTCAGAACCGATGCAGAAATGATGATCCATTTTGATATGAGAATGAAACCGGAGATACAGAGGTACATGTTAGGTCAAATGCACCACTCTCCGTCAGTATCAGGACAAGGCATTGGCGTATGAAATAAAAGAAGTAGCGATGGAAAAGTTTACAGAGTCCAAGAAACAGAAAGTCTCTGGTAGTTTCACAGAGCATAAGAGTAGTGGGCCCCGCAAAGCCCAGTCATCCTATCATTCATTCAAGAAACCTCTGCATCCATCCAAGAGTAGAAAGAACTTCAGAGCGGTATCAATACCGACATATGTGGTCAAGAACTGTTTTAATTGTGGTCGCCCAGGACATCTTTGGCGTGATTGTTTTCGTTATCCAATAACATGTTATGATTGCAGACAGGAAGGGCATCGTGCGATGTTCTTAAAGGATGCCACGAAGTTAAATAGAGCTCGTACTTCGTAGCCGTCTCAGAAAGAGGCAAGTGTTCAGCAGACGCAGCAGAGTGTCCAGCTACCCCAGAGCTTTGGTCGAGGACGAGGTAGAGGACAGTTCAACCGAAAGGGAACATCGAGTGCCGGATCCGCTCCTCCACGCCTGTATGAGATGAGGAGGGCAGACGACCAGGATGCTGCTGTCGCATCAGGTACTGTTCAGATTCTTTCACAACCAGTTAGCGTTTTGTTCGATACAGGGGCTACACATTCATTTATATCATTGTCTTGTGTTAATCGTTTGAACATTTTTGATTTTCATAATTGTGAGCCTTATGTTGTGTTACCGAGTGGAGATATAATTGTGGGGAACTTAGAAACTAGAGATTTTCCTGTATCAATTGGAGGCAGAGAGTGGCCCTCGAATCTGATTGTGATAGAAATGCAAGGAGACTACCTAATTCTCGGAGATGATTGGCTTAATCGATATGGATCTATTGTAAACTACCGGGAGAGGAATATCTCGATGATAGCTGAAGATGGTTCCAAAATATTGTTTGAGGGATGAAGACCAGGAAGTTCAGGAGAGATGATCAAAGCAATGAAAGCTGTCAAACTGCTAAAACAAGGCTGTACTGGATACTGGTGTTACGTAATGCAGAAGGAAGATGGAAAAGTAGAACTTTCACCCATTCCTATTGTGAACGAATTCCCTGATGTGTTTCCTGACGAATTACCTGGACTACCTCCACAACGAGATGCAGAGTTCACCATTGAGTTGGAACTAGGAGCTACACCGATTTCTAAGGCGCCGTATCGTATGGTACCTACTGAGATATACGAATTGAAGAAGCAACTAGAAGAGTTACTGGACAAAGGCTATATTTAGCCAAGCGTTTCGCCATGGGGTGCACCAGTTCTTTTTGTGCGGAAGAAAGATGGATCGCTTCGATTATGTATTGACTATCAAGAGCTGAACAAGATGACGATTAAGAACAAGTACCCATTGCCACGGATTGATGATTTGTTCGACCAGTTTTAAGGAGCAACAGTATTTTCTAAGATTGATCTGAGATCGGGATATCATCAGTTGAGGATTAAGGAATCCGATGTTCCGAAATCAGTGTTCGGGACTCGCTAGAGACACTATGAGTTTGTAGTGATGCCGTTTGGTCTCACCAATGTACCTGCTGTGTTCATGCAGTTGATGAATCGAGTATTCATAGAGTATTTGGACAAATTCGTAGTTATGTTTATTGATGATATTCTGGTTTATTCCATGAGCCCGGAAGAGCATAAGCAGCACTTACAGATCATTTTGGACCTCTTGAGAAGCGAGCAATTATATGCCAAACTTTATAAGTGTGAATTCTAGCTAAAGGAAGTGATGTTCCTCGGTCACGTGGTATCAGCGGAAGGAGTCCGAGTAGACCCCCAGAAAGTTGAAGCAATTATGGATTGGAAGCCTCCTAAGAACGTGAAGGAAGTTAGAAGTTTCCTAGGACTTACTGGATACTATCGTCGGTTCGTAGAAGGGTTTTTCAAATTATCTGCCCACTTACTCGACTACTGCAGAAGACCCAAAAGTTTGAGTGGAAAGAGATGTGCCAGAGCAGTTTCGATGAATTGAAGAAGAGATTGACGCCGGCACCGATTCTAGCACTACCACAGGGAACTGGAGGATTCATAGTTTATAGTGACGCTTCAAACTAAGGTCTCAGGTGTGTAGTGATGCAGAATGAGAAGGTGATCGCCTACGCGTCACAACAGTTGAAGACCTATGAAGTAAATTATCCAACACACGATTTGGAGTTGGCAATTTTGGTTTTTGCCTTGAAAATCTGGAGACATTATTTATACGGGACTCACTGTCAGATCTTTACGGATCATAAGAGTCTCAAATACATATCCAGTCAGAAAGAGATAAACATGCAGCAGAGGAGATGGCTGGAATTAATTAAAGACTATGACTTGGAGATTCTTTATCATCCAGGCAAAGCAAATGTAGTGGCCGATGCATTAAGCCGCAAACCTGTTTCTATTCGAATGATGGAGACTCTCACCTCCCATCCCAGCATTCAACGAGAATTGATTCGCGAAGGAATTGAAGTATGGTTGCAAAGAGTCCAAGGACAACTGTGTGTGATGGAATTAACTTTGTCGTTAATCGAAGAAATCAAATCTAAGCAATTACATGATCCTCTGACGATTCGGTTACGTGATGAAGTGAGTAAGGGAAAGGCCCCAAGATTCGTAATTCATGATGATGGAGTTTTGAGATTCCAGAGCTGACTTTGTGTTCCCGATATCGATGTTTTGAAACAGACAAGCATGAAGTAAGCTCACAGCACTCCCTATTCTATCCACCCGGGCACCAGTAAGATGCATAAGGATCTGAAGCAGATTTTCTGGTGGGGCAACTATTAGGAATATGCCCTAGAATGCCACTCAGGGGATGAAAGAGTAAGGGCATTGTACTTGTAATTATGGAATAATTAATAAAAAGGCAATACGATTTATTCACTGTTTCTTGTATTTCAATTGCATTCTTGACTTGGTAAACATTGAAGTGAAGTCCATGTAAATAAATCAAACATTCCATTCTCGTTATGGGATAAGAGAAAATGCACTGTAAATTGTTCGCAAGTCAATAAACTTAAAATGGGCATTAAGTTTTAATACGACTTGTATAACTGATGCTAGTACGTGTGCACGTCTTGATAGCATAGTTATAAGTATATTGGTGGGGCCAGTATACTCGAACCTGACTCATACTTGATTCAGTCACACGGTATTCACTCTCGGAGAGTCGATGACGAATTGAAAGGTTGTGATAGTATACGTGGACCTTTGACTTGAGGGTTCAGTAGAAGATGTGTCTGTGACGTTTAGTTTGTCATTAGAGTAAACAGTTCTCGGTGAAATTCTATATAGATCACTTTAGAGTCAAGAACATCCTGACAAAAGAAGTTGTGCTCACAGGAAGCAGATCAGGTAATATGTATATTGATGACTGGATGCCTACGAGCTCCATAATTCCTTGTTTTGTTACCAAAGGTACTGCAGATCTAAGCTGGTTATGGCACAAGAGGATGTC
Organism: Orobanche coerulescens; assembly: GCA_033398695.1. Lineage (NCBI taxonomy): Eukaryota > Viridiplantae > Streptophyta > Magnoliopsida > Lamiales > Orobanchaceae > Orobanche > Orobanche coerulescens. The sequence goes on from CM065805.1 coordinate 117,927,991, forward strand.
ACACGTCAACTTTAAGACGATCAACAAGCTCTCAAGATAGGGACTGGTTAGAGGATTGCCGAATGTATCATTCCAAAAGGACAGTGTCTGTGGACCATGTCAAAAAGGCAAGCAAATCAAGTCCACCTTGAAGAGCAAATCCTACCTTTCAACCCACAGAATTCTGGAAATGCTACATATGGATCTCTATGGTCCTGTAGACCCGGTAAGTTTGGGAGGTAAGAAATACCGTCTCGTTACTGTTGATGATTATTCCAGGTATGCTTGGATAATTTTCATAAGCAAGAAGAAGGAAACAACATCAAAGCTGCTCGAGCTCCTGAGAAAGCTTCAAAATGAAAAAGGATCGAGTGTCGTGTCCATTCGTTCCGACAGAGGTACAGAATTCACTAACCGCTTTATAGAGCAATACTATTCGGAAAATGGGATACAACACGAATACTCAGCTGCCCGTACACCTCAACAAAATGGTGTTGCCGAGCGAAAGAATAGGACGCTAAAGGAAGCAACAAGGACAATGATTGCCGCAAGCAAGTTGCCACAGCGTTTATGGGGCGAAGCAACCAATACAGCATGCTACACTCAAAACCGCTATATCGTCAACAAGCACCACAACAAAACAACATACGAGGTATGGAACAACAAAACTCCGTTAGTTTCATATTTTCACATTTTTGGATGCAGGTGCTATGTGTTGAACAATGGGAAGGATCAACTTAGAACCTTCGATGAGAAGTCGGATGAAGGAATATTTATAGGATATTCCTCTGTCAGCAAAGCTTACAGGATCTTTAATAAAAGGAAGCTGCTGACAGTCGAGGAATCAGTTCATGTAGTGTTCGACGAACCTCACCATGACCCTACAGGAGTAGAAGCTGTTACTCAGAACATCCAACAACTTTCCATCATAGATCCACCAACTCCTATAGAACATGTCGTTGACCTAGAAATCAACCCCGCAGCTGTAAGAATCGATGTAGATGAATCCGATGCTGTACAAGCTAAAGCCGAAACTACAGCAACTCAAGATACAGTACAGGACCCCAAGTTAAAACTCGATCGAAGATGGTTGAGAGATCACCCGCAAGAGCTGATCATTGGAAATATTAATGCTGGTGTTTCTACCCGTAGGAGAATACAGAGTACACAAGAAAATGTACTGTGTGCACAAGAAGAACCAAATACTGAGATATCACCATTTCCTAAATGGAAATCTCAATCCGAGCTTAGAAGACTCAATATGTGCACTATTGCTGTATTCTTAGCCCAGCCCGATCCTGTTTCTACCATAGAAGCTCTCAACAATTCTCATTGGATAACATCTATGGAAGAAGAGCTTAACGGTTTCGAAATAAACAATGTATGGTATCTTGTACCCAGACCTACGCATCAATCAGTAATTGGAACCAAATGGGTATTTAGAAACAAGAAGGATCGAAATGGACTCATAATAAGGAATAAATCCAGGCTAGTCGCCCAAGGCTATAGACAGGAAGAAGGCATAGACTACGATAAGACATTTGCCCCTGTAGCCAGACTAGAAGCTATTAGGATATTTTTAGCCTTTGCCGCCCATAAGAGCTTCATTGTATACCAAATGGACGTCAAAAGTGCATTCCTAAATGGAGACCTTTCCGAAGAAGTTTATGTTGAACAACCACCAGGGTTTGCCAACACAGACGGCGTAGACCTAGTATACAGGCTAAGGAAAGCACTGTATGGACTTAAGCAAGCCCCTAGAACATGGTATGAGACCCTGTCCCAGTATCTAACCGATAATGGATTCGAGAAAGGTGCTGTGGACAAGACCTTGTTCAAAATACAGGAAGGTGATGTCCTTCTAATGGTTCAAATTTATGTAGATGATATTATATTTGGTTCAACTAACCTTGCTTTATGTCAAAGGTTCTGTCATCTCATGCAAAGTAAATTTGAAATGAGTATAATGGGAGAACTTAGTTATTTCCTAGGATTGCATATAAAGCAGTTGCCTACAAGGATTTTCATCAACCAGGAAAAATACAGCAAGGAGCTTCTCAACAAGTTTGGAATGAATACTTCCAAATCATCATCAACCCCCATGAGCACTTCCGTGCAAATTAGTGCTGATGAAGCCAAAAAGCCGGTTGACCAATCAATCTACAGGAAGCTTATTGGCTCTCTCCTGTACCTAACGGCTAGCAGGCCCGATATCCAGTTTGCTGTAGGAGTGTGTGCGAGATATCAAGTAACACCCAAAGAATCACACTTCAATACAGCTAAACGAATCCTGAAGTATATTAAAGGAACACTCGATGTAGGACTATGGTATCCTAAATAAGGCGGATTCGATTTAGTTGGCTACCAACATGTCAAATCCCTTTACCGCGCAATGTAATATTTGAACTAAGTCATGTAAACTGTCATACTGATTTATGTTGAAATGCTTTCTCGATCTTAAGTAGACTGATTGAATCAAATGACTCTTGATTTGAGCATGTACATGAATTTACTTTAGTCCTACTTATCTAAGACCTCAGTAGATATATCTCTCTCCCAAGAGAGAGGGATAAATCCCCATCTTGATTATTCATTGCCTTTTACATGAATCCCACTAATCCCGATCGCTAACCTTTAGATCACCCTATTTCAGATGACGTTGGATTATGTCAAGGCATACAGTTATCATGTTAGACTCTATGATAATTTCAGGTTCAGAGAGTTTGACATACTGTTATATTGAGATTCACTTATGACATTCCCATGCAGTGATCTCAATGCGGGTCTGTCCAGTATTGTGTTCTCCAACCAATACACATAAGCTTAATTCACACCATATGTATAATCATCCAATGATTTTTAATCAAACTTATACTAGTATATTAATCACTTGAGTCTCTACTTTACATGATTGGACCGGGGACATTTGAATAATCTTTATTAGTCGTGAATAACTATTATTTGATTATTATAATATTAAAATATGCACACCTTATAATAATCAACGAGAAGTAGATATTATCAAATAACTTTATAAATGTGATAATTACAAATCTAGGCACATCAAATATCCAAGGGCACTATTTCCAACACTCTCTCTTGTCAATGTCATACTCAAAGGCCTTAAAGTCAAAGAAGAGATCAAAGTAGATATTTCATTAAGGTTACCAATCACACTCATGGATGTTGTCTTAGTGTCCCACCGTGCAGGGAGAGTTCTAAATATTTGAGTTTTTTCTCTTTTTGGTAGTACTCTTTGCCCATCACTTGAAGTTCACCGACAATGGTAGTGGATCTTAGGTCAAGATCCTAAAGAGTTTCTAAAGGTCTCATTTTACAGGACTCAAATTATTGAGTGTGTTTTGAAATTTTGTTTTCTTTCTAGAGCTCAGTGCCCTCACATATCATCTTGAGTTTATCCCAGGCAGCTTTGGCTGTCTTACAGCCTTTTTACCTTTGACAATGTGCATTTGTAAAGAGTGACAAATGTTGGACAAATATATTTTGATGATGTATTTTATCAAAACATTCAAAAGAAGAACTTCAAAGGCTCAATAAACGGGGTACATTCTTTCATAAATCGAAAAGCTTCAAAACATGTGAAACTAACGCACGCTATGTACAATATCTAACGCACGCTACATAAAGGTTTTGGACTTATTCTGAAGCAGCCTAACGCATGCTATCTGCTCTCCGATATGATGATTAGTGCATGCTATTTACTTTAATAGCACGCTACCTGTTCTGAGTGTAAACAAGGCATAAAGGTCAATGAAGTCTACCTACCTCAGTTAACGCGCGCTACAAAGAAAATAGCGCAAGCTTTGAAGAGTTAGTAATGCACGCTACGGAAGATATTTGTGAATGCTACCTGATAGTCTCTGCAAGACAGTGAGGTCTGGAATTCAATCGAAGCAGCAATTAACACACGCTACACAATGCCCAGCACACACGACCTGGAGAATATTAGCGCACGCTATCTATAATATTTAGAGCATGCTAAATATTTAAAATTCTACCGTTGGACAAAGATCCGTTGGGTTGACCTTCCAGAATGTGCAAATCACGCTTAGTTTTAAAAGGACCTAAATGACTAGCTAGCACACGCTAAGGAACATACTAGCGCATGCTACATTCAAATTACTACCGTTGGACGCTTTTGACAAACACTACTTCGACCGTCGACTAACAGTAGCGCACGCTACACAGAAGAATTAGCGCGCACTAATACCACAATGCAGTAACGACTCCAAGGCTTGAAAAGCCTATAAATACCATGACATTTGGTATGGATCATTACACAACTTCAAGCAAACTTGCAATACATTGATCTCTGGTTAAATTGCTATGTTCTTTCCATTTTAAGTTGTGAGAAAGAGAAATACAAGTGCTGTTCTTGTCTTATAATATTTCATATACTTCGTATTTTCTTCATTTGTTGTGAGTGTTGCATCACTCCTTCATGAGTTTGAAAGAAACGATTCAAAGAGTTTTAATCCGGTGTTATTATGATCATTGATCCGGCATTATTAGGATTATACTCTAACGATCGTAAGTGAGGATTTTTCTAGTTCCTATAGAACACGAGAAGAGAAATTTTATTACTGGTGATTGATTGTGCTTGGACCAATAGAAGACAAGCTGTGTAACGGTTGTGCTCGGACCTATAAAAGACGAGCAAAGCTGTGGGTGGGTTTTTCTAAGCCAATAGAAAAGGATTGAAGAGAGGGTGTAGGTCATGTTTTGGACCAAACCTCCATAAATCCTGGTGTCATCTATTATTTACGCATATTATCCTTTTAATTTACCTATAAAGTTCTATCCACTATTCAACCCCCCTTCTAGTTGAAATTTTTCTCTATCAATTGGTATCGAAGCGGGTCACCTCTTATATCGGATTAACCACTGGAGGAAGATCCACAGTGGCACTTATGGCTCAGACCGAAGGTAACGCTATCAACCGTCCACCTTTCTTCGATGGCTCAAATTTTAAGACCTGGAAGAAAAAGATGGATGTATTTGTTCAAGCCTACGATATTGAGATTTGGAGAGTAATTGTACTTGGTCCCAAGATTGCCAAAAGGGAATATGGATCATTGAAGAAATTTGATGAATATAATAATGAAGACTGCAAAAACATGCTTATAAATTCGCATGCTACTGAACTCATATATTGTGCACTTAATCCCGAAGAACTCAATCGAATCTCTGCTAGGGCTGGGACTTTTGAAACCGGGAACCACGGAACCGATCCGAATCGCATCAGAACCGACGATTCGGTTCGGTTCCTAGCAACAATTTTTTGTTCGATCCGAACCTTAAGGAACCGTCCGAACTGCACCGAACCGGGAAACCGACCCTCTAAATATAATATAATATAATATATTATTATTAAACATAATTAATATAATATAATATAATATATTCTTAATAAAATAAAATAAAATATAATATTCCGTCTGAACCATACAAAATTGGTTCCGGTTCGGTTCCTATGCGGTTCGGACAAAAAAGACTGGCAAAACCAAACCGCGAAAAAACTATGCGGTTCGGTTCCGGTTCCTGTATTTTTCTCCCTGGAACCGAAAAGTCCCAGGCCTAATCTCTGCATATGAAAGTGCTAAAGAAATATGGGAGATTCTTGATGTCACTAATGAGGGAACGAGCCAAGTTAAAGAAACCAAAATTAACATGCTCCTCCACGACTACGAGCTCTTCTCCATGAAGGATGACGAAACCATCACCAATATATTGGATCGCTTCTCAGCAATAACCAATGGTCTTGCATAATTCGTGAAACTTATATCAAGCAGTGACAAGGCGAAGAATATTCTCCAATCTCTTCTATGTGAATGGGATGCCATGGTGATGGCAATCATGGAATCGAAGGATCTCAACAAACTTGAGTTCAGCGCCCTCATAGTATCTCTTATAAACTATGAGATTGTGCTAAAATCCAGAGGCTCCAAATCTAAGTCTCGTGAGAAAGTTGTCGCACTCAAAGCCGATAGCGACGATGATGATGAAGTCACGGAAAATGAGGATGACGAAGAAATTGCTCTCTACATCAAGAATATGAGAATATATAAGAACCTTATTCAAAAAAGGCAAAGTGCTCTTGGTCAAGATTCCAGAACCGACCGGAGGAAAAACCATTATGTTCCTACAAAAATTTCGACAATAATTGTCGTAGGTGTGGTCAATCTGGGCACTATGCCAAAGACTGTCGGGTGAATCTCAAATTCTAAAATGATCGATTCAAAAAGAAGGAAGTCTTAATTGCATCTTAGAGCGATGACAAGGACGAAATCAAAGGAATCGAGGAATCCAATCTCGCTCTTATAGCTCTTGAATCTAAATCGATGAGGTACCTTGTTCAAAGAAAAACAAATGGTACGTTGATAGTGGTTGCTCAAGACACGTGTGTGGCACCAAAGAGTTGGTCGAAGATTTTGAATATCAAGAACAAGAATTCGTGACCTTTGGTGACAACAAAAAGTGGAAGATTATGGGGACCAGTAAGGTTGGTAAGGAACCTTCTCCCTCTACTGAAATAGTTTTATTTGTTGAAGGATTACATCGTAATTTATTAAGTGTATCTCAACTGTGTGATGAAGGTTTTAAAATTCTTTTTGAAGAAACTCACTATACCGCCTTCAAAAATAATAAAGTTGCTTTTATTGGTTTTAGAAGCAGAAATATTAATATTATCGATCTCAGTGCCGAAAACTCTTTTAACGAAAAATGTCTTATGACCTTGGATGAAAATGCATTTTTATGGCATCGAAAATTATGGACCTATATCTTTACCCATTATTTCAAAACTTTCTAAACATGATCTTGTTCGCGGTTTGCCAAAATTAAAATTTTGATCGAAAACATATGTGCGAATCATGTATTAAAGGAAAACACTTAAGGGATTTAAACTGAAATCTGAAATTTCTACTTGTCGTACTCTTGAACTTGTTCATATGGATTTGATTGGACCATCGAGATATGCTAGCTTGAATGGAAAATTATGTCACGCCCCCACACCGGGGTTGGACGAGAACGCGATAGTTATTATATAAAATAACATTTGTGGTAATAAATTCCTGCAAGCATACATCTGCCAGATCTTAGACAGGTGAACTAAGAATGGTTATTCCACAAAAAAGAAATAATCAAGAGTACAACAGAATTATTACATCAAGTACAAAAGAGTACAGCAGAAATCAAAATACGGTTTTGACACAGGAAATAAAGAAATACTAAACGCAGTTTCATGAGTCTTATGTCTTGGCAGTATCCGAGGTAAGTCTTCACTTCATACCAGCATCTTCCTCTTCTTTCTCTTTGTATTCTTCATCTAGTGGGGTTTTTAGAAAAATTAAAGTGAGGTGAGAATAAAGGATTCTCAATGAGTTGGGGTTTGTATTTAATGAGTTTATTATTTTCAAGAACAAAACATAATGTATTTTCTCCCACTTTTGAAAAATAATATTGTTTGATAATTGGTGCAAATTTTCAATAAGGATATTATGAATTTTGACATGAATGTACAGTCAATCTCCGTAGATTGCAGTTGAGTATGAAGAATGTACGGTGTCGAGCGACCAATAAGTATTTAGCTTCGGGAGGTCGTCGACATGACTAATCCTTTAGCCTCCTTATAACTTCTTAGACCGTTATAAGTGTTTGGCCTATGACTATCTCCACAACCTTTGGTTTGATAACTGTAGCCTTGGGCGTTTGTCGGACCGTCACTATTGTAACACCCCGATATATTCGGAATAATTACAGCGCCGTAAATCCATTGTATAAGAATTTACAAGGCTAAATTGAGAAATACGAAATAAATACTAAAGTGTCATCAAAGTAAAAGAAGTTCAAAACCGTTCGATAATTCAAATGAGTCCATTATTACAAAACATCCCCAAAATCATCAATAACATATGCGTACTCGAGTACTGGAAAATAACCATAAAACAAAATAACATCATCCACATCACTGAGTCACTTCATCGTCATGTCGGTACTGTGGCTGCTTCCCCGCTCCTCGGCTACCTGAACATCAAAAACAAATGTCCACCCCCGAAGGGGTTAGCAAAACGATGCTAGTACAAGTATCACAATACATAATTCATCAATGCATCATAAAACATACAAAACGGACTTTCGTCACTAGAATCCAATGATGCGAATCCTCACGATTCCATCAATACAATACAGGGTAATCCAACGATCCACCGCCCTCAGTATAGATCCCCATGATAATCCCGTCGGACCAACGCATGGTGGAAAACCCGTCCAACGATCCAACGCCCTCAGCATAGATCCCCATGATGATCCCGTCAGACCAACGCATGGTGGACATTCGATCCAGCGCCCTCAGCATAGATCCTCATGACCCCCCTCGGACCATTTACAATATAAACCATGCAATCATGCATACACATATGCAATTCAATATGTTCATCAATACGAACAATTAATAACGAATACCACAACAAATCAAAGAAATAATCTCATACTCGACAACATAAACAAAACCGTATGCATGATCAAAGTTCCAATATAAACCAAACTCAATATATGATACTTGCCTCAAAGATGGCAAGGACTAAAATACTCCCACGAATGTCACACGTCCGCAGGCCGCCGTCGCTGGATCGATCACTAAGCAATTTTCGGACCTTGATCAAAAGAGATAACAAGGAACTCAATATTTTACTCAAAACTAACGTACGATCACCGAATAACTTAGAATCATAAAATAGTGACGTAAGGTCGGTTCGTGGTTAGTATACTAGATGAAAGCTGAACCGGAAATGATGATACACTTCATGTGAGTTGAACGATCATTTCGGAGATGAAGTGCCGATGTTTATGAGTTCAAGGATATACAAGATATTAACGATTTCAGGTTCTAAATATGGGATTCAATTTCAAATTCTCATATGTTCGGCTATTATGATTTTACCACAAATGTTATTCAAGATGGCAAGCATGCCCAAGTATTACGCAAGGAAAATGATACTACGGTGATCCGGGTTGAGTTCAATGACATGGCCGATTCATCATACTCAAGAACATAAATATTGTCAAAACAAATACCCCTAGCAAACATGAATTTCATCGGTGGAACATCAAAGGAATTCATAGAATCTAACTAAAATTATGTTCATGATTCCAACGAGATAAGGATACTGCATCCTAAGGTTTTTATCCACCGAGGCTAGATCAACATTCGAAGTAATGAAAGAAAAACAAGGTATAATTGGGTTTCACTACTTCAAAAATATGTTGCTGGATTCCCAAGATCATTAGCTAGCCTAAGGATTCTGAAGCAGGCTCAAAATATAGCTGAGAACGTAAGTTTCGGTTTGGTAAATCATAACATACCTTAATCGGAAAGAAAGGTTGAGATCTCTTGATGAACTCCACGTCCAAGAGCTAGAACACCAATCCTCAAATCTCCTTTATCTTCAATGGTGATGTTAGGAGGCTGGTATGTAGGATTTGGATAGAGGGAATGAGTCTCAAAGTCCCAAAAATCGAGTATGCAAAGTGGTGAAAACTGAAAAATGAAGATGGGTGCTGTCCTATTTATAGAAATGGGTTATTAGCGTGCGCTACTCTCTCAAATTAGCGTGCGTTAACGGGCTATCAGTCTACTGTCTCTGACGGGTCTCGGCATAGCATACGCTAAACAGCCTTACGTGCGCTAAAATCAACGATTAGCGTACGCTAACAACTATTTTTAGCGTGTGCTAACGACTGAACGAAAGTTCACTGACCTCACTGTACTAGACTTAGCGTGCGCTAGCCTCATAATATTAGCATGCGCTAAGTACCGTTGACTCGACTTTTCCAAAAGCCATCCAGATGCATCCCGACATGTCCCGACCAAGATCCGCGGCTGATCTCACCTACCACCCTGTCATAATCAAGTTGACTACGTATAGCGCGCGCTAAGGTTCATACACAGCGTGCGCTACGAAGCCAAATTAGCGTATGCTACGTTTAGTGGTTAGCGTGCGCTACTAGTGTAAAAATTACGAATTTTGAACACATTCATAAAATCATACGTTCAACAACACCGGATCATGAAATACTCTGGATAATACTCAGATCAAATACAACATATACAATGTCACAATGTTCAAAAGTAAACATTAGAATCTCGGGTATTACATCCTCTCTCCCTAAAAAGAAGTTTCGTCCCGAAACTTAAGATGAAAATAACTCTGGATATCTAGTCTTCATACCATCCTCCATTTCCCATGTGGCCTCCTCGACTCCGTGTCGTGACCATTGCACTTTAACCAAGGATATTAGTTTATTCCTCAATTGTTTGATCCTACTCTCAAGTATTTTGATTGGTCTCTCCTCGAAGGTGCCGTCATTAGCTATCTCGATCTCGCCGAAATCAATTATATGACTGGGATCTGGTACATACTTCCATAATTGGGATACATGAAACACATTGTGAACGTGACTCAGCGATGGCGGTAAGGCCAACCTGTATGCTAAATCCCCAACCCTTTCAAGGACCTCGAATGGTCCAATATATCTCGGACTCAGTTTTCCTTTCCTCCCAAATCGGGAAATTTCCCGGGTAGGAGAAACCTTCAATAGTATATGATCCCTAATATCAAACTCCAATGGGCGACGACGCACATCTGCATAAGACTTCTGTCGACTCTGGGCAGTCAACAGTCGTTCCCGAATTAGAGCTACCTTCTCTTGAGTCTGAACTATCAACTCTGGTTCAGTCCCAATCAAGTCAGAAGAATCATCCCAACACAGGGGCGATCTACATCTTCTTCCATACAACGCTTCAAACGGTGCCATCTTAATGGAAGCATGCCAACTATTGTTGTAGGTGAATTCAATCAAGGGCAAATGAACCTCCCAGTCGGTTGACCAGTCTAAGGCACAAGCTCTAAGCATGTCCTCTACTGTCTGAATAGTCCTTTCGGACTGACCGTCCGTCTGAGGATGATAAGCCGTGCTAAAGTTCAGCTCGGTTCCCAAAGCCCTGTGAACTGCCTTTCAAAAGTGCGACACGAAACGACCATCTCGATCTGAAATAATGGTCTTCGGTGTCCCATGCAATCGAACTATCTCTGAAATAAATACTCGCGCCAATTTCTCGGGTCCCCACGCGTCTTTAATTCCTAGGAAATGAGCCGACTTGGTCAGTCTATCAACTATAACCCAAATCATGCTCATCCCCATCTTGGTCCGTGGCATATTGGTGATAAAGTCCATCGATATATCTTCCCACTTCCAATCAGGGATCAGAAGTGACTTCAACATTCTGGCAGGTCGCTGATGTTCAATCTTAACCTGCCGACAAGTTAAACACTTCGAAACGTAATCTGTTACGTCCTTCTTTATATTTCCCTACCATAAATTTTGTTTTAGATCCTTATACATTTTACTGGTGCCCGGGTGAATAGAATAGGGCGCGCTGTGAGCTTCCTTCAGAATTGTCTGCCTCAAAACATCATCATCGGGAACGCAAAGTCGACTCTAAAATCTCAGAACTCCATCATCATGTATCACGAATCTTGGGACCTTCCCTTTGTTCACTTCGTCACATAATCGAAGAATCAGAAAATCATTCAACTGCTTAGATTTGATTTCTTCAACCAACGACGAAGTTAGTTCCATTACACACAGTTGCCCTTGGACCCCTTGCGACCACACTTCGATTCCTTCACGAATTAGTTCTCGTTGAATGTTGGTTTGGGACGTAAGCGCTTCCAACACTCGAAAAGAAACATGTTTATGGCTCAGTGCATCATCTACCACGTTTGCTTAGCCCAGATGATAGAGGATTTCCAAATCGCAATCCTTGATTAATTCCAGCCACCTCCCCTGCCTCATATTTAATTCCTTCTGGATGAAAATATACTTGAGGCTCTTATGATCTATAAATATCTGACAATGAGTGCCGTATAAATAATGTCGCCAAATTTTTAGAGCAAAGACTACAGCTGCTAACTCCAGATCATGAGTCGGGTAATTAACTTCGTACGGTTTCAACTGTCGAGAGGCATAAGCAATCACCTTATTATTTTGCATCAATACACATCCCAAACCCTAATTTGAAGCGTCGCTGTATACCATGAACCCATCCGTTCCATCTGGTAACACTAGTATAGGCGCTGTCGTCAGTCTTCTCTTAAGTTCATCAAAACTCGCCTGGCATTTCTCATTCCACACGAATTTTTGGGTCTCCTGTAACAGCTGAGTAAGTGGACGAGCGATTTTGGAAAATCCTTCTACAAAACGGCGATAATATCCAGCAAGTCCCAAGAAACTCCAGACTTCTTTCACATTATTAGGAGATTCCCATTCCAAGATTGCCTCGACTTTCTTGGGGTCCACCTGAACTCCGTCAGCTGATATTACATGCCCAAGGAAGGTCACCACTTTAAGCCAAAATTCGCATTTCGAAAGTTTCACATAAAGTTGTTCCTTTCTCAAAGTACTCAAAACGATACGCAAATGCTCTGCATGTTCCTCTGTGTCTTTTGAATAGATCAAGATGTCATCGATGAAGACTACCACAAATTTATCCAACTATTCTAAGAATACCCGATTCATCAATTGCATAAATACCGCAGGAGCATTGGTGAGTCCAAATGGCATCACCACAAATTCATAGTGCCCGTACCGAGATCTGAAAGCAGATTTCGGTATGTCCGATTCCTTAATTCTCAACTGATGGTATCCTGATCGCAAGTCAATCTTCGAGAATACCCTTTCCCCTTGCAGTTGACCAAACAAGTCGTCGATCCGAGGTATGGGATACTTGTTCTTGATCGTCACCTTGTTTAGCTCCCTGTAATCAATACATAATCGAAGGGATCCATCTTTCTTCCAGACAAAGAGAACGGGTGCTCCCCAAGGAGAGACGCTAGGTTGAATGTAACCCTTCTGCAATAATTCCTCAAGCTGTTTCTTTAGTTCATACATCTCGGTTGGCGCCATACGATATGGTGCTCTAGAAATAGGTGCATCTCCAGGCTCCAATTCGATATTAAACTCTACTTCTCTTTGCGGAGGTAACCCGGGTAGTTCGTCAGGGAATACGTATGAGAATTCGTTTACCACTGGAATAGATGTGATCTCGACTCCTTCTTCTTTCTTCATGGCATAACACCAAAATCCGTAACAACCCTGTTCTAGCATTTTAACCGCTTTCATGGCTTTGATCAATTTTCTTGAGCTTCCCGGTCTCCATCCCTTAAATAAATGTTCAGATCCATCATCATCAATGATAGAAATGACTCTCTTTCGGTAATTCAAAATAGCTCCATAACGATTGAGCCAGTCATCCCCGAGAATTAAATCGTCACCATGGATGTCGACTACGATAAGATTTGATGGACAATCTCTCCCTCCTATAGTCACTGGAAAATCTCTAATTTCTAGGGTTCCCATAAGTTTCTCTCCGCTCGGTAATCCCACAACATAAGGTTCACAATCATACAAGCACGAGATTTTCAAACGATTAACACAGTTCATAGATATGAAAGAATGCGTAGCTCCTGAATCGAATAAGACACTAACTAGTTGCAAAAGGATCTGAATCGTACCTGATGCAACAACCGTGTTCTGATCGTCTGACTTCCTCATCTCGTAAATATGCAGAGGAACGGACCCAGCACTGGATACCTCTCTTTTCCCAACATTCTGCTGCTGGAAGCCACTCTGCTGCGTCTGGTTTACACTTGTATCCTTCGGAACCGGTGCAGGAGTGCGAGTACCAAAAGATCGAGTCGCATTTCCACAAAACGTTGCGCGATGTCCTTCCTGTCCACACTCGAAATAGGTCACAGCAGGTGCATAACAATCACGTCGAACATGCCCTGTTTTGCCACAGTTTTAACATTTCTTCCCTGCGTCTGAAATGGTTGGTACTGCCCGGAACTTCTTTCCACCTCGAGAAGGATGCGGAGGTCTCCTGGGTGAATGAAATGAGGACTGGACCTTGCAGGGCCCAATACTCTTGTTCTCCGTGAAGTTGCCAGACACTTTCTACTTCTTTGCTTCCGTTGATTTCTCTACTGCCACCTCTTTCATATCGTAGGCCAGTGCTTTGTCCTGATACTATCGCAAGGTGGTACATTCAAATCCGGACATATATTGCTGAATCTCCGGCTTCATCCGCATGTCAAAATGAAAAATCCTCTCCGCCTCAGTCCTGACCAAGTGGCGCACATAAGTCAGCTGGTGATTAAAAGTCTTAATCACATCTATCACAGATGCCTCTAAATTTTGTGTTGAGAAAAACTCTCGGACTCGGGCCTCTCTAACTAGGCGAGGACAATATTGCGCTTCCATCATTAATTTGAATTCCACCCAGACAGCATTGTGATCCTCAGGTCAAATGGCTTCCCACCAGTCGAAAGCCTCCCCAGTCAGGAGATACTGGGCGATCGGAACCTTTCTGTCGTCGGGACAGTTAATCCCTGCAAAGATCTTCTCTAACTCCTTCAGCCAGTGATCCCAAGTAAGTGTCTCAGCAGAACTGTCAAATTTTGGAGGTTGCAATTTGACCACCTCAATAAGCCATTTGTCTCCTCGATTATCCTCGTTGTGTTGCTGTCCCATCGCCGTCTGCATGTGGTCAACTACCTGAGCAAACTGGTTTATCTGAGCAACCACTTGTTGAAGCACTCCCGACATATTAGGATTTGCATTATTATTTTCTGATCCCTGTTGTCCTCCAGAATGGGAATCAGTTCGACTAACCGATAATTCTGGGGTAGACGCCGAATCCTCCTGTCTTGCATTACCACGTCCGCGTCTACGACCACGTCCGCGTCCACGACCTCCCCTCAACATACTGAAAACACAAATACTCAATATCCAGGGCAAAATTTCTAAAAGGAAGTCCGTCAATATTCACAAAACAGGAATTAAATAAAACGGTAGTATTTGAGATTAGGAGACTTACAACCACGGTCCACACGACGATGCTGGCTCAGCAGTGATGTTTACAAACGACCCTTAAATCAAATAATGTGAACAGACCCAACTAACCCAACTGCCAAGATATCCATGAATCTTAGCTCTGATACCATATTCTGTAACACCCCGATATATTCAGAATAATTACAGCGCCGTAAATCCTTTTTATACGAATTTACAAGGCTAAATTGAGAAATACGAAATAAATACTAAAGTGTCATCAAAGTAAAAGAAGTTCAAACCCGTTCAACAATTCAAATGAGTCCATTATTACAAAACATCCCCAAAATCATCAATAACATATGCGTACTCGAGTATTGGAAAATAACCATAAAACAAAATAACATCATCCACATCACTGAGCCACTTCATCGTCATGTCGGTACTGTGGCTGCTTCCCCGCTCCTCGCCTACTTGAACATCAAAAACAAATGTCCACCCCCTAAGGGGTTAGCAAAACGATGCTAGTACAAGTATCACAATACATAATTCATCAATGCATCATAAAACATACAAAACGGACTTCCATCACCGGAATCCGATGATGCGAATCCTCACGATTCCATCAATACAATACAGGGTAATCCAAAGATCCAGCGCCCTCAGTATAGATCCCCATGATGATCCCGTCGGACCAACGCATGGTGGAAAACCCATCCAACGATCCAGCGCCCTCAGCATAGATCCCCATGATGATCCCGTTGGACCAACGCATGGTGGACATTCAATCCAGCGCCCTCAACATAGATCTTCATGACCCCCCTCGGATCATTTACAATATAAACCATGCAATCATGCATACACATATGCAATTCAATATGTTCATCAATACGAACAATTAATAACGAATACCACAACAAATCAAAGAAATAATCTCATACTCGACATCATAAATAAAACCGTATGCATGATCAAAGTTTCAATATAAACCAAACTCAATATATGATACTTGCCTCAAAGATGGCAAGGAATAAAATACTCCCACGAATGTCACACATCCGCAGGCCGCCATCGCTTGATCGATCACTAAGCAAGGTTCAGACCTTGATCAAAAGAGATAACAAGGAACTCAACATTCTACTCAAAACTAACGTACGATCACCGAATAACTTAGAATCGTAAAATAGTGACGTAAGGTTGGTTCGTGGTTAGTATACTAGATGAAAGATGAACCGAAAATGATGATACACTTCATGTGAGTTGAACGATCATTTTGTAGATGAAGTGCCGATGTTTATGAGTTCAAGGATATACAAGATATTAAAGATTTCGGGTTCTAAATATGGGATTCAATTTCAAATTCTCATATGCTCGGCTATTATGATTTTACCACAAATGTTATTCAAGATGGCAAGCATGCCCAAGTATTACGCAAGGAAAACGATACTATGGTGATCTGGGTTGAGTTCAATGACATGGACGATTCATCATCCTCAAGAACATGAAGAATATTTTCAAAACAAATACCCCTAGCAAACATGAATTTCATCGGTGGAACATTAAAGGAATTCATAGAATCTAACTAAAATTATGCTCATGATTCCAACGAGATAAGGATACTACATCCTAAGGTTTTTATCCACCGAGGATAGATCAACATTCGAAGTAATGAAAGAAAAAAAAGGTATAATTGGGTTTCACTACTTCAAAAATATGTTGCTGGATTCCCAAGATCATTAGCTAGCCTAAGGATTCCGAAGCAGGCTCAAAATATAGCTGAGAACGTAAGTTTCGGCTTGGTAAATCATAACATACCTTAATCGGAAAGAAAGGTTGAGATCTCTTGATGAACTCCACGTCCAAGAGCTAGAACACCAATCCTCAAATCTCCTTTATCTTCAATGGTGATGTTAGGAGCCTGGTATGCAGGATTTGGATAGAGGGAGTGACTCTCAAAGTCCCAAAAATCGAGTATGCAAAGTGGTGAAAACTGAAAAATGAAGATGGGTGCTGTCCTATTTATAGAAAAGGGTTATTAGCGTACGCTACTCTCTCAAATTAGCGTGCGCTAACGAGCTATCAATCTACTATCTCTGACGGGTCTCGGCATAGCGTACGCTAAACAGCTTTACGTGTGCTAAAATCAATGATTAGCGTACGCTAACAACTATTTTTAGCGTGCGCTAACGACTGAACGAAAGTTCACTGACCTCACTGTACTAGACTTAGCGTGCGCTAGCCTCATAATATTAACGTGCGCTAGGTACCGTTGACTCGACTTTTCCAAAAGCCGTCCAGATGCATCCCGACATGTCCCGACCAAGATCCGCGGCTGATCTCACCTACCACCCTATCATAATCAAGTTGACTACGTATAGCGCGCGCTAAGGTTCATACACAGCGTGCGCTACGAAACCAAATTAGCGTACGCTACGTCTAGTGGTTAGCATGCGCTACTAGTGTAAAAATTATGAATTTTGAACACATTCAAAAAATCATATGTTCAACAACACCGGATCATGAAATACTCTGGATAATACTCAGATCAAATACAACATATACAATGTCACAATGTTCAAAAATAAACATTAGAATCTCGGGTATTACAACTATAACATTGGACTTTGAGCTTAATTGCTCCTAGGCTTGGGGACGTACTGTCTTATCTGTTATTTGAGCTCGATATGTCCTTAGCTTGAGTCAATGCCCGGACCATATCATAATCGCGACTATACCCTAATTCTACAACCCAGTCACCTTAGGAGCACTCTGTCCTTCGGCTTCAAGGGAATAGGATACGACGGTAGATTTGCCTAGAACCGCAGCCATGCTGCTCGATTCATGACTTGGACTAACCACCCCTCATGCATATAAATAGAAAAAAGGACTCTAGAGATACTCGTACGTACTTTAGCGGTGGCTCCCACCCGAAGGTCGTAACAATTAGCTCCGCACAGCGCTTACTCCCGATTTCTATTAAATAACAATTATTGTCATGATTAATGACGACTATGCATATTATAAGATATCAATATGATTATTATATAATAAATGGACTTAGGTAAAATAGATGATTTAGTTGAACTGGTTGATGAATAGATTGCTATTGTGCGAGTCTTAGCATATTCTTATGATAAACTTTAATAGTTCGGTACGGAATATTTATACATCCGAAAATTATGTACTTTATTGTGAAAAGTCGTTATGATATGAGGATTAAAGGTCATAAGTTGCATGAAAGTTTCATCTTTCGGAAATTATAATTCTGCCCCTTCCGTCTTTTAAGTACTATCATTATTATTTTTACTATAATTGTATGAATTTGGATAATTCGGTACGGATTGATTATACGTCTGAAAATTACGAATTTTATTGTGAAAAGTCTGTTATGATATGGGAATTAAAGGTCAGAAATAGCATAAAAGTTTCGCCTTTCAAAAATTACAATTCCGCCCTTCTGAGTTAAGTATTATCATTGTGTTTACTAAAATATTATAAATATGATTAAGTTGGAACAGTTTGATTGTACGTCCGAAAATTATGAACTTTATGGCAAAAAGTCCGTTATAATATAAGGTTTGATATCAGAAGTTGCATGGAGGTATTTTTTTCCATAAATTATAATTCGGCCCTTCCAAAATTAAAGTACTATTATTATTATTATTATTTTTATTTAGTTTTGTCTTATAACTTTGATTAATTCGTTTGGATTTATTTTAACTCCAAAAATTATGAATCCATTTGTGTTTTGAACCTTATGACTTGTACTTTTAGATTACGTTCAGTTTAATTTTTACTCTCTTAGAAATTATAATTTCACCCCTTCATTTTGCCTTATTCGGTATTTTAGTATTCTTGTCATATGTTTTCTGTTTCTTGTCGGATTGACCTCAAATTTCCGGGGTAAGCTCTTTATGTTATTACGAGTCCAGAGAACTCAAATTTTCTGGAAATTTTATTTTCGAAACCAAAATATGAATTAATTCAACAAATACCAATATTTTCGAGAACTCAGATTTGCCATATTCAACAAAAATTTCCATCAGTGAATTAATTTGCACATATAATCAAAATATGACAAACTAAAATTCAACAAATACCAAGATTATTACATGCATGGTATGAATATCATTTTTAATCAAGTATAGATAACTAAAGTTATTATACTTACATGCACCATATATATTTAACTTGTATTAATTTTGAATAAGAGAAAAGAAAGAAAATAATTTTACCCACTTTGAATGTCTCTTGTATGTTGAAAGAATCCTTCTTCCTCTTCCTCTACATTTTGGCCGAAGCATCATCACCATTAGGATGATTATTTGGTTGCATGTTAAGATTTATGTTAGAATGAGAAGAAGAATAAGATAGAAACCTAAGGCATAGGGTGTAGTTTTTACCTTTCTCCTTCTTTCTTTTTCCTCTTCTTCTTTTTCCTCTCTATTTTTTTTCTTCTCTTTCTCTCCTCCTCACTTTGGTCCTCTCTCTCTTACTCTAGATATGCAGATTTCTTTCTTGTATTGTGTAATAAGTGAGGAATTTTCAAGGTGGAAGTATATATAGGCGGAGGTGAGTGGTGAGGTGTGGTCAACATGGTATGTAAAGGTAACAAGTGTCTTGGGAAGAACTTAAAATTGTGACAACTCAATTTTTCCTTGCCTTTTATTAGAGTAGGCCGAAATTTTTGTGTATTTATACACGGATGGTGTATTTTGGTTGTATTTGTCAAGTATTAGGTAGTTATTTTAAGTTGGGTTGGGTCATGAGTGTTTTGGGATAGGTGTAGTATTTTAGATGATAGGTGGTTTATTATTCAGGTGGTCATAAGTCCATAATGCCTCTAAGTTCAAATTTTAATAATAAGCCCACTAATTAAGTTGTATTATTAGATTAAATAGCCTATTTAGCTAATAAATTAAAATTTATTAAAAATTTAAGTTAATTAAACTTATAGGATATTATTTAATTGACGAGACTATACATATGGTACGAACTAAATTTATTCGAAAAGGAAATAATGTAAAACATTATTTTATTTATTAAGAATTATTAATCTGCTCTACTTACAAAAGAATGAGGTCTCACGTCCTCCCCACCTTGGAAGAATTTGGTCCCCAAATTCTGATTTGAATAGTTATAGAAAATTCTTCTTCATCTCATCATCTGCTTCCCACATGGCGTCTTCTTCTCGATCGTGGTTCTGCCATACTACATTAACTAATGTTATCTTTTTATCTCTTAGTTCGCGTACTTGTTGATCTACAATCCTGCTTGGCTTCTCGACATAAGCTAAATCCTATTTGATCGGTGGTATGTCGTGTGTGATGACATGTTCAGGATCCGAATGATATTCTTCAATCTCGAGACATGAAATACATCTTGCATTCCAGCAAGATCGGTTGGTAGCTCGAGGCAGTATGCCAATTTTCCAATCCTTTCTACGATCTTGAAAGGTCCGACATATCTGTGTTAGGAATGCTTATTAGATTTTGATGATGTCATCCCTGTATTTGTTTATTCAAATGTATGTTTTTAATACTTGTCAAATTGTAAAGAAAAACCAAATGAGTATCTTCTATAGGCCAGATTATACTTGGCAATATGTAAAGAAGAACCAAATGAGTATCTTCTATAGGCCATATAAGTTAGGCTAAAATCGGCTAAGTGTAAATCGCAGAAAAGTTCATATCAGAGAATTTCTGGTCAAACAGATACATCAGAGAGGTTTGAGCAAACACTGCAGAAAGCCGAGTTGCAGACAAGAGTAAATCAGAGAAGTCTTGGTCAACTAAACTGTTCAGAGAAGGTTGACCGCATACGGTTTATCGTCAAACAACATTCTGCAGAAGCGATTTATCAGAGAAGTCCTGGTCAACTCATGTATCAGAGAAGTTTGGCCAGACTGTAGTCAAATGATCAGACGGAGTCCAAGTCATCTGAAGTTTGACCATCAGATCATATAAGTTCATCAGGTCAGAAGACTTCGGACAGGTCGTCAGATCAGAGAAGATTCGTCGGGACATCAGAGAAGTCATCTCAGAGAAGTCATCAGAGAAGTCCGACATCAGAGAAGGTTGACTGCACGTCACACAGATTGACCAAAAATAGAGGAGATAAGTTCTGTCAAAGTAATCAGCCAAGTAATCAAGTCCACGTCAGCATGCATTGAAAAGTCAATAATCACGAAAAGTCATATGCGGGCGATAAGAGATAGACTGGAGAGATTCCCGGAAAGCAATGAATTAAATAATTCATCGAGACCCACCTCTGAAGACTTTAAGCATAGTATAATCAAAAGATTCAGCGCTACAATGTGAAAGTCTTCACAACGGTTGGAAATGGATTAAAATAAGGGAAACCAGCCTTGCAACATTCGGAAAGGAAAAATAAAGAAGTTTATTTCTCAAATGGACTGATTTGTTACAGGAATTGCAACGGATATGAAGAAAGCTCAAAGGATCGACATTTATAAATACATGAAAATTGGAATTGAGCAAAGTACGATGCGAACAACACTTACAAGCGATCAAAGCAATCAAAGTAAAAAGAAGCAAACTATAGCATCGTGAAGAGCAAGAGTCCAAAGTTCTTATTTGAAGAAGCTATTATTTGGAGAAGACAACCCACTCGTGTCTTAAAACCTGAGTTCGGGATACTTCACTGGTTGAAGCTTGCATGACTGATAGGCATCCGAGGATTTGAGATCAAGAGGTGCTAGGCAGTCAAGGAGTTGCAACGAAAAGATTTTCACTGGTTGGATGTTGTTGTAGCTAGGAAGAATCACTGTAATATTTATCACTGGTTGAGAATTATATGTTAGGAGTATGCGCTCGAATGCCACTCAGAGGTTGTTGAGAGAGGGCATTGTACTTGCAATTATGTAAATCATTAATATAAGGCAATGTAAGTTTCTTTATTTACTAGTAGTTACTGGCATTCCTAACTCGTAAATATACATATAGAAACTAGTCCGTGTATTTGAGAGCAAAACGTTCCACTCCTTATTGGATAAGGGAGTCAGCACTGGAAAGGTTATTTCTCAAATACGTAATCATTTGCAAGTCGATAAAACTTGACTGGGCGTTAAGTTTATGTAAAGACTTGTATGACATGTTCTTTGACATGGAAAGTGCCTGTCGAACACTAATGGTTAGTGGGAGCACACGTTATAGGTATGCTAATTGGATTAGTATACTCGAACCGACTCACCCTCGATTCGTCACATGAATTTCACTCCGGGACAGTCAATGACGGAATCGAAAGGTTGTGATAGGTATTTTATGAACCTTCAACTGGAGGATTTAGTAGGAATGTGCTTGTGACGTCATGATTTTCATTAGAGTAGTTCGACCCTATAAACCAGGAGGCGGGGGTCAACCTCGACGTGTATCTTGATTGGCAAGTAGCAGGTCCTACTGAATACCAAGATAGAATTCTTTATCTCGTTAGTGAGCGGGTTATATGTCCTATGTGGTTATTGGCAGATGAGAGCATAAGTCTTCGGCCAAAGCATTGGAGCTAGTTGTATTGGATACACGAGAGCTCGATGATCTCGATTTACATTAACGTATGCATAGCGTCAAGTACAGATAGGGTTTGACTGACTGTGACCCTATAACTTGATCGGGACATTTGAAAGAAGGGTTTATACGTATACTGGTATTCACGACAGAATGGTTCTTAAATGATCCCATCATTCTTTCTCAGTTGGGGTATAGTGTAGGCCGCCAGGCTGGCTAGGTGGTGCTACTACTCTTTGGTTCCTCCCATTGCTGACTACGACGGACCTACCAAGTCGCGCAATAGGATTGACGATGGAATGAATCGAGCTTATTTTCTCATTATGAATATTAGATATTGGATATCTAAATTGGGACATTGGATGTCTAAATCGATTTATTGGATAAATTGATTTACGGCCTAATGAATTAAATATATCACTGGGTGATTAATTTAATTCATGAATATATAATTATTTCTTAGAGAAATTAATTATGTTATATTGCATTTGATATGTTTAATTAATTTGATTAATTAAATGATATAAATACATCGGAATGGAATGGGAGTTTATCTGTTTGGACTCACGGGAGTCCGAAATGAACCGAACTTGTCAGATTTTTGCATGGGCCACCCCCCACATTTCCACCCGCTTTCCTTCTGGACTCTTGTTCCATTCTTTAATACATGATCATTGTGTTGGTGGGGTTTGATTCTCATAAGATGAGTTGTTCATGTGGGGGAGTTAAATAAAAGGAATGTGAAGACAAACTCACCTCACTCCATTCAATTACATACATGAGAATTGAGAGAGTTCAAGAGAGAGAAAATAGTTTCCCAAGTCTTCTTCTTCCTTTTCTTCATTTTGGTTCTTCGTTGTTCTTGGAACATCAAGAGATTTTGAGAGATATAGATTATACACTTAGAGTGTTATAATCAAAGGCTTCATCATCCTAGCTCTAGCCGTATCCTTGGAGGATAGCATGGTGATCGTCATCCCCTTCGTTTCTCTGGCGCGTGGCAAGTAGAGGCGTTGTATTTTCGACATTGGATCATTCAAGTGCTTGGAGCGCTTTGGATTATAGGAAATTCGTTAAAAAGCTTGGGGAATAGCTCAAGAGAAGGAATCCATTTAATCAATGGACTACAAGGGTGAGTTTCTAATATCTCTTGTGATTTCATTTATATATTCGTATATACGTAGCTCGATCGATCCTCGTAGGGATTGAGATCGAATTAATTTTCGTTTTACCGCTTTCGCTGGGCCTTCTATTTAGGCACCAAATCCCAACAGTGATATCGGAGCGTAGGTCTTGCGATCGTGTATACGATATTGGCATTTGGAATGCTTAATTAGATGGTGAATGATTTGGAATCATTTATAGTCATAACCGTGGTATATGTTTTTTGTTCGTTCTAGTTGTATTTTTCGTAAGCTTATGTGTAAATATAAATCTTTAATTTCTGGGAAATGTGATTTATATTGAAGATATGAATGTTGTAAAATATAGATATTGGATATCCAGTCAAAAAACTAGCCCCGAATTACCGTTGGACGGGCCGGGAGTGGATCGGAAGAAGGGGGCCGCGGCCCAGGGCTCAGGGGACCGCGGCCCAGGCCTGTTGCAGCCATGACTCACTTACTGGACTGGGGGCCGCGGCCCAAGGCTCAAGGGGCCGCGGACCAGGGCTGCTGGACAGCCCTACTTGCTGCCCGATGGGTTTTCGGGCACGGTCTAGCCCCTTTCGGACCCATTTCGGGCTTGTTTTCTTCGTGTATTCTAAAAATTGATTTCCCACATTTTAAATTGGATTTAATATAATTAAAATGATTTATGGTATTTTATTTTACAAGGGAAATTTGATTAATTGGAATATTTATGGGTGACCGAATTATTTGAACGTTTTTTCATATTACTGGTAGTGTGAATCGATTGGATCGGTTCGAATTGTTGATTGGATCAATGTATCTCTACGCTTTCCATTTAATATAGTATTTATTGGATGAATGCTTTTGAATGGGGATGTGGTTCATGGACTTAGTTTTGAATCGTTCGATTGTATTCGATTGGGATGTAAAGGCCGTTTTGAGCCCATTTATTTTACTAGATATAATTGTATCTAGGATGCAATTTTCATGTAAAATTTATATGTAATGACGAAGACCGGAGGAAGATCCATTTCGAGAAGATGAAGATTCAAGACGAAGACTTGTAATTAGATTATGAAGTTTTTATTTTTTAGGAACGGTCCATGAACCACATGTTGGTAGCAACTAGGTTGTGAATGGTTGTTTCATATTGTATGGATGCCACAAACGCACTTAAATGAACTAATGTGCAAAGTGTAACATTAATCGCGAAAATTCTCACACGACAAATTATTAAGTTTATAAGGTTTCAAGGTTTTCCTTCCCTCCATCGAGCTTTCGGGAAATTGAAATCCAAACCAGATGTGCTATGCTTCCGAGTTATCGGGGTAGTCGTTCGGGGAGGACGGATAAATTATTGGGAACGCATTGGATGCCTTCGGTTGGAGCAAATTTTATCCCTAGAAACCTGATAGGTTGTCGGATACGATTCAATTGTGTAACTGATTTACGTCGATGATATAAACTTAACTTGTTCACAAACCGTAGAAACCGTATATGTTGATGGGAGTGAACAAGGGGAAAAGGAAGATCGTATCATCCATTAGATGGGTTGGTGTTGGACACCACTTTATGAAAATTAATAGACTAGAAATGTTAGGCGTATTTTTATGCGCTTTTATGTCATTATTTTATATCCATCTTGAGCCTAAATCAGCATAAATGAGCTTTTAATGCATTATTCTTATATGTTTTGCAGGAAATCGGAGTCCGGAAGCCGAAACGATGAAAAATGGGTGAAAACAGCAGTTCTTGGTCATGGGCCGCGGCACAAACCAAGTGAGCCACGACACACGAAGACGACCAGCGAGCCCCCAAGCAAACTGTACTCTGAGCTGCGGCACAGCCTAAGTGAGCCGCGGCCCAGAAGGAAATTGTTGCGCCCAGGTTTTAATCTGCGCCCCGTGAGCCGCGGCACAGATTAAGTGAGCCGCGGCCCACGGGGCGATTTTGGTGTACTCCGCGCGGGTTTGGGCCGTTTTGGAGCCTGTTCTCGACCTAATAACACGGACGCGTTTTGGAGGCTAAGGACGACTATAAATAAGCATTGAAGGGCTGAAGAAAAGGGAAATCATCATCTAAGGAGGAAGACCGATAGCTAGGGCGAAGAACACCAGAAGGGGATTTGCGGGCGACGACAAGACCACGGATTCCCTACGGTTTTTCTTAGTTTTTCTGCATCTTAGTTTTTAGATCTATTCGTGTAGGATTTTGATTGTAGCCGATTTCATGACGGTTTGATTATTTATTATTATTTCGATTTACTCGTTATTCTATTGAATTGGATTCTGCTTATTGTTCTTAATGCTTTTTAATTGTCTGTCCAACAGTTAATTTGTTTTGAATGTCTTTATGGATTCGGGAGATGAAATTTAGGCATAGTTCTTGTGAGACGAATCATAATTTTCGTGAGATAGGGATATACTCATGGAATTGTGAAGCCTGTTTATTGTGGGAATTCTTGAACTGTTTTAGCTATTAATTATCTAATTCGAATAGGGATATATCGAGTTAATAATTCGTAGTATTTTCTATCGACCTTGGGAAAGGCTTTAGAATAATTTAGGAATTCCTGGCTTACAATCAATTGAATAAAAAGTGAATTGAATTGAATAAATATCATTCCTGATTGTTTGAGGTGAAAATCATAATCCTACACCCTTATTAGTATTATTAGTACTATTATTTATTTTCGGCAATTAGTTTAGGTATAGATTCCTTATAATTGCTCTTCAAATAAAATTGTGAGTTGACTATATTTTGGTACTTAGTGAAATCAGTCCTCGAGGGAACGATACTTTACTTATCACTTTATTACTTGTTGACATCGTACACTTGCGGCATATTGTGAGGGATTTTCCCCACAACAAGAAACCTGTTTGGTGGCCCACTATTAAGATTTATAAAGAACACGATCACCATTATTAAGTAGACCAAATGATACTTCCGATTTCACATGGGAGTGTGTTATTCCGATAAAAATAGTGGGAGCTGGGTAACAAGAATAGAAAAGACCTTAATTCTATACTCAGATCATAATATAACAAGTCATTAATAAATCTGTTATACTTAATACAGACAAAACTCTCAATATGACAATGAATCCACTCACAATTATACACGAGAAGGACACCCTGATTGGACCTGACTTTGTGGACTGGCTCCGCAATCTGATGATTGTCCTCAGTATAGAGGCACTGGGATACGTCTTGGACACGGATATTCTGGCGCCTCATGTGCGGACCAGAGCCAATCAGGAAGAGATCAAAGACCACGAAAAGTGGGTTAAGGATGACATAAAAGTTTGTGCTTACATGATGACTTCTATGTCAAATGAGCTTCAGAGAGCTCATGAGAAAATGACTTCTGCTAGGCAGATTCTATCTCACTTAACCGAGCTTTATGGTGAGCATAGTAGAACTGCTAAATATGAGATATCCAAGCAACTGTTCGGTGCAAGTATGAAGGAAGGTGAGAAGGTTTGGGAACACGTCTCGATCATGGATATCATTTTGAGGACCCCCCACATTTCCACCCGCTTTCCTTCTGGACTCTTGTTCCATTCTTTAATACATGATCATTGTGTTGGTGGGGTTTGATTCTCATAAGATGAGTTGTTCATGTGTGGGAGTTAAATAAAAGGAATGTGAAGACACACTCACCTCACTCCATTCAATTGCATACATGAGAATTGAGAGAGTTCAAGAGAGAGAAAATAGTTTCCCAAGTCTTCTTCTTCCTTTTCTTGATTTTGGTTCTTCGTTGTTCTTGGAACATCAAGAGATTTTGAGAGATATATATTATACACTTAGAGTGTTATAATCAAAGGCTTCATCATCCTAGCTCTAGCCGTATCCTTGGAGGATAGCAAGGTGATCGTCATCCCATTCGTTTCTCCGGCGCGTGGCAAGTAGAGGCGTTATATTTTCGACGTTGGATCATTCAAGTGCCTGGAGCGCTTTAGATCGTAGGAAATTTGTTTAAAGCTTGTGGAATAGCTCAAGAGAAGGAATCCATTTAATCAACGGACAACAAGGGTGAGTTTCTAATATCTCTTGTGATTTCGTTTATATATTCGTATATACGTAGCTCGATCGATCCTCGTAGGGATACAGATCGAATTAATTTTCGTTTTACCACTTCCACTGGGCCTTCGATTTAGGCACCGAATCTCAACATTATAGTGAATTCATCTCCAACTGGTTTGGAGAAAAGTGGATAAGTAGAGGATTACCCCACCTATGAGACCACTATAATTGCCTGCGTGTTTATTGTTTTATCATCATACTTACCTGCTGCATACATATTCATTGTTCCATTGTTTAAGTTTTCTGTATTTGTCATCAGCTGACTTCTGCACATATATTATCTACATACGACTCTAAGTCATCTGTACGCATCAGTTGAGAAACTCCTTTCATGGAAAAAGAGTTTCAATAAGTCTATTCACCCCCCTCTAGACTTATTCCTGACGACTTGTGACCTACAAGTGGTATCAGAGAGGTTGGTTCAATTTTTCAGAACCAGATCCATATATCGAGGATATATATTATAATCTTTCATTTAGAATGGAACACATGCAACACATGCACTCTAGGTTACATGTTTTATCAGTTGACGAGTATGATGTTTGGAAGATAAGGATGCAGGCACATTTATCTTCTATTCACGATGACATGTGGTGCATAATTGAAGACGGTCCTTTCATCTTTGAGAAGTACAATTCTCCTGAGGAAATTGCATCTGGGAAGCCAGAGAAGATTTGCAAGAAGAGGACGGAGCTGACCCCTGAAGAAAGGAAGCTGGCCAATCTTGACAACCGGGCCAGAGATGTGCTGTACCAGACTCTTGACAAATCAACCATGGTCAAGATAAAGAATTGCAAGAATGCCAAAGAAATTTGGGACACATTAGCTGTAATGTGTGAGGGATCTGAGCTGATAAAAGAGAATAAGTTGTCAATTGCTACTCAAAAGTTTGACAACTTCAAAATGAAGAATGGTGAATCAATTAATCAAGTGGACACAAGATTCACAGAGATAATAAATGAAATCAATTCTCTGGGAAACACACATGGCAAGAGGGAGATGACCCTGAAAGTTCTAAGATCTCTCAACCCAGAATGGAGTATGAAGGCAGTGGCCATGAGAGAGTCTAAGGATCTCAACAAGATAAAGATCCAGGAGCTGTTCTCTGATCTAAAGGCTTATGAGTTCGAGCTTCCATGTTCATCATCAACCAAGCCTGCAGAGAAGGGAATAACATTTGCAGCTGACTCCCCTGCTAAGAGCCTATCTTAAGTCAAGCATCCAAATCCCCTAGATTTTTAGGAAGAAATGGCATTCATAATGCAAATATTCAGCAACTTCCAGAAAAATACTCCAAGTATAAAAAGAATTATAAATAAAATCCAAGGAGGAATCAAAAGGCTGGAAGTTGGAAAGTTGAATGCTACAATTGTCATAAGACATGACATATATAAATCGACTGTCATGATCTTAAGAAGGATGAAGGCAAGAAAGAAGTGGGCAGAAAAGAAGACAAGAGAAAAGCGTTCATTGGAGAAGACCAAGAGAGAGTGGAATCTAGCAGCGGATTCTTCTCTGATGATGATGAGGAGTACAATTGTCTGATGGACAACTTAGCTGATGAAGAGGTAACATCTAAACCCTCAGTTTTAAATAATAATAGCTCATACATGTCTTAGGATATGGACTTACATGAGTCTGTCAATCAGCTTCTCAAGGATTTTGAGAAATTAAAATTTGCACACTTATCTGTATCAGCCGAGAAGACCCAGCTGCAAGATGAGAATAGGCAGCTGAAAAATGACTTTGAAAAACTCATCCTAGAGTTAAAAAGAATCAAATCTGAATTTGAAAAATAGGTAGTAGACAATTTGAAAAACTAGGCTGATAACACCACAGCTGAGATCAAAAGATTAACTATTTTAAATAGCAAGAAATCAGCTGCACTTGCTCATGTTAAATCTGAGTTTGCTAAACTGGCACAGCTAAGTAATACACAAGCTAAGGAAATAACTTCCCTCAAGGAATCTATAACCTTGGATGAGTTGTGTATGAATAAAAGGCCACTATATTCCAGATCAGGCCTTGGATATGACCCCAACACTCCCTCTAGTTTAAAAACTACTTTCATCAAGGGAGAAACACTTGTCCCGTCTGCTGAGCCAATTTACAAACCTGTATTTCAAAATAAGCAGCAGCCAAGTCAAAAGTTTAGGTAGCAGCCAAGGTTCACAATGCAGACACCTAGACAGGAGACTAGGCAATGGCCAAGGCAAAAGCAGCAGCCTAGACAACATGCCCACTATTATCAATGACTCCCTAAAAATAGATTTCAAAATGGGAGGGGCAAATGGAAACCTCAAGGTTATCCAAGATTCCAAAATGAACAGGTGTGGAGACCCCAAATATTTTATAAATCATCTCAGCCAAGATTTAGAAATGGCCCACACCACCAATTTTATGAGGCATATCCAGTACACAATACTAACCGAGGATATAGGCCCAGAAAACACACACCTTTTATGGGAAATCACCATAACTTCCATAATCCAAGGAGAAATCAATTCTTCAGGAAACCAACTAACCCCCGAGGACCCACACAGATTTGGGTACCTAAATCTCTACTAGTTTGATTGCAGAAAAGGTGGAAGGACTACTACCACATCTCTACAAATTTAAATATAGGGGGTGAAGAATAGTTTGTAGATTCTGGATGCTCAAGGCACATGACCGGGAACAAGAAGGTGCTATCAAATTATACCAAGGAAAGAGGCCCAGATGTAACCTTTGGAGATAGCTCTAGAGGTCAGACAAAAGGTTTTGGAGACATGCACAGAGGAAACATAACAAAATCCAAAGTCCATTATGTCAAAGGGCTCAAATACAACCTTTTGAGCATAAGTCAGTTCTGTGATAAGAAGAATCTAGTAGTCTTCACCATTTCGAAATACATGGTGATAGATATCTTATCTGGAGAAGTGAAGCTACAAGGATTCAGAAGGAGAGATGTATACATGATAGATTGGAACATAGGAACTCCCAACACCTATTTTCTATCCAAGACAATAGCTGAAAATGGATGGCTGTGGCACAAAAGACTATGTCACCTGAACTTCAAAGCCATCAACAAGATTAGTTCTCAATAGGAAAACCATAGAATTTTGGCGGTTGCATCTTCGCCACTTCCTGTAGCCATCAGTGTCCTTGATTTCCCAAGTCTGAGATGCCTTGCTGTCTTTCCCCCGGTTGCAATCCTACTGCCACTTGCATTCGGTCCACAACCTGAGCAAACTGTGTCATCTGGTTGACCAACTGACGAAGGACATCGAGAACAGCAGGTTCTGGTTCGTTGTTAGTAGATTCTTGTGGCTCGCCTGAGATGTGGCTAGCCTGATTTGAAGGTGAAGCTTCTCTCTCAGCATTCCTACATCCGCGACAACGTCCACGTCCTCCTCCCAACATACTGTAAGCATAATTACTCAATATGCAGGGAACAATATTGTTCTAACGTTCAAGTATAAAGAGGTACAACATATAAAGGATGAGATAGCGTTTAGGAACTTACAACCACCGCTCGCATGAAGACGTCGGCAGTACAATGATGTTATGCACGGCCGGTTACCTCAAAAGACATTAATGGCCCCTATTTTAACCCAACGGCCAAGATATCCATAATCTTAGCTCCGATACCATATTCTGTAACACCCACGATATATTCAGGAATATTACAGCTCCGTAAATCCTTTACGTAAGGATTTATAAGGCTGAAGGAATAAAACGACAATAACAAACATCAATAAATGATAACGACAGAAATAAAATACAACGAAGCTGAATCAGTGCCGAAAATACAAACATCCAACGATGAATTATTAATACATAACCAAATCCAACATCACCGAAGACAACGTACTCGAGTACTTAATTAAACAACATAAATATCTGAAAATCAAATCCAACCGGAACATCACTCTGCACCCTCGTCGTCATGCAGCTCCAGTGGTTGTTTTCCTGCTCTTTTGGATCCTAAACATAAAACAAATGTTCACTCCCAAAGGAGTTAGCACAACGATGATAGTACAAGTACAATAATTATACAACAATGATTTATTCAACAATAATCATGACAAGTTTCTCCAACGTGAAATAATAACAACACATAACACATCATGACAGTCTCAACATACTCGTGGTATTCCAACGATCCAGCGCACACAGCTATAGATTCCAATGATGATCCCGTCGGACCAACGCATGATGGACAATTAATCAAAACACATATGCACACTACGACAATAACATAACCGACATTAATATGTGCAACTATGATGACAAGGATAATACTTCGACGGGTATCAATACACTCAAAAGTTGCCCCTTCGATCAATCACGTAGTAAAACTCGGACCTTAAACAAAAGAATAATATAGAGGTCATCTTACGTCAAGTAATTAACGTACGAACATCTAACATTTTAACTACGGCCAAAAGTCCAACATTACGAATCCTGACTCTACTCTCCATAACATACGTTACACACCCACGTAGTGTACGTTAAGTCTGTACTTTAGCGTATGTAAGCTCCGAAGCCTAACGTACGCTAAGCATGTATTTGCCAATTCTATTCTCTGATCAGATGACTGACCCGTCTGGATTCGTGATGCTTAACATACGTTATACTCACAAACATATTTTTCATGCGAAAAAGAATGATCCAATGGTGTTTGATATCTTCGAATTTCAAGGATAAACATGTCATCATAATACCTTACTCCAATCTCGATTATGAGTTCATATATACAGTTCGGATAATCTATGGTTGATGCACTTATTACCAATATCATCATTTCATTCAAACTCCATCATGAAGATTAGCTAGTCAATGCAACTTACAAGATATGACAAAACGTTCAATGTTCGTCCTTCTAAGTTCGTCTAACAAAAGTTATATTAATACCATGTCTATGATTATTACCAAGGCACCATCCAATGCGGATTATCAATCTCAGAAAACTTCCCCTACTTGTTCATCATAACTAGATTTGAACTAAATTGCTCTTAACAAAGGTAAGCTTAAGCATAAACACTCCAACTTCCTAAAATATAATGTTCAGTTAAATAAGTCATCTATGGAACCTAATAATCTCGGTAGTATGTTCATAACATTTAAGAACATGAATTCAAGGTTGGAGATAGCATTAACATACCTTAATATGAAGAAAACGCCGAGGCAATAGGTAGAATCCAACTCCGGATGCTTGAGTTCCAATCCAAGGTGTTTGTCAACTTCAATGGCTAAGTAGGGATGTTAACAAATGTAGTGCCAAAGGGAACTCTCTGGACTTGAAGGAAATGAGAGGAAAGTGAATACAAATGAGGTGAACTGAAATGGGGTGCTGTCCCATATATACTTTTCTGACCTTTACGTACGTTAGCCTTCGTGTGTAACGTACGTTATCCACTTAGCGTACGCTATCTGTTAGCCTTAGCGTACGTTAACGTCCAATGATAGCTTACTGTCTCGTTCTTGTACACTCTTACGTACGCTACACCATCAGAGTTACGTACGTAATCAAGTAGAATTAGCGTATGCTATATACATTACCTAGCGTACGTTAACACCCGTTGATCCCAAAACTGTCCAGGTTCATATTGAGAGAATCTGGCCGAGCCCACCACCACCTGGCCCATGTGCTAGCAGCCTTGATCAATTATTGACTGCCTTACGTAGGCTACGCTTCATTCATAGCGTACGTAATCCTTGACTCATAACGTACGTTACGCTTACAAGCTAGCGTATGTTATGACATAGTTGCATATGAAAGTTTACAAGTTGAAATTATCATGCATGCGGAGGTGAATACATAAAAGATCATACTTCGATTATCGATATCACAAATTCGAATAATCAAGGTTCAAATACAGACGAAAATACTCAGCAGTTTGTCCGGATATTATAGAAGCCATGTATCTTTATTGGCTATGGTCTTGATGAGTTCGGGTATAGATTGTATTACCCGGTGACTAAGAAGCTTGTTCATTCGAGAGATGTTGTTTTTGTTGAAGATCAAACGATGAAGGATGTTGATAATGGAGAATCGGCTCCATAACATGATTATGATCTTATTGATTTGGACCCCGTTCCTCCATAACATGTAGAGACACCTAGTGGAGATGATGTCCAAAATGATGAACAACATGATACCTGTAATATCCGCATTTTTATTTTCCCGGTATTCTCATTATTGGCGTATTTTTTATTTTTAGTGACTCACTTGTAACCGTTTTGACATTTTGAATCTATTTTATTCTTGGAGTTTCTCCATTTGGACGACTTTCGGAGATAATTTGATATTATTCCGTCTTATGTTATGTGTTGTTGCATGGACGTTCAATTCTCATAGAACCCGTTCGAATTCGTAATTTCTTTGGTTGCACGAGTTCGAATGGTTGAGTTGTTCGTGTTATGACTTTCGGTTTATTGATCCGACGTCGTACCGTGATTTTCGGATGTCTGGGCTGTTTTGTAATTTCCTATAAGTTTAGGGAATTTTACTTTCCTTGTCGTATTTTGGATTCCCCAGTAGTCGGAATTGTATTCTCCTGCAACATTCAACTTCGTCGTCGTGAATATTTCATATCTACGCGTTGGATTCTGTCCTTGTGTTGCCTCTTGTTTTCGGACTGCCCGGTGCAGCCAACTTTGTTCAGCAGTGCTGAACTGCCGCATGCATAACGTGTGTTATGCATGCTTTCTTGCGTGCGCTATAGGCACCTTCATAACGTACGTTATACCTCAGTGCTAACGTACGTTATGTCCTTTAGCAGATTGGTCGGATTGTTCTGCCGAATCATTACGTACGTTAACTCCTGCTGTTACGTACATAAAGCCCATTATAGCGTACGCTAACTCTCCGGCGTAGCATACGCTATCGAACCCAGCGTTTTGGACAGGTTGCCCTACCAAGCCATTACGTACGCTAACACTTAAGTGTTATGTACGTAATGTGTGTGACGTACGTTAACATCGGCATGTTAACGTACGTAACGAAGGACCAGGTTTTATAAAACTGGGTTGACCTTCACTTCGGCATTTCCTTCATTTATCTTCCTCCGACCGAGAGTTGCGTTCCAAGTGAGGTTTCGATCGATTCTTCAAGTTTTGCCTGTGGAAATTCTTGGGAGATCGAGTATTGTGTTCCTAGTGAAGTTTATCGTCATTATAATCACCATCTACCTATTGAATCAAGGTAAATCTTATAGAACCCTACTTTTGGGCAAATTGGGGGTTTTCGATTTTATTGTTCGATTCGTTCCATGATGTTGATTAATTCATGATGAATATGATTAATCTTGTTGGTATTCTTGGTTTCCCTACGGATTCATGGTATATTTCGTAGTATTTGCGTAATCGAGAGGGTTTGGTTGTGGTTTGCCCTCGTTGTTGTTCTTGTACGAATATACATGAGTCGTAGGCGGGTTTTCGGGTGTATTCCATTTACGTTTTCATTTAGAAATGGTTGTGATTGTATTCTTCGAATCGTTAGGTTCGGATTCGCCAGTTCCTAACGGTCTTGTTTGATTCTTCCTTTCCGTTCGTGTCACCATCTTTTGATCGAGGCAAATACCCTTATGAACTTACAATCTTGACATGGTAGTTTTGCATGAGAAATTGTGTGTGTATGTGTATGCTTATGGGTTAGATCTGACAGGTCTCGGTAGGGGTCCACGGAGGGGTGGATCGATGAGCTTTGCTTTTAACCACTACGGGTAAATCCGATGGGGTCTCGGTAGGGGTCCATGGAGGGGTGGATCGACGGTTAATTGTGGTGCATTTTTACAAATGTGCTTTGATATTAGCATTTCTGGAAATGTGTGTTTCAACCGATGTTTTCATTATTGCATGCTTTGACTATATGTGTAAGATATAAGTTGTTCATTTGGTTACTTGTACTAGCGTAATTGCTAATGCTTTTGGGGACCCATTTTGGGGAAATTCGTTTTAGGTCAGGTTCTTCGGGGCGAGCGGGCGCTGGACCAGTACGCGGATGACGGCCGTGCGTGATGATTGTGCATGTGTGGTGTTTTATTGTTTTCTGTATTTTGAGCGATGTAAATTTGTAAACTAATAAAAGTACTCGAGTACTTAGGGGCTTTTGATCGTTCAGATTGAACTGCGTCGTCTGTTTTATTTTCATCGGGTGGTTGTGATGTTATTTGACTGGTTGGATCGGGTGGATTATTCTTGTTTTGCGTCTTTATGATGAGGTATTATTATATTGAATCTGCGAGTCGATGAGTGTGTTTGGTCACCTAGCCTGGTGGGTCCCATGTAGGGATCCACGACGCTGTAATATACCCTGAATATCTTGGGGGTCTTACAGAAAATGGTATTGGAGAACTAGGTTTATGGATACCTAGGCTTGTCGGTTATTTGGGTCTAGTTGTGATTCGTTTTGCACATCGTCATCACGCTGACATTATTCCAGTACTTTCAGTATCCGTAAGTTTTTCCTTACTCTGTTCCCTGTTTCCTTGTATTGTACTTTCTATTCTTGAAATGTGGATGTTTTTTCCTCTCTTACTTATCATCGAATTGCTTTTGCTACCCATTTAACATCAGTATGGATGCTAGAAAAGGCCGTGGTCGTGGTCGTGGATGCGGCTGGGGACATGGGGCAGCCGGTGAGGCGGCCACGTCGCATTCTTCTGGAGCCGGAAGTACTGATGACTGTCATAGCCATGTTGCTACTCAAGATGGCGCTGACCTTGGTGTTGCGAATGTTATGCAAAAAATGGTGAACCAAATGGCGGCGATAGCTCAGGCGGTTCAGAACCCGAATCCAGCCCATGATGCTCGGGATGGAGCAGACCGTTGGCTTCAGGATGTCATCAAGATGCATCCTCCTCAGTTTTCAGGAGACCCGATTGCCTGTGAGGGGTAGATCAAGGAGATATGCAAGGTTTTTATTGCCACCAACTGCCCCGGGGATCGCAAGGTCCCTATTGCCCAGTACTTTCTCACTGGGGATACTACTGACTGGTGGGAGGCCGTTGAGCCCAGGGACCACGCTGCTACATGGGATAAGTTTAAGGACCTAATGGAGACCGAATATTGCCCGTGGCCGGTCAAACAGGCTCGAGTCCATGCCTTCTTTGACGCTCAGCCTCGGGATATCCTTCTTTCTCAGGCTATTGCTGATTTCAACCGGGAGTTAGGCTTCGTGAAGGCCCAGTTAGAGAGGAGAGCGACAAGATTTTCCACTTCTCTAGGCGGATGAAATTGTCGATTCGTGACTACATGTCTGGGCTCGTCTGCACCACCTTGAAGGATTATCAGAGTAGAGCCCTTGCTTATGATATGTCTGTGACGGACAGTGAGGCAGCTCGTGAGAGCAAGAAGTAGAAGTCCACCGGGAATTTTTCCTGCCACAAGGGTGGGGGTCAGCAGAAATCCCAGTCTGCTAACTTTTTCGCTGGTGGTGGTCCAGCTCGTTCTACTGGGGGTTCCCGCGTGACTGCCAATACTCCTTCCCGTGATGTGAAGTGTTTTAACTATGGCCGACCGGGCCACATCAGTCGTAATTGTCTGAGCCCTTTGTTGACGTGTAATCGGTGTGGCCAGCCAGGACATAAGGCTACTTTCTGTGCTGAAAGAGAGAAAATTCTTGGTGCCCAGGCTTCCTTCCCAGCGCCGAAGGAACCAAGTGTGATTCAAGGGTCGTTTGCTTCTCAGCCTCCACCAAGTGCCAGTCGAGGGAGAGGTCGGGGTCAGACTGCCAAAGGGGGAGCTTCTAGTGTCGTCTCCGCTCATCCACGAGTTTATGAGATAAGGAGGGCCGATGATCCAGTAGCCACTGTGGCCACATGTATCGTTCATATCCAGTCTCATCCTGTCAGTGTGCTTTTTGATTTGGGTGCTACGCATTCGCTCGTCTCTTTGGAATGTGTACGCCGTTTGGGTCTTGATTGTTTGTCGCCTTGCGAGCCTTTCATCGTTAAACTTCCTAGCGGTGATATAATCATTGGTGATCGAGAGATCCGAGATTGTTCTGTGATTATTTGCGAGAGGGCTTGGCTCTCTAATCTTATTGTTGTGGGTATTAAGGGTGAGGATTTAATTCTTGGGGATGATTGCCTCGAGCAGCATGGTGCGATCATGAACTACCGAACGAGAATCATCACTATGTTAGCCGAGGATACACCGAGCACTCGTTCTCAGGGCGAAAGAGGGGAAACCAGAAGTTTGTTATGAATGCTTGGAAGGCGATGAGACTCCAGCGGAAGGGGTGTACTGGTTGTTAGTGCTACGCCTTGAAGGCAGAGAGTGGTGGAGTCGAGCTTTCATCGATTCCAGTTGTTAGTGAGTTTCCTGACGTTTTTCCTGATGAGTTATCGGGGTTTCCACCGGGCCATGAGGTAGAGTTTGCTATCGAGTTGGAGCCGCATGCGGCTCCAATTTCGAAGGCACCGTATCGCATGGTCCCTTAAGAGATGGCTGAGTTGAAGAAACAGTTGAGTGAGCTTCTTGAGTCGGGATATATTCGACCGAGCACTTCTCCTTTGGGCGCACCAGTTCTATTTGTGCGGAAGAAGGATGGTTCACTGCGTTTGTGTATCGACTATCGCGAGCTAAACAAGGTGACCATTAAGAACAAGTATCCCTTGCCGAGGATTGATGACTTGTTCGATCAGTTGCAGGGAGATGTGATATTCTCGAAGATCGACTTGAGATCGGGGTACTATCAGCTTTGGGTGAAGGAGTCCGATGTTCCGAAGGCAGCTTTTCGGATGAGATACGGACATTACGAGTTTGTGGTCAAGCCCTTCGGGTTAACTAACGCGCCGGCAGTGTTCATGTAGTTGATGAACAAGGTCTTTATCGAGTATTTGGATAAGTGTGTCGTCTTCATTGACGATATCCTTATTTATTCGAGGAACGAGGAGGAGGACACTCATCATCTGCGAGTAGTGTTAGACATTTTGAGGACCGATCAACTCTATGCGAAGTTCTCGAAATGTGAGTTTTGGCTGAAGGAAGTAATGTTTCCGGGTCACGTGATTTCTGTAATACCCCCAAATCCTACTGGGTTATTACAGTGCCGTGGACCCTACACCAAAAGATACACCAGGCGAACACGACTAAAATACATCAAATTAACCAACAAGGGAAATCACAGTCCCTACTATGATATCTGTCACAATATTCCGATGAGGAATTTCAACGACAACGATGGGCCTACCTGGCTAAAAATAAAATACAACAACATCCACGAGCATTTGCTTGGATAATACATAATGACAAAGACTGACAAACTGAAGAACACTCCAACTGACTGACCAACAGGAACAACTCGGACTAGTATCGCTGGAATGCCTCGTCACCATCGTCATGCCCCTGTGTCTCAACTCTCTCCTCGCAAGCACCTAAAACGTGAAAAACATGTTCCGCCCCCACGGGGTCAGTCATCCAGATAATGAACATCAAATACATGTATAACATGATATGCATCCAAGGCAGAATGAAACGGTACAATGATAATAATAATACGAGATGCTTACAAACCAAGGTAAGAACCGAGCATTCGACAAACACTATGCCCACGACATAGTACTAATACCTGTTTAATAGGTTAGAACATAAATGACCAACGGCGAATCATAATTATAGAACTCCATAGTGAATTACACGAACATGAACCAAACCAGAACTGAATTAAATATGAATCACAATGCCCGAAGGCTCCAACAAAATACCAAAACATCACAAAGGCCTGAAAGCGAATCAGCCGAAGCTGTCAAATATCACCATCACCTGAAGCCAAAACAGCCGGAAGCTGTATTAATAAGGGCCGAAGCCACGGCATGAAGCCGTATCACAATGAGGGCTGAAGCCACGTCATGAAGCCATATCACAATGAGGTCCGAAGCCACGGCACAAAGCCGTATCACAATGAGGGCCGAAGCTACGACATGAAGCCGTATCATAATGAGACCATCCAATGGCCATGTGATTAGTGCATAATTGATCTAAAAATTCATATACAAAATATTCCTTTTACGGGCATAATCGTACTGATTTGTGATTAAAAATACATATTTTACAGATATGTCCAAACATGAGCTAAAAATGGTTATTTTACAGATTACTGACATGAAGCATCAAAAAGGACGGAAAACAAGATCAAATCCAAACGACGGGAATTTTTCAAGGCAAAACGACCATACAACATGGCGCAAAATGGACCGTGTTATGTAGGCCGTTTCCCATACGGCGCACCAAGGGCCGTGTATTGGGCCGTTTCACACACGACCGACATTTAGCGCCGTGTCCTCGCGCGTATTCCGGAAGAGACCGAGTCACCACAAAACGGCGCACAACACGGGGCAAACTGGGCCGTTTTTCATTGCCGTTTTCAGGCTGATATTTGTGGAATTTTCCACATTTAGCATCTTGTGA
Source organism: Orobanche coerulescens (assembly GCA_033398695.1). Classification (NCBI taxonomy): domain Eukaryota; kingdom Viridiplantae; phylum Streptophyta; class Magnoliopsida; order Lamiales; family Orobanchaceae; genus Orobanche; species Orobanche coerulescens. The sequence goes on from CM065805.1 coordinate 117,968,023, forward strand.
GCTCAACAACTATGTAAGAAGTCAATGATCTGAAAATCAAGACATGCAAGAAAGATCAAGTGTGAATCAAACACCAAAGACTTGTCAAAGATGCCACAAATTAAATAATCAATTGTATTCTTGAAAATCACCTATAAAAGGACATCTTCATCCATTGCAAAATCATCTAATATTCTTGCCAAGAAACACTCCTTTTTTTAGCAAGATATTTTCCTTAGAACTCACAATTTTAGTTTGTATTTCATTTTTGGTTTGAAGTTTTTCTTTCATTTAGTTTGTAATTGAAAAGTGCTTGATCAATAAGCACTTAGTATTTTACTTTCAATTTTTGTAAGCTTCTAACCTTTAAACAAGTTTGAAGTTATATTTTGAAGTTTGTTTCTTGCACTTTGATTCATCATATTCAAATAAGTTTTATCTATTGTCATTAAGTTCTAGTAATTAAAAGTTTATATATATATATATATATATATATATATATTATGTATATCAATTATTTCTATTATAATTTTAGTTTGTATAAACCAATGAGTAGCTAATCTTTCTTCCTAGGGGAAGGGGGATTTCTATTAGGTTATATATTGAGTATTTGATTGATTTACACTATTTTGATTAGAAAGGACTAATTGGTTTAAATAGAGATTGATCATATCCTATTTCTACTAATGAAACCTCCTTGATTGATTGTTGAGTGAATTGGAAACATATCTTTTCAATCTATCAAGTGTTAATCTTGTTATCCACATCTTAAGATTGCAAAAGTGATTAAGACATCTTTGAATACGAAAGTTATGAGGTGAAAAGTTGGTTACTCGATAAACATTCATTTTTCTTTTATATCCGTGTAAATCATTTCCGATACTTAATTAAAAACCTAATTTAATGAACCCGTAATCCCCTAGATTTTATAAATTCCTAACTCGTTTTAATTCTATTCATTTTCACTAGTTAAAAATAATCTAGATATAAATAGTCTCATTAAAAATAGTCTAGTATAAAAATAGTTTTATTAAAAATAGTCTTACTAAAAATAGTCTTATTAAAAATAGTCTCATTAAAAATAGTCTAGTTAAAAATAGTCTTATTAAAAATAGTTTAAATTAAAATAGTGCATTTTAATTTAGTTAATTTAAAAACCAAAAAAATATATTTTAGAATATTTTAGTATTTATTTTTTGCAATCTATACAAAATATTATACGAAGCCCCGTTGAACAATCCTCGAGAGAAAAGACCTTGGTAGAACTTACCACAACTACTTCTACATGGTATATATTTGCGAGCGACTCAAAAACTCATATTTTTAGGATAAGTTTTTGTCGATCAAATTTTGGCGCCATTACCGGGGATTGTTTTAGGCCAAATGTAATTTTTGTATACTTTTATTCCTTGTTCTTAATTTTTTTTCACATAAGGTGCGCTTAACTGTTTTCTAGTCTATGCAGGGCCGTAGGTCTCTTTCAAGAACTTTGGTACCATACAACAAAAACGTTCATCCCGATTATCGAGTTGGCGATAGCCTGGAAGATATTAGCAGTGAAGGAGAATTTTTGACAGTAGAAAACACTGAATCTTCCGATCAAGAAGAAAAGTCAAACGAAGAACATATGGCAGACCAACAAACTTTGAAAGATTTTGCTAGACAAGTGATCGGTACAACAACGTCATGCATACAACTTGGCCAAACAACACGAAATTATGAATTGAAATCCATTCATTTCAACCAACTCCCATCTTTTTATGGGATGCCAAACGAGGATCCTTTAAGCTTTATTCGTGATTTTTACTCGGTTGTCAATACCTTTCCATTTTAACAATTGACCGAGGATCAATTAAAAATGAGGTGTTTTCCTTACACTTTAAAGGATCGAGCAAAAACATGGATTATGACGTTGCCACCAAATTCATTGGCTACTTGGGATGATGTGTGCAACAAATTCATGTCTAAATTTTATCCACATCATAAAACGGCGGATCTAAGGACCAAAATTGCGGCTTTTACGCAATCGGAGGGTGAACAATTTTTTGAAGCATGGGATCGTTTCAAAACTCTTTTACTAGCATGCCCCCATCATCATTATCCTTTACACTGTTTGAGTCAAACTTTTTATGATGGGCTAACTCGTAATTGCCAATTTACTGTTGACAATGCAGCTGGGGGAGATATAGGAACACTAACGGCGCAAGCCGCTTTTGATTTGTTTGAAAAACTTGCTATATCCTCCCAGCAAAAGAGTGCACGAGGCAGGAGAGTCGGAGATAATGAAGTAAATTCCACCAGCGATCTCACCGGGCAAATTGCCGAGCTAACCAAACAAGTCCAACAACTTACAACTCAAGGAATTTCTCAACCACCCACAGTCATGCCATCTCAAGAAGTATTTTTCGCCGGTGGTGAATATAGTCATGCACCCAACATCAATCCCCCGACGAACCCTGAAGAGGTAAATGCTTTAAATAATTTTTACCAACGCCCCAGAAATGACCCTTTTTCTGAAACCTATAATCCCGGTTGGCGAAATCACCCTAATTTCTCTTGGGGTGGGAATCATCACCAACAACCACCACCTTCTCAACATCAAAATTTGCAACAACCATATCAAAGACCAAACCAATTCCAAGGGTCGGCCTCAAACCAACCCAGAAAACCCTCATTAGAAGAAACATTTCAATCATTCATCCAAAACTCGGATCGAATATTTGAAGCAATGGAAGCATCAGTGAAATGAGTCGAAACTCAAGTCGGGCAACTAGCAAGTCAACTGCAAAATAACCAGAAAGGGAGGTTACCAAGTCAACCCGAACAAGCTAAAGCTATCACTACGCTGAGAACTGGTAAGATTTATAACAATTGTTGGTATAACAAATACCCTGTATCGAAACAGTCAGGATAATCAATCCCTGTATCGAATAGTGATAAGAGGTTTTGATAATATGCCAATACAGTAAGGAAACTATATCGAAGAGTTGAAGTGTCAACCTGTATCGAAGGCCTATCACAGATCCAGCATACAGCGGATCCTTTCAGTATAACAAAGAAGTCTTATAAAAGACTAAGTATGGAAGCTGTCGCGAATTGTCAATACAGTGTTCTTCCATACAGCTCTCAACAGGACAAAGAAGGAATCTTCAGAAGTCAACTCCCATTGATAAAGAAGTATTTAAATACTAAAGGATAAAGTATTTAAATACTATCAGTCAACAGATCTTCAAATCCCGCTAAATTCGGATCGTGCTTTTCATCCCGTTGGAACGGAATCTTGCTCAACGGATTTATCTCAACGAATATATTTTCCAGAAGACTATATATATCTCATCAAGGCGTTGAAGATCGGTAACCAAGTAACAAAGCTATTATTGTTTACATCAGAGCAAAACATATCTCCAGCTTACTGCTATTCAAATCAAAGAGATATACAGTGGTCAACATCTTGAACAACACATCATCAGCTAAAAGATCAGAAAGTCAAAGCTGTTGTTCATACCCTGTTCTATCTTTGAACAAACCCAGATTAGCCCTGTGTAGACTGAGTAATCGTTGCTTCTCTGGAACTGTGTGTGAAGGAATTGCATCGAAGAAGACGAAGCTTCATAACTGTGTGTGAAGAAGCCAGTCAAGCATTAGCTCAAACCAATCTGTGTGAACGGTTGAAGCTAAGATCTTTATATCAATCTGTGTGAACGATATATAGATCGTGTGTTGTTATAATTACGTAGTTGTGTACGTAGTAATTATAATATACTTTTTACTCCTGTGTGGAGGACCAGTGGACGTAGAGGGGTTTACCTCGAACCACTTTAAATATTGTGTTATTTACCTTCTGCCTTACTTGTTTTAATTACTGTGATTATTTAAGTATACACTGCACATCGAGTTGCTGTATCCACAGCAACTTACTGTATTCAAGACTTCCGCTACGCACTCAGATTTAAAATCAGTACAGCTTGTTGTTTAAACCGCTTTCCAAGCTGTATCCAGTATACTTAGTGGCCAACAAGTGGTATCGGAGCGGTTTATTCTAAAAAGAATCAGTCGTATTTTTAAACGAATCAGATCCAGAAATCACTTACCCTTTAAAACAGTCTCTTTCATTTCTTTATTTTCACATGGATACTTCTATGACCAACAAAGTGCCTATGTTCTCTATTAACGAATTTGATGATTGGAGAATTAGGATGGAGGCTCATCTTGCAGCAATGCATGAAGAGATGATTTTTGTTATACAAGATGGCCCTATCAAGATCATGAAGGTAAACACGGCCGCAAGGATTGAAGGCCAAGCCCATGCTGAGATGCTCGAGAAGGAACGCGAGCAATGGACCAAAGATGTAAGATAGCGTGCCAACCTCGACAATGTGGCTAAGAACGCGTTATTTGTCACTCTTGACAAGGCATGTTCTCGAATGTAAAAAGCTTTAAATCAGCCAAGGAAATCTGGGATAAACTCAAGTTGATTTGTGAGGGAACTGAGCTTTCAAAAGAAAACATAATTTCAAAACTGACTCAGCAATTTGAATCTTTCGAAATGAAACCAACTGAGACACTTGAGGAACTTGACCTCAGATTCACTGGTATTATTGGTGAACTTGAAGGGTTGGGCAAAATTTATACCCAAAAGGAGAAGAATTTAAAATTTTTCAGATCTCTCCCTGCCCGATGGGACATTAAGACCACAACTATGCATGTGTCTTGCAATCTTAATGAAATATCTACTTTTGATCTCTTCTCTGACCTGAAAGCGTTTGAGTATGATATTGACAGAAGAGAGAAAGCTGAAGAATCTCCTTCAAAGGTCACAAAGACTAGCCGTCAGATCGAGTGCCGACACAAAGATGCCCACCACAAAGCCTAGTCACAAGAATGCTAATAGTGACGACGACATCCTGTCTCAAGATGAAATGGCGCTTCTCATGCACAAATTCAAAAAGTTCATCAAGCAGTCTGGAAAGACTCCCTACAGGCCCAAACCTGTCCACAAGGTAAGTACCGAAACTTCATCCGGTGATGCTAACCTGTGCTATAATTGCAGGAAACCAGGGCATTATGCAAATAAATGTCCTCATCCCAAAGTTCAAAGGTTGCCGGAAGCCGAGCAACAAGAGAGAGATGAATGAAGACGTGCTTGGAAAAACAAGCTCAAGGCCCTGATTGGAGAATCAGAAGCCTCTCCCACACCATCCAAATCCGAAGAATATCTTCAGGTAGTCACTGAAAGTGATTCATCTGATGATGAGTTCGATGATAAAGCATATATGTGCTTTATGGCCAAGGACATTCCGGAAGGTGAAGACAGCGATGATGAGGTAAGCTCAACCTCAGCTATTCCATTAAATGTATCTCATACTTTTGAAAACATGATGAATGAGTTTAAAAACATTCAAAAGGCCCATGAGACATTGAAAACTGAGAATATACAACTCCAACTATCTAACTTAGAGCTGAAAGATGAAAATGACTTGCTGAAAATAAATTATGAAAATATGTCCATTGATTGTGAAACCAGCAAAGTCGATTATGAAAAACTCATGGAGAGCACTCATCAACTTGCTCACGAACTAAGTAAGGTTAAAACTCACAATGAGAGCAAGACAAATGATTTGGTTCTACTTCAAGCCAAAGTCAAAACTCTTGAAATACGAGAAGATGAACTTGAGACCATTCTGAAATCATTCGAGAAATCGTCCAAAAGAATGGAAGAAATTCTGAGCACTGGGCAACATGCTCATGATAAAAGTGGCTTATGATACAACTCATGTTCAAACAAAGGGAAAACTAGTACAGTATTTGTCAAGAGTGTGGAACACATTCCTGTATTGAAAGATACTCCTAGTCCCGTGAAGGAACCTGCTGCACCGCAAAAACCGAAGGCTACCATTCCACCACCGCAATCCTATTACAGACAGCGGAATCATAAGCCGTTCCAACCTGTCAGGCGCACTCAACAGCATGCTTCCCGAGCATGTCAATAGCGCCAACAGTCGTTCAGAAGGAAGGCTGTATCCAACTACCAAAGGCCCGCACGGCAGTACTATCAGTACAGCACGCCTAGGTATTGGATACAGGAGCCCCGTTATTCCTCGAGACAGCAGATGCCTTCTCAGTATCAACAATAGCGTTGGGAATCCAACTAGAGACCTAGAAGGCAAGCTATTAGGCCAAAGAAAATGGCTCCACCTCCAAGACGGCACTCGTATTGGATTAATAATAACCCTAAATTTTACATGCATAATAATTATCATGGTTATAGCGACTACGTGTATGCCCCACGTAGATACAGAAACACTGTACCGAATGTGACCTACAGTAAACCAATTGCTGTCAGGAAAGCTTGGGTACCTAAAGGAACTAACACACATGGACCCAAAAATCAAAGGGGACCTAAATCTACTTAATCTTTTTGCATACAGGACATCCTAGAGGAGGACACCTGGTACTTCGATAGTGGATGCTCTCGGCACATGACCGGAGATAGAAGCAATCTATCAGATTTCATGGAAGGTCGCGGTCTAAAAGTTCATTTCGGTGATAAATCAAAAGGAAGAATAAGATGGAAAGGAAACCTTCTTGTAGGAAAATTTAAAGTCACCGATGCTGCATATGTTGAAGGCTTACAGTACAATCTACTTAGTATTAGCCAGTTCTGTGATAAATAGTTCTCGGTGAAATTCTATATAGATCGTTGTAGAGTCAAGAACATCCAGACCAAAGATGTTGTGCTTAAAGGAAGCAGGTCAGGTAACATGTATATTGCTGACTGGAAGCCTATGAGCTCCTCAATTCCATGTTTGTTGCCAAAGGCCTGCAGATCTTAGCTGGTTATGGCACAAGAGGATCTCTCACGTCAACTTCAAGACGATCAACAAGCTCTCAAGACAGGGAATGGTAAGAGGTTTGCCAAAGGTGTCATTCAAAAAGGACAGTGTCTGCGGACCATGTCAGAAAGGCAAGCAAATCAAGTCAACCCTGAAGAGCAAATCCTACCTTTCAACCCAAAGAGTATTGGAGATGCTACACATGGATCTCCACGGTCCCATTGACCCTGCAAGTTTGGGAGGTAAGAAATATTGCCTTGTTGTTGTTGATGATTATTCCAGGTATGCTTGGACGATTTTCCTAAGCAAGAAGAAGGAAACAACATCAAAGCTGCCAGAGCTCTTGAGAAAGCTTCAAAATGAAAAGGCATCGAGTATCGTGTGCATTCGATCCGACAGAGGTACATAATTTACAAATCGCTTTATAGAGAAATACTGTTCGGAGAATGGGATACAACACGAATACTCAGCTGCCCGTACACCTCAACAAAATGGTGTTGCCGAGCGAAAGAACAGGACGCTGAAAGAAGCTACAAGGAAAATGATTGCCGCAAGCAAGTTGCCACAGCGTTTCTGGGGTGAAGCAACCAATACAGCATGCTACACTCAAAACCGTTGTATCGTCAACAAGCACCACAACAAAACAGCATATGAGGTATGGAACAACAAAACTCCGTTAGTTTCATATTTTCACATTTTTGGATGCAGGTGTTATGTATTGAATAATGGGAAGGATCAACTTAGAACCATTGATGAGAAATCAGATGAAGGAATATTTGTAGGATACTCCTCCATTAGCAAAGCTTACAGGATCTTTAATAAAAGGAAGCTGACGATCGAGGAATCAGTTCATGTAGTGTTCGACGAACCTCACCATGACCATACAAGAGTAGAAGACATTACCCAAAATATCAAACAACTCTCCATCCTAGATCCACCAACTACCATAGAACGTGTTGTTGACCTAGAAATCAACCCCGCAGCTGTAAGAATCGACGTAGATGAAGCCGACGCTGTACAAGCTGAAGCTGTATCTACAGAAACTCTCGATACTGTACGGGACCCTGAATTAGAACCTGACTGAAGATGGTTGAGAGATCACCCACAAGAGCTGATCATTGGAAACATAGATGCTGGTGTTTCTACTCGTAGGAGAATACAGAGTACACAAGGAAATGTACTTTGTGCACAAGAAGAGCTAGATTATGAGATATCATAATTCCCTGAATGGAAATCTCAATCCCAGCTTAGAAGACTCAACATGTGCACTATTGCTGTACTCTTAGCCCAGTCCGAACCTGTTTCGACCATAGCCGCTCTTAATAATTCTCATTGGATAACATCTATGGAAGAAGAGCTTAACGGTTTTGAAAGAAACAATGTATGGTATCTTGTACCCAGACCTACGCATCAATCAATTATAAGAACCAAATGGGTATTTCGAAATAAGAAGGATCGAAATGGACTTATTATAAGGAACAAATCAAGGCTAGTCGCACAAGGCTATAGCCAGGAAGAAGGCATAGACTATGATGAAACCTTTGCCCCTGTAGCCAAACTAGAAGCCATTAGGATATTTTTAGCCTTTGCCGCCCATAATAGCTTCATTGTATATCAAATGGACGTCAAAAGTGCATTCCTGAATGAAGACCTTGCAGAAGAAGTCTATGTTGAACAACCACCAGGATTTGCCAACACAGACGATATTGATCTAGTGTACAGGATAAGGAAAGCACTGTATGGACTTAAGCAAGCCCCTAGAGCCTGGTATGAGACCCTGTCCCAGTATCTAACCAATAATGGATTTGAGAAAGGTGCTGTGGACAATACCTTGTTCAAAATACAGGAAGGCGATGACCTTCTGATGGTGCAAATCTATGTAGATGATATAATTTTTGGTTCAACTAACCTTGCTTTGTGTCAAAGGTTCTCTCATCTCATGCAAAGTAAATTTAAAATGAGTATGATGGGAGAACTTAGTTATTTCCTAGGTTTGCAGGTAAAGCAGTTGCCTACAGGTATTTTCATCAACTAGGAAAAATACAGCAAGGAGCTTCTCAACAAATTTGGAATGAACACCTCCAAATCTTCGTCAACTCCCATGAGCACTTCCGTGCAGATTAGTGCTGATGAAGCCGGAAAGACGGTTGACCAATCACTCTACAGGAAGCTTATTGGCTCGTTCCTGTACCTAACGGCTAGCACACCCGATATCCAGTTTGCTGTTGGAGTGTGGGCGAGATATCAAGTAGCACCTAAGGAATCACACTTCAATACAGCTAAATGAATCCTGAAGTACATTAAAGGAAGAGTCGATGTAGGACTGTGGTATCCTAAAGAAGGCGGATTCGATTTAGTTGGATACAGTAACTCAGATCTCGGAGGCTGCAAGCTAGATAGGAAGAGTACAAGTGGATCTTGTCACTTTCTTGGACCTTGACTCGTTTCTTGGTTCAGTAAGAAGCAATTGGCTAACTCACTTTCCACAGCTGAATCAGAATACTATGCTGCTGGTAGCTGCTGTATGCAGATCCTTTGGATGCAGCAACAGTTGTCAGATTATGGAATTGAAGCCAGAGAGACGCCAATCATGTGTGATAGCACGAGTGCAATTGCAATCACGCACAATCCTGTCCTGCACTCGCGCACTAAGCATATCAACATGAAGCATCACTTCATAAGGAATCATGTCGAGAACAAGGATGTTCGGCTCGAAAAGGTTCATACAGATATTCAGTTGGCCGACATCTTCACCAAGCCTCTCGACACAGCAAGATTCAACATGCTTAGACAAGAATTGGGAATGCTACAACCTGACTCCCTGTAAGTAATTTACTGTTTTAACTCAACAATTAAGGGGGAATGCTGTAAGACCCAAGAATACAGTATCCACCATTAATTATATGTACACTCAGAACCGTCAATACAGCACTGTAGTGAACAAAGTGATATAAATCATCCTACAGCTGACATGTGCAATAATTAAGGGGGAATATAGTATGACCCATGACTACAGCATTAATCCAAAAGTTGTTGTATGGAGTTAAATACTATATGTACCTTTTAAGGGGGAACACTGTGTCATCGTGGATACAACACATACTATAGGATTTCGATTCAGTATATATTATCTTATTATTTCTTTTTAAAATAATTTTTGTCCACGTGATCTGTTTTCATGTCAACGTCATTTGCATTAAATGCCTTACACGACATCTGGACAACTGAATCTCAAATGCCGCGATGTTTTTAAATTGTTTAATGTTTTAAACCGCCATTTCAGGAATTAAGGGTAACAACAAATGTCAGAAGTGGGACACGCTCATATTTTAACATTTTAATGGATAAGTGTACCAGTTACACTCAGTCCATCTTGACCGTTCATTTCAAAAACCGGTTCCCATCCCTTAAATCTGACCATTCGTCCATCTGAGAAACCCTTCTTCGCCGCCCAATATAAAAGGACTTATACTGCCATTAGAGACTCTTTACGCTTTCTGCATAATTTAAGAGTACTCAAAGCAAATACAGCCTACAAGTTTTCTTCGCGTGTTACTGCTAATTTCTGTTAATCTTCTTCATATTTTTTTTCTTGAGAATCATCAAATGGCTGCTCAAACCTCTGCCATCGCCCTCAAGAAGACCTCGAACTTCATCGACGGACGGATCTTTTCCAGATCTATCATCATTGAACGTATTCTCTCTGAAACTAATCATCTTGAACCCATGGAGTTCATCATCACCCGACTTCATCAGCAAGGCCCCTACCGCCTTGGAAGTCACGCCGCTGAGAAGTGCAACGTTCACTTGGTTGAGGACTTCTACCTCAATGCCGCCATTCGTTTTCTGCCGCTGTCCCAGGGAGGCCACGTCACTGATATTACTGCTACCTTTCAAGGAGTGGAGATCTGTATCGATCGAGATCTTCTTCAGAACATTTATAGGCTACCTGCTGACGGCCTTACCATGGAAGAACTTGAAACCTTTGGGTCTCAAGAGCTGATAACAAAGTACTATGGGCTGTTCACCGGCTCAACTGTTGTTGACGTGGTTCACACCACTTGTCACAAGAAGAACTTTTGTTTACCATACGTGTATTTGCATGATTTTTGCTGCAGGAATATTGAGAACAGAACTGGTGCATTTGAGAGGTGTACCAATATGAGATTTAGGATGATGGTTGCTATTTTGACCTGTGAAAAGGTCAATTGATGCCAGATCATATTGAAGCGCTTGCAGGAGGAAATATCCAAGCCTGCCACCCAAAAGAAGTCGTTTGGTTTATTTTTAAACCATATTTTGATGAAATGCGGACTTTCAAAATCCGCAGATGCGAAGAAAATCAACTCCCGTATCTACTTAGGAGGCGTCAAGCCTACATCATATAACCAGAGCACTATGGTCTGCAACCACCCAAAAATCAAAAGTATGCCCGTGTCTGAAAACCCAAGGGATGTTTCTTTGATGTCCCAGGATGTGGAGTCTTCAAGGAAGAGGAAAAGATCTCACAGCAGGACACCTACTGCTGCTGATAAGCCGAAAAGGAAGCTAAGGAGGCTTTCTAAAGCTAAATCCACCAAAAACTCCGAGGAAGTTTCCACCGTGGTGCAACCCACTGAACAACTACCCCAGGGCCCAACCCCTGCGGAAGAGGTGCCCGCTACTGTATCGACAGTAGATCCTGAGCCTTTGGCGGCTAACACGGATGATCGGACATCTGCCAACTTAGAAGACTCTAGCGAGTCGGCTGCCTCTTTGGAGCCAACAACTACTTCTCCTATGCGGGATCCCACACCCGTACAGGATCCATCTTCCTTCGGGGCACCATCCCCTGTAAAACTCGTCAGGGAATCCGCCATCTTCAAAAGCTATAAGACATTAGCGGATGTTGTAGACAAATTCTTGAAGATGCTAGAAGAAGGAGAGCTCCCTCTCCAGCTAGATATGAAATCCAAGCATAGAAGAGGATATCGGATCACCCATCCATAAGACTGGATTCTTGCTTTCGACAGATCATATGAAGGTAGAGCAATCTATCAAAATCGAGGTAACGATTCTTTACAGCAGTGGTGGCGTGAGACCGATAATGATCCAGAAAAGAGGCCATGGAGACATGCAGACTATAGGATCTGAAATCCTTGTAATATTTGTTTAGTTATTTGTAATTTTTCTTTCTAAACAGCAAACCGCGTACTCTATCTTTGAATATCAATAAAAATGTTTGCTTGTCTTGAAAGATTACAACTCGTAATCTACTGTGTTGATGTATGATTACATAACTTAAATTGATCAAAAGTATAGAAACTTGTTTGATAATTAAGCTGTACGAACTTGTCTACGAACAGTTCATAGATTCAGTTGTATGGAACTAGAATACATTGTAAGATTGTGCCTGCGCGCCAATCATAATCTTAAGTTGTAAAAAGTCTTAGCTGTATCGAACTTGCCTGCGAGCAGTTCATAAATTAGACTAAGTTACTGAAAGCCAGATCAATTGATAGAAGACCAAGAAATCTGCCAGAAGCCATCAAAAAGGATTATTTCATGAAGAAGGTTTTGGCATCATCAAGAAGACTTGAAAGATTTAAAGTCTTGGCAAATTGTCAAAAAGGGTGAAATTGTTGGGATAACAAATACCCTGTATTGAAACAGTCAGGATAATCAATCCCTGTATCGAATGGTGATAAGAGGTTTTGACAATATGCCAATCCTCAATACAGTAAGGAAACTGTATCGAAGAGTTGAAGGGTCAACCTGTATCGAAGGCCTATCACAGATCCAGCATACAGTGGATCCTTTTAGTATAACAAAGAAGTCTTATAAAAGACTAAGTATGGAAGCCGTCTCGAATTGTCAATACAGTGTTCTTCTATATAATTCTCAATAGGACAAAGAAGGAATCTTCAGAAGTCAAGTCCCGTTGATAAAGAAGTATTTAAATACTAAAAGATAAAGTATTTAAATACTATCAGTCAATAGATCTTCATATCCCGCTAAATCCGGATCGTGCTTTTCATCCCGTTGGAATGGAATCTTGCTCAACGGATTTATCTCAACGGATATATTTTCCAGAAGACTATATATATCTCATCAATGTAATACCCCAAACTAGGCGGATATTACAGTGCCGTGAATCCCCGACTGGGACCCACCAGGCAATTGAAAATGATGAATTAAATAATATAATTGTAGTACCGAACCACATTATATTACCAATTACTCCGATGAGGAGTTTAAGTATATTACACCAGGACAAAACAGAATACTAGTATATTTTATATGGAGATAAAATACACCACCCTGAACAAAATAAACATCTCAAACGGGATTTGCAGCGGAAAATACAAATGACGGAATAACTGAAATGACTGAAAATGACTGAACAAACGGAATGACTGGGGCCCCCTACTAGTATCACTGGGACTCGTCGTCGTCAACATGCTCTTCCTGTGCCTTTGCCTTGCCGTGACCTGAAATCAAAATCCCCAGTAAATCGATACGTAACAACAATCCTCAAGAGTTGAAATTACACAATCATGAATTAACTGAAGTTATGAAATATTCTTAGTTATGAATTACGCTGAAGAGGAGTATCATAGTACGCCCGTAATGTTCTGTGCAAGTGTACAAGACGAATGACCGGACACACCCGTCCTTGTACCTAATTAGTCTCACGGAGGTAAGCGTTACCGTGTGCACGGTCCGATGTATCGGTGAACCCAATACATGACCATCGTGTGCCCGACCAAAAATTCCACACAGCCACACCCGGCCACGCAATATGAACCCGGAAGGTCACATGAACGAAAATGACCATGATGAATATCAATGAATAATAATTAGACAAGGCCAAGATGACTCACCGATATGAAAGTAATAGTGACGTGATTGATAACCCAATGAAATGATTTGGAACCGTCGTTCCTCGTGAATGAAATGATTATTCGACAATTACAAGTCTCAAAATGATTATTATTATGATGAATGAATTATGATTATGAGCAATCAACAACAAAAGGAATGAGTATCCTTTTAACCGAGTAAGATTTAACTTACCCAACAACGATGAAGAATGTCCGTCCACGAACAACGTCCTAACCAAGATACCGGTCGCTCGAACAACCTTGAATAACAATAATTACCAACAATCGTTCAATACACGTATTAAACAACAAAATACGACTAACCCAAAGGTCGAAACAACGATAATCAAACTCATAGGGCATTCCAACGAATACATAACCAACCACACAACTTCGAAAATATCCAATCCCGAATATGTCGAAACCAACACCAAATTGAGTATTTCGAACCAACAAAACACTTCAATGATATCAATAATCCATTAGGAATCCATAATTCATGATTACAACAACATCAATCGGAAAATCCCCAATTAACCGAAGTCAACCCCAAGGTTTCTTGAAATAATTCCGAAAATAACCATTAAATCCGTAGGAATATATTTATGCAAGTTAGATAATCCATAACTAACATATTCCAATGATAATCCAAGCTCACACGAAGAAATCGGAAGGAAAACCCAAAAATCCGAAATTCTAGATCCAAGAATCTAATACCTTTGATTCGATGTTTTGGAGATGATGAAGTGATGATTAATCCAACTCAAGGACTTGAAGATGATGATTGATGATAAAAGCTCGAAGAGAACTCTCCAAAATCGCCCAAATCGCCAAGAACCGACGAGAGAATGAGAAATAGATGACAAATGACGAAATCTGGCTAAACTGTCCAATTTATAGCCAGTCCAGGTTAGCGTGCGCTAGCCCTTGTGCGTAGCGTGCGCTAACGAGTAATTTGGGTAGTCCAGTACCCACTGTCCGAACACGGTAGCGCGCGCTACGTACCTTTTTGTAGCGTGCGCTACGGCCATACTACTAGCGTGCGCTAAAACCCATTGCTAGCGTGCGCTAACGTAATATTGATGCCCAGTACTGGAGTCCAGAAAACTGTCTGCCCTCTGATATGACCTCGATAGCGTGCGCTACAACCAACGATTAGCGTGCGCTATAATATTGATTACGTACGCTAAAAATAACTCATAGCGTGCGCTATGAATTAATCCAGTGCAGTCCAGTAGCCACTGGGCTCAACCTGATCCGCCCCTAGCGCGCGCTACTCCACATATATAGCGTGCGCTACTACAACTCACTAGCGCGCGCTACTTACCATTCGTAGCATGCGCTACTTATAACTCACCTGCAGTCCAGTACCTTCTGGACTGCAGCCAGGGCAACCTTAGTGTGCGCTAAAGCTGAGTGGTAGTGTGCGCTACAACGGTCCAATGAATCTCGGACTCAACTTTCCCCTCTTCCCAAAACGGAAGATACCACGACTTGGGGATAGCTTGACCAACACATGGTCACCAGCCTCAAACTCTAATGGTCGACGACGGTTATCTGCATATGATTTCTGTCGACTCTGAGCGGTCAACAAACGACACCTGATCAAAGCTACCTTCTCACGGGCGGCTATAAGCATATCGGGCTCGGTGCCGATTGATTCTGATAAGTCGTCCCAACACAACGGAGATCGACAACGACGACCATACAAGGCCTCGTAAGGTGCCATCTTGATCGAAGCATGCCAACTATTATTATACGTGAACTCGATCAATGGTAGTTGGGCTTCCCAATCGTCTTTCCAATCGAGGACGCATGCCCTCAACATGTCCTCTAATGTCTGAATGGTCCTCTCTGATTGTCCGTCGGACTGAGGATGAAAAGCGGTACTGAGATTAAGCTGAGTTCCCATAGCACGATGAATTGATTTCCAAAAATGAGACACAAACCGTCCGTCACGATCGGAAATGATACTTTTAGGAGTACCGTGAAGTCTCACTATCTCTTTGATGAAAAGCTGGGCAAGTCTCTCGGGACCCCACGTATCCTTGATCTCAAGGAAATGAGCTGATTTGGTTAAGCGGTCCACGATCACCCAGATTGTATTCATGCCACGACGACTCGTCGGCAAACTCGTGATGAAATCCATAGAAATGTCTTCCCACTTCCATTCGGGAATAGGAAGAGGTTTCAGCATACCCGCCGGTCGCTGATGTTCAATCTTAACTTGTTGTGAGTTAAGCATCTCGAAACAAATTCGGCGACTTCTCGCTTCATATTACTCCACCAGTAATTTTGTTTCAAGTCCTTGTACATCTTGCTAGACCCCGGATGAACAGAATAAGGGGTAGCATGAGCTTCTTTCAAAATTGAGTTTTTCAACTCGTCATTCGCCGGTACGCACAACCGATTCTTAAACCTCAAAAGTCCATCCTCGTGGACCACAAATCCAGGGGCTTTCCCCTGAGCCACATCCTCACGGATGCGCAACAATGATGGGTCCGAACCCTGATTCTCTCGGATTGCCTCCTCGAGTGACGATGAAATCTCTAACATACAAAGCTGCCCCTGAACTTGCTGAAGCCAGACCTCGATCTCGGGTCTAAGGAATTCCTGCTGAAGCTCCCTCTGAACCGTTAAACGGGCAAGCATCTGCTCCTGAACGGACTTACGACTCAAGGCGTCGGCGACAACGTTCGCCTTGCCCGGGTGGTAGAGGATCTCGATATCATAATCTTTGATTAATTCCAACCACCGTCTCTGACGCATATTTAACTCATTCTGAGTAAATATATACTTTAAACTCTTATGATCGGTGAATATCTGACAGGTGACGCCATAAAGGTAATGACGCCAAATCTTCAAAGCGAACACCACGGCTGCTAGCTCCAGGTCGTGGGTCGGATAATTAACCTCGTAAGGTCTCAATTGCCGTGAAGCATAGGCAATAACTTTCCCGTTCTGCATGAGTACACATCCGAGACCCTGTCCGGACGCATCACTATAAACCACAAATCCTTCCGTCCCCTGCGGCAAGGAAAGCACATGTGCTGACATTAACCGGCTCTTGAGTTCCTCAAAACTCCATTGACACGCGTTGGACCACGTGTATTTCTTATCCTTCCGCAAAAGGTTCGATAAGGGTTGAGCGATTCTAGAAAATCCCTCTACAAATCGCCGATAATAACCCGCTAATCCGAGGAAACTTCGGATTTCCTTAACGTTCTTCGGAGGTAGCCAATCTCGAATAGCTTCCGTCTTCTGAGGGTCGACACGAACTCCGTCTGATGAAATTACATGCCCGAGAAAAGTCACTTCGGACATCCAGAACTCACATTTGGAGAACTTCCCATAAAGTTGTTCTCGTCTCAACACGTCGAGCACTTGATGAAGGTGAAACTCGTGTTCCTCCCGGTCACGAGAATAAATCAAAATGTCATCGATGAAGACAACAACAAACTGATCCAAAAAGTCGATGAAAACCCGATTCATTAACTCCATGAATACCGCAGGTGCATTAGTCAATCCGAACGGCATAACCACAAACTTATAATGACCATAGCGTGTTCGAAACGCCGTCCTCGCGATGTTCGACTCTAGGATCCGCAACTGATGATATCCAGACCTTAAGTCGATCTTGGAAAATACTGAAGCTCCCTGAAGTTGATATAAGAGATCATCAATACGGGGTAAGGGATACTTATTCTTGATCGTCACCCTGTTCAACTCCCAATAATCAATACATAAGCGGAATGAACCATCCTTCTTCTTGACAAACAACACTGGTGCTCCCCACGGGGACGCACTCGGTCGGATATAACCTTTCTCGAACAACTCTTCAAGTTGGTTCTTTAATTCCTGCATTTCGGTCGGGGCCATCCGGTACGGTGCCTTCTATATCGGGGACGTACCAGGCTCCAACTCAATCGTGAATTCCACATCCCTCTGTGGAGGCAAACCAGGTAACTCGTCTGGAAAAACATCGGCATATTCCCTCACCACCGGAATATCCGTTAACATTACTGATGACTTCTCGGTTTTGGCCATATAGCACCAATAACCAACACATCCCTGATTGAGTAACCTTGCTGCTTTCATCAAATTAATGACCTTACCAGAACAGCCGGGATTACCTCCCTGAAACACACATTCAACCCCATCATCTGAAATGATAGTGACCATACGCTTACGGACATTAATGATGGCATCATGACGATCCATCCAATCAATACCCAAGATGACGTCGTCCCTCGGCAAATCTGCCACGATTAGGTCCGCTGGCCATACACGACCATGAAACTGAATCGGACAATTCTGAATCTCACGATTACCGATAATTCGTCTACCATCAGGTAGGCCAATGACATAAGGCTCACAACTAGTAGCACTACCCAGACGTAGTCTACTCAAACATGACTCGGAAATGAATGAATGCGATGCACCAGTATCAAAAAGGGTACACACAGGTTGAGATAGAATATCGAGTGTACCTGAGATCATTCGGGCCTCTGGATCATCGGTCTTCTTCATCTCATAGATCCGGGGCTTGCTAGTCCCGGCACCGGACGCTCCCGTCTGCTGGCTAAAAGCTCCTCCTTTAGTCGCTCCTGTCGTTTTAAACGACGCTGATTGAGTGGCCTGATTCTGAACGGCTGACTACTTAGGGGCCTGAGATGACGTCTGAGTAGGTTTGGATTCCCTACGGAAAAAACGGGCCTTATGCCCAGCAATTCCATAATTATGACATTTGATAGTCTGTCTCGGACACTTGGTACTGAGGTGACCAAGTTCCCCACAGTTAAAACAGGTGATGGCCGAACTGGCCGCTCGAGACTGAGATTCCGCGGGTTTAGATGACACCGGAGGTCGCTCAGAAAAAGCAGAGCCCGCACGGGGTTTCTTGAAAGTTGTCGACCGCCTTGACCGATTACGATTCTTCGATTTCTTGCTAGCAGACGAAGGTTGCTGCTTAGCAATTTCCTTAGCAGTAAGCTCGTAGGTGAGAGCTTTCTCAATGAATTCGGCCAACGTGGTGCAATTATGATTAAGTAACTGAAGTCTCATACGGGGTTTCAGCCTCTTGCTGAAATACTTGATTTTATCCGCCTGTGAATGAATGATGGATGAGGCGAAAGGAAGAAGTTCCTGAAATTTCTCGGCAATGGCGAGAACATCCTCGTCTGTTGAGGGGTCGGGGGTGAGCAATTCTGACAGCTTGGCCTCTCTGAGTGGGGCCGGATAATACCTCTCCATCATGAGAGTCTTGAACTGATCCCAAGTACAAGATCCTTCAGTGGGCTTCAACGACAACCACCAAGAATGTGCGCTCTTACCAAGGTAGTAAGCCGCAACAGAAACTTTGTGTCCCTCGGGACACTCTACCATAGCAAACAGCTTCTCGAAATGCTCGAGCCAATGAATGATATCTGCCGGCTCCGACGAGCCCTCAAAAGTAGGTGGTCTCTGGCGACTGGCGAGAGATATCGCCGATGATGTTACTCACATTCCTCTCTTGCCTCTGAGGTGGCGGCGGAGGAGCCTGCTGATTTTGATTGACGGAGTTATGCATCGTCTCCATCAACTGAGCCATCTGCGTCATTTGGGCCATCATGCCCTGTATAAAAGCGAGTGGGTCAACCCAGACACCCTCTGACTGAGCCGTGTCCCGGGTACGACTCCCCGATAGTGAATGATCGCGTCCAGGTGAATGAGTGGCAGCGTCGCTGCTCGATGAATTAGCATTATTCCTCGCGTTTGCACATGTATTCACACGAGCTCTCGGGATTCGGCCCGCTCCACGGCCTCGTCCTCTACGTCCTCTGCCAGCCCTTTCCATACCGAAGTGGAAAGTCATATGATGATTATATATCTCGCATGAGTATCACATTATGATTATATTATGAAGTGATGAAAATGAGCATACGCGCTCAAATACAGCGATTACATGAATGATTAATTGACGTGACATGATTATCTGATGAAGTTACTGAAATGATTATCTTGAATGAGTTAATAAGATTAATGATTTGATCTTCCTGATCAACAACTGAATAATGAAATGAATTGAGTGATTAATGAGTTAACCTGACCGTCCTGGTCAAAATGACAATGATGATTGAGGATTGTTAACTGATGAATTATGAATGAATGATTAATGCCAGAAATTATACCATGGCATTAGAAATCTTACAGTTCTTGGTCTGATTGGCTCGGCATTTGCACAGGTCACACGTGACGCGAAAGTCCAATGATACTAGTCCGATGACGATGATTTCAAACGAGACATGACTTGGAGGGTAGTATTCAAAACCACGCTCTGATACCAACTCTGTGACACCCCAAACTAGGCGGATATTACAGTGCCGTGAATCCCCGACTGGGACCCACCAGGCAATTGAAAATGATGAATTAAATAATATAATTGTAGTACCGAACCACATTATATTACCAATTACTCCGATGAGGAGTTTAAGTACATTACACCAGGACAAAACAGAATACTAGTATATTTTATATGGAGATAAAATACACCACCCTAAACAAAATAAACATCTCAAACGGGATTTGCAGCGGAAAATACAAATGACGGAATAACTGAAATGACTGAAAATGACTGAACAAATGGAATGACTGGGGCCCCCTACTAGTATCACTGGGACTCGTCGTCGTCAACATGCTCTTCCCGTGCCTTTGCCTTGCCGTGACACAAATCAAAATCCCCAGTAAATGGGCCGATACGTAACAACAATCCTCAAGAGTTGAAATTACACAATCATGAATTAACTGAAGTTATGAAATATTCTTAGTTATGAATTACGCTGAAGAGGAGTATCATAGTACGCCCATAATGTTCTATGCAATTGTACAAGACGAATGACCGGACACACCCGTCCTTGTACCTAATTAGTCTCACGGAGGTAAGCGTTACCGTGTGCACGGTCCGATGTATCGGTGAACCCAATACATGACCATCGTGTACCCGACCAAAAATTCCACACAGCCACACCCGGCCACGCAATATGAACCCGGAAGGTCACATGAACGAAAATGACCATGATGAATATCAATGAATAATAATTAGACAAGGCCAAGATGACTCACCGATATGAAAGTAATAGTGACGTGATTGATAACCCAATGAAATGATTTGGAACCGTCGTTCCTCGTGAATGAAATGATTATTCGACAATTACAAGTCTCAAAATGATTATTATTATGATGAATGAATTATGATTATGAGCAATCAACAACAAAAGGAATGAGTATCCTTTTAACCGAGTAAGATTTAACTTACCCAACAACGATGAAGAATGTCCGTCCACGAACAACGTCCTAACCAAGATACCGGTCGCTCGAACAACCTTGAATAACAATAATTACCAACAATCGTTCAATACACGTATTAAACAACAAAACACGACTAACCCAAAGGTCGAAACAACGATAATCAAACTCATAGGGCATTCCAACGAATACATAACCAACCACACAAGTTCGAAAATATCCAATCCCGAATATGTCGAAACCAACACCAAATTGAGTATTTCGAACCAACAAAACACTTCAATGATATCAATAATCCATTAGGAATCCATAATTCATGATTACAACAACATCAATCGGAAAATCCCCAATTAACCGAAGTCAACCCCAAGGGTTCTTGAAATAATTCCGAAAATAACCATTAAATCCGTAGGAATATATTTATCCAAGTTAGATAATCCATAACTAACATATTCCAATGATAATCCAAGCTCACACGAAGAAATCGGAAGGAAAACCCAAAAATCCGAAATTCTAGATCCAAGAATCTAATACCTTTGATTCGATGTTTTGGAGATGATGAAGTGATGATTAATCCAACTCAAGGACTTGAAGATGATGATTGATGATAAAAGCTCGAAGAGAACTCTCCAAAATCGCCCAAATCGCCAAGAACCGACGAGAGAATGAGAAATAGATGACAAATGACGAAATCTAGCTAAACTGTCCAATTTATAGCCAGTCCAGGTTAGCGTGCGCTAGCCCTTGTGCGTAGCGTGCGCTAATGAGTAATTTGGGTAGTCCAGTACCCACTGTCCGAACACGGTAGCGCGCGCTACGTACCTTTTTGTAGCGTGCGCTACGACCATACTACTAGCGTACACTAAAACCCATTGCTAGCGTGCGCTAACGAAATATTGATGCCCAGTACTGGAGTCCAGAAAACTGTCTGCCCTCTGATCTGACCTCGATAGCGTGCGCTACAACCAACGATTAGCGTGCGCTATAATATTGATTACGTACGCTAAAAATAACTCATAGCGTGCGCTATGAATTAATCCAGTGCAGTCCAGTAGCCACTGGACTCAACCTGATCTGCCCCTAGCGCGCGCTACTCCACATATATAGCGTGCGCTACTACAACTCACTAGCGCGCTACTTACCATTAGCGTGCGCTGCTTATCTGCTCACCGGTCAGTACACTGGATGCAGCTGGCAACCTTAGCGTGCGCTAAAGCTGAGTGGTAGCGTGCGCTACCTATACCCAATTAGCGTACGCTAAAAGGAGTACGTAGCGTGCGCTACTCCTCACGCACAGTTCGCAACGAAAATGACAATGATGATAAACACGGCACGAAACTTCAATCAGATTAGTGATGAATGACGATTGATACACGATACAATTACTCTGAATGATGAATACCATGACTGGATCTGAGTGACAAATGATTAATAATGAGTGAAAATTACTGAGTATCAATTACTGAATGATAAATACTGAATGATAATTACTGAATTACAACCGGGTATTACAATCAAGGCGTTGAAGATCGGTAACCAAGTAACAAAGCTATTATTGTTTACATCAGAGCAAAACATATCTCCAGCTTACTGCTATTCAAATCAAAGAGGTATACAGTGCTCAACATCTTGAACAACACATCATCAGCTAGAAGATCAGAAAGTCAAAGTTGTTGTTCATACACTGTTCTATCTTTGAACAAACCCAGATTAGCCCTGTGTGGGCTGAGTAATCGTTGCTTCTCTGGAACTGTGTGTGAAGGAATTGCATCGAAGAAGACGAAGCTTCATAACTGTGTGTGAAGAAGCCAGTCAAGCATTAGCTCAAACCAATCTGTGTGAACGATTGAAGCTAAGATCTTTATATCAATCTGTGTGGACGATACATAGATCGTGTGTTGTTATAATTACGTAGTTGTGTACGTAGTAATTATAATAAACTTTTTACTCCTGTGTGGAGGACCAATGGACGTAGAGGGGTTTACCTCGAACCACTTTAATTATTGTGTTATTTACCTTCTGCCTTACTTTTTTTTAATTACTGTGATTATTTAAGTATACACTGCACATCGAGTTGCTGTATCCACAACAACTTACTGTATTCAAGACTTCCACTACGCACTCAGATTTAAAATCAGTACAGCTTGTTGTTTAAACCGCTTTCCAAGCTGTATCCAGTATACTTAGTGGCCAACAACAATCAAGTTGATTCCCCTTCTAATGATGATATTTCAATTATTGCAGGAAATGAGGACAAAGATAAGGAATCAAATGAAAATTCTAAAGAAGAAGTCCCCACCCCAACACTCCACAAATCTACAAATCCATACAAACCTCCAATACCTTTTCCAAGCCGACAAAAAAATGAAAAACTTGAGAAATAATTTCTAAAAAGTTTTTATATGCTGTCCAAAGTAAATGTAAATCTTCCTTTATTGGAAGTAATAAAAAGTGTCCCAGCATACGGAAAATTTTTCAAAGAATTACTCACGGATAAAAAGAAGTTTGGATATAGATAAAAAATCATTGTCTCAGAGGTTATGTCTGCAATGCTCCAACAACGATTACCTCCCAAGCAAAGTGATCCAAGTAGCTTCATCATAAATATCGCTATAGGAAACGGTAAGAAGACCACTAGTATGCTTGATCTTGGAGCAGGTATAAATTTGATGCCATTATATATTTTTGAGCAACTTGATCTTGGTGAACTTAGCCCAACTAAAATATGTTTACAATTGGCCGATAGATCGCTTTGTTATCCTGTTGGAATTATCGAAGATATTTTGGTAGACATAGAGGGGCTTATTATTCCAGCAGATTTTGTTGTCTTATAAATGGGACAATGTCTAGAAAATGGAAAAGATCATTCTATTTTATTGGGAAGACCTTTCATGGCTACCGCAGAAACAATAATTGATGTTAAAAGAGGAAAATTAACCATGAGTGTGTTAAATGAAACCGTGACATTTTCTGTGTTTAATTTTCCCCCTGTTCCTAGTTATGATTTATATGAGGAGTGCGCTTTTGTTGATATTATTGACAATTCTGTAGAACTCTCATTATACAGGAACAAGTAATGGAATGTTCAGAGCTTAACCCGGAAGTTGAAGGAGAAGTGTGCGAAAATCTCTTACAGGGGATTAAGATAGAGTCTGGAGTCGTTAATGGATAACAAAGAAAAAGAAATACCGAAGCTTAAAGAATTGCCTAAGCATTTAAAATATGTTTTTCTAGAAGTGGAAAATAAAAAACCCGTAATTATTAATGCAGAATTGAGCGAAAATGAAGAATTTCTTTTAATAGAAGTTTTGAAAAAATGCAAAGAAGCAATAGGATGGGGTTTGAGTGATATTAAGGGAATTAGCCCTTCAACATGTATGCATAAAATAATCCTAGAAGAAGGAGAAAAACTAAGAAGAGAAGCACAACGGAGATTAAATCCCAATATGCTAGAGGTAGTAAAAAAAAGAAATTTTAAAATTGCTAGCTGAGGGAATTATTTATCCTATTGCGTATAGTGAATGGGTAAGCCCGATACATATGGTGCAAAAGAAGAGTGGCATAACAGTGATTGAAAATGATAAGGGGGAGATAGTACTAACGAGGGTAACAACCGGGTGGCGGATGTGCATTGATTATCGAAAATTAAATGCCGCCACCAAAAAGGATTATTTTCCTCTACCTTTTATTGACCAAATGCTTGATAAATTTGCAGGACACAAATTCTACAATTTTCTTGATGGCCTTTCAGGGTATTATCAAGTGGCAATTGCACCCGAGGACCAATCGAAAACCACATTCACATGCCCTTTTGGAACTTTTGCTTGTCGAAGAATGCCCTTTGGATTATGTAATGCACTAGGAACTTTTCAACGGTGCATGTTGTCAATTTTCTCAGATATGATCGGCGATTATATTGAGGTATTTATGGATGACTTTTCAGTATTTGGATCATCTTTTGATGATTGCTTAAATAAATTGACCAAAGTACTTGAACGTTGTATTGAAAGTCATTTAACTCTCAGCTAGGAAAAAAGTCATTTTATGAGAGAAAGTGGAATTGTGCTAGGCCATGTGGTGTCAAATCATGGAATTGAAGTCGACAAAGCAAAAATTGATGTCATTCAAAATTACCGCCACCAAACAATGTAAAGGCAATCAGGAGCTTTTTAGGACATGCCAGTTTTTATAGAAGGTTTATCAAAGATTTTTCAGAAATAAGTAAACCTCTCTGCACTTTGCTTACCAAATATGTTTCCTTCATTTTCGATGACGCTTATCTCGATGCTTTTAAAACCTTGAAAGAGAAACTAACCACGGCACCAATCGTAATTGCCCCTGATTGGTCTTTACCTTTTAAAATTATGTGCGATGCATCTGACCGAGCTATGTAACACCCCCAATCCGCTCAGGGATATTACACGCCGTAGAACCTTTCATCAAGGATCTACCAGGCTGGTAACAACATTAAACAACTCGACAATGCCTTTAAGGCTAAAAAGACTCAGTAGACCGATTTGGCCTTTCAATAAAAACATACAACTCGATTACAATACTTGCCCACGCAGGGGTCGAATACAACACACTCCCGTAAAATGGGGAAATAATACTACAGCGGAAATAAAATACAACTAAACCAATATAACATCAAACGGGTCCTCGTGTGATTAGTATCATTCATCTTTCATCATCCTTCATGCCGACCCTGTGCTATGCTCCAAAACCTGAATCCAATACAAACATCCACCCCCCGAACACTCGGGGGTTAGCAAAACTCCACTGTTTTGCTAGTGCAAGTACAAGTGCAAAAATACGAGTCATACAATTCACATTCCACAAATAACAATAACCCGGAATGCTCAAAGATGCAAACGAAACGAAAAGTACTTCCCGAGGCAAGAGTTTGAGAAAAATATTCCAAAACTGAAAGATAACAAATCAATGGAAATAATTTATAAAACAGTTTAGAATGCCATCGAGAGTTTTAATAGAAAACAAATTTAGGATTATCAAATCCCACTTTTCAAAACCCAAAAGACGAAAGGGGTCACCACCCCAAAGGTTTACTTTCCGTAAAATGACCTTTACCAAACTGTTGGGATTTTAGCCCCAAATCTCATCAACTCACAGTACACAAGAACGACCGCAAGGTTCGTCTCTCGACATCAAAATCCACAATTAAAGGATTTAACACAAACAACAAAATACTCTAGTGCCATCCTAGCCAAGTAAGCCAAATGAACAACTTACCTCTTACACACTTAGTCAATGCATGCAATCATGAAAGCCGTTCAAAAATACTCGTTTCTGGAAACGCCAATAATCCAAATCACATTGTAAAATGCACCACAATTAACCGCGGACCCACAACTTCGTGGATCCCTACCGAGACCCCGTCGGATCTAACCCATAGTGGTTAAAAGCAAGCTCGCAGTTCCACAACTTCGTGGAGCCCTACCGAGACCCCGTCGGATCTAACCCATAGTGAGCATACACACACACGTAACTCATGCAATACTAATATGCTAAGAATGTAAGTTCATCAAGAATACTTACTGGAGATGGCCACTTATCCGACAACATTATCAAACTCTTCAAAACACAATAACAAGATTTAAACACGGAATACACGATTCCATAACTTTAAACAATAGGGATATCATCAAAGCCTTCAACGTTCAAAATAATCAATTCCCAATACACACCATTCACAAAACACACACGCGTTTTGAAAGACAGCCTTTAACGAGGCCAAACCGAAATCTTTGAAACTTCATTTCAAACAACCAAACAAACACACCAAGACGATCACCGACCATCATATCCACAAAACGAGAAGCGTATGAACAAGGTACTGGCCTCGAATAAGAACAACACGAAGAATCGACCGAAGTAGGTTGACACGAACCGACTACGAACCCGCCGACTCCACCGATCGCCAACTCGCGATAATAAACTACGAAGGACAATAACAACAATGAAAATGAATTCCATAGCACGACTTAAAGCCGTTGAATTCCAAGAACGAATGACGAAACTTCAAGTGTTTCCCCCAAAACGGCCAATAACACGATTCATCCTGACGAAACACGAAAACGGAATTCCAAGTTGAAATATGGATATACAATCCATAGAATGTGTTTAACAACATCATTTAACCACAATAGATTCATCAAAAACGGATGGAAAACGAGATCGAGAACAAATCCCCCAAAAAGTCGATTCGAAGGAAATCAAGAAATATACTTCGATTTGACGAAGAACAATGGGTTAAATGATGTTAAACACAAGAATACTACCAAGATTAATCATACCCATCATGAATTAATCAACGATACGGAACGAATCGGCCAAAAACGCAAAACCCCCAAAATTTCTCAAAATGGGGTTCAAGGAAATCTCACCTTGATTCGCTGGATCGAAGGATAATATAGGACTAACAATTGATGATATGAACTCCAATACTTCATGGATTTGTTGTTCAACAACATGGCTTCAAGATCCCAAAGGCTCCAGCCGCGGAAGAGAAAGAGAGAAATGGAAAAAATGACCGAAACTGGACTACTCTGCCACATTTATACTGGTGCAGCCTAGCGTGCGCTAGGCTGCCGAGCTAGCGTACGCTATCGGCCCTGGCCGCAATCCAGAGACACTGCTCGGCCAGGTAGCGCGCGCAGCCTTCCGGCCGTTGCGTGCGCTACCTGCCGGTCGTAGCATGCGCAGTGTCCGGCAGTAGCGTGCGCTACCTGCCGATCCACCGAGTCCAGAACCTCACTGCCCTACTGCCTCGACCCGCTAGCGCGCGCAGCCAACCGGCGCTAGCGTGCGCTGCCTCCCAGCCATAGCGTGCGCAGTGTCTGGCAGTAGCGTGCGCTACCTGCCGATCCACCGAGTCCAGAACCTCACTGCCCTACTGTCTCGGCCCGCTAGCGCGCGCAGCCAACCGGCCGTAGCGTGCGCTGCCTCCCGGCTGTAGCATGCACTACCTTCCGGCCGTAGCGTGCGCTACGCCGGTTCCTTCCGCACCCGTCCGGCTAGTGCCCGCCATCGTCCGGCCAGAACCCGCAACCGTCCGGCTAGTGTCCGACCACCAGGGCTCGACGACTCGATTTCCAAAAACGTACGGAACGAACACGACGAAAAGCTTGCGGACAACATCATTGACCAGAAATGAAAATATAATACAATAATTAATCATACGCGACCAAGAAACGGGTCGAGACAACAATTACAGATACGGATACCCGTAATTTGGGTAAATTACAAAATGGCCCAAAACACCCGAAAATCACGATACGTGATCAAATAACCAAACCGAAGTTTACAACACGTCTAAAAAAGTTAAACAGACTTACGGGAAACTCGAAACAGCAGTTTCGAACGAGATTCGCAAGAATCGAACTCAAGTGTGGAAAAGTCGCCAAAAAGGACGGAACTCAACAAAACGACACCGAAACGAACTCGGATGACAAAAAGTGCAGAATTAATCATTCTCAGAATGACGAAACGGTCATGAGCAAGTCGTCAAAACGGACTTTCGCCGAAAAAAGAAAATTATCGGAAATCGAAATTACGGGTATTACACACTACCCTCCTTAAAAGAAGTTTCGTCCCAAAACTTAAAACAAGTAGGGAGAGGAAATATACCACCAGGAATATTTCAATGAGATGCACAAGAATGCGTAACTAATGCCCAACGGCAAAACATTACAAACAACGCAAAGGAATATACGGTGTGCACACACGCTCCACGACGACCAACATAACGCCACCGGTAGGGACATAGTAAAACCCACAAGTGACAAATGTCAACAAACGGATAATACAATCACGTCGATTATCCAAACAATCACAAAACACAATGAATGAAAATTAATACGATTGACCAACCCAACGGTTCATCAATCAAAACGCGAGCCAAACTCTGAACAAATACGGAATTCCACCGCCCAAGGGTTGGAAGATCGAAAATGAGACTAATTTCCCGAATTAAGGGAATTGCGAAGGAGCCTGAAGGCTCAACAATCACGAAACGAGATCAACAAAAACCGAACAAACAAATGATCGAGACAACAAAGATTGAACAATCATGTCCGAAACACGAAGGATAATAAAACTCAAACAACAACTCCCAGGATGATCTGGTGAGAACAACAAGACGTGCATTCCCATAAGATCCACAAGAAAGGGAATAGCGATTGAAAAGTGACAACGACAAACGGACTTTCGCCGAAAAAAGAAAATTATCGGAAATCAAAATTACGGGTATTACAAGCTGTTGGTGCAGTTTTGGGCCAAAGAATTGATAAAATGCTCCGTGTGGTTTATTACGCCAGCTTAACATTGAATGATGCACAGGTTAATTATACAACAACCGAGAAAGAATTATTAGCTGTGGTTTTCTCACTGGATAAATTTAGATCTTATATTGTAGGATCTAAAGTGATTGTACATTCAGACCATGCAACTTTACGACATCTGTTGAAAAAGCAACAAGCGAAACCTCGGTTGATTCGGTGGATTTTAATGCTTCAAGAATTTAATGTGGAAATAAAGGATCGGAAAGGAAGTGAAAATGTGGTCGCAGACCATTTGTCTTGTTTAAAAATAATAGAAGAAATAGATAACAAACATGAACAAATTGTGGACTCTTTTCCACATGAAAATCTATTTAAAATTTCTTCGGTGCCATGGTTTGCAGATATTGTGAATTATTTGATTTGTGAAATGCTCCCACCTAACTTTTCTTACCAAGAAAAGAAAAGGTTTTTATCATCATGCAAAAACTACTTCTGGGACGAACCATGCCTTTTTCGATTATGCAAAGATGAAATCATGAGGCGATGTGTCCCAGAAGATGAGCAACAAAGTGTACTAACCTTTTGCCACGAACTTCATTGCGGAGGACATTTTGGCAGACGAAAGACCGCTAAGAAAATTCTCCAATCTGGTTTGTATTGACCATCCTTATTTAAAGACGCACATCATTTTTGTGTTCAGTGCGATAGGTGTCAACGAACTGGTAATATCGGAAAAAGAAATGAGATGCCCCTCACGATCAATTTAGTCGTGGAAATTTTTGATGTATGGGGAATTAATTTTATGGGACCATTCACTAAATCTGGAAATTTTGAGTACATTCTTTTAGCAGTCGATTATGTATCCAAGTGGGTTGAGGCAATCCTCACAAGGACTAATGATGCTAATATTGTTGTTAAGTTTGTACAGGAATACATAATCAGCCGTTTCGGATTTCCCAAGGCAATAATGAGTGATGGGGGATCCCACTTCTGCAACAAGTTATTTGACAAGCTTATGGACAAAAATGGCATAAATCACAAAATTGCAACTCCCTACCATCCACAAACGTCGGGACAGGCTGAAACAAGCAACCGACAAATAAAAGGGATCCTGGAACGGACTGTGCGCCCCACTCGAAAAGATTGGGCTGAAAAATTGGTCGATGCACTTTGGGTATACCGAACAGCATACAAGAGTCTATTGGGAATGAGCCCCTACCGTCTAGTCTATGGAAAAACTTGTCACCTTCCAGTTGAAATCGAACATAAAGCTTATTGGGCAATTAAGGCTGTTTCAATGGAATTGAAAGAAGCTGTACAGGAAAGACTGCTACAAATATCTGAATTAGACGAGTTAAGAAACAAAGCATACGAGAACTCTCTGATTTACAAAGACAAAGTCAAGAGACTTCATGACCGGAAGCTTACCCTCAAGCACCTTGAACCAGGTACGAAAGTACTTTTATTTAATTCTCGTTTGCGATTATTTCCAGGTAAGCTAAAATCATGCTGGACGGGACCCTTCGAGATTGAGGAAGTATTTCCATATGGAGTAATTAGACTGATAAATCCTCAAACCAAAGAGTCATTTCAGGTGAACGGACACGGGGTAAAACCTTATTTTGAAAATCAGAAAATTCCTCACGGAGAGAGCATAACCCTTGAAGATCCGTCGCACGACTAAAACAGGAAGTTGTCAAGCTAATGACATTAAACGAGCCCTTATTGGGAGGGAACCCAATTTATTTATTGTTTTTCTTATTTTTTTTATTTTCAAAAAAAATCAAAAAAATCAAAAAAATCATAAAAAAAATCGCTGTATGACACGGCGAACAACACGGCGCTAATCTGGACCGTTTCCAGTGCCATGTCTAGTTTCCATCAAATATCACTGTACGACACGGCGCATAACACGACGCAAAATGGACCATTTCCAGCGCCGTGTGTGAGGAGACGGGTTTTTAAACACATAGTTGGCCTTTCATTCTTATTTCTTTCTCACCCTAACCTCCGACCTCCTCCCCTAAAAATCCCAATTTTTTAATTTCTTTTTCTTAGATTAGTTTATTTCAATACATAACACCTCAATAAACCTACTTTCATCAAATTTGTTAGGAATTTTCCAGAAATTCGTCATCAAGCAACAATGTAAGTTTACTTCAAAATTCTTCAACATTTGCTGCGAATTTGATTCTCATTGTGTTTATGGATATGTGGCTACGTTTATTCACATGATTAAACACATTTGTTGGATTATATGTAAGGATTTTGATAACTAGAAATTAAATTATGTCAAAATTTTGATGGTTTTGGTTTATAAAATTTTACATGATGAATGTTTATAAATTCGTGGTGTTTTGCTTAGATTAGTATTGTTCTATTGCTAATCGTATAGTTTTGAAGCTTTCATGTACCAGGGGGTTAGATTTTGTCCTTAAATTGATGAATTTGGAATCTTGTTAAATCACGATTACAAGGTGTCCGATGAAATGCTTAAATGAATTTTTCTTGTGATAATTGTGCAGGACAACCAGGACTCGCAAGCGCCGGGCAGCCAGCCCTTTAGCATCATCTTCTGCCACCGAGAGCGACAATTCTCAACCAGAGCATACCACGGGGGCCTTTGATGCTATACGCTTTACAAGTGCTGAAAATGCGGAATGGTTTGAGCAACGAGCTCATTCCAAACTTCTGGTCGAGAGAGATATCGCACAGGAGGTTGAAGATAAATTCAACCTATCTCAATTCTTCAGTCACCTACATTGGGAGAATGCGTTGAAGCTCCCTGATCATTACTACGAAGATTTGGTCCGTGAATTCTATGCCAACGTGGAGGCAAAACGCAAAGATGACTACGCTATACGAAGCACGGTTAGAAGGACACCAGTGGTAATCACATAGAGCTCGATAAATCACTCGCTCCACACTCCGGACGAGATGGAGAAAGTAAATTTTAGAAAATCCTTCAACCCCCCAGAAGGACCGGTGTGGAACACTAGTAGTGCCATGTCGCGGTTTGACATCCAGTACACTCCTTCCTGAAAGGATGGAGTGAAGATCGGGACCTTATCCTTCTCCGACCAGCATCGCCTCATTTTATATCTTCTCGGCACAAATGTTCTTCCTCGTTCGAGTAGTAAAAATGAAGTACGAGTTGGGGATTTATACTTTTTGGATAAAATGGTGCATGGGCTAGGTGCTATACAGGGATTGAATTATGGGAGTATTATATACAATCACATGCGTGATTTCCTAAGGAACAAAAGCCCCAAGCACTCCATTCCTTATCCCCGGTTGATCACGTTGATACTCAAGCAGGCGGATGTTGACTTCTCAAATGTCGACCGCACAGTAATTAAAGATCGGGACAAATTGAGGCGTGCTACTTGTAACCGAATGGGTATTGAATTCGAGGAGGACGCACAGCGCGACGACGAGGCACATTCTCCGACTGACGGAGGTGGCGGCGAGAGCCCTACACGAGAGACCACCGAATCCCGCCATCCGAGCCATCATCCCCAGTCCCAGTCCCTTCTCCGTCGTATATGGGAGGCAATTGGCTGCATCAGAGACGACCAGGAGGTTATCAAAAGTGAACTTAAAAAGGTAAACGATCGTCTCGACAGATCAGACGAGCAGATGGCACGCATTCAGCAGCATTTCGGCATCAGACCACCATCACCACCACCCGGGCCATCGGCTTAGTGCTGCTTTTTTTTATTTTATTTGTGTTATTTTTCTGACTTCTTTTCTTTTGGCTTGTTTAGACTGTTTGCGTATTTTTTTTCTTTTTCTTGCAATTATGGATTTTGTTTTTATTTATTTAACTTATTTCAACATGGTTTTCTGCTTTTGTTTCAAAGTTCTTTTTAGGGATTGCTATGAGGATCAACCGTACCACACGACAGGGGAGTCCTTTTTCTTCTATCTTTTCAATACATTGAGGGCAATGCTTATTTCTAAAGTGTGGGGTGATATCGGAAATATATGAATTTTTTTTAAAAAAAAAAATACCTCCAACAGTCAATTTGTAATATGTCTTACTACTCACCTCGGGAGACTTGTTTATAAAAATTTTGGTGCGGTAAAATGACCATGTGTTAAACTTGAATTCTCGATGAAAGGTCAAACTCAATTGTTCTAAAAAAATAAAAAAAATATTTTGTGTGAATTCATGAAACATATATATTTAAAACCTTGTGAGCTTTTGAGCCATTGTTTACTTGCTATCATGCAAAAATCTCCTTTGATTGAGTGCGCTATTTGTGTTGTGAAACTCTAGAACATGCATTGGTATCTTACTCAAAACTATGAAGTGTGTGCAAAATAGTGAAAGTGATTTTAGGCGATTTTTTTTATTTAGCCTTTCAATCTTTTTCGGCCTACCCCAAAAATTACTAATTCCCTCGTTAACCCAATTGAGCTTATTGCCTATTTTATTGTTAACCACATACTGAGCTTTCCATCGCTATAAATCCTTTGACCCATACTTGAACAGTTAGAAATTATTTTTGACAAGGATGAAGATATTGTGTGGTGACATTGGGTGATATATATTGTTGGTAGTGTTGAAAAATGGAGAAAATATTTACTCCGCTGTTTTAGGGAACTTAGTAACCGGGTGTATTCATGTGACCCATGTTTACATTCGCGTAAAACAGTTACCTTAGATATGAGTATGCATAAAAGCAACTTGTGTATGTTTTTTTTATCCTAGTAACCGGGTGTATTCATGTGACCCATCATTTACATTCGTGTAAAACAGATAATAAACAACCCAAGTAAAAAAGAGAAAAAAAATGGTTGATTGAAAATCAAGAAAAAGAGCTCAGATAAATCAAAGCATAAGTAAGGGGATTGATAGAAAGCTTAATTAAATAGCTTCTAAAGTGCTTACCAGTTGATAAAACTCGATTCAGAATATTTTCTAATGTTCGGTTTTAAGTCACTTTATCCATATTTCCCTAACCCAACCAAAGAGCCGACATTACAACCTTAAAATCCTTTTTGATTCACAACGTTACACACACAAGTGGTAGAGATAACAGACGATTTGCACGCCTATGGAAATTTTCACTTCATTAAATAAGCTTGAGCGAAAATATGTCCTATATACACTTGAGAGTGAGCGATACACTTATCCGACGAGTTCTATGAATTCATGCTTTCTATTTAAAAAGGAAACTTTCTTGAGATTTGACAAAATTATAAAAACTTGGTCTAATTTACCCCTTGAGGTGTGGTAAAATTATTGGTATGTTCAATCATACCATATCTGAGGTTTACTTGAGGACAAGCAAATGATTAAGTGTGGGGTATTTGATTAGTACATAATTGATCTAAAAATTCATATACAAAATATTCATTTTACGGGCATAATCGTACTGATTTGTGATTAAAAATACATATTTTACAGATATGTCCAAACATGTGCTAAAAATGGTTATTTTACAGAAGACTGACATGAAGCATCAAAAAGGACGGAAAATAAGATCAAATCCAAACGACGGGAATTTTTCAAGGCAAAACGACCATACAACACGGCACAAAATGGACCATGTTATGTAGGCCGTTTCACATACGGCGCAACAAGGGCCGTGTCTTGGGCCGTTTCACACACGGACGGCATTTGGCGCCGTGTCCTCGTGCGTATTCCGGAAGAGACCGAGTCACCACAAAACGGCGCACAACACGGGGCAAACTGGGCCGTTTTTCATCGCCGTTTTCAGGCTGATATTTGTGGAATTTTACATTTAGCATCTTGTGAGCTCAACAACTATGTAAGAAGTCAATGATCTGAAAATCAAGACATGCAAGGAAGATCAAGTGTGAATCAAACACCAAAGACTTGTTAAAGATGCCATAAATTAAATAATCAATTGTATTCTCGAAAATCACCTATAAAAGGACATCTTCATCCATTGCAAAATCATCTCATCTTCTTGCCAAGAAACACTCCCTTCTTTTAGCAAGATATTTTCCTTAGAACTCACAATTTTAGTTTGTATTTCATTTTTGGTTTGAAGTTTTTCTTTCATTTAGTTTGTAATTGAAAAGTTCTTGATCAATAAGCACTTAGTATTTTACTTATAATTTTTGTAAGCTTGTAACCTTTAAACAAGTCTGAAGTTATATTTTGAAGTTTGTTTCTTGCACTTTGATTCATCATATTCAAATAAGTTTTATCTATTGTCATTAAGTTATAGTAATTAAAAGTTTATATATATATTATGTATATCAATTATTTCTATTATAATTTTAGTTTGTATAAACCAATGAGTAGCTAATCTTTCTTTCTAGGGGAAGGGGGATTTCTATTAGGTTATATATTGAGTATTTGATTGATTTACACTATTTTGATTAGAAAGGACTATTTGGTTTAAATAGAGATTGATCATATCCTATTTCTACTAATGAAACCTCCTTGATTGATTGTTGAGTGAATTGGAAACATATCTTTTCAATCTATCAAGTGTTAATCTTGTTATCAACATCTTAAGATTGCGAAAGTGATTAAGACACCTTTAAATACGAAAGTTATGAGGTAAAAAGTTGGTTACTCGATAAACATTCGTTTTTCTTTTATATCCGTTTAAATCAATTCCGATACTTAATTAAAAACCTAATTTAATCAACCCGTAATCCCCTAGATTTTATAAATTCCCAACTCATTTTAATTCTATTCATTTTCACTAGTTAAAAATAATCTAGATATAAATAGTCTCATTAAAAATAGTCTAGTATAAAATAGTTTTATTAAAAATAGTCTTATTAAAAATAGTCTCATTAAAAATAGTCTAGTTAAAAATAGTCTTATTAAAAATAGTTTAAATTAAAATAGTGCATTTTAATTTAGTTAATTTAAAAACCAAAAAAATATATTTTAGAATATTTTAGTATTTATTTCTTGCAATCTATACAAAATATTATACGAAGCCCTGTTGAACAATCCTAGAGAGAAAAGACCTTGGTAGAACTTACCACAACTACTTCTACCTCATATATATTTGCGAGCGACTCGAAAACTCCTATTTTTAGGATAAGTTTTTGTCGATCACCGTGACCTACTGAACTGTAGGTGTTGGGAAACCAACCGCGAAGGTTCAAGCCCCACATTTACCCATAATGAGATCACCCAGTGACCGTGACCTACTGAACTGTAGGTGTTGGGAAACCAACCGTGAAGGTTCAAGCCCCAAACTTCCCCATAATGAGATCATCGAAATGACCGTGACCTACTGAACTGTAGGTGTTGGGAAACCAACCGCGAAGGCTCAAGCACCAAACTTACCCATAATGAGAGCATCGAAATGATCGTGACCTACTGAACTGTAGGTGTTAGGAAACCATCCACGAAGGTTCAAGCCCCTAACTTACCCATCGAGCACTAGCCGATACTAGCCTCCAAAACATAATAAATCACAAATGGCAACGATCCCAAGATTACCGAATTCATGAGAATGATAGTGTGCTTCCTTGAGTCGGCCAACACGACAATAATGACTCACGGATGGGCACCATCCTCGGCGGTCCCAATTTAATACCTCGATTACCTTAGAATGGTCAATTGATAACAACGACACAAAGGATGGGAACTATCCTCGACAGTCCCAATTCAGTACCTCGATTGCCTTAGAATGGCCAACTGATAACAATGATGCAGTGGATGATTAAATATCGGATGATTCAATACCTCGATTGCCTTAGAACGTCCAATTGATGACAATGATACAACGAATGATTCATTACCTCGATTGCCTTAGAATGACAATCGATAAGAATGATACAACGAATGATTCAATACCTCGATTGCCTGTTTGTTCTTCCGGAAAAGTATGTGGGCAAGAAATAGCATCATGTTCGGGTACCCCAAAAATTTCGAAAACTCGTGAGCTCGAAGATTTATTTTGAGTCTCGAATTATCTTAGTTCCCTTGTTAACTCATCGATTTTAGATTGCATCTCGTCCTTCTCGCTTACTTGATTCACAGTCCCCTATGAACACGCACACTTTTTTGTTGTGAATTAGCTCCCAATGTTTCATACACATCATACGCTTGTCTCTCCGTTAACCCCCAAAATGAACCACCGGCTGCGTTACCCACCGCACCTCGGCAATATTGAGTCAACCCATCATAGAAGAATTGATTAAGTAGTTGAAGCGGATAGTGATGGTGTGGGCATTGAATGAGGAGCATCTTGAATCGGTCCCATGCTTCGTGAAATGCCTCTCTGTCTTGTTGTCCAAATGTTGAGATTTGGGCTCTCAATTGTGTAGTCTTCGAATGAGAGAAGTACTTGGTAATGAATTTGTCGTAACCTTCATCCCACGTTCTTAGTGAGCCTGGTGCTAAAGTCATGAACCATTGTTTCGCCCCATCCTTGAGAGTATAAGGGAAGCACTTCATTCTTAGTTGATCCTCACTCAACCCATTTAATGGAAAGTTGTCAATCGCCACATAGAAGTCCCGGATGAACGACATCGGATCCTCATGTGCTAATCCGTGAAATGAGGGCAATTGCTCGATGTGAAATCCGCTGATGTGGTAGTTCCTTGCTGCCGGGGGTAATTAGATGCACGAGATGGCAGTGTTAACCACGGGCTTTGCAAAGTCCCGCATTAAATGCTCAACTGAAGGTTGTTGCGACATATTGTAGTTTGCTTCCATCCCGTATTGAGGCCCGGGATAATAGTTCGCTCCATATTACACTCCAACGGGTGGTTGTATCGGATAAAAGTATCTCCCTTGTTGACCTTCGGGTATCCCGTGATTGCGCCCAACATTCTCATATTTCGGAAACCTCGGTTGACGAATGTTTTCTTCATCTAAATTTTGTGCAACATTCTCATGCCTCGGTTGACGAGGGTTTTCTTCCTAGAGCAAAAGTCGCTCTTCAAGATCCGGATTCTCCTCGTTGTTTGTCATTGATGATGTGGCTATTGTTTTTTGCGTTCTAATTCTTTGAACTTCATCTATGGGTGGAAGAATCGGGTTTCCCGATGATCTCCTACCACGCATAAACAAAAGAAGTTAGAGCGAATTTTTAGACTTTATCGAAAATAATGAAAACGATAAAAAAAATGATCAAGAAAAACAATTCAACTATTATTAAAACAAAATCAAGAATTAAATGCCAACTCCCCGGCAACGGCGCCAAAAACTTGATGAACAAATTAAAACTCGCAAGTGTACGAATCGCTTTTGTAGGAAACGGCAAGTAACTCCGAGGTCAATCTCTCGAGGAGTTGGAAACGGTTTGAAGTTCGATTATGTTAAGCAAATAGTCAAATTAACAAAAGTAAAGTAAATTAAAACACGGTGAATGATCCGATAGAGATGTAAGATCATAAAACAAGTGCGGAAAATTAAACTAATCGAAGCGTTAAAAACACCGAATTAACAGTTGTATTTCTAGAGAATACAATTATGAAGAATGGTATGGGAGTTTAGAATCACCGACACACACGTTATCAATTATTAGTTTTGATACTCAAAGAATTTATGGTTTGGAATTACCGATTGCTCACAATTAAAAGAAATCTGTTTGATGGCGGCAAATTCTAAAAATCGCGATTGTCCTTTTCGAAAACCAGAGAAACTCCTTTGATGGGGATGAATCCCTACTAACAATGGACTAGCTAAATACCTTTGATGGGGTAATTCGCTAAAAGATTGCGTAAAAAGAGTATAGAACATTCACAATCACTTCTATCGGGTCGTTTGATGGTGAACACCAACAAAAACCCTCGATTTTGGCAATAACAACAATTATGAAAAAGGTTTAACGATCTAAATTATAAGTTATCTTGCGTATAAATATTATCTGTGCACAAATATCATCAAGAACGCCGATAGATTACTAAGAACAAAGAAAGAGGAATAATCCCAAACTCATACCCGAAAAATCAATCAAAACTAACAACTAAGAACATGTGTGTGCTTCAATCTAAACACCCATATGTTGCGATATTTCTTGAATGCAAGTGCACGTTATCGTATACAAGTAATAAAGTGATGAGTGAGTATCGTTCCCACGAGGATTGAATCACTAATTACTGATTTTTGTGTATTCCAGTTTTATTTGAACAATCGAACTTTGGGTAGCAATTAATTACTAAAGAAAATTAATAAAAGACTAAACAGTAAAAATGATTGCTTGAAGAAAGAGAATCAAATGATGAATAAGTCTAGGATTCTGAATCCACCTCGGTTTATCCGAATTTACTCTCGATTATCTGAAGTTAATAATTTTCCCAATTTATTGAAGGCGAAGATTGCTAATATACTCTACCGCCTCTCCCGAGGTCAATAGATTTTTCTAAAGGCGAATAATGCACTCTATCCCTAGGTGAATTAATTCGTCAATAGGCAAAAAGCATAAAATCTCCAAAAGGCCACGTAGTTCCTATGAGTATATTCCTATCTCACAAGATAAAACGGTCCTCACCAATAGTTCCTCACCAACTCTCCTCTCCCGATTCGAATTGAATGATTAAAACAATACAACTATTGGACAGATAATTGAAAGCATTAAACATGATTGGGAAAACTCAACAAAAAGGGAATTAAATAGATAATCTCAAGCAAATCCGTCAAAACGTAGGTTTCATCAAAATCCTAGATCAAGGGTTTTAGCCTGACATGCTAAATAATGAAAATACAGAATTAATAGATAAAAGCATGAAAATCAAACGCAGATGAAGAGCTCGGATTCCTCCGTTCTTCTGGCTTCCGCCCCCCGCCTTTGATCTCTTCTGCTTCTCTCGTCTGCGATAGTCTTCTGTGATCCTCCTTTTCCCAAGCCTCCAAGATGATTAATTAGGGTCTTAAACCCTTATTTATTGCTCTCAACAGCCTTCAAATCGCGTCCGTGTGAGTAGGTCGAGAACTGGCTTCAAAACGGCCCAAATCCGCGCGGAGCACACCAAAACCGCCTTGTGTTCCGCGGCTCACTTAATCTGTGCCGCGGCACATGGCGTCCAGGTTAAAAACTGGGCACTGTGACTTTCTTCTGGGCCGCGGCTCACCTGGACTGTGCCGCGGCACAGAGTACAGATTACTCTGGTGCCCGCTGGTTGCCTTCCTGTGCTGCGGCCCACTTTCCTTGTGCCGTGGCCCACGGCCAAAATTCGCCGTTTTCCCCCGTTTTGCCTCGTTTTAGCTTCCGGACTCCAATCTCCTGACAAACATACAAGATTAAGGCATTAAAAGCTCATTTATGCAAATTTACTTGTCAAAATAATACAAAATAATGATAAATAAGCGTATAAAAATACGCCTAACAAATACCCCCAAACTTAAGCCTTTGCTTGTCCTCAAGCAAAAAGAATTAATTTCAACAAAAGAATATCGTGAATAATCGTGCAACTCATAGTGCTCAACCTAATCAATACTATCCTGAAATTCTCTCTGAATAATACGAGTATCGTAATAGCGAGCTACACTCAGAACACTGATTCCACAAAGTAACCAAGTTCAGTCCTAATCACTCGTTCATGAAGAAAATCCAGCTCAAAGATTAACGAACGTGAATCTAATCGACCGTCAATATGAAAGGTTAAAATAAACGAGCTAATTCGCCCCGTTCCACAGTCTAATGGAAAAATTTTCACGAGTTTCATAAAAAATAACCCTCGGACAGTATTCCCTTATATATATATGCTCAAGAAATTGATTCGAGTTGACCACTAGGTTTGGATCTCGGGATGTTTCATCGGGATAATCCTAGGGTGGAACTTCCATTCTCATGTATTGGGAAACCTTTTGACGTAAAAGACACTCATGGGGCACATGGATGCTTCTAGTTACTAAGTTCCCCTCCACAGCGGAGAAACAACTCGAATAGCTATTCCCGCATGTCCGAATCAAGGTCGCTGTTTTACGCGAGAGTAAACAACGGGTCACGCGAGTACCCACGGTTACTAGGCTTCCTATCATCGGCACATGTGAAATTTCTAAATTACTAGTCTAATCAGGGTCGTCGTTTTACGCGAGAGTAAACAACGGGTCACGTGAATACCCCCGGTTACTAGACTTCCCATCATAGAACACAAATAACTCGACTTTTGGGAAAAACTGACCGACTCTAAACTCAATCGAAGCGCCAACACGACTTATGTAACTGGACGACTAGCTAACCGAAAAATGTAACCAAACGTATCGACGGTGATTTTAAAACACGTATGTATCCTCTCTTATCCGCCAAGACCTCTACAATCACGAAAAAAATTTCGGACCTAAATGAAGACTTAGCAGAAACAGAAATCACTGACTACAACTCGACTAAAACTCGACCGTTTCTTCAGAGAGAAAAACAGTGTCGTAACATCAGTATTACACAAATAGAAGCACGAAAAATTCACGAATAATAGTAAAATCATGACAAGCAAGGCTATCGACAAAAAGATAACTAGAAATAACAAAAGGTGCAACGAAATAAGTACAACAGTAAATGTAGCAACAGAAATAGACCCCCCCAAACTTAGGACGTACATTGACCTCAATGGACAAAATATAATATGCAATAAAAGTGAAAGGTCAAGTACTCCCCTCCAGTCCTCTCACGAGCTGGTGCCGGCATCATCCGGTGAGGAGGGTGGTGTGGCTGGCCGAGCAGGTGCAATAAATGGCCCGTCTGGGTGCATGATATGGGCCGTCCATGCAGCTAGATGCTACTGGTGGTAGGCATCCCTCACTGCTAGATGCCTCGCCTCTCGTCGATTGGCCCGGCGGGCCTGCTCTCGCATCTCACTACTGACGGCAACAATAATGCTCTCTCTCCGTCCGCTGCTCCTCTCTCATGGCAGCCAGCATACTCTCCCTCTCTCTCCTCATCTCCTCTCTCTCTCCTCATATCCTCTCTCTCTCCTCATATCCTCCCTCAGCCCGTCGAACATCTCCTGCAAGCGCTCTCTGTCGGGCGGCGGGCCGGCATCTGCCTGCCCCTGTGTCAGCAGAAGAGGCTCGGGGTACCCCTCATGGGCCTCATCCAGTAGAAATCCTCTCCCCCGAACGTGTGCCGGCGCTCCTCCCCACTGGTCAAAATGTGAGATGATACGGTGGTCGATCGGGGCCTGGGGAGTTAGCATCGGCTCGTCGTCCGATCACGTCAGCCCCGACTGCCGGCACAGAGCGCAGATAAGAGAGGGGTGCTTCAACCCCGTCTTGGCCCCTCCCTGAATGCACTGGAAAATAGATCGGACCAGAAGAGGAGCCACATCGAATCGCAGCCCGGATGTGATAGCATATAATGTCCGGGCTCGGGAGAGAAAAACAGTGCGGATCTGAGAGGTGGGGTCTATACGA
The DNA here is from genome assembly GCA_033398695.1 of Orobanche coerulescens. NCBI lineage: Eukaryota > Viridiplantae > Streptophyta > Magnoliopsida > Lamiales > Orobanchaceae > Orobanche > Orobanche coerulescens. The sequence goes on from CM065805.1 coordinate 118,010,588, forward strand.
GCGCAGATAAAGTATAGCCATGCACGCCCGAGCCGACTGAGGCGCGAGCTCTTAAAGTGGAAAGTGGAAGAACCGGTGCGCACCGCTCCCAGTCGGAGTCGGGATGCGTAAGAGTCTCGAGCAAAGCCTCCTTCGTGAGGCTATCCATAACTCGGTCATAAGCCGTCTCATCTACCACTAGCAGCCCAAACAACCTCCGAATAGCAGCTACAGAAAAATCAACCGTAATACCTCGGACATCGACCTGAGTCTGAGTGTCTGACTGCTGCAACATCTGGCCTGCCCGAATGTGCTTCAATAACGCGCTGGCATAGAACTCCTGCACTATCGAGATCACCGCTGGCTCGGGGAGTGCAGCAAAACGGGCCCACCCCATCTCGTCTATCATGGTAAGTAGTTCCCCGTCTTGGGGGGCTGGAGTGAATCCCCTATCCTGGATAAGAGGTCGCGGCCGAATCTTCTCGTTGAAGATTTTGTGGATCTCCGGGTCAGAAAACTGGTGCGCCTCCGACTCGGCGCGACTACGAGAAGTTCCCCTCGAGTGGGGGACGACTGAGTCCTGACCCTCTTGCTCAGCTTTTTAGTCCTAGCCATAGCGAGTCCTGAAAAAAAATTAAACACCGGAGTTTACTTACTCAAACAATAACGAGAATAATCATCACTCGGCTAAGGATATTCGGCCGTAAATCAGAAATTTAACGAGATAGCACAGCCGTGAGAGAAAAATGAAATTGAACCAGAACGTTTAAACTAGACGTACGGGTTGGGGTTGCTGTAATTCCAGAACGAATATGTTGCACATAGATTCAAAATATTGCCTTAACAAAGAAAATTTTTCATTCAGACATTTCATCAAACACTTAAAGGGCATGAGTTCAATTGAAGAACAAATATGACAATAGCTCGATTAAATCCCCAAGAACAAAAACACGACTCATTCGTCATGACAACCGACACATTCAACTCATTCATGATCGAAAATAATCATGAAAAATCAACCAAAAACCATCATACCCTCCACTTAACCATCATAAAACTTTTGAAAGAAGAAATAAACATATTCAACCATCAAATGCATAACACAACTTCACATTTAAATTCATAGAACAATTTGAGATTAGAGATTTAGACTTACCTTGCTTGGATTGTGAAAAGTGCAAGAAAATTGCAAGAAGAAAAAGGGAGATGAAGGTTGGTCGATCGCGCGCGCAAGGGAGAGGAAAGGGAAGGGAAGCGTACCTGGGTAGTCGGCCGAATGAGAGTTATAAACTACCTGGGCTGTTCAAATTCCGCAAGGTGTGCCGCGGCACAGCTCAAGTGAGCCGCGGCACCGAGTACAGTCCCTTTTACCTGCTCGTATGTTTTGTCGTGGGCCGCGGCTCAACTTCCGTGTGCCGCGGCTCAGGGCTCAAGTGTGCCGCGGCTCAGTAATGTTGTGCCGCGGCACATAGTACAGAAAGTTTAGCTCTCCCTTTCGATTTGTGTGTGCCGCGGCTCACAAGTCTTGTGCCGCGGCTGAGGCATAAATTTCTCCCCTGGGACTTATCCTGCACAGAATTTTAAGAAGAACACGTCAAGAGCGAGAGGTAAATGCAAATTAAAGCACATAATGATTAAAAATAAAAATTCAAGAATGCAAGAAAAATACAGAAACGCAACAATCTACAACTAAGAATTCGGGTTGCCTCCCGAGAAACGCTAAGTTTATAGTCTTCAGCCGGACCTATTTAAAAATCAGTTTGCTTTTCGCAAACTCCATTTAATCTCCGCCCCGTTCATCGAACCGTTAATATGTTTTTTAAAATTTTGACCATCGTTCATTAACGATTCGATTTTCGGTTCGGACACCCAATGTTGGTTGCGGAAAGGTTTTGACGAGAACAACTTTCCGAAACACCTGTTTATCTCATGACTAGACGTCCGTTTGACTTCCGGCTTATTTTCCTCTTTCACGAACGAACTTATGACAGCAGCAGACTTTTCCGATTGTGGCTGGTCAGATGGCGACGATTGCATGTTCACATGCTTGAGAAATGCGACTCGTTCTACATCTTTCTTAAAAGTTGGACCATCTGAAACGGAATCTGAATTTTTCGACCGACGATTCTTTCGGTGTCTTTCTTTCGCAACGGCCTCCACACTTTCACTTTGTGAGCTCTTATCAACACCTCCCGGACATGAAAAGGATTTGAACACTTGGAACGTAACATGCTCATCTTGAACCCGCAGAGTTAATTCCCCTTTTTCCACGTCTATAAGAGTTCGGCCGGTCACTGAAAATGGTCGTCCCAAGATAATCGGGATATCTTGATCTTCATCCATGTCGAGAACAATAAAATCCCCTGGAAAGATAAATTTATCCACTTTTACTAACACGTCCTCAATCACTCCCCTCGGATACTTAATAGATCGATCCGCTAATTGCAAGGAGACCGTCGTCGGCTTTGCTTCTCCAACTCCCAGCTTTTTGAAAATAGACAGAGGCATGAGGTTAACACTAGCACCGAGATCGCACAACGCCTTATTAAAAGAGAGATTCCCCATGGTGCACGGTATGTTGAAACTTCCCGGATCTTTCAATTTTGGTGGAAGCTTCTTCTGAAGAATAGCGCTGCACTCCTCCGTTAAGGCGACTGTCTCAAACTCCTCGAGTTTTCTTTTCTTTGACAAGATCTCCTTCATGAATTTAACATAGCTCGGCATTTGCTCCAACGCGTCGGCAAATGGGATGTTAATATGAAGCTTCTTGAACACGTCAAGGAACTTAGAGAATTGCTTGTCCGCCTTTTTCTGTTGTAATCTCTGCGGAAACGGGACGGATGGCACATATGCTTTCGGATTATCTGGAAACGTTATCGAGGGTCTCCAATCTTGTGATTCCTCCGTCGCTAAATTTTTCTTCTCCTCAATTTTACTCCTCTTTTCACTTTTCTCAGGCTGGTCACACACCTCTTTCCCGCTTCTCAAACTGATTGCATTTAGACTTTCTCTAGGATTTGTCTCGGTTGTACTTGGCAATGCTCCCTCCGGGCGGGCTGTCAACACATTAGCAATCTGGCCCAGCTGGACTTCCAAGTTGCGAATGGAAGCGGAATGATTTTGCAATGTCGCTTCAGTACGGTCATGAATTGACTCGTATTCGCTGCCAATTTCGCAATTGCTTCCTCGAGAGAAACTTTTGGAGCGGGAGGAGGCTGTTGTTGGTTTTGAGTGAACGGAGGCTGGTTCGAGTTCTGTCCGTTTCTCCACGAGAAGTTGGGATGATTACGCCACCCCGGATTATACGTGTTGGAGTACGGATTATTTTGCCGGTTTCCGTTTCCTACAAACTGAGCTTGTTCAATTTGGGGCTGATCGAACGGGTTTCCAACTTGGCACTCCGCGCTAGGGTGAGATCCGTTACACCAATTGCAAGACTCAATGGTAACGGGGGAAGGAGCATGCGAAAATGCTTGAAGCTGCTGCGTTAAGGCTGCGACTTGGGCTGACAATGTGGAGATTGGATCATTATTTGAAATTTCCATGACTCGCTTCGGAGTTACTCTTTTGGATGGCCATTGATAAGCATTAGCGGCCATAGCTTCCAACAACGAGTGTGCTTCAGCCATCGTCTTTCCCATCAAAGCTCCACCGGCGGCTGCATCCACGAGAGTGCCTGTAGAGGCACTCAAACCATTGTAGAACGTCTGAATCTGAAGCCAGTCCGGAAGGCCGTGATGTGGGCATCTCCGTAACAAATCTTTGTACCGCTCCCACGCCTCGTGAAGCGACTCCATATCATACTGACCAAAGGTAGTGATCTCGTTTCTCAGTCTCACCGTCTTAGAAGGTGGGAAGAATTTAGAAAGGAAGGCTTGCGCTAACTCTGCCCATGTCGTGATCGAGCCCGGCGGTAAGGAATTTAGCCAAAATTTCGTTTTATCCCTCAAAGAGAAAGGGAAAAGCCGTAATCGGATAGCATCGTCGGTGACACCATTGTTCTTGAACGTGTCACAAATCTCGAGAAAAGAAACAATATGTGCGTTGGGGTCATCATTCGGCAATCCACAAAACTGGCTAGCCTGCACCATCTGAATGATCGCAGGCTTGATTTCGAAGTTGTTCGCCTGAATGGTGGGACGCCGAATCCCCGAAAAGTTTGCGTTAATCTGCGGCATAGCATAATCTCGAAGTGCTAATGCCGGTTGAACTTGCTGAACAATTATTTCCTCCGTGATTTTCGATATTCTCGGCCATAGTGACTGTTGTCGGTAGCTCTCGTTTCTCTTTCTTCTTTCTCCAAAGAGTGCGCTCGAGTTCGGTATTCGAAGGTAGTAGGCCTTTGTTACCGAGTTTTCTCATGCACTACCCGAAAAAAATCCTGAAAAAAAAAAACAAATAAATAAATAAAATTAAATACACGAAAATAAGTAAATAAAAATGTTCAAACTAAGACTAGAAATACTGAAATCGATATTAGCAAAAATTTCAGTCCCCGGCAATGGCGCCAAAAACTTGTTGCGATATTTCTTGAATGCAAGTGCACGTTATCGTATACAAGTAATAAAGTGATGAGTGAGTATCGTTCCCACGAGGACTGAATCACTAATTACCGATTTTCGTGTATTCCAGTTTTATTTGAACAATCGAACTTTGGGTAGCAATTAATTACTAAAGAAAATTAATAAAAGACTAAACAGTAAAAACGATCGCTTGAAGAAAGAGAATCAAATGATGAATAAGTCTAGGATTCTGAATCCACCTCGGTTTATCCGAATTTACTCTCGATTATCTGAAGTTAATGATTTTCCCAATTTATTGAAGGCGAAGATTGCTAATATACTCTGCCGCCTCTCCCGAGGCCAATAGATTTTTCTAAAGGCGAATAACGCACTCTATCCCTAGGTGAATTAATTCGTCAATAGGCAAAAAGCATAAAATCTCCAAAAGGCCACGTAGTTCCTATGAGTATATTCCTATCTCACAAGATAAAACGGTCCTCACCAATAGTTCCTCACCAACTCTCCTCTCCCGATTGGAATTGAATGATTAAAACAATACAACTATTGGCCAGATAATTGAAAGCATTAAACACGATTGGGAAAACTCAACAAAAAGGGAATTAAATAGATAATCTCAAGCAAATCCGTCAAAACGTAGGTTTCATCAAAATCCTAGATCAAGGGTTTTAGCCTGACATGCTAAATAATGAAAATACAGAATTAATAGATAAAAGCATGAAAATCAAATGCAGATGAAGAGCTCGGATTCCTCCGTTCTTCTGGCTTCCGCCCCCCGCCTTTGATCTCTTCTGCTTCTCTCGTCTGCGATAGTCTTCTGTGATCCTCCTTTTCCCAAGCCTCCAAGATGATTAATTAGGGTCTTAAACCCTTATTTATAGCTCTCAACAGCCTTCAAATCGCGTCCGTGTGAGTAGGTCGAGAACTGGCTTCAAAACGGCCCAAATCCGCGCGGAGCACACCAAAACCGCCTTGTGTGCCGCAGCTCACTTAATCTGTGCCGCGGCACATGGCGTCCAGGTTAAAATCTGGGCGCTGTGACTTTTTTCTGGGCCGCGGCTCACCTGGACTGTGCCGCGGAACAGAGTACAGATTACTCTGGTGCCCGCTGGTTGCCTTCCTGTGCCGCGGCCCACTTGCCTTGTGCTGCGGCCCACGGCGAAAATTCGCCGTTTTCGCCCGTTTTGCCTCGTTTTAGCTTCCGGACTCCAATCTCGTGACAAACATACAAGATTAAGGCATTAAAAGCTCATTTATGCAAATTTACTTGTCAAAATAATACAAAATAATGATAAATAAGCGTATAAAAATACACCTAACACCATATAATAAGATTAGCTACTCATTTCAACAATAATTGCAAAATTATGGAATAAAACATGGTAGAAATCTTCCCTTGAGAAAATGAAATCGAAGCCCGAGGAATGTTTGATGTTCTTCGTTCAAAAACGAACAAAATCTCCTTACAAATGATGAAAATCCTTCACAAATTACATTTCTTGATGTTTAGAACACTCAAAAACTGAGAAAAACTGAGTTTGGATCGTGTTTTGCCACTTGGGAGAAGTTGGGTATAGGGTTTGCCTATATATACCCGTCAAAAATCGCCAGAAAGTGCAGAAAATCGCATTTTCTGCACACAGGTGGGTTGGACCGTGGTCTGGAAGGCTTGGCCGTGGTCTGGATGATTTTGGGGGGCGCTGGGATGCAGTCTGGATTTGGGACCGTGGTCCGGGTGCGGTCCGGGCTTGGATCGCGGTCTCAACTCTTCAGGCCGCGGTCTGGACTGCGTGGCCGTGGTCTAGAAGCCTTATCTTCTTCAATACACCTCAGAATTTGGCGTATAATATTCCGTTGCGAAGCTGATTTAACGAGGAATTCATAAATATATAGGACACATCCTAATTCGAAGTAATGAATCTGTAAATTAGAAAATACGACCGATATTGCTTCAATCTTTATCGTTTTAGGCCCCGTTCTTGCTCTTGTTCGTCATAAACTCCAATATTGGCCATAAAAGCGCAAATTTCACCACAATCTTCGTCCGGCTACCTACAAAACAAAAACATAACATACCACACATAAAAAGAGCAAAAACACTTAAAAACAAATGAAAGCGCGACTCGATAGAACGGAATGAGACGATCAAAAATCGACTCATCACAATGCTTCTTTTTCAACTTCGTTCGGGCTCAGTTCGGTTACCTCCTTAGCCTTTTCCAGAATTATATTCCTCCGGTTGACGTTGTTAATGCATGGCGTTAATTTATTTTTCTGACTTCTGCGACTTTGCATACACAAGACTAATAAACGGATTACATGCACCGGAGGGAGAAAACTAACCAAACAAACAGAAAAATAGAAATAAAAATAATGCAACACAAATAATCGCCTAAAGCCCTCCCCAACGGCGCCAAAATTGTTCAACCCAATAATCCTAGATTGCATGCAATTGAACGTGTACGTAGTAGAATTTATAAGTTAACCCAAGTCGTATTCTCAAGGAAAGCTTAACAGGGTAATTGTTCGTATTGCGAAAAAGAAAAGAAAACAAAGCAATAAAAATAGGGTTTGATATTTATTTAACTAATAGAACTAAAAGACAGATTAACCTAGGCGGAAAAGTAAACTATAATCTAAGAACACAAATAAATCATGATCATAAACATGAGAGAAAGGAAAAACAATTACTCATAAATTGAAAGAAAAGGAATTGAACTTGAATTGAATCCGCGGTGGAGATCGTCAAAAATTCGTACGAATAATTCATAATTGAAAGCTATACAATAGTCTATGAGAATCTAAGAATAAAATCTTGAAAACAATAAAAGGTTTCTTTGTTTTTCGCGATGTGTGTCATGATGTGGATGTAGATGCGGATGCCCTAAAATAAGTCTGACTCTGCGTATATTTATAGCATTTTTGCACCGCTTTCAGCTCGTCAATCACCAAGACAAAGCGGTCTCTCTCTTGACTCTCTTTACCGTATTGCCTCACCTTCATTGGCGGTCACCTTGGGTAAGCGACCGCTCTCTTGCCTTGCTTCCCTTCACTTGGTCTACATCATAAACGACCGCTTCAGAAGAGCGATCACTCTCTTTGGTTTCTGCCCTGCAATAAGCGACCTCTTCAGGAGAGCTTTCACTCTCTTTGGTTTCATCCCTGCAGCATAAGCGACCTCTTCAGGAGAGCCCTCACTCTCTTTGGTTTCATCCATGCAGCATAAGCGACCTCTTCAGGAGAGAGATCGCTCTCTTTCGCCTTGTGTCAGCATAACGACCTCTCTAGAGGAGAGATCGCTCTCTTTGGTTTCTGCCACAAACAAAAAAACGGTCTCCTTGTCCAAGCTACCGCTCTGGCCGAGCTGCTTAGACTCCAAGTCTTGTCCAATGCTTCGATTCCAAACAAATGACCTATATTTTCGGAACAAAACCTGAACTTTGCATACAACACTTGATCGAGAAGATTAGTGCATTTTTGACTTAAAAAAAAATACGATCCAAGTTGAAAACTATCCAAAATGCACCCTTAAACATATTCATATATTACAACCAAAAACAGGTGAAACAGTATTGATAAACCGACTGCCATGCTAGCGGACGCTAATGGCCATGCATCGCCGCCACAAAGGATAAACCGACTTTGGTGGGAGAACTGCCTCATTTGCGGACATTAAGGAGGTCTTGTAGCATCCGCCGCCGACTTAAGGCTACCCTCAAGTATAAATAATTGTGTTTTGAGGTTTCAATCCCATTTTCCCTTCATTTTTTCGACTAACCTCAGATCCAAAGTGCATAAACTAGTGTTTAACTCTGTTTATCTGATATTATGACACATCAACGTCCGAGGATCGAAGCATTAAGTCATTTCCATCTAGTTCCAAGAGTTTCTGCGGATTGAAGGTCTGGAATTCCAGGGTTTCGAATCCTAATTACAAATCATTTGAAACATCCCTATCCCCAAATTTGCCAGGCAAGTATTTAATCGTGTTTTATGTAAAAATTACAATTGACTATGTATAAACCATGATTTTCCTATGGTTTCGTTCATTCTCTAAATTCAACAATTTTACATTGATATTTCGAAATGACCCGAAGATGATTTTTCAATTAAATTAATGACTTTTAGTGTTTGAAAAGGATTTTGAAATAAACTGAGTTTTGAAAGGATTTCGATCATGTTTTTTGAAAGTGATTTGAGAAAGATTTTCTTTAAATACTTGATGACTGATCTTATATACTGTTTCCTGGAATGTAACATTTTTCAAATGATTTTTTTCGGGGATGCCTCGAAATGTTAATTCAAATGCGATTGAAAAGCATGGTTACTGAAATATTTAAATAATGATTTGAGATTTGTGTTGTCAAAGTTATGGGACAACGGAGTGTGAATTGTGGAATGATAAGATTGGAATGATATGATATAGATGAGTGTGTGTGAACCAAGGTAAGCCAGAAAAGGCCTCTGGGTCCATTAGATTACGATCTGCCGGCCACTTGGTTAGGTTGTTTTCCTGGACGTGCGCCTGACGAGGTCTTTTGGGATGCCAACTTGCGAAATGGGCATGGTCTGAACAACTAAGGAGGATATTTATATGTGATGATTGATTATACGCATATTATTCCAAAATGATGATGTGGGTTGACGATGTCAATGTCACAGTACTGTTGAGACGCTGGTAATTGGGGAGAATGTCATTCTTCTTGATATACTAAGATAATAGGTCATTACAATATTTATTATATTGCACGTTATACATTCTCCTTTTATCAAGTACTTGCACCAGCTGTTTGCTGACCAATACATGGGTGAATACCTTTTGCATATTCAAGTACAGGACTTCATGGCGAGCGAGTGCATAAAGGGCACAAGGACGAGGGCAACAGTGATATTGCCTCAAGTCGCCGTTGTGGGCTTTGTTGGGATAAATAATCTTGTACTCTGTTTTGATAAAGTGCCAACATACAACAAGTCTTCGCGCTGCCATCATACAGCAAGAAGTTCATAAGTCGATATGACACAAAGTATGGAAGCCGTCCGGAAACATTCACACAACACCTTTCATACAGCAGCACTAAGAGATAGCCTACAGCGTTGGAACCTACAGCTACAGCATTATAAATACAACATGTTAGATACAACAAACAGACTGTAAAGTGTTAGGATCTTCAACACTTATCCAACAGGACTGAAGACCGTTGGAGCGGAACTTTATACGCTAAAGTCAAGACACCGTTTGAAAAAAAAGTATCTAAAAACTGATTGGATAAAGTATTTAAATACTAGCCGACAAGGATCATCAAACAAGGAGCAAAATCTGGATCTTGTATTTTGCAAGTCAATCAACACGTTGGAATGGACTCTTTGCTCAACAGATCTATTCACAACGGATCTATTCCAAACGCTATATATACCCCAAAGTTTGAAGATCAGAAATATAGAGAAAACGACTGAAAACTGAACGAACTAAGATATACTGAGATACACACGTGAACCTTACAAGAACAGTATATCTAGAGCAAACATATTTCTTCGAGCATACTGCCATTCTTGAGAGAAGAAATATAGAAGTGCTCAACCTTGAACAACACATCATCAGCTCAAGCTCAAGAAGTCAAGCTGTTGTTCAAACTCGTGTTCTTACATTTGAAGAAAACCATCAGCCCTGTGTGGACTGAAGAAAGCCTAGCTTTTCCTGAAACTGTGTGTGACGGATCTGCATTGTAGACTGGAACTGTGTGTGAAGAAGCAAATCAAGTGAAAGCTTTAAACCAATCTGTGTGAACGGTTGAAAGCGACATTCTTTGTATCAATCTGTGTGAACGATACAAGGATAGGTTTGATTATAGTCACGTAGTTGTGTACGTAGTGATTATAATAAACATTTTTACTCATGTGCGGAGGACCACTGGACGTAGAGGGGTTTACCTCGAACCTCTTTAAATATCGTGTTATTTACCTTTTGCATTTATTAGTTTCATTACTGTGATTATTTGTAAGTATACACTGCATACCCTGTACGTATCAAGCTAACAAGAGAAAACTTAGTTGCTGTATTTACAACAACTTACTTCAACAGACTTCCGCTATGCACACTTATTTGAAAATCGTACAACCACCTTTACAAGCTGTATTTTGTATACTTAGTGACCAACAAGTGGTATCGGAGTGGTTGATTCTAAAAAGAATCACTCTCATCTTTAACCGAATCAGATCTAAAATCACCCATTTGAAAACAGTCTATATTTCCTACCCTAACATATGGATACCTCAATGATCAATAAGGTTCCTATGTTCTCAATTAACGAATTCGATGATTGGAGAATTAGGATGGAAGCTCATCTTGCATCCATGCACGAAGAAATGATTTTTCTCATTCAAGATGGTCCCATAAAGATTATGAAGGTAAATCCTGCCGCAAGGATTGAAGGCCAAGCTCATGCCGAGATGCTCGAGAAAGAGCACGAGCAGTGGACAACTGACGAGCGAAAGCGTGCCAACCTCGACATCATCGCTAAGAATGCACTATTTGTCACTCTCGACAAAGGCACATTCTCAAAGGTAAAGAGCTGTAAGACAGCCAAGGAAATCTGGGATAAACTCAAGATGATTTGTGAGGGAGCTGAGGTCTAAAAAGAATACAAGATTTCAAAACTAACTCAGCAATTTGAATCTTTCAAAATGAAACCAACTGAAACTCTTGAGGAACTTGACCTCAGATTCACTGGCATTGTCGGTGAACTTGAAGTGTTGGGCAAAATTTATACTCAAAAGTAGAACTTAAAAATTTTCAGATCTCTCCGTGCCTGATGGGATATAAGAACCACAGCTATGCGTGTGTCATTTAATATCAATGACATATCTACTTTTGACCTCTTCTTGACCTAAAAGCTTTCGAGTATAACATTGACAGGAAAGAGAAGGCCGAAGAGTCACCCGCGAGGACTACAGCTTTAGCCGCTGTATCCAACAGAAGACACAGCATGCCGAGCACATCTAAATCTGCCTACAAAAATGCTGACAGTGATGATGATATCCTGTCACAATATAAAATGGCTCTACTCATGCACATATTCAAGAAATTCATCAAACAGTCTGGAAAGACTGAATACAGGCCCAAGCCTTGTAAGTTCTGAAACTACCCCATACGGTGATTCTAATTTATGTTATAACTGTAGAAAACTGGGACATTATGCGAATAAATATCTGCATCCTAAAGTCCAAAAGTTGCTGGAAGCCGAACAACAAGAATAGGACGAAAGGAGGCGTGCTTGGAAGAAAAAGATCAAGGCCCTGATCAGCGAATCAAAAGCCTCACCAGCTCAAACATCTAGGTACCTAAAGGCACTAACATCCATGGACCCAACAATCAAAGGGGACCTAAATCTACTTAATTTATTTGTATACAGGATATCTTAGAGAAGGACATCTGGTACTTCGACAGCGGATTTTCTCAACACATGACAGGAGATAGAAGCAAGCTGTCAGATTATGTAGAAAGTCGCGGTCCAAAAGTGCGCTTCGGTGATAAATCAAAAGGAAGAACAAGAGGGAAGGGAACCCTAGTTGTAGGAAAATTCAAACTCAATGATGTTACTTAATGTGAAGGCTTACAGTATAATCTACTTAGTATTAGCCAGTTCTGTTACAAACAGTTCTCGGTGAAATTCTATATAGATCACTATAGAGTCAAGAACATTTTGACGAAAGAAGTTGTGCTCACATGAAGCAGATCAGGTAATATGTATATTGCTAACTGGATGCCTACAAGCTCCACAACTCCTTGTTTTGTTGCCAAAGGCACTACAGATCTAAGTTGGCTATGGCACAAGAGGATGTCTCATGTCAACTTCAAAACGATCAACAAGCTCGCTAGACATGGAATGGTTAGAGGTTTGCCTGATATGTCATTCCAAAAAGACAGCGTCTGCGGACCCTGTCAGAAAGGCGAGCAAATAAAGACCACCCTGAAAAGCAAATCCTACCTTTCCACTCACAGAGTTCTAGAAATGCTACACATGGATCTCTACGGTCCTATAGACCCGGTAAGTTTGGGAGGTAAGAAATACTGTCTCGTTATTGTTGATGACTACTCCAGGTATGCTTGGACAATCTTCCTGAGCAAGAAGAAGGAAACCACATCAAAGCTGCCCGAGCACCTGAGAAAGCTTCAAAATGAGAAATGGTTGAGTATCGTGTCCATTCGTTCCGACAGAGGTACTGAATTTACTAACCGATTTATAGAGCAATACTGTTCGAAAAATGTGATACAACACGAATACTAAGCTGCCCGCACACCTCAACAAAATGGTGCTACTGAGCGAAAGAACAGGACGCTCAAGGAAGCAACAAGGACCATGATTTCCGCAAGAAAGTTGCCACAACATTTCTGGGGTGAAGCCACCAATACAGAGTGTTATACACAAAACCACTGTATCATCAACAAACATCACAACAAAACAGCACATGAGGTATGGAACAACAAAACTCCATTAGTTTCGTACTTTCACATATTCAGTTGTAGGTGTTATCTTTGAATAACGGGAACCTTCGATGAGAAGTCGGATGAAAGAATATTTGTAGAATATTCCTCTGTTACCAAAGCTTACAGTATCTTTAACAAACGGAAGCTGACAGTTGAGGAATCAGTACATGTAGTGTTCGACGAACCTCATCATGACCCTACAGGAGTAGAAGATCTTCCAACTCCTATAGAACATGTCGTTGACTTAGAAATCAACCCCGCAGCTGTAAGAACAGAGGTAGTTGACGCTGATGCTGTACAAGCTGAAGCTGAAACTACAGCAACTCAAGATACAGTACGGTACGCCGAACTAGAACCCGACAGAAGATGGTTGAGAGATCACCCACAGGAGTTGATCATAGGAAACATTGATGCTGGAGTATCTACCCGTAGGAGAATACAGAGTACACAAGGAAATATACTGTGTGCGCAAGAAGAACCTGAATCTGAGAAATCTCCATTCCCTGTATGGAAATCTCAAGCTGAACTTAGAAGACTTAATATGTGCACTATTGTTGTATTCTTAGCTAAATCCGAATCTGTTTCTACCAAAGAAGCTCTAGACAATTCTCACTAGATTACATCTATGGAAGAAGAGCTTAATGGTTTCGAAAGAAACAACGTATGGTATTTAGTACCCAGACCTAAGCATCAAGCCGTGATTGAATATTGTAATATATATATATATATATATTATAAATATTTTCAAATTTAAAACATTTTTTTATTTCAGATTGTATGTTATTAATTAGAAATTATTTTATTTGATTATTGTAAATTATTTTCAGATTATTGTAATATATATATTATATTCAAATTTAAAACCTTTTTTATTTCAAATTTTGTGTTATTAATTATAGATTATTTTATTTGATTATTGTAAATTATTTTCAGATTATTGTAATATATATATATATAATATTCAAATTTAAAACCTTTTTTCTTATTTCAAATTTTATGTTCTTAATAAAAAATTATTTTATTTGATTGTGTGTTCATTATTTTCAGCATTGAACGGTAAAAAAAATTTAAAACATTTTTTTGGTTATACCTCCCAAGCGGAGTCCTCACGAATCTTTTTGAAGTCTCTCCAGTTCTCCTCGGAGATACTATACTTGTCACAAGGAGATTTTCCTTTGCTTGAACCATATATGTACTCATCGGTCAAATCAGACTTAAATTGTCTCCATTCTAAGCCAACTGACTGTAAACACTTCTTTTGAAAATGACAAAGATTGCTAATCTGGCTAACATCAAAATTGGCCTACATATTGACAATGAAAACTACAGTTAGCAGCACACACATTACACACACACTGCCATACACACAGTACACACACACTGCCACACATACACAAACACACACACTGCCACACACACACAGCACATAAACACACACACACATACACACGCACTGCCACACACACACACACAAACACACTGCCACACACACACAGATAGACACATACACACAGTACACACACAAACAAAAAACGCACACATCACACAAACACATACACACACATTGCCACACACACACAAACACACACTGCCACATAGTACACACACAGACACACAGTACAGCACACACACATACAGTACACACACAAACAAAAAAAATGCACACATCACACAAACACACACAACACACAAACAAACAATCACACACACACATACAGCACACACACACATCATATAAACACACAGACACAGACACACACACACACACACACACAGTACACATAAAGTACACACACAACACACAAACACACACAGCACACAAATAAACACACACACACACAGCACACAAACAAACACAGCACACTCACACACTCACACACACAGTACACACAAACACACACATACACACTCCCACACACACAGACACACCGTACAACACACACACAGTACATACACAAACAAAAAAGCGCACACAGCACACAAACACACACAACACACAAACACACTCACACATAGCACACACACACACATAACATGCACACACACACAGAGTAACACATACACACAGCACACAAACACAAACACACACACACACACACACATAGTACACACACAAACACACACAAACAATACACAAACACACACACTTCCACACAACGGAACACGACACACACAATTCTTACTACAAAAAGAGAGTAATGTACCAATATATCCTTCCACAATATTTTTTTATCCGGCTTGTCGGGTACTTGCTTCCAACTCTTGTATAATATCGACACATGATCTTTGGCAAGTTTTCCCAAATACGTACTTAACTCCAATTTGTGTTCGTATTTGATCTTTCCCCGTACTGGATCAATGTCAAGAGGTAATATTTTTCCGTTAACACGGCGTTTCGACATACTTCTACATCGCGTGGGATTTCTCGATGTAGAAGTACTACGTGTGTGAGCATCAGGAGACCGGGAGGAATGAGGAGAACGAGCGGGAGGAGGAGTGTGAGGGGAACGAGAAGGAGACGCCATGTGCCTGCATAAACAAATAAATTTAATTATCAACCACCATATACACTGCACACATAAAACACACACACACACACTGCACATATAAAACACACACACACACACTGCACACACTCACACACTGCGCGCACACACACACACACACACACACACACACACACACACACACACACACACTACACACATTGCACTCTCACACACACTGCACTCTCAAACACACACTGCACTTACACACGCATATACACACTGCACTCTGCACTCTCACACACACTGCACACACTCACACACACTGCACACACACACACACACTACACACACTGCACTCTCACACACAATGCACACACTTACACACACTGCGCACACAAACTGCACACACACACTGCACTCTCACACACACTGCACACTACGCCATAAATGGCTTTTGGCAACCACATAACTGTGTAACCTTAGACCCAATTTCCTGTTGCCACAGACCCAAAATGGGCAAAGGTAACACTTTAGCTAAGTTGCTCTGTGAGCAGTAACCTTTGGACTCAAAGGCAAAAAGATAAGTAGCTTAAGCTAACATAGACAAACTCGTTACCAAAGAACTCTACAGCAACGTCATGAGGATCCTACAGCAACACCAGTTCTGTGTTACAATAGACTTTATGATTTTACAAAATATATAGAAAATCAGATGCCCCCCACAAAAGTGGGCCCATTTTATGAGATTCACCTTGGTGGGCCCATAAGTAGGGCCCACTGTCTGGGGTCCACTTTGTGGGGCCCACAAGATATGCAAACATTAATTAGTCTAGTGTAACACCTATTTTACCAACTGCAACACACTGTGTGTTGCCAATACAAGGAATTGGTAACATATATATTATACCTAAGGTAACACCTTAGTTTAACAAAATAAAAATATAAACTTTAAATATTACATTTCTCATTAAAAATACCAACAAACCAATTCAAAAAACCATCCAATCATAAAACCACCAGCTACTTCAGTTTAAAACCAAAACTACATCATCCACCAACTACATCAACCCATATCAGCCAACTCCAACTTTAAGTACTAGTACAAAAATATAACATAAACACGATAAAAAAACCAGCACACTAGTCCAAAATGTACAAAGATATGAAAGTTGATGTCTAAGCGCTAGGGTCGCCGGTCATGGGAGTACCATCTCCTAATGTGTCGCTAGAAATTGTGGCACAAATTTCACCAAAATTAATTTGCAAGGTGGCGTTTGCTTCAGCCAATTTTTTCAGGACCAATGTCAAGTTGTCTTGGACCTTCTGATTCACCTTGGCATCCACTTCTTCATTGAAACTAGTGCCTCAATTCCATCAAGTCCTGATGATGACTTGAGTTTGGTCTTAATCATAGCCTACAAAGTAAACCAACATCAATATATGAAAATAATTAGTCGATAGAGCAAGATAAAATATGGATCCAAGTAATTGACTAAAAAATGCATAAGTAGTCTTTACTGGCAAAATGCCCTCTGTGCAATTCAAGTAAGGTAACATTTAATCTTAATAATAATTAATGAAGAAAAAAAGTTGAATGATTAAAATACACACTTTTGCATGCCATTTAGCTCATTCAAATAGATCCATAGAGGTTATTTCAGATCTTAGTCGAAAGAAAAAGTAAACTCATGGTAAAAGGGAACAATTTGAGAAAAAGAACGTATTTTAGATCCAAATTACTAAAGCATCCTATGCAGGTAAAAAAGAAACCCAATCATTAAAAATCCAATCTTTTACATGCCATTAACAAATTAGGAACTAAGCAGACATAACAACAAACCTGAATGGAATGACAAGGTCAACCACCTCACAAGTTTCTCTCATCTATTATTCAGTTACAGCATGAGGTATATTCCCAACTATCAAAGGAAAAAGGAGATTTGAAGGAACAATGGGAGATTACAAAAGAAACTCAAAGAATCACAAATTCAAAAGAAATAAGATAAAAAGGAAGAAGACAATACGTCCAAAAAGAAACAAACCTAAAACATAGTGGCGGAGGATTGCAGATGAGGATTGGCGGAGGCTTACGGATGAGGAATGCTCACTAGATACACAACCTACAAAAAAAGAAAGGATATTAAGGACATGAGAAGAAAAAAAGCAAAGTCATATAAAAATTTCTAGTTTCTGATAAATTGAATATATCACTTGAACCAAGAAAGTTCATATAAAGAAAACAGGAAACTAACCAAAGATGTCATTCCAAAAAATCACAAATGCATAATAAATTTTTGACAAATGGAACCAAAAAAAATACGATTTTAAGGTTCTTAAAAGAACTGACTTTGTTGGTCAGGTTGTAATAAAAGAAGATGACAAAAAACTGAGGGATATGAAGGAAAGTTATGGTGATGATATTTACAATGCTGTGACATCAGCTTTGTTTGAAGTAAAAGAATATAACCCTAGCGGGAGGTATATTATTTCAGAACTGTGGAACTACAACGAGAGTAGGAGAGCTAGCCTCAAGGAAGGAGATGAGGTTCTACTGAAGTAGTGGATATTATACAAGCAAAAGAAGAGAATGGATTAATGGGTCGTATTACGCTTGGGGTACTAAGTCTCTGCTTTGGTGGTGTACTAATAGTGATCTCTAGAATTTCCTTCCAAAAAAATAAAAATAATTATTCAATACACTCGGAATAGAAAGGAAGTGAATTCTGATTATGAACCCTTCAATGGAAGACTGAGTTGGTATCTAGAAATTATAGCTTGACATTTAATGATCTTGCAGTAATGAAACCCATGTTGGTTCTTTCCTTCTTGACAAATGAATACAGGAAACTATCCAAAGATGTCATTCCAAAAAATTACAAATGCATAGTAAATTTTTGACAAATGAAACCAAAAAAAAATAGGACTGAAAAGTGCTTAAGCCAAAGAAAGCTAATCGCAGATACAAAACCTGTCAAAAAAGGAAAAAAAATCATAGAAAACAATCAGTTCTCTTCAAGCAGGATTTTTGTAGCACAGCAAGAGAGAAACAAAGAAAAATGACACTAACCAACAATGAAGCAAACAAGGCACGACAATAGGAAAAAAGAATCAGTAAAAGGAGGAAAAGGAAAATTCATAATATTAGCATAAAAAAAGAATGAGAAGCAAAAACCTATAATGCAAAAAATAGTTTCCTTACACGTAGCGAGATTTTCAGATGTGTAGTTATGTGGCTCAGTTCACTCAAGCATACTAATTTGCTGACATTTAAGACTGCTTCCTCTAACAAGGGGTTAAAAATCTGATTCAAATACAAAAGAAATTAAAAATAAAATACAGAAACCTGGAACTCAACCCATATCCAAACTCACCTAAACCGGAACCCGCTGCCACCACAGGTCGTGAGATGCCGCCGCATCGCCTGAAGCTGAGGTCGCCGCTGCCATATGGCACGGGTCGGAATCCGATGAAAATCCCTACTACTCTGCCACCACCGTCTAATTTAAGTCGAGCCGCGATCGATGAGTGTGTGTATCTGTTAGCCCGAGAGTGAGAGTGAGTGTGTGTGAGAGAGTTTAGAGAGAGAGAGGAGAGGGTCGAGAGGTAGGGGAGAAGTGGGAGAAATGAGGATAGGGCCAATCGATTGGAGGGTTTTTTGTACCTTCAGTTTTTAGATTTATTCAATTAAGTCTTCAATTTTCCATAATCCTTCAATTTAACCCTAGACATTTTTAATTATTCTGATTTGACCCAGACAACTTATAATACCTTCAAATCCAGTCCTATTTTGACCCAAGGTATTTATAATGTTAACTCTTAAATTAATATTAATAATCCGTTCAATTTTATGCAATATATTTTTATTTTCATTTTCAGTCATTATATCATAGTATTTTATAATGATTAAAATTATTATTATATGTAGACATTAAATTTGTTATTTTAATTATTTTGTAATTATCCCTAGTTATTACAAACTTTTATTTTTTTAATAATTTTTTTAATTATTTAAATCAAAATTTATTAATTTTCACCTTTTCAATTTAAATTTAGTAAAAAATATTTTATTATTTATAATATATATATATAATTCATTATTTGATAGAATAATCTTTTATAAAAATAGATTCAATGTTTTATTAAAATTAATTATTTTCAAAGTTAAAAATTTATTAAATCATTAATTTGATATAAAATTCAAAATTTTATTTATTAATACTCTAAGGTAACACATCTCATGGTGTTACTGAGAGTTATACCTTTTATAGCTAGAATAACATATATTTCAGGATTTGGTAACACCATAACTCAAACGTTGTGGTAGGTCCAAAATTTCATAGCTATGGTAACATCCAAGAAGGTAACCCCCAAGTGTTGTAAAAAGCCATCTATGGCGTAGTGGCACTCTCTCTCACACACACTGCACTCGGCACTCTCACACACTGCATATAATGACACACACTGCACACATACATATACGCACTACACAGACTGCACACACACACTGCACTCTCTGTTATGTGAGAAACCCTACTATAGCTGATCTTCAGGAATCTAGTTGTATGGAGAATTAAAATCTACTATCATTCCTATACTCGGAAGAGTCAATTTTTAATTATATTTTGGTCACCAATTGATGCCTTTGTGCAGTGTGAGAAGGTCTAGCTAGTGCTATTTATTCCAATATATATATATATATATATATAGTCTAAAGTATAAAATATTTATACGTGTAGTGCTCATACTATCAAGTCATGAGATATTGATCATACTTCACTGTGATCCCATTTTTCTGATATAATTTATGGTAATAATTATTTGCTTTCTTATTTTTAATTAATAAAATACTGTGTTGAAATGAAAAATTCAACCAATTTAATTATTTATTATTATTATTATTATTATATATATATATATAATAATAATAAATAATTAAATTATTATATATATATATGTGTGTGTGTGTGTGTGTGTTATGCATTTTTGTTTTTCCTTTAATTTTGGAGGTGGAGGAGTTGTAATTCCTCATACAAGAGTAAGGTGATGATAAGGAGAAAGCTAAGAGAGCCAAAGATTTTGTTTTCAGACAAGGAGTGATGTTGATGAACTTGATGATGGATACAAATGGAGGAAATATGGAAAGAAGGTTGTCAAGAATAGCCTTCACCCAAGGTAATATATATATATATATATATATATATATATATATATATATAGAGAGAGAGAGAGAGAGAGAGAGAGAGAGAGAGAGAGAGGTTGTCAAGAATAACCTTCACCCAAGGTAATATATATATATATATATATATAACTCAATTAATTAATTATATATCCACTAAACTCCACATATATATAATATAATCCTGTTTAATGAAGTAAATCTTAAATACTAAAATATAAAAACTCATAAACCAACACAACGTTCAACATTAATACTAAAATTCAACAAAATCAACTTTATCATTAACAATGTCACAAAATTGTAGATTAATACTATAATTCAACATAATGGACTGTGCCTTCATCATCAACTATCTAATTTGACTCTAGATAACAACGTTTTCCCATATGGCTTCATCATGATCATCTCGAATGGCATGTATGTCGTCTGCTTCATATTCTTCAACGATAATCGGCATCCGTTTTGATAAAGGAATAAACTAACAAATGTCAAAACTTGATTCTTCAGTTTCATTAATATCCACACTTCTACCCGGCATGACCACTGACAATATTTCATTGCATGGATCCTTGACATAACACACCTGTTTAGCTTGATATGCCATGATAAAAGGCTCGTCAGTGTAAGCTATCTTATGAAGATCTACCAATGTAAAGCTCAGTTCATCGATTACCACACCCGTGTTATTATCAACACACTTACACTTAAAAATAGGCACTCTATAATTAACATATCAAGTTTGCATATATCTTCAATAACTATATAGTAACTTGTCGATGCCATAACTGGAGTTTTATCTTTCGAGCTTGAAAAGTGCATGGACTCGGCTTGAAGAGTAACTCCGCTATTTTGAACCGAACTTTTGTCATCTTGTGACTTTGTATAGAATGAGTACTTATTGATATCATATCCATTCCAAGTTACGACATCGGACTTCGGCCCGTAAGCTAGCCATTTTAACATTTCAGATGCCCTATCACTTTCGGAGATTTGTACCTTAAACCACCTCAAGAAATTCTTCTTATGTTCAATCAACAACCATTTCTCGCCCATTCGATAATTATTTGTCTTCCAAAGATTCTTGTGAGCAGACAAGTACGGAAGAACCTCATCAGTGTTATTCAAAATGTACAAATGTACTTGAAGCACCTCATCGTGATTCTTGGTTAATATTTTAACACCCCGTGTACCCTTTCCATTAAGTTTCCCATCATGTCGAGACTTTGGAAGCCATGTAGATGGTGTTTGTGACATGTAATCTGTGCAAAACTCGATTGCTTTTTCTCCAATATACCTCTCAAAGAAGGAGGAAAATACATCTCCAATTGGCACAAGATAACAACAGCCTCATTTTTCCACTCATCCAAAACCAAAGGATCAATCATTTTGCTACATATAGAATTGAAGAAAAAATACAAGCGAGTTATGGCATTTCTCACTTTTTAGGCAAGACGTCACGTATAGCCACAACTAAAAGTTGTTGCATCAAGACATGACAGTCATGAGACTTTAAGCCGACTAATGTCATATTTTGCATCGATACAAGACACTTAATATTCGACGAATAACCTTGTGGCACTTTAATGCCTTGTAAACAATTACAAAAGCTGATTTTCTCTCTTTTGGATAAAGTATAACATGCCGGGGGAAGATAAGTTCATTTACCAACTACTTGCGGATGCAACTGAGGATGTATACCCATTTCCTCTAAGTCTTGACGAGCCTGGACACCATTTTTTTGTGTTTAACATTGAGAAGTGTGCCGATCACACTATCGCATACATTTTTTTCGACATGCATAACATCTATGCAATGTCTAACATCTAGATGTCTCCAGTAAGGAAGATAAAAAAATATTGACCTCTTCTTCCAAATGTTTGTCGTAGAAGCCTTCTTTTTAGTTTTTCCAAATATAGTATTTATGTTCTTCACATGATCGTATACTTGATTGTGCCATATGTTTGGTGATACTTGACACTTGTTTGTTTTATTATGTCTCTGCTTGTGACACTGTGATGGTTGTCGTTGAGCTTGATTTCACGTTGTATGTTTCTTTGCGTTGCTTGTAGCGTTCGCCGATGGGTGTGAGTTATTCGATTCTTGTGTATATCGTTGATATGTTCCTTGTAGGATATTGCTCCTCCCTACTCTTTTAAGTTTCGTGACAAAACTTCTTTATAGAGGGATAGAGTGTAATACCCGAGATTTTCGTTCCGGTTATTTTGGATTTTTTCGGATATTTCTCGGGTTTCGAATGTCGGTATTATTTTCTCGATGATTGATTTTTGTGTTTATATGGACGTGTGTGATTATTTGTTGCATGATGTTTTCATTTTGGATCGGTGATGTTGTCCGCAAGCGTTTCATCGTGGTCGTTCCGTATGTTTTCGGAAAATCGGGTCGTCGAGTCTTGGCGGCTGGGCACCGGCAAGCCAGGTGCGGCAGTGACCGGCCAGATGTGCATGAGCAGGGCGCACGATCCGGCGCTCGTGCGGCACTCGTGCGGAATGTGCATCGGGCGATCTCTGCCGGCCGCCAGGCGTTCGCCCGTCTTCTTGGCGATATAAATATGATTGAGCAGACGGGTTTACACTCATTTTCTTATTCCTCTTCTTTCCTTTCCATGTCTGGGGCTTGGAAGACACGAAGATATGTTGTTCAGCTATCAATCCACAGATTTCTTGAGTTTCTAACGTTGATTTATTGATGATATGTCTTAAGAACGAAATCTTTGTGAAGAACTCGAGTCGGAACCCTTCCGTTCATTGTCTTCTTCGGGGTTCGAGGTTTCCCGGTTGAACCATATTCTTCGGAGTATTCGGTATTGGTTATTGAGTCAAGTATTCTACTTATACGATTTATGTCTTGTGAATAAAGTTTACATATTGGATTTACGATGATTTGGTTTATGTTCGTGGATATGATTCGTGCGATTTGATTATTCGAATGTTTGTTGGTATTAATGATATTCTTGCTTGTTTAACGTTGTGAAGTTGTGTTGGTCATGTTAGTTGCGTGATTCGTGTTGCGCTTGATTGCTTGGGTTTGAGGTATGGTGATGATTATGATTATTGTGTTGGATTGATTATACACCTGGACATGTATTTTGGTGTATGATTGGATGTTGGAACATGTTTGTATTAAGGTGTGTTGTTCGTGGTGATGTGTTGCGTTGTTTGGTATGTGTTGGCAAATGCATGTGTGTATGGTCCAGGTACGGTCCATCGTGTCCTCTGGAGTTCGGTACATGAGGTGTACGAACAGTGTGTGTGGTCCACGTACGGTCCGTCATGTCCTCTGGAGTTTGGTACATGAGGTGTATGAACATTGTGTGTGGTCCAGGTACGGTCCGTTGTGACTCCTGGAGTTCGGTACATGATGTGTACGGACAGTGAATATGTGGAACCGAGTACGGTCCGATGTGGCCTCCGGGGTTCGTTACTTGACGAGTACGAACAGTAAGTGAATGGGAAATGTTTTGGTGTTAAATCTCGGATTCATGATGATATTTTCACTAATGTGTTTTGAAGCAAGAACCGGGATGAGGCTTTGGCGATTTTCGAAAGAGGTTTTGTAATTTGGGACCCGAGGTCCAAAAAAATTTATACATTAAAAACTCTCGAGATGCCGAATTTAAATTTAAAGACTTCATCACTCGTTTTCTGATTAATAAAACCTCTCGGTAATGTTTTGACAATTGATTGTTGTATTTGATTCGTGATTGCTTTTTGCTTGATACATTTCGTATACTATTATACTTGCACTAGTAAAACAATGGAGTTTTACTGACCCCCGAGTAATCGGGGGGTGGATGTCTATTTTGCGTCCAGGTACACGCTGGTTCGTGGGAGCAGTCACAGGATGGGCACAGGGATTGACGAGCTACGATACTAATCAAGAGTTGAGAGTTTGGTCGGGTTAAGTTGTATCGATCGAATTATAGTCAAACTTCCCCTGTTGTGTACCTTTACCCCTGCGTGGGTATTTATTGTAAAGAGTTGTATTTCATCTCGTCTGTGTTAGTCATTTGACCTCATCGGTCCGTGTGGTTTTATTGTAATTGACCTTCATAATCTATATTATTTTAATGATTGACCCCGATCGGTCAAGTTTTTGGTAGTTTTGTGTTGTTTAACCTGGTAGGTCCTCGCGGGGAGGGTATACGGCATGTAATATTTCCATATGGTCTGGGGGTGTTACAAATGCGGTCACGGCACTCTTAAAAGTAACAATAATATATTGAGTCGTCGATATAAAATTTTCAAGCAAATATGTTATAAATAAAATCTCACTTTTGGAGTATGACCTTAATGCGAGAGTCAGGCTTATTATGTAATGAGAAAAACCATATAATAGTTCCTCCTGCTGGTATAATCACCATAAGTTGCCAATGATGCCTACATTGTTAAATGCATTTGAAAGGAAAAACGTATTACTAAACTATGTTGTAAAAAAAATAAGGAAATAGTTTTGTTAAAAAGAAAATATTTTGAAATTTACAATCTGTAACTTACTTATGATGGTAAGCTCCCATGTATATTTGCTTCTTCGACTCAAGCATACGCGTCGATATATATCTCGATATCTCCTCTCCCCTCTGTCTCATATTTTGTATGGATTGAGGATCAAAATATCCATAAAAATCCTCGTCCATCGTGCCCACATTCATATTAGACAAATACCTAATTTGTTAAGCAAAATATTAATATAAAAAAAACACTCCACACACTGCGCAGAAACACACACACACACTGCCACACAATAAAAAAAACACACACACACTACACACACGCACTGCCACATAATAAAAAAAACACACACATACACTCAACACACACACACACACACACACACACACTGCACACACACACTGCCACACAATAAAAAAATGCACACACACTGCACACACACACACACACACACTGCACATAATAAAAAACACACATATTGCCACACAGTCAAACACACGCACACACACTGCACACAAACACACACTGCCACACAATAAAAAAACACACATACACACACGCACTGCACACACACACACACACACACACTACACACACAAACACACACAAACACACACACACACACACACTGCACACACACACACACACACACACACACACACACACTTCACACAGTAAAAAAACACACTGCCACATAGTCAAAAACACACACACACACTGCACACACAAACACACACTGTACACGCACACATACTACGAATGTAAAAAAAATGCCATAACGGAAATTATTCACATAGTCCAAAGCTGTACAACTGATAAACTAAGCCACTCGTTTTTGAACTATCTCAAAAATATCAGTGTGAGCGATGTACAATGGAACATCATCATCACCACAGCCAAAGATAGCTGCATCCCACAGCACTGATAACGGATTATTGTAAAGACTTGATGCAGCACTAAGTAAGTCTTTCATGATGTCATCTTTGGTCCTCGACTCGTCATTGTGACGAGCCTGCCTCCTTGGTTGGTGAATATCATATTTCATATAGTAGAGTGTAAAATACAAGTACATTTGAAATAATTTATTTTGTTTGAGTTACTAAAAAGAAAAAGAAAATATTTACCTTTGAAAAATCGGAGAAAACAAAATCTCGTGGCCATGCAATAAATCCACCTAAAGCTTCCCCCACGACTCTCACCTCATCGGTCGCCACAGGGACTTCATCGCTGGCATCTACGGCCTCCTTAACCACTACCTTAACCAAATGAGCTGGTAAAGGAGCACAATGTAGGGTCGAATCGCCCTGAATAACCCTGCCGATAGCAACTAGACGGGGAGGATGCTCGTCCACATAAAATCCAACTCGATGAGTGTCTCCAGTCGGAGTCCTCTCTCCGGAAGGGCCAGAAATAGCATCATCACAACTCCCCTTCGTGCTGACACGAGTAACCTCATCAGGTGTATGAATATCAACAGGCCGCTGGGAACTAGCACCCATTGTCTGGCCGAACTCTTTCATCATAGTTTGTGTGACATCAAGGGTGATCTTCTTCCTTAACTGCTCCAACACATCTTCACTTACGGAAGACGTCGGTCCACATGATCGTCCAAAGTAATTGCGAATACCCACACCAAAACCAATGCCACGAACACGATCAGGGTGCTCGGGTCTCCCAATGGCAGCCGCCAATATATCCTGTCGTCCCTCAGGACTGAAGGTACCTTGTGTATACTGCTCCTCTAAATCATCCTACAAAAATTTAATTTGGCACCATATAACAAAGTTTTGAAATATGCAAACAACTAATACAAGTTGATGAAGGAGAAAAAACAATACAAGAATGTAGATAAAAGTAATTGGGTAGAAAAGTGGTTATTTACATTTAATAAAGCAAATAATTTCCGTCAATTTTTTAGTGTTTGCTAACACTTAGCAACAAAAAAGTAGAGCTTTTTATTTTTCTTACAAGAAAAAATAATTCTTAAAAAAGAACTTACAATCCTCTCGACAATCTTCTGCAGCATCGGATGACGTGCCCCCCCCCCCCCCCGGTCTTTTTGTATGACCAAGCTTCCATCTTTGATGATGCGTAGGTGGATACGGGGGATCAATAATAATATCTTCTTCAGATTTAGATGCTTCTCGACGCTCCTTCATCTTCCTCTCCATCTACCGTATATCCACCAAGTCGTACCCTCCTCGAGCCATATAATGTGGAATGTTCATTTTTGCTAATTCTTGTTTCTTACTTCTTTGTTCCTGTTACAAGTATCAAATAATCCATAAACAATTTATAAATATTTTCAAATTTAAAACATTTTTTTTGAGATTTTATGTTCTTAATTAGAAATATGTTCTTAATTAGAAATTATTTTATTTGATTCTTGTAAAATTATTTTCAGATTATTGTACAATCCTTTTATGAATATTGTAATATATATATATGTATATTATAAATATTTTCAATTTTAAAACATTTTTTATTTCAGATTTTATGTTATTAATTAGAAATTATTTTATTTGATTATTGTAAATTATTTTCAGATTATTGTAATATATATATATATATATAATATTCAAATTTAAAACCTTTTTTATTTCAGATTTTACGTTATTAACTAGAAATTATTTTATTTGATTATTATAAATTATTTTCAGATTATTGTAATATATATATATATAATACTCAAATTTAAAACCTTTTTTCTTATTTCAAATTTCATGTTCTTAATAAAAAATTATTTTATTTGATTGTGTGTTTATTATTTTCAGCATTGAACTGTAAAAAAAAATTAAAATATTTTTTCGGTTACACCTCCCAAGCGGAGTCCTCACGAATCTTTTTGAAGTCTCTCCAGTCCTCCTCGGAGATACCATACTTGTCATAAGGAGATTTTCTTTTGCTTGGACCATATACGTACTCACCGGTCAAATAAGACTTAAATTGCCTCCATTTTACACCAATTGACTGTAAACACTTCTTTTGAAAATGACCAAGATTGCTAATCTGGCTAACATCAAAATTGGCCTACATATTGACAATGGAAACTACAGTTAGCCGCACACACATTACACACACACAAACACACACACACACACGCACACACACTGCCACACACACACACACACACACTGACTCACACACTGTAACACCCCAAACTAGGCGGCTATTATAGTGCCGTGGACCCCAATTGGGACCCACCAGGCAAATAAAAATTAATGAATTAAATAATATAACTGTAGTACCGAACCACATTATATTACCAATTACTCCGATGAGGAGTTTCAAGTACAATATACCGAAGAATACAGAACACATGTATATTTCATATGAAAATGAAATATACAACACTGAATAAAATAAAAGTCCAAACAGAAACTGTAGCGGAAAATACACATCCAGAAACATGAATAAATGGAAAGACTGGGGCCCCCTACTAGTATCACTGGGAATCCTCGCCGTCAACGTTCTCTTCCCGTGCCTTTGCCTTGCCATGACCTAAAAACAACATCCCCAACGGGGTCAGTTACACAGAACAACAATCCTCAAAAGTTGAACAAATACAATAATCATATGAATTAGTTATGAAATCAAGTTGAATGAGGGGCATCATAGTACGACCGAATATGATGTGCAAGTGCACAAGTATGCCGAGTGCCCAACGTCCTACATAAATACACGCAAAACTTGGTCTAATTAGTCTCACGGAGGCATGTTACCGTGTGCACAGTCCGGATATCTGCATATACACAATCACCTTAGTATAACCGACTAAAAATTCCATACATATACCACCAGGTAATGCAATACAATCCCGGAAGGTCACAAAGACAAAAGCGACCATGAAGAGGAATAATGAATAAAAATCCGCCACGGGCCGAGAATGACTCACCGAGGTGAAACAATGACGTAATGAGTGATAGCTTCAAATGAAATGATTGGAACCATCGTTCCCCGTGAATTGAATGATTAGTTTGATAATTACAAGTCTCAACATGATTAATATTATTATGCATGAATTATACGTATGAATGAACAACAACGAAAGGAATGATTATCCTTTTAACTGAGCAAGAATCAACTTACCTCAAATATCGGTGAAGAATGTCCTTCCTCGAACAAACGTCCTTAATGGAATTATCGGTCGCTCGAACAACCTTGAATAACACAATTACCAACAATTCGCTTAAAATACGAATCAAGCATGATCACAACCAACTCAAAAAGTCGACACAACAACCCAAACTCATTGGGGCATTTTGAGAAACGCGTTGCAAACAATCTTCCATTGTTTACAACCGATCCCAATTATATCATATACCAACCTCCAAATGAGTGATTCAATCCAACAACACACCATCAAAACAATCAATAAACCAATAGGAATACACATCTCGAGCTTACAACAACATCTAATCGAAAACCCCAAAATTCCAAAGTCAACACTCAGGGGTTCTTGAATAATTCTCCAATAATCCAAATATAGTTCAAAGAAACTCATAATCATATGTATATCTCTTCACATATCATGATTATAACATCGAAAACATCATACTCCATTTCTAAAAATCAAAATCCAAGATTTGAATAAATTACCTTTGAAGATCCAAACTCTTCGATCCATTGAACTTCTGTTAAATCAACCTTCCAAACTCTACAATCGAAGATAGATGATAGAAGCTCAAAGTGATCTTCTCAAAACGCCCAAAATCGCCCAAATCGCCCGAATGAGGAGGAGATATGAAGAAAATGACGAAATAGGGTTAACTGTCCTATTTATACCTAAGCCAGCTTAGCGTGCGCTAGCTCATGATATTAACGTGCGCTAGCGGGTGTACCGGTTAGTCCAGTGAGCTCTGCCTGCCTCGGTAGCGTGTGCTACCTACTTGGTAGTGTGCGCTAACGCCTTCCTCTTAGCGTACGTTAACCGGATGTTAGCGTGCGTTACCTGATAGTTGGTACCCAGTAACTGGAGTCCCGAACCTACTGTCCACCGTCTGTTCGAGCCTTAGCGCGCGCTACTCCGATTGCTAGCGTGCGTTACCAATACAACTAGCGTACCCTATTCCACTCCTAGCGTGCGCTATGAATTCTCCATTTCAGTCCAGTACCTACTGGACTGTCTGCCTCAATTACGCTAGCGTGCGCTAATGATGAATGATAGCGTGCGCTACCTATACTCAAATAGCATGCGCTATAAATAGTACGTAGCGTGCGCTACACCTCACACACAGGCTACCAAAACGATGATAATGATAATATTCTCAACTCGATTCTCGGACATAGTTGAATGACGAATGATAACTTATACAAGATCAAAATTACATCGAACGGTGAACACAATTGAATGAATGTGAATGATGAATGATTATTAATGAGTGAAAATTACTAAGTTACAATTACTGAATGATAATAAATGAATTTACATCCGGGTATTACATACTCCCCCTTAAAAAGAGTTTCATCCTCGAAACTAAGGGTCACACAATTCGGGATAACTCTCCCGCATACTATCCTCGGTTTTCCAAGTAGCCTCTTCGACTCAGTGTCTAGACCACTGAATTTTAACAAAAGGAATCGCCTTGTTCCTCAATTGTTTGATTCGCCACTCTAAGACTCGTACAGGACGCTCCTCATACGTATGATCATCCGCGATCTCGATCTCATCGAAATCGATAACAATGATACGAAGAATGCCTCGGCACCTTTAATCGGTTACCGACGACGAAGATGAGAAATGAATACGCCAATGCCTTCAATTGGCCAATACAACATCAATGACAAAACACCAACATCAATAAAAATGAATACAAAAATGTCTTAGATCGACATCAATATCAATAATAATAATCGATACATCGATGCCGTGAACTGGCTATCGACAATAACATTAACAACGAGTATCCCAATGCCTTGAACTGGCCATTAATGAACAATAATAAACATTTGGCATAATTGCCGAAGAGTATCGTATCGAACGATCCCTTAATATCAATGAACTCATGAAGGGACTAAGTCTCGGAATGATACAACACATTCATACACATATATGATAACATTAATCTCATTGACTAGTACAAGTATAAAACTTGCCTTAAACCGACGGCGAGTAAGTCCTTCCACGATCAACGTCCTTAATGGAATTATCGGTCGCTCGAACAACCTTGAATAACACAATTACGAACGATACGCTTAATATACGAAGCAAGCATGATTACAACCAACTCAAAAGTCGATACAACACTACCCAAACTCATTGGGGCATTTAAACAAACACGTTGTAAACAATCTCCCATTATTTACAACCAATCCCAATTATATCGAAAATCAACCTCCAAATGAGTGATTCAATCCAACAAGACCTCTTATATACAATCAATATTCTCATAGGAATACACAATTCGAGATTATGACAACATCTAATCGGAATCCCCAATTCCAAAATCAACATTCGGAAAGATCTTGAATAATTCTCTAACAATCCAATGATAATTCATAGAAACTCATAATCATATGTATATCCCTTCACATATCATAATTATAATATCCAAAACATTATACTCCATCTCAAAATCGAAAACTAAGATTTTGAAGAAATTACCTTTGAAGATCCAAACCCTATAATCCATTGAAACTCGAGTTAATCGACCATCCAAGCTCCCCAATCGAAGATAGATGGTTAGAACTGTAATACCCGGGATTTTCTCTTTCGGTACTTTTTCGTTTCTGGCATCTTTCTGGTTTCCAGAAGCTCACTTGCGAGCGTTTTGACATTTTGATAATGTTTCGTTCTGTGTGTTTGGTCATTCGAGTTGTTCCGGGGCTGTTTTACTCGAATCCGTGTCTTGAGCGACTTTTCCCGCTATTTGATTCATTTCATGTGATAATGGTTCGAAACTACGGTTTCATGTTTTCTATAAGTCCGTTGAGCTTTGTTATACGTTTGTGAGTTTCGATTCGGTTGCTTGATGTCATATTGTGATTTACGGACGTTTTGGGCCGTTTCGTAATTTCTCAAAGTTTGGGGGTGATCACTTCTGTTATCGTATTCCGAACCTTCGGGTAGTCGGGAATAGGTTTTCCTTCAACACTTAAGTTCGTCGCCTCGAATCCTTTACGTTCGTACCATCGGGAGTTGTTCACCATTGCATATTGATTTTTTTTTCGGTTCCTTTCTTGCCTTCTTGTGCTAGCTGCCTGTACTCCCCAAATAGGCACCTTACGTACGTAATGCATGTCTCAGTTACGTACGTAACGGCCTTTGTAAAATAGTACAGAGAATTCTGCGATTTTCGTTACGTACGTAAGCATGGGAGTCTTACGTACGTTAACAAGCTAACGTACGTTAGCTGCCTATGGCTAACGTACGTAACACGGCTTGGGTTTATATACCCAGAAGTTGACCGAATTCGTCATTTCTTCACCTACACTTCGTCTTTCCGTGGCTGGGCGACTCGTAGGTGATTGGAAGGTGATTTGGGGGTCTTGTAACTCCAAGTTTACATCTTGCTTGAGTTCTTGGTGTTGTTTAACATCCTTAATCCGTGTTCTTCACCTTCGATTCGAGGTAAACATCTTGTAAACCCTTCCTCTATATTTCTGGAATCTTCGAGTTTCGGGTTGTTCTTCTTGATTCTTGTTGTTGTATATCATCAATCGATTATATAGATTCTCTTCCTATGATTTGATTCGTATTTCTTACCGTATTCGGGTCCGGATTATGTTCTTGTTGTTCTTGGGGAAATATTGAACCCCAAGTGTTCGATCTTTTGTTTCTACGAATTCTTGTTGGGAATTTCGTATGTTTTCCATCCCTCTTGTGATTGACTTCGTAGTAATTATATTGTTCTTGTGATTTCGACCTAGTTGGAAGATTCGAGGGTTGGCGGTCAAGCTTTTTCTGCGCTTCGTGCTTTGGATTTGAGGCAAGTACCTTGATATACGAATTGTAACTGCGTGAAATCATCGTTGTCGAAGTGTATGAATTTATACGGATATGTATATATATATATATATGTGTGTGTATATATATATATACGTGTATATATATATATATATAGATTTATATATATTTATATGTTAAATATATGTATGTATATACGTATATTGATATATATGCCTATGTCGGTGAACGACGAGTGGTGAATGCTAACACTAGTTGGCGTATTCAACTTGGATTGATGGATGAACTATAGTTATTCATATAATATAGTAAGGGTATATGTATATATACATATATACATCTATATATCTATATATATATATATATATTCGGTTGAGTCGCAATACAAGGATATATGTGTAGCGTTGGTTGGTTGTGCCGAAGGCTTATTGTGTTGGATCTTGATTGATAATGTACGTGTTATTGTTTATTGTGTGGTTATGGACTGTCGGATAAATTGTGTGAAT
Organism: Orobanche coerulescens; assembly: GCA_033398695.1. Classification (NCBI taxonomy): domain Eukaryota; kingdom Viridiplantae; phylum Streptophyta; class Magnoliopsida; order Lamiales; family Orobanchaceae; genus Orobanche; species Orobanche coerulescens. The sequence continues at coordinate 118,044,121 of CM065805.1, forward strand.
TGGTGTAGTGATTTGATAATTGTTGAATTGATTGATTGTGTACTTGATGTTTGTAATAATGTGAATACTTGTTGTGAGAAACGTCGTATCCGGGAACCTCTGAGGGCGGGCGTGCACTCCGGCACAGTGTATCTTTGCAATGTGCGGCTCCATATGTTTGGTGAACACCGGTGTTACCTAATGCGCGTGCAAGGGGCGGCTCTGTCGGGAGTGATCGCGGCGCGGTGACATGTTCAAGGGGCGGCCAACATAGTGGAGTGAACGCCGTACAGTGCGCAAGGGAGGCGCTGGCGGGCTTATTGGTTGCGGGTATTTGAGTGATAGCTAAGACCCCGTTACAGAACGATGTTCTTATCTCAAATTCTTTCAACTCACTTTTAAATGTTTGTCTTGATATAGACCGCGATTCGTGTTTTTGAAAGTTTGTTTCAACCTGTTTTTAAAGCGTTGGTATCAGGGTTAATTAACCAAGGAGGTTTGACGAAATCTCCGAGGGTTAATTAATCGGGGGTCTTGAGCAGGATATGTCGAATGAGAGGTTGTGCCGTTGATTGTATTGTGGTGCTATTCTGTGTATTGGGTCGAGGACCCTGTGAAATGTTGAGATGTTGGTTCTCGTGATGATGTTATTTGGATTGTGTTGAGAACCTTGTGAGATGTTGTAATGATTTCGTTTGTGACAGTGTTCTATAAATTGGGTCAAGGATCCCAAGTAACATTGACATGGTTTTCGTGTAATTGTTTTCCTTATGTTGGGTCAAGGACCCGAGAGCTTTTGAAACTAATTTCTTAAAGTATTCCCATTCAATTTTATAAACCCCAAGACGGCCCGAGTCATTAATAATGTTTTCAAACTATCTAATCAAAATACTTTCCCCTTTATTAAAATGGATTTTCAACTAAATCTTTTGACTCCTTGGGCTCGTTTAAAGTTTAATTGGTGTTATGTTCCATAAAGAGAATATGACTATGTGATTATTTCTCACCTTGTGTATGCGAGTGCTATACTGTGTTGACTATGGGAATGTATGGTTTGTGTTAAGGCTTCATGTGTTGAGTTTTGTGTTGTTATTATTCGTATATCTTGAACATTATGTACTTGCACTAGCAAAATTCGGTTGCTAACCCCCAAGTTTTCGGGGTGGGTGCCTGTTATGCGCTCGTGTTTTGGCAATCGGGAGCAACACAGGATTGGCTTGGAAGGAGATGGAGGACAATGATACTAATCACGCCAGAGTCAGAGTCTTTTCCTTTGTTTCAGTTGGTCGGTATTTCTCTGTCGTTCGAGTATTCACCCTTGCATGGGTGCAGTTTTCATTTATTAAATTGAGTTGTCATTCTTTTCGGTGTTCAAGTTTATTATTGTCATTGTAATGTGAATGTCGTTATTTTCTGAATTGGTTAATGACCTTGTCGGTCTGCTTTGCATTTAATTTTGACCCCGGTCGGTCAATCATTGAGTAGTCTTTTGGAGCTTAGCCTGGTAGATCCTTGTGATAAGGGTCTACGGCGTGTGACATTCCCGGTCGTATTCTGGGGGTGTTACAAGAACATGAACACACAAGTGATTGATGATGAAAAATCCTCTCCCAAGAACCTCTCTCTCGGAACCAAATGAAGAAATGATGAAATGAATACAAAAATCCCATCCAAGGCCTTAAATACTACGCAAAGTTACGGCCGTAACTCTGTGACCTTACTGCCATAACTTTCTAAGTCAAAGGCTTTACGGCCGTAACACTTCGGCCATAACTTCACTTCGTCGAACAACCCTACGGACTGAAATTGTCGACTTACGGCCATAACAAGAACTCCCTTACGGCCGTAAGCATCCTTCGTCGAGACACCCCCGAACCCAGTGCTCGATTGTACGGCCTTAGCCTGCCTCTTCTTACGGCCGTACCTTCCTCTTCTTACGGCCGTATCAAGCGAGACTTACGGCCGTAAGACGTCCTCGTCCAAAAACCATAAAAACAACGAATGCATGTTACGGCCGTAATACATGATAGGTTATGGCCGTAACTCTCAGCTGGAAAAGAAATGCAAAAACTCCGCCTTCTCGATACGAATGATGAATGATCTGACACACATAACTTGCATGAATATAATTAAGTCCAATAACACACAACAATGATACTTCCAACACAAGGCTACCAATCACAATGATTATGATAATACTCTCATCTCGATTCCCAAACAGGGTGGGACAACGAATGATAACTGATACACGGCTAAAAAATACGTCGAACGATGAACACAAATGAATGAACATGAATGATGGATGATTATTAAAGAGTGAAAAGAAAGAAAAAAATTACTGAGTGCCAATTACTGAATGATAATAAATGACTTCACAACCGGGTATTACATACTCCCCCCTTAAAAAGAGTTTCGTCCCCGAAACTAAGGGTACACAACTTGGGATATGAACTATCCCTCAGGATCTGAAAACAACATCTCCAGGATTACTCCTCAATACGAACTATGAAGAATAACAATGAATAGAATCCGACAAAGGTCAAGAATGACTCACCGAGGTAAAATAATAATGCAATGAGTGATGGCTCAAATGAAATGATTGGAACCACCGTCCCTCGTGAATTGAATGATTAGTTTGATAATTACAAGTCCCAACATGATTGATATATTATGAATGAATTATATGCATGAATGAATGACAATGAACGGAATGATTATCCTCTAACACTGATGATGCATGTCCTTACATTTGGTTCTCGAATCCTGATAGGACCCCTTAAATGAAGCACGGGCTGGAGTAACAAAATCCCTCGAGGCCCTTGAGCTCTCTCGAGATCTACCGGTACTAGAACTCCTGCAGTATTTCCGTAGGTGTCCCTGCCTCCCACATAGGAAACAAATAATAGCTTGCATCGAGCACCGGGTGCTGCGATGTCCTATTGTATCACAGTTAAAACAAACAGCAGTCGAACTCGTCGTCTGAGAAAAAGATGTTTTCCCAGCATGAAGACGACTAGAAAACGACCTCTTGGATGCTGGATCCCGATGTACCTATGAACGAACTGACATCCTAGTCTTCCCACCAGAAGAAGCTGAAGGGTGCATCCGAGTAAGCTCCTTAATCAAAAGCTCTGCTCCAAGAGCCTTCTCGATGAACTCACTAAGTGAATTACAATTGTGATTGAACAAGTGCATCCTCAATTGTAGATTTAGCCTCTTTCTAAAATACTTGATCTTATCCGCCTCAGTATGGAAAACAGACGAAGCAAACTGAAGAAGTCCCTGAAACTTCTCAGCAATGACAATAACACCCTCGTCCTCGACGGATTCGGGGTTCAAAACCTATGATAACTTGGCCTCACAAAGTGGAGTCGGATAATACCTCTCTATCATGAGAGTCTTGAATTCGCTCCAAGCACAACCACGATCGGTGGGTTTCACAAGAAGCCACCAAGAATAAGCACCCTTACTCAAGTAATAAGCTGCTACTGCCACCTTACTCTCTTCCGGACAATGAACCATGTCGAAGAGTTTATCGAAATGCTCAAGACAATGAACAATATCAGCTGGTTCCGACGAACCCTCAAAAGTAGGCGGCCTATGACGAGAGATATCGGCAACAATCTAACTCACTCCTCCAGTCCGTCTATGAAACGGCACCTGGAATCCCTGTTGCGGTGGACCACGAACCATCGAGGTCTGTATGGTCTCCACTATCCACGTCATCTGGGCCATCATGCCCTGCATACATATGAATGGGTCCACCCGAACACCCTCCAGTTGAGCTGCATCTCAGGTACGACTCCCTGACAGTGAATGATGATCTGCCGATGAATGAGTAGCATCACTATCTGTTGAACTAATGTTATCCCTCGCGTTCGCGCCGATATTCACACGAGATTTCGGGTTTTGGCCCGCACCGCAGCCTCTTCCCCTGTGTCCTCTGACAGCTCTATCCATACTGAAGCAGGAAAGTCACATGATCATGATTATAGATCCCACATGTAGATCGCATTATGATTACGTTACGGAATGATAATAATGAGCATACATGCTCTAACACAATGAACGCATTAATAATGCAATAAAATGATCGTCGACTTTACGTCGGAATATGATAAGATCGCATGAAAGGTTAAGTGAGGTGACATGATTATCTGATGAAATTCCTGAAATGATTATCTTGAACAAGTTAACAAGATTGATAATTCGATCCACAAGATCAACAACTGAGCAATGAGATTGACTGAGTGATTAATGAATTAACATGATCGAAAAGATCAAAAATGATGATTGAGGATTGTTGAATGATGAATGAGTTGATCCTTATCGCTTGTACAGGTCACACGTGCTCCAAAACAATTAGTCATGAATCAATCGTAACACTAATGTTACATATAGGTTTCAACAAAACATGTATAATGAATGACATAATGAATGTATGAACATAAAGAGAATCGAGTCCTTACACAGGTCATACGAAGCTTCGAGGTCTTGCGATACTAGTCTTCACTGACCACGACTCGATGAATGAATGACTCATGCAGCCGTACAAATATCACGACTCACAAAACCCGAATGTCCAGATTGTCATAACCTGACAGTCCCACTACTACCGCGTCGGTAGAGCCACATAACTCACATATCAGGGTATCTCACAACCCAACTCTCTGATACCATCTTCTGTAACACCCTCGAATCCTATTGGGTTATTATAGTGCCGTGGACCCCACACTAGGAGATCCACCAGGTGAACACGACTAAAATACATCAAATTAACCAACAAGGGAAATCACAGTCCCCACTATGATATCCGTCACAATATTCTGATGAGGAATTTCAACGACAACGATGGGCTTACGTGGCCAAAAATAAAATACAACAACATCCACGAGCATTTGATCGGATAATACATAATGACAAAGACTGACAAACTGAAGAACACTCCAACTGACTAACCAACATGAACAACTCGGACTAGTATCGATCGACTGCCTCGTCACCATCGTCATGCCCTGTGTCTCAACTCTATCCTCGCAAGCACCTAAAACATGAAAAACATGTTCCGCCCCCACGGGGTCAGTCATCCAGATAATGAACATCAAATACATGTATAACATGACATGCATCCAAGGCAGAATGAAACGGTACGATGATAATAATAATACGAGATGCTCACAAACCAAGCTAAGAACCGAGCATTCGTGAAACACTATGCCCATGGCATAGTACTAATACATGTTCAACATGTTAGAACATAAATGGCCAATGGCGAATCATAATTATAGAACTCCACAGTGAATTACACGAACATGAACCAAACTAGAACTGAATTAAATATGAATCACAATGCCCGAAGACTCCAACAAAGTACCAAGACATAACAAAGGCCTAAAATCCACTCAGCCGAAGTTGTCAAATATCACCATCACCTGAAGCCAAAGCAGACCGAAGCTGTATTAATGAGGGCCGAAGCCACGACACGAAGCCATAACACAATGAGGGCCGAAGCCATGACACGAAGCCGTATCACAATGAGGGCCGAAGCCATGGCACGAAGCCGTATCACAATGAGGGCCGAAGCTACGGCACGAAGCCGTATCACAATGAGACCATCCAATAGCCGTAACCTACTAAACTGTAGGTGTTGGGAAACCAACTGCGAAGGTTCAAGCCCCAAATTTACCCATAATGAGACCACCCAGTGACCGTGACCTACTGAACTGTAGGTGTTGGGAAAACAACCGCGAGGGTTCAAGCCCCAAACTTACCCATAATGAGATCATCAAAATGACCGTGACCTACTGAACTGTAGGTGTTGTGAAACCAACCGCGAAGGTTCAAGCCCTAAACATACCCATAATGAGATCATCGAAATGACCGTGACCTACTGAACTTTAGGTGTTGGGAAACCAACCGCGAAGGTTCAAGCCCCAAACTTACCCATCGAGCACTAGCCGAGACTAGATCCAAAAACACAATAAATCACAAACGAAAACGATCCCAAGATTACCAAATTCATGGGAATGATATTGTGCTGGCTTGAGTCAGCCAACACGAGAATAATGACTCATGGATGGGCACCGTCCTCGACGGTCCTAATTCAATACCTCGATTACCTTAGAATGGTCAATCGATAACAATGACATAATGGATGGGAACTTTCCTCGACAGTACCAATTCAATACCTCGATTGCCTTAGATTGGCCAATCGATAACAATGATGCCGCGGATGATTCAATACCTCGATTGCCTTAGAATGGCCAATCAATAACAATGATACAACGGATGATTCATTACATCGATTGCCTTAGAACGGCCACTCAATAACAATGATACAACGAATGATTCAATACCTCGATTACCTTAGAACGGCCAATCGATAACAATGATACGAAGAATGCCTCGGCACCTTTAATCGGTTACCGACGACAAAGATGAGAAACGAATACGCCAAGACCTTTAATCGGCCAATGCAACATCAATGACAAAACACCAACATCAATAACAATGATTACAAAAATGTCTTAGATCGACATCAATATCAATAACAAAAATCGATACATCGATACCGCAAACCGGCTATCGAAAATAACATTAACGACGAGTATCCTAATGCCTTGAACCGGCCATTAATGAATAATAATAAACCTTTGGCATAATTACCGCATTATATCGTATCGAACGATCCCTTAATATCAATGAACTCATGAAGAGACTAAGTCTCGGAATGATACAACACATTCATACACATATATGATAACATTAATCTCATTGACTAGTACAAGTATAAAACTTGCCTTAAACCGACGGTGAGTAAGTCCTTCCACGATCAACGTCCTTAATGGAATTATCGGTCGCTCGAACAACCTTGAATAACACAATTACCAACGATACGCTTAATATACGAAGCAATAATGATTACAACCAACTCAAAAGTCGATACAACACTACCCAAACTCATTGGGGCATTTAAACAAACCGTTGTAAACAATCTCCCATTGTATACAACCAATCCCAATTATATCGAAAACCAACTTCCAAATGAGTGATTCAATCCAACAAGATCTCTTATATACAATCAATATTCTCATAGGAATACACAATTCGAGATTACGACAACATCTAATCGGAATCCCCAATTCCAAAATCAACATTCGAAAATTCTTGAATAATTCTCTAACAATCTAATGATTATTCATAGAAACTCATAATCATATGTATATCCCTTCATATATCATGATTATAACATCCAAAACATTATACTCCATCTCAAAATCAAAAACTATTATTTTGAAGAAATTACTTTTGAAGATCCAAACCCTTCAATCCGTTGAAACTCGAGGTAATCGACCATCTAAGCTACCCCAATCGAAGATAGATGGTTAGAACATGAACACCCAAGTGATTGATGATGAAAAACCCTCTCCCAAGAACCTCTCTCTCGGAACCAAATGAAGAAATGATGAAATGAATACAAAAGTCCTGTTCAAGGTAAATACTGTGCAGAGTTACGACCGTAGCTCTGCCACCTTACGGCCGTAACTTTCCAAGTCAATGGCTTTACGGCCGTAACACTTCGTCCCCTATGGCCGTAACTTCACTTCGCCGAACAATCCTGCCAACCGAAATCCTCAACTTACGGCCGTAACAAGAACTCCCTTACGGTCGTAAGCATCATTCGTCGAGACACCCCCGAACCCAGTGCTCGATTGTACGGTCGTAGCCTGCCTCTTCTTATGGCCGTACCTTCCTCTTATTACGTCCGTATCAAGCGAGACTTATGGCCGTAAGACGTCCTCGTCTAAAACCCATAAAACCAATGAATGCATGTTACGGCCGTAATACATGATCGGTTACGGCCGTAACTCTGAGCTGGAAAAGAAATGCGAAAACTCCGCCTTATCGATACGAATGATGAATGATCCAACACACATAACTTGCATGAATATAATTAAGTCCAATAACACGCAACAATGATACTTCCAACACAAGGATACCAATCACAATGATTATGATAATACTCTCATCTCGATTCCCAAATAGGGTTGGACAACGAATGATAACTGATACATGTCTCAAAGATACGCCAAACGATAAACACCAATGAATGAACATGAATGATGAATGATTATTAAAGAGTGAAAAGAAAGAAAAAAATTACTGAATGCCAATTACTGAATGAGAATAAATGACTTCACAACTGGGTATTACAATTTCAGCCGAGGGGATCCGCGTTGATCCGCAAAAGGTTGAGGCAGTGTTGGACTGGGCACCACCTAAGAACGTGAAGGAGCTTCGTAGTTTCTTGGGCTTGGCTGGCTACTACCGTAGGTTTGTCGAGGGTTTCTCAAAACTAGCTCGGCCACTTACACAATTGCTCCAGAAGTCTGCGACGTTCGTCTGGAATGACGAGAGACATGCGAGTTTTGAGGAACTGAAGAGGCGTTTGACTTCAGCCCCGATTTTAGCATTGCCATGTGGCAACGAGGGTTTTGTTGTTTATAGTGATGCTTCGGGTCAGGGTCTTGGGTGCATTTTGATGCAGCACGGCAAGACCATTGCATATGCTTCGAGACAGTTGAGGCCTTATGAGCTTAACTACCCTACTCACGATTTAGAGTTAGCGGCAGTTGTTTTCGCACTCAAGATTTGGAGTCATTTTCTGTTTGGCTCCGTATGTCAGATTTTTACCGATCATAAAAGTCTGAAGTATATATTTACCCAGTGGGAGTTGAATATGAGGCAGAGGAGGTGGTTGGAGTTGATTAAGTATTATGACCTCGAAATCCTTTATCATCCGGGCAAGGCGAACGTCGTGTCCGATGCCTTGAGTCGGAAACAAGTTGCGTTATGGACGCCCGAGATGCTTACGTCTCGATCTGAGCTTCAGCGGGATTTGATTGAGTTGAGTATTGAGATTGTGTTGTCGGGAGCTGTCGGGCAACTTTGCGCTTTAGAGATTTCGTCATCACTGGTCGATGAAATTAAACTGAAGCAATTGGAGGATCCGATGATTACTCAAATCCGAGAGAATGTTCTTAAGGCAAAGTCTCCCGGGTTTGTGATTCACGAGGATGGTGTGTTGAGATTCCAGAGTCGGCTTTGTGTACTGAACAACTTGGAATTGAGGCAGAGTATTTTACGGGAGGCCCATGCTACGCCTTACTCCATTCCTCCTGGTTCGAGTAATATGTACAAGGACCTGAGGAGGAATTTTGGTGGAATGACATGAAGGAAGAGGTCGCATGGTTCGTAGCAAGATGTTTGAATTGTTAGTAGGTCAAAATCGAGCATCAGCGACCGGCTGGGTTATTGCAGTCGCTTCCCATTCCGGAATGGAAATGGGAAGATATTTTGATGGACTTCATCACGAGTTTGCCGAAATCGAGATCGAGCATGAACATGGTTTGGGTGATTGCGGATCGTCTTACCAAGTCGGCACATTTTCTGGGCATCAAGGATACTTGGGGTCCGGAAAAGTTGGCTAGGGTGTTTGTTGTGTAGATTGTGAGACTTTACGGTACTCCGAAGTCTATTGTTTCAGATTGGGATGGCCATTTTGTATCGCATTTTTAGGAGGCGGTGCATAAGGCGTTGGGTACTCGTTTGCATCTAAGTACTTCTTTTCATCCTCAGTCAGATAGGCAATCGGAGCGCACTATCGAGACATTTGAGGATATGTTGCGCGCTTGTACTGTCGATTAGAGCAGCGACTGGGAGGATCATTTACCGTTGATCGAATTCACATACAATAATAGTTAGCACGCGTCGATTCAGATGGCACCGTATGAGGCGCTTTATGGGCGGCGATGTCGATCGCCGATTTGCTGGAACGAGGCGTCCGATTTGGTTGGGACCGAACCAGATATCATTGCAGAGACGAGACGGAAGGTGGAATTAATTCGGGAGAGGATGTTGACTGCTCAGAGCTGACAAAAGTCATATGCTGACGTCCGTCATCGACCTTTGGAGTTCAAGGTGGGAGACCACATTTTACTAAAGGTGTCACCGACGAGGGGAGTTTTCCACATCGGGAAGAAGGGAAAGTTGATTTTTAGATTTATTGGGCCCTTTGAGATTCTCGAGAGAGTCTGTGAGTTGGCATACCGCTTGGCGTTACCTCCAGCCTTGAGACACGTTCATAGTGTTTTCCATGTTTCCCAGCTGTGGAAATATGTTCCGGATCCTAGTCACGTCATCGACTATGGTGAGACTGATCTCGCCGAGGATATTACCTTCGAGGAGCACCCCTTGAAGATTTTGGAACACCGTGAGAAGCGACTGAGGCATAAGACCATCCCTTTGCTCAAGCTGCAGTTGTCGAGGCATGGTGTCAAGGAGGCAACTTGGGAAACCGAGGATAGCATGTGTGCTAGGTACCCCAAGTTGTTTGTTTCTTAAGTTTCGAGACGAAACTTATTTTTAGAGGGGTAGAATGTAATATCCGGATTTTTCTTTTCCCGGTATTCTCATTGTTGGTGTATTTTTCGTTTTTAGTGACTCACTTATAACCGTTTCGACATTTTGAATATATTTTATTCTTGGAGTTTCTCCATTTGGACGAGTTTCGGAGATGTTTTGATATTATTCCGTCTTATGTTATGTGTTGTTGCATGGACGTTTGATTCTTGTAGAACCCGTTCGATTCCTTAATTTTTTTGGGTGCACGAGTTCGAATCGTTGATTTGTTCGTGTTGTGAGTTTAGGTTTATTGATCCGACGTCGTACCGTGATTTTCGGACGTCTGGGCCATTTTGTAATTTCCTATAAGTTTAGGGAATTTTACTTTCCTTGTCGTATTTCGGATTTCCCGGTAGTCGGAATTGTATTCTCATGCAACATTCAGCTTCGTCATCGTGAATATTTCGTATCTACGCATTGGGTTATGTCCTTGTGTTTCGTCTCATTTTCGGACCGCCCGGTGCAACCAACTTTGTTCAGCAGTGCTGAACTGCCGCATGCATAACGTGTGTTAAGCATGCTTTATTGCGTGCGTTATCGGCACCTTCATAACGTATGTTATACCTCAGTGCTAACGTACGTTATGGCCTTCAGCAGATTGGTCAGATTGTTCTGCCGAATCATTACGTACATTAACTCCTGTTGTTACGTACGTAAAGCCCGTTGTAGCATACACTAACTCTCCGGCGTAGCGTACGCTATCGAACCCAGCGTTTTGGACAGGTTGCCCTGCCAAGCCATTACGTACGCTAATACTCAAGTGTTACGTATGTAATGTGTGTGACGTACGTTAACATCGACATGTTAACGTACGTAACGAAGGACCAGGTTTTATAAACCTGGGTTGACCTTCACTTCGGCATTTTCTTCATTTCTATTCCTCCGACCGAGAGCTGCGTTCCAAGTGTGGTTTCGAGCGATTCTTCAAGTTTTGCCTATGGAAATTCTTGGGAGATGGAGTGTTGTGTTCCTAGTGAAGTTTATCGTCATCACAATCATCTTCTACCTATTGAATCAAGGTTAATCTTCTAGAACCCTACTTTTGGGCAAATTGGGGGTTTTCGATTTTATTGTTCGATTCGTTCCATGATGTTGATTAATTCATGATGAATATGATTAATATTGTTGGTATTCTTGGTTTCCCTACGGATTCATGGTATATTTCATAGTATTTGCATAATCGAGAGGGTTTGGTTGTGGTCCGCCCTCATTGTTGTTCTTGTACCAATATACATGAATCGTAGGCGGGTTTTCGGGTGTATTCCATTTTCATTTTCATTTAAAAATGGTTGTGATTATATTCTTTGACTCATTAGATTCGATTTCGCCGGTTCCTAGCGGTCATGTCACCGTCTTTTGATCGAGGCAAGTACCCTTATGAACTTACAATCTTGAGATGGTAGTTTTGCATAAGAAATTGTGTGTGTGTGTGTGTGTATGCCACTACGGGTTAGATCCGACGGGGTCTCGGTAGGGGTCCACGGAGGGGTGGATCAACGAGATTTGCTTTTAACCACTACGTGTTAGATCCGACGGGGTCTCGGTTGGGGTCCATGGAGGGGTGGATCGACGGTCAATTGTGGTGCATTTTTACAAATGTGTTTTGATATTGGCGTTTCCGTAAATGTGTGTTTCAACCGATGTTTTCGTTTTTGCATGCCTTGACTATATATGTAAGATGTAAGTTGTTCATTTAGTTACTTGTACTAGCGCAATTGCTAACCCCTTTGGGGACCGTTTTGGGGAAATTTGTTTTATGAATTTCAGGTCAGGTTCTTTGGGACGAGCGGGTGCTGGACCAGTACGCGGATGACGGTCGTGCGTTATGATTGTGCATATGTGATGTTTTATTGTTTTCTGTCTTCTGAGCGATTTTCAATTTGTAAACTAATAGAAGTACTCTAGTACTTAGGGGCTTTTGATCGTTCGGTTGAACTGTGTCGTCTGTTATATTTTCATCGGGTGGTTGTGATGTTATTTGACTGGGTGGACCGGGTGGATTATTCTTGTTTTGCGTCTTTATGATGAGGTGATATTATGTTGAATTCGCGAGTCGATGAGTGTGTTTGGTCACCTAGCCTAGTGGGCCCCATGTTGGGATCCACGGCGCTGTAATATACCTTGGATATCTTGGGAGTGTTACAATACCGGTGATGGTAATGAGTTGAGACAAGATGATACCGATGGAGTTCATCCCGAGATACCCATGACCAACATGCCATCTTTTGTTCCACTTAGATGGTCGACGAGGGACCGTCATCCCTCCATTCGTTATTCAGCCGATGATTATGTTTTACTCACCGACGAGGGAGAGCCTGAATATTTCGAGGAGGCTATGGAGGATGATAACAAGAAGGAGTGTATGGATGCCATGCAAGACAAGATGAGTTCGTTTCATTAGAACAATACGTACGAGTTGGTGAAGTTGTCGAAGGGCAAGAGAGCTTTCAGAAATAAATGGGTGTATAAGGTAAAGTCGGAGGAGCATACTTCATTGCCACGATATAAAGCTAGACTCATAGTCAAGGGCTTTAGTCAAAAGAGAGGCATTTATTTTGACGAGATCCAGTTGTGAAGATAGGATCAATTTGATTGGTCCTTGGTATAGCGGCTAGTCTTGACCTTGAGATTGAGCAAATGGATGTCAAGACGGCATTTCTTCATAGAGACCTCGATAAAGAGATATATATGAAGCAACCTGAAGGGTTTCAGGTTAAGAGAAAAGAGGATTATGTTTGTAGACTCCGAAAGAGTCTATACGGGTTGAAGCAAGCACCACGACAATGGTATAAAAAGTTCGAGTCTTATGTAAAATCCCAGTATTTTACATTATATAAATTATAAAGTAAATACTATTATATGCCAATAATTAGTGAAATTATTTATAAAAGTGACATCTTGATTTAAATGAATTATTATGGTATTATTACATAATAAATTTTAAAACATATATTTGGACATTTTCTGGGAAGTATTGTGGATAAGTATCAACTTTGAAAAATCATCACGGATTTCTGAGAAGTTCAAAAATTCTGAATAATAACAGTGTTGTAGTGAATTTAGTTAGATTTCCATTGGTTTAAACGGCAAGTCAATCGGAGTCCGAACAAAAAAGTTATGATCGATTTAGTGGAGACTGCCAACTGCCGAGCACCGTGCGTCACTGCGTGCGTCAGCGGTCGGCAGGCGTCAGGAAGCTTCCGTGCGGGACCTATGCACGTGGCTCGTCCAGGGCTGCCGATAGTGCTCGGCAGGGCCCCACGCACGTGACTCGGCCTGGGCTGCCGATAGTGACTCGGCATGGGCCCACGCACGTGGATCGGCCAGGGCTGCCGACAGTGACTCGGCAGGGGCCCACGGACGTGGCTCGGTAGGGCGGCCGGGTAAAGACTGATGTCATCCGCGTAGTTGACTGTGCACCTATTTTATGGCATATAAATTCAGATCTCCACAATTCCATTTCTTCACCACAATTACGTAGCAGTATATGCAAAACTATCCTCTATAAATATATGTCTCTAAATTTTTAATCGGAATCCGTTTTGCCGAAGATACGAGGTCGTTTTCTGGCGAGTCAGACCAGCTTTCCTAACAGACTGACTGGAACCTATCCGATTAAAATCCCCAGTGAATTTCTGATATCCAGATCGAGGTGCTATCTTTGAGTTCGATTATCTACCCATCCGTAAGTATTTTTTGATATCTTATTCGTGCGTTTTGTATATAAAATACATCACTAAAATCTTAAATTTTAAAATACCAGAGTAGACATCATTTAGACATGTAAAACGAGTCATTTTGGACAGGTCAAGGCTGATTTTAAGTGTAGAAATGTAACTTAAATCGCGAATAACTTTTGATCCGTAAATCATTCTTCGATTCTATTTCGTGCGTTTTTCTCTTGACACATTTATCTATATTTATTAATTTTTTTTTTAATTTTTGGAAATGACAAAATTTCCGACTCTGTTTCTGTATTAATTAAACTTAAATAATTTAATGATAATAGACACTATGAACAATCGAACTACGTATCCGCCCATATGATGTACTTAGATTTTTAACGGCAATTTTAAGTATCATTTTCTATATATGTACTTATAAAATAATTAAACCGGAATAAATGAATTTATGTTCTTATATAAAATATCCAGTATTATTCTAAGGAATATCTGAAATGGAGGAAATGGATTTTTATTTCGGCTCAAGTTATTAAGTATCACCTTTGGGAATATTTGAGGTTAATAAATTGAAATTATTCTCAATGTTACTTTGTTAAATAAATTATAAGGACTATTGTTTGATTTATTACAACATAAGTAATAGTTAAATTATAAAATTGTTGAAAATATTTTTAAAAAATATTCAAGGATGATGTCTAAGAGCTATTTACCAATGCATTTAATTTTTAGATGATGATTTTATTGAAATTTGGTAAAATATAAAATAAAGGGCGAGCCGTTAAATTAAATTGAGACGTCTTAACAAAATGCTAATAGCATATTATTATTAGGAGGTCGAAACCTTACCTAGGATCGGACGATCGAACTCTCGATATTTAATTGGAATCATCTTATTGACGACTCTCAAGGCAACTTCGTTCAACTTGCTCGGCCCTAGCATTATTGCAATTTTATGTGTTCATTGTGTATTGATTATGTTGTGCCAATTGTGATGCTTTGAATCTGTGTATTATGTGATGAATGTGAAGAGATGCAAAGTTATGTCGTTCCAGTGGGAACAAAGAGAAATTTATAACAAACGTTTGTTCCGCACCTGGATATTGGGGGTGTGTGTAACACCCCAAATTCACTTAAGGGATGTTACACGCCGTAAAACCTTCACAAGGTCTACCAGGCTAACACATGACTCAAAATTCACAGACAATACTCATCAGACATAATAATCCTAGTAAAGTGGGGCCGTGGCCTCGGCCAAAACAATTTATTCGGACATCAAGAAGTACGAGTTAATACGAGTTCATTGCCCATGCAGGGGACTTTAACCAAGATTAAAGAAACCAAATAATATCCAACACTGAAGTAGACATAATAACAAAACATCTATTAAAAACTCGAGCCTCATCATCATGCCGGTCCATTCTTTGTGGTGCGTATCCCGTGCCAGCTCCTCAGCTCGACTAATACCTGAAATGCATAAGACGCATTTCCCCCATTTAAGGGGTTAGCATTCGAATACCTGGTGCAAGTACACAATTACACTACATTATATAAAGATACGATTTACACAGTCATCTCATTCAGAAAACAATTGAAAATCCATATTCCGGAATATCACATTGGTAATCAAAACAGTTTAAGAAATCATCGCAATATCACAAACATTCATAACTGGTAACCCGTGGCCGTACCCCTTAGTATCGACCCCCATACGCCCCGTCGAACGCTCTGGGTGGGAAACCACTTCCGCGGTCGTAACCCTTAGTATCAAACCCCAGACGCCCCGTCGAACGCTCCGGGTGGAAGTTCAATCACACACGCACCCAAGTCTACTTCCTCGGACGTACCCCTTAGTATCGACCCCCAGACATCCCGTTGAATGCTCCAGGTGGAAGGAACAAGTAACTCACACACCCAAAAGATCAAGATTCCTCATTCATATAGAAACCGTAACACACATAACGGAATGTAATACATGTACTTTCCTTGAATAAAATGAAGCAAAGGGAATGGCGAAAGAAAATGTTTCGGTCCGAACGATCTTCACAAATCTGTTCCGAACACAATAATGGTATACAAACAATCTCAATATTGTGGAAACATAAGAATTAATCCTAATTCTACCCGTTGGGACAATTCGTCTGTCACTACGAAGTCATAAACGATCCTAATCTAGTAACGGTGAAAACCTTGAAGTTTAATCCGTTAAACTATATAGGTAGCAAGGAATTACGACTACGTAATAGAAATCTAACAACTCGTCAAAGCTAAATCGGTTTCAAAGGTTAAAATCATATCAAAATCCCGAAATCACCAAAAGCTAGGGTTCTAAACAAATATACCTCGATTCGGACAGAGAAGGATGATTATGATGATGATTAATCCCACTTGGAACACAATAATCGATCTACGGAGGAACTCTATGGACTGCTCTGCACGAATTGCCCAAATCGCTCGAAGAAATCTCGTCGCGAGCAAAGTAAAGAAAAATAAGAGAAATAATGCGTCTGAGGTCAACTCAGGGTTTAAGCACCCGACATTGCGTTACGTACGTTAACACATATTGTTAACGTACGTTAAGAGGTTTACATACGTAACCTCCTATAAGTTAACGTACGTAAGAGCCCGGCAGAACATTTTATACTATCTGATGAAGGCCATAATGTATGTTACCTGTAATGCATAACGTACGTTATGCAGGTATCGATAGCTCACGCTAAGAAGCATGCATAACGTGCGTTATGCATGCAGCAGTTCCACACTGCTGAACACCGTTTCCTGCACAAAACGATACAAAGACGGAACGCAACACCAGGACAGAACCAGAAGTGTAAACACGAGGTATCCATAATGATGAAGCTAAGTGCTGAAAGGAAATACACTTCCGGCTATCGGGCAATCCGAAATACAACAAGGAAGATAAAATTCCCTAAACTTCGAGGAACATAATCCTAAATGTCCGAAAAATCACGATACGACATCGGATTAACAATCCAAAACTCACAACATGAGTAACTCAACCATACGAACTCATGGAAAAAGGAACATAATGAAATGGAACGAGTTTTACGAGAATCGAACGTACACGCGATAAAACATAGCTCAATACGAAAAATACGTAAAAACATCTCTGAAACTCATCCAAATGGAAAAATTACAAGAACAAAATATATTCAGAATTCCAAAACAGTAACAAGCGAGTCGCCCGAAATGAACATACACCAAAAACAGAAATTACCAAAAATAGAAAGTACGTATATTACATTCTCTCTCCCTAAAAATAAGTTTCATCTCGAAACTTACAATGAGAATAACTCGGGGTATCTCGTCCTCATATCCTCTTCCATCTCCCACGTGGCTTCCTCGGATCCATGTCTCGACCACTGCACCTTAACCAAAGGAATAGTTTTGTGCCTAAGTTGCTTCACCTGACGCTCTAAAATCTGAATCGGCCTCTCCTGGATGGTAATGTCGAACCCCAGCTCAATCTCTCCAAAATCAATAATATGGCTAGGGTCCGGTACGTACCTCCTAATCTGGGAAACATGAAACACGTTATGTACATGACTCAAGGACGGCGTCAAGCCTAACAGATATGCAAGCTCTCCAACTCTCTCCAAAATCTCAAACGGTCCAATATATCTTGGACTAAGTTTACCCTTCAGGCCAAAGCGGTAAACTCCCCATGTCGGCGACACCTTAAGTAATACATGGTCTCCCACCTCAAACTCCAACAGCCAGCGGCGCGTGTCGGCATAAGACTTCTGTCGACTCTGGGCCGTCAACAATCTATCACGGATCAACGCAATCTTCTCTCTCGTCTCAACTGCCATATCTGGTTCAGTACCAACAAACTCGGACGAGTCATCCCAACACAACGGTGATATGCACCTTCTCCCATAAAATGCCTCAAAAGGTGCCATTTTGATCGAGGCGTGCCAAACTATTGTTGTACATGAACTCGATTAATGGCAAGTGTGACTCCCAATCATCCTTCCAGTCTAATGCAGAGGCTCTTAACATATCCTCCAGCATCTGGATCGTCTTCTTTGACTTCCCGTCTGTCTGAGGGTGGTAGGATGTACTGAGTCTCAACTCAGTCCCCAAACCGGCCATCTCGATCCGAAACAATAATCCTAGGAGTCCCATGTAACCTCACGATCTCTGCTATAAACACTCGTGCTAGCCTCTCCGGCGCCCAAGTGTCCTTAATACCCAGAAGGTGAGATGATTTGGTTAGACAATTGACAATAACCCAAATCATGTTCATTCCAGTCCGAGTCCTAGGCATACCGGTGATGAAATCCATAGAAATGTCTTCCCACTTCCACTCCGGAATGGGAAGTGGTCGTAATAACCCCACGGGCCGCTGATGCTCAATCTTAACCTGCTGACAGGTCAAATACTTCGCCACAAACTCGCTAACGTCCGTATTCAAATTGCTCCACCAGTAGTTGCTCCTTACATCCTTGTATATTTGGCTCGTACCAGGATGTATGGAGTAAGGTGTAGTATGAGCTTCACTCAAGATCTTCTGTCTCAACTCAATATCACTCGGTACACATAATATGCAGTGAAATCTCAAAACTCCATCATCCTGAACCACAAATCCAGGGGCTTTCCCCTTCTTCACGTCCTCTCTCAACTGGACTAAAAGTGGAGCATCATATTGCCTCGCCTTGATATCATAAACCAAGGATGAAGTGATTTCTAAGGCACATAACTGGCCCTTAACTCTCTAGACCCAAACCTCGATATCCTGACAAATCAAATCCTACTGGATCTTGCCTTGAGGCATAAGTACCTCTAACATCTGTAGTGCCATTGGCTTACGACTCAATACATCTGCCACCACATTAGCCTTACCCGTATGGTAAAGAATTTTGAGGTCATAATCTTTAATTAACTCCAACCATCTACGCTATCTCATATTCAACTCCTTTTGACTGAAGATATATTTCAAACTCTTGTGGTCCGTGTAAATCTTACACGACGACCCATAGAGATAATGCCTCCAGATTTTTAAAGCGAAGACGACCGTTACTAATTCTAAATCATGCGTAGGCTAGTTTGCTTCGTAAGGTTTCAACTGACGGGATGCATAAGCAATGACTCTATCTCTCTGCATCAAGACACATCCAAGTCCGAGGCCCGAATCATCACTATAAACCACAAAATCCTCGTTCCCCTAAGGCAAGGCTAGAACGGGTGCGGTAGTGAACCATCTCTTCAACTCATCAAAACTGTCCTGCCTGTCTGCGGTCCACTCAAACTTCTGAGTCTTTTGGAGTAACTGGGTGAGTTGTCTAGCGATCTTAGAAAATCCTTCGACGAATCTACGGTAATAGCCTGCAAGTCCCAGAAAACTTCTCACTTCCTTCATATTTCTCGGCGGTTCCCAATCCATCACTGCCTCTATCTTCTACGGATATACCCGAACTCCCTCCGCTGAAATCACATGCCCGAGGAATATCACTTCCTTGAGCCAAAACTCACACTTAGAGAACTTCGTGTATAGCTGCTCAGCTCTCAAAATATCTAACACAGTCCGGATATGTAAGGCGTGCTCCTCCTGACTCCGGGAATAGATAAGAATGTCGTCGATAAAGAAGACTACGAATTTGTCCAGATACTCAATAAATACTTTGTTCATCAACTGCATGAACTGTAAAACTCTAAAATCTGTTTTCCTAAATTCATATATAATTTGAATTTTTCCTAAGTTATGAATATAATTAATAATAGACCTAAACTATATGATATGTAATATAAATACATTTAATTTAAATGAACCTATGACATACATAATAATAAAATTTGTTACAAATTAATACTTTCCTAAATATCTACTAACAATCACACGTCTCTTTTTTTTTTCTTTTGCCTTTGTAACCAACGATTCACACAATAATTATGAGATAATGATTCCTTGATTTCAGGCCTTGTTTCACGCCCCAATTAAAAACACAATCAAAGCTTAATTGTATGCAATTACTATCTTACCATATAGAGACACACGCTCCTCCTTTTGATATAATGTGTTTCTTTTTTCCTCTTCCTCCCATTCATACGAAACACAAAAAAAAAGTAATAATAAAAACACAAAATTGCTGTTGCGTTTCTCTTTTCAAGATCAAAACCAAGATTCTTGTTGTGGGTGTTCATTCATTCGAGGGCGTGGCTGTGGTATTGGATTCGTGGGCTCTGTTTGAGGGTATTGTTCTTTTTCTTTGTCTTTGAATTGTTAACATAAGGTATCATCACACTCTTGTGTTTCTGTTGCAATTCGACACATTTAAACATGATAATCTGAATATATGAAACATCTAAACCCTAATCGTTTACATGATAAACCTTAACTGATATGTTTGTTAATTTTTGCTATTCGATTTATATGTATAAGAACCACATGACATCATAAACTTCAACATGTTTAAAGCATATGTAATCGATCTGATGTTTTGTTTTCTACTCGACCTAATCTGATTCGACCTCTAAACATATTTAACCTAAATCTGACCTATTAGACCCTAATCTGATTTTATAAACATACTTATAAATCTGTTTGAAACCCTAGAAATATAATATGAGGGCGTATAAAAATTAATGAGTTGGACTAGGTCTCGTTTGGTGTTATTCCATGTAAGTGCTTGGCTTGTTGGTTTGTGTTTGTGTGTGTGTCGTGTGTATGATCATTTAGGACTGGAACCATGAGTATGTTAAGATGATGTTTATAACATGTTTCATGAATTATAAGGTCTCATGTGATGTTTATGTAATTAAAACATGTGTTATGATGGTCTAAAATAGATTATGAAAACGAGAGAGCTTGTCGGCTGAATATGTGTGCGTTATAGCTCGAGTCCCATAAGTGTTTAGTTCTGTATTTCTGCATGAAAACTTAGTTTAATGTCTTAAATAAGTTTTTCAATTGGTTGGGGTGATTTGAAGTTTATTTAGTTATGTTTTTTATTTTTATGTGATTAAGTGTCAAAGCTGAGTAATCGAGTCTGAAATTCAGTTGGTGTTTTTGATTTTTCATGTTCAAAACATAAGGAGTTAGGAGCTATTTTTTTACATAGGTAATATTTGGGTTATTTGTGACTTCCTGGAAATTTTGTAGATTTTTATAAACTGTTGAAATGGGTTAGTTAAATACAAACTTTCTGCATGTATGTGCAGTTAATTTTTTGGGTAGGTCTGGGAAAACAACTTTTGATAGGGATTTCCACTTAATAATAAAATCTAGGAGAATTCAAGTAGACTCCTAAGACATATAAACTTCTGTGATAATTTTGGTGATTTTTTTTTGACATATGGTGTGGTGTTAAAATTCATATAATGAAGGCTAAAACAGAGTAAAACCAGAATTTTGTTAGAGGTTAAGATTTTTCTGATTTTAATACTATTTAATATGTTTGAACCCTAAAATGCACTTGAACATTAATTATGATATTACTGGTCATATGTTAACCTAATTCCAATAATGAAACGCTAAGCACATTAATAAATGGTGTTAAGTAATTAAAAACCCGTTATGACATTAAATGAGTTAATAAGTAATACATGATTCCCCAATTCATGTAGGTTCCGCGAAGAAGGAGTGACTTCCATTTCCTTGTGATCCATATTTTACTGTCTGTTTAATTTGAATAAGGTACATATATTCTGACTTTTCTCTTAAGGTTTCTCATGAACCTTACACACTTTTGATCTTTAGTTATTTCGATTTTGAACCTTTGCTATGAACCTTTGATTATAAACCTTTGATTCCGAACCTTTAGTTGTGGACATGTGATTGTGATATCCTGATGACTTGGACATTTGCCAAATTTTTTATTTTGCTGTGACCCTTTAGTTTGATACCCGAGCCATTATCCTAGACATGGGGGTTCTATATTCGTGTCATTGATGAACCAATGGCATGATTCCAGGGTGGTCGAGTGATGTGCCATCCCGTCCCTTTTTGTTTGTTGAAGATATGGCCACTAATACTTTTGCAGTGGCGTATGAATGCATCCTAGATTTGTTTTGTATTTGATATGCTACATTTGGTTTGGTGATTGATGTTGTGTGCAATACACATCCTTCAGATTTTGGGAGCTAGCTACTCTATGGTTATTATGATATGATATGGTTTGTTTGGTTTGGGCTCGTGGTGGATTACTGGCTTTCTTCACCTTAGTCTATATCTTTGTTATACCTCATGATTTTCCCCAATGCACCATATTTATGTTTCTTACTTCATTATCATTACTTTGCTTATATATCTATTTACTGGGCTTTTTAAGCTCAGCCGCATTTCTTTTCTCCGCGACAGGTTGTTAAGCTAGAAGCTAGGGCTATCTTTGGGATTGATAGTAGGAGCTGAGTGTGGATTACCCTGGACATCTTAGACTTTGATACCATTGTTATTTCATTTATGAGACTTAGACTATTTATGTTTCCATCCATTTGATTATCTTTAGAACTTATGTAACGATCAAGTCGTGTTGACTTGCTTTTCATTTGGTATTTATTTAAGACTTCCGCTTGTGTTTATTTAATGTATGTTCTGATATGCCACCATATTGTGATACTTCTACACTGGTCGGGTTGGGGTGTTACAATTATGGTATCGAAGCAAGGTTCGACCTGTAGAGCTTAGGCTATGACCTGTGAGGATTTGGGTAGACATTAGGTTTTATGCTTCGTCTTTTCTTTCTGTATTCCATCATTCTTGTGACCTTGCTAATCATTTTGATAATCGTTCAGATGATGAACACTCGTCGATCTGGTGACGATGGTGATGTTCCAAACATTGAGGCAATGATTGCCATTGCCCTCAATAACATTCTTCTTAATTGGACTAATGAGATGATGACACGGATTATTAGTGATATCCGTAATAGGGCTGGTTCTTCTGGAGGTAGTGGTGGAGATGGTCAACCCACCGGTATTCATACTTGGCTCGAGTGGTTCGGTAAGCTTAAGCCCCTTTCATTCAGTTCTGCTACCACCCCTACGGAAGTAGAGGACTGGATCACTCACATGGAGAAGCTGTTTGAGGTATTGGGATGTGGGGATGAATTTAAGACTAGGTTGGGTACTTTTAAACTGGAGGGAGATGCGCTAAACTGGTAGAAGGCGCATAAACAGGCCAAAGGAGGAGAGAACTATGCTACTACTTGTACCTAGGCTGAATTCTGCAATGCTTTCTACTAGCGATATTTTCATTTAGCGGAGCAGCAGAGGTTCGAGAGGGAGTATAACTCTATCTACTAGTTTGAGAGTGAGAACTCAGGGGAGTCTATGCAGCGATTTTTGAGGTTGGCTAGTTTTGTGGGACCGATTGCTGGGGATGCTCACCGTCAGGCAAAGCATTTCAAATGGGGGTTGAAGAAGTGGGTCTTGGATCGTCTTCTCAACACTGACTATGGGGATGTGTCAGCAGTTAACGACGCAGCCCGTAACATTGAGATCTTTCATGAGGGGAGTGGTTACAATAAGCGGAACCGTAATAGTGATCGTATGCATCCGAGGGGTCATAGTGGCGATCACAGGGGTCATACAGGCAAGAGCTATGATTCTAGGGGTTAGACAGACCGGGATAATGATCAGAGGGGTCAGTCAGGTAGGAGCTATGATCAGAGGCGACAGGAGCCGAGGGTACAGGATCAAAGGTCCACTGCTAGACATGGGAATGATCGATCGGTTCACAACAACAACAATCAGGGACAGTGGAGAGGTCAGTCATTGAGGGGTAATCAGCACGGCCATGCTTCAGGGTCTACTAGTCAGGGGAAACCTACCGAGGTGTTGCCTCCTCCACCCATCTGGGAAGGCACATCCGTGTATTTGTCGTAAGATTACTGGTGGTTGTTATCATTGTGGGTCTACGAATCACAAGGTGAGGGATTGTCCCAATCAGAATTAGATTGTGCCGATGAACTAGGATAAACCACCTCCTACCACTAGTCGTGTGTATTCAGTCACTCGTGATCAGGCGGCTAACACGTTAGGTACTATTACAGGCATTCTCTATATTGGCGACCATACTGTTTTCGCATTATTTGACACTGGTGCTACACATTTTATCATATCCGTTAATTTTGATAAGAAACTTAATATGATCCCAACACCATTAACTAATCATTTATCCGTCTCAACACCAATGAAATGCCATGAACTCATCGATCATGAATTCGTGAATTGTCCCTTACGGTTTGATGACCGCATTCGTTCGGCGAATTTGTTTCCTCTTGATATGGTTGACTTTAATATGATTTTGGGCATCGATTGGCCGGCTTCTCATAGAGCTACCATTGATAGCCATGCCAGAAATGTGATCTTCAGTGATTTGCATCAGCCTGATTTTGTTTATCATGGTTCTCAACCTCTTAAATCTGCTAAAATTATTTCTGCTATGAAGGCACGAACTTTGATTTCCCATGGTTGCCAAGGTTTTCTGGCTTCTATTAAAGATACATCTTTGCAGAGTCCTCGTATTGAAAGTCTTCCTGTTGTACGAGATTTTCCCGATGTTTTCTCCGACGAACTTCCGGTACTCCTCCTGCTAGAGAAGTTGAGTTTGGCATTGAATTGATCCCAGGTGCTGAACCTATTTCCAAAGATCAGTACCGTATGGAGCCTATAGAGTTGAAGGAGTTGAAGGAACAATTACAGGAACTCTTGGAGAATGGCTTTATACGACCTAGTGTTTCTCCTTGGGATGCGCTTGTTTTGTTTGTTAAGAAGAAGGATGGAAGTATGCGACTGTGTATCGACTATCGTGAGATTAACCGTATCACTATCCATAATCGTTATCCTCTTCCGCGTATCGATGATTTGTTTGATCAATTGCAAGGGGCTAAGTTCATTTCGAAAATTGATTTCAGGTCGGGTTATCACCAATTACATATAAAGGAGTAAGTTGTTCCTAAGACCACGTTCCCTACCCGATATGGTCACTACAACTTTTTGGTTATGCCCTTTGGTTTGACTAATGCCCCTGCTGTTTTCATGGACCTGATGAATCGCATATTCCACGAGTATCTCGACAAGTTCGTTATCGTATTCATTGACGACATCCTTGTTTATTCTAAGACTAAAGGAGAACATGAGCAGCATCTTCATATTGTCTTAGAAACTCTTCGGCACAGAAGTTATATGCCAAGTTTTCTAAGTGCGAGTTCTGGTTGAGCCAAGTTGAATTTTTAGGTCACATTGTATCCGCTAATGGTATCACCATGGATACAGCTAGGGTTTAGGCTATCACAAAATGGCCGAGACCTACTACTGTGACTGAGGTTAGGAGTTTTCTGGGGCTTGCAGGTTACTACAAATGATTTGTTGAAGGTTTCTCACGTCTAGCTTTGCCACTGACGAAAATCATGAGGAAGGGCGAGAAATTTTTTTGGACGGAAGAGCAAGAGGAGAGTTTTGAGGATCTGAAACATAGGTTGGTGTTTGCTCCTATTTTGACTCTTCCATCTGGTTCAGGCGGATATCATATATATAGTCACGTGTCGAATAAAGGTTTTGGCTGTGTTCTTGTAACACCCCCGAGATATTCAAGGTATATTACAGTGTTGTGGACCCCTACGTGGGACCCACCAGGCTAGATACGAATTACCAAAGTAAAAACACACATCATCCAGATGAAAATCAAATAACACGCCCGGTACAACCGGCGGAATAATCCACATCAACAACCATAAATAACTCCAATGAATACGAATCACAATTTGAAGAGAAAAGCCTAAGTACTCGCGAGTAGAATCTATAAGTTTAGAAGAAGGCAACAACCATATCGAATGGAACAACGGAAATAAAAGGACTCAAATGCACATGTCAACGACCCTGGCCAGCATCCTCATACTGTCCCAGTGCCCGCTCGTCCGGATGATCATAACCTGAAATCCATAACAAGAATTTCCCCACAACGGGTCCCCAGAGGGGTTAGCAATTACGCTAGTACAAGTAATCAAGGCAAACCAATCGCTTACACATTTCATAGTACAATGCACCAAATTCGTTACAAAAACCAAAAACCAGACATGTCTTTTCCGGAAACAAACAGTCAATCAATTTGCCTAGGACCGGGACGAAGCCACAAATCCCACTCGAGGCCTCTAAGGACCTTCCTGAGCTGGCCATAATCATAAAGCAAATCACGCACAGGCATCGCCTAGGACCGGGATGAAGCCACAAATCCCACTCGAGGCCTCTAAGGACCCTCCCGAGCTGGCTAGCGAAACAAACTCGCAAATCTAGAGTGAAGTCATAGATTCCCTCGAGGCCCGTCGGACCCTCCCGAGGTGAGCAAAGCACACACAATATACATTACCATTTCATGTTAAGCATAAAGGTTTCCAAAAATACTTTCCTTGAATAATTGACGACGCAACTAACGGAAAGGAAAATTACCAACGAATGCTAGGAACCAACGAAGTCGAGCCTAATGATTCGAAGAATACGATCACAACCAATTCCAAACGAATAGGGAATTGAAATACTCCCGAAAACACGCCTACGATTCATGTATATTCGTATAAAAATAACAACGAGGGCGGACCACAACCAAACCCTCTCGATTACGCAAAACCACGAAATATACTATGAATCCGTAGGAAAACTAAGGATATCAAATTAATCATATTCATCGTGAATTAACCAACAAAACGGAACGAATCGGACGAAACATGAAAACCCCAAAATCTCCCCCAAAATAGGGTTCTAGAAGATTTACCTCGATTCAAGAGGTAGAAGATGATTAAATGATGATAATCTGGTGTTAGAGACTCAAGATCTTGAATAAATGATGAAAATCGCCCCACTCCAATCGCCCATGTCGCCCGAATCGCCCAGCTCGCGGAGGAAGAAGGAAAGAAGAAAAAGAACTGTTCTGGGTCAACTCCCTGGTTTTTATAGCCAGGGAGCGTTAGCGTGCGCTAACCTTTAAAAGTTAGCGTGCGCTAACAGGCGAAACCCCAGTCCAAAAATTTAACACCCCAGTCCAGGACCTAAAGTTCTGGACTGTTCGCGTGCGCTAATCAGGTATTAGCGTGCACTAACTCCCTCTCGGTAGCACGCGCTATCGGGCCATAGCGTGCGCTACCTGGACATCAGCTGAGTCCAGAAGTAACCTGCCCAGTACTCACCTGACTGCATTAGCGTGCGCTACCGGCCACTCTGCGTGCGCTAACAGTCTCTCGGTAGCGCGCGCTATCGGGCTATAGCGTGCGCTACCTGGGCACCTGACTGAGTCCATGAGTAAACTGTCCAGTACTGGACTGACTCACTAGCGCGCGCTACCAACAAGCGTATCGTGCGCTACTGAAGGATGCTTAGAGTGCGCTATACAATAATATTAGCGCGCGCTAGGCACAGGATAATAAAGGTCCTAAACACTGAAATACGACCGAAGCATCAAATGGAGCCACACAATACACACGATAACATACACTGGATTCACGGCAACCCCGAAATGGCATTTCCTAACAATAATTACGAGGATCGGATCAATAAGATACGGAAGAACCAATAAATGCAGAACCGGACGACATAAGTCTCGAAATGAATATTCTGGAAAATCAATACGGTTACACGATGGTTGCTAAAAAAATGGGAAATACACCGAAAATGAAAATATCGAGAAAGACAAAGTGCCGATATTACATTCTACCCCGCTAAAAATAAGTTTCGTCCCGAAACTTAAGAAATAAATAACTCGGGGTACCTAGCACGCATGCTATCTTCGGTTTCCCAAGTTGCGTCCTCGACACCATGCCTCGACCACTGCACCTTGACCAAAGGAATGGTCTTATGCCTCAGTCGCTTCTCACGATGCTCCAAAATTTTCAGGGGGCGCTCCTCTAAGGTAATATCCTCGGCGACATCGATCTCACCATAGTCGATGACGTGACTAGGATCTGGAACATATTTCCTCAGCTGAGAAACATGGAAAACGCTATGAACGTGACCCAAGGCCGGAGCTAGTGCTAAACGATATGCCAACTCACCGACTCGCTCGATAATCTCAAAGGGTCCGATAAATCTCAGACTCAACTTCCCCTTCTTCCCGAAGTGGAAAACTCCCTTCGTCGGAGACACCTTTAGTAAAACGTGGTCCCCCACCTCGATCTCCAAAGGTCGACGACGGACATCGGCATACGACTTCTGTTGACTATGAGCAGTGAACATCCGTTCTCGAATCAATTCCACCTTTTGCCTCGTCTCTAAAGCGATATCCTGTTTGGTCCCGACAAAATCGGACGTCTCATTCCAACAAATCGGCGATCGACAACACCGCCTATAAAGCTCCTCATACGGTGCCATCCGAATCGACGCGTGCCAACTATTATTGTACGTGAATTCGATTAATGGCAAGTGTTCCTCCCAGTCACTGCTCCAGTCGAGAGCACAAGCTTGCAACATATTCTCGAATGTCTGGATAGTGCGTTCCGCCCATCATTGCGAATGAAAAGAGGTACTCAAACGCAAACGAGTACCCAACGCCTTATGCACCGCTTGCCAAAAATGTGATATAAAACGGCCATCCCGATCCGAAACAATAGACTTCGGAGTACTGTGAAGCCTCACAATCTGCACAATAAACACACGAGCCAACCTCTCCGGGCCCCAAGTATCTTTGATGCCCAGAAAATGTGCCGACTTGGTCAGACGATCAACAATCACCCAAACCATATTCATGCCCGACCTCGATCTCGGCAAACTCGTAATGAAATCCATCGAAATATCTTCCCATTTCCATTTCGGAACGGAAAGTGACTGCAATAAACCAGCCGGTCGCTGATGCTCGATTTTGACCTACTGACAAGTCAAACATCTCTTTACAAACCGTGCGACCTCCTCCTTCATATCATTCCACTAGAAATTCCTCCTTAGGTCCTTGTACATCTTACTCAATCCAGGATGAACGGAGTAAGGCGTAGTACGGGCCTTACGCAAAATACCTTGCCTTAATTCCGAGTCGTTCGGCACGCACAGACGACTCTGGAATCTCAGTACCACATCTCCATGAATCACAAACCCAGGAGACTTTCCCTTAAGAACATTATCTCGGATTTGAATAATCAACTGATCCTCCGATTGCTTCAGTTTAATTTCATCAATAGGAGACGACGAAATCTCTAATGCACAAAGTTGCCCTGCGGCTCCAGGCAATGAAACCTCAACACTCAACTCAATCAAATCGCGCTGAAGCTCAGCTTGAGACGTAAGGATCTCAAGCGTCTGCAACGCAACCGATTTCTGACTCAAGGCATCGGCCACGACGTTCGCCTTGCCCGGGTGATAAAGGATTTCAAGATCATAATCAATAATCAACTCTAACCACCTCCTCTGCCTCATGTTCAACTCCCGCTGAGTAAATATGTATTTAAGACTTTTGTAATCGGTAAAAATCTGACATGCAGAAGCAAAAAGATAGTGACGCCAAATCTTGAGTGCAAAAACAATTACCGCTAACTCCAAATCTTGAGTAGGGTAGTTAAGCTCCTACGGCCTCAACTGTCTCGACGCAAAGGCGATAGTCTTGTCATGCTGCATCAACAAGCACCCAAGACCCTGACCTGAAGCATCGCTATAAACAGAAAAGCCCTCGTTGCCACATGGCAACGCCAAAATCGGGGCTGAATATAAACGTCTCTTCAGCTTCTCAAAACTCGATTGTTTCTCGTCATTCCAGACGAACCTATCGGACTTCTGGAGAAACTGTGTAAGTGGCCAAGCTAGTTTCGAGAAACCCACGACAAACCTACGGCAGTTGCCAGCCAAGCCCAAGAAACTACGGACCTCCTTCATGTTCTTAGGCGGGGCCCAGTCCAACACTGCCTCAACCTTCTGCGGGTCCACACGAACTCCCTCGGCTGAAATCACGTGACCTTGAAACATCACTTCCTTCAGCCAGAACTCGCATTTCGAGAACTTTGCATAGAGTTGCTCGGTCCTCAAAATGTCTATCACCACACGCAGATGATGGGCGTGTTCCTCCTCGTCCCTCGAATAATAAGGATATCGTCAATGAAGACGACGACACACTTATCCAAATAATCAATAAAAACCTTGTTCATCAACTGAATGCACACTGTCGGTGCATTAGTTTACCCAAAAGGCATAACTACAAACTCATAATGTCCGTATCTCGTCCGAAAAGTTGTTCTCGGAATGTCGGACTCCTTCACCCGAAGCTGATAGTACCCCGATCTCAAGTTGATCTTCGAGAATACCTCAGCTCCCTGCAACTGATCGAAAAAGTTATCAATCCTCGGCAAAGGATACTTGTTCTTGATGGTCACCTTGTTTAGCTCGCGATAATCGATAAACAAATGCAGTGAACCATCCCTCTTCCGCACAAACAGGACCGGTGCGCCCCAAGGTGAAGCGCTCGGTTGAATATACCCCGACTCAAGAAGCTCACTCAACTGCTTCTTCAACTCGACCATCTCTGAAAGTGCCATGCGATATGGTGCCTTCGAATTCGGAGCCGCACCTGGCTCTAACTCGATAGCAAACTCTACCTCACGGTCCGGTGGAAACCCCAGTAACTCGTCAGGAAAGACGTCAGGAAACTCACTAACAACTGGAATCGATGAAAGCTCGACTCCACCACTCTCCGGCTTCGAGGCATAGCACCAATAACCAATACACCCCTTTCGCAGGAATCTCATCTCCTTCAAGGCGTTAATGACAAACTTCTGGTTTCTCCTTCGCCACACGAAAAAGTGCTCTGTGCCGTCCTCGGCTAGCATGGTGATGATCCTCGTGTGGTAGTTCATGATTGCACCATGCTGCTCGAGCCAATCATCCCCGAGAATCAAATCCTCACCCTCAATACCCACAACAATAAGATTAGAGAGCCAAGCCCTCTCACAAATAAACACAGAACAGTCCCGGACCTCTCGATCGCCAGTGATTCTATCACCGCTAGGAAGTTTAACGATGAAAGGCTCGCAAGGCGATAAGCAGCCAAGACTCAAACGGCGCACACACTCCAAAGAAATGAATGAATGCGTAGCACCCGAATCAAAAAGCACACTGATAGGATGGGAATGGATGTGAACGGTACCTGTCGCCACAGTGGCCGCTGGATCATCGGCCCTCCTCATCTCATAGATACGTGGAGGGGTGGAGCCGACACTGGAAGCTCCCCCTCTAGCGGGCTGACCCCGATCTCTCCCTCGGCTGGCACTCGGTGGAGACTGCGGAGCAAATGAGCCCTGGTTCACACTCGGCTCTCTGGGTGCTGGAAAATAAGTCTGAGTACCAAGAAGTCGTCCTACCCGCTCACAAAATAAAGCCTTGTGGCCCGACTGACCACAAGTATGACAAGTCAAAGGCGGACGAGGGCAATCCCGGTTCCGATGGCCTGACTTGCCACATTTAAAGCATTTGGCCTCCCGAATGGAGGCACTGGCAGTACCTCGATAGCCCCTAGAGAATCGAGCCGAACTACCTCCAGGAATATTCGCAGACTCAGATTTCTGCTGACCTCCACCCTTGTGCCCCAAGAAATTTCCGGCGGATTTCTGTTTCTTACTCTCCCGAATCGCCGCACTGGCCATCACCGACATATCATAGGCAAGAGCTCGACTCTGAAAATAATTCAAAGTAGTACAGACGAGCCCAGACATATAGTCCCGAATTGACAGTTTCATCAGTATGGAAAAGTGAAAAATTTTGTCGCTCTCCTCGATAACTTGGGTCTTCATATAGCCCAACTCCTTGTTGAAATCAGCAATAGCTTGAGAGATAGGAATATCCCGCAGTTGATCATCATAGAAGGCATGGACTCGAGCCTGTCTAACCGGCCACGGGCAATACTCAATCTCCATCAGGTCCTTGAATTATGCCCACGACGCAACATGATCCTTAGGCCCAACGGCCTCCCACCAATTCATAGCGTCCCGAGTGAGAAAATATTGGGCAATAGGGACCTTACGGTCCTCGGGACAGTTGGTGGCAACAAAGACTTTGGATATCTCCTTGATCCACCCTTTTCAGCCAATCGGGTCTGAGGCTCCCGTAAACTGAGGAGGATGCATCTTAATGACATCCTGAAGCCAACGGTCAGCTCCGTCCCGAGCAACATGGGCCGGATTCTGAACCGCTTGATCTATCACTGCCATTTGGTTCACCATTTGTTGCATAACAGCTGCAACAACAAGGTCGGCACCCTCTTGAGAAGAAGCATGGCTATGATGGTCACCAGTGCTGTTGGCTCCTAAAGAATGCGACGTGGCCTCCCCACCGGCTGCCCCACGTCCCCGTCCGCATCCACAACCACGACCACGGCCTCTTCCAGCATCCATACTGGTGTTAAGACGTAGCAAAAACAAATCGATGATAAGTAAGAGAGGAAAAACATCCACAGTTCAGGAAACGGAATTACGTTATAAGAAAGCAAATAATCGAGTAAGGAAAACTTACGAGCACTGGAAGGATCGAGATGCTTGCAGCGGCGTGAAAATGTGCAACACAAAACACAACTAGACCGAAATAACCGACAAGCCTAGGTATCCATAAACCTAGTGCTCTGATACCATTTTCTGTAACACCCCCGAGATATTCAAGGTATATTACGGTGTTGTGGACCCCTACGTGGGACCCACCAGGCTAGATACGAATTATCAAAGTAAAAACACACATCATCCAGATGAAAATCAAATAACACGCCCGGTACAACCGGCGGAATAATCCACATCAACAACCATAAATAACTCCAATGAATACGAATCACAATTTGAAGAGAAAAGCCTAAGTACTCGCGAGTAGAATCTATAAGTTTAGAAGAAGGCAACAACCATATCGAATGGAACAACGGAAATAAAAGGACTCAAATGCACATGTCAACGACCCTGGCCAGCATCCTCATACTGTCCCAGTGCCCGCTCGTCCGGATGATCATAACCTGAAATCCATAACAAGAATTTCCCCACAACGGGTCCACAGAGGGGTTAGCAATTACTCTAGTACAAGTAATCAAGGCAAACCAATCGCTTACACATTTCATAGTAAAATGCACCAAATTCGTTACAAAAACCAAAAACCAGACATGTCTTTTCCGGAAAAAAATAGTCAATCAATTTGCCTAGGACCGGGACGAAGCCACAAATCCCACTCGAGGCCTCTAAGGACCTTCCCGAGCTGGCCATAATCATAAAGCAAATCACGCACAGGCATCGCCTAGGACCGGGATGAAGCCACAAATCCCACTCGAGGCCTCTAAGGACCCTCCCGAGCTGGCTAGCGAAACAAACTCGCAAATCTAGAGTGAAGTCATAGATTCCCTCGAGGCCCGTCGGACCCTCCCGAGGTGAGCAAAGCACACACAATATACATTACCATTTCATGTTAAGCATAAAGGTTTCCAAAAATACTTGCCTTGAATAATTGACGACGCAACTAACGAAAAGGAAAATTACCAACGAATGCTAGGAACCAACGAAGTCGAGCCTAATGATTCGAAGAATATGATCACAACCAATTACAAACGAATAGGGAATTGAAATACTCCCGAAAACACGCCTACGATTCATGTATATTCGTATAAAAATAACAACGAGGGTGGACCACAACCAAACCCTCTCGATTACGCAAAACCATGAAATATACCATGAATCCGAAGGAAAACTAAGGATATCAAATTAATCATATTCATCGTGAATTAACCAACAAAACGGAACGAATCGGACGAAACATAAAAACCCCAAAATCTCCCCCAAAATAGGGTTCTAGAAGATTTACCTTGATTGAAGAGGTAGAAGATGATTAAATGATGATAATCTGGTGTTAGAGACTCAAGATCTTGAATAAATGATGAAAATCGCCCCACTCCAATCGCCCATGTCGCCCAAATCGCCCAGCTCGCGGAGGAAGAAGGAAAGAAGAAAAAGAACTGTTCTGGGTCAACTCCCTGGTTTTTATAGCCAGGGAGCGTTAGCGTGCGCTAACCTTTAAAAGTTAGCGTGCGCTAACAGGCGAAACCCCAGTCCAAAAATTTAACACCCCAGTCCAGGACCTAAAGTTCTGGACTGTTCGCGTGCGCTAATCAGGTATTAGCGTGCACTAACTGCCTCTCGGTAGCACGCGCTATCGGGCCATAGCGTGCGCTACCTGGACATCAGCTGAGTCCAGAAGTAACCTGCCCAGTACTCACCTGACCACATTAGCGTGCGCTACCGGCCACTCTGCGTGCGCTAATAGTCTCTCGGTAGCGCGCGCTATCGGGCTATAGCATGCGCTACCTGGGCACATGACTGAGTCCATGAGTAAACTGTCCAGTACTGGACTGACTCGCTAGCGCGCGCTACCAACAAGCGTAGCGTGCGCTACTGAAGGATGCTTAGAGTGCGCTATACAATAATATTAGCGCGCGCTAGGCACAGGATAATAAAGGTCCTAAACACTGAAATATGACCGAAGCATCAAACGGAGCCACACAATACACACGATAACATATACAGGATTCACGGCAACCCCGAAACGGCATTTCCTAACAATAATTACGAGGATCGGATCAATAAGAGACGGAAGAACCAATAAATGCAGAACCGGACGACATAAGTCTCGAAACGAATATTCTCGAAAATCAATACGGTTACACAATGGTTGCTAAAAAAGTGGGAAATACACCGAAAATGAAAATATCGAGAAAGACAAAGTGCGGATATTACATTCTACCCCGCTAAAAATAAGTTTCGTCCCGAAACTTAAGAAATAAATAACTCGAGGTACCTAGCACGCATGCTATCTTCGGTTTCCCAAATTGCTTCCTCGACACCATGCCTCGACCACTGCACCTTGACCAAAGGAATTGTCTTATGCCTCAGTCGCTTCTCACGATGCTCCAAAATTTTCAGGGGGCGCTCCTCTAAGGTAATATCCTCGGCGACATCGATCTCACCATAGTCGATGACGTGACTAGGATCTGGAACATATTTCGTCAGCTGAGAAACATGGAAAACGCTATGAACGTGACCCAAGGCCGGAGCTAGTGCTAAACGGTATGCCAACTCACCGACTCGCTCGATAATCTCAAAGGGTCCGATAAATCTCAGACTCAACTTCCCCTTCTTCCCGAAGTGGAAAACTCCCTTCGTCGGAGACACCTTTAGTAAAACGTGGTCCCCCACCTCGAACTCCAAAGGTCGACGACGGACATCGGCATACGACTTCTGTCGACTCTGAGCAGTGAACATCCGTTCTCGAATCAATTCCACCTTTTGCCTCGTCTCTAAAGCGATATCCTGTTTGGTCCCGACAAAATAGGATGTCTCATTCCAACAAATCGGCGATCGACAACACCGCCTATAAAGCGCCTCATACGGTGCCATCCGAATCGACGCGTGCCAACTATTATTGTACGTGAATTCGATTAATGGCAAGAGTTCCTCCCAGTCACTGCTCCAGTCGAGAGCACAAGCTTGCAACATATCCTCGAACGTCTGGATAGTGCGTTCCAACTGTCCATCTGACTGCGAATGAAAAGAGGTACTCAAACGCAAACGAGTACCCAACGCCTTATGCACCGCTTGCCAAAAATGCGATATAAAACGGCTATCCCGATCCGAAACAATAGACTTCGGAGTACTGTGAAGCCTCACAATCTGCACAATAAACACACGAGCCAACCTCTCCGGGCCCCAAGTATCTTTGATGCCCAGAAAATGTGCCGACTTGGTCAGACGATCAACAATCACCCAAACTATATTCATGCCCGACCTCGATCTCGGAAAACTCGTAATGAAATCCATCGAAATATCTTCCCATTTCCATTTCGGAACGGAAAGTGACTGCAATAAACTAGCCGGTCGCTGATGCTCGATTTTGACCTACTGACAAGTCAAACATCTCTTTACAAACCGTGCGACCTCCTCCTTCATATCATTCCACTAGAAATTCCTCCTTAGGTCCTTGTACATCTTACTCAATCCAGGATGAACGGAGTAAGGCGTAGTACGGGCCTTACGCAAAATACTCTGCCTTAATTCCGAGTCGTTCGGCACGCACAGACGACTCTGGAATCTCAATACCACATCTCCATGAATCACAAACCCAGGAGACTTTCCCTTAAGAACATTATCTCGGATTTGAATAATCAACGGATCCTCCAATTGCTTCAGTTTAATTTCATCAATAGGAGACGACGAAATCTCTAATGCACAAAGTTGCCCTGTGGATCCAGGCAATGAAACCTCAACACTCAACTCAATCAAATAGCGCTGAATCTCAGCTTGAGACGTAAGGATCTCAAGCGTCTGCAACGCAATCGATTTCTGACTCAAGGCATCGGCCACGACGTTCGCCTTGCCCGGGTGATAAAGGATTTCAAAATCATAATCAATAATCAACTCTAACCACCTCCTCTGCCTCATGTTCAACTCCCGCTGAGTAAATATGTATTTAAGACTTTTGTAATCGGTAAAAATCTGACATGCAGAAGCAAAAAGATAGTGACGCCAAATCTTGAGTGCAAAAACAATTACCGCTAACTCCAAATCTTGAGTAGGGTAGTTAAGCTCCTACGGCCTCAACTGTCTCGACGCAAAGGCGATAGTCTTGCCATGTTGCATCAACAAGCACCCAAGACCCTGACCTGAAGCATCGCTATAAACAGAAAAGCCCTTGTTGCCACATGGCAACGCCAAAATCGGGGCTGAAGTCAAACGTCTCTTCAGCTTCTCAAAACTGGATTGTTTCTCGTCATTCCAGACGAACCTCTCGGACTTCTGGAGAAACTGTGTAAGTGGCCAAGCTAGTTTCGAGAAACCCACGACAAACCTACGGCAGTAGCCAGCCAAGCCCAAGAAACTACGGACCTACTTCATGTTCTTAGGCGGGGCCCAGTCCAACACTGCCTCAACCTTCTGCGGGTCCACACGAACTCCCTCGGCTGAAATCACGTGACCTTGAAACATCACTTCCTTCAGCCAGCACTCGCATTTCGAGAACTTTGCATAGAGTTGCTCGGTCCTCAAAATGTCTAACACCACACGCAGATGATGGGCGTGTTCCTCCTCGTCCCTCGAATAAATAAGGATATCGTCAATGAAGACGGTGACACACTTATCCAAATAATCAATAAAAACCTTGTTCATCAACTGAATGCACACTGTCGGTGCATTAGTTTACCCAAAAGGCATAACTACAAACTCATAATGTCCGTATCTCGTCCGAAAAGATGTTCTCGGAATGTCGGACTCCTTCACCCGAAGCTGATAGTACCCCGATCTCAAGTTGATCTTCGAGAATACCTCAGCTCCCTGCAACTGATCGAAAAAGTCATCAATCCTCGGCAGAGGATACTTGTTCTTGATGGTCACCTTGTTTAGCTCGCGATAATCGATAAACAAATGCAGTGAACCATCCCTCTTCCGCACAAACAGGACCGGTGCGCCCCAAGGTGAAGCGCTCGGTTGAATATACCCCGACTCAAGAAGCTCACTCAACTGCTTCTTCAACTCGACCATCTCTAAAGGTGCCATGCGATATGGTGCCTTCGAATTCGGAGCCGCACCTGGCTCTAACTCGATAGAAAACTCTACATCACGGTCCGGTGGAAACCCCAGTAACTCGTCAGGAAAGACGTCAGGAAACTTACTAACAACTGGAATCGATGAAAGATCGACTCCACCACTCTCCGGCTTCGAGGCATAGCACCAATAACTAATACACCCCTTTCGCAGGAGTCTCATCTCCTTCAAGGCGTTAATGACAAACTTCTGGTTTCTCCTTCGCCCCGCGAAAAAGTGCTCGGTGCCGTCCTCGGCTAGCATGGTGATGATCCTCGTGCGGTAGTTCATGATTGCACCATGCCACTCGAGCCAATCATCCCCGAGAATCAAATCCTCACCCTCAATACCCACAACAATAATATTAGAGAGCCAAACCCTCTCACAAATAAACACAGAACAGTCCCGGACCTCTCGATCGCTAGTGATTCTATCACCGCTAGGAAGTTTAACGATGAAAGGCTCGCAAGGCGATAAGCAGCCAAGACTCAAACGGCGCACACACTCCAGAGAAATGAATGAATGCGTAGCACCCGAATCAAAAAGCACACTGATAGGATGGGGATGTGAACGGTACCTGTCGCCACAGTGGCCACTGGATCATCGGCCCTCCTCATCTCATAGATACGTGGAGGGGTGGAGCCGACACTGGAAGCTCCCCCTCTAGCGGGCTGACTCCGATCTCTCCCTCGGCTGGCACTCGGTGGAGACTACGGAGCAAATGAGCCCTGGTTCACACTCGGCTCTCTGGGTGCTGGAAAAGAAGTCTGAGTACTAA
Organism: Orobanche coerulescens; assembly: GCA_033398695.1. NCBI lineage: Eukaryota > Viridiplantae > Streptophyta > Magnoliopsida > Lamiales > Orobanchaceae > Orobanche > Orobanche coerulescens. Next base: position 118,082,538 of record CM065805.1, read on the forward strand.
GAAGTCGTCATACCCGCTCACAAAAGAAAGCCTTGTGGCCCGACTGACCACAAGTATGACAAGTCAAAGGCGGACGAGGGCAATCCCGGTTCCGATGGCCTGACTTGCCACATTTAAAGCATTTGGCCTCCCGAATGGAGGCACTGGCAGTACCTCGATAGCCCCTAGATAATCGAGCCGAACTACCTCCAGGAATATTCGCAGACTCAGATTTCTGCTGACCTCCACCCTTGTGACCCAAGAAATTTCCGGCGGATTTCTGTTTCTTACTCTCCCGAATCGCCGCACTGGCCATCACCGACATATCATAGGCAAGAGATCGACTCTGAAAATAATTCAAAGTAGTACAGACGAGCCCAGACATATAGTCCCGAATTGACAGTTTCATCAGTATAGAAAAGTGAAAAATTTTGTCGCTCTCCTCGACAACTTGGGTCTTCATATAGCCCAACTCCTTGTTGAAATCAGCAATAGCTTGAGAGACAGGAATATCCCGCAGTTGATCATCATAGAAGGCATGGACTCGAGCCTGTCTAACCGGCCACGGGCAATACTCAATCTCCATCAGGTCCTTGAATTCTGCCCACGAAGCAACATGATCCTTAGGCCCAACGGCCTCCCACCAATTCGTAGCGTCCCCAGTGAGAAAATATTGGGCAATAGGGACCTTACGGTCCTCGGGACAGTTGGTGGCAACAAAGACTTTGGATATCTCCTTGATCCACCCTTTCCAGCCAATCGGGTCTGAGGCTCCCGTAAACTGAGGAGGATGCATCTTGATGACATCCTGAAGCCAACGGTCAGCTCCGTCCCGAGCAGCATGGGCCGGATTCTGAACCGCTTGATCTATCACTACCATTTGGTTCACCATTTGTTGCATAACAGCTGCAACACCAAGGTCGGCACCCTCTTGAGAAGAAGCATGGCTATGATGGCTACCAGTGTTGTTGGCTCCTAAAGAATGCGACGCGGCCGCCCCACCGGCTGCCCCACGTCCCCAGCCGCATCCACAACCACGACCATGGCCTCTTCCAGCATTCATAGTGGTGTTAAGAGGTAGCAAAAACAAATCGATGATAAGTAATAGAGGAAAAACATCCACAGTTCAGGAAATGGAATTACGTTATAAGAAAGCAAATAATCGAGTAAGGAAAACTTACGAGCACTGGAAGGATCGAGATGCTTGCAGCGGCGTGAAATTGTGCAACACAAAACACAACTAGACCCAAATAACCGAAAAGCCTAGGTATCCATAAACCTAGTGTTCTGATACCATTTTCTGTAACACCCCCGAGATATTCAAGGTATATTACAGTGTTGTGGACCCCTACGTGGGACCCACCAGGCTAGATACGAATTACCAAAGTAAAAACACACATCATCCAGATGAAAATCAAATAACACGCCCGGTACAACCGGCGGAATAATCCACATCAACAACCATAAATAACTCCAATGAATACGAATCACAATTTGAAGAGAAAAGCCTAAGTACTCGCGAGTAGAATCTATAAGTTTAGAAGAAGGCAACAACCATATCGAATGGAACAACGGAAATAAAAGGACTCAAATGCACATGTCAACGACCCTAGCCAGCATCCTCATACTGTCCCAGTGCCCGCTCGTCCGGATGATCATAACCTGAAATCCATAACAAGAATTTCCCCACAACGGGTCCCCAGAGGGGTTAGCAATTACTCTAGTACAAGTAATCAAGGCAAACCAATCGCTTACACATTTCATAGTACAATGCACCAAATTCGTTATAAAACCAAAAACCGACATGTCTTTTCCTAAACAAACAGTCGATCAATTTGCCTAGACCGGACGAAGCCACAAATCCCACTCGAGGCCTCTAAGGACCTTCCCGAGCCGCCATAATCATAAAGCAAATCACGCATGTGCATCGCCTAGGACCGGGATGAAGCCACAAATCCCACTCGAGGCCTCTAAGGACCCTCCCGAGCTGGCTAGCGAAACAAACTCGCAAATCTAGAGTGAAGTCATAGATTCCCTCGAGGCCCGTCGGACCCTCCCGAGGTGAGCAAAGCACACACAATATACATTACCATTTCATGTTAAGCATAAAGGTTTCCAAAAATACTTGCCTTGAATAATTGACAACGCAACTAACGGAAAGGAAAATTACCAACGAATGCTAGGAACCAACGAAGTCGAGCCTAATGATTCGAAGAATATGATCACAACCAATTCTAAACGAATAGGGAATTGAAATACTCCCGAAAACACGCCTACGATTCATGTATATTCGTATAAAAATAACAACGAGGGCGGACCACAACCAAACCCTCTCGATTACGCAAAACCACGAAATATACCATGAATCCGTAGGAAAACTAAGGATATCAAATTAATCATATTCATCGTGAATTAACCAACAAAACGGAACGAATCGGACGAAACATGAAAACCTCAAAATCTCCCCCAAAATAGGGTTCTAGAAGATTTACCTTGATTCCTAAGGTAGAAGATGATTAAATGATGATAATCTGGTGTTAGAGACTCAAGATCTTGAATAAATGATGAAAATCGCCCCACTCCAATCGCCCATGTCGCCCGAATCGCCCAGCTCGCGGAGAAAGAAGGAAAGAAGAAAAAGAAATGTTCTGGGTCAACTCCCTGGTTTTTATAGCCAGGGAGCGTTAGCGTGCGCTAACCTTTAAAAGTTAGCGTGCGCTAACAGGCGAAACCCCAGTCCAAAAATTTAACACCCCAGTCCAGGACCTAAAGTTCTGGACTGTTCGCGTGCACTAATCAGGTATTAGCGTGCACTAACTGCCTCTCGGTAGCACGCGCTATCGGGCCATAGCGTGTGCTACCTGGACATCAGCTGAGTCCAGAAGTAACCTGCCCAGTACTCACCTGACCACATTAGCGTGCGCTACCGGCCACTCTGCGTGCGCTATCAGTCTCTCGGTAGCGCGCGCTATCGGGCTATAGCGTGCGCTACCTGGGCACCTGACTGAGTCCATGAGTAAACTGTCCAGTACTGGACTGACTCGCTAGCGCGCGCTACCAACAAGCGTAGCGTGCGCTACTGAAGGATGCTTAGAGTGCGCTATACAATAATATTAGCGCGTGCTAGGCACAGGATAATAAAGGTCCTAAACACTGAAATACGACTGAAGCATCAAACGGAGCCACACAATACACACGATAACATACACTGGATTCACGGCAACCCCGAAACGGCATTTCCTAACAATAATTACGAGGATCGGATCAATAAGAGACGGAAGAACCAATAAATGCAAAACCGGACGACATAAGTCTCGAAACGAATATTCTCGAAAATCAATACGGTTACACGATGGTTGCTAAAAAAATGGGAAATACACCGAAAATGAAAATATCGAGAAAGACAAAGTGCGGATATTACATTCTACCCCGCTAAAAATAAGTTTCGTCCCGAAACTTAAGAAATAAATAACTCGGGGTACCTAGCACGCATGCTATCTTCGGTTTCCCAAGTTGCTTCCTCGACACCATGCCTCGACCACTGCACCTCGACCAAAGGAATGGTCTTATGCCTCAGTCGCTTCTCACGATGCTCCAAAATTTTCAGGGGGCGCTCCTCTAAGGTAATATCCTCGGCGACATCGATCTCACCATAGTCGATGACGTGACTAGGATCTGGAACATATTTACTCAGCTGAGAAACATGGAAAACGCTATGAACGTGACCCAAGGCCGGAGCTAGTGCTAAACGATATGCCAACTCACCGACTCGCTCGATAATCTCAAAGGGTCCGATAAATCTCAGACTCAACTTCCCCTTCTTCCCGAAGTGGAAAACTCCCTTCGTCGGAGACACCTTTAGTAAAACGTGGTCCCCCACCTCGATCTCCAAAGGTCGACGACGGACATCGGCATACGACTTCTGTTGACTATGAGCAGTGAACATCCGTTCTCGAATCAATTCCACCTTTTGCCTCGTCTCTAAAGCGATATCCTGTTTGGTCCCGACAAAATCGGACGTCTCATTCCAACAAATCGGCGATCGACAACACCGCCTATAAAGCGCCTCATACGGTGCCATCCGAATCGACGCGTGCCAACTATTATTGTACGTGAATTCGATTAATGGCAAGTGTTCCTCCCAGTCACTGCTCCAGTCGAGAGCACAAGCTTGCAACATATTCTCGAATGTCTGGATAGTGCGTTCCGACTGCCCATCTGACTGCGAATGAAAAGAGGTACTCAAACGCAAACGAGTACCCAACGCCTTATGCACCGCTTGCCAAAAATGTGATATAAAACGGCCATCCCGATCCGAAACAATAGACTTCGGAGTACTGTGAAGCCTCACAATCTGCACAATAAACACACGAGCCAACCTCTCCGGGCCCCAAGTATCTTTGATGCCCAGAAAATGTGCCGACTTGGTCAGACGATCAACAATCACCCAAACCATATTCATGCCTGACCTCGATCTCGGCAAACTCGTAATGAAATCCATCGAAATATCTTTCCATTTCCATTTCGGAACGGAAAGTGACTGCAATAAACCAACCGGTCGCTGATGCTCGATTTTGACCTACTTACAAGTCAAACATATCTTTACAAACCGTGCGACCTCCTCCTTCATATCATTCCACTAGAAATTCCTCCTTAGGTCCTTGTACATCTTACTCAATCCAGGATGAACGGAGTAAGGCGTAGTACGGGCCTTATGCAAAATACTCTGCCTTAATTCCGAGTCGTTCGGCACGCACAGAAGACTCTGGAATCTCAATACCACATCTCCATGAATCACAAACCCAGGAGACTTTCCCTTAAGAACATTATCTCGGATTTGAATAATCAACGGATCCTCCAATTGCTTCAGTTTAATTTCATCAATAGGAGACGACGAAATCTCTAATGCACAAAGTTGCCCTGCAGCTCCTGCCAATGAAACCTCAACACTCAACTCAATCAAATCGCGCTGAAGCTCAGCTTGAGACGTAAGGATCTCAAGCGTCTGCAACGCAACCGATTTCTGACTCAAGGCATCGGCCACGACGTTCGCCTTGCCCGGGTGATAAAGGATTTCAAGATCATAATCAATAATCAACTCTAACCACCTCCTCTACCTCATGTTCAACTCCCGCTGAGTAAATATGTATTTAAGACTTTTGTAATCGGTAAAAATCTGACATGCAGAAGCAAAAAGATAGTGACGCCAAATCTTGAGTGCAAAAACAATTGCCGCTAACTCCAAATCTTGAGTAGGGTAGTTAAGCTCCTACGGCCTCAACTGTCTCGACGCAAAGGCGATAGTCTTGCCATGCTGCATCAACAAGCACCCAAGACCACGACCAAGCATCGCTATAAATGAAAAGCCCTTGTTGCCACATGGCAACGCCAAAATCGGGTGAAGTCAAACGTCTCTTGACTTCTCAAAATCGGATTGTTTCGTCATTCCGCATTTAACCTCTCGGACTCGAGAAACCGTAAGTGGCCAAGCTAGTTTCGAGAAACCCACGACAAACCTACGGCGAGCTGCCAAGCCCAAGAAACTACGGACCTCCTTCATGTTCTTAGGCGGGGCCCAGTCCAATACTGCCTCAACCTTCTGCGGGTCCACACGAACTCCCTCGGCTGAAATCACGTGACCTTGAAACATCACTTTCTTCAGCCAGAACTCACATTTCGAGAACTTTGCATAGAGTTGCTCGGTTCATTTATTTTCATTTAATGAGATCATAGACATTTTGATGACATCTAATCTATATATTATACTAAAACAGAGTAGTCTCCGTAAAAGATTCCCCCCAAAAAAATTTATCTTTATAACTCTCTTATGCAAAAATTAATTTTTGATTTATTACGCACATCAACCGTCTCTTCAGCTTAATGATGCAGAATTAATACTTAACCTCTTTTTTCACAAGAAAATAAAATACTTTACCCCTTTTGAGTGCTTTATTGATTATCTCAAAAGTCAATGTTCTCTCTTTCAAAATCAAAACAATTTCGACTTCGAATACAACAACGATTCAGACTTTTTATTAAAGTCTGAATTTCATCTCAAAATCAATTGACAATGAGAAGAGTAGTCCTGGATCGTTATATATTAAGTGCAAGGTTTGTAATTACTCGATGTGGAATTAATGCCTCAACACGTCCCCTCATGCGTATCCGGAGTCAAGGCTTACATCGTAGACTTTTTAATTCGGGTGGCATGGAGCTAGAACATCGTGGGCTGTTGGGCTCGCACGTGTAGGGAGCCTGCTCTGATACCATGTTAAAGTCTGGAGTTCCATCTAAAACCTAATTGGGAATGAGAGGAGTAGTACAAGATCTTTAAATATTAAGAGCAAGACTTGTAATTACCCGATGTGGGATTAATGCTTCAACACTTTTCGTATATTTAAATTCAATCTGATATTTCCAATCCGTGTCTCTCGAAAAGAGCCTCCATTTTTTCAATTTCACATTTTCAAGTTTGGAGTGTTCGTTATTGATGCAGCCGTTATATACCAACTGGTAATAGTTTGCATTTTAGAGAGCTCTTTGGTACAGTTTTGATGGAACCAATTAGATTAGTGTGTGCTTTCTTTTGAAGAGTTCTTCAATGGCTGCAGGTTTTCTTTTGAATGGCTACAGATTTTTAGTTTTCAATTTGCAGAGCTCTTTCATATAGTTTCCAAGGAACTAAATATATTAGTGCGTAATCAACTGCCTTGGCGTAGTTGGCCACCTGACCTTCAATTTAGTTAGAGATCAAGGGTTCAATTCCTAGTGGCAACACTTTGAAATTAAATTTCTTAAGGCCCAATAATCCCTTAGTCTTTGACTAGGGGTTAGTCTTCTGGCCCTCAGACTGTTGGTGGAACAATTAAATATTGAGGCGCGAGCGCGGCAGATGTGGGATCTCGGTTGAATCGGCGGATTTGAGAAGTCAAGCAATCACTCTATAGACGACTCGCTGTGCGCGGTAGTTGAGGATATTTAAGAATCCGAGTTCGATACACATCTCGTGATTTAACCTGGTAGCGATCTTTTGGGGTCGGGGTTGTTATCCCGGCGAATTGTCAGTGTAACCCTGTATAAAAAAATATTAGTGCGTTCTTTCTTTTGAAGAGTTAATCAATGGCTGCGGCAGATTTTCTTTTGAATGGATGCAGATTTTCTTTTGAAGAGTTCCTCAATGACTGCAAATTCTTTTAGCTATATCACCTGCAATTAAAGAGATTAATATGTCATTGAATGGGTTAATGCAAAATAGGTTGATTGTTCTTTATTTTTGACTGTGCAGATACCTTTTGGCTGATGTTTCTACTATAAAGACTGAAACAATTAGCATGGTAAAAATTATGAGTAATATCCAATCATTTTATACTACAATCATGTATTCTTACATACAAGTAGATGTTATCCACATAAGTGTTCATGGATTGTGTTTCAAGAAATACGACCTCAAATTTTAGTATTAGATCTATGCCAATTTGATGAATTTTCAAGCCAAAATCACATTAACAATGAATTTGTGTTAAACATTCACCTTTTGGGAGTTTCGACCAAAACTATGGAGATTATATGGCATAGTCTTCTGAATGATTTTCTTTCACTTGTTTGCCTTGAAAACGAGCTGCTAAACAATGGATGTTGATATTCAGATATTGAATATTTATGGATTGCAGATTAATAGAAAAAGGAGAGGATGGGCAGGAGAAAGTGGCGTGGTAGATAGAACAGAAGTGTAGTTGAGGCGACAGGGAGACTAGGTTATAATTCTCTGTTGGAAATCGGTACCGCTACTTGAGTAGTGTGATGTAGAGTTTTCAAACAAATTTACGTTTGCGGAAGCGTATATAAAGTGCGGAAGATAAACCACACGAAATTTATAGAGGTTCGGCCAAATATGCCTACGTCATCTCTCCGTATCTTTTTCTATAGGCTTAATAAACTTTTCCGCCTTGTCTTCTATTGGTCCGAGGTAAACTATTACAATCTTGTCTTCTATCGGTCTAAGATAAACATTATTTACGTGAAAAAGAAATATTAGGGCTTGAGAATGTTGGAATATTTTATTCAACATATGCAAATTTAGGTTTTGATGATAAGTTGATAAACAAAGAAAAACAACAATAAATCAAGAAGATGTTGAAGAAACGAGAGCTGGACAGAAGAACATTGATATGAAGCAAAATCAAGCTTAAAGTACGCCATGATGAATATATAACGTACGCAACAAAGACCGAGCTGAAGTCGGCCAAGAAAGACATGCTTAACGCACGCTATGGTGCAAGGTTAACACACGCTATGATCTGAGCTTAACGTACGTAAGGCAATGATGTTAACATATGCTATGAGAAAGTGAAGTTCGAATTCAAATAAATCAAGTTGGATTGATTCTAGAATATCAAAAAGCATGCAACGGATACATAGAGCTTAACGTACGCAATAGAGAAACATTAGCGTACGCTAAGGAAGAGACATAAGCTACTAGACTAAAATGCCAAGCAGATAACGTACGCTACATAGTAGTGTTATGTACGTAATGAACTTAACATGCGCTACGGTGATGTATAGCATACGCTATGAAGAGGGCAGTGAGAAACAGCTAGTTTAGGCTTTGGAGCCTATAAATACCACTTCATATGGTATTCACCATACAACAACTCCAAGCAAATCATATATACATATGATACTGTTATATTCATTATTGTTGTTGTAATCGAGCTAAATTGTTAAGAGTTCGAGTGTTCATACACTCAACCAATACACAAGAGGAAAGAAAGGATTGTAGATTTGATTCGGTATTATTAGAATCAAGGATACGGCATTATTAGAATCACAATCTAAATCCGAGTGAGGTTTGTCTAGTACCAATCGAAAGCTAGATAGGTTGATTCCTTGTCCGATAGAAAAGGAAAACGGTTTATCTTGGACCAACAAAAAGACAAGATTGTAACGGATAAATTTATTACCTTTTTTTCTAGAAACTTCTCATTTTAATTATTTGTATTTTTTGCAGTTATATTGAGTAATAATCCCTAATTAATTTTTCAGTAGTACAACTTTTGTTGAATAAATTTTGTTGATTTGATTCCATGCTGTTGGCCACAATATAAAGTAATAACAGCTTACAAGGGGGTTGAATAAGCTGTATCTTTTTCGAAGTTATTTGTGTAGAGGAAGTCTTAAGGTTAAGTTGCTGAAAATACAACAACTGAATAATTTCATGTTAGCTTGGTGCATACAGGGTTTTTAGAATATGTATTCTTAAATCACACCGACAGATAGAAAATAGTAACTGACAAAATGTAAAGACACACAGATTAAAGTGGTTCAAGGAAAACCCCTCTATGTCCACTGGTCCTCCATACAGGAGTAAAATATTTATTAAAATCATGGCGTACACAACTATGTGACTTTAACTAAATGCGTCGCAGTATCTTTTATACAGATTGGTACAGCCGACAGTAGCTTGGGCCGTTCACACAGATTGTCTTAGCTTCTTCAACTTGCTTCTTCTCACACATATTGAAGCTTAATCTTTTTTGTTATTCGTCCCACACAGTTCAGAGATAACAAGGCTTATTCCACAGGGCTAAGTAAACTCAACGATAGGTTTGGAATGACAATATCAAACAACAATTATATGCTTGATGAACGTTCACTGTAAGTGTGATGTTTGCGTTGAGGACTTTGTATATTTCTTCTCTTGATGAAGTTGTATGCTCGGAGAAATATATTTCTCTTATTAGCTTGATATTCAGATTGTCAGAATGTTAATGCGTCAGATGTATAACGCGTCGTTAGGTGAGCAATGTCCTCTTACTTGGGGCTATTTATAACCTTGGAAATTGATTTGTTATAAATGTAGCCATTGGTCGGTTGGTGAGATTAAGACTGCTCTGATTGGCGGCTTCAGAATGTTTCGAATTAAAGTCGATTTACATTTAATGCTTCAGACATTCTTTTTGACCAGCATTAAATGCTTCTCAGACTGTAGTCTCTTTGGCCGCATTAAATGTTGTCCAATCAGCATGAAATGTTACTTTAACCTTTGAGTAATTTGTGAATAAACAGTGTTTGCTTTCTCAATGATTTAAAGTTTCTTCAGTCCGGTTGGATTTGTGTTTTAATTTTCCTAAGTAAAATAATTACAACATGTTTGATGTATCCAACATCTCCGTCTTTTGCTGTATCATGAAGATTACGCTGTAGGAAAGGACTCTTGACTTTGCTGGAAGTTCTTGTACTGTATGGACATGATGTATGATATTCTCCTAATAGCTTCCATACTTAGATCGATATTCTGACTTTGAAGATCTTGCTATATGAGATAATTATCAAAACACAGGGAGGATTTTTTCCAACAATTTCCCCCTTTTTGATAATGCTAAAACATTCTTCATAAGGAGAGGTTGTCCTCAAGTCTTATGTCAAAATTTCTGATCTTCAAGACTTAGTCTAAAAATTTGAACTGCTCGCAAGCAAGTTCTAAAATGATAAATCCTACAGGACTAAGTATATTACAACTTAAATTATGATTGACGCGCAGGCACAATCTTACATGAAGTAAATCCTATTTGAATACAACTTAATCTATAAACTGTTCGCAGACAAGTTCTTACAGCTTTGAGATTTTATCGATATTTTATACATAGTAAAATATTTCAACGCAAAATATAATCAAGGTAACAACACTAGATCATGAGATGTAATCTTTGAGATAAAAATGGTATTTTTATTGATAATTGATTACAGTGCTGTTTGCATTAAAGATTACATTGGAAGAAGGCAGAAAATAGTAATATGCAGAAAACAGAAGTTCTATCCTTATAGGACTGATGTCTCTAAGTTTTTCAGGAGAGATCGTGTTCGATTCCCTTCCATCAGTTGACTAGTGCATCTCTTCCTCGATCCCTATATAAATTTCTTCCTTCTTGGGATACATCAAATGAGAGAGTCCAATCTTCCGGGTGGGTAGGCTGTTCGCCCTTCAGGATTTTGGATTTCAATTTTATTTGAAGTGGGAGCTTTCCTTCTACTAGAAGCCTCAAAAACTCTTTGGCGGCATCCTCCAGCGTATTAAATTGATTGAACATGAGGGATTACCTGATGAGAACATATAAGTATCTCATCAGTTCATTATGTTTCCATGCCTTTAACTCTTTGGCCATTGGCTGTCTGTCAGTTGGGAGTTTTGTCTCTACAGGATTCTGCACACTATTTTTCCACGTGAAGTTAGGATCCTGTAACTCGATACAAGAACCGGATACCTTGTATCCTTTGGCTCCTTGACCTAGACTGGGTCCGGCTAGTCTTCTAATTGCATATGCAACACTATCATCTAGGATGGCCTCCATCTCCTTCTCTTTCTCCAGTCGCCATCTCCTTCCAGCCTCTCGCGCCTCTTCCCCCTTTTTCCATTGTCAAGATTAGGTACCTTGCCATGAATGTCCCGAAGGATTTTCAGTGAATCTGCCTGTTTGGTCTTGAGATCGGTGACACAATCTACCAGGCTCGCAACTACTATTGTTAATTCGTCGATATTTTGATCATGGGCAGTAAGTTTTGATCCTGTGAATTCGAGGGCAGCGGCGGTCTTGGCCTCAGCAACTCACAGCTTTTCTTGCTCCTTGTTTTGCGGCGATTTATATGCCTCGATGGCGATCGGCATAAGGGCCGAGCGACCAAGCCAGCATCAAATAATCCAAGGCAGACTTGCCAAGAGAAGAGTCCAGATCGAGATCAGGTATCGAGCGATCGACGTCCAGGGCGATCGCATCTTGGCACCTAGCGATCGACTCTGGTGCCCGACCAAGGACGACCGTCCTATGCCACGTGTAAGGCCATTATCCGTCATATCTACGAAGACTGGATCTCGGGGTGGTGACCCACGTGCAAATCCGCGAATGGCGCCGCAGAAGAAGGATCTTTGACTCCAGCCCATCAACAGCTGTCAAACAACAAGAACTGCCTCACCTACCGACAGACCCGCCGAAAGGTCCTAGGTGGGACCTCCCAAGACAGCGACATAGGACGCGTGTTGTCTTCTCATTGGTTTGCACATTCGGCTGCCAGCAGCTGATGCGGACTTTAAGGAGACCAACCCATGTGCTAAAGACGATCGCCCGCTTATTATAATACAATAGAGGAGATCGCCCAGCCACATCGACTCCTATAAATAGGAAACCTCCAACAACTGGAAAAAGGTTCACAAACTGTTGTTCTCATATAAAGGTTCAGAAATTGTTGAATCCTACAGCTAAAGACATAGCACTCCATCGTTGTTACAAGAACTCACAGAGCATCAACTCTGGTTCTTCTGGCAATCATCAGCACTCAAAGAGGTAGATAACTAGGGTCTTTACACTCATTGTAATTGTACTCTAACATTAATATTTGTACTCCCAAGTATTCGTATTAATAATATCTCGCGAGAGCATTCAAGCCTAGGACTAACAACCCCAGCAAATCTTGTGTTATTTACATTCCCTCGGACGTGCTCTCGCAAATTGTTTGTTACTCACCCATTCCAGCACTCTTCCGAATAATATTTTGGGTAACAACAATTGGCCCTAGAATGAGGGCGATTACCTTCATTTTCATTCCGACCATTTCGAAGAACACTCACTGTTCTCCGGAGCATATACTTGAAGAAACACTCACCGTTCTTCAAAGAAAAACCTTCAGAATAATGACATCTGCCCCCACTTCAAAGAGAGCCACTCTCCGATCCGCCGGACGTCTTATTCCGGCTCAATCCGAGCCCCAACCTATGGCAGAGGATAGCAGCAGCGACGCGAGACTCTCAATCCCGCCCCCGAGGGATGGCCCTAACCTCTCACTCGACCAGTTCCAAACTTCGGAATAGATCGAGGAGGCCATGGCTATCCTAAGGGAGCGACGGAGAGCATGAGAAGCTCCCGCTATAACCCCCTTGGCCATCCGCCGCGCGGGCAAGTGGAAGCTCAAGGGGTTACTTGCCGAGCGATCGTCAGAAAGCCCTGATTCACGAGAAAAGGCTCTCGCAAGGCGGGACGGTTCCATCTTCAGCCGCCTAGAAAGCAATCCATCATGACAACCAGGGCATTTTGGCCCCAACCACGAGATGACGGAGTCCGAATCCGTCACCAGGAGTTCGGCATACCCAACTCCCAAGCAAAAATAGGTCGGCCGTTTGGCTCCCATCCGCTGAAGAATCGAGCCCCCCGGCAAAGACATCATCTACAGCGGAGCCAGGGGATCAGTACTTCATCGCCTCGGCTCTCGCTCCAAGTGCCTATCCGCGAGCAGCCAGGCCACGGTGATGGCCGCTATACAACGCCAACTCGACGAGATGAAGGCGCTCTTGGGAACTGGGGCAGGCGCCAGGAGAAAGGTCACCGGACCGAGTGAGCCACTCGCGGTCTAGATCGAGCTTGCCTCCGTGCAACCAAAGATCGCTTCTCCTCAAACGCCTGTGTATGAGGGGAGATCGGACCCCGAGACTCACTTGAACAAGTTCCGAATCTACATGACCAGATGTGGGGCGTTAGATGCGACTAGGTGCCGAATATTCCCATTAACATTGGGCGATCTGGCCCATAGGTGGTACGTCTCACTGCCACCGCGATCAATCAATTCCTTTGAGAAACTGGCGAGCGACTTCACGTCATACTTCGCCTCCAAGGTCGCTTGAACAGAAGGTCCCCACCGCATGATGAAAATCAGGCAGGGGGAAGACGAGTTCGATGCAGATTACATCGACCGGGTGGATGAAATAGTCCTCAACGACGAGCTCATTAGCGACGAGCTCGCTCTTTACTCAGTCCTGGGGGGATTCTATGGTCATTCACCCATGTTCAGGCACCTCACGAAGGACATCCCCCCAACCTATGCGACCTTCCGCGCCAAGGCTGCCGATTTTCTGGCCAGGCAGAGGCTGCTCACCGTTCGCCTAGGTGAGGGGATGCCGCCTCCCATCCAAAAGACGGCGATCGCCAAGTCCAACAAGGCGGTCCCCAAACCACCCGGTGATTTCAAGGCCTTCGAGGAGGTGGAAGCCCATCTCCTCCGCAACTTCAACCGAACTTCGGCCCATATTTTTTACGCCATCAAGGGGCGCGAACCGCTAAGCAACCCGAAGGCGATAAGGTACAATGGTCATCTGGACAACAATAAATTTTGTGCTTACCACAAGAGTCCCAGTCACAGTACCAACCAATGCCTCGACCTCCTCAGACAACTCTGTAGATTGTTCGAGGAGGGAAAGCTGGACAGTTTAATAGCTTAGCCGAAGCTCCGTCAATCTTCCAAACCGATCGCCAGAGTCGAACGAGACAGGCCAGAAGGCTCATACGATTCGACCCCCCGATCAACCTCGGCAGCCAGATCTATATGTTTCAATCAAGAGATGGGAACCTCGGAGGTATTTCCCCGATTCCCACCATGTCAAACAAAAGGCTAGTGCCTGAGCAATGCCTCGAGAAAGAGGATGATTCACTCTCCCTCTAAAGTTCATCATCTAACATGATGGACCTAAGCAAGCGATCGCCTCCCACAGCACAACATAAACCGTCGAGGATCGCCATCTAACATGACAGTCCGAGGTAGAAGAGTGTCGCCATGGTCGCAGAGGTCGATGAAATCGAAGACCCATCCATGCAAGGTTCCTTTGGTCACAGATCGCTCGCCCTTCGTTTAAATACGAGGCGGGCGTAGCTGAAGGACCCTCCAAAACAAATCATAGGATGACTCGCTCACCCTCTAAAGTTCATCATCAACATGAAGGACCTAGGCAAGCGATCGCCTCCCCTTGCATAACGTATACCGTCGAGGATCGCCATCTAACATGACGGTCTGAGGTAGAAAAGTTCCGACATGGTTGTGGAGATAGATGGAACCGATCTCTGTGACCATGCAAGGTTCCTTTGAACAGAGATCGCTCGCCCTTCGTTTAAATACGAGGCTGGAGCAGCCAAAGGACCCTCCAAAACAGATATGTGGACATGCTCGCCCGCCCTCAAAGGTCCATCATCTAACATGGTGGACCCGGACAATGCGACGCGCCCCTCTCCCCATCACAACGTATACCGTTGAGGATCGCCATCTAACATGACGATCCGAGGTAGAAAAGTGCTAACAAGCCGCGGTCGTGGAGCCGATTAATCCGACGACGCCCCGTGCAAGGACTCCTCTAGGCTGAGATCGCTCGCCCTTGGCGGGCGTAGTCTATGAAGGACCCTCACAATTAAGTGATTCGCGAGAAGTTGGTCATCAGACGAAATGTTGCTCGCGCACAAGACATGGCCACGTAGGTCGGTTCCATCGAACTCCACGATTGTGCACGGTTCCTCTAGGCCGGGATGGTCGGCCTTCCTCAAGGATTCTGCAAAATTGAAGACCGCTCACTAAACGATTTATTTTCGTTCCCTTACTTTCACTAAGTAAACAAAAACAAGGGGGAAGAGCGGAGCTATATATACCATGATCGTCTTTACTCTAATATACGTACGACGATCGGCATTGTTCAGATATATGTGCAACGATCGACTTTGTTCTAAAGTTACTAGTATGAGTTTATCAATTCACTTGGAGCTGTACGCACGAAGATCGTTCCTTAAACACTTGTATAAAATCATACAAGCAAAAGATTAGAGACGCAAATATTTATTTCATCACTTGGAATACAAATACAAACGCCCGAAGGCAAAATACAACGAAAGCTACAAAAAATTACAAGTCAAAAAGCGAGAAAATCTCAAAGATCGGCGCCCGTTCCATCGCCAGCAGCAGGCTCTGAACCCCCATCCTCCAAGGAACCCGGATGAACAAGGTTGTCCGGCAACGGGTACCAGCTCAAATCGATCCCATGATCCGTAGAAAGGTCGAGGATCGTCATGGTGAAGTCTGGCTGCAGAGGGTGCCCAAGCGCATAGGGTTTGAAATTTTCAGCAAAAGGGCCGACCTCGAGCCCTCCCTTCATAGCGGCACTGATCGCGTCAGCATAAGCCATATAGTAGGCGAATTTGCTGACGTAATCCACGTTAAGGAAGGGATGGGCCTCAGTCGCATTCAGCTTTCCCTTCAGCTCCAAAACCGTTTGGCTCACGCCCAGCCACCTCTTCCTTCGAGGACGCCAGTTCGCTGGTCAGTCGGGCGACAGTCACCTTCAGCTGGTCGGCCTCCTTCTGAACGGCTGCATGCGACATGCGGGCTTCCATCATCTCGTCCCGCATTCGGTCAGTCGCCGCCCGCGCCCAGTCAAGATCCTGCTTCGCCTGCTTAGCCGCCTCCACGGAGCTCTTCTCCATGGCCGCGAGCCTGTCGGCAAACTCAATGTTTTGTTTCCGTGCAGCTTCGAGGTCCGCATGGATACGGGCGGTGGACGGCCGCACCTCAAAGTCCCTCACGACCTGAGCAGCCATCATCGTCGTCTGAAGGGCCAGCGCGAAAGTAGCCTGCATCGCATCAGCGGATCGCCAGCGCGCGATCTTATCCAGATCGGTCTTCCAGGCCTTCGGCAGGTAGGCGGTATCCCGAGAAACGTAAGAAGGGATATCGCTGACCTCGCGAGGAGCTTTGCTCGTCAGGAAGTCCAACACCATCGGTGAGCAGTACGGGTCGGAGTGGTGGATCCTGCACAAAGAGCAAAAGAGTTAGTATGTTTCCTACACAAGTGACATAACTCGGCAAAGCGACTGGGCTCACGTTTCGACCTTCTATGGGTCGCGGGCGAAGAATGGCCTGCCACATGGAGTCTCGGCCTCAGTGTTCGCCATGGACTGAAGGAAAGCCGAAGAAGGCATGGACCCCTCCACCAGAGGAACCGTGGATTGCGAAGGCACGGAGATCGGTGGTTCGTTAGCAGTGGCAGGGGCCGAGGGCTCCACAGTCCTCCATTTCTTGCGGACGAGCTGAAGTTGCTCCTCCTCCCGAGGCCCCTGCTCTTCGACGACAGGCTCCTGGAGAGGTCTTGACTCCGGGGTCGGTCGCAGCGGGACAGCAGGAGCTCGGCTCACCTTTTTCCCTTGACGAAGGCAGTTCATGACCCCCGAATTAGACATGGCAAACGCAGCAGGGGCTCTGGAAAACAAGGGAAGCGAATTTCTGCGAAAGAAAGCAATCGACAAAGTAATTTTCCTCAGTCAAAGACGATCGACATGTCAAAGAAGATCATGAATGTTCGTACCTGGACCCTTTAGATGGCGAGGGTAGCGAAATAGCTGAGCAGCCAACCAACAGGCTTCATTGTTGATTCGGCGTGCATCTATATGGTCATCAGGGAGGCTCCGTAAATTCTCCCAGACGATAGCGAAATCAAAAGCAAGGTCGCCTGCCGCTGGAACAATGACACCTGCAAAAACAAGGCCAAAGTCAGATCAGTTCAGAAAATATCTGAACAAATGGAGAGTCTAACTCCTTACTCGGACTCCTCTCCCGAAAGCCAGCGGGAATATCCAACTCGTCGGTTGGGTTGTCGCTCGCTGCCGACTTCCATGCGCCGCCGACCTAGAAGTACTTCGACAGATCGCCCCTTACTTTGTTCGGGATCCCAAGAATCACCCGGCCTGAGCGACCTTGGATGTGGTAGCCGCCGATAGAGTCTTTTTGAACCGTCCATTTGAATAGATGGTTCATCTCCAACAGTGAAGGAAGACGATACAACCGATGGCCACCAAAAAAAGTGAGGGTGCAAATGATCTGCAGCCATGCGTTCGGCATCAATTGAAACGGCGCCACGTTCCAGGCGGTCAGCAGATAGGAGACAGCAAACGGCAATGGGAATCGCAGTCCAGCATCCATTATCGCCTCGTTGACGGTGACCATGCCCTCGGAAGGTTGATCAGCTCGCTCATTCTCGGCGGGCACGTGGAGGCAAACATCTGAAGGAACATGGAACCTCGCCCTCCAACGGTCCAGATCCTTCCTGCTCGCCGAGCTCCCGATCTGGCCAAGGGTCCACGGTGAGCGGCGAGCAGCCCAGAACAATGTCCGCCTTACGGGTTCATAAGGATGGGCAATCAAGTATTTAGTAAAGTTAAATTTGGGGAGTGGGCCGGCCAATCTCTCCATGAGATTAGAAAAATCTGTGAAGGCTTTGCCAAACGCGCTGTTCCTCTCCCAGTGCACCGTCGCATCCATCTCCTCCTGTTTCAATGAACGAATCCGCTCGGCCTCCACCGCCTTGGCCGCGTCAGCCTCATTAAAAAGTTCTTCGATCTTCGTGGGCTCAATACCGGCGCAGATGGCCTCGACGGTAGTGTCCATATGGAACTCCGCAGAAAGTTCATCCCGGGCGGCCGAAACCCAGGCGGCGGAGGTACTACCCGCCTCATATGCATGTGGTCTTCCTCCGGACATATTCAAAGATAAAGGAGAGAGAAGGAGTTTTTCTTACCTAAAGAGTCTGAGTCGAACGACGATCGTCACACAAAGCTTCGAAGGAAATCGGCTATGTCTTCTTCTCAGACGGAAATGTATAAGGGTTTTTACCCTGTAACCCCAGTCCTTTTTATAGGCAAGAGCGGGGGCTTCTAGGCAAATAGCGAAGTCCCGAGGATCGAAGTGCAACCGTCAGACAAGACCGCATTCAATGCTGCCCTCGAATCCCGCGTACGCGTTGTTTCGAGGGAACGCCAAAGGACAGTCTGACAAACCGTCGGACTCCCCCAACATAAATGCGACACGTTCCCGAGGAAGTTTCAAGACCGCTGTCATTCCCCGCTCATTTCAGCGATCGAATAGGTCGTCCAAATTCAAAAACAGTCCGTTCGAGAGATGATCGTCCGTTCAGTAAAATGCTGAGTCTCTCGTCTAAGTCAAGCGATCGCCAGTAGAACCACCTCACCCCACGTCTTCAACATCGGAGCGAGCTGTGGGGCAATTGTTGTGCGGCGATTTATACGCCTCGGCGATCGGCATAAGGGCCGAGCGATCAAGCCAGCATCAAATAATCCAAGGCAGACTTGCCAAGCGAAGAGTCCAGACCGAGATCAGGTACCTAGCGATCGACATCCAGGGCGATCGCATCTTGGCACCTAGCGATCGACTCTAGTGCCCGACCAAGGACGACCGTCCTATGCCACGTGTAAGGCCATCATCCGTCATATCTACGAAGACCGGATCTCGGGGTGGTGACCCACGTGTAAATCCGCGAATGGCACTGCAAAATAAGGATCTTTGACTCCAGCCCATCAACAACTGTCAAACGACAAGGACTGCCTCACCTACCGACAGACCCGCCGAAAGGTCCTAGGTGGGACCTCCCAAGACAGCGACATAGGACGCGTGTTGTGTTCTCATTGGTTCGCACATCCCGCTGCCAGCAGCTGATGCGGACTTTAAGGAGACCAACCCATGTGCTAAAGACGATCGCCCGCTTATTATAATACAGTAGAGGCGATCGCCCACCCACCTCAACTCCTATAAATAGGAAATCTCCAGCAACTGGAAAAAGGTTCACAAACTGTTGTTCTAATACAAAGGTTCAGAAACTGTTGAATCCTACAGCTAAAGACACAACACTCTATCGTTGTTACAAGAACTCGCAGAGCATCAACTCTGGTTCTTCCGGCAATCATCAGCACTCAAAGATATAGATAACTTGGGTCTTTACACTCATTGTAATTGTACTCTAACATTAATATTTGTACTCACAAGTATTCGTATTAATAATATCTCGCGAGAGCATTTAATCCCAGGACTAACAACCCCGGCAAATCTTTGTTATTTATATTCCCTCGGACGTGATCTCGCAAATTGTTTGTTACTCACCCATTCCAGCACTCTTCTGAATAATATTTTGGGTAACAACACTCCTGTTTCAGGATTCGCTCTTGATGCTGCTTCATCTGATTGAGGGATTGCCATAAAGTGGTGGGCATAAGGCGGAAAGCCTCTTCCACATCTTGTATGGCCCTCTGAAGCTTAGGAAGCTCATCTTGAGCAATTTCTCTCATCCAATCGAGCTTCTTACCGATGTGATGCAGGGCATTGACAGCATCGCATAAGAAGACAGTTTGGCGACCGATGGCTTCTAGCTGTTTTATGCGGGCTTCTCTGCATAGAGAGTTAGGGTGAGCGAGCTTGGCATTAAAAGGCTCTCTAATCTATTTAAGTATAACATTGTGACAAGGCCGTTGGGGCTCATCATCAGCAAGGAAGTCCTCTTCTGATCCAGATGGGGATCCTTTTTGGAGAAGAGTGGGTACTTGTTGTGGAGTAGGAACCTCGGATGGTTCTGCTTGTGTTGATGGAGATACAGAGGCGACTGATTCCTCTTGTCTCTGAGTGGATTTTGTATCCTAGGCTATAGGAAGGATTTGGTCCCCCTGTTGGCTCTCAGCAGCTGCCTGTTCCTTAGGAGGGACTGATTCCTCCTGTTGGACGGCGCGGGTCACATCGGCTCCAGTCAGAGGGACTGATTCCTTGTGGATGGGGGCTGATGGTGGTTGCTCGGAAAAAGTCACTTGACCATCTGCAGCCTTGGACTGAGTATTTTCTTTTCATGATCCTCATTATGGCTTATCCTCATACCTGTCTGCAGGTCATCATCATCTCTGTCTGAGTCGGAGTGATGGATCGGGCTTTGTGGTTTGTCGACGGATGTGACTTACCTTTTAGTTTAGTCTTTTCTTTTGCCATAAAGTATGTAGTAATTAGTTCCTAGCAAAAGGGATCATCCCATTTGATCAAGACTTCGATGTTCTAGGTGTCCGTGACTTCCAGAACAAACAGCTCTTCTTCTTTCCAGCCGTCCGAGTTATACAGGGAGTTGTATGTGGCGGTCCTGTATGATTTCCATATCTTGAAGTGCTCAAATGCTTCATCAATCTGTACCTGGAGGAGTGTGTTGTTTATGATTTCTGTTGGGGAGGGACTCCGAACAGTAGAGGGTTCTTCTATCTGGTTTGGATTCTTGATATGTAAGGGGGCCTGTTGAGAAGTGGGATCCCTAATAGGGTGGGATGCCCTATCGGGAGAGGGACTCCATATAGGGGTGGGGACCCTCTTTGGAGTGGTGATCTTCGGCTCCGAGGGGACGGTCGATTGATCGGTTCCTTCGAGTTTGATAAACGTCTGGTCATCCGTCATAGCCATCATAGGCTCAGGACCTGCTATGGGATTTCTACGGTGGAAGGTGAAGCATGCGGAACTGCCTCCGTGACCAGTGTAGCCATCAGGGTTACTGTAAGGACAGCTTCCGTCTTTGAAGACTTCTTGGTCTTCTACTTCCTCTTTTTCTTATCGACAGCTGTAGGCAATTTGATGTCGGGAACATTTCTCTTCTAGCTGACAGTCTTCTTCTTGCTTGATCGGTAGAAAATATTGCATAATTATATGTGCTAAATGCGTAGTTATATTATATTTATTTTATCACAACTTGATGGTTTTTTTACCTATTTGATTCATGAAGGTAATTAAAAACACTTGTGGAATTTATTCATTATTTCAAGAATTTATTATATTTTTAAAATCGGAATAATCATAGGGAGAATAAAAGAAATCCAGTCCAACTAAGAAAAGGTTGACCGAAATAAAAACGCTACTCCTACTAGGAAAAAGAAAAAAATCGGCCAAGAGTTTGTATCTTTTGAAACTCATTATGGGACTTATAAATAAATCACAAGGGCCGAGGAAATAAGGGTCATCAACTACATCTCACGTGCAGAACAGCAGCAGGAAAGAGAAGAGCTTTTACAAGAGAAATCAATTTTTGGCCGAGCAGTGGAAAGATTTGATTCTCTGGTTTTAATCTCATGCCTATTAATTGTAACACCCCCAGATTTAACCGGAAATATTATAGCACCGTGGGCCCCAAAATGGAACCCACAAGGCTAAAAGAAATTTTCACAAACATTTACAAATGCCCAAGAGGCCAACAACGGTACTATCTTCAACAAAATGCACAAAGACTTATAAAATCCATTTGTCAAAAACCGTCGTAAAATCTCATTTCGAAAAGGGCAAGGCCAAACGGCCAAAACTCAATAGTTTAGAGAAAGATTTCCAAAGTAACCTCAGTTACCAGATACCAAAGAGCATTTCAAAATACTCACGCAACGGATAAAGACAAACAATTAAAATACTCTAGCAGCGGAATACAACAACTGATCAGAAACTCAATACACAAATACATGTCCTAGCCAGTATCCTCCGGGAAGCTCATCTCTCCACGACCGTTAAAAGCTTAATAATCCAAGAACCTAAAAATAAAGCCCACAACGGGGTCAGCCATAATATCCAACAATGATAACCATCACATCACGTCAATAATTACATATCAATGGAAATACCAAGTAAGAATACGACCAATGTAATCTTACCATCGTAACTTTACGAAAATCCACCATTCGTATCCTTAACAACATAATAAGATAATACCGAAATATATGTACGGTATCTCAACAATACCCAAGGTTCTCAAAACGTTATCATAACTCGCGATATAGAAATTATACCAACTCTGGCCAATTCAATCCATCGGATAACGTCGACATTTTCAATACGATAATTGATTGTCCATCAAAGACAAGTACCAAGGAAATACGGAACATACCTCAAGATACGAAACACCATTACAATCACGTCAGTCTAATCCGAGATCAGATCAACACAACATACGGACATGGTCCTAACACAAGACCTACAAATGCATACTCATATGACAACGTCAATATGATCACAACAATAACGACAATGTATACTTATGGCAAACCCATCCTATGATCCAGCGTTCACTGCCTAGATCCCAAGATGATCCCGTCAGATCAACACGAGGTGGAAAACCCGTCCAATGATCCAGCGCACGCTAGCATAGATCCCAAGATGATCCCGTCAAATAAATACGAGGTGGACATATGACAACAATGCACAACTGCACAAAACAACAGTACACAATACACGACAACAACAATGCACAATTGCATGACAACAACGATACACGAATGTATCACGACATGATCGACACAAATGATAAAATGATTAGAGTACTTGCCCCGAGTCCTTCGAGAACGATCTCAATGTCTAAACCATCACGAACCATTATCCTCAATACTCGACGGTCCAAAATATCACGGATTGCAGATAATTCATATCTTCGTCTTTATCACAATGTATCCTCGATATACAAGTATACCAATAACAAAAGTAAATCATATACATTATGATTTAGATTCCCAAAACTCGAATACGATTTATAATCCCAAATCTCCTGTGATTACGAGTATAAACATTGCTATACGAATTATACCCAAATGAAATGGAAACCATTCATTAAATACTATAAACTGAGCAAGTAATAACTTACCTCGATACTGATACAACGACGAGGAAGTTGTCACCAAATCCATTGCTATCATCTACAAGTTCCTCGGTCCCGACCAAAGCAATTCACGAACATCCTCGAACTCGACCGCAACACACGATTATAATCACCGATCAATATTCTCAACCTAGTAATTCGATAAACAACAAGTTCGACAACAATCAACAATCGATAAAACCAATTCACAAACCCAACAGCTCAACAATATCTCGGTTAACCACAAGTATGATCAAACCAACTTAAACGATCACGAATTCATAACCGAAACAGATTACACTACCCTGTCTGCCTACTTAGCGCACGTTAATCACTTAACGTAGCGTGCGCTAAGTTGCTCCCGTTAGCATGCGCTAGACAATAAGCTTAGCGTGCGTTAGTGCTGTACAGTTTGCATGCTTTTCAGGTACCGATCAACATATGACGATTATCAAGAACACTAAGTGATCCAAAACCATGTTTATAGTCATCAGAACAATGAAATCCGATATCCTTTAACATATAAACAATCATCTAACTTATAATCCAAGTTCTATATCCATATATCATCTTCCTTAATATCAATACATGAAATATCAAGAACGTAACAACACTTCCTTAATATTCCATTACAGAGAGTAATCATCGATAATAACATCAACATCCGAAACTGTGGAGAAGGATTCACCAACTTATCTCAAGAAAACGAACTACACAATTCAAACCACACGAATCATATTAATATCATCATACTCCGGTAATCCATCTCATAATCATGCTTGTCAACTTGTTTATGTGATAATCATCAACTCAAGAACATCAACATTCAATCTAAAATGAAATCCAAAGATGAAGAGTGATTACCTTTATGAAGGAATGGATTGATTTCCAAGGTTGAATCCATTTCCAAGAATCACCAATGATTTCAAGAACAAAGCTTTAATCCATGATTTCCATCTTTAATCTTGTTAAAGAGGATCACCCCTCAGTGTTTAAGAACTCCAAAAGTCCTCCCAAGGTTCTCTCTATCGGTTGCAAGAAGAGAATGGACGAAATACTTCATAATACCCGCCTGTCCCCTTATATAGAATACATTACTAGCGTGCGCTAACATATCATGTTTAGCCTGCGCTACGTCTTTAGCGTGCGCTAACTGACTTTGTTAGCGTGCACTATCGCAGTCCAGGGGCTACTGTCTAGCTTCGTACATGCGCTTACGTACGTAATGCCCATGCATTAGCGTACGTAATTTACACTCTCTAGCGTACGCAAGTCCTTGCGTTTAGCGTGCGCTAATATCAGTTGACTCGTTTGTCTGTATGCTCCGAAGACTGGTCCACACGCCGAAAGTGATGACGAGGATAAGATTCATTTTTGTCCAATATACCATTAGCGTGCACTAATCTTTAGGGTTTAGCGTGCGCTAGTACTACATTACAAACATCCGTTGACTTATCAGAACGTGCGCCGAAAGTGGACAGGTCCACACGCAGATTCCTTCCGATCTGACTGCATTAGCGTGTGCTATGATTTTACCTTAGCGTGCGCTAACCCTGCATGGTAGCGTGCGCTAAGCTTAACTATTAGCGTGCGCTAATAAGGCTATACTTAGCCATTTTCAGCAATTCTTGTCCAACGTCTCGACATATCGGATACGTATACATGACGCACTATATCCTCTAATACAATTGTTGACCAAGTACGACAATTATACCGATACTGACATCTCGGTCCTTCATTTATTTTATCTATACTGTACAGATTCCACGCAGTACAATATAAGTCAGATAAAATAATATTAAACAACGGTAGTAGAAATTCCGGATATTATATTAATTATCTTTAGTTTTATTTAGCCATCATGTCCGGATAATTTATTTATTCCAGTTCTTAAGATGTTTGAATCCGTATCTATATATTTATGTTTTAATCCCGTAGCATATTATTGATTTAATTCCCTCGAATTATCTTTGTGTTATTGAGTAGATTTATTTACGATATAAATTACTTTAATTGGTCTGATCAACTTAATCGAGGTTTTTATATCTATTGCTAGATCTAGGTTTATAATACGTAATCGTTATAATTCTATTTCGTAAGTAGCAAAAATTGGTTTTTATCAGTTGGGTAACACAAAAATCAAGATCCCTTTGATCGAGCTTGTGAACTCAATATCTTGTCTATTTCCATCGTTTTGGTTCCGAATGCATCTAACGAACGAGATTTGAAGAGCTTGTTTTGAATCCTTCGTTTAGATAGGTTTAATTGAATAGCTTGTTTTAATTAAATAAACTTAAGAAATGATTGGAGTTAACAGAGCTTGTTGTTAACTTCAGAGTAGGAGTTCATTGGGAATTAAGGAAAGATAAAATGCTACATTAGTTCATAAATTAAATTAGAATGGGGGATAACGAAACTAAGAACCGAATATTAATCGAAATCGTTTTTCCTTATTAGAATTTACTTCTTTTTAATTTCATACTTGTTATTTTAATTGTTTACTTTAAATCAACCAACCCCCCCCCCCCCCTTAGTATATCTATTATTTTTAGTACTTTAATTCATCTAGTATTATTATTTTTATCTCCCAAAAAAATTATTCAACTCAACAAGTACAATTAATTCAACCGTTCCTCGTGGGTTCGACCCTTACTTATCGATACTACTATTTAGTATAAGTGAGCCAAGGAATCTTTATAAATATCTAATTTTGACATGTCTCGACAGCAAGTTTAATATTTTGGCGCCATTGCCGGGGAATGGTACGAAATTAATTTTATTTTCTGAGTTGAATTTTTTTAATTTTCTTTCTTTTTGAGTAGCAGTTTTTTTAATTTTATTTAGAAATCAGGTTTTAATAGTAGTTTTTTTTTCTTATTATTCCAAGCAGATTTCGACACTGGGTCACCCAGTGCCAGTCCTGAAAATTCATAATAACTGCCAATTGTGCACTAATCCACTTTGTTAAAGTTTTGCATGTTTACGAGGTCACGTGGAGATAGAAACTTGCAGTATTTTCCAGAAATTACCAAACGAGATCGAGTTTCAGGCGAAGAACAAAAGAAAGCAGAGAAGCGAACGCCCTTATCTCGAACATGGCGCCAATTCAAAGCAATTTGGTTATCGTGACAATCCCGTGAAAATACTGAAGGAGGTACATGTCTCGTTTATTGAGGATAAGCTGGCCGAATTAACCTCATTTGTCAGAAAACTTGCTCTAGGAAACTCGCAGGTCATACCATGCCGAATTTGCCAAACCACGGAGCACACCACCGAGCATTGCAAGGTACTATTGGATGAAATCAAAGCACATGCCAACGCGATCGATACTGAAAATTTTTACGGAAGGGAATATGATCTATACTCCAAGACATACAATACGGAATGGAGAGATCACCCCAATTTCAAGTGGAAATCGCAGCAAGAGGAGCCTCCGCAAATTAAGGGCCAATTTTACAAGCAGTCATCAGAAAATTCGATTTCCTCACTCGAAGAGATGATGAAAGCCCTCATTTCAAACACGACGCAGTTTCAGCAGAACATGAGTCGATTTCAGCACGACACTCAATCGAGCATAAAAATCATCGAAAATCAAATAAGTCAACTTTCTACCTCAGTGAGTCGACTGGAGAGCCAAAACAGTGGGAAACTTTAGCAACCACTTTTCTAAAATATGATTCTTCAAATTTTAAGAAGAATAAATAAAAATGCCGCAGCGGAAATACATCTCAAAAGACAAACTTAATAATTGCAAATAATCTTCTCGAGTCATTGTTAAAACAAAACATACCTTCACGTAAAAATAAAACAAATTGAACACTTGTTAATAAACATAGTTTGAGGGAAATAATATTAAATATATAAATATCTAATCATAGGCTTGATCATCCCACTCTCAGTCGCATGCCACATCAAGCTCCTCAACCTGAAAGGGGTTAAATAGTGGGGTGAGCTTCCAACTCGCTCAGTGTGGAGAGTACGCAATATGTCTACGTTAATTACTAAATATATTAACATGTATAAACAACATGACTGATAAATTCTGAAGCCCGTCGGCTAGCCCGAAGGCTTTATGCACAATTAAGTGTTTCTGACTGATTTGCACATTTAAGTGCTTCTGACTAATTTGCACATTTAAGTACTTCTGACTGATTGCACATTTAAGTGCTTCAGACTGATTTCACGTGAACATACGAGACAATATCTAAAGCAATTAAAATAAACAAAAGCGTAATAAATCCCCACACCTGGATAAAATGCAGTTCTTGAAGTTGAATGTGATGAAGATGCTTGACTCGACAATTCTAGGCCTGTAAATTCTTGTTATTATCTACAGATAGTAATAGTTTATTATTAATATAATACTATACTTGAAAATAATCTACAAGACATAACTTGAATTGAATATTAATATTATTAGAGAAATCTACGTATTTAATGGCTCGGATAAATAAGGCTAAATTTTAATTATTGAAAAGCTGATTGAAGTAAAATTGAAGGAATTAAATATTTAAGGACTGAAATTGAAGGAGTTATAAGGCTGATTGGGATTAAAACGAAAGGATTAGAAACTTGGGGCTAAAATAAAAATCTTTATTTCAGATGAGTGGTTTAGATTTGAGAGTTCTGCTGGGCTGAAAAAAATAAGAAAAATAAAATGGGCTGCGGTTTCAAGGCTGATGGATTAAAAGGGTTTTGGGTTAATATAGGTGGGCTTCATGATTGGATGTGACCCAATAGGTTATAAGGTCCAAAATCGGCCACTCTCTCATTCTTCTTCTCAACACCCCATCTGACATCTCTACTTCCGCCGTCTTTTACACCACCAGATTGATAGGTGATTCACGGCGGCCACGTTCGACAGTGAAAAACAAAGGAGCACGCGATGGTGAAACCTGGACGAGATTCGACCGTGCACTCTAATTCAGGCGGAGGAACTGGGTGCTGATGGAATGGAGAGACGATCCTGTCGGCCAGGAGTTTGAACCAGCGGCGGAACTAGGTTGAGGCTGGAGTTGGAAAATTAAACTTCAACCGACTCTAGGTTGATGTTTCTTGTTACTTTTAGAAATTGTTTTTTTTTTGGACTTGGCTGAAGCAACTCGATGAAGGTTGCTGGTTTGTAACGATTGTTTCAAATTCTGAATTTGGGTATTGGGGATGTTCTTTGACGGTGATGGGAACTTCTTGATTTGTTGGAAGAAATATATTTGGACTATATAATAAAGAAATAACATCTTTGTAGGTTGATGACTACCTTTTTCGTAGAATTGAAGGCCACAAAAAGGGATTTGCAGATGATTATTGCAAATTTGAAGAGAAGTGATGAAAGGAAATTTACCTGTGTTGTGTGTATGTTCTTGAGCAGAGAAAAGTATGATGTTGGAGATAGAGTTTTGATAACGGAAATTTTGTTGAATGATTTTTTTAGATGAGTTTGCTGTAGAGTGTCAGAGATTTTTGGAGTGTGGTTTGTGGGTTTTTATACTGGAAGAATATAACCACTCTCTCATGACGTAAAACTCCCCCATTATGCCCACTACCTCCATTAAGGAGGTTAATGAAGGTGCAGAAAACTCCCCCATGTTCTGATCGTATGTGTGCGAGGGGATGTTGGGCTTAGCATTCGGGCTGGGGTATTGGGTTAGACAATAAAATAGGGATTGAGTTTGATAATGAATTATAGGAGTTGGACCCAAAATACATGAATTAGGTTTGGGCTAGGCCGGACCAATCGGAATTGTAAGGTTTGGGCTGCTGGCCCAAATTGAATGGATTAAAAATTAATTAAAATAGACTTGTGAAATCTCTTGGGTAACGATTAATATCACTTAAAATTTGACTCGGGCCTAGAAATGACGACATGAAACACGATGAAATAAAATGAGAAATGACACGACATGAATCACATGACTTGGCATCAATTATAATGACAAATGAATTTGCATGATCATGAAATAAAATGAATTAAATGATAAATTATTCGGGCATTAATTTAATAAAATTAAACATGTTTTTCTTTAATTCACAATAAATGTATATGCGAAATCGGGGTGTTACAACCCACCACCCTTTAACAAATTTTTGTTTTCGAAAATTAAGTAACGTACCTTGAAAAATAAATGTTGGATACTTAGAACGGATCTCCTCTTCACGTTCCCAAGTTGCCCCATGACGACTCCATTGAACTTTCACCAATTTAACCTACCTTACGTTCCAAAATAGCTATAGGTACCTCCTCATAAGTCAAATTTTTGGCTACATGCAACACTTTGAAATTGCATACATGACCAGGATCATGTACGTATTTTCTCAGCATGGAGACGTGAAAGACATTGTGCACTCCTGATAATTCCATCGGCAATGCCAAACTATAAGCAAGATCACCAACACGACCCAAAATCTCAAAAGGTCCGATATAACGAGGCTGTAACTTTCCCTTTTTACCGAATCGTATTACTCCTTTCATCGGCGCTACCTTCAGGAACACCTTCTCTCCAATCTCAAATTGGATATCTTTCCTCCGTTTATCCGCACAAGACTTCTGTCGATCCTGGGCAGTCTTAATTCTACTTCTGATTTCGGCTATCTTCTCTACAGTCTGCCCGATCAATTCTGGACCCAAAATTTTTCCTTCTCCAACCTCACTCCAATAAAGGGGCGATCGACATTTTCTTCCGTATAGAGCCTCATACGGGGCCATTTGTAGAGTCGCTTGGTAACTATTGTTATAAGCAAACTCTACTAACGGCAAAATATTTTCCCAATTTTCACCAGTATCAAGAACACACGTCCTCAACAAATCTTCAAGTGTCTTGATAGTCCGTTCAGATTGACCATCGGTTTGCGGATGATATGAAGTACTGAAATTCAATTTAGTGCCCAATGCACTTTGCAGACTTTTCCAAAAGTTTGAAGTAAATCGCAGATCTCTATCTGAGACGATCGACACTGGAACGCCATGTAACCTCACGATCTCCCGAATATAAATATTCGCATATTGTTCCATACTTTAAGTCATCCTCACCGTTAGAAAATGAGATGACTTCGTCAAACGATCTACTATCACCCAGATAGCGTCGTTCTTCCTCACAATTCGTGGCAGACCAACCACGAAATCCATTGTGATATGCTCCCATTTCCATTCTGGGATTTCCACCGGTTGGAGTAAACCTCCTGGCCGTTGGTGTTCTGCCTTCACCTGCTGACATATCATACACCTCTCCACAAATACACCAATGTCCCGTTTCATTCCTCTCCACCAAAAGAACTTTTTCAGGTCGTGGTACATCTTTGTACCTCCCGTGTGAGCGGAGTATGGTGCATTGTGAGCTTCTTCAAGGATTTGCTTCCTAAGGGATGGATTCTTAGGAACACATAACCTCCCATCATAAGTCAAAACATCGTCTGCAGCAACGGCAAATTTCTCAATACTCCCAGCTTGTGCTCGATCCTTCATCTTGCACAAGAACCTATCACGTGGTTGAGCCTCCTTAATCTTATCCCTCAAGGTTGGTTGCAAGACCAAAGATGATAGGATTGCTTTCGAACGTTTTGAAGACTCAACTACCTCAATCCTCAACTGGGAGAACTCCTTTATCAAACTCTCCTGATCGGTCAAGCAAGCTAACTCGCCTCTAGTCTTCCGACTCAAGGCATCAGCTACCACATTAGCCTTACCCGAATGGTAATGAATAGTACAATCATAGTCCTTCACCAATTCTAACCATCACCTTTGTCTCATGTTAAGGTCCTTCTATGTGAAAAGATACTTCAAACTTTTATGGTCCGTGTATATCTCACACTTCCCTCCGTAGAGACAGTGGCACCAAATCTTCAGTGCATGTACTACAGCAGCCAACTCCAGATCATGCATTGGATAGTTCGACTCATGTGGTTTAAGATGCCTTGATGCATAGGCTACTACTTTACCATGTTGCATCAGAACACAACCCAACCCCTGCTTTGTGGCATCACTATAAATAACAAAGTCTTCCATCGGATCAGGAATCGTTACTACTGGTGCCGAGGTTAGTCTCCTTTTCAACTCTTGAAAACTTTCCTTGCACTTGTCATTCCATTCAAACCTCATGCCTTTCCTTGTTAACTGGGTCATAGGAGTGGCAATTTTCGAAAATCCTTCGATAAATCTCCTATAATAGCCAGCTAGGCCCAGAAAGCTACGGACTTCACTCACATTCTTGGGTATTCCCCAACTACTCACTGCTACAACTTTATCGGGATCAACCTCAATTCCCTTTGAAGTCACCACATGTCCAAAGAATCCAACTCTTTTTAACCAAAACTCACATTTCTTGAACTTAGCATACAACTTCTCCTTGCGAAGTGTCTCTAATGTAATCCTCAAATGTTCTTGGTGTTGTTCCTTGTCCTTAGAATACACCAAGATGTCATCTATAAAGACGATCATGAATTTATCCAAGTAAGGTTGGAACACCCTGTTCATCAAATCCATAAAGACTGTCGTTGCATTGCTCAGACCAAATGGCATCACTACAAATTCAAAATGTCCATAACGGGTTCTGAAAGCCGTCTTGGGAATGTCACATTCCCTAATCTTCAGTTGGTGGTACTCCGACCGCAAATCAATCTTTGAAAAAGGTTCCGGCTCTCCTCAACTGATCGAATAGATCCTCAATTCTCGGTAGTGGGTACTTGTTCTTCACCGTGAGTCGATTCAGCTCTCTGTAATCTATACACATCCGAAGTGACCCATCCTTCTTTCTTACAAAGAGCACTGGTGCACCCCATGGTGACACACTAGGACGAACAAATCCGAGCTCCAACAGCTCTTGAATTTGGACTTTCAATTCTTGAAGTTCCTTCGGAGCCATTCTATATGGCGCTTTGGATGTAAGGGTCGCCCCAGGGACCAAATCAATGCTAAACTCCACTTGTCGATCGGGTAGGACTCTCGGCAAATCTTCTGGAAACACATCCAGAAACTCTCGTACTATAGGTACGTCTGTAGGGGACACCTCATTAGTATGAGTTTCGACCAAACTCACCAAGTAACCCTGACATTTCTCCTTCCTTAGACCTCTCAGTGCTTTCATGACTGTGATTACTCTTGGTACTGTCCTACTCTTAGTACCATAAAAGGTGATCGACTCGCCTTCGGAACACCTCAATGTTACCTTCTTCTCACGACAGCTTATATCGGCATCATGTCTATCGAGCCAGTCCATACCAAGGATCACATCAAAATCCATCGAGTTAATCAAATACAAGCTAGCGTCAAATTCTCTTCCTCCTATCTCAATATTCATGTCAATCATTCTATTAGTGAGGATCGTATTTCCTGACGGTAAGCTAACCTCAAGAGAATCAACAGTTCTAATGCTTCTATGACCAATGGCATGATAAAAATTTTGCAGACATAAAAGTATGTGTGGCACAAGTGCCAAATAAAGCGAAGGCAGACACATTAGAGATCATAAGCATACCTGACACCGTGTCTGGATTCTCATCTGTGTCCTTTTGGGTCAAAGTATAGATGCGAGATTTTCCTCCAGAACCTTGATCTTTGCCCCTTTGGAGATGACAGTTCGAAGATGAATGCCCTGGCTCCTTGCATCTGTAGCAGACACCTTTACCGTACAGGCACTCCCCTCCATGATTCTTACCACACTTCGAGCACTCTGGCTTACTGGTTTGAGGCTTAGGTCCCGACCTTTGATCAACCTTTGCTTGCTTATTTGAATCCACGACCTTATTTTGGTTTCCATTCCAATGCCTCTTACATGTACTAGGCTTCGTAGACTGTTGTTGATCCAGATTATGGCTAGCCTCAACTTCTTGGACTCGAAAAACCATCTCGGTATAGGGTAGCACCCCATGACCAGCCACGATGTGATGAATACTCGGGTGTAAACCACTTTGGAACTTAAGAGCCCTCTTTCGATCTGTATCCACCATGTGCTCCACAAAGAAGCTGATTTGGTTGAATTTTCTCTCATATTCTTCAACCGTCATTCCTCCTTGTTCAAGATTCCAAAACTCTCCCTATCTTCTCTCGGTAATGCTGTGGGTAGTACCGTTCCATCACTATTCCCTTGAACCAATACCAAGTCAATGCTGCACGCTCGGCTGCCGGCCTCAAGCGCCAGTAGCTTATCCACCAGCGTCCAGCGTCCTCCACCATTTGATATTGGCCACAAAGAATTCTTTGCGCATCGATGCACCCAATGAGCTCAAAGGTGCGCTCGAGTGACATGAACCATTCGTCAACAAATGCTAGTCCTTCTCGACCGTTGAATGATGGTGGTGTGAAACGTCGGAACTGTTGCACAACTTGTGCCTGAGTAGAAGCTGACATGTTATTGTTGTGGTTATTCTGACCTCCGTTATCACCACCACCAGCACCAAGGTTGGCATTCTCACCACCGAGATTATCTCCACATCGGTTAGTTGGGCGTCCATGTCTACGAGTTGTCATTATCCTAAGGCATACCATACTCAATGATCCCTTAGTACTTACCCAACGAGAGGGGGGAAATAAATTGGCGAGTTACATTTCATCTATAGGTTGAGAACCAGATATTTATAGCAATGATGATTCACGCATGCCACACATATACTTATGAATTTATAAGAAAACAATTTCATGCCCAAACACTTTATCATAAAATTCTTATATACAAAATAGACTGAAGATGCATCTATAATGCATGAATCATAGTTGATCTGGTAAACTGCATTTATCACAGAATAATAATAACTTAATGTACCTTGGAGTCGACGTGGAGCGGTGGAGGTAGATGATCATAATTGCTAAAGAAATATTTGACTACTTGCGAAAATGAAATTAGTTTAGAAAAAGAAACCATTTTAACGAGTCTACAGAACCGTAAACCCGCTCCGATACCACTTATGTAGCAACCACTTTTCTAAAATATGATTCTTCAAATTTTAAGAAGAATAAATAAAAATGCCGCAGCTGAAATACATCTCAAAAGACAAACTTAATAATTGCAAGTAATCTTCTCGAGTCATTGTTAAAACAAAACATACCTTCACGTAAAAATAAAACAAATTGAACACTTGTTCATAAACATAGTTTGAGGGAAATAATATTAAATATATAAACATCTAATCATAGGCTTGATCATCCCACTCTCAGTCGCATGTCACATCGAGCTCCTCAACCTGAAAGGGGTTAAATAGTGGGGTGAGCTTCCAACTCGCTCAGTGTGGAGAGTACGCAATATGTCTATGTTAATTACTAAATATATTAGCAAGTATAAACAACATGACTGATAAATTCTGAAGCCCGTCGGCTAACCCGAAGGCTTTATGCACAATTAAGTGCTTCTGACTGATTTGCATATTTAAGTGCTTCTGACTGATTTGCACATTTAAGTACTTCTGACTGATTGCACATTTAAGTGCTTCTGACTGATTTCACGTGCACATACGAGACAATATATAAAGCAATTAAAATAAACAAAAGCGTAATAAATCCCCACACCTGGATAAAATGCAGTTCTTGAACTTGAATATGATGAAGATGCTTGATTCGACAATTCTAGGCCCATATCTACAGATAATAATAGTTTATTATTAATATAATACTATAATTGAAAATAATCTACAAGACATAACTTGAATTAAATATTAATATTATTAGAGAAATATACGTATTTAATGGCTCGGATAAATAAGGCTGAATTTTAATTATTGAAAAGCTGATTGAAGTAAAATTGATGGAATTAAATATTTAAGGACTGAAATTGAAGGAGTTATAAGGCTGATTGGGATTAAAACGAAAGGATTAGAAACTTGGGGCTAAAATGGAAATCTTCATTTCAGATGAGTGGTTTAGATTTGAGAGTTCTGTTGGGCTGAAAAAAAATAAGAAAAATAAAATGGTCTGCGGTTTCAAGGCTGATGGATAAAAGGGTTTTGGGTTAATATAGGTGGGCTTCATGATTGGATGTGACCCAATAGGTTATAAGGTCCAAAATCGGCCACTCTCTCATTCTTCTTCTCAACACCCCATCTGACATCTCTACCTCCGACGACTTTTACACCACCAGATTGATAGGTGATTCACGGCGGCCACGTTCGACAGTGAAAAACAAAGGAGCAGGTGATGGTGAAAGCTGGGCGAGATTCGACCGTGCACTCTAATTCAGGCGGAGGAACTGGGTGCTGATGGAATGGAGAGACGATCCCGTTGGCCAGGAGTTTGAACCAGCGGCGGAACTAGGTTGAGGCTGGATTTGGAAAATTAAACTTCAACCGACTCTAGGTTGATGTTTCTTGTTACATTTAGAAATTGTTTTTTTTTTGACTTGGCTGAAGAAACTCGATGAAGGTTGCTGGTTTGTAACGATTCTTTCAAATTCTGAATTTGGGTGTTGGGGATGTTCTTTGACGGTGATGGGAACTTCTTGATTTGTTGGAAGAAATATATTTGGAGAAGATAATAAAGAAATAACATCTTTGTAGGTTGATGACTACCTTTTTCGTAGAATTGAAGGCCACAAAAAGGGATTTGCAGATGATTATTGCAAATTTGAAGAGAAGTGATGAAAGGAAATTTACCTGTGTTGTGTGTATGTTCTTGAGAAGAGAAAAGTATGCTGTTGGAGATAGAGTTTTGATAATGGAAATTTTGTTGAATGATTTTTTTTAGATGAGTTTGTTGTAGAGTGTCAGAGATTTTTGGAGATTGGTTTGTGGGTTTTTATACTGGAAGAATATAACCACTCTCTCATGACGTAAAACTCCCCCATTATGCCCACTACCTCCATTAAGGAGGTTAATGAAGGTGCAGAAAACTCCCCCATGTTCTGATCGTGTGTGTGTGAGGGGATGTTGGGCTTAGCATTCAGGCTGGGGTATTGGGTTAGACAATAAAATAGGGATTGAGTTTGATAATGAATTATAGGAGTTGGGCCCAAAATACATGAAATGGGTTTGGGCTAGGCCAGCCCAATCGGAATTGTAAGGTTTGGGATGCTGGCCCAAATTGAATGGATTAAAAATTAATTAAAATAGACTTGTGAAATCTCTTGGGTAACGATTAATATCGCTTAAAATTTGACTCGGGCCTCGAAATAACAACATGAAACATGAAGAAATAAAATGAGAAATGACACGACATGAATCACATGACTTGACATCAATTATAATGACAAATGAATTTGCATGATCATGAAATAAAATGAATTAAATGAAAAATTATTCGGGCAGTAATTTAATAAAATTGAACATGTTTTTATTTAATTCATAATAAATGTATATGAGAAATCGGGGTGTTACAAAAACTACCCTCCCAATCGGAGGTAAATCCTAGGAATGTGAGTGCCATCACCTTGAGAAGTGGTAAACAGTTGGAGGACCCCCAGAAACCTGAGGAAAATCTGAACATTGAAGGAGAGAAACATAATTTGCTGCCCAAACTGGATCACCCAGTGTCATACAGTCAGATTTTTATGTAATTTCCTCAGTTTCTAATCTCGATTATCTCAATCAAATAGTTCTCCCTTCAATGGAGAAAGAGGAGATACCATAAGATAAGGAAAATGAAGATTTAGATGTGTCTCATAAAGTGGAAATCCATATGCCATCAAGCAATGCAATTAAGCGAATTTCGAGGGATGAGGTTGAAGAAGTACTCTTGATTGACGAGATCAACAATACATATGTGAGACTGAACTATTCTCGGTTGCATGGTCTATATATATTTAGAAAGAGTATGTGTAATTAGAATTCTTTGCACTAATGGGTTGAAGTGGTGCAAAAGAACAAAAATAATGGTGTATGTACTTGCTTTAAGACCTATACCCAAACCTCCTTGGTGCATTCGTTAAAAAGAGAAGTTTTAGTCGAGCCAATGACTTAAAATAAAGATGCTAGCTGGGAGGCAACCCAGTGTTTATTTATTTTTATTTTGGTAGAACCAAATCAAATTTTCATTTCTTTCTTTTTTGTTTTTTAGGTAACAGAGGCTCTTGGATAGGGTTGGTCAACAATGGATTTCGAATCAAATTTTGGGGAGGACGACTATTGTGCACAAAAAATGACACTGGGAAGCCCAGTGTCGAGAATCTGTTCCAGTGTGAGAATTTACAAGAAAGCCTACTTTCTCTCCAAGACTAACACAATGGACTAGACCGGTGAACTCTTTTGTTTGTATGTTCTTGATTTGCGCTTTGCTTTCTTATATAGTTTTCATGTTGCTGCTAAAATTGTGCTTCCTCGAACTTTGATTTTAACTTATAATAATTGTCCTTTAGTTAATTGGGAATAGTTGGTAAAAAGAATAATAGTATTCAATATCATTTGCTAGTTCTGAATATTTGGTTAGAATTAACTCAATGTGTGGTTCGTAGTTTCACATTTCTGTGAAATTGTGTGGCTTTGTGTCAGTCTTTAATGGGATATTCTGTGAATTAGAGGCATAAAATTGCAAAACTAATAGGAAAGCCAGGAAGGAAAAGTATTATTAAAATTTCACTTGTGATTCATACTTGGTTGTATACCCTCATCTTAGAATGTCGTTAGTCGTTGAAGTTTCGGCTTACTGCATACAAGGAGTCTAGTTGTAAAAAAGGGAGAAGTGTTGAGCAGCAACAACTGCCTAATTTTGGGGGTCCTAAAATATTGTGAAAAAAGTAACAACGAAAAAATAAAAGACTAACCCATTGTTGGTGCGTAGCTGCCGTCTCACACGAAAAAAAGGAAAATGTGTTGGTGAAAAGAGCTACACGTTAGCAAATAACAGTGTGAAAGTTATCACCTACGAAATATGATGAAGCTTGTGGATAGTGCATTCGCGTAAGTTCCGATCAATAAACAACTAATTGAAATAATAAGTTTGGGGAGATGATTAAAGTATTTATAATAAGCTGTGAAATTTTTTACCATACTTCTCTTCTTGGAACTGTTTAATAGGATTGCATTTTATGTATGATAATTCTATGTAATTTTCATTAATTGCCTATGCAAAGCGTATTCTTAATTACACAGAAGAGACATTTATTACACTGCTGTTTGAGTTAACGAAGGCTAAATATTTCAGGGCATGCAAATCATATTCCTACTTTTGTTATCGCTTCGATCCAACTCATTCTAAATTGCTCGAGAACAAGCAATATTTTAAGTTTGGGGAGAGGAACTTTTATTTTAAGCGATTACTTGAAAGAAATTTGGGTTGGTAAATGGACTTTAAATTTTTTCGAGCATTTTCTAGGGCGATTTTTTTCCAATCTTTCGTTATTTTTATGCTTGAGGACAAGCATTGGTTTAAGTTTGGGGAGATTTGATCGGTAGATAATATTGCATAATTATATGTGCTAAATACGTAGTTATATTATATTTATTTTAGCACAACTTGATGGTTTTCTACCTATTTGATTTATGAAGGTAATTAAAAATACTTGTGGATTTTTTTTATTATTTCAGGAATTTATTATATTTTTGAAATCGGAATAATCATCGGGACGAAATCCAATCCAAAGAAAAAGAGGTTGACCGAAATAAGATCTCTACTCCTACTAAGAAAAAAAAAGAAATCGGCCAAGAGTTTGTATCTTTTGAAACTCATTATGGGACTTATATATAAATCACAAGGGCCGAGGGAATGAGGGTCATCAACTACATCTCACGTGAAGAAGAAAGGCAGGGCACGACTCTCGAAAAAAAAAGAAGAGCTTTTACAAGAGAAATCAATTTTCGGCCGAGAAGTGGAAAGATTTGATTCTCTGGTTTTAATGTCATGCCTATTAATTATCTTCTGTTTTATTTGGTCATCATGTCTGACTAATTTATTTATTTCAGTTTTTAAGATGTTTGAATTCGTATCTATATCATTTATGTTTTAATCCCGTAGCATATTCTTGATTTAATTCCCTTGAATTATCTTTGTGTTATTGAGTAAATTTATTTACAATATAAATTATTTTAATTGGTCTGATCAACTTAATCGAGGTTTTTATATTTATTGCTAGATCTAGGGTTATAATACGTAATCGTTATAATTCTATTTCGCAAGTAGCAAAAATTGGTTTTTATCAGTTGGGTAACACAAAAATCAAGATCTCTGGGGTCGAGCTTGGGAACTCAATATCTTGTCTATTTCCATCGTTTTGGTTCCGAATGCATCTAACGAACAAGATTTGAAGAGCTTGTTTGGAATCCTTCATTTAGATAAGTTTAATTGAAGGGCTTGTTTTAATTAAATAAACTTAAGAAACGATTGGAGTTAACAGAGCTTGTTGTTAACTTCGGAGTAGGAGTTCATTAGGAATTAAGAAAAGACAAAATGCTACATTAATTCATAAATTAAATTATAACGGGGATAACGAACTAATAACTGGATATTAATCGAAATCGTTTTTTTTTATGAAAATTTACTTCTTTTTAATTTCCTACTTGTTATTTTAATTGTTTACTTTAAATCAACCAAAATCCCCCTTTAGTAAATATATTATTTTTAGTACTTTAATTCATCTAGTATTACTATTTTTAATCTCCCAAAAAAAATTATTCAACTCAACAAGTACAATTAATTCAACCGTTCCTCGTGGGTTCGACCCTTACTTACCGATACTACTATTTAGTATAAGTGAGCCAAGTAATCTTTACAAATATCTAATTTTGACGTGTCTCGACAGCATGGTCATTGCTGTCAACATATTTGGATTTGGATGGTAGATCAGCGACATCTCGGGGATCTTTTGATGTCGGGAGGGAGAATGGGCTTGGCCTGTTTGAGAGATGGGGTGTCCTGTTGAAGACAGATGGCTTGGAGCCACCAAGGAAATTGACGGTGAGGATCTTTTTGGCATTTGCTAACTGCTATATGCCACAACTAGTCAGAAAGCTGTCCGCTGCATATTCGTTGGATATGATGAACAAAAGAAAGGCTGGAGATGCTGCGATCCAAATACAAACAAGATCTATATCTCACGAAATGTCGTATTCGATGAGGCATCTTCATGGTGGGCAAACAAGGTGGCATTACCAGATACACATGAGCTGCAAGAAAAGCTACAAACCAAGTTGCAGCTAAATTCCTCTCAAGACAACAATGACATAGAAGAACCAAGATCCCCGTCGGATCAAGTTGAGGTACGGTCCAAATCGAGAAGCCCTTGGAGAACATGTGTACATGAAACACCATATGAAGTACAGACTAGTCAACCGGAAGAGCAGGAACCTTCACAACCTCAAGTGCGAAGGTCCACCAGAGAAAGACAGCCAAATCCAAAGTATGTAGATGCTGCTTATGATGAAGTCAAAGGTCCAGGTACATTTGAAGAAGCATCAAATAGTCCAGAGTGGAGAAAGGCCATGGAAGAAGAGATTTTGGCATTAAAACAAAATCAAAATTGGAATTTAGTGCCAAAACCTCAAGATGTTAAACCCATATCCTGCAAATGGGTTTACAAGTTGAAGATTAGTCCAAATGGTACAATCGAGAGGTATAAGGCTCAATTAGTTGTTCGTGGATTCTCTCAAGAGTATGGCATAGACTATGACGAGACGTTTAGTCCAGTTGCAAAGATTACTACAGTTCGTGTCTTACTAGCCTTAGCAGCAAGTAAGTCTTGAAAATTATGGCA
Source organism: Orobanche coerulescens (assembly GCA_033398695.1). Classification (NCBI taxonomy): domain Eukaryota; kingdom Viridiplantae; phylum Streptophyta; class Magnoliopsida; order Lamiales; family Orobanchaceae; genus Orobanche; species Orobanche coerulescens. The sequence continues at coordinate 118,123,386 of CM065805.1, forward strand.
AATGGATGTGAAAAATGCGTTTTTACATAGGGAACTTGATCGTGATATCTATATTGATCAACCCAAAGGACTTGTGAATCATGAAAAGCCTGAGTATGTGTGCAAGTTCAAAAAGGCGTTGTATGGCTTGAAGCAGGCACCTCGAGCATGGTACGGAAAAATTGGTGAGTTTCTAGTCCAAAGTGGTTATCATGTTGCCCCAGCAGATTCAAGCTTGTTCGTGAAAACTCAAGGAGGCAAGCTAGCAGTAGTCCTTGTATATGTGGATGATCTAATCATCACTGGCGATGAAGAAAACGAGATTCAACAAACAAGGGCAAACTTGTCAGTCCGATTTCAAATGAAGGAACTTGGTGAATTGAAACACTTCCTAGGATTGGAAGTCGAAAGAACAGATGATGGTATATTTCTTGGTCAGTAGAAATATGCAAAGGATTTAATCGAGAAGTTTGGGCTAACTGACTGCAAGCCAATATCTACCCCAATGGAGCCAAACTTGAAGTTGTGTGCCTACGATGGGAAAGACTTGGAGGACACAAGAATGTACCGACAGATAGTAGGTAGTCTTATCTATCTAAATCTTTCCAGACCTGACATAGCATTCGCTGTAGGTGTTGTTAGTAGGTTCATGCAGAAACCGAAGAAGTCACATCTTGAAACAGTTAAAAGAATCCTCAGATATGTTAAAGGCACAATTAATTGGGGACTTTTCTACAAGAAGGGAGTACAAAGCAAGGCCAGCGGCTATTGTGATGCTGACTATGCCGGAGACCATGACACCCGGAGATCGACTACAGGATATATATTCAATCTTGGTTCAGGAGCTATATCATGGTGCAGTAAGAGAAAACCTACCGTTTCTCTTTCAACTACTGAAGCGGAATATAGAGCAGGGGCGATGGAAGCACAAGAGTGTGCTTGGTTGACTCAAATCATGAAGGATTTAAACCAACCAATAGAAGATGGAGTTGCATTACACTGTGACAATCTGTCAGCAGTTCGTTTGGCTGAGAATCCAGTATTTCATGCTCGGACCAAGCATGTCGAAGTGCATTATCATTTCTTACAAGAGAAGGTACTCCAATGAGATATTGACATGAAACCAGTCAATACAGAAGATCAAGTTGCAGACATATTTACGAAGAGCTTATCCGCAACAAAGATTTATGAGTTTCGAAAATTACTCGGAATGCAAAGTCGGGTTTGAGGGGGAGTGTTAGAATTCAAACCCTTCTAGAATGGAGGCTAAGTATTTCAACATGTGAAGGCATCTACCTTTGAACAATTAGTTGGCAGGTTTGACAAGAAAGGGATGAGAAACTTCACATGGTTGATCCTTTCACACCATGGTTTCACACCATGTTTACTACCTATAAATAAGGCATGTTTGTAGCATTTGTAACCATCCCATCTCCAAGAGTGAATTTAAAGAGTGAATAACAATCCAAGTTGAGATTGAGTGAGTTTGAGAGTTTTTCTATTTTGTGAGTTTGTATCTATTCTTGAGTGATAATAGAACAAATATTTTTCTCTCAAATCATTAGAAATTCACTATAATGATCCTTTGATATCTCAACAAGAACTGCCACGAGCTACTAGAAATTGCCACCGGAGCCCGAATCTAGAAACCTACCGCCTGAACATATATCTGACCTAAATCGGACTTCTGCCGCAAGCTATCCGCCGGAGATCGCTGCTGCTGCACCGTCGTCGGACCTATACCTCCATACCTTGTGCCGCCGAGCCATCAACATCGTACCCGTCATTTCAAGTTTACTGGGTATTTTTATTCTTGTTCGGTGCGAGAGTGTGTGCGCGCTGTTGTGCGGCGTTTAATACGTCTCAATGGCGATCGGCCTAAGCGATCAGAGAGCCAACCATAGAAGACATACCCTGGGCAGACACCCAGCGATTGCCACATACGACGATCGTCTTTTGGTACGCAGCGATCGTCTTTTGATACGAAGCAATCGTCTTTTGATATCTGGCGATCGTCTTTGATGACCGAACCAGAGACGATCGTCTCGTGCCACGTATGGATCCAACATCCATCAAAGTCGTCGAAGACCGAATCTTGGACGGTGGCCCACGTGCAGATCCACAAAGGGCGCCGACAGATAGGACCTTTGACCCCAGCCTATCACCTACCTCACCTACCGACAGGGCCGCCAAAAGGTACAAAGTGGGTCCTCCCCGGACAGCGACCCAGGACGTGTGCTGGCTTCTCATTGGCTCGCACAGCTGGCCACCAGCAATAGCCCCAGACTTTAAGGGAACAACCTCACGTGACGGGACGATTGGCCATCTTATTATAATATAGAAAACGGCGGTCGCCCGCGATCGCCGGAGAGGTCTCATCAGCTTTGTCTCCTATAAATAGGAGGCTCACAACAAGTGTCAAAGGATCATGCGATTTTACCGTGAATACAGTGCAAAATACCCACAAAAAGAGAATCAAAAATTCCTCTGGCAATCACATATACATTCATAGTGATATTCATATACACTTATCATACATCCCAAGCAAGAACTCACAGATCTACATATCTGGTTCTTCCGGCAATCTGCACGCTCTACAGCTTAGATAACTAGAAGTCTTTACACTCATTGTAATAGATTCTAACATTAATATTTGTACTCGTCAGTATATTTATTAATAACATCTCGCGAGAGCATTCAAGCCCGGGATTAATAATCCCGGCAGATCTTGTGTTATCTATTTTCTCACGGAAGTGTTCTCACATTTGTTTGTTACTCGATCATTCCAGCAATACTATCTCCGGATAATATTTTGGGTAACAACAATTGGCGCTAGAAGGAGGGGCACATCTAAACCTTCATTTCTATTCCTACCGTCTCGAAGAACACTCACTGTTCTCCGGACGTACACTTGAAGAAACACTCACTGTTCTTCAACAGAAAAGCCTTCAGAAAATGACGTCTGCTACGGCTTCCAAGAGAGCCACCCTAAGATCCGCCGGAAATCTCATTCCTGCCTGGACCGAATCCTAGCCCATGGCAGAAGGCGACCGTGGCGACGCTAGGCTCTCACTCCCGCCCCCAAGGGACGGTTCTAGCCTCTCACTCGATCAGTTCCAGACCGCGGAACAGATTGAGGAGGCTATAGCCATCCTCAAGGAGCGATGGAGGGCCTACGACTCGCCCACCATCACTCCGTCGGCCATCCACCGGGCAGGCAAGCGGAAGCTTAAGGGGATCTATGTTGAGAAATAGACAGAAAGCCCCGATCCGCAGGAGAAGGCTCTCGTGAGGCGGGACGATTCCGTCTTCAGCCGCCTAAGGAGCGATCCCTCATGGTGACCCGGGCACTCAGGCCCCAGCCGGGAGACATCGGAGTCTGAATCCTTTACCAGGAGTTCGGCATATCCAACTCCTAGGAGACAAGCCGGTCAGCGAGCCCCGCTCGCCCAAGAAATGAACCCGCTGGCGGGGAACTCGCCATTCACCACGGGGCTAGGGGATCAGTACACGATCGCCTTGGCTCGCGCTCTGGGAGTCAATCGGCGAGCAGTCAGGCGACGGCGATGGCCGCCATGCAACGCCAGCTCGACGAGATGAAGGCGCTCCTGGAAAATGGGGCAGGTGCCAGGAGATCGATCGTTGGGGCAAGTGAAACGCTCGCGGTTCAGATCGAACTCGCCCCAGTCCAACCAAAGATCGCTCCCCCAAAAACACCTCTATATGAAGGGAGATCGGATCCGGAAACCCACTTGAGCAAGTTCCGGATCTACATGACCGGATGCGGAGCATCAGATGCGACCAAGTGTCGAATGTTCCCATTAACCCTGGGCGACCTCGCCCACAGGTGGTACATCTCACTACCACCTCGCTCAATCAACTGCTTTGAGAAGCTGGCGAACGACTTCACGTCGTACTTCGCCGCCGAAGTCGCTCGCCCTGAAGGCCCCCACCGCATGATGAAAATCAGGCAGGGGAAGGACGAATCAGATGAAGATTACATCGACCGGATAGACGAGATAGTCCTCACCGGCGAGACCATCAGCGACGAGCTCGCCCTCTATTCAGTCCTGGGTGGATTCTGCGGGCATTCACCCATGTTCAGGCACCTCACCAAGGACATCCCTCCGACCTACTCGGTCTTCCGCGTCAGAGCCTCCGACTTCTTGGCCAGGCAGAGGATGATCTCCCTCCGCCTAGGCGAGGGACCGTCCGAAGAAGGAAAGGCACCATCCCATGTCCAGAAGAAGGCGGTCTCCAAGCCCAGAAAGGCGGTCGCCAAGCCGCCTGGCGAGTTCAAAGCCTTCGAGGATGTGGAGGTCCACCTTCTCCACAACCTCAACTTATCTCCGGCCCACATCTTCAACGCGATCAAGGGGCGCGAGTGGCTTTCCAAACTAAAGCCGATAAGGGACCACGGCCATCTAGACCGTAGCAAATTCTGTGCTTACCACAAGAGTCCCGGCCACAACACCAGCCAATGTCGCGACCTCCTCAGACAACTCTGGCGACTGTTTGAGAAAGGCAAACTGGACAACTTGGTCACCAAGCCAGAACCTAGTACGGAAAGGACCGGAGGGCGCGAGCGCCGGCAAAACGAGAGAACTCCTCCCAATCCGGTCGCCAGAATCGAGCATGAGCCGGAATACTCTGATGAGTCGATCCCTCCGATCAACCCTGGCGGTCGGATCAACATGCTTCAAGCAGGAGGTGGAAACCTCGGGGGCCTTTCCCCGGTTTCCACCATGTCAAACAGGAAGCGAAAGGCCGAGCTGAGGGCATTCGCCGGGGTCCATGTCGTGATACCTCCGGAGCCGACCATTTCTAAAGACGCGATCATCGCCTTCTCCAACAAGGACAGGGAGGGAGTGCATTGCCCCAAAAAGGATGCACTGGTGATCCCTGCTTGTATCCTTGGGAAGATGGTCGATCGCGTGCTGGTCGACTATGGAAGTTTCTGCAATATCATATTCAAATCCGCCCTAGACCAGCTCGGAAACTTGACCAAATTCATCAATCCGTTCGACACCGTGCTCCAAGGGTTCGGCGACAACAGTCCAAGCCTACGGAAGGATCAAGCTCTTTGTCGAGCTAATATGCTTTCACGATCCCAAGGTTAGGATTACTAGGAACCTAAATTTTGTAATCATAGATAGGCCCAACATCTATAATGGGTTCCTAGGTCACCCCTTTCTAGAAACCTTTGAGGCGGTCGCCTCGTCTTTCTTTTACTGTATCAAATTCCCCACTGCCGATGGGATAGTCGGTACTGTAAAAGGAGATCAGCTAATAGAAAAAAGATGTTTGAATTAATCCTATGTCGTTACTTCTTTCAATACTTCACATGCTATGTATAACATTGAAACGATCGACGATCAACCCATGGAGATCGACGAGCCAAGCACATCGTACCAACCTGACTCATAGGACGTCATCTCGGTTCGATTAATGGACGACATCGAGCCAAGTCTCGACATCGATCCAAGGATCGAGTCCGAAAATCGTTCCAAAAGAGAGGCGACCGTCCCCGTCGAAGAGTTGGAGAGTATAGCGATAGATCCGGCTCGTCCAGAACGGGAATTACAGATCGGCGCAAGCATCAACCACGAATTAAAAGGGGATCTGATCAATTTGCTACGTAAGAACATCGGAGTCTTTGCCTGGTCGCATCAAGATATGGTTGGCATAAGTCCTGAGCACGCTTGCCACTATCTAAAGATCGACCCGACGATGAAGCCTGTTCACCAAAAACATAGGAAATTCGGTCCCGAGAAATACGCAGCGCTCGACATAGAAGTCCAAAAGTTACTCAACAACAAATTAATCGGGGTAGCTACAGACGAACCACAATGGGTCGCCAACGCGGTACTCGTAAAAAAGCCAACTGGTTCCTGGAGGTTATGCATCGACTTCACCGACCTCAACGCGGCATGTCCAAAAGATCACTTTCCGATGCCTCATATTGATCACTTGGTCGATAGTATAACAGGTTGCGAAACGATGTCATTTATGGATGCCTTTGCCGGATATCATCAAATCCCAATGGCGGAGAAAGACATAAAACACACATCTTTCCACACGGAAAAAGACATACTTTTGGGTCTGAATACCATTCGGCTTGAAGAACGCAGGGGCGACCTACCAGCGACTAGTCAACAGAATGTTCGCCAATCAGATCGGCAAAACCATGGAGGTCTACATTGACGACATCGTGGTCAAAAGCCACAAAAAGGAAGACCACCTCAATGATCTCGCCGAGACGTTCGCCATCCTCGAGAAGTTCAACATGAAACTGAACCCCAAGAAATGCAACTTCGGGGTGGGTTCCGGAAAATTCCTAGGGCACATCGTGAGTCAAAGGGGGATCGAGGCGAACCCCACCAAGATTCAGGCGATCCTTGACATGCAGGAGCCACGGAACGTCAAGCAGGTGCAACGCCTTACAGGTTGTCTAGCCGCCCTCAACCGTTTCATATCTCGGATCGGCGATAAAAGTAAGCCATTCTTCGCGACCATAAAGAACAAGAAGTTCACATGAACGAAGGAGAGTCAGGTAGCATTCTCCAAAATAAAGGAATATCTATCTAACCCCCAGATCCTGGCAAAGCCGATCCCCGGTGAGAAACTATTCCTTTACCTCGCAGCCTCGGAGGTCGCACTGAGTGCCGTTTTGGTGCGAGCGGAGGGACAAGTCCACTTGCCGATTTACTATGTCAAGCACTCCATGACGCTGAAACACGATATACACCATTGGAGAATATCGCCTACGCCCTTGTCATGAGTGTTCGTAAGCTAAGGGCTTATTTCTTCAAACATCAAGTGGAAGTCCTGACAACTCTACCTCTAAGGCAAGTTCTACACCGACCAGACACCAACGGACGACTCCTCAAGTGGTCACTGGAGATCGCCCAATACGGTATCACATACGCTCCTCGCACGGCGATCAAAGGTCAAGCTCTGGCGGACTTCATGGTGGAACTAACGTTCCCACACAGTCCAACCCAGATCGGCCGACCTACCTGGAAGCTATATGTGGATGGCTCGGCGACCAATTCGCGAGCAGGGGCAGGGATTGTCCTCATCAGTCCCGACGGACAAAGTTTCACTAATGCTGTGTGTTTCAGTTTTCGTGCGACTAACAATGAAGCCGAATACGAAGCCTTGGTGGGCGGGCTCGATCTAGCCCTCGCCCTGGATGTTCGTCGCCTCCATATCTTCATGGACTCCCTCTTGGTCGTGAACCAAGTCAGGGGAAAATATGAGGCGCGCGGCGAACAGATGGTCAAATACCAAGAGCTGGTCGCCGAAATGTGCACGAAATTTGAGGAGGTGCTAATCGAACAAGTCCCGAGAGAGCACAACTCTCAGGCCGATGCCCTATCCAAGCTAGCGTCATCAGATGGGGCGGCCGATTTCTCCAATATCCAAATTACAAAATCAGCAAGACCGGCGATAGACAGAAACCTGGTTACCATGGTTGCTGTTGCCGAGGAGAACTGGATGACTCCGTTCATCAAATACTTAAAGGACGGAACGGTCCCCGACGACTGTATCAAAGCTTGCCAACTCCGGCTACGTGCGCCCACATACACGCTATTGGACGACCGGCTTTACAAGCGAGCGTTCAGCCTTCCCCTCCTCAAGTGTATTACACCGGAGGAAGGTCGGCTCGTCTTAGCCGAAATCCATGATGGGATCTGCGGAAACCATGCTGGCAGACGAGCTCTCATCCATAAAACAACCAGGCAAGGTTTTTTCTGGCCATCACTTCATAAGGATGCGATCGCCTATGCCAGATCATGTCATAGGTGTCAAGTAATGGGACCAAGCATTAAACTCTCCCCCGAGCAGCTCACCTCAATGTACAACCCATGGCCATTCGCGCCATGGGGCATCGACCTTATAGGTCCCTTACCGACGGCTCCAGGGGGCTGTAAGTTCTCCATCGTAGGGGTCGACTATTTCACCAAATGGGCTGAGGCCGAACCGCTCAACAAGATCGGCCAAGAGCAAGTGATCTAGTTTATCTGGAGAAACATCATATGCCGATTCGGTCTGCCCCAGGCCATCATCTCCGACAATGGAAAGCAGTTCGACAACTTAGAAGTCATGCAATTCTGTGAGAAGTGGGGAATCAAAAGGTTGTTCTCGGCTCCCTATCACCCTCAGACGAACGGGAAGGTGGAGGATGTGAACAAGATCCTCAAACACACAATTAAAGCGCGACTCGAATCCAGGCTAGGACGATGGGCAAGCGAGCTCCCAGACATTTTGTGGTCTTATCGAACAACGACCCGTAATTCAACCGGCGAAACCCCATTCACCCTCTCCTTCGGAACAGAAGCGGTGATCCCCTCGGAGATCGCCGTCCTCAGCCATCGAACCGAACAAGATATGACGATCGATAATGATGCGTCCCGGCGGATCGACCTCGACATGCTCGAAGAAAGACGACTGACCTCAGAAATGAAGAACGTTATCCACAAAAGGAGATCCGAGAAGTTCTTCAATTCAAAGGTCAAGGAAAGACGTTTTCAAGTCGGCGATCTCATCCTCAAAAAGATCCAGACCCACACAGGTGTCTTTGGTCCGAACTGGGAAGGCCCCTTCAAGATATCTAGGTGGCTAACTAAGGGAGCCTACGAACTTGAACATCCTGAGGGTACTCCGGATCAATATCCGTGGAACGCCGTACATCTGAAGAAATATTACCAGTGAAAACTTTGTAGTCAGTTTCTACTATCCTATATACAAGAATAATGAGCTTGTTTACTATCCCATCCATTTTGGCGATCGCCCCACCTAGCATTTTGCATACCGACGAGGATCGTCGTCCATACATGGCGATCTGAGGTAGAAGCAATACAGCCATGGTCCTGGAGGTCGATGGAACCGACAGCTTCGCCCATGCAAGGTTCCTTTGAGCTGAGATCGCCCGCCCTTCGTTTAAATACGAGGACGGCGTAGCCAAAGGACCCTCCAAAACTAATCAGTAGACACGATCGCCCGCCCTCAAAGGTTCATCATCTAACGCGGTGAACCCGGACAATGCGACGTGCCACTACCCCCGTCTCAACGTACACCGTCGAGGGTCGCCATCTCCATGGCAGGCCGAGGTGGAAGCAGAGCTAACAAGCCACGGACGTGGAGTCGAATAAACCGAAAATGCCCCGTGCAAGGACTCCTCCAGACCAAGACCGCCCTCCTTTCGTCTAAATACAAGGCAGGCGCAGCCTAACGGAGGACCCTCACAATAAAGTGAGTCGCGGGATAGGCAATGTCCCTCGCACACAAAGACACGGTTGTGGAGGTCGGCCCATCGAACTCCGCGACCGTGCACGATTCCTCAAAATTGGCAAAACTGAAGATAGCTCGCTTAACAAACTATTTTTTGTTCCCTTACTTACAATGAGTAAACAAAAACAAGGGGGCAGAGAAGGGGATCTAATCCTAAATGCGATCGGACAGAAGGAACCGTACTCGATCGGCTTCGTTCAAACACAAGCTGGACGATCAATATTGTTCAACGATATTTACAAGTAAGAATTTCCAAACATGTCAATACATTCAAACATTCAGACAATCGGTCGGATAAACAAGACTTTGGAAGCAATCATACACATACTTGTAAATTTTCGCATACAAACATTCAAATGCGGTCATACATGAAAAGACACAAGTGCGAAAAACGAATATTTTATTCACAACAAAGATCTCGTACATCACGAAGCCCGAAGACAATACAAAGGGAAAGCAGGAAATTACAAGATACAAGGAAAACAAAGAGATCTCTCAGGGCCCCGCCGGCTGGTCTTCACCCTCAGGTGGCGGATCGGCACGAGCTCCCCCATCGGCCTCGGGATAAATGAGTTTGTCCGGGAAAGGATACCAACTCAAGTCGATCCTTGAGTCGACGAGGTTGAGGATCGGCAAGGAAAACTCCGGGTGCAAAGGGTGCTCAAGCGCATAAACCATGAAGCTCTCCATCAAAGGACCAATCTCGATCCCTACCTTCTTGGCGGCTCTGACAGCATCGGCATAGGCCACATAATACGCGAACTCTCCGACGAGTGCCACATTGAGGTAGGGATCGGTCTCGATCGCCTTTAGCTGCCCCTTCAACTCCACGGTCGTCTTCTCAGCTTCCGCCAGTTCGACCACCTTAGCGGCCGTTTCCCCCTTGGCTTTCTCCAGCTCTCCTTTCGCCGCCTACAGCTCACGGTTGAGCCGATCCACCATCGCCTTCAGTCCGACCGCCTCTTCTTGTGAAGCCGCATACTTACGGCGAGCTTCTTTCTCCTGGTCACGGAACCGATCGACCGCTTCCTTGGAGCGGCTCAGCTCTTGCTTCAGTCGGTCGACGTCCTGTTTAGCTCGTTTGGCCGCCTCTTCGTACTCCTTCTCCATAGACTGGATCCGGTTGGCGTATTCAATGTTCGTGTTCCGGGCGGCCTCGAGGTCGCTATAGAGGCGAGCAGTAGAGGGTCGCCCCTCAAAATCCCTAGCAGCTTGGACGGCAATCGTCGCCGTCTGGAGAGCCAGGGCAATGGTCGCCTGCATGGTATCTCCAGATCGCCGATGAGCGATCGCATCGAGATCGGTCGTCCAAGCCTTGGGCAGTGAGGTGATGGCCTTCTGGACGTAAGTAGGGACGTCGAGGGACTTTTGCGGAGCCTTACTCGACAAGAAATCCAGCACCATAGGAGCGATATCCGGGTCAGCAAGACGGACCCTGCAGCACAAACAAAAGAGACCAAGGAGTTAGCCTGTACCTTACTCAAAATGCCTAACTCGGAAAGTTCAAATCCAACATTACCTGTTGACCAGCTCGGGATCGCGGCCAAAATAAGGCTTACCCCGAGGAGTTTCAGCCTCGGCGATCGCCACCTTCTTCGAGAAGCCGCCCGATGACTTGGAGCTGGACGCCGAGGGCCTAGAGCCTGACCCCTACATCATCGGAACGGCGGAGATAGGAGCCGCGACAACTGGAGGCTCCAGAATAGACACGTCTTCCTCAGTGGTCGGCAGGGACTCCTCTGACCTCTGCCTCTTGCAGCGCTGGAGTTGTCCCTCTTCTTGAATCTCCGGCTCGGCGATCGGCACCACAGCGGGCCTCACCACCGGAACAGGGCGAGACGTCGTCGCAGGAACACGACCAGTCTTCTTACCCTGGTGAAGGCGACCGATGAGTCCTGGGTTAGACATAGCGATCTCTGGTGGTGGCTCGGCAAAAAGGGGAAAGTGAATTTCTGTCAAAGAAGTACAAACAAGTTAGACAACTACTTGGACGTTACGACCTCCTGGAGACGATCATCAAGCAAAGAAGAAGAAATAAAATTTATACCTGGAACTCTCAGATGACGTGGGAAGCGAAATAATCGAGCCCCCAACCGGTGAACTTCGTGACCAAGTGAGCGAACGTCTATGAAGGAATCCGGAAAGGCACGAATCCGCTCCCAAATGATCAAGAAATCGAAAGGGAGATCGCCGATCGCTGGCACTAGAGGTCCTGCAAATAGGAAACAAAATTAGATCAGTCCAAGACAAGTCCGATCAAAGGGAGAGTTAAAACCCTTACTCGGATTCCTCTCCCAAAAATTGGTGGGAATCTCCAACTCCTCCTCCTGCCTGTCACTCGATGCCGATCGCCACGCCCCGCCGACCCAGCACCACTTTGCCAGGTCGCCCCGGGTCTTGTTTGGCACACCAAGGACCACTCTTCCCATTCGACCCTGAATGTGATTGCCGCCGATCGACCCTTTCTGCGCAGCCAGCTTGAAGAGATAGTTCATCTCCATCGCAGAAAGAAGCTGGAGCAACCGATGACCGCCGAAGAGTGTCAAAGTGTAGATGACCTGTAGCCAGGCGTTCGGCATCAGTTGGAGCGGCGCCAAATTCCAGGCGACCAATAAGTAGGAGACAGCAAACGGCAAAGGGAATCGCAGACCGGCCTCCATGATCATTTCACTAATGGCGACCATACCCTCGGGAGGCTGGTCGGCACGTTCATTCTTGGAGGGCACGTGCAGTGACACATCAGAGGGAATACGATATTTGGCCCTCCAACGGGTCAATATTTCCGGGTCGCCGAACTCCGGATCTGACCAAGAGTCCATTGAGGCGGGTCGGCGGTGATCGGCCAGAAAACTTATCCTAAAAATAGGATTTCTTGAGTCGCTTGCAAATATATACGAGGTAGAAGTAGTTTGTGGTAAGTTCTACCAAGGTCTTTTCTCTCGAGGATTGTCCAACAGGGCTTCGTATAATTTTTTGTTACAAATTGCGAGAAATAAATACTAAAATATTAAAAAAAGATATTTTTGGGTTTTTTAAAAATTAACTAAATTAAAATGCACTATATTTAATTTAAACTATTTTATATAAGACTATTTTAATAAGACTATTTTTATACTAGACTATTTTTATTAAGACTATTTATACTAGACTATTTATATTAAGACTATTTATACTAGACTATTTATATTAGACTATTTTTAACTAGTGAAAATAAATAGAATTAAAATGAGTTGGGAATTTATAAAATCTAGGGGAATACGGGTTCATTAAATTAGGTATTTAATTAAGTATAGGAATTGATTTATATGGATATAAAAGAAAAATGAATGTTTATCGAGTAATCAACTTTTCACCTCCGTACTTTCGTAATCAAAGATGTCTTAATCGCTACTTTTTTAAGATGTTGATAACAAGATTAACACTTGATAGATTGAAAAGATGTGTTTCCAATACACTTAACAATCAATCAAGGAGGTTTCACTAGTAGAAATAGGATATGATCAATCTCTATTTAAACCAATTAGTCCTTTCATTTCTCTAACTTGACTATTTTTAGGATAAACGATCGTTCATCGAGTAATCAACTTTTCACCTCCGTACTTTCGTAATCAAAGATGTCTTAACCACTTTCGCAATCTTAAGATGTTGATAACAAGATTAACATTTGATAGATTGAAAAGATATGTTTCCAATTCACTCAACAATCAATCAAGAAGGTTTCATTAGTAAAAATAGGATATGATCAATCTCTATTTAAACCAATTAGTCCTAAAAATAGTTTAAATCAATCAAATACTCAATATATAACCTAATAGAAATCCCCCTTCCCCTAGGAAGAAAGATTAGCTACTCATCGGTTTATACATACTAAAATTATAATAGAAATAATTGATATATATAATATATATATATATAGAAACTTTTAATTACTAGAACTTAATGACAATAGATAAAACTTACTTGAATATGATGAATCAAAGTGCAAGAAACAAACTTCAAAATATAACTTCAAACTTGTTTAAAGGTTACAAGCTTACAAAAAAATTGAAAGTAAAATACTAAGTGCTTATTGATCAAGCACTTTTCAATTACAAACTAAATGAAAGAAAAACTTCAAAGCAAAAATAAAATACAAACTAAAATTGAAAATTCTAAGGAAAATATATTGCTAAAGGAAAGGAGTATTTCTTAGCAAGAAGTTGGGGATTTCTTGGTAAGAATGTGGGTTTATTTTGCAATGGGTGAAGATGCCCTTTTATAGGTGATTTTCAAGAATACACTTGATTATTTAATTCAAAATATCTATTGTAATATCATTTTTTTAATTCTTTGTTCACACTTCACCCATGTCTTTGAATTTTCAGATTTTTGACCAAAAAAATATCTTGTGGTTGATTTCACAAGTTGGTCAAAAGTGGACTAATTTTGCATGGCATCTGCTGAAACACGGCGATGAAAATCGACCCTTTGCCCGTGTTGTGCGCGCCGTTTGTGGTGACTCGGTCTCTTCCGGAATACACGCGAGGACACGGCGCTAAATGTCGGCCGTGTGTGAAACGGCCCAAGACACGGCCTCTTTTGCGCCGTATGTGAAACGGCCGACAGAACACGGTCCATTTTGCGTCGTTTTGTATGGTCGTTTGTCCTGGAAAAATTCCCGTCGTTGGATTTGATCTTGTTTTCCGTCCTTTTTGATGCTTCATGTCAGTAATCTGTAAAATAACCATTTTTAGCTCATGTTTGGACATATCTGTAAAATATATATTTTTAATCACAAATCGATAATTATGCCCAAAATGAATATTTTGTATATGAATTTTAGATCAATTATGCACCAATCAAATACCCCACACTTAAATTCTTGCTAGTCCCGAGCAAGACTCATTATTAATCACACACAAAATAAAAATTAAAATAAGACACAAAATAAAAAATAAAAAATAATACACACAAATTTAAGAAAAATAATTATATATAAAGATAAAAAGAGATCAAAATGCCATTAATACACAATAACCAACTTTATACAGTAGATAGAAAATGAATCAAGATTCAAAATAAATCTACTAACGATTTTGAAGTTAAAACACGGTTTTTATTTTTGTAATTTCAAAATGCAAGGTTTCCCCCCCTAAAGGTTGATTATTTCTTTCCCACTCGTGACTTCACACGGCTCCCTTTAATGGTTGCTCTCGATCACTCGTTTATTTTTCGACTCAATATGAAGAAGAATTTCATCGGCGTCATCAAATATTGTGATTTTCACAAAATTGAGTGTATTGAAATTCAGCTGCTAATTAATTCAAATCTGCTCATAAACTACATCCCTTTTAGTGATAGCTTTCACACCGTTATTTGCTAACGTGTAGCTCTTTTCACTAACACAATTTCTATCTCATTATTTTTCTTTCGTAAAAAGGTGATAGCTTTCACACCGTTATTTGCTAACGTGTAGCTCTTTTCACCAATTTTTCTGAGACGGCAGCTACGCACCAACAATGGTTAGTCCTTTATTTTTCGTAAAATTTAAGACTTCCAAAATTAGGCATTTATTCGCTCAACACTTCTCCTTTTCGTCATTTATTTTTTTAGGTGATAGCTTTCACACCGTTATTTGCTAACGTGTAGCTCTTTTCACCAATGACTCCTTTTTTTTTTAGGGAATAGAATTTTTGCGTAAAATCATTTTTAGTTAAGCATGAAAAATCAAAAACTCCACAAATTAAGTAAATTTCGCTTTATTTTTCATCAACCAATTGATTCTTCTTTTCTCAAGGTAACGAATGACTCGATTTTATATGATAATTACAAGGCTTGGAAAGAGAGATTAAGGCTCAAAATTTTTTTGGAAAATACAATTTTTTTACCGTTAAAACAATTTTAGAAGCTTGTATATAGTTAATTTATTGGTGTTTATGGCCGATCTAGAAATCTCACAAATCAAAATACTATATATATATATATACTAAAAAAAAAAATTTAAGGCAAATAAAAACACACCAAAATACTAACACACTAAAACATACTACAACAAACCACCCCCAAACTTGAAAATAAAACTGTCACGAGTAAAAATAAAAATCAATGCGTAAAAGCGAATACTCCCGTTAAGAAAGTTGATGTCCTGAGCCTAACGCCTTTTAGAATCTAAGAGAATAAATATACGAGGCACACACAAAAGAAAATAAAATATACTCGTAAGTATAACATAATTTTTAGATGCGCATCAAGAAAGTCCGAAGAGTCGCCTTACGCCGCCATCAAAGTTTTTATAAAAGCAAACAGAAATAAAAATTACAAAGAATACATAAATCGCGAATAGATGCGCGTCAAGAGATCAAGAAGAAACTCCTTAAGCCGCCATCATTTAGCACGATTATTACACACGGCGTAAAGTAAAAATACAAGAGGTCCGTCATGGGTTATCAAAGGGAGAGGAATGAATCCACTTTTCGCTTTCTCATCAAAATCTTCTACCTGCATAATTGTAGCTAGAGTGGATCTGGTTGAGGAACAAATTCATTGAGTTTTTGATTAGTTCTTCGTGTTGTTGCAACGACTATGATTCGTTTTGCACGCGGAAATAAAGACCTTTTCGGCAGAGTAGTCGATAAAAGACAGAAACCATCAAAGAAACCATTGACATTAAGCACTCTATTGGTTTTGATGAACATTTAGTGGCTCTGGTAACCACATGAAAAAGTTCCTCAAGGGTGCCAAAACCACCGGAAGGGCGATAAAGGCGCGAGAATTATTTATCATGTGAGTTATGCGATCTTGCATATTCACAGATCTAAACTCATCTCCAATAGTTGACCCGGTGATTTTACTTTCACCAGAGGTTTTGGGATTACTCCCAATACTCTTACTCCTTCCATATAGGCGACAGCATTTCGTCCCATTAATCCTAGACTTCCTCCTCCGTAAACTACATGAATGCATTTTTCTCCTAAGGTACGACCCAAGTCGTGGGCCGCTTGATGAAGCATGCCTCTTTCCAGAACTAGATCCACCAAAAATGCAGATGTGTAAAATTTTTGTGGAAGATGATGACTCCATTTTTGAAAAGAAATTTTTTTTGAGAGAAAAAGAGAAAAGTACAAGTTTGAGGGATGAATAAAAGAAACAAGCACAAAGGTTATTTATAGAAGAAAAAATGAGGAAAAATTGCTTAACAAGTTTGTGATTTTGTTTGATTGTGCTTCAACTACTCAATAGAATAATGAAAGCTTTTATCGCGTATCACATTTTTTATTCAGAAAATCTCACCACACGACAAAAATAAAAGATACTTACGCGTATGTACAGTAGTTGTGATTGTGGCTCACATCTTCCTCTGATTTTACGTTCAGAAACGGCCTAAACGCCTTCTATGAGTCGGGGAGAAGCTTCCCATCCAATTTTCTTACAAATTGGCAAACATGGTCTTTTAACGTCAGATTCCCAAGACGTTGTTCATATTCGTTTGAATTTATTCCAAAACATTGAATTCGTAATACACAAGTCCACTAGGATGCGTGTCAAGAGAAATTTCGATATTATCTAAATTCTCCTTATTCGTACCATCATTAATGAACCGAATTTTATCTTCTCTCGTTTGTAGATGGAATTCCTAAAGATCGACATTTTGCATTACGTTCCATCTAGCACATTTATAGCAAACGGCTAGAATCTTTGCTCGTCGTTTCTTGGCATATGAACTTTTTCCAAGCCCCAGTAAGAATCTAGTTGGTGTTTCGTGAATTCACCTTCTATTCTTACTTTGGCTTCGATAATGAATCTTATGTCAAAAGGTATGCTTTATTCGTAAGCAACCTCATCCTTTCAAGCCTTATCTTGTAAATTTTTAAAATTGCATTTTTGCTTAGAAAGGGAAATCTTTTTCAATTTTAAACAATGTTTCATCCATGACCAAAAAAATTAAAATAAAAACGATAAAATATCTACAAATATCGCTTGTTGTGGGAAATCGAAAATCCGACTTTAATAGTCACGAGTGCCGTTATCCGCCTTGACCGGACAGAAAAATTATATTTGGCCTAAAACAATCCCGAACGGCGCCAAAATTTGATCGCCGTAAAACTTATCCTAAAAATAGGAGTTCTTGAGTCGCTCGCAAATATATACGAGGTAGAAGTAGTTTGTGGTAAGTTCTACCAAGGTCTTTTCTCTCGAGGATTGTCCAATGGCTTCGTATAATTTTTGTTACAAATTGCGAGAAATAAATACTAAAATATTAAAAAAGATATTTTTGGGTTTTTTAAAAATTAACTAAATTAAAATGCACTATATTTAATTTAAACTATTTTATATAAGACTATTTTAATAAGACTATTTTTATACTAGACTATTTTTATTAAGACTATTTATACTAGACTATTTATATTAAGACTATTTATACTAGACTATTTATATTAGACTATTTTTAACTAGTGAAAATAAATAGAATTAAAATGAGTTGGGAATTTATAAAATCTATGTGAATACGGGTTCATTAAATTAGGTATTTAATTAAGTATAGGAATTGATTTATATGGATATAAAAGAAAAAATGAATGTTTATCGAGTAATCAACTTTTCACCTCCGTACTTTCGTAATCAAAGATGTCTTAATCGCTGTCACTTTTTTAAGATGTTGATAACAAGATTAACACTTGATAGATTGAAAAGATGTGTTTCCAATACACTTAACAATCAATCAAGGAGGTTTCACTAGTAGAAATAGGATATGATCAATCTCTATTTAAACCAATTAGTCCTTTCATTTCTCTAACTTGACTATTTTTAGGATAAACGATCGTTCATCGAGTAATCAACTTTTCACCTCCGTACTTTCGTAATCAAAGATGTCTTAACCACTTTCGCAATCTTAAGATGTTGATAACAAGATTAACATTTGATAGATTGAAAAGATATGTTTCCAATTCACTCAACAATCAATCAAGAAGGTTTCATTAGTAAAAATAGGATATGATCAATCTCTATTTAAACCAATTAGTCCTAAAAATAGTTTAAATCAATCAAATACTCAATATATAACCTAATAGAAATCCCCCTTCCCCTAGGAAGAAAGATTAGCTACTCATCGGTTTATACATACTAAAATTATAATAGAAATAATTGATATATATAATATATATATATAGAAACTTTTAATTACTAGAACTTAATGACAATAGATAAAACTTACTTGAATATGATGAATCAAAGTGCAAGAAACAAACTTCAAAATATAACTTCAAACTTGTTTAAAGGTTACAAGCTTACAAAAAAATTGAAAGTAAAATACTAAGTGCTTATTGATCAAGCACTTTTCAATTACAAACTAAATGAAAGAAAAACTTCAAAGCAAAAATAAAATACAAACTAAAATTGAAAATTCTAAGGAAAATATATTGCTAAAGGAAAGGAGTATTTCTTAGCAAGAAGTTGAGGATTTCTTGGTAAGAATGTGGGTTTATTTTGCAATGGGTGAAGATGCCCTTTTATAGGTGATTTTCAAGAATACAATTGATTATTTAATTCAAAATATCTATTGTAATATCATTTTTTTAATTCTTTGTTCACACTTCACCCATGTCTTTGAATTTTCAGATTTTTGACCAAAAAAATATCTTGTGGTTGATTTCACAAGTTGGTCAAAAGTGGACTAATTTTGCATGGCATCTCCGAAACACGGCGATGAAAACGACCCGGTTGCCCCGTGTTGTGCGCCGTTTGTGGTGACTCGGTCTCTTCCGAATACACGCGAGGACACGGCGCTAAATGCCGGCCGTGTGTGAAACGCCCAAGACACGGCCTCTTTTTGCGCCGTATGTGAAACGGCCGTAACACGGTCCATTTTGCGCTGCTTTGTATGGTCGCTTGTCCCGAAAATTCCCGTCGTTGGATTTGATCTTGTTTTCCGTCCTTTTTGATGCTTCATGTCGATGAATCAGAAATAACCATTTTTAGCTCATGTTTGGACATATCTGTAAAATATATATTTTTAATCACAAATCAGTACAATTATGCCCGGAAAAATGAATATTTTGTATATGAATTTTAGATCAATTATGTACCAATCAGGCGGCCCGAAACACCGTCCGCTTCACATGTTCGTAGGGATGAGCGGCGGAGTAAGCTTCAAAATCAAATTCCGGATAGGGTCCGGCGATCCCCTCCATAATCTTGCTGAAAGCCATGTAGGCGGGGCCGAATACACTACCCCGTTCCCAAGTCATTCGCGCCAGTTCATCTACGTCCGCCGGCGAGGCCCCCTGTTCCGCCGTCGCCGCCGTTTTCGCCACTTTGGCCTCGTTGAAAAGCTCCTCAAGCTCTGCGGGTGAAATCCCCGCACGAATAGCTTCAACGGCCGTTTCCATAGGGATTCCCACGGGAATCTCCTCCCGTCAGCAAAGCGGCGCATGAAGTGCTTCCGGCCTCGAAGGTCTTAGATCCTCCCGACATATTCTTAAAATGTAAAAGGAGGAAGAAGATTGGTTTTCTTACCTAAAAGGAAAAAGGAAGACGATCGGCACAAGAATCTTCGGAAATTTCTGCAGAGTTTCAGCAAGAAGGCAAGGACGCGTGAAGAGTAAAAATGGAGTAGCCCTAGCCCCTTTTATAGATGGAAGCAGGGGTCTCTATGCAAATAGGCGATATTCTGAGGGCTGGAGTGCAACCGTCAGTGGGGGGACACATTAAATGCTGCCCTCGAATCCTGCGTACGCGTCTTTTCGAGGGCACGCCAGGCGACAAGTCTGACAGACCGTCGGACTCCCCCAATGGTAGTGCGACGCGTGTCTTTGCAACGTTTCGAGAGCCCGTCTTCGTTTCCTACTGCTCCCAGCATAAAAGGAGATCGTCCAAAATTGAAATCAGATCGCCCGATCGTCTAAACATTGGCGATCTCCAACAGTACCACCTCACCCCGTGTTTTCAACATCGAAGTGAGCTGGGGGGCAATTGTTGTGCGGCGTTTAATACGCCTCAATGGCGATCAGCCTAAGCAATCAGAGAGCCAACCATAGAAGACATACCCTGGGCAGACGCCCAGCGATCGGCACATACGGCGATCGTCTTTTGGTACGCAGCGATCGTCTTTTGATACGAAGCGATCATCTTTTGATATCTGGCGATCGTCTTTGATGACCGAACCAGAGACGATCGTCTCGTGCCACGTATGGATCCAACATCCGTCAAAGTCGTCGAAGACCGAATCTTGGACGGTGGCCCACGTGCAGATCCACAAAGGGCGCCGACAGATAAGACCTTTGACCACAGCCTGTCACCTACCTCACCTACCGATAGGGCCGCCGAAATGTACAAAGTGGGTCCTCCCCGGACAGCGACCCAGGACGCGTGATGGCTTCCCATTGGCTCGCACAGCTGGTCACCAGCAACAGCCCCAGACTTTAAGGGAACAACCTCACGTGACGGGATGATCGGCCATCTTATTATAATATAGAAAACGGCGGTCGCCCGCGATCGCCGGAGAGGTCTCATCAGCTTTGTCTCCTATAAATAGGAGGCTCACAACAAGTGTCAAAGGATCATGCGATTTTACCGTGAATACAGTGCAAAATACCCACAAAAAGAGAATCAAAGATTCCTCTGGCAATCACATATACATTCATAGTGATATTCATATACACTTATCATACATCCCAAGCAAGAACTCACAGATCTACATATCTGGTTCTTCCGGCAATCTACACGCTCTACAGCTTAGATAACTAGAAGTCTTTACACTCATTGTAATAGATTCTAACATTAATATTTGTACTCGTCAGTATATTTATTAATAACATCTCGCGAGAGCATTCAAGCCCGGGATTAACAACCCCGGCAAATCTTGTGTTATCTATTTTCTCACGGAAGTGTTCTCGCATTTGTTTGTTACTCGATCATTCCAGCAATACTATCTCCGGATAATATTTTGGGTAACAACACGCGCTTCTATTTTTTTGGGCCAATGATGAATAGTAGAGAGAGGATGAATATATATATATATATATATATATATATATAGAGAGAGAGAGAGAGAGAGAGAGAGAGAAGTGAGAAATCAGGAGGAAAAAGAAGAGGGTTTCTGCCGACTTGCACCGTGAATGGGTTTTATACCCGAATTTTTCAGTCACTTCAGTTCTAATCCCATTTTATTTTGATCCATGCAATTTAGCCCATTTTTTTATCTATTTCGATTTAACCCAAATCAGCTTTATAATTCCTTCAATTTCAATCCTCAAATATTTAGTTCTTTCAATCTTACCTCAACTAGATTTCTAATGTCTCAAATCCACCTCTATTTTTTGACCCAAGATATTAATAATGTTAACTCTTCAATTAACATTAATAATCAATTTTAATTTATGCCTTATGTTTTCCTTTCAGTTATTATACAATAATAAATTATAATGGTAATAATAATAATTATTATATGTAGATATTAACAAGGATTTACAGGCTTAGGATTTGTGAGTCGACCATTTCCAGCAACATCACTTAATCAGGTGAAAATTTTCACTATCACTTTAATTACTTTACTTGGATTGCTATATGATTTTTTGTACATGTTTAAAAGTTGAGGATACATGTTGTAAATCAGTCTCACCTGTGTACATGTAAAGAGACTATCTTACGATATATGTCGTGTGGGGACATCTGCACAATCTCGATATTCACATGCCTGCTAGATTCATGTTATATGTGATATTTTGTGTATGTATTCATGTTGAGAAAAATTTTACTGATAGAATAATCATCTAATACTTTCCATAAATATATATTACTGTGGTCTGTGTAATTTCCATGAGCTGAAGGAAGCTCATGGCCACCTAAATTGATCCCGCAGGTTAATTGGAGACAGGTGGATTAAGGAGCAAACAGAGCGAGCATATAATAATAGATTTTATAAACGATGTTTTTCTTTTAAGTCTTGCGCTTTGAGACATTTATTTAGGGGAAACTCTTTGATTGCATTAATATTACTTAAATTTCTTCCACTGCAGTTATGCCTTCTTAATTGCGATATGTCGTTGACTTAATTAATAAATATATTTTTTAGTCATTGTAACGACTCGACTTTGTAGGCGAGGATTTTATTATTCTCAAAGGAAACTTGTTTTTCCAAAATTACCTTTTACTTTTACCCCCGATAAATACTCATAAAAGTCGGGGCACTACATAGTGGTATCAGAGCCAGGTTCTACCTTTCTGTAGACTCGCTAAATATAAAAGTATCATATGCTCTCAGTTTCGCCACTTCATTACTCAGTCCAAGGTACCAAGTTTCAATTAAAAATTTTCATTATTCATGCATCTATTGTTTGAGTTAATTTACATGTATGTATATATATATATATATATATATATGTATATATATATATATATATATGCAAACTGTTAGAATGACCAAATCTAAGATGACACCACGTAAGAAGATTCATGCTAGGTACGATCTGTATCTTCTGGCACGCAAGGATTCGTGGGACGATCAGAGTTTTCCAAAAAATGCGCCACATTATTTCATCAACAGGCTGAGCAAGTAGTTGCAGTTAGGGAAACAAGGTTCTCCCACGTAACAGTTGAACCACCTAATTAGAAAGTTGCCTGATAATTGGGGTTATTGCATCTTCCAACTTTGGCAAGAGTTCGCGAAGAGAGCACTAGAAGATCCGCAGACCACGGACGACTTCCAGTTCTTAGCCGGACGTTTGTTAGATATATATATGCTTGAGATGCAATACTAACAGACGAATAGAGTTCTGACTCCATCGAGGAAGAGGATCCCAAGGAAGATCCAGAAGAAGATCCTGAAGAAGAACCTGAAAAGAATCCTGAAGAAGATCCAGAGGAAGCACCCGAAGAAGATCCAGAACCACAAGAATAGCTGGATGTGGGGCAGACGGGAGACTTGAATGATGCTCAAATGGTTGATAGTGAGTCCAGTAATGATTTAACTTTTTGGATAGTGTCGCGACCCCTTATTACAGAGATTGAGATTATTAGTAGCGATGAGGAGTATTTTTTTAACTAGATCTAATTACTTTCCATTATGATTATGTACGCTTCTATTCCTTGTTCAGACTCTTCAAAGTAATTTAGTGATATAATGAATATTAGGTATATTTTTCCTTCATTTTATTTTGTTACTCTTGTAATGTGATAAGTTTATTATTATGTGCAGTTTATTGTTCTTCCTTCATTATTCTCGCGTTTCTGGGGCTGATGAGTTTCCTCGTGACTGTTGATAGAATTATGGCTAACTGAGGCAATAGAGGTGCTCCACCCACTCAGGACCAACTTTTGGTTGGACTAGATACTCTCTTGCAAGGCACCACGATCTTGCCACCATTCACCCTCGAGGGAGCTCAGGCTCGTGTAAATAATCAGTTTAATCAGT
Organism: Orobanche coerulescens; assembly: GCA_033398695.1. Classification (NCBI taxonomy): domain Eukaryota; kingdom Viridiplantae; phylum Streptophyta; class Magnoliopsida; order Lamiales; family Orobanchaceae; genus Orobanche; species Orobanche coerulescens. The sequence goes on from CM065805.1 coordinate 118,147,048, forward strand.
TCAAGCCTCTTGTGTTTCTTGGTCATGAAGGACCCGCAACAATCGAGGAATGGTTGATGAACCTCGGGACCATTTTTTAATACATGGCTTGTACTGATGCCCAGAAGGTGTCTTGTGTTGTTTTCCAGCTGAAGGAAGATGCTAGAATATGGTGGTTAGGATCTTGGGGACTCCAAACCCAGGACGAGAGAGATGTCATTGTTAGGAGTATGCTCTCGAATGCCACTCAGAGGATATTGAGTGAGGGCATTGTACTTGTTGTTATGTAAATCATTAATATAAGACAATGGTTGTTTCTTTATTTACTGGTAGTTACTGGCGTTCCTGACTCGTAAATATATATGTATAGAAACTAGTCTGTGTATTTGAGAGCAAAACATTCCACTCCTTATTGGATAAGGGGATCGGCACTGGAAAGGTTTATAGCTCAAATACTTAATCGTTCGCAAGTCGATGAAACTTGACTGGGCGTTAAGTTTATGTGAAGACTTGTATGACATGTTCTTTAACATGGAGAGTGCCTGTCGAACACTAATGGTTAGTGGGAGCACACGTTATAGGTATGCTAATTAGATTAGTTTACTCGAACCGATTCACCCTCGATTCGTCACATGGATTTCACTCGGGGACAGTCAATGACGGTATCGAAAGGTTGTGATAGGTATTCGTGAACCTTCGACTTGAGAATTTAGTAGGGATGTGCTTGTGATGTCAAGATTTTCATTAGAGTAGTTCGACCCTATAAACCGGAAGGCGGGGTCAACCTCGACGTGCATCTTGATGGGCAAGTAGCAGGTCCTACTGAATACCAAGATAGAATTCTTTCTCCTGTTAGTGAACGGGTTATATGTCCTATGTGGTTATTGGCAGATGAGATCATAAGTCTTTGGCCAAAATATTGGAGCTAGTTGTATTAGATACACGAGAGCTCGATGATCTCGATTTGCATTAATGCATGCATAGCGTCAAGTACAGATAGGGTTTGACTGACCGTGACCCTAGAACTTGATCGGGACATTTGAAAGAAGGGTTTATACATATACTGGAATTCACGACAGAATGGTTCTTGAATAATCCCAATCATTCGTTCTCAGTTGGGGTACAGTGTAGGCCGCCAGGCTAGCTAGGTGGTGCTACTACTCTTTGGTTCCTCCCATTGCTGACTGAGACGGACCTACCGAGTCGCGCAATAGGATTGACGACGGAATAAATCAAGCTAATTCTCTCATTATGAATATTAGATATTGGATCTAAATTTGGGACATTGGATGTTTAAATTGATTTAGTGGATAAATTAATTTACGGCCTTATGAATTAAATAAATTACCGGGTGATTAATTTAATTCATGGATATAATTATTTCTTGGAGAAATTAATTATGTTATTATGTATTTGATATGATTAATTTATTGGATTAATTAATTGATATATATATACATCGGAATGGAATCGGAGTTTATCTATTTGGACTCACGAGAGTCCGAAACGAACCGAACTCGTCCGATTTTTCATCTTGGCTGCCCCCCCTTCCACCTAACTTCATCTTGTCTCTGGTTTTCATTTTTAAATGAAAGGAAAAGGACTTGTGGGGTGACCTCTCATGTGGCATGAGTTGTTTACACATGGGTGGAAGTAGAATAAAATATGGAAGACTTCATCTCTCTCCTTGACAAAAACCCATTTCATTCCTACGGTTGGTGAGAGAGGAAAGAGAGAGAAAAGTTCTTTCTCAAAAGTCTTCTTCTTCATTTCATTTCTTGTTCTTGTTGTTCTTGGAGAATATCAATAGATTGATTGAGAGTTGTGAGTTATACACTTAGAGTGTCATAATCACATAAAAAGCTTCATCATCCTAGCTCTAGCCGTATCCTTGGAGGATAGCAAGGTGATCGTCGTTCCGTTCGTTTCTCCAGCGTGTGGCAAGTAGAGACGCGGTACTTTCGGCGTTGGATCATCCAAGAGCTTGGAGCGGATTGAATACATAGAGATCAAGCAGAGCTTGGGGAATAGATCAAGAGAAGGATACCATTTAATCAACCGCCCCGCACGTCCCGTCCCGCCCCGCACCGCAAAAATGGCGAGGGAGTGCGGTTTGATATATCAAAATTTCCCGCCCCGCATCAAACCCGCACCGCCAAAAAAAATATAAAACGAGTGCGGTTTTATTATTATTTCATCCGTCCCGCCCCGCCCCGCTTCGTCCCGCCCCGCCCCGCCCCGCTCCCTTCTTGCCCCGCGAAAAGTGTGGCGCGGTGCGGTTTTAAGTTGTAAAAATGCCCCGCCCCGCATAAAACCGCACCGCACAAAAAATACGGGGCGGGTGCGGTTACACTCTCGCCCCGCCCCAAACCGCCCCGCCCCCAGCCCTATTGGATACGTAGAAATCAAGCAAAGCTTGGGGAATAGCTCAAGAGAAGGATACCATTTAATCAACAGACTACGAGGGTATGTTTCTCGTATCTCTTGTGTTTCGTATTATATTCCTATATACGCAGCTCGATCGATCCTCGTAGGGATTCAGATCGAATTAATTTTTATTTTACCGCTTCCACTGGGCCTTCGATTTAGGCACCGAATCCCAACAGTCATTACTTGGGACACCTTCAAGGAAATCGTCATTATGAAATATTATCCAAGAGTTTATAAGGCTAAGCTGCAGAGAGAATTATTAGACTTGACTCAAGGTGGGATGATTATGATGGACTATGAGAGAAAGTTCAACCAAATGTGTCGACTTGCATCGCATATGGTTAAGATTGATGAAATAAAGTCCGACAAGTTTCGCGATGGACTGCGTGACAGCATCCATAACCATCTGGATGGCCATGGGAGGATGTATTATACCGAGGCTATAGCCAGGGCAGCAGATATATCTACTACTTTGGATGTGTAAAAGGCAAGAACACCACCAGTCGCAACTACTAATAAGCATAAATGGCATGACTAAGGAAGTGGTTGTAAGAAGAATGCTAAGACAGGATCTTCAGGGGCGAAACCGAAGTCAGATAATCCTGCTTGTGCTACTTGTGGCAAGGGATATAAAGTGCATGTATGCTCGGATAAAATTGGTGCAAGGTAAAGGCTCAGGAGGCAAAACTCGAGTGTATAGCATGACCGAAGCGGAGAAATAGATAGAGCCCCAAACCATGTCATGTATGTTGTTAGTTGATTATATTCTTGCTATGGTGTTGTTTTGTAATACCCGCCATTTTTATAATGCAATATTATTATTTTATAATAATAATATAATGCATTTCATGTTATTTAATTCTATTTAAAGAATCATGAACATTTATTTCGACGTATCACAAGTCCAAGCCCGAGTCATTTTTGTTAGTTACATTCTAGTAGTCATTTACTACTAATAATATTAATAATGCATTTTATTTCATTTAATCTCATTTCATTACCGAGTGAGTAATTGTTGTACAATTACTTTCACTACATGTACAAGTCAACTTCATGTAATATCATTTAATACGATCAAACATTTTCATGATATCTCATATGTTCTAAACCCGAATCAATTTCTCAAGTTAATTTCAGAACATTTAATATTAGTCATTTTTTTAAGTATGATAATTAAAGGTATTATTATTATTTATAATAATAATATTTATAATAGGAACAATATTAATATCAACAGTATTAATATTTTTATCTTTATTATTTCTATATCATCATTTATATTAGTCTCGATATTATTATTAGTATCGATGTTATTAATATTATTACTACTGTTATTATTACTTTTGTCATTATTATTATTATTAGCATTTTTATTATTATTCTTACCAATGGCCCAATAGTTTGTGCTGACCCATAACAAAATAGAAGCCCAAATTAACCCTAACCCTAATCCAGGCAGTATAAATATACAGCCTCTACGGTATAAATACACAATACAATACAGAATATCCAGCCGTCATTCTCCAAACATTCAGCAAAAAGAAATAATACACTATACACATCAAACACAATCTCACGCCGGAAGGAGAAGAATAGATCTGCTGCACACAACCTTTCTACCGAGAACTCCACCTTCTCCAACTCTTCCCAGCAAGGTAAACAATCTTATACAACTCTCTCTTTAACGTCAGCAATCGTTCTATAAATTCCATCTTATTGAACTTCCTTATTTCTCCAAATATCCATAACTCATATTTAACGCATAGTAGGTGAGGTATTTCAATATCAATACCTTGTTTAATCTGAATCGATAGTGATTTTCGACCTGAATCGAACCAATAATTAAACACACCCCTTTTAGCAGCCGAAGATCAATTAATAAATCGATCCCGGAATCCCAACCTAACCCAGTTTGATTTTTATTTCTCGACCTGTTCGCTGCCCATATTAGAAATCCGAATTCAACCATCGTAGCACTGGCCGATATCTCATCGGAGTCGCCGGAGAACCAAGAACCCGAACCTCATCAGACTTGAACTCAGGCCAGAGCTTTGTTCTTTACGCCCAAAATCAAATCCACACCAGACCCTATTCTAATCAAAACCGAAACCCTCAAAACCTAGTTTGATTCAGTTTGAACCCACTACATTCGGCCCGAACCAGAAATCAAAACTCAATATTTCTTTTAACTGAACAGAAGAACCCCTTTCACCCAAATCGGAATATCCAAACTCGGATTTTTTTTCCAACCCATAGCCGAATCCAGACTTTCAATTCAACTCAACCAAAAACATTTTCTAAAACCAAAACAACGAGCCCATCTCAGACCCGATCCCAAAATCCGGAAACCCCAGTTTTTAAGCTCAAACCAGCTATCCAAAATCGGAGTCCTCACATTCGTTTTGCCGGAATCGCCTGCCCTTTCAGACTCGAACCGTCGCCTCCGCCGTGAGTTCCGCGGCTGGTTAACCCGAACCCGAACCTTGCAACGCTACATCAGAGACGAACCACCGGCGATTTGCACTTTTCTTTTTTTCGTCCGCCGTGGTCTGAGTGTGTTGATGTGTATGTGTCCGCGATTCATTTTCGGCCGAGAAGGAGGAGACGCGAAGGCTGGCCGTGTATGGGTGTGCGTTCGATTCAGTGTGTGTGTGTGTGATTTTTTTTTCGGGAATCTTCTCCCGGCCGAGAGGAAGAAAAAATTGGAGAAGGAGGGAGAGAGGGAGGGATGAAAGAGAGAAGGGAGAAGTGAGAATAGGGTGAGTTAGTGGCGCACGATGAATAAGGGTTTTATATACCCGCGATTTTCGTAGGTTATTCGATTTAATACTCTCAATTTGCAGCAACTTCAATTTATCCCTCACATCCCTCTCAATTCAGTCCCAGACAGTTTTAATTAATTCGATTCTAATCCAGTCAGCTTTTCAACTCCTATAATTTGACCCCAGTCAATTTTAAACCATCACTTCCAGCTCTATTTTGACCCAAACATTAAAATATTGACTTTCAATTAACATTAATTATTAATCTGAAATTATGCATAAGTATTTTAATTTCAGTCATTAATAATGTTAACTCTTCGGTTAATATTAATTAGCAATTATAATTTATTTTCAGTTATTATATAGTGATATTCGTATCTTTTCATTTATTATAAGTTGTAAGGATTTTAATTATTATTATTATATGTAGACCTTGTCAAGGATTTACGGGCTTAGGACTGTGAGTCGAGCACATTCATTTCAGTCAGACATCATCATCATCATCATTTATTCAGGTGGGAATTTTCACTATCACTTTAATTGCTTTAATTGGACTGTGTATGTGATGTTCTATTCATATTTAAAATTTATATGCACGTTGTAATTCAGGCTAACCTGTATTCGTGTAAGAGGCTATCTTAAGATATATATTGTTGCGGGGACACCTGCGCAACCTCAATACTCACGTGCGTGCTCGATTCATGTTATATGTGGTATTGTGTTTATGTTTGATGTTGTTGCGGGGGCACCTGCGCAACCTCAATATTCGTGTATACGTGCTCGATTCATGCTATACGTAATATTGTGAGTATGCATTTACGTTGAGAAAAATGTGATAGATTATTCATATTATGCTTTCCATGAGATTGTATATTACTGTGATCAGTGTAATTTCCACGAGCTGAAGGAAGCTCACCCCCACCTTTATTGATCCCGCAGGTTGAATCGAGCCGGATGGACGAAGGAGCGAGCCGAGAGGGCATATGAAAGTGGAATAATTATATGATGTTTCTTTATGTCAACTATTTTGAAACTTTTGGGGAAACTTTGACTAGAAATATTAAATTATGATTTATTTTATTCCGCCGCAAATTTTTACCTCGTATTTATGATGAAATGTTACCTTATTTAAAGGTATTTATTTTTATGTGAGTGTAGCGACTCGATTTTGTATGCGAGAATTTTTATATTCTCAAGAAAATTATTTTTCTCAAAATTTACCTTTTATTTATTTTCCCCAATATTTACCCTAGAAAGTCGGGGCGTTACATAGTGGTATCAGAGAGAGGTTTTACCTTTCCGTAGACTCGCTAAAATTTAAAAGTATCATATGCTCTCAGCTTCGCCACTTCGTCACTCCGCCTGAGGTACCGAATTTTAGTCATTAATCATGCATATGTCATTTAATTGTACTTATATAATTATTTATGTATTTACGAACTGTTAGAATGGCCAAAACTAGAATGACTTCACGTAAGAAGGTCCCAGCTACTTTTGACTCGCGTCTCCTAGCGCGTAAGGACTGGTGGGACGACCCTAGTCTACCAGAAAATGTGCCACACTACGTCATTAATAAACTGAGTAAGTGGCTAAAATCTGGGAAACAAGGTTCCATCACTCGCCAGCTAGAGCACTTGATAGAGAAACTATCCGAAGACTGGAGTTGCTGCATCTTTTGGCTTTGGAAAAGGGCCATCAAGAGATCGCTTGAAGAGCGAGAGGCTGCAGACGATTTCCAATTTGTCGCTGGGCGCATATTAGATTTATATGCTCGAGAGGAGATTCCAACTGCAAATTGGGATGCCGACTCTACGGACGAGGAAGACTCGGAGGAGGATCCCGAAAAAGATCCAGAGGAAGATCCAGAAGAAGTTCCCGATGAGAGATCAAGGATGGATCTAGCAGAAAATATGAAGGATATTTTGATGACATCGAGTCTGACGATGAAGTCACTTCGTGGATTGAGCCATGACCCCCTTTTCCTGTTATAGAGATTATTAACAGTGATGGGGGGAGTAGTGCGTGTAGACTCGATAACTAATGAGGTGAAGATAGAGATTAATGAACATAGCTTCTTAGCCAACTTGCACATAGTGGAACTTAGTGATTTTGATGTCATTTTGGGTATGGATTGGTTGGACAAGCATAGAGATGTAGTTGAATGCTTCGAAATGAGAGTAACATTATGCCCGTCTGTTGATTTTAAGACAGTATTCGAGGGGGTTAGACACAGCGGTACCCCGAGGGTGATTTCAGCCATGAAAGCTGTGAAGATGCTGAAGAAGAGTGATTGCCAAGGATTCTTGGTGATTTTGGTGGGAAAAACGACTTCGGAGAAGATGGTAGCTGATGTACCTATCGTCAAGTAGTATCCAGACGTCTTTCCCGAAGACTTACCCGGAGTCCCGCCGAATCGTCGAGTTGAATTTTCGATTGACTTAGTGCCAGGAGCGGCACCAATATCGAAGGCTCCCTATAAGATGGCGCCTAAGGAATTGCAAGAGCTGAAAGTACAACTCCAGGAACTGCTCGACTCTGGATTTATCCGATCGAGTGTTTCGCCATGGGGTGCGCCAGTGCTCTTCATAAAGAAAAAAGACGGAAGTTTGAGGATGTGCATTGACTATCGTGAACTTAATCGACTCACGATAAAGAATAAATATCCACTTCCTAGAATAGAGGACCTATTCGATCATCTTGGAGGATCGGGAGTATTTTCGAAGATAGATTTGAGATCCGGATATCACCAGTTGAGGATTAAGAGTGATGATATCCCAAAGATCGCATTTCGAACTTGTTATGGACAATATGAATTTATAGTGATGCCATTTGGTTTGACTAATGCGCCAGCGGTATTCATGGAACTCATGAACCGTGTATTTCAACCTTATTTGGATAAGTTTGTCATTGTCTTCATAGATGGTATACTTGTGTACTGAAGGACCAAGGTCGATCATGAGCAGCATCTTAGAACAGTATTGGGAATACTGCGCAAGGAAAAGTTGTATGCAAAATTCAACAAGTGCGAATTTTGGCTTAACCGAGTTGTATTTTTGGGTCATGTGGTCACTTCTAAAGGAATTGAGGTTGACCCGATTAAAGTTGAGACAGTCAATGATTGGAAAGTACCAAGTAATGCGAATGAAGTTCGAAGCTTCTTGGGATTAGCCGGTTATTATCGGAGGTTTATCGAGGGATTTTCGAAGATTGCTGCACATATGACCAGATTTACTTGAAAGGGAGAAGCTTTCTTATGGAATGAGAAATGCGAAAGGAGTTTCCAAGAACTTAAGCAAAGATTAACTGTTGCACCAGTGTTGACGATTCCCGATCCGACGAAAGAATTTGTCATCTACAGTGATGCATCCAAACAAGGTTTGGGATGTGTATTAATGCAAGAGGGCAAAGTAGTTGCCTATGCTTCGAGACAGTTGAAACCGTACGAGCTAAACTACCCTACTCATGATTTGGAATTAGCAGCGGTAATTCATACCTTGAAGATTTGGAGACACTACCTTTATGGAGGTAAGTGTGAAATTTATACAGACCACAAAAGTCTAAAATATATTTTCACACAGAAAGAATTGAATATGAGGCAGCGCAGATGGCTTGAGTTGGTCAAAGACTACGCTTGCACAATTCATTACCACCCTGGTAAAGCAAACGTAGTTGCTGATGCAATAAGCCGTAAGGCAAGAGGAGACCTGACTTGTATGTTGACCAAAGAGGAGAGCTTGGTCAAGGAATTCGCAAGGATGAACCTTGAGGTGGCTACACCATCGAGACCAGCTGAGTAATTATTGGCTAGTTTGGTGGTACAACCAACCTTGAGGGAACAAATCAAAGAAGGTCAAGGACAAGACGACTTCTTGGTCAAGATGAGAGGACGTACTCTTTTAGGTGAGGATAAAGGTTTTAGTGTGTCCGATGATGGCACGATGTATTATGAAGGGGGGATTTGTGTGCCCAATGTTGTCAAGTTGAGAGAAGACATATTAAAGGAGGCACATAGTACTCCGTATACAGCACACCCTCGGTGTAATATCCGCGAATTATTATTATTATTAACAGTATTAATATCACTATTATTATTAGTAGTATTAATATTATTATTAGTATCAATATATTATTAAAATATTATTAACATTATTATAAATGTTATTACTAAATTATTTATACATTTAATTTTAATTGAAGAACCTATTTATTATTCCAACCCAATTATATCTTTAATTGGCCCAACCCAACAGTTCAATTATCTTTTCACCTCCCCACTTTTCTCTCTTCTGATCAGAAACGTAACTTTTCATCTCACCCTTAATTTTCATTCTTGAAGAAAAATTTATTCACTGCATTCATCACTCATTTATGAACCGAATTAAGACATATATAATTTATGCCTTTTGTAATTCTTCTCCTGACAACATATATCACACAACTCCCCTCCTTCTGCAAATCAACATTTCCCAGCGAAGAAGGTAACAGTTTTTTTTTATTCAGCTTATATCCGTTGAGTTTTCTATCAACATTCAAACATTTAAATAAAATCAAATTCCTGATAATGAGTTTCAATATCCGAAAAAAAAACACATCCATTTCCTTTGAGAGCAGCCAGATCTGCTGCCCCCACACCACCACCGACGGCCGTTCAGAAACCTCGCCGTCATTCCCAGACCGATAATCACCAACGAGTCATGATGCCCAGCACAACCATTTCCCTCGGATTTCCATCATCTGCTTGCCGTTTTTTTTTCTAGCCACAGTTCGCTGTTGGCCGTTGTGAAATGACGAGAGAGGGGAATCGGGGAAGTGGAATTCAACCTCTCCATTTCATTAATTTTAGGCTGTTTTCTTTGTATAAAAAAAAGGAGAGAGAGAGGGAAGAGAGGGAGAGAAAAGAATCAGATGAAGGAAAAAAAAAAAAGAAAAAAAAAAGAAGAAGAAGAAGAAGACGTTTGGAGAGAGAGAGGGAGAAGAGGGAGAGAAGAGAGTGGGGCGGCCGATGGATTTGGGGTGAATTGACCTAGTGTTGGGTTATATACCCAACAACTTTCATCTAAATCTCAATTCAACCCCCTTAATTCTTTTATTTTTTAATTTTACCCCTGTTCAATTTCTAACATCTCAAATACATCTTTTTAAATCACATTCAAATATTTTAATTTAGTTTATATTATTATATTTTCATACTTTAATAATAATATTAAATCATTCTATTGTAGATCACGACGAGAACTTTCGGACCTAAGATTTCGTGAGTCGAGCATCTATATTTAGTCAAGCACTGCATTTGAGGTGGGGTTTTTATTTTCACTTATTTTCTACAAATTACATGTCTCGTATGTATATTACATGTTATTTGGCATATATAATTTATGATGTGATTTATCATGTCATACAGACAGAACAGAAAAATTGTACTTCCAGTACACAGAATATTTAGCCTTCGGGCTCAGTTAGCCTTCGGGCTCAGATCGCCTCCGGGCTCCGAGTACTCCGTGTAGAAATACACGTAAAACAGTAATGTAAATATTTATGTGTTCAATTTTCGTGATATATTCATATGTGACATGTATAGCCTCACTAAGCTCAAGCTTACCGAATTTTTAAAATATTTTCGTGTTAATGAAGCGGGCGTGAATGCGGTGGAAGATGGTATCAATATAATTATCTACCTCTTAATATTATTAATTATATTTTAATTTACGAAGAATATTTCAAATTGTAATTTGAATATTTTGCGAACGTTAGCAATTGCCTTATTTTCTATAGATGATGAATGTTGGTATAATCTTACGTAATTAGACATAGTATAAATTCTGTACTTAATATTTTGATTGCATTTTAAATTGGAGTTCCCGTTAATTCCTTAAACTTATTTAATCACTAAAAGTTAACTTTGAATTTTTGTAAAAAAAAATATATAGTCCTTCTTCTAAATGATATTTATGTGATATTATATAGCTTCCGCATATTATTATTTTATTTAAAGTAAAATTTTAAATTAAGATAATTAAACTAAAAAAAAATATGAATGTTTTCAAGATATAAATATTAAATAAAATTAAGATGTTACATTGTGGTATCAGAGAAGTTTATGATTCTGCATACTCTTCTATATGAAAATGTTATTCAGTAATACCATTCCATGGTACTTCGCCAGCTTCAACAAGTACATATTTTAATTCAGAAATTCAGATATGCATATATCTTGAATTATTCTCATTTTTGTAAATTGTGGATATGCTTGATTACTCAGTTAATATTATTGTTCGATATTATTTGTATATTGGTCAATGCATTTACACATTAGAGAATAATTCATGTGAGTAGATGGCTCGCACGAGATTAACAACTAGGAAATCAACTCCATATTCATTGGTGTTGAGAAGCACGAGAGTTCGGAATTTTCGAGAATACCAAAGGCCAGACCATCACGACGTAGGCGATCATATTAACACTATGGAGAGAAAGTTCGTACGTGTTAGGCGGGATGGAGTTTCCGACTACCTTGCCGTTGTGAAGCTTATGGAGACTCTTCCCCCTGCTTGGAGCCTACGAGATAGGACGCTACTCTTAAATTTGGTGGACTTTACCTCGACCTCAGATACACCAGTGATCGATTTTGTGGAGTTCTCGGCCGAGCTACATCGAATGTGGCTCCGATAATGCTGTGGTCTGGATGATGTTTCCGACAGTGACGAAGCGGAAGAAGAAGATCCAAGCGAAGATGCTAGTGTGGCTTCGGCATCTTCGGCATGAATTCAAACTAAGTTATAATTTATATTGGAGAATAAAATACGACTATTTAGTATTAATTGTCGTAGGTTGGGCATCCCGGTATTTTTTAATAATCTTAATTATGATTACAACATTGTACTTTATTTCTCATTTGAAATAATTATACAAATAATAGTGGGATTATATTTCACATGTATTTATTTTAGTTTTTTTTCTTTTCAGTCACGAATATGGCCTATGTTCACAAAAATTTTGCAATAATATATAGACGTAGAATCTTACCAGTAATCACAATTTTGAACATTAGGAAAATGTTTCCAAGGAGGCCACGCACTGGGAGAGGAGGAAACGAAGGTGCTATGAATAGAGGGCATAGAGAACGAGAAAACAACACTGAGATACCTGCCGTAAATCAATACCAAGTGGTGGAACAATTCCGTCGCTTCGGACCCCCAGTATTCACTGGAAATGAAGAACCTACTTTCGTGGAAGAATGGATTCGATCGTTAGAACGAACTTTTAGGCTGATTGGATGCACAGATGCACAACGAGTAATCTGTCTTTGAATATCGACCATGTATGAGCCGACCGTTGGTATGAGAGCTACCGGAGGACTCGGCCGAAGAGGAGCGTGCGGCCACTAACTTGGAATGAGTTCAAGGTTATAATCAGAGAACAAGATTACCAGAGGCATTATCGTGAACAAAACAATGGGAATTTTGGGATCTCATGCAAGAAGGAATGTCTGTGACTGAATATGAACGGAAATTTACCGACATGAGCCAACTTGTGACACGTTTTGTGTCCACTGACATAGAAAAATCTCGCAAGTTCTGGATGGTCTCCTGGTCGGGGATAAGGCATATTCTCAAGAGCCACTGATCTATCTTATGCGAAACCGTCAAGAGAGCTCAAGAGATTTCCTCAAGTCGGGATATGGACCGTAAACAGTTGAGAGCTCGTAAGAGGAAATGGCAGGCCCTAACCAAGGTAAGACTGGAGTCGAATGCGATCAAGGCCAGAGTAAGCAAGGCAGAATTGAAGGAAAAGCGAAGCCCAACGTCAAGGCCGAGAAACCTTCATGTGCAAATTGCGGAAAGAATCATGGGGGAGTATGCCTGGCGGGTCAGGGAAAATGTTATCGATGCAAGCAATCAGGGCATACATCTTATGATTGCCCAGTCGGAAAAGAAGGTCAGACTTTCGGGGGTAGGGCACGAGTGTTTGCCATGAGCCTGAAAGATGCTGAAGGAAACCCAGATACAATGACAGGTATGTTGACAGTATTTAATATACATGCATTAGTACTTTTTGATACTGACGCTACCCATTCATTCATGTCTAAGAAGTTCCATGCTCTAACTGGAAGTAAAGACATTAGAGTAAACGAACCATTAGAGGTTAGCGTACCATCTGGTAAAATAATATATGCTGATTCTATGGTTAGAAATACACCTATAGATATGAATGAGAATAACTTGGATGCGGATCTATACGTGATTAATATGAAAGATTTCGACATAATCCTAGGGATGGATTGGTTGAAAAAGTACCGAGCTACCATTAAATGTTATGAGAGAGAAATAACCCTAGTCTTGCCTGGGGATAAAGAGACTACATTTTTCGGAGCAAAGACTTGTACCTCACATAGGTTTATATCTGACATGAAAGCAATTAAGTTGCTAAAAAGAGACAAATGTCAAGGATACTTGGTGAACATAGTTGGTACAGAAAGACAAGAATTGTCAGTCTCAGGTTTATCAATTGTGAAGGAATTTCCAGACGTGTTTCCTGAGGATTTGCCAGGAATTCCACCTGATAGACAAGTAGAGTTCACAATTGATATGACACCTGGAGCAGCACCGGTATCAAAGGCTCCCTATCGGATGGCGCCAAAAGAATTACAGGAATTGCAGGTTCAACTGCAAGAGTTGCTGGACTTAAATTTTATTTGTCCAAGTGTTTCCCCATGGGGAGCACCAGTTCTTTTTGTCAAGAAGAAAGACGGTACATGTAATATCCGCAATTTTCGATTTTTGGTAAATTTCTTTTTTTGGTCGGAGTCTGTTTTGACGACTCTCTCATGACCGTTCCGTCATTCGGAGAATATTTAATTCTGCACTTTTTGTCATCCGAGTTCGTTTCGGTGCTGCTTTGTTGAGTTCCGTGCTTTTTAGCGACTTTTCCGCGCTTGAGTTCGGTTCTTGCGAATCTCGTTCGAAACTGTCGTTTGGGGTTTTTCGTAAGTTCATTTAATGTTGTTATACGTGTTGTGAGCTTCGATTTGATTATTCGTTGTCGTATGGTGATTTTCGGGCATTTGGGGTATTTTCGTAATTTCCCAAAGTTTGGGGTAATTACCTTCCGTTGTCGAATTTCGAGCCTTCGGGTGGTCGGAATCGTGTGTTCTACTAGCTATTAGATTCGTCTTTGTGAGTACTTCGTAACCGTATCTTCGGTTCGTATTTAGGTTCGGGTTTCGGTGTCGTTTTGTTGAGTTCATGATTACTAAACGACTTTTCTAAGTATGAGTTCGACTTTGTTAGATCACCATTAATTTTTGGTAACTCCAAAAATTCTAAATCTTTACAATATTATAGAGCATCGAGTTAGCTTTCCAATGGTTCGAACGGTGAGTCAATCGGAGTCCGGACGAGAGAGTTATGGTCGTTTTAGCTCACCCGCTCGTTATTGGCGATCACCGCGGCCGAACTCGGCCGTGTCGTCCGACACGGCCCGTGCCGCACTCGCACGGAAATGCCGGAGTTCTCGCCTCAGACCCGACCGTGTCGTCAGCACGGCCGAGTCGAACTCTTCCGGATAGGCCGATCGATCGCCAGACGCCCGACCGTGTTCCGTGACACGGCCGAGTCGTGCCGAGTCGCCGCTTCGGACAGTCATCGTTTAAGGCCCCTCCGCGCCGCGACCGTGTCTAGCAGACACGGTCGAGTCCTTCCGGTCAATCAGCGCCACGACCGTGTCAGGCGGACACGGTCGAGTCTGTCAGCCTATAAAAGGCCCTGCAGACGTTTTTCTCGCCATTCTTCGCCTTCTTCTTCTCCTCTTCCGCAGCTGGGCGTGTTCTAAGCTTGAAGCCATGTTGTTTAACAACATATACATGAAGTTTGGAGGTTCATATCATCAATCATCCGTCCTATAACATCCTCCGATCTACCGAATCAGGTCAGATTTCCTAGAAATCTAGTTTTGGGGAATTTGGGTGTTTTGGTTATTTTCATCCGTTTTAATCCGATTTAACTTAGGATTGTGATGGATTGATGATTATTTAGATGTATTGTATATGGTTGGATCGTATCGATTCGTTGTTTTGGTCGAGTTCTTGACCGACGCCTTGAAGGTGTCCGGTGAAATGTCATAGAGGGGTTTTCGGGCGTTCTACGATTATTCTTCCTCGTATGATCGATGATTTATTGAATTTATGTTGTTAGGGTCGAATTCTTGTGAAGAACTCGAGTCTAAACCCTTCCGTTCGTTGTCTTCTTCGTGGTTCAAGCTTCCCGGTCGAACCGTGTTCTTCGGGATCTTCGGTAACGTTTATTAAGGCAAGTATACATTTATGATTGTACGTTCTCGACTTTGAAAGTAAGAAATATTGATGGCATATCATGAACGAACCGTTTTTACGGCATTCATAGATATATTGTTGGCATGTAATGAACGAACCGTTTTGACGGCATTCCTACATGTATCGGCGTATGAGGTGAACGAACCGTTTTTACGGCATTCACATACGTAATGGCGTATGAGGTGAACGAACCGTTTATACGGCATTCACATACGTCTTATGAGATTTTAGTTATTCTGGAATACTAGTCTTACATTGATGAATTGACGGATATTGATGAATTGACGGATTACATTTACTTTATTGTCGAGGAGTATTATGTTTCATATTGTTATACTTGCACTAGCTATTCGATGGCTAACCCCTTTATGGGGGAAATACGTTTCATGTATTTCAGGTTCGAGGAGAGCGGACAGACGGGTACTGGGTCGGCGTGAAGATGATGGGCAAGTGTGATACTGTGTCTTGTCTCCGGTTATTTTCTTGGATTCCTCCATTCAGTGTTGTTGTACTGGAATGGATTTTTAAATACTCGAGTATTGTATTTCGCTTCTTGATGTTCCTACTGTGTTGCCGAGGTATTGATTTGTGAAGTGATGTATATGTTTTCGTTGGTTATGGTTTTGAATACCATTTGTATCGTCTTCCTTTCTTTTGTATGTAGACCTTATCGGTCAAGTTTATAGTTCCGCGTATGTTTAGCCTTGTGGGTCCCACGGCGCTCACTGTAATATACCCCGAATAACTTGGGGTGTTACGAATATGGTATCGAGCTTAGGTTTATGGATACCTAGTCAGCCGGTCTTTGGGTCGATTGAGTTGTCATTTGCCCACAGTATCACTACTCTGCCATCATCACAGTGCGACCGGTACTTGTAAGTCCTCTCACTCTTCTTGTATTTTTTTTCTTAATCGTTTCGTTTATAGCTTGGTAATCTTGGGAATTGGTCACTTCGAGAATGTGCGATTTGGATTATACTTACGCACGTATGTGCCCTTCAGAATGTTGGCCGAAAGTAGGAAGAATCGTGGTTGTGATCACGGACGTAAACCCTTCCTTGAGATTTTGTTAAATTGCTAATTGCGATATTGGTGTGTAACGGTATAATGTTGAGACTTTGTTTAGGAGTCGCATGCTAGTATCACGGGAGATCTTCGTCTTCACAGACCTGTAAGTATGTTGTTCGGATTATTCGAAAATTATTGGTTATCTTGGTGATTTTGGATTTTCCGTTGAAATGTTGTTTGTGCGAGTGATTGCAAGTTTCGAGGACGAAACTTATTTTTAAGGGGGGTAGAGTGTAATACCCCGATTTTTCGGATATATTTTTTTCGTTTATATATTGGATATCGTGGATGGTTAATTATGCTCGAGGACGTTGTGAACGTATGACAATGTTATTGAATTGAGTATATGTATTGAT
Organism: Orobanche coerulescens; assembly: GCA_033398695.1. Lineage (NCBI taxonomy): Eukaryota > Viridiplantae > Streptophyta > Magnoliopsida > Lamiales > Orobanchaceae > Orobanche > Orobanche coerulescens. The sequence continues at coordinate 118,163,970 of CM065805.1, forward strand.
TTTGCCGTATGCTCGTATTTGGTATGTCATGACTTTGGACAGGAATTGTTGAAATTGGCTAAGTATGGAATTATTACGACGTTAATAAGGTGAGATTACGACGTAAGATTGACATGGTTACGTGCGTTAAGACTAAGGTATTACGCATGTAACGAAGGCATCGGACGTAACCGAGTCCTCGGTGGCAGTGGGACCTGTTTCGGCAACTTTCGGCGGAGGATGTTGACAGTGAGTCAACGACGTGTTACGACGTTATACAGGCGTGTTACGACGTAACACAACCATTGTATCGTAGCAAGTCAACCGTATATTACGACGTTATATGGTATGGGTTACGTCGTAATGGATCGCACGGAATGAGACAAGGAGTTGGTTACGACGTTATGGATATGGATTACGACGTTAAAGTTGTTACGCACGTTAAGAAAGGACACTTACGCACGTAATGAGAGTGCAATTTATATATCTAGTGTTGCCTTTCATTTCTCTCACGATCCTTTGAGATATTTCTCTCCAAAACTCGTCCCTCTTCACTTTTAAGAGTGTTCTAAACACTTTTAACATGATTGTGAGCTTGGAATCATGGAATTAGAGCTTGGTTATGGAACTATTGTTGATTCTTGAAGTGATTTCTTGTGTTATCCATATTCTATGAGGTTTATGTTGAAGGAAGATAATGATATGCTTTGAATATGTTGATTATGATTATGGAATCATAGAGATCTTGATGTTCTTGAGGCCATATGATGACTATGATGATTTAATGATTCTTGGAATGGAGTTCAATTATTCTTTCTTCGTGGTTCGTCCATACAAGGTAATCCTCATATCCCTTTGATAGTGGCTCATTTTTTTCTTTTTGGATTACTACTTGGGAGGGAGTATGTTGGGAATCGTGTATTTTGATGTTCGTCTTATTTCAATGAAAATGCATAAATTGGACTGTACTGTTATCCGCTGCGTGAGTATTTTTGAAATGGATTTTGGTATTTTGCCAACTGAAATTTTATTTTGTAAAACCGATTCCCTAAATTGAGTTTTTGGCATTTTAACCTTGATCGTTTTGACGGTATTTGGAAAATGATTTTTTTTAGTATTTGAAAAATATTACCGTCATCGGTCTTTTTGACATTTTTGGAATGACGTGGAAATTGTGCTTAGCCTGGTAAATCCTTGTGAGAAGGGTTTACGGCGTGTAATATTCCCAGGAGGATCTGGGGTATTACAATTATGGTATCATGTGATAATGTTATACGAGATTTATTGGAATTGTAATAAGAGATTTCAGATGTTGATATGATCATTGAGATCTTCTTCATATAGTGATAAGGGTTTTGTTGCGATTCTTGAGATTGTATGAATGACATGATGAAGAAAATGGTAACATGGAGATATATACCTCGTATATGTTGTTCTGAACGTGATTTCGGATATTTCATGTTCTTGAAGAACTCTTGAATTATACGAGGTGATGAAATTTTTTTTTAGAAGTGTTGATGTTTTGAAAATGAATATGGAATATTCATATCTAGAGCTAAACTATGTGTTGGAAATAATATTCGTATAGGAATACGAATGTGATTAGGAGTTTGATGAGACTATTATTCATCTCTGAATTTGGAAGCCCATACGTATGGAGCAAATATTCAAATCGAATGATTGGATTGTTTGATAACCTTTTTAATGTGATTATCTATTGTTTTGAACCAGTCGGATGATTCGAATTGATGACGGTTATAAGTAAATTTTAACGATGGATTTACGAGAAGGGAACCTTGTCAATTCGTATTTAAGAATTGAGTTTGGAACATTTAGACCCTTATTATTGGTCCGAATTGGTTGCTGATATGATCATCATATTTCACTCGTATTGTGGACGGGATTTGTAAGTGTCCGAGTTGGATTGTTCGGTGTGATTAGTCGAGATATGGTAAAACGATTGAGTTCGTGGTTTGGTGGTATTGATATTGGTCGTCATCGAACCGGTTGATTATCAATCCTTCGTTTTACAATAAGGTATGATGTTTGATCGTGAATTATGACTGTTGTGTTGCGGTTAAGGTTGAAGGGTTCGTAGATTAACTTGGTCGAGACTGAGGGAATTCGTAAGACGAAATCAACTGAATTGGTAACAGTACGTTGTATTGATATCGAGACAAGTTTTATACTCGTACTAATCAATGAGACTAATGTTATCGTGTAGGCGTACGATTGTGTGTATCATTTTGGGACTTGGCCTCTTTATGATTGTATTAATGTCAAGGGATTGGTTGACACGACGCCGTCGGAAAATTATGCCAAATGTTACTGTTGTTTGTAAATGGCCAGTTCAAGGCATTACGATACTTGTTGGTAAAGTTGCTATCGATAGCCGGTTCGCGGTATCGATGTATCGATTATTATTGTTCGCAATTAATGTCGTTCTGAGACATCGTTGAATCTTTGTCACCGACTTGGATCTATTGCTATGATGTTGCGTTAACCGATTGGGGACGTTTGATATATCCTTTTGTCATCTCCGTTTCGGTGGTCGGTTTAAGACACCGGGACATCTATTCTATCGTATCATTGATTATCGATTGACCGTTCTAGGGTAATCGAGGTATTGAATTGGGATTATCGAAGATAATTCCCATCCGTTGTCGAAGATACTCTCATCCGTTGTATCGTTGTTATCAATTGGCCGACTCAAGGCAGCACACTATTATTCTTATGAACTCGGTAATTTTGTGATCGTTGAGGGTTGAGGATTTTCCGAATTGTGGTGTTGTGATTATTGCCGTGTTAATCGGTCCTTAGGGAATTCTGATCCCAGGATGGTTGTTTTGAATATCGTTGGTCGTGTCAATCTTTCATTATTCGTGTGTCATCGTTCACTTGGTGAGTCGTATGATCCGTATTGGATATTTTATCCCTTGAGTTTCGTTGTCATGTTGTATCGTGGCCGATTGGTTATGTGTAAGATTTTTAGCCAGGCACCCGATGGTCATGCGTGGATATTTCCGCATTGGACCGTGCACACGAGACGTAGTTCTTGAGGCTAATTAGGTACATTGTCACATGTATATTCTGGATTCCGTATACGGGGTGGACATGTGCACGGACACATTTCCTGATCGGGCGTACTGTGATGTCCCTCTTGAGCTTTATTGATTGATCGTTCGTAGTCCATGTTGTATTAGATATGTCCGACGATTTGCGACTGGTTGTTCATACGCCGAGGGGTATGTCCGACAGTCAGGTTTGCTTCTTTGAGATCTCAGATTGTGATGATTTACTGACTTTGGGTCATTCGGCTTTCGAGCCATTGTGATGTATCGGTATTTCCGCTGGAGCCTTCGGGCATTGTGAATTCGTATCTTTTCGGCATTGGTTTGGTTTACCTTCTGTAATGTATTGTTGTGTTCTATATTGATGATTCGCCGTTTGGGCGTATGTTTCGATTCTTGTGCATCTCGTTGAGTATTTTCTCGGGATGTTGCTCCTCCCTACTTATTTTAAGTTTCGGACGAAACTTCTTTTAAGGAGGGTAGAATGTAATATCCGCAATTTTCGATTTTGGTAAATTTCTTTTTTTGGTCTGAGTCTGTTTTGACGACTCTCTCATGACCGCCGTCATTCGAGAATATTTAATTCTCGCACTTTTGTCATCCGAGTTCGTTTGCCGCTTTGTTGAGTTCCGTGCTTTTAGCGACTTTTCCGCGCTTGAGTTCGGTTCTTGCGAATCTCGCTCAAACCGCTGTTTGGGGTTTTTCGTAAGTTCATTTAACGTTGTTATACGTGTTGTGAGCTTCGGTTTGATTATTCGTTGTCGTATGGTGATTTTCGGGCATTTGGGGCATTTTCGTAATTTCCCAAAGTTTGGGGTAATTACCTTCCGTTGTCGAATTTCGAGCCTTCGGGTGGTCGGAATCGTGTGTTCTACTAGCTCTTAGATTCGTATTTGTGAGTACTTCGTAACCGTATATTCGGTTCGTATTCAGGTTCGGGTTTCGGTGTCGTTTTGTTGAGTTCAGGATTACTAAACGACTTTTCTAAGTATGAGTTCGACTTTGTTAGATCACCATTAATTTTTGGTAACTCCAAAAATTCTAAATCTTTCAATATTATAGAGCATCGAGTTAGCTTTCCAATGGTTCGAACGGTGAGTCAATCGGAGTCCGGACGAGAGAGTTATGGTCGTTTTAGCTCACCCGCTCGTTATTGGCCGATCACTGCCGGCCGAACTCGGCCGTGTCGTCCGACACGGCCCGTGCCATACTCGTCCGGAAATGCCGGAGTCTCTGCCTCGAGACCCGGCCGTGTCGCCGCACGGCCGAGTCGAACTCTTCCGGATAGGCCGAATCGATCGCCAGACGCCCGACCGTGTTCCGTGACACGGCCGAGTCGCGTGCCGAGTCGGCCGCTTGGATGGGTCATCGGAAGGCCCTCCTCGCGCCGCGACCGTGTCTAGCAGACACGGCCGAGTCCTCGCCGGTCAATCAGCTGCGCCACGACCGTGTCAGCGGACACGGCCGAGTCTCACCCTATAAAAGGCCCCCGCAGACGTTTTTCTCGCCATTCTTCGCCTTCTTCTTCTCCTCTTCCGCACTGGGCGTGTTCTAAGCTTGAAGCCATGTTGTTTAACAACATATACATGAAGTTTGGAGGTTCATATCATCAATCATCCGTCCTATAACATCCTCCGATCTACTGACCAGTCGATTTCCTAGAAATCTAGTTTTGGGGAATTTGGGTGTTTTGGTTATTTTCATCCGTTTTAATCCGATTTAACTTAGGATTGTGATGGATTGATGATTATTTAGATGTATTGTATATGGTTGGATCGTATCAATTCGTTGTTTTGGTCGAGTTCTTGACCGACGCCTTGAAGGTGTCCGGTAAAATGTCATAGAGGGGTTTTCGGGCGTTCTACGATTATTCTTCCTCGTATGATCGATGATTTATTGAATTTATGTTGTTAGGGTCGAATTCTTGTGAAGAACTCGAGTCGAAACCCTTCCGTTCGTTGTCTTCTTCGTGGTTCAAGCTTCCCGGTCGAACTGTGTTCTTCGGGATCTTCGGTAACGTTTATTAAGGCAAGTATATATTTATGATTGTACGTTCTCGACTTTGAAAGTAAGAAATATTGATGGCATATCATGAACGAACCGTTTTTACGGCATTCATAGATATATTGTTGGCATGTAATGAACGAACCGTTTTGACGGCATTCCTACATGTATCGGCGTATGAGGTGAACGGACCGTTTTTACGGCATTCACATACGTAACGGCGTATGAGGTGAACGAACCGTTTCTACGGCATTCACATACGTCTTATGAGATTTTAGTTATTCCGGAATACTAGTCTTACATTGATGAATTGACGGATATTGATGAATTGACGGATTACATTTACTTTATTGTCGAGGAGTATTATGTTTCATATTGTTATACTTGCACTAGCTATTCGATGGCTAACCCCTTTATGGGGGAAATACGTTTCATGTATTTCAGGTTCCAGGAGAGCGGATGACGGAGTACCGGGTCGGCGTGAAGATGATGGGCAAGTGTGATATCGTGTCTTGTCTCGGTTATTTTCTTGGATTCCTCCATTCGGTGTTGTTATCGAATGGATTTTTAAATACTCGAGTATTGTATTTCGCTTTCTTGATGTTCCTACTGTGTTGCCGAGGTATTGATTTGTGAAGTGATGTATATGTTTTCGTTGGTTATGGTTTTGAATACCATTTGTATCGTCTTCCTTTCTTTTGTATGTAGACCTTATCGGTCAAGTTTATAGTTCCGCGTATGTTTAGCCTTGTGGGTCCCACGACGGGGCTCACGGCGCTGTAATATACCCTGAATAACTTGGGGGTGTTACAGTACATTAAGGATGTGTATCGATTATCGTGAGTTAAATCGACTCACAATTAAAAATAAGTATCCATTGCTAAGGATCGAGGATTTATTTGACCAACTTAGAGGAGCAGGAATTTTCTCTAAGATCGACTTGAGATCGGGATATCATCAATTGAAAATAAAGGAGGATGATATTTCTAAGACGGCCTTTCGGACAAGATATGGGCACTACGAATTTGTAGTAATGCCCTTTGGACTAAGTAATGCCCCAGCCGTATTTATGGATTTGATGAATCGAGTATTTCACCAATACTTGGATAAATTCGTTATTGTATTCATTGATGATATTTTGGTGTATTCTAAAGATGAGAAACAACATGAATAATATTTAAGAATAGTATTGGAGACTCTTCGCAATGAGAAATTATACGCGAAGTTTAAGAAATGTGAGTTTTGGATTGATCGAGTAGTATTTCTCGGTCATGTGGTGACCGCTCAGGGGATTGAAGTCGATCCAGTCAAGATCGAAGCGATAAACAGTTGGGAAGCACCTACGAATGCGAATGAAGTTCGAAGTTTCCTAGGTTTAGCCTACATTCGGAGATTTATCGAGGGCTTCTCAAAGATAGCAACACCTATGACGAAGTTGACTCGAAAAGGGGAGAAATTATTATGGAATGATAAGTGTGAAGCGAGTTTCCAAGAACTAAAGAAAAGGTTGACGACAGCACCTGTGTTAACGATTCCAGACCCTACCAAGGATTTTGTAATATATAGTGATGCGTCGAAGCAAGGTCTTGGATGTGTTCTGATGCAGCATGGAAAGGTGGTTGCATACGCCTCCAGACAGCTTAAACAACATGAGTTAAATTACCCTACTCATGATCTAGAATTAGCCGCTGTAGTTCATGCGCTAAAGATTTGGAGGCATTACTTGTACGGAGGAAAGTGTGAAATTTTTACCGATCATAAAAGTTTGAAGTATTTGTTTACTCAGAAGGAGCTAAACATGAGGCAAAGAAGGTGGCTTGAGTTGGTGAAAGATTATGATTGCACGATCCAGTATCATCCAGGCAAGGCCAACGTAGTTGCAGATGCCTTAAGTCGCAAGACGAGAGGAGAATTGTGCAATATGATCACTACTCAAAAGCAACTCATCCAAGATTTTTCGAGATTGAATATTGAAGTTGTTAGACCAAAGGGAACAACATCAATTTTATCAGCTCTAGTGGTTCAACCAACCTTACGGGAAAGAATTAAGAGAGCTCAATCCCAAGATGAGATATTAAGTAGAATGAAAGAGTTGGCCATATCTGCAGACAATAAGGGTTTTGGAATAGCAAGTGACGGTACCTTGATGTACGAAGGGAGAATTTGTGTACCCAGAGATGAGAGTATGATAAAGGAGATTTTAATCGAGGCTCACAGTACGCCATATACTTCCCACCCAGGCAGTACGAAAATGTACCAAGATCTCAAGAAAATGTTTTGGTGGAAAGGAATGAAGAATGATATAGGGAGATTTGTGGAGAGTTGTTTGACTTGTTAACAAGTCAAGGCCGAACATCAACGACCATCAGGATTACTCAAACCACTAGAAATTCCAGAATGGAAGTGGGAACATATAGACATCGATTTCGTAGTCGGTTTACCCACAACTGTTAAAGGAAATACTGCGGTTTGGGTGATTGTCGACAGAATGACAAAATCTGCTCATTTTCTGCCAGTCAAGATGACGCTTAAGATGAATCAATTCGCGCAAATGTATATCAAGGAGATAGTGAGGTTACATGGAATTCCGACATCAATAGTGTCAGATAGAGACCCTCGATTTCCAATTTGTCGCTGGGCGCATATTGGATTTATATGCTCGAGAGGAGATTCCAACTGCAAATTGGGATGCCGACTCTACGGACGAGGAAGACTCGGAGGAGGATCCCGAAGAAGATCCAGAGGAAGATCCAGATGAAGTTCCCGATGAGAGCTCAAGGATGGATCTCGCAGAAAATATGAAGGATATTTTGATGACATCGAGTCTGACGATGAATTCACTTCGTGGATTGAGCCATGACCCCCTTTTCCTGTTATAGAGATTATTAGCAGTGATGGGGGGAGTAGTGCGTGTAGACTCGATAACTAATGAGGTGAAGATAGAGATTAATGAACATAGCTTCTTAGCCAACTTGCACATAGTGGAACTTGATTTTGATGTCATTTTGGGTATGGATTGGTTGGACAAGCATAGAGATGTAGTTGAATGCTCTGAAATGAGAGTAACATTATGCCCGTCTGTTGATTTTAAGACAGTATTCGAGGGGGTTAGACACAGCGGTACCCCGAGGGTGATTTCAGCCATGAAAGTTGTGAAGATGCTGAAGAAGAGTGATTGCCAAGGATTCTTGGTGATTGTGGTGGGAAAAACGACTTCGGAGAAGATGGTAGCTGATGTACCTATCGTCAAGTAGTATCCAGACGTCTTTCCCGAAGACTTACCCGGAGTCCCGCCGAATCGTCAAGTTGAATTTTCGATTGACTTAGTGCCAGGAGCGGCACCAATATCGAAGGATCCCTATAAGATGGCGCCTAAGGAATTGCAAGAGCTGAAAGTACAACTCCAGGAACTGCTCGACTCTGGATTTATCCGACCGAGTGTTTCGCCATGGGGTGCGCCAGTTCTCTTCGTAAAGAAAAAAGACGGAAGTTTGAGGATTTGCATTGACTATCGTGAACTTAATCGACTCACGATAAAGAATAAATATCCACTTCCTAGAATAGAGGACCTATTCGATCATCTTGGAGGATCGGGAGTATTTTCGAAGATAGATTTGAGATCCGGATATCACCAGCTGAGGATTAAGAGTGATGATATCCCGAAGATCGCATTTCGAACTCGTTATGGACACTATGAATTTATAGTGATGCCATTTGGTTTGACTAATGCGCCAACGGTATTCATGGAACTCATGAACCGTGTATTTCAACCTTATTTGGATAAGTTTGTCATTGTGTTCATAGATGGCATACTTGTGTACTCAAGGACCAAGGTCGATCATGAGCAGCATCTTAGAACAGTATTGGGAATACTGCGCAAGGAAAAGTTGTATGCAAAATTCAACAAGTGCGAATTTTGGCTTAACCGAGTTACATTTTTGGGTCATGTGGTCACTTCTAAAGGAATTGAGGTTGACCCGATTAAAGTTGAGACAGTCAATGATTGGAAAGTACCTATGACCAGATTTACTCGAAAGGGAGAAGCTTTCTTATGGAATGAGATATGAGAAATGGAGTTCGAAGCTTCTTGGGATTAGCCGGTTATTATCGGAGGTTTATCGAGGGATTTTCGAAGATTGCTGCACCTATGACCAGATTTACTCGAAAGGGAGAAGCTTTCTTATGGAATGAGAAATGCGAAAGGAGTTTCCAAGAACTTAAGCAAAGATTAACTGTTGCACCAGTGTTGACGATTCCCGATCCGACGAAAGAATTTGTCATCTACAGTGATGCATCCAAACAAGGTTTGGGATGTGTATTAATGCAAGAGGGCAAAGTAGTTGCCTATGCTTCGAGACAGTTGAAACCGTACGAGCTAAACTACCCTACTCATGATTTGGAATTAGCAGCGGTAATTCATACCTTGAAGATTTGGAGACACTACCTTTATGAAGGTAAGTGTGAAATTTATACAGACCACAAAAGTCTGAAATATATTTTCACACAGAAGGAATTGAATATGAGGCAGCGCAGATGGCTTGAGTTGGTCAAAGACTACGCTTGCACAATTCATTACCACCCTGGTAAAGCAAACGTAGTTGCTGATGCAATAAGCCGTAAGGCAAGAGGAGACCTGACTTGTGTAACACCCTCGAGATATTCGAGGTATATTACAGCGCCGTGAATCCCTATATGGGACCCACCAGGCTGAACAGCATCATACTCATCGACTCACATAAACGACAGGACAATACCATGTCATAAAGACGCAAAACAGAACAATCCACCCGGTTCAACCGATCAATATAACATCATCATCCAACACAACATAATAAGCAACAATACAATCCAAACGAACAAGAACCCCTTAGGTACTCGAGTACAACTATTAGTTCAAAACCACAAAAGACAAAAAGGTAAAAGACACCAAAACGTCACTCGTGCACAATCATCACGCTCGGCCATCATCCGTGTACTGGTCCAGCCCGTTAAATCTCGATGAACCTGACCTGAAATTCATAAAACGAATTTCCCCGAAACGGGTCCCCAGAGGGGTTAGCAATTACGCTAGTACAAGTAACCAGATGAACAACTTACATCTTACACATATAGTAATGCATGCAATAAAGAAAACCGTTCGAAAGCACTCATTTCCGGAAATGCCGATATCAAAATCACATTTGTAAAATGCACCACAATTAACCGTCGATCCACACCTCCGTGGACCCCTACCGAGACCCCGTCGGATCTAACCCGTAGTGGTTAAAAGCAAAGCTCGTCGATCCACACCTCCGTGGACCCCTACCGAGACCCCGTCGAGTCTAACCCATAGTGAGCATACACACACACACAATTTCTCATACAAAACCATTATGCTAAGATTGTAAGTTCATAAGGATACTTGCCTCGATTAATAGACGGTGACGCGAACGGAACGGAAGAATCAAGCACGACCGTGAGGAACCGACGGATGAACCTAACGATTCGAACAACACAATCACAACCAACTCTAGACGATTACGGAAAAGGAATACACCCGGAAACCCGCCTATGATTCATGTATATTCATACCAAAATAGCAACGAGGGCGGACCACAACCAAACCCTTTCGATTCCGTAAAAATCACGAAATATACCATGAATCCGTAGGGAAACTAAGAATACCAACAAGATTAATCATATTCATCATGAATCCATCAACGAAACGGAACGGATCGGAAGAAAATCCCAAAACCCCCAAATTAATCGAAATAGGGTTTTAGAACATTACCTTAGGAGATTCAAGTACCAAGATCCGTAGAACGCGCGTTAGATTGATTGCCCGAGCTTCACTACCGAAGAGAAATGATGAAAATCGGCCCCCCAAGTTAAGAAATCTGAGCAGTTCTCCCCTTCCCTCTCACTACTCTCGCGATGCAGATGAAAAATGGGGAAAAGTCGGCCGATTTCGTCTAATAAAGACGAATCTGCACAATTGACCGCTTCGTGTGCCGCGGCACAGCCAAAGTGTGCCGCGGCACAGGCCAAGAAAATACTCCCAGGTTTCCGCGTTGTGCCGCGGCACAGACTGCGTGTGCCGCGGCACACGGTACAGTTGGGTTTTGGTCGCAGAAGACACACGAGTGTGCCGCGGCACCGGATAGGTGTGCCGCGGCACTGGCCTGGCACTGTGCCGCGGCACCGGATGGGTGTGCCGCGGCACACAGTACAGTTTGTTCGACTATCAATTGAAGGAATTTGTGTGCCGCGGCCCATACCTCCTTTTGGGTTCCAAAATGATAAAAATGATCCGGAAAGAGAATGAAACGATAGGAATCAATATTTGGGGACTAATAACATGAAATGGATCCACGGCAACCCCGAAACGGCGGTTTCGCACAACAATAACAAGAATATAGTTCAACAGTTTGACAGGAAGGACACGCTGAAAAGTACACGAGGGTCACTACGACCGAGAAATACACCAAAAACGAAAATACAAGGAAAAGAAAAATACGGATATTACATTCTACCCCTCTAAAAATAAGTTTCGTCCCGAAACTTAAGAAACAAACAACTCCGGGTACCTAGCACGCATGCTACCCTCGGTTTCCCAAGTTGCTTCCTCGACACCGTGTCTCGACCACTGCACCTTGACCAAAGGTATGGTCTTATGCCTCAATCGTTTCTCACGATGCTCCAAAATCTTCAAAGGACGCTCCTCAAAAGTAATATCTTCAGCAATATCAATCTCGCCGTAGTCGATGACGTGACTAGGATCCGGGACATATTTCCTCAACTGGGAAACATGGAAAACGCTATGAACATGACTCAAAGCCGGAGGTAACGCCAAACGGTACGCCAACCCACCTACTCGCTCGAGGATCTCAAAGGGGCCGATAAATCTCGGACTCAACTTCCCTTTCTTCCCGAAACGAAAAACTCCCTTCGTCGGCGACACCTTTAGCAAAACGTGGTCTCCCACCTCGAATTCCAAAGGTCGACGACGGACGCCGCATATGACTGGCCGACTCGCGCCAACATCCGTTCTCGAATTAACTCTATCTTCCGCCTCGTCTCTAAAACGACATCCGGCTCAGTCCCGACCAAATCGGACGCCTCATTCCAACAAATCGGTGATCGACATCGCCGCCCGTAAAGTGCCTCATACGGTGCCATCCGAATCGACGCGTGCCAACTATTGTTATACGTGAATTCGATCGGCGGCAAATGTTCCTCCCATCACTACTCCAATCGAGAGCGTGCACGCAATAAGTCCTCGAACGTCTGGATAGTGCTCCGACCGCCCATCCTGTCTGGGATGAAAAGAGGTACTCAAACGCAACCGGTACCTAACGCCTTATGCACCGCCCGCCGAAGTGCGATACAAAACGGCCGTCACGATCCGAAACAATAGACTTTCTGAGTACCGTGAAGTCTCACGATCTGCGCAATAAACACACGAGCTAACTTCTCCGGCCCCAAGTGTCCTTGATGCCCGGAAAATGTGCCGACTTGGTCGCGATCAACAATCACCCATACCATATTCATGCCCGACCTCGATCTCGGCAAACTCATAACGAAATCCATCGATATATCTTCCCATTTCCATTCCGAACGGGAAGTGATCGCAATAACCTGGTCGGCCGATGCTCGATCTTGACTGGCCGACAAGTCAAACATCTCGCTACAAACTGTGCGACCTCATCCTTCATATCATTCCACCAGAAGTTTCTTCTCAGGTCCTTGTACATCTTACTCGAACCAGGATGAACGGAATAAGGTGTAGCATGGGCCTCCCGTAAAATACTCTGCCTCAACTCTGAGTCGTTCGGCACACAAAGCCGACTCTGAAATCTCAAAATACCATCCTCGTGAATCACAAACCCAGGAGACTTTCCCTTAAGAACATTCTCTCGGATTTGAGTAATCATCGGATCCTCTGACTGCTTCAGCTTAATCTCATCGATCAAAGATGACGAAATTTCCAAAGCACGAAATTGTCCGACAGTTCCCGGCAACAGAACCTCAACATCTAACTCGATTAAAGCTCGCCGAAGCTCGGATTGAGATGTAAGGATCTCAAGCGATCGCAATGCAATCGGTTTCCGACTCAAGGCATCGGCCACGACGTTCGCCTTGCCCGGATGATAAAGGATTTCGAGGTCATAATCCTTAATCAACTCCAACCACCTCCTCTGCCTCATATTCAACTCCCGCTGAGTAAATATGTATTTCAGACTTTTATGATCGGTAAAAATCTGACATGTAGAGCCGAAAAGATAGTGACGCCAAATCTTGAGCGCAAAAACGACTGCCGCTAATTCCAAATCATGAGTAGGGTAGTTCAATTCATACGGCCTCAATTGTCTCGACGCATAGGCAATGGTCTTGCCGTGCTGCATCAATACGCACCCAAGACCCTGGCCCGAAGCATCGCTATAAACGGCAAAACCTTCGTTACCACATGGCAGCGCCAAAACCGGGGCTGAAGTCAAACGCTTCTTCAGCTCCTCAAAACTCGACTGCCTCTCGTCATTCCGCATTTAACCTCTCGGATTTCTGGAGCAACTGCGTAAGTGGTCGAGCTAGTTTCGAGAAACCCTCGACGAACCTACGATAGTAGCCAGCTAAACCCAAGAAACTACGGAGCTCCTTCACATTCTTGGGCGGTGCCCAATCCAACACGGCCTCAATCTTCTGCGGATCCACACGAACCCCCTCGGCTGAAATCACGTGACCTAAAAACATCACTTCCTTCAGCCAGAACTCACATTTCGAGAACTTTGCATAGAGTTGCTCGGTCCTCAAAATGTTTAGTACTACCCGCAAATGATGGGCATGGTCTTCCTCATTCTTCGAATAAATAAGAATATCGTCAATAAAGACGACGACGCACTTATCCAAATACTCGATAAAAACTTTGTTCATCAACTGCATGAACACCGCCGGCGCATTAGTTAACCCGAAAGGCATAACTACAAACTCATAATGTCCGTATCTCGACCAAAAAGATGTCTTCGGCACATCGGACTCTCTTACCCAGAGCTGATAGTACCCCGATTTCAAATCAATTTTCGAGAATACCGTAGCTCCCTGCAACTGATCGAACAAGTCATCAATTCTCGGCAAAGGATACTTGTTCTTGATGGTCACCTTGTTTAGTTCGCGATAGTCGATACACAAACGTAGTGAACCATCCTTCTTCCGCACAAACAGGACCGGTGCGCCCCAAGGCGAGGCGCTCGGTCGAACATACCCCGACTCAAGAAGCTCGCTCAACTGCTTCTTCAACTCTGCCATCTCTGAAGGTGCCATGCGATACGGAGCCTTCGAAATAGGAGCCGCGCCCGGCTCTAACTCTATAGCAAACTCAACCTCACGATCCGGTGGCAATCCCGGTAACTCGTCAGGAAATACATCAGGAAACTCATTAACGACTGGAATCGACGAAAGCTCGACACCACCAACCCCCGCCTTCAAGGCATAGCACCAAAAACCAGTACATCCCTTTCGCATGAGACTCATCGCCTTCAAGGCGTTAATAACGGATTGTTTCCCCTCTTCGCCCCGCGAAAGAGTGCTCGGCCGTCCTCGGCTAACATAGTGATGATTCTCGTGGTGTAGTTCATGATCGCACCATGCCGCTCGAGCTACCATCACCAAGAAACATATCCTCACCCTCTATATTCACAACAATAAGATTAGAGGGCCAAGTCCTCTCACAAATAAGCACAGAACAGTCTCGAACCTCCTGATCACCAACGATCCTATCACCGCTAGGAAGCTTAACGATGAAGGGCTCACAAGGTGTCAAACGGTCGAGACTCAAACGGCGCACACAATCTAGAGATATGAACGAATGCGTAGCACCGGAATCGAAAAGCACACTGACAGGATGAGAAAGAATATAAACGGTACCTGTCGCCACGGTAGCCGCTGGATCATCGGCTCTCCGCATCTCATAGACACGCGGGTGGGCTGAGCCGACACTGGAAGCTCCCCCCTTAGAGGGCTGACCCCGACCTCTCCCCCGACTAGCACTCGGCGGGGATTGAGGAGCAAACGATCCCTGATTCACACTTGGTTCCCTAGGCGCTGGAATGGAAGCCCGGGCACCAAGAATTTTCTCCCTCTCAGCACAGAAAGCAGCCTTGTGGCCCGGCTGGCCACACTGATTACACGTCAGCAAAGGGCTCAAACAAGTACGACTGATGTGGCCTGTACGACCACAATTGAAACACTTCACATCACGAAAAGGAGCACTGGTAGTTCCACGAGGACCCCCAGCGGAACGAGCTGGACCACCGCCGGCGGGGAAGTTAGCAGATTGGGATCTCTGCTGACCCCCACTCTTGTGGCCCGAAAAGTTCCCAGCGGACTTCTGCTTCTTACTCTCGCGGGCCGCCTCACTCGCCGTCACAGACATATCATAAGCAAGGGCCCTGCTCTGGTAATCTTTCAAGGTAGTGCATACAAGCCCCGACATATAGTCCCGAATCGGCAACTTCATCCGTCTGGAGAAATGGAAAATCTTGTCACTCTCCTCGACAACTTGGGTCTTCACATAACCCAACTCCTTATTAAAATCGGCAATAGCTTGAGATACGGGGATATCCCGCGGTTGAGCATCATAAAAAGCATGTATTCGAGCCTGTCTGACTGGCCACGGGCAATATTCAGCCTCCATCAACTCTTGAAACTCAGCCCACGAAGCGAGATGGTCTTTGGGCCCAACGGCCTCCCACCACCGTAGCGTCCCCGTGAGAAAATATTGAGCAATAGGGACTCTACGTTCCTCGGGACGATTAGTGGCAACGAAGACCTTTGATATCTCCTTAATCCACCCTTCCCACCCCATCGGGTCCGAAGCTCCAAACCGAGGAGGATGCATCTTGATGACATCTTGGAGCCAACGGTCCGCTCCGCCCGATTAGCATGGGCTCGATCCGGTCAACCGCCCGAGCTATTGCCGCCATTTGGTTCACCATTTGTTGCATTACGGCCGCAATACCAAGATCGGCACGCTCGAGAAGAAGCATGGCTATGACGGCCGCCAGATCGCCGGCCTCGACGACTGTGACGTGGCCGCCCCACCGGCTGCCCCACGTCCCCGTCCGCGTCCACGACCACGACCGCGACCACGACCTCTTCCAGCATCCATACTGGAGTTAAATAAGTAGCAAAAGCCATACGAGGATCAGTACAAGAAAAGACCAATCACAAGTCGAGAATCAAGGGTACGATACAAGGAATTAATGAACAGAGGAAGGAAAAACTTACGGGCACTGGTAGTACCGGAATCATGGCAGCGTGACGATGATGTGCATAACAAAACACCACAAGACCCAATAAACCGACAAGCCTAGGTATCCATAAACCTAGTGCTCTGATACCATTTTCTGTAACACCCTCGAGATATTCGAGGTATATTACAGCGCCGTGAATCCCTATATGGGACCCACCAGGCTGAACAGCATCATACTCATCGACTCACATAAACGACAGGACAATACCATGTCATAAAGACGCAAAACAGAACAATCCACCCGGTTCAACCGGTCAATATAACATCATCATCCAACACAACATAATAAGCAACAATACAATCCAAACGAACAAGAACCCCTTAGGTACTCGAGTACAACTATTAGTTCAAAACCACAAAAGACAAAAAGGTAAAAGACACCAAAACGTCACTCGTGCACAATCATCACGCTCGGCCATCATCCGTGTACTGGTCCAGTGCCCGTTCGTCTCGATGAACCTGACCTGAAATTCATAAAACGAATTTCCCCGAAACGGGTCCCCAGAGGGGTTAGCAATTACGCTAGTACAAGTAACCAGATGAACAACTTACATCTTACACATATAGTAATGCATGCAATAAAGAAAACCGTTCGAAAGCACTCATTTCCGGAAATGCCAATATCAAAATCACATTTGTAAAATGCACCACAATTAACCGTCGATCCACACCTCCGTGGACCCCTACCGAGACCCCGTCGGATCTAACCCGTAGTGGTTAAAAGCAAAGCTCGTCGATCCACACCTCCGTGGACCCCTACCGAGACCCCATCGAGTCTAACCCATAGTGAGCATACACACACACAATTTCTCATACAAAACCATTATGCTAAGATTGTAAGTTCATAAGGATACTTGCCTCGATTAATAGACGGTGACGCGAACGGAACGGAAGAATCAAGCACGACCGTGAGAAACCGACGGATGAACCTAACGATTCGAACAACACAATCACAACCAACTCTAGACGATTGCGGAAAAGGAATACACCCGGAAACCCGCCTACGATTCATGTATATTCATACCAAAATAGCAACGAGGGCGGACCACAACCAAACCCTTTCGATTCCGTAAAAATCACGAAATATACCATGAATCCGTAGGGAAACTAAGAATACCAACAAGATTAATCATATTCATCATGAATCCATCAACGAAACGGAACGGATCGGAAGAAAATCCCAAAACCCCCAAATTAATCGAAATAGGGTTTTAGAACATTACCTTAGGAGATTCAAGTACCAATATCCGTAGAACGCGCGTTAGATTGATTGCCCGAGATTCACTACCGAAGAGAAATGATGAAAATCGGCCCCCCAAGTTAAGAAATCGAGCGCTTCTCCCTTCCCTCTCACTACTCGCGATGCGATGAAAAATGGGGAAAAGTCGGCCGATTTCGTCTAATAAAGACGACCGCACAATTGACCGCTTCGTGTGCCGCGCACGAGCCAAGAAAATACTCCAGGTTTCGCGTTGCCGCGGCATCAGCGTGCCGCGGCACACGGTACAGTTGGGTTTTGGTCGCAGAAGACACACGAGTGTGCCGCGGCACTGGCCTGGCACTGTGCCGCGGCACCGGATAGGTGTGCCGCGGCACACAGTACAGTTTGTTCGACTATCAATTGAAGGAATTTGTGTGCCGCGGCGCACACACCTTGTGCCGCGGCCCATACCTCCTTTTGGGTTCCAAAATGATAAAAATGATCCGGAAAGAGAATGAAACGATAGGAATCAATATTTGGGGACTAATAACACGAAATGGATCCACGGCAACCCCGAAACGGCGGTTTCGCACAACAATAACAAGAATATAGTTCAACAGTTTGACAGGAAGGACACGCTGAAAAGTACACGAGGGTCACTACGACCGAGAAATACACCAAAAACGAAAATACAAGGAAAAGAAAAATACGGATATTACAACTTGTATGTTGACCAAAGAGGAGAGCTTGGTCAAGGAATTCGCAAGGATGAACCTTGAGGTGGCTACACCATCGAGACCAGCTGAGTCATTATTGGCTAGTTTGGTGGTACAACCAACCTTGAGGGAACAAATCAAAGAAGGTCAAGGACAAGACGACTTCTTGGTCAAGATGAGAGGACATACTCTTTCAGGTGAGGATAAAGGTTTTAGTGTGTCCGATGATGGCACGATGTATTATGAAGGGAGGATTTGTGTGCCCAATGTTGTCAAGTTGAGAGAAGACATATTAAAGGAGGCACATAGTACTCCGTATACAGCACACCCTGGGTGTAATATCCGCGAATTATTATTATTATTATTAACAGTATTAATATCACTATTATTATTAGTAGTATTAATATTATTATTAGTATTAATATTGTAATATCCGCAATTTCCGATTTTTCGGTAAATTTCTTTTTCAGCCGGAGTCCGTTTTGACGACTCGCTCATGACCGTTTCGTCATTTCGAGAATGATTAAATCTGCACTTTTTGTCATCCGAGTTCGTTTCGGTACCGTTTTGTTGAGTTCCGAGCTTTTTAGCGACTTTTCCGCACCGGGTGCCGCGTGTTGTTGCCCAAAATATTTATCCGAAGATTAATACTTCTGGAAGACGGACAACAAACAAATGCGGGAGCACTTCCGAGAGAAGATAATTAACACAAGATTTGCCGGGTTTGTTAGGCCCGGGCTTGAATGCTCTCGCGAGATGTTATTAATACGAATATTCGTGGATACAAGTATTAATGAGAGAAATCTAAATACAATGAGTGTAAAAAGACTCTGTTGATCCGGCTCTTGAGCGAAGCTTGGTGTTCTTCGTCCCGCCGATAATCTGCTCGAGGAGAAAAGGCCGGGAGAAGTAAGACCGAAAGAAAGCTGTTGCCAATCGACCATGATAGCCCAAGTCCGAGTCCTAAGTCGGCTCAGATCGCCCGTCCTCATCCAGACGCGATCGCCAGCAAGAACCACCTCGCCCCATGTCTTCAACATAGGAGCAAGCTGGGGGGCAATTGTTGTGTCAAGATTTAACACCTTCCGACCGGCGATCGCCTCCGAGGCCGAGCGACCGACTTACTGCCGAGCGGCCAAGGCAGATTCACGAGCAATGACTGTGCGACCAAGCCTCACCCAATGGACCAGCTAAATCGGCCAAAGGAAGGTCCGTGACAAGTCCCGCACCGAGCGATCGACCTCGATACGATCATCACTCGGCACTCGCGACCGACTGGCGATCCTCTCTCGGCATCCGCCGATCGACCCTTGGTGACCGACCTCTCTGGGCATCCGCCGATCGACCCTTGGTGACCGACCGCTAACCTTTCGATGATCGGCCGATGGCCATCCAGTCGGCCAAGGCCGAGCAAACAGGACAGCACCCACGTGCAGATCCACAAAAAGGCGCCGACAAACTTGTCACCTACCTCACCTACCAGATGGCCTGCACTGCAAAGGAGTCAAGTGACAAGACATGTGACTACAAACTGTCACCTATCGACAAAGTCCGCCGAAAGTGGCTAAGTGGGACCTCCTGTGACAGTGCTTCCGGACGCGTCTTTGGATCCTCATTGGACCGCACGGCCGCCACCACCGTAGCTGACTTTTGGCGGTGCTCACGTGCCCTTTAGGACGATCGCCCCGTTACATTAAATGCCGAAAGGCGATCGCCCACAGGGGACAGGGCCCCTCAACTCCTATATAAAGAGGACAGCCTGCACTTGGACACTTCTTCAGCTTCCTTCGCATTTCACACTATACAGAAGCAAATACCAGCACTTGGCTAACCTCCAACTCTTGGCAACAGCTTTCTTTCGGTCTTACTTCTCCCGGCCTTTTCTCCTCGAGCAGATTATCGGCGGGACGAAGAACACCAAGCTTCGCTCAAGATCCGGATCAACAGAGTCTTTTTACACTCATTGTATTTAGATTTCTCTCATTAATACTTGTATCCACGAATATTCGTATTAATAACATCTCGCGAGAGCATTCAAGCCCGGGCCTAACAAACCCGGCAAATCTTGTGTTAATTATCTTCTCTCGGAAGTGCTCCCGCATTTGTTTGTTGTCCGTCTTCCAGCAGTATTAATCTTCGGATAAATATTTTGGGCAACAACAATTGGCGCTAGAGGAAGGGCATCCAACCCTCGATTTTTTTACACCTACCGTCCCGAAGAACACTCACTGTTCTCGGGGCAGATATTTGAAGTGACACTCACTGCACTTCAAAAGAAATCCTTCAGAAATCATGTCTTCCGCCTCCGCGTCGAAGAAAGCCGCTGACCAGCCGGCCAAACCCCCTGTTCCGTCCCAATCCGAGCCACAGCCGATGGTGGAAGGTAGCCGCCGCGGTCAGAGACGCTCGATCCCGTCCCTGGACGGCGGCCCAAGCCTCTCGCTCGATCGGTTCCGAACCAAGGAACAGATCGAAGGGGCCCTGGCCATCCTACAGGAGCGACGGAGTGCTCTCGACGCGCCTCCAGCTACCGCCCCCCCGGTCTCTCGCCGGAAGATCAAGCGGAAGCTCAAGGCACTACTGCCGAGCGATCGCCAGAGGCTCCGTCCACAGAAGAGGCGCCGCCACGGGCACCTCTGTCTTCGATCGCTGGGCGGTGACCCGACTGCTACCGGGCGGCCGGCCCGGCTACGAGACGACGGAGTTTGAGTCCGTCACCGGGAGCTCGGCCTACCCGACTCCCGTAAGGCGGCTAGCCGTCCGCTCCTCGCCAAATTGCCGAGGTCGGGCGGCTGAGCCCGAGATCGGTACACGATCGCCTCGGCCTCTGCTCCCAAAGCCGATCGGCAAGCGACCAAGCCACGGCGATGGCCGCAATGCAATGTCAACTTAACGACATGAAGGCGCTCCCGAATCCTGTGGCGCGCCAGAAGACGATCGCCGGCCAAGCGAGCCGCTCGCGGTCGACATCGAGCTCGCCCCGTGCGGCACGGAGATCGCTCCCCGCAAACACCGTGTACGAGGGCGATCGGACCCCAAGTGCACTGAGGAAGTTCAACATCTACATGGTAGGTGTGGGGCATCCGACGCGACCAAATGCCGAATGTTCCCTCGACGCTGGACGACCTCGCCCACCGGTGGTACACTTCATTGCCACCTCGGTCCATTGGCTCCTTTAACGAGTGGCGCACGGCTTTACCGAGTACTTCGCCACCGTGGTCGTCGGCCGAAGGTCCCCTTCGCATGATGCAAATCAAGCGGGGAGAAGAAGAGTCCGACTCGGACTACATCGACCGGGTAGACGTAATCATCCTCAATGGCGAGCCCATAAGCGATGAGACCGCCCTCTACGCGGTCCTAGGAGGTTTTCGGGGCTTCTCGCCTATGTTCGGGCATCTCACGAAGACCCAACCTACGACCTACGCAGCCTTAGGGCTAGAGCCGCAGATTTTACGGCGAGGCAAAGGTTTCTTCTTAGCACTGTGGCGTAGCGATCGGCACCGGACGACGATCTCCCGCCCGATCGCCAATATCGACCTACGAATAAGCGATGGCGGCGAGCGACGATCGCTAGTCTTCCGGCCCGATCGCGATCATCACGCTACATCATCCGCGATCCGAGGACACGATCGCCATCTACGATCCGGCCATATAACATGACGGACTAAGGCATAAGATCGCCTCCACCGCACATCATAAAGCCATGGTCTGCGGTCGATGGAACCGGCCGCTTCGGCCATGCAAGGTCCCTTTGGCCAAGATCGCCCGCCCTTCGTTTAAATACGAGGCCGGCGTAGTCCGAGGGCTCTCCAACATTAATCGGTGGACACGATCGCTCGCCCTCAAAGGTTCATCATCGACATGGTGAACCCGGACAATGCGACGTGCCACAACCCCGTCTCAACGTACACCGTCGAGGTCGGCCATCTCCATGGTGGCCGAGGTGGAAGCAGAGCTAACAAGCCGTGGGCGTGGAGTTGATTCATCCGACGCCGCGCAAGGACTCCTCTAGACCGAGACCGCACGCCTTTCGTTTAAAAACAAGGCGGCGCGGCTAACAGAGGACCCTCATAATAAAGTGAGTCACGAGGCACTCATTGTCTTCGCGCACCAAGACACGGTCATGGGGTCGGTCCATCGATCTCCGCGATCGTGCACGATTCCTCAAACAAAGCGAAACCACCAAGTTTCCATGGGGGATCGCCAATGTTGTTTTTGCGGTACAAGACCGAAAGATAGCTAAGCCAATCGACCATGATAGCCCAAGTCCGAGTCTAAGTCGGCTCGGATCGCCGTCCTCATCCACGCGATCGCGGAAGAACCACCTCGCCCCATGTCTTCAACATAGGAGCAAGGCAGGGGCAATTGTTGTGTCAAGATTTAACACCTTCCGACCGGCGATCGCCTCGAGGCCGAGCAACCGACTTCTGCCCGGCGGCCAAGGCGGATCTACCGAGCTGACTGTGCGACCAAGCCTCAGCCCAGCGGACCAGCTAAATCGGCCAAAGGAAGGTCCCAGGACAAGTCCCGGTACCGAGCGATCGACCTCAGATACGATCATCACTCGGCACTCGGCGACCGACTCCTGGCGATCCTCTCTCGGCATCTGCCGATCGACCCTTGGTGACCGACCTCTCTGGGCATCTGCCGATCGACCCTTGGTGACCGACCGTTGCCAACCTTCAGTGACTGGCCGATGGCCATCCAGTCGGCCAAGGCCGAGCAAACAGGACAGCACCCACGTGCAGATCCACAAAAAGGCGCTGACAAACTTGTCACCTACCTCACCTACCAGCATGGCCCAGACCTGCGAAAGGAGCTGGCGGACAAGACATGTGACTACAGCCTGTCACCTACTGACAAAGTCCGCCGAAAGTGGCTAAGTGGGACCTCCTGTGACAGTGCTTCCGGACGCGTGCTGGATCCTCATTGGACCGCACGGCTGGCCACCAGCTGTAGCTTTGGACTTTTGGCAGGCAGCTCACGTGCCCTTTAGGACGATCGCCCCGTTACATTAAATGCCGAAAGGCGATCGCCCACAGGGGACAGGGCCCCTCAACTCCTATATAAAGAGGACAGCCTGCACTTGGACACTTCTTCAGCTTCCTTCGCATTTCACACTATACAGAAGCAAATACCAGCACTTGGCTAACCTCCAACTCTTGGCAACAGCTTTCTTTCGGTCTTACTTCTCCCGGCCTTTTCTCCTCGAGCAGATTATCGGCGGGACGAAGAACACCAAGCTTCGCTCAAGAGCCGGATCAACAGAGTCTTTTTACACTCATTGTATTTAGATTTCTCTCATTAATACTTGTATCCACGAATATTCGTATTAATAACATCTCGCGAGAGCATTCAAGCCCGGGCCTAACAAACCCGGCAAATCTTGTGTTAATTATCTTCTCTCGGAAGTGCTCCCGCATTTGTTTGTTGTCCGTCTTCCAGCAGTATTAATCTTCGGATAAATATTTTGGGCAACAACACCGCGGCACACTCCGGCCGAGCCGCGGCACACTGCCGACCACTGGGAGCCATTTTTGGGCCTGTGCCGCGGCACACTCCGGCCGAGCCGCGGCACACTGCGCAGCCTATTTATGGCCTATGACGGGTTTTGGCCATTTTCTCACTCGTTTTCTTCCCTTCCGGTGGAGCTTGGTTAATCATGGAGAGATGTTGTTGGACAATCAATCCATGAAGTTTTGGAGTTCATATCATCAATCATCCATCCTATAACATCCTCCGATCTACCGAATCAGGTCAGATTTTCTAGAAATCTAATTTTGGGGATTTTGGGTATTTTGTTCGTTTTAAATCCGTTTAATCCGATTTAACTTAGGATTTTGATGGATTGATGATAATTTAGATATATTATATCATTTCCTTTATTATTCCATGGTCGGATCATATCGATTCGCCGATTTGGTCGAGTTCTTGATCGATGCCTTGAAGGTGTCCTAAAATGTCATAGAGGGTTTTCGGGCGTTCTACGATTATTCTTCCTCGTATGATCGATGATTTATTGATTATATGTTGTTAGGGTCGAATTCTTGTGAAGAACTCGAGTCGGAACCCTTCCGTTAAATCGTTTTCTTCAAGCTTCTCGATCGTGGGTGTATTCTTTTCCTTCACGGGAATCGTAGGTGTTCGAGGTGTCCCGTGAGCCGTGATTGTAGGAGTGTCCGGTATCGATTGTCGAGGCAAGTATCTTGCCCATACATTACGTGTTTTGTGGATATTATGGTTGTTAATCGTCGATATGTGCTAAATAAATATTAATAACCATTTTTCAAAAGAATCGGAATATTTACCATCATGCTTTTTGTAAAGGTGACCCGTGTGTGTCGGGAATTAATGTGCTTAGTTGAATATGCGAGCTAGTGTCGAGTATAGAATCACCTTACTTTCTTGTGATGTCATTGCGTATGATTATGTCGTTGGTAAATGTAAAGTGTAATTCTTTTGTCAAATTATGTACTTGAGTCACGTGTTTATGGATGAATATGTGAGTTTGAGTGATATTAGTTGTGTTGTTCGGTCTTTGTTGAAATCTTGTGCTTCCTTGTGAATCGTATCATTACTTGGTCGTGAGTATATGTTGGATGAATCGCCATTCTAGTAAGGTACCTCGACTATATATACCGTGATTGACCTTCGAGGCTTGTGGTTTGCAAGCGTGATTTTGGAACGTGTGTGTGTGTTGTTCCTTCCACCGGAGTGTCCGACGGGATGTCCGGGGTCGATACTAAGGGGTACGGCCACGAGTGGACTTGGGTGCGTGTGTGGATGAACTTCCACCGGAGTGTCCGACGGGATGTGGGGTCGATACTAAGGGGTACGGCCGCGAGTGGTTTCCCACCGGAGTGTCGATGGGATGTCCGGGGTCGATACTAAGGGGTACGGCCGCGGGTTACCGATTGTGGTTTTCATCTTGAGGATGATGTTGATGTTTTCGTTGATTGTGATATTGTCCGAGTATCACAATGCTTTGTGCTCGGGGTCGAGAGACATTATATATCGAGTCTTGGTGCTTGACTAGAATGGCATAAGATTAATGTGTTATGTGTAATGTGTCCTTGTAAGTGAATTGAAGTGGATGATCGGGTCGTGGACCCCGTGTTTTGTGACCAGGAATGGTTGGGTCGTGGACCCGTGTTTTGTTAAACGGATTTGTATTTTGAAAAATGAACTTTGGTTGTGACCTAAATGGCTTTCGAGGAATTAAGAACATTTTCAATTTTTGATGTTTTAAAACTCCGAGATTTGGAAATGTTTTCAAAATGCTTACTTGCTTCGTTTACGCTTTCAAGACTTGAACTATTTTTAACTAAATATATCTCTGAAGTCCTTCGTTATATTCTCGGAATGTGTTGTGTATGGCTCGTATTTGCACTTTATACTTGCACTAGCGAAAGCAGTGGAGTTTTGCTAACCCCAGTAATCGGGGTGGATATCTGTATTGTGTCCGGTACATGCGGGTTTTCGGGAGCAAGACACGGGATCGGCACGAGGGATGATGAAAGACGAATGATACTAATCACACGAAGGCCGCTTTGGGTTCGATTAGTCGAGTCCATTGTATTGTCTTTTCATTGTCTTATTGTTCGTTGTTGCAAGTATTTTACCCTTGTGTGGGCATGAGTCTGGATGAGTTTATGTATTTTGATTTGTAAGTCAGTGACGAAAGACCAAATCGGTCTATTGGTCCGTTATTTTGATTCGTCGGTATGTAATGTAATGTGTTGTTTTGATGTCTAGCCTGGTGGATCCTCACGGAGAGGGTGCGGCGTGTAATATTCCGGTTTGATGCGGGGTGTTACATTTATGGTATCAGAGCTTAGGTTGCGGAAACCTAGGCTGTCGGGTCCAGTCGTGTATTGTTGGGTCTTGTCTTGTCAGATTGAGTTTGACTGATGTCGTGTCGCGACGCGTCGTTTGGAATGTCGGCCGTGATTAGTATCAGGGTGCAGCCATCATCTTCGTGCGGTCTGTGGATGTAAGTCTCCCTACTACAGGTTGTACCACGAGCTATACGAGCCTGTGTGATTTTGTGTTATGTAGTTAGTATTTGAAGGTGCATCGTGAGTAAGTGACATATATTTGTTGATTCTCGTCTTGCGCTAAAATGTAGAATGATATTGCTGAATGTATCCTTGTATAAATCATTTTTCTTGCAAGAGTATAAACCTTGGAATTTTAAGTTTTCGAATCCTTTCGGGGAGTCACGTAAAATTTTAAAATGCCCTCGAGGAGGAAAAAGTTGATTTTCGTATGTTGACCACAAGGTGAAAGTTCTGAAAACTCGAATTATTGATAATTCTTTTCCACTGTGTACTATAAGTTTTCAAAACACGAGTTTTGAACTCAAATGAGTTCTACAAAATATACTCAAGACGTGATCCTTGCTTTTAACTTTTCGGTTTTGAATGACAATTGCCTTTTGATGGTTGCTCATGATGTGTTGTAATTATGTGAATCGATGGCTTTGAGATTCGAATATTGTTGTTGTTTAATTGTGACCTTCGATTCCAGTAATGTCGTATATATGTTCGCAATCATGTCGCTAAAATAGAACCGTTAGCGCACGCTAAGTGTAAGGCTAGCGCGCGCTAATGCAGCATGGGTAGCGCACGCTAAGTATGTGTTGTAGCGAGCATTAGTCAGTCTGGGCAGAGGCTATGGAACCGCATTATAGCCGTTAGGTCTAACTTTTGCGGCCAATCACCTGTAGTTGTATTCTCTACGTGGTGTCTAGTGATAACAACTGTTGTGCGTGAATGTGTGTTAAGACTTTTTGTATTGCTAGGTGATATTTGATTGTGTTTTATGAATTGATAAATTATGTCTGCTTCGAGTTTGTTCGAACACGCTTTTCTAAAACTTTCATAAGTTTGTGCAAGTGCGATTAGCCGGCGGCTTCGTATGAACTTTGGAAATTGTTTGAAATTTGCGAGCCGGCCTAGGATTCTCAAATAAAATCTCGACGGTATTTGAAAGAGTTGTTTTAAAGTACCTTGAACATTTTGAAAAATTTTACCGTCGTTGATGTTTGTGAAGTGTTGGGAGAATTTTCGAAAATGATTTTAACGTATTGTTGCATTTTCCAATAATTCGAGTGAATGATTTTCAAAATCTTTCACACCATAAAAATATCTTATTTCAAAAACCAATGCGATTTTTATTTTCAAAAATATATAGTGAAAGATGAGAAATCTCACTCGATGTAAAGTTCAAACTCGGATTCGGAAATGTTAGAGTATGTAAGAATGATTTGATGATCTTGCATGGTTAACTTGTTAGTTGTTAACGGCGATGATGATACGTAGAGGCATGATGACTTCAAATGATTTCAAATGAGACGGTTAAAGTATGTTGTTTGCAAGTTTTGATGAAACAACCCGAGGTACCAAAAGTACTTTTAAAGTTTATTTTAAATAGATATACAAATCAAGGATTTTCAAAAGATTTCCTTTAAAAGGATACCTCGTGGATTTTCTCTTGAGTTGTTATTGGTTACCTCATGTGATATGTCGTCTGAGTTGGTACCTTAGTATAATATTTTGCGAAGTTGTGCAATCGTATTGAGTGGGAATCCGCTTAGTATGCCGATGGGCGAGAGGACGCGATCGTGACCACGATACTAATGGCCATGAAGATCGGATGTGGACCAAGAGGATATGGTCTGAAGGTTGCTATTCCGAACTTCGTTCTCGTTGTTTAGGTTTCGGACGAAACCTCTTTTAAAGGTGATATGATGTAATACCCGCATTTTCTTTCTTTCTCTTGTTTCGTCCAATCGTATCGACTCACCGTGTTCGTTGATGCTTGACACAGTGTTGTTTCTCACCTTTGTCATTCGAGCGAGTTCGATATTGTCCCAAATTGAGCTATATATCGTTGTGACCTTTTCAAGTTCGGAAAATTAGTCTCGTTTTCGATCTTCCAACCCTTGGCGGTGGAATTCGTATTTGTTCGGCGATTGGCTCGCGTTTTGATTGATGTACCGTTGGGTTGGTCAATCGTATTGATTTTCGTCCGTTATGTTTTGTGATTGTTCGGATAATTGACTTGATTGTATTATCCGATTGATGACGTTGTCACTTGTTGGTTTTATTATAACCTAACGGCGGCGTTGTGTTGGTCGTCGTGGAGCGTGTTTTCACACGTGTATATTCCTTTGCGTTGCTTGTAACGTTTGCCGATGGGCATAAGTTACGCGTTTCCTTGCGTATCTCGTTGAGTTTTCTGGCGGAATATTGCTTCTCCCTACTTGTTTTAAGTTTGGACGAAACTTCTTTTAGGAGGGTAGAATGTAATATCGCAATTTCCGATTTTCGGTAAATTTCTTTTCAGACGGAGTCCGTTTGACGACTCGCTCATGACCGCTTCGTCATTTCGAGAATGATTAATTCTGCACTTTTTGTCATCCGAGTTCGTTTGGTACCGTTTTGTTGAGTTCCGATCTTTTTAGCGACTTTTCCGCGCTTGAGTGCGATTCTTGCGAATCTCGTCCAGCGTCGTTTGAGTTTCTCGTAAGTTCATTTAATGTTATTATTCATGTTTCGAGCTTTGGTTTGGTGTTTCGATCGCGTATCGTGATTTTCGGACGTTTTGGGCCATTTTCGTAATTTCCCAAAGTTTTGGGTAATTACTTCCGTTGTTGAATTCGAGCTTTCGGGTGGTGAATTGTGTGTTCTCTTAGCTCTTAGATTCGTCTTTGCGAGTACGTCGTAACCGTATCATCGATTCGTATTCGAGTTCGGGTTTCGGGTCGTTCGGGCCGTCGGAGTTGGCCGGCGAATCATGGCCGGGCAACCTGGCCCAGGCCGGCACTGGCCGAGTCACGGCCGGTAGTGCTCGGCGGCTTCTGGCCGAGTCACGGCCGGCGGTGCTCAGCGGCTTCCGGCCGAGCAAGACGGTGCCGCGGCACTCCGGCCGAGCCGCAGACACTCTGTGGCATTTTTCGCCAAACCGATCGCACGGTGCCGCGCACACTCCGGCCGAGCCGTGGCACACCGCCGAACACTGGAGCCATTTTTGGGCTCGTGCCGCGCACACTCGGCCGAGCCGCGGCACACCGCGACTATTTATGGCCCCGCAGACGGGGTTTGGCCATTTTTCTCACTCGTTTTCTTCCCTTCCGCGGCCGGAGCTTGGTTAATCATGGAGAGATGTTGTTGGACAATCAATCCATGAAGTTTTGGAGTTCATATCATCAATCGTCCATCCTATAACATCCTCCGATCTACCGAATCGCCGATTTTCTAGAAATCTAATTTTGGGGATTTTGGGTATTTTGTTCGTTTTCGTCCGTTTAATCCGATTTAACTTAGGATTTTGATGGATTGATGATAATTTAGATATATTATATCATTTCCTTTATTATTCCATGGTCGGATCATATCGATTCGTCGATTTGGTCGAAGTTCTTGATCGATGCCTTGAAGGTGTCCAGAAATGTCATAGAGGGGTTTTCGGGCGTTCTACGATTATTCTTCCTCGTATGATCGATGATTTATTGATTATATGTTGTTAGGGTCGAATTCTTGTGAAGAACTCGAGTCGGAACCCTTCCGTTCGTCGTTTTCTTCAACCTTCTCGATCGTGGGTGTATTCTTTTCCTTCGCCGGGGAATCGTAGGTGTTCGAGGTGTCCCGACTGAGCCGTGATTGTAGGAGTGTCCGGTATCGATTGTCGAGGCAAGTATCTTGCCCATACATTACGTGTTTTGTGGATATTATGGTTGTTAATCGTCGATATGTGCTAAATAAATATTAATAACCATTTTTCAAAAGAATCGGAATATTTACCATCATGCTTTTTGTAAAGGTGACCCATGTGTGTCGGGAATTAATGTGCTTAGTTGAATATGCGAGCTAGTGTCGAGTATAGAATCACCTTACTTTCTTGTGATGTCATTGCGTATGATTATGTCGTTGGTAAATGTAAAGTGTAATTCTTTTGTCAAATTATGTACTTGGAGTCACGTGTTTATGGATGAATATGTGAGTTTGAGTGATATTAGTTGTGTCGTCGGTCATGAAATCTTGTGCTTCCTTGTGAATCGTATCATTACTAGGTCGTGAGTATATGTTGGATGAACTGGTCATTCTAGTAAGGTACCTCGACTATATATACTGTGATTGACCTTCGAGGCTTGTGGTTTGCAACTGTGATTTTGGAACGTGTGTGTGTGTTGTTCCTTCCACCCGGAGTGTCCGACGGGATGTCTGGGGGTCGATACTAAGGGGTACGGCCACGGAAGTGGACTTGGGTGCGTGTGTGGATGAACTTCCACCCGGAGTGTCCGACGGGATGTATGGGGGTCGATACTAAGGGGTACGGCCGCGGAAGTGGTTTCCCAAACTGAGTGTCCGACGTGATGTCTGGGTGTAGATACAAAGGGGTACGGCCGCGGTTACTGGGATTGTGGTTTTCATCTTGAGGATGATGTTGATGTTTTCGTTGATTGTGATATTGTACGGAGTATCACAATGCTTTGTGCTCGGGGTCGAGAGACATTATATATCGAGTCTTGGTGCTTGACTAGAATGGCATAAGATTAATGTGTTATGTGTAATGTGTCCTTGTAAGTGAATTGAAGTGGATGATCGGGTCGTGGACCCTGTGTTTTGTGACCGGAATGGTTGGGTCGTGGACCCCGTGTTTTGTTAAACGGATTTGTATTTTGAAAAATGAACTTTGGGGTGTGACCCTAAATGGCTTTCGAGGAATTAAGAACATTTTCAATTTTTGATGTTTTCAAAACTCCCGAGATTTGGAAATGTTTTCAAAATGCTTACTTGCTTCGTTTCTGCTTTCAAGACTTGAACTATTTTTAACTAAATATATCTCGGGAAGTCCTTCGTTATATTCTCGGAATGTGTTGTGTATGGCTCGTATTTGCACTTTATACTTGCACTAGCGAAACAAAGGAGTTTGCTAACCCCGAGTAATCGGGGGTGGATATCTCGTATTGTGTCCGTGTACATGCAGGTTTTCGGAGCAAGACACAGATCGGACGAGGGATGATGAAAGACGAATGATACAAATCACACGAAGGCCAGTTTTGGGTTCGATTAGTGAGTCCATTGTATTGTCTTTTCATTGCCTTATTGTTCGTTGTTGCAAGTATTTTACCCTTGTGTGGGCATGAGTCTGGATGAGTTTATGTATTTTGATTTGTAAGTCAGTGACGAAAGACCAAATCGGTCTATTGGTCCGTTATTTTGATTCGTCGGTATGTAATGTAATGTGTTGTTTTGATGTCTAGCCTGGTGGATCCTCACGGAGAGGGTCTGCGGCGTGTAATATTCCCGGTTTGATCTGGGGGTGTTACAAATATATTATTAAAATATTATTAACATTATAATAAATGTTATTACTAAATTATTTATATATTTAATTTTAATTGAAGAACCTATTTATTAGTCCAACCCAATTATATCTTTAATTGGCCCAACCCAACAGTCCAATTATCTTTTCACCTCCCCACTTTTCTCTCTTCTGATCAGAAACGTAACTTTTCATCTCACCCTTAATTTTCATTCTTGAAGAAAAATTTATTCACTGCATTCATCACCCATTTATGAACCAAATTAAGACATAATTAATTTATGCCTTTTGTAATTCTTCTCCTGACAATATATATCACACAACTCCCCTCCTTCTGCAAATCAACATTTCCCAGCGAAGAAGGTAACAGTTTTTTTTTATTCAGCTTATATCCGTTGAGTTTTCTATCAACATTCAAACATTTAAATAAAATCAAATTCCTGATAATGAGTTTCAATATCTGAAAAAAAACACACACATCCATTTCCTTTGAGAGCAGCCAGATCTGCTGCCCCCACACCACCACCGACGGCCGTTCAGAAACCTCGCCGTCATTCCCAGACCGATAATCACCAACGAGTCATGATGCCCAGCACAACCATTTCCCTCGGATTTCCATCATCTGCTTGCCGTTTTTTTTTCTAGCCACAGTTCGCTGTTGGCCGTTGTGAAATGACGAGAGAGGGGAATCGGGGAAGTGGAATTCAACCTCTCCATTTCGTTTTTTCTAGGCTGTTTTCTTTGTATAAAAAAAAGGAGAGAGAGTGGGAAGAGAGGGAGAGAGAAGAATCAGATGAAGGAAAAAAAAAAAGAAAAAAAGAAAGAAGAAGAAGAAGAAGAAGACGTTTGGAGAGAGAGGGAGAAGAGGGAGAGAAGAGAGTGGGGCGGCCGATGGATTTGGGGTGAATTGACCTAGTGTTGGGTTATATACCCAACAACTTTCATCTAAATCTCAATTCAACCCCCTTAATTCTTTTATTTTTTAATTTTACCCCTGTTCAATTTCTAACATCTCAAATACATCTTTTTAAATCACATTCAAATATTTTAATTTAGTTTATATTATTATATTTTCATACTTTAATAATAATATTAAATCATTTTATTGTAGATCACGACGAGAACTTTCGGGCCTAAGATTTCGCGAGTCGAGCATCTATATTTAGTCAAGCGCTGCATTTGAGGTGGGGTTTTTATTTTCACTTATTTTCTACAAATTACATGTCTCGTATGTATATTACATGTTATTTGGCATATATTATTTATGATGTGATTTATCATGTCATACAGACAGAACAGAAAAATTGTACTTCCAGTACACAGAACATTTAGCCTTCGGGCTCAGTTAGCCTTCGGGCTCAGATCGCCTTCGGGCTCCGAGTACTCTGTGTAGAAATACACGTAAAAACAGAACAGAAATATTTATGTGTTCAATTTTCGTGATATATTCATATGTGACATGTATAGCCTCACTAAGCTCAAGCTTACCCCGAATTTTTAAAATATTTTCAGGTTAATGAAGCGGGCGTGGTACTGGTGGAAGATGGTATCAATATAATTATCGACCTCTTAATATTATTAATTATATTTTAATTTACGAAGAATATTTCAAATTGTAATTTGAATATTTTGCGAACGTTAGCAATTGCCTTATTTTCTATAGATGATGAATGTTGGTATAATCTTACGTAATTAGACATAGTATAAATTCTGTACTTAATATTTTGATTGCATTTTAAATTGGAATTCCCGTTAATTCCTTAAACTTATTTAATCACTAAAAGTTAACTTTGAATTTTTGTAAAAAAAAAATATATAGTCCTTCTTCTAAATGATATTTATGTGATATTATATAGCTTCCGCGTATTATTATTTTATTTAAAGTAAAATTTTAAATTAAGATAATTAAACTAAAAAAAATTATGAATGTTTTCAAGATTTAAATATTAAATAAAATTAGGATGTTACATTGGGAGTACAAAGATGTACCAAGATCTTAAGGGGACATTTTGGTGGGAAGGTTTGAAAAGAGATGTGGCAGACTTTGTCAAAAAGTGTATAGTTTGTCAACAAGTGAAGGCAGAACACCAACGTCCCTTTGGATTACTTAAATCACTTCATATAATCCAGAATGGAAATGGGAACACATTACGATGGACTTTGTGGTAGGTTTGCCTCGAACGGAAAGAGGAAACCACGCTATTTGGATTGTTGTCGACCGACTCACAAAGTCAGCTCATTTTATCCCAGTTAAGATGAACTTTCGAATGGATCAGTATGCTCAACTGTATATCAGGGAGATTATTAAGTTGCATGAAGTGTCAGTCTCTATAGTATCCGACAGGGATACTCGTTTCACATCGCGTTTTTGGGAGAGTTTGCAAGAAGCCTTGGGAACGCAGTTGAATTTTAGTACGGCCTATCATCCTCAGACTGATGGTCATTCCGAGAGGACCATCCAGATCCTTGAGGATATGTTGCGAGCATGTGTGCTAGATATGGGAAATAATTGGGAACGACTGTTGCCTTTGGTAGAATTTGCTTACAACAACAGTTACCAGTCGACGATCGGTATGGCACCATATGAAGCCTTATACGGTAGGAAGTGTCGATCGCCACTGTATTGGGATGAGGTAGGTGAAAGAAGAATTTTGGGTCCCGAGATGATTGAACAGACAGTTGGCATGGTGGATAAAATTCGTGAGAGGATCAAGATAGCATAGGATCGTCAGAAGTCTTACGCCGACAAGCGTAGGAAGGATCTCGAATTCTGTGTTGGCGACAAGGTATTCCTGAAGGTATCCCCTACCAAGGGAATTGTTCGTTTTGGTCCAAGGAGCAAGTTGAGACCGAGGTACATTGGACCGTTCGAAATTCTTGAGTGGATTGGAGAGTTATTTTACCGTTTGGCTTTACCCCCAGAACGTTCGGCTGTGCACAACGTTTTCCACATATCATTGTTGAGGAAGTATGTGCACGATCCCAGCCACGTCATTAACTATACCACTGTGGAGATGAACAAAGATCTTACTTATGAAGAACAACGAGGCGATTCTTGGCCGTCGGTCAAGCGGTTGAGAAACAAAGAGAAGGTGTTTGTCAAGGTCCAATGGTGTAACCACAGCAAGGACGAAGCCACTTGGGAGCGCGAAGAAGAACTTCAAACTCGTTATCCAAATTTCTTCAATCAATGTATATCATTTATTTTCGAGGACGAAATTTTTTTTAAGAGGGGTAGGATGTAATACCCGTCATTTTTATAATGCAATATTATTATTTTGTAATAATAATATAATGCATTTCATGTTATTTAATTCAATTTAAAGAATCATGAACATTTATTTCGACGTATCACAAGTCCAAGCCCGAGTCATTTTTGTTAGTTACGTTCTAGTAGTCATTTACTACTAATAATATTAATAATACATTTTATTTCATTTAATCTCATTTCATTACCGAGTGAGTAATTGTTGTACAATTACTTTCACTACACGTACAAGTCAACTTCATATAATATCATTTAATACGATCAAACATTTTCATGATATCTCATATGTTCTAAACTCGAGTCAATTTCTCAAGTTAATTTCAGAACATTTAATATTAGTCATTTTTTTTAAGTATGATAATTAAAAGTATTATTATTATTATTATTAATATTTATAATAGGAACAATATTAATATCAACAGTATTAATATTTTTATCTTAATTATTTCTATATCATCATTTATATTACTCTCGATATTATTATTAGTATCGATGTTATTAATATTATTACTACTGTTATTATTACTTTTGTCATTATTATTATTATTAGCATTTTTATTATTATTATTACCAATGGCCCAATAGTTTGTGCTGACCCATAACAAAATACAAGCCCAAATTAACCCTAACCCTAATCCAGGCAGTATAAATATACAGCCTCTACTGTATAAATACACAATACAATACAGAATACCCAGCCGTCATTCTCCAAACGTTCAGCAACAAAAAAAATAATAATACACTATACTCATCAAACACAATCTCACGCCGGAAGGAGAAGAATACATCTGCTGCACACAACCTTTCTACCGAGAACTCCACCTTCTCCAACTCTTCCCAGCAAGGTAAACAATCTTATACAACTCTCTCTTTAACGTCAGCAATCGATCTGTAAATTCCGTCTTATTGAACTTCCTTATTTCTCCAAATCTCCATAACTCATATTTAACGCATAGTAGGCGAGGTATTTCAATATCAATACCTTGTTTAATCTGAATCGATAGTGATTTTTGACCTGAATCGAACCAATAATTAAACTCACCCCTTTTAGCAGCCGAAGATCAATTAATAAATCAATCCCGGAATCCCAACCTAACCCAGCTTGATTTTTATTTCACGACCTGTTCGCTGCCCATATTAGAAATCCGAATTTAACCGTCGTAGCACTGGCCGATATCTCGTCGGAGTCGCCGGAGAACCAAGAACCTGAAACCTCATCAGACCTGAACTCAGGCCAGAGCTTTGTTCTTTACGCCCAAAATCAAATCCACACCAGACCCTATTCTAATCAAAACCGAAACCCTCAAAACCTAGTTTGATTGAGTTTGAACCCACTACATTCGGCCCGAACCAGAAATCAAAACTCAATATTTCTTTTAACTGAACAGAAGAACCCCTTTCACCCAACTCGGAATATCCAAACTTGGATTTTTTTTCCAATCCCGTAGCCGAATCCAGACTTTCAATTCAACTCGACCAAAAACATTTTCTCAAACCAAATCAACGAGCCCATCTCAGACCCGATCCCAAAATCCGGAAACCCCAGTTTTGAAGCTCAAACCAGAAATCCATAATCGGAGTCCTCACCTTCGTTTGGCCGGAATCGCCTGCCCTTTCAGACTCGAACCGTCGCCTCCGCCGTGAGTTCCGCGGCTGGTTAACCCGAACCCAGACCTTGCAACGCTGCATCCGAGACGAACCACCGGTGATTTGCACTTTTCTTTTTTTCATCCGCCGTGGTCTGAGTGTGTTGATGTGTATGTGTCCGCGATTCATTTTCGGCCGAGAAGGAGGAGACGCGAAGGCTGGCCGTGTATGGGTGTGCGTTCGATTCAGTGTGTGTGTGTGTGTGTGAATTTTTTTTCGGGAATCTTCTCCCGGCCGAGAGGAAGAAAAAATTGGAGAAGGAGGGAGAGAGAGAGAGGGATGAAGGAGAGAAGTGAGAAGTGAGAATAGGGTGAGTTAGCGGTGCACGATGAATGAGGGTTTTATATACCC
Organism: Orobanche coerulescens; assembly: GCA_033398695.1. NCBI lineage: Eukaryota > Viridiplantae > Streptophyta > Magnoliopsida > Lamiales > Orobanchaceae > Orobanche > Orobanche coerulescens. The sequence goes on from CM065805.1 coordinate 118,200,826, forward strand.
GCGATTTTCGTAGGTTATTCGATTTAATCCTCTGAGTTTCCAGCAACTTCAATTTAGCCCTCACATCCCTCAGAAACATTCAATTAAGTCCCAGACAGTTTTAATTAATTCGATTCTAATCCAGTCAGCTTTTCAATTCCTACAATTTGACCCCAGTCAATTTTAAACCATCACTTCCAGTCCTATTTTGACCCAAACATTAAAATGTTGACTTTCAATTAACATTAATTATTAATATGAAATTATGCATAAGTATTTTAATTTCAGTCATTAATAATGTTAACTCTTCGGTTAATATTAATTAGCAATTATAACTTATTTTCAGTTATTATATAGTGATATTTATATCTTTTCATTTATTATAAGTTGTAAGGATTTTAATTATTATTATTATTATATGTAGACCTTGTCAAGGATTTACGGGCTTAGGACTGTGAGTCGAGCACATTCATTTCAGTCAGACATCATCATCATCATTTATTCAGGTGGGAATTTTCATTATCACTTTAATTGCTTTAATTGGACCATGTATGTGATGTTCTATTCATATTTAAAATTTATATGCACGTTGTAATTCAGGCCAACCTGTATTCGTCTAAGAGGCTATCTTAAGATATATGTTGTTGTGGGGACACCTGCGCAACCTCAATACTCACGTGCGTGCTCGATTCATGTTATATGTGGTCTTGTGTTTATGTTTGATGTTGTTGCGGGGGCACTTGCGCAACCTCAATATTCGTGTATGCGTGCTCGATTCATGATATATGTAATATTGTGAGTATGCATTTACGTTGAGGAAAAATGTGATTGATTATTCATGTTATGCTTTCTATGAGATTGTATATTACTGTGATCAGTGTGATTTCCGCGAGCTGAAGGAAGCTCACCCCCACCTTTATTGATCCCGCAGGTTGAATCGAGCCGGATGGACGAAGGAGCGAGTCGAGAGGGCATATGAAAGTGGAATAATTATACGATGTTTCTTTATGTCAACTATTTTGAAACTTTTGGGGAAACTTTGACTAGAAATATTAAATTATGATTTATTTTCTTCCGCAGCAAATTTTTACCTCGTATTTATGATGAAATGTTACCTTATTTAAAGGTATTTATTTTTATGTGAGTGTAGCGACTCGACTTTGTAGGCGAGAATTTTTATATTCTCAAGAAAATTATTTTTCTCAAAATTTATCTTTTATTTATTTTCCCCAATATTTACCCTAGAAAGTCGGGGCGTTACATGTTTGATACGGGTGCATCTCATTCATTCATCTCTAAGAATCTTTGTACTGTGATTGGTGTATAAGTAGTAAAGCTCCTAGATCTCTGTTAGTTAGCTTGCCTGCGGGGGGAGTAGTGCTTGTAGACTCAATAGCTAACAATTATGTGAAGATAGAGATAAATGAACATAGCTCATAGCTGACTTGCACATAGCTGAACTTAGTAATTTTGATGTTATTTTGGGAATGGATTTGTTGGACAAACATAAAGCCGTAGTAGAATGCTCCAAGAGGAGGGTAACCTTATGTCTATCTGAGGGTACTAAGACCATATTCGAGGAAGTAAGACACTATAGAACTCTGAAAGTGATCACAACCATGAGCGCTGTGAAGATGTTGAAGAAGCGTAGTTTTCAAGGGTACCTAGTGAATTTTAGGGGGAAGACAACTTCGGAAAAAATGATGGATGATGTTCCTATCATCAAGGAGTACCTAAATGTTTTCCCCGAAGACTTATCGGGAGTTTCACCGAGTCGTCAAGTAAAGTTCTCGATTGATTTACAAGAGCTAAAGGTGTAACTTCAGGAACTACTTTACTCTGGATTTATCGCCATGGGGTTCCAGTAGTATTCATGAAGAAGAAGGACGGAAGTTTGAGGATGTGCATAGACTATTATGAGCTTAATCGACTCACGATAAAGAACAAATAACCACTTCCTAGAATAGAGGACCAATTTGATCAATTTGTAAGATGAAGAGTGTTCTCGAAGATAGATTTGAGATCCGGATATCACTAACTGAAGATTAAAGACGATGAAATCCCAAAGACAACATTTCGAACCTGATATAGACACTATGATTTTATGGTGATGTTATTTGGTTTAACAAATGCGCCATCCGTGTTCATAGATCTCATGAACCGTGTATTTCAACCTTATTTGGATCAGTTTATCATCGTGTTCATAGATGACATACTTGTGAATTCAAAGAGCAAGGTTGAACATGAGCAACATTTGAGAACAGTATTAGGAGTACTTGGCAAGGGGAAGTTGTATGCGAAGTTCTATAAGTGTGAATTTAGCCTAACCGAGTTGCATTACTAGGACATGTTGTCACTGCCCGAGGAATCGAGGTTGACCTGGTTTGTAACACCCCAAAGATATTCGGGGTATATTACAGCGCCGTGGACCCCTACGTGGGATCCACCAGGCTAAATAAACCATACCGCTCGTCTAACCATCTCGGTTAGTGAGAAACACACAACACCACAACCATAATTAAATGAAATCACCCGGTACAACCGGTAAATAGGACATTACTCAAATTCACAAATTCGATTTAACATACAAAACATATCCCAATTCAAAAGTGCTAAGTACTCGGGAGTACTATCTATAAGTTCACAAGTTTGGAAAACAACACATAAAAATAGACAACGTAAATAAAGGGACTCCATTGCACACGTCAACATCCCCGGTCGGCATCCTCGTACTGCTCCAGTACTTGCTCGGCCGGTTGAACACCACCTGAAATTCATAACAAGAATTTTCCCAAAATGGGTCCCCAAAGGGGTTAGAAATTACGCTAGTACAAGTAATCAAGGCAAACCATTCGCTTACACATTTCATCGTACATGCATCAAGTCATTTCAAAATCCAAAACCAGACATGTCTTTTCCTGGAAAACAAACAGTCAATAATCAATTTACCTAGGACCGGGGCGAAACCACTGGTCCCATTCGAGGCCTCTAAGGACCCTCCCGAACTGGCCATAATCATAAAACAAATCACGCACAGGCATCGCCTAGGACTGGGGCGAAACCACTGATCCCATTCGAGGCCTCTAATGACCCTCCCGAACTGGCTAGCGAACTAGCTCGTGAATCCGGAGTCAAGTCACGGATTCCCCCGAGGCCCCGTCGGACCCTCCCGGGGTGAGCAAAGCACACACATAATATACATCACCATTTCATGTTAAGCATAAAGGTTTCAAAGAATACTTGCCTTGAGTAATTAACGACGAAATGAACGGAACGAAGAATCAACCACGATCGCTAAGAACCGACATCCATGAACCTAACGATTTGAAGAATACAATCACAACCCATTATACAAGAGTACGAAAATGGAATACGCCCAAAAACCCACCTAGGATTCATGTAAATTCGTACAAAAACAACAACGAGGGCGGATCGCAACCGAACCCTCTCGATTTCACAAATACCACGAAATTTACCATGAACTCGTAGGGAAAACATGAATACCACTAAGATTAATCACATATATCATGGATTAATCAACAACATGAAATGAATCGGGCATTAAATCGAAAATCCCCAAATTCCCCAAAATAGGGTTCTAAGAGTTTACCTCGGATTGGAGACGAAGAATACGCGTAGATGTTGTTAATACACACCCAAAACTCAAGAAATATGATGGATTGAAGTTACAAGGCTTCAAATCACTTGGAAATCGCTCAGAAATCATATAGGATCGGAGAGGAGGAAGAAAGGATGAAAATAGCCGAAATCGGTCAACTCCTGGGTATTTAAACCCAGGCCCGGTTGCGTACGTTAGCCATGGACAACTAACGTACATTAGCTTCTTAACGTATGTAAGCTTTCCAGACTAACGTACATAATGCATCGGCAAAACCTACTGTCCAAAAACATAAAGGTCATTACGTACGTTATGAGAAGGCTCTTACTTACGCAATAACCTACGCTAACGCACGCAACATCAAGCTCGTAGCGTACGTAAGGGTCTGGTAGAGTCTATTTCCCGATTTTCTGAACACCATTACGTATGTGACAACAATGAAGTTACATACGCTAAACATAACACATAAGTATAGACCGTAACGTCCGTTATGTCCGTCCAGAACAGGACTGACAAACAGGCAAGAGGTGAACCGGAAATCAAAATGCGTCGATTAACAAAACATGAAGATACGAACACATAGGGTTCTAGACGACGAACCTAAGTGTTCAAAGAAAACATATTTCCGACTACCCGAAGGTTCGGAAAACAACAACAAACATAATTACCCCATAACTTTGGGAAATTAGAAAACGGCCCAAAACATCCAAAACACACGATACACGATCAAAACACTAATTGAAAGCTCACAACATACATAATGACATAAGACGGATTTGTGGCAACCCCGAAACGGCGGCTCTGAACTACGATTACGAGAATTGAACCAAATAGCGACGAAATGACATTAAATGCAGAATTGAGGAAAACATGTCTGAAACACGCTCGGATAACAAAAAGTCCAGTATTAAATATCCTCGAAATATCAATACAGTTACAAGCAAGTCACTAAAAATGAAAAATACACCAAAGCAAAAAATACCGGAAAAAGAAAAAATGCGGATATTACATTATCCCCCTCTATAAACAAGTATGGTCCCGAAACTTAAGAAACAAATAACTCGGGATACCTAGCACGCATGCTATCCTCGATTTCCCAAGTTGCCTCCTTGACACCATGCCTTGACCACTGCACCTTGACCAAAGGAATGATCTTATGTCTCAGCCGCTTCTCACAGTGCTTCAAAATCTTCAAGGGACGTCCTCGAAGGTAATATCCTCAGCGATATCGAACTCACCATAGTCTATGATATGACTAGGATCCGGAACATATTTCCTTAGCTGGGAAACATGGAAAATGCTATGGACGTGACTCAAAGCTGGAGGCAACGCCAAATGATACGCCAACTCGCCGACCCTTTCAAGAATATCAAAGGGCAAAATGAATCTCGTACTCAACTTTCCCTTCTTCCCGAAGCGGAAAACTCCCCTCGTTGGCGACACATTTAGCAAAACTTGGTCTTCCACCTCGAATTCCAAAGGTCTACGATGAACGTCAGCATAGAATTTCTGTCAACTCTGAGCAGTCAACATCCTTTCCCGAATCAATTCCACCTTCTTCCTCATCTCCAAGGCGATATCCAGTTTGGTCCCGATCAAATCGGATGCCTCGTTCCAACAAATCGGCGACCGACATCGCCGCCCATAAAGCGCCTCATACGGTGCCATCTGAATCGATGCGTGCCAACTATTGTTGTACGTGAACTCGATCAACGACAAATGCTCCTCCCAATCACTCCTCCAATCGAGAGCACAAGCATGCAACATATCCTCAAATGTCTAGATAGTACGCTCCGACTGCCCATCCGCCTGAGGATGAAAAGAAGTACTCAGATGCAACCGAGTACCCAACGCCTTATGTACCGACTGCCAAAAATGCGATACAAAACGGCCATCACGATCCAAAACAATAGACTTCGGAGTACCGTGAAGCCTCACAATCTACGCAATAAATACACGAGCCAACTTTTTCGGACCCCAAGTATCCTTGATGCCCAGAAAATGTGCCGACTTGGTCAGACGATCCACAATCACCTAAACCATATTCATACCAGACTTCAATCTCGGCAAGCTCGTGACGAAGTCCATCGAAATATATTCCCATTTATATCCCGGAACGGAAAGCGACTGCAATAACCCGGCTGGTCACTGATGCTCGATTTTGACCTACTGACAAGTCAAATATCTCGCTGCAAACTGTGCGACCTCCTCCTTCATATCGTTCCACCAAAAGTTCCTCCTTAGGTCCTTGTACATCTTACTCGAACCAGGATGAATTGAGTAAGGCGTAGCATGGGCCTCACGCAAAATACTCTGCCTCAATTACAACTCGCTTGGTATGCAAAGCCGACTCTGGAATCTCAACACACCATCCTCGTGAAAAACAAATCCATAAGACTTCCCCTTAAGAATATTCTCTCGGATTTGAGTAATCATCGGATCCTCCAACTGCTTCAGTTTAACTTCATCGATCAGCGACGATGAAATCTTCAAAGCACAAAGTTGCCTTACAACTCCTGATAATAAAATCTCAACACCCAACTCGATCAAATCATGCTGAAGCTTAGATTGAGATGTAAGTATCTCAAGCGTCCGCAACATAACCAGTTTCCGACTCAAGGCATCTGCCAAGACGTTCGACTTGCCCGAATGATAAAGGATTTCGAGGTCATAATCCTTAATCAATTCCAACCACCTCATCTGTCTCATATCAACTCCCGCTGAGTGAATATGTACTTCAGACTTTTATGATCGGTAAAGATCTGACATGCAGAGCCAAAGAGGTAATGACGCCAAATCATGCGCGCGAAAACAACTGCCGCTAACTCCAAATCATGAGTAGGGTAGTTGAGCTCATACGTCCTCAGCTGTGTCGATGCATACACAATAGTCTTGTCGTGTTGCATCAACACGCACCGAAGACCCTGACCCGAAGCATCGGTATAAACAACAAAACCCTCGTTGCCACATGGCAATGCTAGAATTGGGGCTGAAGTCAAACGCCTCTTCAGATCCTCAAAACTCGACAGTATTTCGTCATTCTAGACGAACTTCTCAGATTTCTGAAGCAACTCTGTAAGTGGCCGAGCCAGATCGAGAACCCCTCGATGAACCTACGGTAGTAGCCAGCCAAACCCAAGAAACTACGGACCTCCTTCACATTCTTAGGCGCTGCCCAATCCAACATTGCCTCAATCTTCTGTGGATCCACCCGGACCCCCTCGGCTGAAATCATGTGACCTAGAAACATCACTTCCTTCAGCCAGAACTCACATTTCAAGAACTTCGCATAGAGTTGCTTGGTCCCAAAATGTCTAACACCACACGCACATGATCCACATGCTCCTCCCCATTCTTCAAATAGATAAGGATATCATCAATGAAGACGACGACATGCTTATCCAACTACTCGATGAAAATCTTGTTCATCAACTGCATGAACACTGCCGGCGCGTTAGTTAGCCCAAAGGGCATAACCACAAACTCATAATATCCGTATCTCGTCCGAAAAGCTGTTTTCGGGACATCGGACTCCTTCACCCGGAGTTGATAGTACCCCGATCTCAAGTTAATCTTCGAGAATACCGCAGCTCCCTGCAATTGACCGAACAAGTCATCAATACTTGGCAAGGGATACTTGTTCTTGATGGTCACCTTGTTTAGCTTGCAATAGTTGATACATAAACGCAGTGAACCATCCTTCTTCCGCACAAACAGAACCGGTGCGCCCCAAGGCGAAGCGCTCGGTCGAATATACCCTGACTCAAGAAGCTCAGTCAACTGCTTCTTCAACTCGGCCATCTCTTAAGGTGCCATACAATACGGCTCTTTCAAAATCGGAGCCGCACCTGGCTCTAACTCGATAGCAAACTCAACCTCACGATCCGGTGGCAACCCCGAAAACTCATCAGGAAAGACATCTGGGAATTCACTAACGATTGGAATCAGTGAAAACTCGACCCCACTATCCTCGACCTTCAAGGCGTAACACCAATAACCAGTACACCCCTTCCCCAGGAGTCTCATCGCCTTCAAGGCGTTAATTACGAACTTCTGGTTTCCTCTCTTTCGCCCCGCGAAGGAGTGCTCGATGCCGTCCTCTGCTAACATGGTGATGATTCTCGTGCGGTAGTTCATGATCGCACCATGCCGCTTGAGCCAATCATCCCCTAGAATCAAATCCCCACCCTGAATATCCACGATAATAAGATTAGAGAGCCAAGCCCTCTCACAAATAACCACAGAACAGTCTCGGATCTCCCGATCACCAACGATCCTATCACCGCTAGGAAGTTTAACGATGAAAGTCTCGCAAGACGACAAACAGTCAAGACTCAAACCGCACACACACTCCAGAGAGATAAACGAATGCATAGCACCAGAATCAAAAAGCACACCGACAGGATGAGAATGAATATGAACGGTACCTATAGCCACGGTAGCCGCTGGTTCATCGGAACTTCTCATCTCATATACATGCGGATGAGCGGAGCCGACACTGGAAGCTCCCCCTCTAGCGGGCTGGCCCTGACCTCTCCATCGGCTGGCACTCTGTGGAGGCGGCGGAGAAAATGACCCTTAGTTCACACTCGGCTCCTTAGGCGCTGGAAAAGAAGCTGGGCACCAAGAGTCTGCCCTAAACGCTCATAAAAAGAAGCCTTGTGGCCCGACTGACCACAAGTATGACAAGTCAACGGCGGATGAGGACACTCCTGGTTTATATGGCCCGACTTGCCACAGTTAAAGCATCTGACATCACGAGTGGAGGCACTGGAAGTACCTCGAAATCCCAAAGAGATGAACCGCCCACAGGAAAATTAGCAGACTGAGACTTTTGCTGAACTCCGCCCTTGTGACCCGAAAAGTGACCGACGGATTTATGTTTCTTACTCTCTCGAGATGCCTCACTGGCCGTCAAGGACATATCATAATCAAGGGATCTACTCTGATAGTCCTTTAAGGTGGTGCAGGCCAATCCATACATGTAATCACGAATCCTCGGTTTCATCCGCCTCGAGAAGTGGAAAATCTTATCATCCTCCTCCTTAACCTGGGCCTTCACGTAGCCCAATTCCCGGTTGAAATCTGCAATGGCCTGAGAAACTGGAATATCCCGAGGCTGACCATCATAAAAAGCATGAATCCGCGCCTGACGAACTGTACACGGACAGTACTCCGCTTCCATAAGGTCTCTGAACTCGGCCCAAGAAGCAACATGATCCTGAGGCCAGACAGCCTCCCACCAATCAGCAGCATCCCAGTGAGAAAATACTTGGCGATTGGGACCTTGCCTATCCTCAGGACAGTTTGTGGCAACAAAGACCTTGGACATCTCTCTGATCCACCCCTCCCAGCCAATCGGGTCTGAAGCCCCAGAAAACTGAGAAGGATGCATCTTGATGACATCCTGAAGCCAATGATCCGCCCCGGACCGAGCAGCATGAGCCGGAGTCATGTTTTGAACCGCCTGGGCTATCGCAGTCATTTGGTTCACCATCTGTTGCATTACAGCTGCAATACCAAGGTCAGCGCCATTACCGGCTGCGCCATCTTGAGTAGCATTATGGCTCCGACGGCCATAAGTACTGCCGGCTCCAGAAGAGTGTGATGTGGACACCCCATTGGCTGCCTCACATCCCCGCCCGCATCCACGACCACGACCACAACCTCAACCTCTTCTAGCATCCATACTGGAGATAAGAGGTAGCAAAAGCAATTCAATGATAAGTACGAGAGAAAACAATCACAGTTCAAGGGTCGGAAGTACGATACGGGAAAATAAAAGAATCGAGTAAGGAAAACTTACGAACACTGGAAGTACCAAAATGATGGCAGCGGGGCGACCAATTAACCGACAAGCCTAGGTATCCATAAACCTAGTGCGCTCGGATACCATTTTCTGTAACACCCCCAAAATATTCAGGGTATATTACAGCGCCATGGACCCCTACATGGGATCTACCAGGCTAAATAAACCATACCGCTCGTCTAACCATCTCAGTTAGCGAGAAACATACAGTACCACAACAATAATTAAATGAAATCACAAAATGAGCTTACAAACGATAGTATCGAGTAAAGTGCATGGAATAAGGTTTCTAACATATATAAAAAAAAAGTTTTATCTCGACAACTGAAAACTCCCGTTCTCATCCTAGTTGAATAGTGAACATATAAATTCAACAAATGGGGAATAAACTTCAATGTTGTAGTCACTTATAAAAATTATTATATACAGAATCCTGAATTTGAAAGATAAATTATATGTGGAACCTTGAATTTAAAAGATAAACTGCAAAAAGATTTGGCAAAAGAGATTTCACTATATTAATCACCATAAAAATTTTCAACAATACATAGAAAAATCCTAAAATTCAACATGAAATAAACATCATGCAACAAATCATACCAAGGGATTGGTTGAAAAAAAAATCCAATTCAACAAAGTAGCCTGGTGAATGGAGAAACCTGAGCTCAGATGTACGACGTACGGCTATATAGGAGACGGTATCGACGACGGCGTGAGGAGGGGAGGAGGTAGACTCTGGCCTCTGAAAATACCGTCTCTTAAAAAAAGAAATCAGCCTTCCAAAGACTTATGATCTCATCTGCTAATAACCGCATAGGATATATACCTGTTCACTCATAGGAGAAAGAATCATTTTTTGGTATTTTAGTAGAACCTGCTACTTGTCCGTCAAGACGCATGTCGAGGTTGACCCCCATCTTTCGGCTTCTTGGGTCGAACTACTCTAGTGAAAATCTTAACGTCACAAGCACATTCCTACTAAATCCTCAAGTCGAAGGTTCACGAATACCTATCACAACCTCTCGATTTCGTCATTGACCGTCCAAGAGTGGAATCCGTGTGACGAATTGAGGGCGAGCTGGTTCGAGTATACTAACCCCATTAGCATACATATGATGTGTGCTTTCACTAACCATTAGTGACGACATACACTTTCCAAGTTAAAAAACACATCATACAAGTCTTCTCATAAACTTAACGCCCAATCAAGTTTCATCGACTTGTGAACAATTAAGTATTTGAGTCATATGCATTTCCAATGACAACCCCCTTATCTAATAAGGAGTGAAATATTTTCTCTCAAATACATTGACTATATATATATATATATGAGTCAGGAATGCCAGTGACTGTCAGTAAATAAAGAAACAACCAATTGCATTATATTTAGAATTTACATAATAACAAGTGCAATGCCCTCTCTCAGACATTCGCTGAGTGCATTCGAGGGCATATTCCTAACATTTAGTAGAGACTGCTACTTGTCCGTCAAGTCGCACTTCGAGGTTGGCCCCATCAAAATGTTACTGGATTGAACTACTCTAAGACTAACTTAATACGACAAGTACATCTCCTACTGAATCTTCAAGTCAGCGGTTCACACATAGCTATCCCAACCTTGTGATACAGTCATTGACTATCCTAGAGGGAAACCCATGTAACTTAATCGATGTGAGTTGTACCCAAGTATATCAATCTCATTAGCATACCTATAATGAACGCTACTACTACTCATGAGTGAATACATGGTCATATCCAAGCATATGTTATACAAGTAGTATCTAGTTAAGTTTTATCGCTTGCATATAAGTTAAGAAATTGTGTTTTATATCCTTCTAGTACCATAGTAGAATGTTTCTATTCAGTTGCAAGGATATAATTTATATTTCTTTACCATATCAATAATATCGATAACACAAAGTAAAATAAGAAATAACAACAGCCTTTTTATTAATAAATGAAGAGTTCATAAGTATAAATAAATGCCATAACTCTCATCTTCAAAGTGGTATTCTTGGGCATACCCTAACATTAGCATACTGGTGTTCCGCCTCATTAACATTCAGATTCACGATAGGAGGTGGTTGGTCTCCATATGTAACATTATCACCGACGTCCTCGTTATAATGTTAATTAGCAAGAAAACCCCTCGGTGTTATAACAACCGCTTTAGAATTCTGTATATCTCTACACGTGCCATCTCAAAAAGAAGTGATAATCTATAAGTCTAAATTAGTTTCATAATTATTTTATGATATCATTCAGTCAACATAACAACCCCGGTCCAGTCCGATAATATTACAGCACCATAAACCTTACTCACAAGGATTTACCATGCTTGATAACGACTCATAACCATGATATTTGACCATTGCAGTCAAAATGCATAATAAATACATACTAACAAGTCAAAAGAGTGTAATAAATAGACCAATATGGCCACTCGACGACATAATGATGATAAGTTCAACAAAACTCCATTACAACTCAATCCCACACAGGGTTCCAAATATATTAACATACCCGTGCACTGATAAAATTCTTTATAACAAAAGGAAATACAACTCGACAAAAAAGACCATATGCTTACTCTCATGTGATTAGCATTGTCGCCTTTCATCATCTTTCGTGCAGATCTTGTGATTGCTCCCACGAACCGCTAATTCCTGGCATGCATAAAAGACATACACCCCTAATGGGGAATATATAAACACTATGAAAGTATACAGACTATATAAATAACATCATATAACCTCAAATATAAATCAGACAAAGACCACAACTTACAAAGAATTCCCGAATTCACGTTAAGAAAATAATACAAAGCCTTAAAAAATTAGAAGTCTTGGAAGTTTGGAAAACAAAAAGTCATTAGGACCTCGAGTCCTTAGTTATAAAACCATTTCAAAATCGTTAAGGTCTCGGCCCAAAATATATTTCACACCACAATATCTACATACAAATATGTGGTCCGCAGGACCGCAGCCCAACAACATTACATCACAACACGAGTCCAGAGGTTATCCTGGTACTGTACACACAAGTACATACCCCAAAGATCCCATCAGATCGTACCTATTTGGACAACTCATGGCTAAACATTATTCATAATTTTCAAGTAACAAACTTCATAGGCCTCGTCAGACCCTACCTGGTGCTTTGAATTAGTGGGTTCCAATTAGTACTTGCTACTACAGAATCGCAAATGCCTCGTCAAGCATTACATGGTTAAACCAGCATAAAGCCACCGTATCCTGGTCCACACTTGCAAGCAGTGAATACTAGAGGTCCCGTAATACCATACCTAGTCGAACACAATGCCTAAATAGTCTAGAATATAACTTAACGATAACACCATAATCATCTCGAAGAAATACACAATCGATCACAACATGAACATCGATCAACAATACATTGTAATACACATCCAAGTGTATTAACAAACCGACACAATTATCACAACCATCACAATTCGTCAACAATTAACAACCAAGAGCAACAACAACACAACAAGACATCACCACCGAGAAATTCATATAATAACAGTAATCATCCCTATCCACGACTTTAATCAACGAAACAAAAAGGTATAAACAAGATACTTGCCTCGATAAATCAACACGTGGATACTCCGAAGAATAAGGCTTGATCAGAAAATCCCAGGACCTACAACCTCCATGAGAGCTCAAAAAAGCACAATTACTACGATAATATCAACCAAGCATGATATACAATCTATAGAATATAATTACACAAACTTATTCAACAAAATCGAATGAAAATCGGAATCAAGAAGAAAGCCCCAAAAAGTAAACTCTAGTTGAGTCAAGGAAAATACCTCAATCCAACGAGGAACAAAGGATTAAAGGTTGATATACTCGTTAAGGAACTTCAAGAAAAACACATAGATGGATTAAAATGGCGCAAGAATTCGAATTCTAGCTAAAGCGCTCCATCCTTTTCAAGAAGATAGAAAGAAATGAATAATGCAGCATAAAATCCTAATGCGCATGTTATATAATACCTGCATTACGACTGTAACACAAGGGGCTTACAGCCGTAACATGCATCTCTTACATTTATAACACTTAAAGTTTATGGCCATACATGGCTCATTAGAAAATTATCTCAAAACCATAATATGACATTACAACCGTAACACACAGTCACTATGGTCATAACATCATCGAGCTTATGGCTGTAACAGCATGGCTTACGGCGGTAAGTGTACTATTATACTCAGAAGAAGCATCCAACTGCTCAGACTGCCCTGCTCGACATTCGACATCTCCATTATGCAAATGCAGTACCAACAATCCCGAACAAAAATAAGCACCTAATGAAACACAACATACAGTTCCACATGCATATAAACACGATAAATACAAATGCGATGACTGTTAGGAATATGCCCTCGAATACTACTCAGGGGATGAGAGAGTAGGGGCATTGTACTTGTAATTATGGAATAATTATTAAAAAGGCAATACAATTCATTCACTGTTTATTGTATTTCAATTGCATGCTTGACTTGGTAAATATTGAAGTGAAGTCCATGTAAATAAATCGAACATTCCATTCTCGTTATGGGATAAGAGAAAATGCACTGGAAGTGTTTAAAGTTTATTTACGTAAATCGTTCGCAAGTCAATAAACTTAAAATGGGCATTATGTTTTAATAAGACTTGTATAACTGGTGCTAGAACGTGTGCACATCTTGATAGCATAGTTATAAGTATATTGGTGGGACCAGTATACTCGAACACGACTCATACTCAATTCAGTCACACAGTATTCACTCTCGGAGAGTCGATGACGAATCGAAAGGTTGTAATAGTATACGTGGACCTTTGACTTGAGGGTTCAGTAGAAGATGTGCCTGTGACGTTTAGTTTGTCATTAGAGTAGTTAGACTCATTTGCTTAATTGCTGAGTCGACCTCGAAGTGCGGACAATATGGGCAGGTAGCAGTCTTTACTATACGCCAAGAAAGAATTCCATCTCATGTTAGTGAGCAGGCGAATGTCTTATACGGTTAATGGCAAATAAGATCATAAGTCTTTGGCCAAAGCGTTCTGATATAGTTGTATTAGATACACTATTAATCAGTCGGTCTTGATTTTCATTAACACATGTATACAGTCTAGTCAACAGTAGGGTTTGACTTTACCGTGACCCGAAGACTTGACCGGGACATCTGATGAAGGGTCTATACGTATATAGTATTCACGACATAATGGTTCTGGAATGATCCCTTGATTCGTTCTCAGTCGGGGTTTACAGTGCGGCCCGCTAGGTTAGCTAAGTGCTGCCCGCACTCATTGGTTCCTCCCAATGCCAGCTGAGACGGACCTACAGACTCGCGCATCAGGAGCATTGACGGATAAATGTGAATTTATTATCTCTCTATTAATATTAGATATTGGATATCTAATTATGATTTATTGGATAAATCAAATATCGGTCTTATGAATTTAAATTAAGTTACCGGGTAATTAATTTAATTCATAAATTATATTTCTTAGAGAAATATATTTGTATTTGATATAATTAATTAATTAGATTGATTTATTAATATAAATACATTGATGATTAAAAGGAGTGTATTTAACGGAGTCGTTTGACGAACGTCCGGTACACGAGCCGAGTGGCTCGACTCGTTTTCTAGGAAACTTCCTTGTGGCCACCCACCCCTCATGGCATGGCATGATCTTGCATGTGTGTGCGAACTCACTTAGAGTTGAGATTCCCATATAATTGTGAATGATAGTTGTAAAGGATTATTTATTCCTTTACATATCATTACATTATATAAAATGGTGTGTGAAGTTGTCTTGATGACTTGACATCATTTTCATGCTGAATAGTTTGCTGCTCCAGCCGTGAGAGATAAGTGAGGGAGAAGAGAGATATTTTCTTTTTTCTTGTTTTTCCACTTTGAGTTAAAAAAAAATTAAGAAAGAAAATAAGATATAAATTCCTATAGTAATTCCTAGCCGTGTTCTTAGAGAACGGATTGCTATCGAATTTTTCCGGGCAACTTCCGACGCGTGTGAAGTAGAGGCTTCGAAGTTTCGGTGCTTGGAACGAAGGGATATCGTGTTCGGGACGGGGTTCGTGATCGTCATCTATTTTTACGAAGATTATATTATCAAAGGACTACAAGGGTAAGTTTTCATTGTTTTTCATCCTCGTTATTTATATTCGTTTATATGATGCTTGATCGGTCCATTTTTGGCGTTTGGTTTTATCCGGTTGGACCGGTTTATTTTCCGCTGCGTAATTCGATTT
Source organism: Orobanche coerulescens (assembly GCA_033398695.1). Taxonomy (NCBI): domain Eukaryota; kingdom Viridiplantae; phylum Streptophyta; class Magnoliopsida; order Lamiales; family Orobanchaceae; genus Orobanche; species Orobanche coerulescens. The sequence goes on from CM065805.1 coordinate 118,216,524, forward strand.
TATCACCGAATCCCAACAGTGGTATCAGAGCCAGGTCTATGCGATCGTATATTCGATATTTGCATTTGGAATGCTTGATTATTTTTTATGATTTAGTATCATAATTGTTTTAATTGTTGATGTTTAATTGTTCATCTAAAAATTATTTTTCAAGATTTTATCTTACAATATAAATCTATTTTTCTTTTGAAAAACTGATTTAATTGTGTAATATAAAAAATTAGAAAAATATTATTTTTGGATTAGGCGACTACAGGCCGGGTTAAATTTAATTTGGTCAATTTTAATTTGGTGGGCACCTGTCCGCGGCTTGGCCCGGGCCTTGTGTTTCCGACTCTATTTTTATATTTCGTTCGGTAAATTAATTTTCTGCAAATTAAATTGAATTTAATTTGACTAAAATATAATTATGGTAATTTTATTTTTAGGGAATTAATTTAATGAAATATTTATTTTGTCCGGAGCAAATTACAATTAACGGTTAAGTGAATTAATTGGATTAATTCTAATTGTTGGATTAATTTTTGTTGATTAGATCAATTTTAGATTAATCATTATTGCCATTTATTTTAATGTAATTGTTGCATTAATTTTGAATGGGGATGTAGTTCATGGACCTAGTTTTGAATCATTTGTTTTGTTCGATTGGGTTGTAAAGGCCGTTTTGAGCCTATTTATTTTACTAGAAAATTTATATAGGATGCAATTTTTCAAATGTAAAATTTATATGTAATGACGAAGACCGGAGGAAGATCCGATCGAGTAGATGAAGATTCAAGACCGAAGACATGTAATTAGATTACGATGTTTTTGTTCTAGGAACGGTCCATGAACTGCATGTTGTTAGTTTTAGGTTGTGTATGTTTTCCTATTGTATGACAAACAAACAAACCGACAAACCGCGCTTATAAATGGATTAATGTGCAAAGTGTAACATATAATCGCGTTAATACTCCCACTTACAAACACTAAGTTATAAAGGTTACGAGGTTTCCTACCCTCCATCAAACTCATGGAAAATTGAAATCTAAACCGGAATATTATTCTTCCGAGTATGTCGGGGTAATATTTTTGGGGAAACTTGATAAATTCCTAGAGTGCATTAGATGCCTTTGGTTGTGACAAATCAAACCCCTATAAACCGTATGGGTTGCCGGGTAAGATTCAATTGTCAGACTAATAAGAGTTGACGGTTTAAACTTAGATAGTTCAGCGAGCCATAGAAACCGAATGGGTTGAGGGCAAGTGAACTAGGGGTAAAAGAAGATCGAATCATCCATTAGATTGGTTGGTATTAGACACCACTTTATAAAGAATAATAGAATAGAAACCGTATGGGTTGCCCTCTATTAAATTTTGTAAAGAAATCGATCACCACTATGAAATCACCCAAGACTTCCGGATTTAACATGAGAGTATGTAAATGCCGATAAAATAGTGAGAGCCGAGTTATGAATAAAGAAAGCCCTTAAATTCTTTACTCGGATCATAAATAAATAATCACTAATGAATCTTAAATTATTCTCTGCAGTTAACAAAACTCTCAATATGACAATGAACCCACTCGCTATACTACTTGAAAAGAACGTCCTGACTGGTCCGAACTATGTGGACTGGCTTCGGAACTTAAGGATTGTTCTAACTATGGAAATGCTGGGATACGTCTTGGAGGCGGACATCCCAACGGCTCCTGCAAGAACCCGAGCCAATCAGGAAGATGTCGATGCCCATGAAAAATAGGTAAAAGACGACATAAGAGTGCGAGGGTACATGTTAGGCTCAATGACCAATGAGCTTCAACGTGCCCATGAAAAGATGACGTCTTCGAGAGCCATCTTATCGCACTGGGCTGAGCTCTATGGAGAGCATAGCCGAACTGCTAGATATGGGATATCGAAGCAATTATTCAGCGCCAGGATGAAGGAAGGATAGAGGGTTGGGGACCATATCCTCAAGATGATCTCGATGATTGAGAGATTGGAAGCTCTTGATTTTCAGATGCATGCATCTCTCCAAACTGACCTTATCCTGCAGTCACTTCATGACTCCTTTTCACAATTTGTCATGAACTTCAACTGCAATGAGATTGCATGTAACTTAGCTGGGCTAATGAACAAACTGACGATTGCCCAGTCTCAGATGAAGACAAGGGGAAAGGAAGCTGCACTTGTGATTTCTTCTGGGACTTGGAAGTCCAAGAATAAGAAGAAAAAGAACAAGAAGCAGTTAGGTCCAATAGCCAAGATCGACAAGGGAAAGGGCAAGGCCCCAATGGTTCAAAAGAGCAAGGGGGCCAAGAAAACGGATGTATGCCTCAACTGCGGTGAGCTAGGCCACTGGAAGAGGTACTGTCCAAAGCTTGACCGTAATGCACCTTCAGGTACGGAACTACTGGTTTTAGAAATAAATTGTTCTGTAACTGTATATTCTACTTCTTGGATACTTGATTCCGGTGCGAGTTCTCACATTTGTACAATGAATCAGGATCTGGAACGAAGTAGGAAGCTGGATTCAGGGGAGGTGATGGTCACTGTCGGAAGTGAGCATAGTGTCGAGGCTTCTGATATCGGATCCATTATGTTGGATTTAGAATCTGGTTTTATTCTTACTTTAAATGATGTACTTGTTTTGCCCAAGGGGCACAAAAATATTGTATCAATTCCGCTCATGGACCGAAAGGGATTTCACTTCTTTATTGGAGATGGGTCCTGTCGTTTTTATTTTAGAAATAAATTGGTTGGTACTGCTACATTATTAAATGATTTATACCATTTAAATTTAAAGAATAAAACAACTGTGAACACTATAACTAGGAAGTGTGGTAGGGATGAAACGAACCAAGCACTTAAGTGCCATCTTAGACTTGGTCATATCAATCAGACCAAGGTTCATAAAATAAAGAAAGATGGGCTTACGGGTCCATTGGGATCAGATCCCTATCCAACTTGTGAATCTTGTCTTCAAGGCAAAATGACTAAGTTACCCTTCGCAGGGACTTTTGAAAGAGCTGCTGAAAAACTTGGATTGATCCATACCGACGTCTGTGGCCCTTTTAAAGTGGCACGAGATGGCTTTCAGTATTTCATTACATTCACTGATGACCATACCAGGTATCAATTCGTGTAATTAATGAAACATAAGTCTGAAGCTTTGGATAAATTCAAGGAATTTAAAGCCCTAGTTGAAAATCAAACAGGTAACCGTGTTAAGACTCTTCGGTCAGACTGGGGTGGTGAGTACATGAGTACCGAATTTGATGAGTTCTTAAAAGAACTATAAATAGTGTCACAATTCACTCCTCCAGCTACTCCACAATTAAATGGTGTATCAGAAAGAAGGAACCGAACCTTGTTGGACATGGTTCGCTCCATGCTTAACTATACTGATCTACCGATTTATCTTTGGGGTTACGTGCTCCTTACTGCTGTGCATATCTTGAACATATGTTCTTCCAAATCCGTTCCTAAGACTCCCCATGAGATGTAGAGAGGTAGGAAACCAAGTCTTAATCACATTAGGATTTGGGGATGCCCTGCTTATGTCAAGAAGTCTAAAGTAGAGAAATTGGAAACTAGGTCTGTGAAAGGTCGTTTCATAGGATATCCAGGGGATTCCATGGGATATCTATTCTACATGCACGAAGATCATAGGATCATCGTTGCTATACAAGCACACTTCCTGGAAGATCAGTTTATTCAAGAATGAGGGACAGGTAGAAACATTTCTTTGGAAGAAATAAAAGAAACACCAAATGAGACACCTATGCAAGATATTAGAACCCAACCTTCTGAAATACAAACACAACCTGAGAGGTATGGCTATCTACATCAAGAGGAACTGGGTTTCCGTGAGATGACAGAAAGTAGTCAAGAGAATGATCCTTCTACATACGACCAAGCGATGGTAGATGATGACTCCACCAAGTGGCAAGAAGCTATGGAAGCTGAGATAGACTCAATGCATGGTAATCAGGTCTGGACTTTAGTAGATCGTCCTAAAGGCATAGTGCCTATTGGAAACAAATGGATCTATAAGAGAAAGACTGATGGAGATGGCAAGGTTGATACCTATAAGGCCAGGCTTGTGGCAAAGGGTTATTCCCAAAGATAAGGAATCGATTACTTCGAGACCTTCTCACCTGTAGCTATGATTAAGTCTATTCGAATGATGCTTGCCATAGCAGCCCACTTAGATTATGAAATATGGCAAATAGATGTGAAAACGACATTCCTAAATGGATTCCTCGAGGAGGATATTTACATGGAACAGCCTAAGGGATTCATATCTCAAACCAATATTCATAAAGTATGCAAACTTCAGCGTGCCATTTATGGACTGAAGCAAGCTTCACGGATTTGGAATCTTCGTTTTAATGAGACAGTCAAAGATTTTGATTTTTTCCAAAATGAAGAGGAACCCTGTATTTACAAGAATGTTAGTGGGAGGAAAATTGCGTTCTTAATACTTGTTGTTGCCCAAAATATTATCCGAAGATGAATATTGCTGGAATGGTCGAGCAACAGCAAATTACGAGAGCACGTCCGTGGGGGTGTGAATATAACACAAGATTTGCCGGGTTTGTGAGGCCTGTACTTGAATGCTCTCGCGAGATGTTATTAATAAGAATACGTTTGAGTACAAATATCAATGTAAGCATGCGATTACAATGAGTGTAAAAGATCCTAGTTATCTAGCTATTGAACGAAGCTCTGTGTGTTCTTTTTCTCGTTTCTGCCAACCGTCTTAGGATTAAGAGGTTCCGAGAGTGAGAGATGAACAGATGTGCGAGAGATAGTCGCAAGAAAAGCCAGCCTTTACCAAAGTGCAGGATGCCTTATATTTATAGGAGCTGAGATTCCCTATTCTAACGGGCGATCGCTTTCATTGTAATATAATAAGGGGCAATCGTCTTTAAGCACATGGGCTGTCTGCCTTGATGTCCGCGGCTGCTGCTGGCAGCTAGCTGTGTGGTCCAATGAGGATCCTGCACGCATCCTGAGTCGCTGTCCGGGAGGTCCCACTGTGCACCTTTCGGCGGGTATGTTGGTAGGTGGAAAGATGCTGACAGGCTGTGGTCAATGATCCATGTTCTGCGGCGCCTTTTCCGGATCTGCACATGGGTCTCTGTCCGAGCTTCGGCCTTTGCCGACTAGACGGATGCTAGACTCGCGTGGCATGAGGCGGTCGTCATTGTCCGAGCACCAGAGTCGATCGCCAGGTGCCAAGAGACGATCGCCTTGGATGTCGATCGCTCGGCACTTAGGTTTGATCTGGGATCTCCGATCGGCTAGTATGCCTTGGTCTATTCAACTCTAACTCGGTCGCTTGTCGTCTGTGCCGATCGCCTGTTGAGGTGTATAATTCTCGACACAACAATTGCCCCCCAGCTTGCTCCGATGTTGAAGACATGGGGTGAGGTGGTTCTTACTGGCGATCATTTGAGGATAAAGACGGGCGAACCGTTTGTGCGGACTTTGATTTCGGATTTGGGCGATATGTTCGATTGGCGAGCTATCTTCAGTCTTGTACCTGCAATTTTCAAATTTGGCTGGTCCCTCGTAGAAAGCTGATTGTTTTGTCGTTGAGGAACCGTGCACAGTCGCGGAGTTCGATGGACCGACTCCATGACCGTGTCTTATGCGCGAGCGACATTGTCTGTCTCGTGACTCATTTTATTGTGAGGGTCCTCTGTTAGGCTGCACCTCGCCTCGTATTTAAACGAAAGGTGTGCGGTCTTGGTCTAGAGGAGTCCTTGCGCGGGGCATCATTGGATTAATCGACTTCACGTTCGCGGCTTGTTAGCTCTGCTTCCACCTCGGCCCGCCATGAAGATGGCGACCCTCGACGGTGTACGTTGAGACGGGGGTAGGGACGCGTCGCATTGTCCGGGTCCACCAAGTTAGATGATGAACTTTTGAGGGTGGGCGAGCGTGTCCACTGATTAGTTTTGGAGGGCCCTCAGACTACGCCGGCCTCGTATTTAAACAAAGGGCGGGCGATCGTGGCCCAAAAGGACCTTGCATGGCCGAAGCAATCGGTTCCATCGACCACCAGGACCATGGCTGCACTCTTCCACCTCGGATCGTCATGTTGTATGCCGATCCTCGACGGTGTACGTTGTGCGGGGGAGGCAATCTCGTGCCGTAGTCCACCATGTTAGATGATGAACTGTAGATGGCGAGCGAGTCCTCCATTTCAGGAGATGTTGCTTGATTCTGGTGATCGGGGTGGAAGACTGATGATCGTCGTTCGGTTGCCGATCGCGCTATTCATAGGTGGAAAAGTAACCTTTGCCTGGCTAGAAAATCTACGGCTTCGGCGCAGAAGATCGCGTAGGTCGGGGGTATGTCCTTCGTTAGGTGCCTGAACATAGGCGAAAGACCGTCGAATCCCCCTAGGACCGAGTATAGGGCGATCTCGTCGCTCACAGGCTCGCCGTTGAGGATTATCTCATCCACTCGGTTGATGTAGTCTGCATCGGACTCGTCTTCCCCTTGCCTGATTTGCATCATGCGGTGGGGACCCTCTGGTCGAGCGAACTTGGTGGCGAAGTACGACGTGAAGTCGTTCGCCAGTTGATCAAAGGAATTGATAGATCGTGGTGGTAATGAGATGTACCACCTATGGGCCAGGTCGCCCAGTGTTAGCGGGAACATTCGGCATCTGGTCGCGTCTGATGCCCCACACCCGGTCATGTAGATCCGGAATTTGCTCAGGTGAGTCTTGGGGTCCGACCTTCCCTCATACACAGGTGTTTTCGGAGGAGCGATACTATGCTGCACGGGGGCGAGCTCGATGTGGACTGCGAGTGGCTCGCTCGGCCCGGCGATCTTGCTATTGGCGCCTGCCCTAGTTTCTAGGAGCGCCTTCATGTCGTCGAGCTGGCGTTGCATCGTGGCCATCACTGTAGCATGGTCGCTCGTGGTTCGGCTTTCGGAGCAGGAGCTAAGGCGATCGTGTACTCGGCTCTTCGTCGCTCCTGTAGGATGACCATGGCCTCTTCGATCTGTTCCGCAGTTTGGAACTGATCGAGCAAGAGGCTTGGGCCGTCCCTCGGGGGCGGGATCGAGAGTCTCGGGTCGCCGCGGCTCCCCTCCGCCATAAGCCGGGGCTCGGATTGAATCAGAATGAGGCGTCCGGCGGATCGGCCAGTGGCTTTCTTCGAAGTGGAGGCAGAAGTCATGATTCTGAAAGCTTTTCTCTGAAGAACAGTGAGTGTTTCTTCAGGTATATGCCCCGGAGAACAGTGAGTGTTCTTCGAGATGGACGGAATAAAAATGAAGGTTTAGATCCCCTCCTTCTAGCGCCAATTGTTGTTGCCCAAAATATTATCCGAAGATGAATATTGCTGGAATGGTCGAGCAACAGCAAATTACGAGAGCACGTCCATGGGGGTGTGAATAACACAAGATTTTCCGGGTTTGTTAGGCCCGGACTTGAATGCTCTCGCGAGATGTTATTAATAACAATACGTTTGAGTACAAATATGAATGTAAGAATGCGATTACAATGAGTGTAAAAGATCCTAGTTATCTAGCTCTTGAGCGAAGCTCTGTGTGTTCTTGTTCTCATTTCTGCCGACCGTCTTAGGATTAAGAGGTTTCGAGAGTGAGAGATGAATAGATGTCCGAGAGATAGTCGCAAGAAAAGCCAGCCTTTACCCAAGTGCAGGATGCCTTCTATTTACAGAAGCTGAGATTCCCTATTCTGACGGGCGATCGCCTTCCTTGTAATATAATAAGGGGCGATCGTCTTTAAGCACATGGGCTGTCTGCCTTGAAGTCCGCAGCTGCTGCTGGCATCTAGCTATGCGGTCCAATGAGGAGCCTGCACGCGTCCTGAGTCGCTGTCCGGGAGGTCCCACTGTGCACCTTTCGGCGGGTTTGTCGGTAGGTGGAAAGATGCTGACAGGCTGTGGTCAATAATCCATGTTCTGCGGCGCCTTTTCCGAATCTGCACATGGGTCTCTGTCCGAGCTTTGGCCTTTGCCAACTAGACGGATGCTGGACTCGCGTGGCATGAGGCGGTCGTCATTGGTCGGGCACCAGAGTTGATCGCCAGGTGCCAAGAGACGATCGCCTTGGATGTCGATCGCTCGGCACTTGGGTTTGACCTGGGATCTCCGATCGGCAAGTCTGCCTTAGTCTATTCAAGTCTAACTCGGTCGCCTGTCGTCTGTGCCGATCGCCTATTGAGGTATATAATTATCGACACAAAAATACTATATGTAGATGACATTCTACTTATAGGAAACGACGTAGGAATGCACAGTTCTGTGAAAGCTTGGCTTTCTAAAGAGTTCTCAATGAAAGACTTGGGAGAAGCTACCTATATTCTGGGTATTCGTCTCTACCGGGATAGAGCTAAAAGAATGTTAGGTCTTTCCCAAGCCCTCTATATAGAAAAGATCCTGAAACGATTTAGGATGGAAGATTCTAAAAGAGGGTTCCTTCCTATGCAACATGGTGCAAAACTTTCCCTAAGGATGTGTCCTCAAAGTGAGGAAGACAGAAAGGAAATGAGTAAGGTGCCCTATGCTTCGGCAGTAGGTAGCCTCATGAATGCTATGATTTGCATTAGACCGGACATTGCCTATGCTGTGAGCGTAGTAAGTCGGTTTCAGTCAAATCCAAGGCAGGAACATTGGACTGCTGTAAAGAACATTCTTAAGTACCTAAGGAGGACTAAAGACTTTGTTCTTACATACGGCGGTGGAGAACTAAGAGTGATGGGTCATACAGACTCAGATTTTTCAGGGGACATGGATGCTCAGATGTCCACATCAGGGTATATCTTTACTCTGAATGGTGGGGCAATTTCTTAGAGAAGTGCTAAGCAAAGTTCGACTGCCATCTCTACATGTCAAGCCGAATATCAGGCAGCCACGGAGGCTGCTAAAGAAGCTTTTTGGATAAAGAAGTTCACTAAGGAACTTCAAGTGGTTCTTAACGCAGAGAAGCCCGTGACACTATTTTGTGACAACGACGGAGCTGTTGCACAGGCTAAGGAACCTAGGGCTCACCACTGTAATACCCGAGATTTCTGACTTGTATTTGGAACTTGTGATAATGTAATTATAGTACTTTTATCTGAGTATTATTCTCCATATTTCATAATCCGATGTTGTCGAGCGTATGATTTCGTGTATGTGATTTAGAAATTGTAATTCTGCGCATGTAGCGCACGCTATCGGCTATGTGTAGCGTACGCTAACATGGACTCAATAGCGTGCGCTACAAAGGATTATTAGCACACGCTATGCGTGGTCAATTTGATTGAGACGTGCGGTAGGTGAGATCTGGCCGGGGGACCCCTGTCGGATCGTGTCGGGATGAACCTGGACGGCTTTCGGGAAAAGCCAAGTCAACGTCTTAGCGCACGCTACAGGTATATGCGTAGCGCACGCTAAGTGCTGAATACAGTTAAGTCAGTGAGCCGTTAGCGCACGCTACGAGCAGGGACTAGCGCGCGCTAATAGCCATTTCTTATAAATAGGACAACATCCTATTCGTGATTTCAGTTCTTTTTTTCTCCCATAACCCGAATTCTTACACTTAGAGCATAACTTCCTTCATCCTAAACACCTCATATCAACATCCTAGCTCGTGATTGAAGATCGTATATCGTTGGAGATTGGTGTTCAAGCTTTCGGTGTTGGATTGCTTCGATTTCCTCCGTGTTCTTCACTACTTTGAGGTTCGAGCTTGCTACGTTGATCGAAGGAGGCGGCCTTCGAGTGTGTTGAGATCATTGAAGTATTTCGTTCTTGCCATCTTCGAGGCAAGTATCGTAATATGTTAATATTGGTATTTTGAGCATGCGTGTGATTATTCATGTTGTTGAACATGAGATTTATTTCGTTGAATTGTCATGATATTCGTTATCTAGTGTTTGTATGTTCATGTTGATGAACATAATGATTTGGCATATGTGTATGCATGAGTTGTGTTTGTGTACGTTGTACGATCTATGCTGAGGGCGCTGGATCGGATGTCCACCTCGTGTTGGTCCGACGGGATCATCTTGGGATCTAGGCTGAGGGCGCTGGATCATTGGACGGGTTATTTCCACCTCGTGTTGGTCCGACGGAATCATCTTGGGATCTATGCTGAGGGCGCTGGATCATTGGAATACCCTTGCTGTGTTAATGGAATCTTGTGGATTCGCATTGTTGGATTCCGGTAGCGGAAGTCCGTGTGGTGTATCTTGTTATGTATTGTTGATGCATATTCGAATTGTTTAATATGATACTTGTACTAGCATCGTTTTGCTAACCCCTTCGGGGGTGGACATTTGTTTTGATGTTCAGGTAGCCGAGGAGCAGCGGAAATGCCCAGATCGACGTGACGACGAAGGGGTTCAGTGATGTTTGTTGTTGTTGGTGAATTGTTTTCTTGTTTTGATTTCAGTACTCGAGTACGCGTGTCGTATTAATATTATTTCGATATGGTTGTATAATTTACTCGTTGAAGTAGTTGTTCGGTTTGTAAACTTGAATTTCCAATGATGATGATGTCTTATATTTACCTTTCTTTTAAATTAGCCTTGTAAATCCTTACTTAAAGGGTTTACGGCGCTGTAATTATTCCGAATATCTCGGGGTATTACAGAATATGGTATCGGAGCTAAGATTTATGGATATCTTGGCAGTCGGGTTTTAAGTTGGGTCTGTTTACGTTATTGATTTACGAGTCGTTCGTAACATCACTGTTCAGCCAAAAGTCGTCATGTGGACCGTGGTTGTAAGTCTCCTAATTTCTTATACTACCGTTTTACTTAATTACTGTTTTGTGAGTATTGACGGGCTTTATTTCGTTAAACTTTGTCCTGGATATTGAGGAATTGTGTTTACATTATGTTGAGAGGAGGACGTGGACGCGGACGTGGTCGTGGACGCGGATGGGGTAACATGAGACACGAGGATTCCGCAACTACCCAGGAATTATCAGCTAGTCGAACCGATTCCCATTGTGGAGGGCAGCAAGGATCGGCGAATGACGACGCAAATCTTAACATGCCGGGAGTGCTTCAACAGGTGGTGGCGCAGATAAACCAGTTCACCCAGGTAGTCGACCGCATGCAGACGGCAATGGGACAGCAGCACCACGAGGATAACCGAGGAGACAGATGGCTTGCTGAGGTGGTCAAATTGCACCCGCCAAAATTTGACGGATCTGCTGAGGCAATTACTTGGGATCACTGGCTCAAGGAGCTAGAGAAGATATTCGCGGGTCTTAACTGTCCCGAGGACCGGAAGGTCCCCATTTCCCAGTATTTTCTGACTGGGGAGGCCTTTGATTGGTGGGAAGCTATCCGACCCGAAAATCATAATGCGGAATGGACGGAATTCAAATTAATGATGGAAGCACAGTATTGTCCTCGTCCAGTTAGAGAGGCAAAGATTCAAGAGTTTTTCTCACCACAGAGTTCGGAAGCATCTGTGACAGATGTAATCAAAACTTTTAATCATCAGCTAACTTGTGTGCGACATTTGGTCAGAACGGAGGCAGAAAAGATTTTTCATTTTGATATGCGGATGAAGCCGGAGATTCAGCAATACATGTCCGGATTCGAGTGTACTACGTTGCGGCAGTATCAAGACAAAGCACTGGCCTACGACATGAAAGAGGCGGTGGTGGAGAAATCAGTGGAGGCAAAGAAGCAGAAGATGACCGGCAGCTTTTCAGAGAACAAAAGTGGTGGGCCCCGTAAGGGCCAGTCTTCCTTTTATTCGGATAGGAAACCTCCACATCCTTCTAGAGGTGGGAAGAAGTTCCGGACTACATCAGAAGTTCCGGATGCATCAAAGAAATGCTACAACTGTGGTCGAGCAGGGCATATTCGACGTGATTGCCCCGCGTCTTCTGTGACTTGTTACGATTGTGGGCAAGAAGGGCACCGTGCGGCCTTTTGTGGAGTTGCTACTAGATCTTTTGGTACTCGCACTCCAGCGCCAGCTCCGAAGGAGACAAGTGTGAACCAGACGCAGCAGAGTGGATTTCAGCAGCAGAACGTCGGGAAGAGAGAGACATCCAGTGCTGGGTCCGTTCCTCCACGCCTGTACGAGATGAGGACATCTGACGATCAGAACACTGTTGTTACATCAGGTACGATTCAGATCCTTTTGCAACCAGTTAGTGTTTTATTCGATTCCGGAGCTACACATTCTTTTATATCATTGAACTGTGTAAATCGTTTAAAGATCTCGTGCTTATCTGATTGTGAACCATATGTTGTGGGTTTGCCGAGTGGAGAGAGAATTGTGGGAACCCTAGAGGTTAGAGATTTTCCAGTATCTATAGGAGGGAGAGATTGGCCATCGAATCTTATTGTAGTTGACATCTACGGTGACGATTTAATTCTCGGAGACGATTGGCTCAACCGTTATGGAGCCATTCTGAATTACCGAGAGAGAGTCATTTCTATCATTGCTGATGACGGATCTGAACACGTATTCTGAGGATGGAGACCGGGAAGCTCGGGAAAATTGATCAAGGCGATGAAAGCAGTGAAATTACTGAAGCAAGGATGCCATGGACTTTGGTGCTACGCCATGAGGAAAGAGGAAGGAGTAGAGCTCTCGTCTATTTCGGTTGTGAATGAGTTCTGAGATGTATTTCCGGACGAACTACCTGGGTTACCTCCGCAGAGAGAAGTGGAGTTCACTATCGAATTAGAGCCCGGAGCGGCTCCTATTTCCAGAGCACCATACCGCATGGCGCCAACCGAGATGTATGAACTCAAGAAGCAACTGGAGGAATTGTTACAGAAGGGCTATATTCAACCTAGCATTTCTCCTTGGGGAGCGCCCGTTCTCTTTGTCCGGAAGAAAGACGGATACCTCCGACTGTGTATTGATTACAGGGAGCTCAATAAGATGACGATCAAGAATAAGTACCCTATACCTCGGATCGACGACTTGTTTGATCAACTGCAAGGGGCGAGGGTATTCTCGAAGATTGACTTGCGATCAGGATACCACCAGTTGAGAATTAAGGAATCGGATATACCGAAGTCTGCTTTCAGGTCCCGGTACGGGCATTATGAATTCGTAGTGATGCCGTTTGGACTTACCAATGCTCCTGCAGTGTTCATGCAATTGATGAATCGGGTATTCTTGGAATACTTGGATAAATTTGTGGTCGTCTTCATTGATGACATCTTGATATATTCAAGGGACGCAGAGGAGCATGCCGAACATTTGCATGTGGTTTTGAGCACTTTGAGGAAGGAACAGCTGTATGCAAAGCTTTCAAAATGCGAATTCTGGCTTAAGGAAGTAACTTTCCTTGGGCATGTGATATCAGCTGACGGAGTTCAGGTGGACCCGAAGAAAGTCGAAGCAATCTTGGAATGGGAAGCTCCTAATAATGTGAAATAAGTCCGGAGTTTCTTAGGACTTGCTGGATATTATCGCCGCTTTGTAGAGGGATTTTCCAAGATCTCTCGTCCGCTCACTCAACTGTTACAGAAAACTCAAAAGTTTAAGTGGGATGAGAAATGCCAGGCTGGTTTTGATGAGCTTAAGAAGAGACTAACGACAGCACCTATTTTAGCATTGCCAGATAGAACTGATGGGTTCATGGTGTACAGCGACGCTTCAAATCAGGGTCTGGGATGTGTGTTGATGCAAAGAGATAAGGTGATTGCCTATGCTTCTCGACAGTTGAAACCATACGAGGTTAACTACCCGACTCATGATCTGGAGTTAGAAGCTGTGGTCTTTGCATTGAAAATTTGGAGACATTATTTGTACGGCACTCATCGTCAGATCTTTACCGATCATAAGAGCCTCAAGTACATTTTCAGTCAGAAAGAATTAAACATGAGGCAGAGAAGGTGACTGGAATTGATCAAGGATTACGACTTGGAAATTCTCTATCATCCGGGGAAAGCAAACGTAGTAGCCAATGCATTGAGCCGTAAACCTGTTTCTCTTCGAGTGTTGGAAGCACTTACGTCCCAAACCAGTATTCAACGAGAACTGATCCGTGAGGGGATTGAAGTATGGGCACCAGGAATCCAAGGGCAACTTTATGTGATGGAACTGACTTCATCACTAGTCGAGGAGATCAAGTCTAAGCAGTTGAACGATTCTCTGATCCTTCGATTATGTAACGAAGTAAAGAAAGGAAAAGCCCCAGGATTCGTGTTACAAGACGATGGAGTTCTGAGATTTCAGAGTCGACTTTGCGTTCCCGACGATGATGATCTGAGATGGACTATTCTGAAGGAAGCTCACAGCGCGCCCTATTCTATTCACCCGGGTAACAGTAAGATGTATAAGGATTTAAAACAAAACTTCTGGTGGGGGAATATGAAGAAGGACGTAGCAGAGTATGTTTCGAGGTGCTTGACTTGTCAGCAGGTTAAGATTGAACATCAGCGACCTGCCGGAATGTTAAAGCCGCTTCCAATCCCTGAATGGAAGTGGGAGGACATCTCGATGGATTTCATCACCAGTATGCCAAAGACTAGAACGGGAATGAACATGATTTGGGTTATAGTTGATCGACTAACCAAGTCGGCTCATTTACTAGGAATTAAAGATACATGGGGACCCGAAAGATTGGCGCGAGTATTTATTGCGGAGATAGTCAGATTGCATGGGACGCCGAAGACCATTATTTTGGATCGAGATGGTCGCTTCGTGTCGCACTTCTGGAAAGCGGTTCACAGGGTTTTGGGGACTAAGCTCAACTTTAGCACGGCTTATCATCCCCAAACGGACGGTCAGTCCGAAAGGACTATACAAACAGTAGAAGACATGCTTAGAGCTTGTGCATTAGATTGGTCAACTGATTGGGAAGTTCACTTGCCCTTGATTGAATTCACTTATAATAATAGTTGGCATGCTTCTATCAGAATGGCACCATTTGAAGCTTTGTACGGGAGAAGATGCCGATCACCCCTGTGTTGGGATGACTCTTCAGATTTGATCGGGACGGAACCGAAATTGATTATTCAGACTCAAGAGAAGATAGCTTTGATTCGAGCAAGACTGTTGACTGCCCAGAGTCGACAAAAGTCTTATGCAGACGTACGTCTTCGTCCTCTAGAGTTCGACGCTGGGGACCATGTGCTATTGAAGGTGTCTCCTACTCGAGGGATTTTCCGTTTTGGGAGGAGAGGCAAGCTCAGTCCTAGATATATCGGACCATTCGAGATCCTCGAGAGGGTTGGAGATTTAGCATACAGGTTGGCCTTACCGCCATCGCTGAGTCACGTTCACAATGTGTTTCACGTATCCCAATTGCGGAAGTATGTACCGGACCCCAGTCACGTCATTGATTTCGACGAGATCGAAATATCTAATGATGGCACCTTCGAAGAGAGACCAATCAAGATACTTGAGAGTCGGATCAAACAATTGAGGAATAAACCAATACACTTGGTTAAAGTACAATGGTCACGACACGGAGTCGAAGAGGCCACTTGGGAAACGGAGGACAGTATGAAGGCTAGATATCCAGAGTTGTTTTCATCTTAAGTTTCGGGACGAAACTTCTTTTTAGGGAGGAAGGATGTAATACCCGAGATTTCTGACTTGTATTTGGAACTTGTGATAATGTAATTATAGTACTTTTATCTGAGTATTATTCTCCGTATTTCATAATCCGATGTTGTCGAGCGTATGATTTCATGTATGTGATTTAGAAATTGTAATTCTACGCATGTAGCGCACGCTATCGGCTATGTGTAGCGTACGCTAACATGGACTCAATAGCGTGCGCTACAAAGGATTATTAACGCACGCTATGCGTGGTCAATTTGATTGAGACGTGCGGTAGGTGAGATCTGGCCGGGGGACCCCTGTCGGATCGTGTCGGGATGAACCTGGACGGCTTTCGGGAAAAGCCAAGTCAATGCCTTAGCGCACGCTACAGGTATATGCGTAGCGCACGCTAAGTGCTGAATACAGTTAAGTCAGTGAGCCGTTAGCGCACGCTACGAACAGGGACTAGCGCGCGCTAATAGCCATTTCTTATAAATAGGACAGCATCCTATTCGTGATTTCAGTTCTTTTTTTCCCCCATAACCCGAATTCTTACACTTAGAGCATAACTTCCTTCATCCTAAACACTTCATATCAACATCCTAGCTCGTGATTGAAGATCGTATATCGTTGGAGATTGGTGTTCAAGCTTTTGGTGTTGGATTGCTTCGATTTCCTCCGTGTTCTTCACTACTTTGAGGTTCGAGCTTGCTACGTTGATCGAAGGAGGCGGCCTTCGAGTGTGTTGAGATCATTGAAGTATTTCGTTCTTGCCATCTTCGAGGAAAGTATCGTAATATGTTAATATTGGTATTTTGAGCATGCGTGTGATTATTCATGTTGTTGAACATGAGATTTATTTCGTTGAATTGTCATGATATTCGTTATCTAGTGTTTGTATGTTCATGTTGATGAACATAATGATTTGGCATATGTGTATGCATGAGTTGTGTTTGTGTACGTTGTACGATCTATGCTGAGGGCGCTGGATCGGATGTCCACCTCGTGTTGGTCCGATGGGATCATCTTGGGATCTAGGCTGAGGGCGCTGGATCATTGGACGGGTTATTTCCACCTCGTGTTGGTCCGACGGGATCATCTTGGGATCTATGCTGAGGGCGCTGGATCATTGGAATACCCTTGCCGTGTTAATGGAATCTTGTGGATTCGCATTGTCGGATTCCAGAGCGGAAGTCCGTGTGGTGTATCTTGTTATGTATTGTTGATGCATATTCGAATTGTTTAATATGATACTTGTACTAGCATCATTTTGCTAACCCCTTCGGGGTGGACATTTGTTTTGATGTTCGGTGGCCGAGGAGCAGGAAACACGATGCGACGTGACGCATTTAAGGGGTTCAGTGATGTTTTTTGTTGTTGGTGAATTGTTTTCTTGTTTTGATTTCAGTACTCGAGTACGCGTGTCGTATTAATATTATTTCGATATGGTTGTATAAATTACTCGTTGAACCAGTTGTTCGGTTTGTAAACTTGAATTTCCAATGATGATGATGTCTTATATTTACCTTTCTTTTAAATTAGCCTTGTAAATCCTTACTTAAAGGGTTTACGGCGCTGTAATTATTCCGAATATCTCGGGGTGTTACAACCACAACACCAAACATATTGCGAGAAAATATCATTTTGTTAGAGAAATGGTTCGGGATGGGAATGTTTTACTGCAGAGAGTAGACACAGCAAATAACGTTGCTGATCCGATTACCAAGACACTATCTCAGAAGGTCTTAGAGAGACATCTGGAGAATATGGGTATTAGATATCATAGTTTGTGGCATTGAGTGCAAGTGGGAGATTGTTAGGAATATGCCCTCGAATGCCACTCAGGGGATGAGAGAGTAGGGGCATTGTACTTGTAATTATGGAATAATTATTAACAAGGCAATACGATTCATTCACTGTTTATTGTATTTCAATTGAATTCTTGACTTGGTAAACATTGAAGTGAAGTCCATGTAAATAAATCAAACATTCCATTCTCGTTATGGGATAAGAGAAAATGCACTGGAAGTGTTTAAAATTTATTTACGTAAATCGTTCGCAAGTCAATAAACTTAAAATGGGCATTAAGTTTTAGTAAGACTTGTATAACTGGTGCTAAGATGTGTGCACGTCTTGATAGCATAGTTATAAGTATATTGGTGGGACCAGTATACTCGAACACGACTCATACTCAATTTAGTTAAACGGTATTCACTCTCGGAGAGTCGATGACGAATCGAAAGGTTGTGATAGTATACGTGGACCTTTGACTTGAGGGTTCAGTAGAAGATGTGCCTGTGACGTTTAGTTTGTCATTAGAGTAGTTAGACTCATTTGCTTAATTGCTGAGTCGACCTCGAAGTGCGGACTATACGGGTAGGTAGCAGTCTTTACTGTACGCCAAGAAAGGATTCTATCTCCTGTTAGTGAGCAGACGAATGTCCTATACGGTTAATGGCAAATAAGATCATAAGTCTTTGGCCAAAGTGTTCTGATATAGTCGTATTAGATACACTATTAATTAGTTAGCCTTGATTTGCATTAACACATGTATAAAGTCTAGTCAACAGTAGGGTTTGACTTTACCGTGACCCAAAGCCTTGATCGGGACATCTAATGAAGGGTCTATACGTATATAGTATTCACGACATAATGGTTTTGGAATGATCCCTTCATTCGTTCTCAGTCGGTATTTACAGTGCGGCCCGCTAGGCTGGCTAAGTGCTGCCCGCACTCATTGGTTCCTCCCAATGCCGACTGAGACGGACCTACGGAGTCGCGCATCAGGAGAGTTGACGGATAAATGTGAATTTATTATCTCTCTATTAATATTAGATATTGGATATCTAATTATGATTTATTGGATAAATCAAATATCGGTCTTATGAATTTAAATTAAGTTACCGGATAATTAATTTAATTTATAAATTATATTTCTTAGAGAAATATATTTGTATTTGATATAATTAATTAATTATATTGATTAATTAATATAAATACATTGATGATTAAAAGGAGTGTATTTAACGGAGTCGTTTGACGAACGTCCGGTACACGAGCCGACTGGCTCGGCTCGTTTTCTAAGAAACTTCCTTGTGGCCACCCACCCCTCATGGCATGGCATAATCTTGAATGTGTGTGGGAACTCACTTAGAGTTGAGATTCCCATATAATTGTGAATGATAGTTGTAAAGGATTATTTATTCCTTTATATATCATTACATTATATAAAATGGTGTGTGAAGTTGTCTTGATGACTTGACATAATTTTCATGCTGAATAATTTGCTGCTCCATCCGTGAGAGATAAGTTAGGGTGAAGAGAGATATTTTCTTTTTTCTTGTGTTTCCACTTTGAGTTAAAAAAAATTAAGAAAGAAAATAAGATATAAATTCCTATAGTAATTCCTAGCCGTGTTCTTGGAGAACGGATTGCTATCGAATTTTTCCGGGCAACTTCCGACGCGTGTGAAGTAGAGGCTTCGAAGTTTCGGTGCTTGGAACAAAGGGATTTCGTGTTCAGGACGGGGTTCGTGATCGTCATCCATTTTTACGAAGATTATATTATCCAAGGACTACGAGGGTAAGTATTCTTTGTTTTTCATCCTCGTTATTTATATTCGTTGACATGATGCTTCATCGGTCCATTTTTGGGGTTTGGTTTTATCCGGTTCGACCGGTTTATTTTTCGCTGCGTAATTCGATTTTATCACCGAATCCCGACAATGACAAGTTGCACTCGACGAATATCACAGCATGGTCGCAATAAACAGTACACAACATAAAGATTAATTCTACTTAATCAATACTGGAAGATATTCATCATAACAAATAATTCGAGATAAATGGAAAAATTACATTATATCCTATTAAAAAAAGGTTCGCCCTCGAAGCTAAGAATAAAAAGCGTCAAACAAAAAACAAAAACAAACTCGCAAGAAAAATGCAAATATCAAATATTTCCATGAGCCAATCTTGAAACTAGCCGAAGCTGGAGTATCGAACTATCCCAAGACTATAGGAACATTATATTCCACATATTTAAATTGAGATTTTGATGATAAGTTTATAAACAAAGAAAAACAATAGTGAATCAAGAAACGAGAGCAGGACAGAAAAATAATGAAATGAAGCATAAACATAGCTAACGTACGCTATGCATGATATGTAATGTACGTAACAAAGACCCAGCTGAAGACAGCCGAGTAAGGCATGTCTAACACACGCAATGCATGGCGCTATGAACAAAATCTTAACGTACGTAAGGCAGAGTACTTAACATATGCTATGAGATCTGGATTACGAATTCAAACATATCAATCTATTGGAGTGATTCTACAAGGTCAAAAAGCATGCAACAGATAAAGAAGTTAATGTACGCCACGAGGAGTAGTTACTGTACGCTAAAACATGTGAATCAGAATTCAAACATTGGACCGTTGAAGGACATGTGACGTCATGGAGTAGGTTATCATCGCAACGGCTATCTGAGGTTGATATAACGTATGCAATCAACATTCACTAACGTAGGCTAAAGAAGAGACAGAAGCTACTGGACTAGAACGAACAACAGATAACGTACGTAACATGTAAGTTTAATGTACATTAAAGAATATTACATGCACTATGCAGTAAGCTTAACGTACATTATGAAGAGGTCAATGACTAATGGCTAGTTTATGCTTTGAAGCCTATAAATATCACTTCATATGTTATCCACTACACAACAACTTCAAGAAAAGTTTACATAAGATATTGTTGTATTCATTATCATTGTTGTAATTGAGCTAAATTGATAAGAGTTCGAGTGTCTATTCACTCGAAGAAAAACATTATATTCCACATATCTAAATTAAGGTTTTGATGATAAGTTTATAAACAAAGAAAAATAACAGTGAATCAAGAAACGGGAGCTGGACAGAAAGATAATGAAATGAAGCATAAACATAGCTAACGTACGCTATGCATGATATGTAATGTATGTAACAAAGTCCCAACTGAAGACAACCGAGTACGTCATGTCTAACGCATGCAATGCATGGCGCTATGAACAAAAGTCTAATATATGTAAGGCAAAGCACTTAACATATGCTATGAGATATGGGTTACAAATTCAAATATATCAATCTATTGGATTGATTCTAGAAGGTCAAAAAGCATGCAATGGATAAAGGAGTTAATGTACGCTACGAGGAGTAGTTAATGTATGCTAAAGCATGTGAATCAGAATTCAAACATTGGACCGTTGAGGGGCATGTGACGTCATGGAGTAGGTCATCATCTCAACGGCTATTTGAGGTTAATATAACATACACAATCAACATTCACTAACGTACGCTAAAGACGAGACAGAAGCTACAGGATTGGAACGAAGAGTAGATAACATACGTAACATGTACGTTTAATGTACGTTATGCACTATGCAGTAAGCTTAACATACGCTATGAAGAGGTCAAAGACCAATGGCTAGTTTATGCTTTGAAGCCTATAAATATCACTTCTTATGGTATCCACTACACAACAACTTCAAGTAAAGTATACATAAGATATTGTTGTATTCATTTTCATTGTTGTAATCGAGCTAAATTGATAAGAGTTCGAGTGTTTACTCACTCAACATACACGAGAGAAATGAAAGGATTGTAGATTTGATTCGGTGTTATTAGGATCGTAGATCCGGCATTATTAGAATCATAATCTAAATCCAAGTGAGGTTCTACCACCAATAGAAAGCAAGAAAGGTTGATTACTTATCTGATAGAAAAAGAAAACGGTTTATCTTGGACCGACAAAAAGACAAGATTGTAACAGTTTATCTCGTACCGATAGAAGACAAGATTGTAACGGTTTACCTCGGACCGATAGAAGACAAGGCGTAAAGGTTTATCTTAAGCCTATATAAAAAGATACGGAGAGAGGACGTAGGCATATTGGCTGAACCTCTATATATCATTGTGTCATTTACATTACGCACTTTATTGCTTTTGCAATCACAAAATAATTCCATATTCTTAACCACACTATTCAATCCCCCTTCAAGTGGCAGTACCAACCCAACAAAGACTACCTCACAATACTGAATTTGGTACCCCTCGTGTCCATAACTGCAACAAGTCGCTCGCGGTGCCTTAGAATTACATGTGCATGGCCTAGAGAGTTACAGTACAAACATCTTGGTATGTTATCGGATGTCAATGACACCTACCTGGAACTCTTAGACCTTCCAAATGATCGAGAAGGTCCTATATACGACTCGTATGAGCATTGTGGTTTATAGACCAGGTTCCATTACTTCACGATGAATCACCATAAATCTAATGCTTCTACGACACAGACGCAGGCTCTATCAACAACAAAGTCATCTCGTATGCCAAAGCTCGATCTTGATTATGCCTTAATGTAGCACAACAAGAACCAGCCATATATTTACGAACCTGCAGTTTTATCCGTATATCTAAGTGACGTATATTGTCTTTCTCATCCTTCACTTGCTATCACACATAATTGAGCTGTCAGCTATAATCATGATACTGGAAGATATGTCTTGCAGTTAAGCCCAAAGAACTCCTGAACTCTCATCTCTATGACCGGACTTGGATATAACTCGACCTCCATCGACTGCTTGAACTCGTCCCAAGTGACGACACGATCTTGAGGCTTAATGCCTCCCACCAGCAGCATCTCGATCAAGAAGATACTATACAATAGGCACCTTGTGATCCCTGGGGCAATCAACAGCCTTGAAAATCATTCCCAACATGAATAACTAACTGTCACATCCAAAAGCATCATCCGAACTGGTGAAACAAAGAGACGTATATTAATCACCTCCTGAAGCCAGCGGCCCATCCCAGTATTCTCAATTGGAGTTGGGTCCGCTGAAATCCCTGAGTGAAGAGGGCCATCTGATTTGCCATCCGCTGAAGGATGGAAACAACACTAATGTTCGCATCAATCTCAGCTGAATGCCTCAGAGTGACTAGTCTTCACGATCATCTGCACTAGTTTGGTTGGCGCCAATTGTTGGCATAATTACAACTGGTGTATAATATATTACAGTAAAAATATAATGCATCAACCCATTTTTAATCTCTCTTTTATTCTATATTGGTATATTTGTATTATCCTGCAACATAATCCCAACTAGTGTATATCATAATCATAACTGATGTATCATGCATTGTACATCATATTGCACAGTATAATTTTCTCTAATATCTTCTTGCTGATTACTTTCGATATATATTTTCAAGATTGTGGTGACGTATGAATATTAGCTAACAAGGTTTTGCCACGGTAAGACGGGAAAATCAGTTTTAGTTCCATAACTATGGCTATGTACAATTTTAGTTGAGAAATTCAATCCTTTAGCCACTTTGCCCTAGTCAATGACAATATTTGTCAAGGGACTTAGTTTGTACAAATTCTGACCAAAAAGGACAATTCCGGATCAATATACCCTTACTTTTCAATAAATTCATCCACTTTATCTCTCTCATTCTCTTTTCTCTTTCCTCATTTTTTTCTCTCT
The DNA here is from genome assembly GCA_033398695.1 of Orobanche coerulescens. NCBI lineage: Eukaryota > Viridiplantae > Streptophyta > Magnoliopsida > Lamiales > Orobanchaceae > Orobanche > Orobanche coerulescens. Next base: position 118,239,550 of record CM065805.1, read on the forward strand.
CATTCACTTTTGAGATCCATTTTCTCTCTCCAATTTCCCTTTTCTCTTCCCGTTATCTCACTCACTTTTTGAGATCCCTTTTCAATAAATTCATTCCCTTTTTTCTTCCATCTCCGAGCTCATCACCGAGCTTTTCCAGCTCTTCCATCTCCCAGTTTTTTTATTTTATCAGGGCGGTCTTTTATCTTTATTCCAGTTGTATATTTTCTTTTATTTTTTGTGGTATGGGAGGATGTGTTGTTGCTTATCCAATGTTAGTAAATTTAGCTTCCCTGTCATTAGTTATTGGTTACGAATTTATAGTCGTTACGACGTATGTATTTCGTACTGTCTCGTTACCATGTGTTATTTACCTTTTGTGTTACTGTAGCGTAACTGCGTTACCATGTGTTATTTTACCTCAGCACGACATTGTTTGTCATGTGGTAACATACTATGAGATCACAATTTGTACCTTATTTACTGTATTGGAATATTATACACAAGGTACCAGTAAGCGAATATGACATTTGTTTTTCGTTATGTTCGTTACCATTACATACAAAGATAATCGTTCGTTACTTATTTCATGCAGATGAGCTCATCTTGTTTAATTATTGTGCTGGAGGAGAATGGAACGAAAATATATACGATAGAGGTAGAAAAGAGTACATTCCTATTCCGCCTATGCGTATAACATTCGACTAGTTTTTGAATAAGCTTGAGGTGCGATTGAAGAAAGAAAAATATGTATGTATTTTATGTAGATGCTTTAGTTATGTCCCCTGCATGTGAGACTATAAGATGTCGCATGCACCCTCCTAACAACGTACTCCCCTATGGCTGCGATCATATTCTCTTGGTGAATTTGGAGAAGGGCCTCCACTCCATTCTTGCTCTTTTTGTCGCTATCTCGCCAGCATAATCCCCGATATTCAGTGCTTCCCTATCTGGACCGACCAGTATGTTGGGAGGGAGCAGCTGAGCATTGACGGTCGAAGTAGAACCACCCACAATAGCGACAACTTCTTGTTCCCCCTTCTCTTCGTTTCGCTTTCTCTTTTTTTTTGCTGTGATTTGCATCAAACTTGAAGGCAAAGGGCTGTGTTTCTGGATTTTCTTCAAGAGACTTCCAATAATCTGTGTTCAACTCTCTCATATGGATCAAGCGCGTTGATCAACTCCTACAAACAATATAGTAACATGGTAATTTTAAATGGTACACTTAGTAAGAAGTTATAATTTCTTACAAATATATCAGAACCCCATTAAGACAGACACTCATTCATAGCTGGAAACAGTTACGGTTACGCCAATACGAAGTCATTATTTCATAACTTCGTACTAGTTTACCGTATAAGAATTATAGAATTTGTAATGGGGGTACTAGTTACTAAATTATATTTTTACCTTTGAGTGATATTTTGGGTCGTTGGCGTGTTATACCTATATCTTAGCATACAGGGCCTCTTTTCTTTCTCCATGCGGCCGCCCATTTTCAAACCAATAGATGGTATACTTCATGAATCCGAGCCTGCAAAAGATATAATAAGAGTATCAAACACATAAAATTGTTATTTAGATAAGAATTTAGTATTTAGCATCGAGTTACCCATATCAAATGGTAACCGAGTTAATGTAATACCCGTAATTTTGATTTCCGGTAATTTCTTTTTTTTGATGAAAGTCCGTTTTGACGACTCGTTCATGACCGTTTCATTATTCCGAGAATGATTAATTCTGCACTTTTTGTCATCCGAGTTCGTTACGGTATTGTTTTGTTGAGTTCCGTGTTTTTGAGCGGTTTTTCCGCACTTGAGTTCGATTCTTGCGAATCTTGTCCGAAACTATTGTTTCGAGTTTCTCGTAAGTTCATTTAATGTTATTATTCATGTTGCGAGCTTCGACTTGGTGTTTCGATCATGTATCGTATATTTCGGACGTTTTGGGCTATTTTCGTAATTTCCCAAAGTTTGGGGTAATTACTTTCCGTTGTCAAATATCGAGCCTTCGGGTGGTCGGAATCGTGTGTTCTCTTAGTGCTCGAATTCGTATTTGCGAGTACTTCGTAACCGTATCTTCGATTCATATTCGTGTTCGGTTTCGGGTCGTTCGGGCCGTCGGAGTTGGCCCCGAAGTCATGGCCGGCGATGCAGGCCTGTGCCGCAAGATCGGCCGAGTTACGGCCGGTAGTGCTCGGCGATTACGTCGTAAGGCCGGTTACATCGTAACCCTTGGCCGATTACGTACGTAAGGATGCCGGCATTTTTGGGCGTAATGGCCGGTTACGTCGTAAGCCCTTGGCCGATTACGTCGTAACTCGGCCGGCAGCACTTATTTAAGGCCCTGCAAACGGGTTTTTCATCATTTTCCTCACCCATTTTCTTCCCTTCCGCGGTTGTAGGTGTCTTTATCATGGTTCCATGTTGTTGGACAATTAATCCATGAGTCTTGGAGTTCATATCATCAATCATACATCCTATAACATCCTTTGATCGAGCGAATCAGGTCAGATTTCCTAGAAATCTAGTTTTGGGGAATTTGGGTGTTTTGGTTGTTTTCATCCATTTAATCCGATTTAACTTAGGATTATGATGGATTGATGATTATTTAGATGTATTATATCATTTCCCTTGTTATTCCATGGTTGGATCGTATCAATTCGTTGTTTTGGTCGAGTTCTTGATCGACGCCTTGAAGGTGTCCGGTAGAATGTCTTAGAGGGGTTTTCGGACGTTCTACGATTATTCCTCCTCGTATGATCATTGATTTATTAATTATATGTTGTTAGGGTCGAGTTTCTTGCGAAGAAACCAAGTTGAACCCTTCCGTTCATTGTCGTTTTCCTTTTCGAAAGCATCGGGCGTTTCGAAGCTTTCCGGTTGAGCTGTGTTCGTCGGGATACTTGCGTGCCAATTTTGAGGCAAGTACCTTGTCCATAGAATTCTTGTTTTATCGATACGGTAATTAGTGATCGTCTAAATGTGGTTGTTTGGTCGTTTGAATTGAATGGTGTGGTTTGTGAATGACTATGTGAATTCTATGGATTTGTTTGGTGTTGATGTTGCACTTGGTATTGCATGTGGACGTATATTATTTCATTTCGCTGCGTTGTGGTTTGACGTGGTGTTTTGCTAAGTGTTTGATGTAACACCCCGAGATATTCGGAATAATTACAGCGCCGTAAACCCTTTAAGTAAGGATTTACAAGGCTAATTTAAAAGAAAGGTAAATATAAGACATCATCATCATTGGAAATTCAAGTTTACAAACCGAACAACTGGTTCAACGAGTAATTTATACAACCATATCGAAATAATATTAATACGACACGCGTGCTGCATCAAATCAAAACAAGAAAACAATTCACCAACAACAACAAACATCATCAACCCCTTCGCCGTCACGTCGCATCGTGGTCGCTTTCCCTGCTCCTCGGCTACCTGAACATCAAAAAAAATGTCCACCCCCGAAGGGGTTAGCAAAACGATGCTAGTACAAGTATCATATTAAACAATTCGAATATGCATCAACAATACATAACAAGATACACCACACGGACTTCCGCTACCGGAATCCGACAATGCGAATCCACAAGATTCCATTAACACAGCAAGGGTATTCTAATGATCCAGCGCCCTCAGCATAGATCCCAAGATGATCCCGTCGGACCAACACGAGGTGGAAATAACCAGTCCAATAATCTAGCACCCTCAGCCTAGATCCCAAGATGATCCCGTCGGACCAACACGAGGTGGACATCCGATCCAGCGCCCTCAGCATAGATCGTACAACGTACGCAAACACAACTCATGCATACACATATGCCAAATCATTATGTTCATCAACATGAACATACAAACACTAGATAACGAATATCATGACAATTCAACGAAATAAATCTCATGTTCAACAACATGAATAATCACACGCATGCTCAAAATACCAATATTAACATATTACGATACTTGCCTCGAAGATGGCAAGAACGAAATACTTCAATGATCTCAACACACTCGAAGGCCGCCTCCTTCGATCAACGTAGCAAGCTCGAACCTTAACAAAAGTAATGATATACAAATCATCTCAAGTCGAACGATGGCCTAACAATTCGGTCTATGGCCCAAAAGCTCAATTTAAACAATTCTGCCTGGACTGCTTAGCGTGCGCTACGTACTCTACGTAACGCGGCGCTTAAGCTCGCTGTTAGCGTACGCTATCGTATAAGCCTAGCGTCGCTAGCCACGGATCGATCGACTGGCTGATCTCATAACGCACGCGTTACGTGCGTATCGTGCGTTAACTTAACCCCGATAGCGCACGTTAACTTACATATGTTAGCGTGCGCTAATCTTGCATGGCGAATCGCTATGTAAAATCGGGTTGAATGGTGATGAACTCATGAATTCTATGGTGATAATACAAGTCATCCTCGAGCATATCATGCTAATAAGGTTTGGAAGTTTTATGATTATGAGATACAAATATACGGATAATCATCTCAACATCATAATTCATCTTAGATCTTCAAGAAATATTCTAAGTTCCGTTCGTCCTACGTTCCAAAACGCATGATTCCAATGTGTAAAACGTAACAATCTAGGTAATATCCGATTACTGATCATAAATCGATTAGAAAATTCTTAGGAGTCCATATACTAAGATGGTTCAAAGGTTCATACTATATATAGTGCGTCGTCAAAAAGTATCCTTCTAACATGTGATGACCGATTATAAACGAAATAACTGGCTATCAAAACGTGATCAAACGTCCTTAAGAACATTACTAACATCGGTGAAGAATCACCTACCTCAAAGTAGTGAAGAACACGGAGGAAATCGAAGCAATCCAGCACCGAAAGCTTGAACACCAATCTCCAACGATATACGATCTTCAATCACGAGCTAGGATGTTGATATGAAGTGTTTAGGATGAAGGAAGTTATGCCCTAAGTGTAAGAATTCGGGTTATGGGAGAAAAAAAGAACTGAAATCACGAATAGGATGCTGTCCTATTTATAAGAAATGGCTATTAGCGCGCGCTAGTCCCTACTCATAGCGTGCGCTAACGGCTCACTGACTTAACTGTATTCAGCACTTAGCGTGCGCTACGCATATACCTGTAGCGTTTGCTAAGGCGTTGACTTGGCTTTTCCCGATAGCCGTCGAGGTTCATCCCGACATGATCCGACAGGGGTCCCCCGACCAGATCTCACCTACCGCACGTCTCAATCAAATTGACCATGCATAGCGTGTGCTAATAATCCTTTGTAGTGCACGCTATTGAGTCCATGTTAGCGTACGCTACATATAGCCGATATCGTGCGCTACATGTGCAGAATTACAATTTCTAAATCACATACACGAAATCATACGCTCGACAACATCGGATTATGAAATACGGAGAATAATACTTAGATAAAAGTACTATAATTACATTATCACAAGTTCCAAATACAATTCAGAAATATCGGGTATTACATCCTTCCTCCCTAAAAAGAAGTTTCATCCCGAAACTTAAGATGAAAACAACTCTGGATATCTAGCCTTCATAATGTCCTCCGTTTCCCAAGTGGCCTCTTCGACTCCGTGTCGTGACCATTGTACTTTAACCAAGTGTATTGGTTTATTCCTCAATTGTTTGATCCGACTCTCAAGTATCTTGATTGGTCTCTCTTCGAAGGTGCCATCATTAGCTATTTCGATCTCGTCGAAATCAATGACGTGACTGGGGTCCGGTACATACTTCCGCAATTGGGATACGTGAAACACATTGTGAACGTGACTCAGCGATGGCGGTAAGGCCAACCTGTATGCTAAATCTCCAACCCTCTCGAGGATCTCGAATGGTCCGATATATCTAGGACTGAGCTTGCCTCTCCTCCCAAAACGGAAAATCCCTCGGGTAGGAGACACCTTCAATAGCACATGGTCCCCAGCGTCGAACTCTAGAGGACGACGACGTACGTCTGCGTAAGACTTTTGTCGACTCTGGGCAGTCAACAGTCTTGCTCGAATCAAAGCTATCTTCTCTTGAGTCTGAATAATCAATTCTGGTTCCGTCCCGATCAAATCCGAAGAGTCATCCCAACACAGGGGTGATCGGCATCTTCTCCCGTACAAAGCTTCAAATGGTGCCATTTTGATAGAAGCATGCCAACTATTATTATAAGTGAATTCAATCAAGGGCAAGTGAACTTCCCAATCAGTTGACCAATCTAATGCACAAGCTCTAAGCATGTCTTCTACTGTTTGTATAGTCCTTTCGGACTGACCGTCCGTTTGGGGATGATAAGCCGTGCTAAAGTTGAGCTCAGTCCCCAAAGCCCTGTGAACCGCTTTCCAGAAGTGCGACACGAAGCGACCATCTCGATCCGAAATAATGGTCTTCGGCGTCCCATGCAATCTGACTATCTCCGCATAAATACTCGCGCCAATCTTTCGGGTCCCCATGTATCTTTAATTCCTAGGAAATGATCCGACTTGGTTAGTCGATCAACTATAACCCAAATCATGTTCATTCCCATTCTAGTCTTTGGCATACTGGTTATGAAATCTATCGAGATGTCCTCCCACTTCCATTCGTGATTGGAAGCGGCTTTAACATTCCTACAGTGTCGCCGATGTTCAATCTTAACCTCGACAAGTCAAGCACCTCGAAACATACTGCTACGTCCTTCTTCATATTCCCCACCAAGTTTTGTTTTAAATCCTTATACATCTTAACGCTGCCTGTGAATAGAATAGGCTACTGTGAGCTTCCTTCGTAATAGTCCGTCTCAGATCATCATCGTCGGGAACGCAAAGTCGACTCTGAAATCTCAGAACTCCATCGTCTTGTAACACGAATCCTGGGGCTTTTCCTTTCTTTACTTCGTCACATAATCAAAGGATCAGAGAATCGTTCAACTGCTTAGACTTGATCTCCTCGACTAGTGATGAAGTCAGTTCCATCACATAAAGTTGCCCTTGGATTCCTGGTGCCCATACTTCAATCCCCTCGCGGATCATTTCTCGTTGAATACTGGTTTGGGACGTAAGTTCTTCCAACACTCGAAGAGAAATAGGTTTACGGCTCAATGCATCGGCTACTACGTTTGCTTTCCCCGGATGATAGAGAATTTCCAAGTCGTAATCCTTGATCAATTCCAGCCACCTTCTCTGCCTCATGTTTAATTCTTTCTGACTGAAAATGTACTTGAGGCTCTTATGATTGGTAAAGATCTGAGATGAGTGCCGTACAAATAATGTCTCCAAATTTTCAATGCAAAGACCACAGCTGCTAACTCCAGATCATGAGTCGGGTAGTTAACCTCGTATGGTTTCAACTGTCGAGAAGCATAGGCAATCACCTTATCTCTTTGCATCAACACACATCCTGCACTCGATTTGAAGCGTCAGTACACCATGAACCCATCGGTTCCATCCGCAATGCTAAAATAGGTGTCGTCGTCTCTTCTTAAGCTCATCAAAACCACTGGCATTTCTCATCCCACTTAAACTTTTGAGTTTTACCTCGTGATTGAGTGAGCGGACGAGAGATCTTGGAAAATCCCTCTACAAAGCGGCGATAATATCCAGCAAGTCCTAAGAAACTCCGGACTTCTTTCACATTATTAGGAGCTTCCCATTCCAAGATTGCTTCGACTTTCTTCGGGTCCACCTGAACTCCGTCAGTTGATATCACATGCCCAAGGAAAGTTACTTCCTTAAGCCAGAATTCGCATTTTGAAAGCTTTGCATACAGCTGTTCCTTCCTCAAAGTGCTCAAACCACATGCAAATGTTCGGCATGCTCCTCTGCGTCCCTTGAATATATCAAGATGTCATCAATGAAGACGACCACAAATTTATCCAAGTATTCCAAGAATACCCGATTCATCAATTGCATGAACACTGCAGGAGCATTGGTAAGTCCAAACGGAATCACTACGAATTCATAATGCCCGTACCGGGACCTGAATGCAGACTTCGGTATATCCGATTCCTTAATTCTCAACTGGTGGTATCTTGATCGCAAGTCAATCTTCGAGAATACCCTCGCCCCTTGCAGTTGATCAAACAAGTCGTCGATCCGAGGTATAGGGTACTTATTCTTGATCGTCATCTTATTGAGCTCCCTGTAATCAATACACAGTCGGAGGGATCCGTCTTTCTTCCGGACAAAGAGAATGGGCGCTCCCCAAGGAGAAACGCTAGGCTGAATATAGCCCTTCTGTAACAATTCCTCCAGTTGCTTCTTGAGTTCATACATCTCGGTTGGCGCCATGCGGTATGGTGCTCTGGAAATAGGAGCTGGTCCAGGCTCTAATTCGATAGTGAACTCCACTTCTCTCTGCGGAGGTAACCCAGGTAGTTCGTCCGGAAATACATCTAAGAACTCATTCACAACCGAAATAGACGAGAGCTCTACTCCTTCCTCTTTTTTCATGGCGTAGCACCAAAGTCCATGACATCCTTGCTTCAGTAATTTCACTGCTTTCATCGCTTTGATCAATTTTCCCGAGCTTCCCGGTCTCCATCCTCGGAATACGTGTTTAGATCCATCATCAGCAATGATAGAAATGACTATCTCTCGGTAATTCAGAATGGCTCCATAACGGTTGAGCCAATCATCTCCGAGAATTAAATCGTCACCGTAGATGTCAACTACAATAAGATTCGATGGCCAATCTCTCCCTCCTATAGATACTGGAAAATCTCTAACCTCTAGGGTTCCCACAATTCTCTCTCCACTCGGCAAACCCACAACATATGGTTCACAATCAGATAAGCACGAGATCTTTAAACGATTTACACAGTTCAATGATACAAAAGAATGTGTAGCTCCGGAATCGAATAAAATACTAACTGGTTGCAAAAAGATCTGAATCGTACCTGATGCAACAGCAGTGTTCTGATCGTCAGATGTCCTCATCTCGTACAGGTGTGGAGGAACGGACCCAGCACTGGATGTCTCTCTCTTCCCGACGTTCTGCTGCTGAAATCCACTCTGCTGCGTCTGGTTCACACTTGTCTCCTTCGGAACTGGCGCTGGAGTGCGAGTACCAAAAGATCTAGTAGCAACTCCACAAAAGGCCGCACGGTGCCCTTCTTGCCCACAATCGTAACAAGTCACAGAAGACGCGGGGCAATCACGTCGAATATGCCCTGCTCGACCACAGTTGTAGCATTTCTTTGATGCGTCGGGCTAATCATGATGTAGTCCGAACTTCTTCCCACCTCTAGAAGGATGTGGAGGTTTCTAGCCGAATAAAAGGAAGACCCCTTACGGGGCCCACCACTCTTGTTCTCGAAAAGTCACGGTCATCTTCTGCTTCTTTGCCTCCACTGATTTCTCCACCGCCGCCTCTTTCATGTCGTAGGCCAGTGCTTTGTCTTGATACTGCCGCAACGTAGTACACTCGAATCCGGACATGTACTGCTGAATCTCCGGCTTCATCCGCATATCGAAATGAAAAATCTTTTCCGCCTCCGTTCTGACCAAGTGTCGCACACAAGTCAGCTGATGATTAAAAGTTTTGATTACATCTGTCACAGATGCTTCCGAACTCTGTGGTGAGAAAAACTCTCGAATCTTTGCCTCTCTAACTGGACGAGGACAATACTGTGCTTCCATCATTAATTTGAATTCCGTCCATTCCGCATTATGATTTTCGGGTCGGATAGCTTCCCACCAATCAAAGGCCTCCCCAGTCAGAAAATACTGGGCAATGGGGACCTTCCGGTCCTCGGGACAGTTAAGACCCGCGAATATCTTCTCTAGCTCCTTGACCCAGTGATCCCAAGTAATTGCCTCAGCAGATCGGTCAAATTTTGGCGGGTGCAATTTGACCACCTCAGCAAGCCATCTGTCTCCCCGGTTATCCTCGTGGTGCTGCTGTCCCATCGCCGTCTGCATGCGGTCGACTACCTGGGCGAACTGGTTTATCTGCGCCACCACCTGTTGAAGCACTCCCGGCATGTTAGGATTTGCGTCGTCATTCGCCGATCCTTTCTGCCCTCCAGAATGGGAATCGGTTCGACTAGCTGATAATTCCGGGGTAGTTGCGGAATCCTCCTGTCTCATGTTACCCCGTCCGCGTCCACGACCGCGTCCACGTCCACGTCCTTCTCTCAACATACTGTAAACACAATTCCTCAATATCCAGGACAAAGTTTAACGAAATAAAGCCCGTCAATACTCACAAAACAGTAATTAAGTAAAACGGTAGTATAAGAGATTAGGAGACTTACAACCACGGTCCACATGACGACTTTTGGCTGAACAGTGATGTTACGAACGACTCGTAAATCAATAACGTAAACAGACCCAACTTAAAACCCGACTGCCAAGATATCCATAAATCTTAGCTCCGATACCATATTCTGTAACACCCCGAGATATTCGGAATAATTACAGCGTCGTAAACCCTTTAAGTAAGGATTTACAAGGCTGTTTTAAAAGAAAGGTAAATATAAGACATCATCATCATTGGAAATTCAAGTTTACAAACCGAACAACTGGTTCAACGAGTAATTTATACAACCATATCGAAATAATATTAATACGACACGTGTACTCGAGTACTGAAATCAAAACAAGAAAACAATTCACCAACAACAACAAACATCACTGAACCCCTTCGTCGTCACGCTTGCATTTATGGTCGCTTTCCCGCTCCTCGGCTACCCGAACATCAAAACAAATGTCCACCTCAAGGGGTTAGCAAAACGATGCTAGTACAAGTATCATATTAAACAATTCGAATATGCATCAACAATACATAACAAGATACACCACACGGACTTCCGCTAATGGAATCCGACAATGCGAATCCACAAGATTCCATTAACAAGCAAGGGTATTCCAATGATCCAGGCGCCTCAAGATAGATCCCAAGATGATCCCGTCGGACCAAAACGAGGTGGAAATAACCCGTCCAATGATCCAGCCTCACTTAGATCCCAAGATGATCCGTCGGACCAACACGAGGTGGACATCCGATCCACTTCTCAGCATAGATCGTACAACGTACACAAACACAACTCATGCATACACATATGCCAAATCATTATGTTCATCAACATGAACATACAAACACTAGATAACGAATATCATGACAATTCAACGAAATAAACCTCATGTTCAACAACATGAATAATCGCACGCATGCTCAAAATACCAATATTAACATATTACGATACTTGCCTCGAAGATGGCAAGAACGAAATACTTCAATGATCTCAACACACTCGAAGGCCGCCTCCTTCGATCAACGTAGCAAGCTCGAACCTTAACAAAAGGAATGATATACAAATCATCTCAAGTCGAACGATGGCCTAACAATTCGGTCTACGGCCCAAAAGCTCAATTTAAACAATTCTGCCTGGACTGCTTAGCGTGCGCTACGTACTCTACGTAACGTGCGCTAAGCCTGCCTGTTAGCGTACGCTATCGTATAAGCCTAGCGTACGCTAGCCACGGACTGACAGTCTGACTCGGCTGATCTCATAACGTACGTTACGTACGTATCGTGCGTTAACTTAACCCCGATAGCGCACGTTAACTTACATATGTTAGCATGCGCTAATCTTGCATGGCAGAATACTGCTAACAGAAAACTGGGTTGAATGGTGATGAACTTATGAATTCTATGGTGATAATACAAGTCATCCTCGAGCATATCATGCTAATAAGGTTTGTGGAAGTTTTATGATTATGAGATACAAATATACGGATAATCATCTCAACATCATAATTCATCTTAGATCTTCAAGAAATATTCTAAGTTCCGTTCGTCCTACGTTCCAAAATGCATGATTCCAATGTGTAAAACGTAACAATCTAGGTAATATCCGATTACTGATCATAAATCGATTAGAAAATGCTTAGGAGTCCATATACTAAGATGGTTCAAAGGTTCATACGATATATAGTGCTGATACGTCAAAAAGTATCCTTCTAACATGTGATGACCGATTATAAACGAAATAACTGGCTATCAAAACGTGATCAAACGTCCTTAAGAACATTACTAACATCGGTGAAGAATCACCTACCTCAAAGTAGTGAAGAACACGGAGGAAATCGAAGCAATCCAACACCGAAATCTTGAACACCAATCTCCAACGATATACGATCTTCAATCACGAGCTAGGATGTTGATATGAAGTGTTTAGGATGAAGGAAGTTAGGCTCTAAGTGTAAGAATTCGGGTTATGGGAGAAAAAAAGAACTGAAATCACGAATAGGATGATGTCCTATTTATAAGAAATGGCTATTAGCGCGCTAGTCCCTGCTTGTAGCGTGCGCTAACGGCTCACTGACTTAACTGTATTCAGCACTTAGCGTGCGCTACGCATATACCTGTAGCTTGCGCTAAGGCGTTGACTTGACTTTTCCCGAAAGCCGTCCAGGTTCATCCCGACACGACCCGACAGGGGTCCCCCGGCCAGATCTCACCTACCGCACGTCTCAATCAAATTGACCACGCATAGCGTGCGCTAATAATCCTTTGTAGCGCACGCTATTGAGTCCATGTTAGCGTACGCTACACATAGCCGATAGCGTGCGCTACATGCGCAGAATTACAATTTCTAAATCACATACACGAAATCATACGCTCGACAACATCAGATTATGAAATACGGAGAATAATACCTAGATAAAAGTACTATAATTACATTATCACAAGTTCCAAATACAAGTCAGAAATCTCGGGTATTACATTTGATGCCTCTGGGTGAATTGTTTGAATATATGTGTTGTATTTTGCTGTGTATGAATGTATGGATGTGAGCGGGGCCTACGGTGGCACATGGCATGCGATCATGTGGCCAGGATGCAACAAGCGATTGGTCCAACCGTGAGAGCCTAATAAAAACTACGGTGGCACATGGCATGCGATCATGTGGCCAGGATGCAACAAGTGATTGATCCAACCGTGAGCGCCAAAGATAATCTACGGTGGCACATGGCATGCGATCATGTGGCCAGGATGCAAAAAGCGATTGATCCAACCGTGAGATGTGTGTGATTTGTTTCGCTAGCCAACTCGGGAGGGTCCTTCGAGGCCTCGAGTGGGATTTGTGGCTTCGTCCCTGTCCTAGGCGATGCGCGTGCGCGATTATGTTTTGTTGATTTTTATGTCCGTCGAGGACACGTGATGTCGGGCTCTGTCCCTGTGAATTACTGTCGGTTTTCTCTTTGCGAAAACAAAATCTTTGGGCTGTAACCCCTGTTGATTTTGGAAAGATAAGGATTCAGTAATCCTAAATTGTTTTCTATTAAAACTCTCGATGGCATTTCGAACTGTTTTCTAAATTGTTTCCCTTGATTTGTGATCTTTCGGTTTTGGAATGTTTTACCCAAACTCTTGCCTCGGGAAGTATTCGTTTCGTTGTATTTGAATCTTTAAGGATTCTTGGTTATTGTTGTATGGCTCGTATTTGCACTTTGTTCTTGCACTAGCAAAACATTGGAGTTTTGCTAACCCCCGAGTATTCGGGGGGTGGATGTCTGTTTTTTTATTCAGGTTTGGGAGCATAACACAGGGTCAGCATGAAGGATGATGAAAGATGAACGATACTAATCACACGAGGATCCGTATGATGTCATTGGTTTAGTTATAGTTCGTTTTCCGCTGCAGTATATTTTCCCGTTGTACGAGAGTGTGTTGTATTCGACCCCTGCGTGGGCGTGTAATGAGTTTGAGTTGTATGTATTTATTGAAAGACCAAATCGGTCTACTGAGTCATTTTAACCTTAAAGGTATTGTTGAGATGTTCTATGTTGTTACCATCCTGGTAGATCCTTGAGGAAAGGTTCTACGGCGTGTAATATCCCTGAGCGGATTGGGGGGGTTACAGTTAAGATATAGTAAAATGGTTACCCAAAAGGTAACCCCAGTTAAGATATAATAATTACTTTCCCAATATAAAATGGTAGCCCACATAAAATGGTAACCTAGTTAAGATATACTAAGAGTTACAAATCACAAAAATGGTAATCCATATAAGCATTTAATATATCTTAAATGGGTTACCATTTTATATGGTAACTCAGTTAAGATGTAATAATTGTGTTATAGAGTTATGGTAGTAGTAACTTACCAAGAATGCAATTGTAATACCTTTTAGATGGTAGGGTCCTAGAATGTATTTTCTTTCAGAATACGACATGGTTATTTCTTTCAAGGGTTACCAGCACATACTAGGGTAACTCAATAAAGAAATGATCATTTCTTAACGAGTTACAAGCACACAATAGAGTAAAACAATAAAGAAATGATCTTTTCGTAACGAGTTACTAGCATGTGGGAATGTAACTCGTTTAATAATTGATCATTTATTATAGAGTTACCATCACATAGAATGGTAACATAACTAATAACTCATAAGTTCGTACATAGTTACCATCACATACAAGAGCATTCCAGCTAAGAATTGATTATATATAATGCCTAAAGAAATGATCATTCCGTAACACAATAAAGAATTGATCATTTCATACCACCACACAATAGAGTAACCCAGAAATTCAAATCAATTCGGCCACAAATTATCAAGAAACATGCTATACACTGTGGAGCTACAACAAGAAGACAAGAAATCATACCACACACAAATCGTATCCAGCCCGAGATTTCACAAATTCAAATATTTCAAACCAAAACCCTAAATTTTTTAGAAATAAAGTGGAACCTTGAGGATTACCATCATTTCTTCGTACAGAACCCGTCAAGCATGTTCGGCCCCTTGAGTTATGGCTGGAATCTGCGCTTCGTCGGTGTGTGTTGGTGCTTCGTCGTCTGAATCCTTTTCTGAATCGTCAACGTAATCTTCTTCGGCGGGTTTGCCGGACTCCGTAGGGTTCGAGATGTTCTTCGTCCGCCATTAGCACTTCTGGAGGCGGAGCTTGGGTGAGGCGGTGCTTGGGTGAGTCAGCACTCCAGTTGTGGTTGCGAGGCGGCATTTGGGTGAGTCTCGTCGGGTATGGTTGGCGCGGCCGTTCGACGGGGATGGTTGTGAGGCGGCGCTAGGGTTTCAGTGGTCTGGTGGGACGGTGTTGGATCGAGAGAGAGAGGAGATAGAAGAGAGAAAATGTAAAAATTCAGAAAATAATATGGTGATAATGGGGTGGTTGTGATAAAAAGTCAAAATTCTTCTCCCTTTAGTAAGGATAAATTGGTCCAGATTTGTCCTTTTTAGCTACAATTTGTGCAAATCAAGTTCAATGACAAATATTGGAATCTACTAAACTATATGTCTAAGCCATGTCTTCTCTCATTTTAGTTTCATAAGAATTTATTTTTTCAATTTAGTCCCATAAATTACAAATTTAATCAATTTATGTCCCAAATTGCATGCAATATTATAAAGCAAGTTCAACTTCTTTCTCTCTTCTCCACAACCGTCATTTCTACTACTTTCTCAAACTAAATTTTATGGGATCCATACATCAATTTAATTTTTATTTATATTTCATGGACACGAATTCCATTTTTATTTTTTGTTTTACTTTTTTTCTTGAGTTTAAATGTTAGAGCTCAAAATATAACGAAACATATATAGGGCCGACCCTGATTATAGGCTAACTAGGTCCAGGCCTAAAGCCTCAAATTTTGACAACTCTCTAGACCCCAATAAAAAAATTCTATTATATTGAGTTTATAAGAACTACTAAATTACAAAACATCCAAAAAGTGAGAAGGATATTCTTGAAAAGTTAGACTTTGAGAATTTGATTAGTACTTTTGCAGCGAAAAATGCTAGAAGAATAGTTTCTGCTTGATTTGTATGTATTTCTAAACTCCAGTTATCAATTATATATTTTATAGATTTGCATTTTCTAATTTTAATATAGATGTAAAGGGAACACAAAATACTTTTTGGCCTATAGCCCCCAAATTATTAGGGCCGGCCCTGAATATATATCCCACATCTTACGGATATTTATCAAGATACTTACATTACCACATATGAATATAGTAATATACATCTATATAGATTGAGAGTATATACAAACGTATATCATTTTTAATGTGACAAGATGAATATTTTGTTAAGTGCTCATGGATTGTAAAATACAATCTGATGAGTAAATAAGACTCAGCTCTACCTAATCATAGACAACTTGCAACTGATATATTTCCTCTGTTTCCTTAAAATTGTAACAATTGACTTGTGCTCTATTTATGTACTTTTGACCATAAATTTTACTAATATGTAAAAGATAATTGTTATTATATAAAATATTGTGATTAGTCTTAATTATATTTTAGAATATTTTTTTTTTTATAGTTTTACTAATAAGATAATAATGGTAAAATTTATATGGAAAAATGCGAAAATCAAACTTTTGTAATTTAGAAAAAAAGGATAATTAAGTGAGGGGTGTGCGTAGAAGTGGGGCCAATATTTTAAAGTTAGGCAAATTGCAATATTTAGTATAATTTTCAAAAATGTTATATTAATATCACAATATTAAAATAATTACAACAATAAGTACTTGAGCTGGTATTCAATTGCAATATATCAAGTAATCAAACTTTACTTGCAAATATCTAAATACGATTAACTTTACTGGAGTGTGAGTCGTTAGGTACCGAATAACAGATATCCACATATATTATTTCAGGTTGCCAAATTATTAATTATAAATATTCAATCAAATTTATAATTATTTTACTTGCATTAGATTTGTGAATTAATGTACAAATATTTTATAAATATCTAAAGAACTCTTTAAAATTTTGAACAAAACAAATAGACTAATATATATATATATATACACACACACACGTTGGAAAAAAACAGAAGATATTTCTGAAAAAAAAATCAAATGAAGAAAAATATTACAGCAACTTTTGGAATTCATAAAACTTGTAATATATATATATATATATATATATATATATAGTCACGCCCCGAAACATGAGGAAGGACGAGGGCTAGACGCGTCGGTCGATCAACCAATCCATTGGAATTAAGTACACAACAATAAATAGCGGAAGCTAAATATCGATGCGATAAAATTCAAAGCAACGATCTTAGCCCGATGATCCAAAGATTCGTCGATCACAGAAAATAATCTCCGAATTACATGGATTACAATGTTGCAGCGGAAAAACAAAATAATTCAAAGTACAGGGTCCAAACTTAATTATTACAAATCAAGATACGACAGGTATTCATGTCTCGGCAGCAGAATGATCTAGACAATCTTTTACCCAAGATCTTCTTCACCCTCTTCTAATTGCTCATAGTCTGGTTTAAAATGAAAAATGGTAGGGTGAGACAAAAGGTCTCAGTGAGTGGGTGACCGTGTGCGAGTGGGGTTATTTTCTGTATAGAAATATTTATATGATGGCATGCCTCGATATTTGAGAAATAATGCAATATGGTAGAAATATTGTTCTAGAAATATTAAGGTATTTTGTGCATTAATCTTTGATTACATGAAATAACTGTATCGAACCCCGTGGATAATAATTAGGAATCAATCATTCAATCAATTAATCAATCAATCAGTCATTCAATACACTTTAGCTTCGGAACCCGTCGATTTGGACTTGGAACCTAAGCCCTCCATGTGACTCCCAACAATCTAGGCTGTCGCCCAATATTTGGACCATCGCCCCAGTAGTTTGGCCGCTAAGCCCAATCGCCTTATATCTGATCTGGGTAGGACATATCCTGATCGTGGATCTTTATCCTGGATGGTGTCATAATCATGATTATCCTACATTCTACGACCCAGGTCCTTCGAAACACTATTCCTCGATTATGGGAATAGGAAACAACAACAGCCTCATCAAGAACCACAGCCACGCTGCTAGGTCTAGGATTTGGTCTAACTGTCCCGACTCGATTTTGGGATTCTATAAATGACTCGTACAAGTTCAAGAGATGCCCCTGGGATTGTGAGGCGGCACTCCATCTCGTATGGGCTCAAGAGGTGATCCCCGTCCGAAAACTTGGCACTTTGACCCATCGAGTTCGAGGTGGCCCCGTCCGTGGCACTTTGCTTGTATAACACTTAGTTCCCGAACCAGTCGCAAGTATCAGATTGTCACAATACAATGCTTTCTCAGGCGCAAGATATTTTAATAATACAATTAATGATACGATCACTCATATATTAGTTGTGTTAGGGTGTAATTATTTACTTTATGGCACGAGCGTTAAGGATTGGACACTTGAATTAAAACTTACAATATAATAAATTAGTAATAATTGATTGCAAATTAGCTAATGGCTCGGGAGGAGTTTGAGTTAGCTGAATTGATATAAAAACCAGTTTGGAGACTGAATTTTTGGGTTATTAAATATTTAGCCGACTTTCTTAGATTATTATCTCGAGGGTATTATTATTTGAAATTAATTCGGATGATAGTAAAAATTCTATGAGGTAGTTTATTTTAACTTGAAATTTCAGAATTTTTTAAGTTTGTCCAGAAAATTCAGATTTTATTCTGGAATTTTTATTTCTGTAATTTCGACCCCGAATTTAATGTAAACAATAATTTTAGCCCCTTTTGAATTTAAAATAAATTTTAATTTTTATAAAATTTTACGGACAGAATAATTATGCTTTATTAATCCTCCTTTTTAGACTACAATCAGAAAAATAATTTCTGTCCCAACAATTTTTGTAAAAATTATATTTTGGTCCCAAAATTGTTGAAAATTATGTTTTAACCCCTAACCTTTGAAAAAATGAGCTCCGATTCCTATGAAACTTTTTGGGCAGAGTACTCATACTTAAATAAATTTTATTTTAGGTCCAGAAATGTGAAATTTAACTTTAACCCCGAACTTTCATAAAATTTACAAATTTAACCTCAAACTTTCAAAATAGCCTTTCAAAATATTTATTTCCTCTGTTTACTCGTTTGGGCTCCATCCTCAAATATTCATTCCCTTTGTGTTCACCCTACTCCCAATTATATGGGATCCGCTATTGCGTAGAGAGATTGGTTCAAATGAGAAAAAGTTCTTAAAATAAGAACGTAGGTTCAATACATATTTAATATGAATTCACTTTACTATGTTGTTATGCATATTTATTTTTTATCCCAATGCACACTTAAGATTATGCATTCAATATATATGAACGACATAAACTGAATTGATTTTATGGATCTATGGAGCTTGGGCATAAGCCCAACAAGGCCCATAAACTAAGACCCTACAAAGCCCAGGAATAAACTTATTGACTCGGCATCGAGCACGACGTTAGGGCCGACCTGAATGCACCGCCTTAGCTCAATTTGCCTCAGATCATATTTAAGCCAAGACTTGGTTACTAGACAACCAACTTATCACATTGACTCGGCTCAGTGACAAAACAAGCCGAGGTCCCTCAACTTCCACCCCATGTTAGTAGATGAAAGTGCTATTCTGTAATCAGGACACGGAGTCTACGGCAGAATCGAAGATGGAGACAAATAAGGAGATCTTTCCTAACAAGGAGACCCTCTTCCACAAGGAAATTATATAGACAATCCTTATCACGATTCTTCTTCTCTAATATATGAGTCCAATACCAACATGAATTCCATGACTTTCTTTGCAAGTTAGGGTTGCAACACTCATGCTTATATAAATAGGTGTCCTCACACCTACACTCGTACGGAATTCTTGACTCAAAACATAGTCAATTGATTCTATTTCCACTCCATCTTCACAATCTTAAGATCATTCTAGAGGGCCTTCGCTAGTACGTGTCACCAGTTTTTTGTGTGTAGGTCCGTTCAGGAAGTTCACTCTCCGGAATTATTTGAACCGCTTGGATAAGGGCCGATCCGGTACGATTTTGCAGCATCAGTTTGGTTCCATTGCCGGGAAAATTGTCGAAGAACTTATTTTGGATAACCACATCTCATGGATGAGATTCCCCGAGACGGGCAAGAGACCAGTGTCACCCTAGGCGACCAGAACCCGCCTCCATAGACGAATCAACAAGGCACGACCGCCGCTGCGCAAGACGCGATAGATGTTTCCAATAATACTGGCGAATTTCCTATGCCACCTTATCCCAGTATAGGCATGATTTTGCGCAATCGGGGAATCCCTCCATCAGCGACCACGAATACCTATGGCCGTCGACGACGAACGGAAACCTCGACAACTCAGCCCCAGAATAATGATGATGGTCCCCCACGACTACCTCCCATAGATAGGAACTCTGCTTCATCAGAATTTAATAACGCTCCAACAACTAGCTGAAGCTCAAAGGTCCCTTCTGGAATATGACCCAGATCATTCCATGGCACATCTCCTTCAACCCTCCAAGACTAGGATCATGGGAGGAAACCATAAGGAGAACAATAGGTTTCTACCGATGGGTAACTGACATGACCGACCTCCACCTGTGAATCCAATTGGAAATCGTCCCAGCCAACTTAAAGGACGATTGGACTAAAGAGACCGAGAAGGGGAAGGTCTAAGGGGTCGGTTAAACCAGCAAAGAGAGCAAGAGGCTAAGTCTCCTGAAGTCGGAATAATGGGCGAGAGACGACCAAAGGATGACCCACGATGAACTCCTCCTAGGCAGACACCACCCCATCACACTCCCCCCATCTGGCCCCCTTCGAGCCCGGCAGGAGGCCGAGTTGTAGAAGTAAAACGAGATGATAAAAAAGGCAGAGCTCGGGACGACCAAGGAAGGTAAAGTCGAGGTAGAGAAAGGGAAAAGCAAAGGAGCTCCTATAGTAGCTCAGGACTGGAAGCTCGCGTCTTATGGGAATTGAAAGAGAGAATGGATAACATGGAAAAAGAGCAAGGACAGAGTAGACCTAGAGACGAATCCTCATCTTAATCTCCCCAATCTAGATAAATACTCAGGCACTTCTGACACCAGAGACCACCTTCAATACTTTGATGGTATGATGGCCTTGATCTCCAACCAAGATGACATCCTTTGTAAAGCCTTCGCTAGCACATTGACTGGAGCTTCCATGTCATGGTTCATGGATCTGGAGAAGAGAAGTGTCAACTTATTCTCAAAATTGAAAAGACAATCTTTGTAATATTTCACCGGCTGGAGCAAGAAAGAAACGATTGTCTGACTTAGAAAATACGGTCTAAGGAAAGAGCGACTCAACCATGGACTTCTACAATAGGTTAAGAACCTTGGACGACTCCATAGAAGAGCGACTCATGGATAAGGAGATTATTGTACGCTTTACTAACGGACAGAGATCTGAATCCCTTACCCATGAACTTTTCGTGAGGGAGTCGGTGACAAAAGTGGACCTATATCACATGGACTATGCCATAGGACTTGCTGAAGAAAAGAAGAATCAGAGGTCATAGAAGGGAGATCGAGATCGAGATAGGGAAGTAGAGAGAAAGCCGACTAATAGCATTCATCCTCAAGGCTCCAGTGGCGGAGGTTTCAAATTCAAGAACCGAATAGAGGTATAGAGAAAGCTGAGGCCTTCACTCCCCTCACAAAGCAGATCTCAGAGATACTCAACCTGGTGGATCTTCCTTTGCCCAAACCCATCAGAAGCAACCCGAAGTACCCCAAGGATAATGGACACGAAATGGAGAATTGTTACTCCTTGAAGAAAATGGTGCAAAAATGGATCGATGAGAACGATATGTCATGAAGAAGGATGGTAAGAGGTCAAGGGACAATAGGCAAGATGTGGAGGAAGGAGACATGCCACCTAGGGCCAAATTACACATCATCAGAGAAGCAATCCCCTCGAATACCAAATTGAAAGAGCAGATTCATGAGCTAAGTAAGGTGTACCGCATCCCACCATGGATTCATAGGGGCGAGGAAGCAATAAGTTTTTCTCCAAATGAGTTGGCAGGAAACAAAGCCACGAGGTAACAACCCCTAGTAATCAAAGGGAGGATAGATTAATGTGAATCGGAAAGGCTCCTAATTGACTCAGGGGCCGTGAAAGATGTCCTGTACTACAGAACCGTCAAGAAGATGGGGGTACCCGATAGCATGCTATCTCCTTACAATGGAAGACTAGAGGGATTAACAAACAATAAAGCAGAGGCGTAGGAGATAGGGACCTAATTGAAGTCGGACATTATACCTTCCGAACCTCAGCAACTATAACGTTTATTATGATGGACTTAGCATCAGATTATCATGACATTCTTGGAATATACGCATTTTTTCCTTTCTCCGATATTTTTCATTTTGGTGTATTTTTCGTTGTTAGTGACTCGCTTGTAACCATATGGATATTTCGAGAATATTTAATACTGGACTTTTTATCATCCGAGCTTGTTTTGGACTTTTCTTACCCAGTTCCGCTTTCGATTCTCGTAATCGTTGTTCGGAACTGCCATTTCAGGGTTGCCGTAAATCCACCCCATGTTATTATGCATGTTGTGAGCTTTCGTTTGGTGTTTCAATCGTGTATCGTGTATTCCAGATGTTTTGGGCTTATTTGTAATTTTCCAAAGTTATGGGGCAATTATTATCATTGTTGTTTCCGAACCTTTGGTGTTGGGTGCGCGTTGTTTTCATATGGGGTAGAATTCGTCGTTTTCCAACCTTGATTGTTGTCTGTACTACTGTCTACACTCATTAGCACATGCTAAATTGGTGGTGTATCGCACGCTAATTTCGTTGAGTAGCACGTGCTAACTTCGCCAGTAGCGCACACTAATGGTTCGAGTACAGCAGTGACAATAGGTTGTTTCTGCTCTCTGGACGAGTAGTTTAGCGCACGCTAAGTCTGTGGATTAGCGCATGCTATGGTTGAGGCTTAGCGCACGCTAGGTGTGTGGCAGCGCACGCTAATTTGGTATTCCAGTTGAGGCAGAATGTTTCTGGACTCTGGAGACGAATAGGTAGAACACGTTATGGCTCGTTAGCGCGCACTATCGTGGGGCTGTTAGCGCATGTTATTTATGGGTAGCGCATGCTAACGGGTCAGAACTGAAGGTTCTGGACCAGGTTTGGCTAGTTAGCGCGCGCTAATCATAAACCATTAGCGCACACTAAACCGTACGGGTATATATACCCGAGATTTGACCCAGACACGTCTATTTTCCTCACTTCTCTTCCTCCTCCATGGATGGGGCGATCTAGGTGATTCTTGGGTGATTTCCGGCGATTCAAAGTCGTGTAACTCTAAGCTATCATTTTTCTTGAGTTCTTGGTGTATATTAACAACACCAACCCTTGTTCTTCGTCTTCGATCCGAGGAAAACTCTTAGAACCCTATCATTAGGTAAATCGAGGGTTTTAGAGTATTTGTCCGATTCGTTCCTAATTGTTGATTGATCCATGATGTATGTGATTAATCTTAGTGGCATTCATGTTTTCCCTACGAGTTCATGGTAAATTTCGTGGTATTTGTGAAATCGAGAGGGTTCGGTCGCAACCCATCCTCATTGTTTTTGTACGAATTTACATGAATTGTAGGTGGGTCTTCGGGTGTCTTCCATTTTCGTACTTGTGCAGAAATGGTTGTGATTGTATTCTTCGAATCGTTAGGATCAGGATTATCGATTCCTAGCGATCGTGGTTGATTTTCCGTTCCGTCCGTTTCGTCGTTAATTACTCAAGACAAGTATTCTCGTGGAACCCTTATGCTTAACATGAAATGGTAATGTATATGTGTGTGCTTTGCTCACTCCGGGAGGGTCTGATGAGGCGTCGGAGGAATCTGTGATTTTTCTCCTGATTCACGAGCTTGTTTGTCCAGTCCGGGAGGGTTCGTAGAGGCCTCGGATGGGACCAGTAGTTTAGCCCCAGTCTTAGCAAGTCACGTGCGTGATTTTTAACTATGGTCAGTCCGGGAGGGTCCATAGAGGCCTCGGATGGGACCAATGGTTTAGCCCCAGTCCTAGGCGGTTTTCGACTGTGATTATTGACTGTTTGTTTTCCGGGAAAAGGCATGTCTTGTTTTGATTTTTAAATAACTTTATGCATGTACTATAAAATGTGTAAGTGATTGGTTTCCCTTGATTACTTGTACTAGCATAATTGCTAACCCCTTTCGAGACCCGTTTGGGGGAAATTCGTGTTATGAATTTTAGGTTGCATTTAGCCGGTCGAGCAAGCACTAGAGTAGTACAAGGATGCTGGTTAGGGTTGTTGACGTGTGCAATTCAGTCCCTTTTATTTCAGTTGTCCATTTTAAAATGTTTGTTTTTTTCGAACTGTAAATTGATAGATGGTACTCGCGAGTAATTAGGCGTTTTAAATTTGGAAGATGGATTGTACACTAAATTTCATGTGTGATTTTCGATGACGTTTGGTATACTGTTGTACCGGGTGTCTTATTTTAATTTGCGTCTTGGTGATGTGTGTTTTCTTGCTAACCGAGATGGTTAGACAAGCGGTATATATACCCTGGTGGGTCCCACGTAGGGGTCCACGACGCTGTAATATACCCTGAATATCTTGGGGGTGTTACAGAAAATGGTATCTGAGCGCTAGGTTTATGGATACCTAGGCTTGTCGGTTAATTGGGGCAAGTTGTGTTTTATTTTGCACATCATCATCACGCTGCCATCATCTCGGTACTTCCAGTGTTCGTAAGTTTTCTTACTCCATTCTTTTGTTTTCTCGTATCGTACTTACGTTTCTTGAACTGTGATTGTTTCCCTCTCGTACTTATCATCAAGTTTCTTTTACTACCTTTTATCTCCAGTATGGATGCTAGGAGAGGTCATGGTTGAGGTCGTGGTTGTGGACGCCGTCGGGGACATGGGGCATCCAGTGGGCCAGCAACGTCACAATCTTCTGGAGCCGGCAGTACTGATGGCCATCAGGGCCATACTGCTACTCAAGATGGCACAGCCGGTAATGGCGCCGACTTTGGTGTTGCCGCTGTGATGCAACAATTGGTGAACCAAATGGCTGCGATAGCCCAGGCAGTTTAAAACCCGACTCCGTCTCATGCTGCTCGGTCCGGAGCAGATCTTTGGCTTCAGGATGTCACCAAGATGCATCCTTCTCAGTTTTATGGGGCTTCAGACCCGATTGGTTGGGAGGGGTGGATCAAAGAGATGTCCAAGGTCTTTGTTGCCACAAATTATCCTGAGGATCGCAAGGTCCCAATTGCCCAATACTTTCTCACTGGGAATGCTGCTGATTGGTGTGAGGCTATCGGGCCTCAAGATCATGATGCTTCGTGGGCCGAGTTCAGAGACCTTATGGAAGCTGAGTACTGTCCGTGGCCAGTTCGCCAGGCGCGGGTCCATACTTTTTACGCTTCTCAGCCTCTATATATTCCGGTTTCTCAAGCCATTGCAGATTTCAACTGGGAATTGGGCTTCGTGAAGGCCCAGGTTAAGGAGGAGAGTGAAAAGATTTGCCACTTTTCTAGGCGAATAAAACCGAGGATTCATGATTACATGTCTGGGCTCGCCTGCACCACCCTAAAGGACTATCAGAGTAGAGCTCTTGCTTATGATATGTCCTTGATGGCCAGTGAGGCGGCTCGAGAAAGTAAGAAACATAAATCCTTCGGTAAATTTTCGGGTCACAAGGGCGGAGTTCAGCAGAAGTCTCAGTCTGCTAACTTTCCCAAATATGTATGCTGCTTTCTTCCTTGTCGAGTGCGGTTCGGCTCATTTTTCTGGGGGCTTTCAGGGTACTGCCAGTGCCTCCACTCGAGAGATCAGATGTTTTAACTGTGGCCACCCAGGCCATAGGAACCGGGAGTATCCCCGTTCACTGACTTGTCATACTTGTGGCCAGGTGGGCCATAAGGTTTATTTATATGATCGTTTAGGGCAGACTCTTGGTGCCCAAGCTTTTTTCCCAGCGCCTAAGGAGCCGAGTGTGAACCAAGGGTCATTTGCTCTACAGTCTTCGCAGAGTGTTGGCCGAGGGAGAGGTCAGGGCCAGCCCGCTAGAGGGGGAGCTTCCATTGTCGGTTCCGCTCATCCGCGTGTGTATGAGATGAGGAGGGCTGATGATCCAGCGACTACCGTGGCTACAGGTACCGTTCATATCCATTCCCACCCTGTCAGTGTGCTTTTCGATTCTGGTGCTACGCATTCATTCATCTCTCTGGAATGTGTGCGCCGTTTGGGTCTTAACTGTTTGTCGTCTTGTGAGCCTTTTATCGTTAAACTTCCTAGCGGTGATAGGATCGTTGCTGATTGGTAGATCCGAGATTTTCCTGTCGTTATTTGTGAGAGGGTGTGGCTCTATAATCTTATTGTTGTGGCATGGTGAGATCATTAACTACCGCACGAGGATCATCACCATGTTAGCCGAGGATGGCACCGAGCACTCTTTCGTGGGGCGAAAGAGGGGAAACCAGAAGTGCGTAATTAATGATTTGAAGGCGATAAGACTCCTGCGGAAGGGGTGTACTGGTTATTGGTGTTATGTCTTGAAGGCGGGGGATGGTGGGGTCGAGTTTTCATCGATCTCAGTCATACTGAGTTCCCAGATGTCTTTCCTGATGAGTTGTCGGGGTTACCACCAGACCGTGAGTTTGAGTTCGCTATCGAGTTAGAGCCGGGTGCGGCCCTGATTTCCAAGGCTCCGTATCGCATGGAACCTTCAAAGATGGCTTAGTTGAAGAAGCAGTTGAGTGAGCTTATTGAGTCGGGGTATATTCAACCGAGCGCTTCACCTTGGGATGCACCGGTCCTGTTTATGCAGAAGAAGGATCGTTCACTGCGTTTATGTATCGACTATCGCGAGCTAAAAAAAGTGACCATAAAGAACAAGTATCCCTTACCGAGAATTGATGACTTGTTTGATCAGTTCCAGGGAGCTGCGGTATTCTCGAAGATTGAATTGAGATTAGGGTACTATCAGCTTCGAATAAAGGAGTCTGATGTCCCGAAAATAGCTTTTCGGATGAGATACGAACATTATGAGTTTGTGGTTATGCCCTTCGGGCTAACTAACGCGCCGACAATGTTCATGTAGTTGATGAACAAGGTTTTCATTGAGTATTTGGATAAGTGTTCCGTTGTCTTTATTGATGACATACTTATCTACTCGAAGATTGAGGAGGAGTACGCACATCATCTGCGTGTGGTGTTGGAAGTTTTGAGGACCGAGCGACTCTATGCGAAGTTCTCGAAATGTGAGTTCTGGCTGAAGGAAGTGATGTTTCTGGGTCACGTGATTTCAGCTGAGGGGGTCCGTGTGGATCCACAGAAGATTGAGGCAATGTTAGATTCGACACCACCTAAGAATTTGAAGGTGGTCCGTAGTTTCTTAGGTTTGGTTGGCTACTATCGTAGGTTCTTTGAGGGGTCTTATAAACTGGCTCGGCCACTTACGCAGTTGATTCAAGAATCTGAGAAGTTCGTTTGGAATGATGAAAGGCAGTCAAGTTTTGAGGAGTTGAAGAGGCGTTTGACCTCAGCCCCGATTCTACCGTTGTCATGTGGCAACGAGGGTTTTGCTGTTTATAGCGATGCGTTGGGTTAGGGTCTTGGGTGAATATTGATGTAGCCCGACAAGACTATTGTGTATGCATCGAGACAGTTGAAGCCATATGAGCTCAACTACCCTACTCACAATTTGGAGTTAGCGGCAGTTGTTTTTGCGCTCAAGATTTGGCGTCATTATCTCTTTGGCGCTGCATGTCGAAATTTTACTGATCATAAAAATCTGACATACATATTCACTCAGCGGGAGTTGAATATGAAGCAGAGGAGGTGGTTGGAATTGATTAAGGATTATGACTCAAAAACTTTTATCATTCGGGCAAGGCGAACGTCGTGGCAGATGCCTTGAGTCAGAAACCGGTTACATTACGGACACTTGAGATAATTACATCACAATTTGAGCTTCGGCGTGATTTGATCGAGTTGGGTGTCAAGATTTTGTTGCCATGAGGTTTTGGGCAACTTTGTGCTTTGAAAATTTCATCGCCGCTGGTCGATGAAATTAAACTGAAGCAGTTGGGAGACCCGATGATTGCTCAAATCCGAGAGAATGTTCTTAAGGGAAAGTCTCCTGGATTTGTGATTCAAGAGGATGGTGTGTTGAGATTCCAGAGTCAGCTTTGTGTGCCAAACGACTTGGAATTGAGGCAGAGTGTTTTGCGTGAGGCCCATGCTATGCCTTACTCGGTTCATCCTGGTTCGAGTAAAGATGTACAAGGACCTAAGGAGCAACTTTTGGTGGAATGATATGAAGGAGGAGGTCGCAAAATTTGTAGCGAGATGTTTGACTTGTCAGCAGGACAAAATCCAGCATTAGCGACCAGCCGGGTTGTTGCAGTCGCTTCCCGTTCCGGAATGAAAATGGGAAGATATTTCGATGGACTTCGTCACGAGCTTGCCGAGATCGAAGTCTGGTATGAATATGGTTTGGGTGATTTTGGATCCTCTGACCAAGTCGGCACACTTCCTGGGCATCAAGGATACTTGGGGTCCAGAAAAGCTGGCTCGTGTATTTATTTCGCAGATTGTGAGGCTTCACGGTACTCCGAAGTCTATGATTTCGGATCATGATGGCCGTTTGTATCGCATTTTTGGCAGGCAGTACATAAGGCATTGGGTACTCGTTTGCGTCTGAGTACTTCTTTTCATCGTCAGACAGATGGGCAGTCAGAGCACACTATCCAGACATTTGAGGATATGTTGCGTGCTTGTGCTCTCGATTGGAGCAGTGATTGGGAGGAGCATTTGCCATTGATTGAGTTCACGTACAATAATAGTTGGCACGCGTCGATCAAGATGGCACTATATGAGGCGCTTTATAGGTGGCGATGTCGATCGCCGATTTGTTGGAACAAAGCATCCAAGTTGGTCGGGACCAAACCGGATATCACTTTGGAGACAAGTGTTGGCCACTAAGTATACTGGATACAGCTTGGAAAGCATTTAAACAACAAGTTGTATTGATTTTAAATCTGAGTGCGTAGCGGAAGTCTTAAATACAGTAGGTTGCTGTGGATACAGCAACTAGATGTGCAATGTATACTTAATTAATCACAGTAATTAAAACAGTAAAAACTGAAGGTAAATAACACAGTATTTAAAGTGGTTCGAGGTAAACCCCTCTACGTCCACTGGTCCACACAGGAGTAAAAAGTTTATTATAATTACTACGTACACTACTACATAATTATAACAATATACAATCAATATATCGTTCACAGAGATTGATATAAGGATCTTAGCTTCAACCGTTCACATAGATTGGTTTGAGCTAATGCTTTGACTGAGTTCTGAAGCTTCGTCTTCCTCAGTCCACACAGGGCTTATCTGGGTTTGTTTAAAGATAGAACAGGGTATGAACAACATCTTTGACTTTCTGAGCTTCTAGTTGATGATGTGTTGTTCAAGATGTTGAACACTTTATATCTCTTTGATTTGAATAGCAGTAAGCTGGAGATATGTTTTGCTCAGAGTATTTCTTTGTAAGCTTGATCGTTCAGTCGTTCAGAAGTTCAGTAGATCAGTAGTCTTCAATCTTCAAACTCTTGAGATATATATAGTCTTTGAAATATATCCATTGAGATAAATCCGTTGAGCAAGATTCCGTTTCAATGGGATGAAAAACACGATCCATATTTTACGGGATTTGAAGATCTTTCTGACTTACAGTATTTAAATACTTTATCCTTTAGTATTTAAATACTTCTTTATCAACGGGACTTGACTTCTAGTGAGAACTCAAGATTCCTTCTTTGTCATGTTGAGAGCTGTATGGAAGATCACTGTATTGACAATTCGAGACATCTTCCATACTTAGTCTTTTTATAAGACTTCTTTGCTGTGCTGGATCTATGACAGGTCTTCGATGCAGGTTGATACTTCAACTTATCGATACATTTTCCTTACTGTATTGAGGATTGGCATATTGTCAAAACCTCTTATCAACACTATTCGATACAGGGATTGATTATCCTGGCTGTTTCGATACAGGGTATTTGTTATCCCAACAATTTCCCCCTTTTTGACAATTTGCCAAGACTTTAAAACTTTCAAGTCTTCTTGATGATGCCAAAACCTTCTTCATGAAATAATCTTCTTTGATGGCTTATGGCAGATTTCTTGGTCTTCTGTCAACTGATCTGGCTTTCAGTAACTTAGTCTAATTTATGAACTGCTCGCAGGCAAGTTCGATACAGCTAAGACTTTTTACAACTTAAGCTTAGGATTGGCGCGCAGGCATAATCTTACAATATATTCTAGTTGCATACAACTGAATCTATAAACTGTTCGTAGACAAGTTCGTACAGCTTAATTTTCAAACAAGTTTCTATACTTGTGATAGTTATCTAACAATTTATGTAAACATACATCAACACAGTAGATTACGAGTTGTAATCTTTCAAGACAAGCAAATATTTTTATTGATATTCAAAGATAGAGTACACGGTTTGCTGTTTCGAAAGAAAAATTACAAACAGAACTAATATACTAAGCATTTCAGCTCCTATAGTCCGCATGTCTCCATGGCTTTTTCCCTGGATCATTCTCGGTTCCACGCCACCAGTGTTGTAGGGAGTCATGCCCTCGATCTAGATAGATAGCTCTACCTTCGTATGATCTGTCGAAAGCAAGAATCCAGTCTTCTGGATGGGTGATCCGATCTCCTCTTTGATGCTTGGATTTCCTATCTAGCTGGAGAGGAAGTTTTCCGTCTTCTAACATCTTCGTGAATTTTTCTGCACCATCCGCTAATGTTCTATAACTTTTGAAGATGGCGGATTGCCTGACGAGTTTAACAAAATATCTTATCAGTTCATTTTGCCTCCATTTCTTCACTTTTTCGGGAGTGGGATTGCGGTTGGTTGGCAGACAAATTTCAGAAGGTCTTTGGATTAATCTTTGCCAGGGGACATTGGGGTCGTTAAATTCGGGTCGAGAGCCTGAAATCTTAAAACTTTGAGAGGGAGGTGCTAACTTATTCAATTCAACGGTAATGCTGTCTTGAGCAGCATTAAATTCCCTTTCGTGCTGTAACCTTTCGTGGGATAACAAATACCCTGTATCGAAACATCCAGGATAATCAATCCCTGTATCGAATAGTGTTGATAAGAGGTTTTGACAATATGCCAATCCTCAATACAGTAAGGAAACTGTATCGATAAGTTGAAGTATCAACCTGTATCGAAGACCTGTCATAGATCCAGCACAGCAAAGAAGTCTTATAAAAAGACTAAGTATGGAAGCTGTCTCGAATTGTCAATACAGTGATCTTCCATACAGCTCTCAACAGGACAAAGAAGGAATCTTCAGTTCTCACTAGAAATCAAGTCCCGTTGATAAAGAAGTATTCAAATACTAAAGGATAAAGTATTTAAATACTGTAAGTCAGAAAGATCTTCAAATCCCGCAAAATCCGGATCGTGTTTTTCATCCCGTTGGAACGGAATCTTGCTCAACGGATTTATCTCAACGGATATATTTCAAAGACTATATATATCTCCAGAGTTTGAAGATTGAAGACTACTGATCTACTGAACTTCTGAACGATCAAGCTTACAAAGAAATACTCTGAGCAAAACATATCTCCAGCTTACTGCTATTCAAATCAAAGATATATACAGTGCTCAACATCCTGAACAACACATCATCAGCTAGAAGTTCAGAAAGTCAAAGCTGTTGTGCATACCCTATTCTATCTTTGAACAAACCCAGATCAGCCCTGTGTGGACTGAGGAAGACGAAGCTTCAGAACTCTGTGTGAAGAAGCCAGTCAAAGCATTAGCTCAAACCAATCTGTGTGAACGGTTGAAGCTAAGATCCTTATATCAATCTCTATGAACAATATATTGATTGTATATTGTTATAATTACGTAGTTGTGTACGTAGTAATTATAATAAACGTTTTACTCCTGTGTGGAGGACCAGTGGACGTAGAGGGGTTTACCTCGAACCACTTTAAATACTGTGTTATTTACCTTCAGTTTTTACTATTTTAATTACTGTGATTAATTAAGTATACACTGCACATCTAGTTGTTGTATCCACAGCAACCTACTGTATTTAAGACTTCCGCTACGCACTCAGATTTAAAATCAATACAACTTGTTATTTAAACGCTTTCCAAGCTGTATCCAGTATACTTAGTGGCCAACAAGTGGTATCGGAGCGGTTGATTCTAAAAAGAATCAGTCGTATTTTTAAACCGAATCAGATCCAAAATCACTTAATTTTCAAAACAGTCTTTTTCATTCCTTTATTCTCACATGGATACATCAATGATCAACAAAGTACCTATGTTCTCTATTAACTAATTTGATGATTGGAGAATCAGGATGGAGGCTCATCTTGCAGCAATGCACGAAGAGATGATTTTTGTTATACAGGATGGCCCCATCAAGATAATGAAGGTAAAAACGGCCGCAAGGATTGAAGGTCAAGCTCATGCTGAGATGCTCGAGAAGGAACGCGAGCAATGGACCACAGATTAAAGAAAGCGCGCCAATCTCGACAATGTGGCTAAGAACGCGTTATTTGTCACTCTTAACAAAAGCACGTTCTCTAAGGTAAAGAGCTGCAAAACAGCCAAGGAAATCTGGGATAAACTCAAGTTGATTTGTGAGGGAACTGAGCTCTCAAAAGAAAACAAGATTTCAAAACTGACTCAGCAATTTGAATCTTTCGAAATGAAACAAACTGAGACACTTGAGGAACTTGACCTCAGATTCACTGGTATTGTTGGTGAACTTGGCCAAAATTTATACTCAAAAGGAGAAGAATTTAAAAATTTTCAGATCTCTCCCTGCCCGATGGGACATTAAGACCACAGCTATGCGTGTGTCTTGCAATCTTAATGAAATATCTACTTTTGATCTCTTCTCTGACCTCAAAGCTTTTGAGTATGATATTGACAGAAGAGAGAAAGCTGAAGAATCTCCTTCAAAGGTCATAGCACTAGCCGCTGTATTGAATCGTCGACATAGCATGCCCAGCTCGTCGAAGCCTAGTCACAAGAATGCTGACAGTGACGACGACATCCTGTCTCAAGATCAAAATGGCGCTTCTCATGCACAAATTCAAAAAGTTCATCAAGCAGACTCCCTACAGGCCCAAACCTGTCCACAAGGTAAGTACCGAAACTTCATCCGGTAATTCTAACCTGTGCTATAATTGCAGGAAACCAGGACATTATGCAAATAAATGTCCTCATCCCAAAGTTCAAAGGTTGTCGGAAGCCGAGCAACAAGAGAGAGATGAACGAAGAAGTGCTTGGAAAAACAAGCTCAAGGCCCTGATTGGAGAATCAGAAGCCTCCCCCACACCATCCAAATCCGAAGAATGTCTTCAGGTGATCACTGAAAGTGATTCATCTGATGATGAGTTCAATGAGAAAGCATATATGTGCTTTATGGCAAAGGACATTCCGTAAGGTGAAGATAGCAATGATGAGGTAAGCTCAACCTCAGCTATTCCATTAAATGCATCTCATACTTTTGAAAACATGATGAATGAGTTTTAAAACATTCAAAAGGCCCACGAGACATTGAAAACTGAGAATATACAGCTCCAACTATCTAACTTAGAGCTGAAAGATGAAAATGACTTGCTGAAAATAAATTATGAAAATATGTCTATTGAATGTGAAACCAGCAAAGTCGATTATGAAAAACTCATGGAGAGCAATCATCAACTTGCTCATGAACTAAGTGAGGTTAAAACTCACAATGAGAGCAAGACAAATGATTTGGTTCTACTTCAAGCCAAAATCAAAACTCTCGAAATACGAGAAGATGAACTTGAGACCATTCTGAAATCGTTCGAGAAATCGTCCAAAAGAATGGAAGAAATTCTTAGCACTGGGCAACATGCTCATGATAAAAGTGGCTTAGGATACAGCTCATGTTCAAACAAAGGGAAAACTAGTACAATGTTTGTCAAGAGTGTGGAACACATTCCTGTATCGAAAGATACCCCTAGTCCCGTGAAGGAACCTGCTGCACCGCAAAAACCAAAGGCTGCTATTCTGCCCCCGCAATCCTATCCTAGACAGCAGAATCACCAGCCGTTCCAACCTGTAAGGCACACTCAATAGCATGCTCCCCGAGCATATCAACAGCGCCAACAGCCATTCAGAAGGAAGGCAGTATCCAAATATTAAAGGCCCGCACGGCAGTACTATCAGTACAGCACACCTAAGTATTGGATACAGGAGCCCCGTTATTCCTCGAGACAGCAGGTGTCCGCTTAGTATCAACAACAGCATTGGGAATCCAACTGGAGACCCAGAAGGCAAGCTGTTAGGCCAAAGAAAATGGCTCCACCTCCAAGACGACATTCGTACTGGATTAATAATAATAACCCTGAATTTTACATGCATAATAATTATCATGATTATAGCGACTACGTGTATGCCCCATGTAGATACCGCAACACTGTACCGAATGTGACCTATAGTAAACCAATTGCTATCAGGAAAACTTGGGTACCTAAAGGCACTAACATTCATGGACCCAAAAATCAAAGGGGACCTAAATCTACTTAATCTTTTTGCATACAGGACATCCTAGAGGAGGACACCTGGTACTTCGATAGCGGATGCTCTCGGCACATAACCAGAGATAGAAGCAAGCTATCATATTTCGTGTAAGGTCGCGGTCCGAAAGTTCATTTCGGTGATAAATCTAAAGGAAGAACAAGAGGTAAAGGAAACCTTCTTGTAGGAAAATTCAAAGTCACTGATGTTGCATATGTTGAAGGCTTACAGTACAATCTACTTAGTATTAGCCAGTTCTGTGATAAACAATTCTCGGTGAAATTATACATAGATTGTTGTAGAGTCAAGAACATCCAGACCAAAGAAGTTGTGCTTACAGGAAGCAGGTCAGGTAACATGTATATTGCTGATTGGAAGCCTATGAGCTCCTCAATTCCATGCTTTGTTGCCAAAGGCACTGCAGATCTTAGCTGGTTATGGCACAAGAGGATGTCTCACGTCAACTTCAAGACGATCAACAAGCTCTCAAGACAGGGAATGGTAAGAGGATTGCCAAATGTGTCATTCAAAAAGGACAGCGTCTGCGGACCATGTCAGAAAGACAAGCAAATCAAGTCAACCGTGAAGACCAAATCCTACCTTTCCACCCAAAGAGTGTTGGAGATGCTACACATGGATCTCCATGGTCTTATAGACCCAGTAAGTTTGGAAGGTAAGAAATACTTCTTTGTTGTTGATGATTATTATTCCAGGTATGCTTGGACGATTTTCCTAAGCAAGAAGAAGGAAACAACATCAAAGCTGCCAGAGCTCCTGAGAAAGCTCCAAAATGAAAAGGCATTGAGTATCGTGTGCATTCGTTCCGACAGAGGTACAAAATTTACTAACCACTTTATAGAGCAATACTATTCGGAGAATGGGATACAGCACGAATACTCAATGCCCGTACACCTCAACAAAATGGTGTTGCCGAGAGAAAGAACAGGACGCTGAAAGAAGCTACAAGGACAATGATTGCCGCAAGCAAGTTGCCACAGCGTTTCTGGGGTGAAGCAACCAATACAGCATGCTACACTCAAAACCGCTGTATCGTCAACAAGCACCACAACAAAACAGCATATGAGGTATGGGACAACAAAACTCCGTTAGTTTCATATTTTCACATTTTTGGATGCAGGTGTTATGTATTGAATAATGGGAAGGATCAACTTAGAAACTTTGATGAGAAATCAGATGAAGGAATATTTATAGGATACTCCTCCGTTAGCAAATCTTAGAGGATCTTTAATAAAAGGAAGCTGACGATCGAGGAATCAGTTCATGTAGTGTTCGACGAACCTCACCATGACCCTACAGGAGTAGAAGATGTTACCCAAAACATCCAACAACTCTCCATCCTAGATCCACCAACTCCCATAGAACCTGTTGTTGACCTAGAAATCAACGCCGCAGCTGTAAGAATCGACGTAGATGAAGCCGATGCTGTACAAGCTGAAGCTGTATCTACAGAAATTCTCGATACAGTACGGGACCCCAAATTAGAACCGGATCGAAGATGGTTGAGAGATCACCCGCAATAGCTGATCATTGGAAACATAGATGCTGGTGTTTCTACTCGTAGGAGAATACAGAGTACACAAGGAAATGTACTTTGTGCACAAGAAGAACTAGATACTGAGATATCACAATTCCCTGAATGGAAATCTCAATCTGAGCTTAGAAGACTCAACATGTGCACTATTGCTGTATTCTTAGCCCAGTCCGAACCTATTTCGACCATAGCAGCTCTTAATAATTCTCATTGAATAACATCTATGGAAGAAGATCTTAACGGTTTCGAAAGAAACAATGTATGGTATCTTGTACCCAGACCTACGCATCAATCGGTTATAGAAACCAAATGGGTATTTCGAAACAAGAAGGATCGAAATGGACTTATTATAAGAAATAAATCCAGACTAGTCGCACAAGGCTATAGTCAGGAAGAAGGCATAAACTATGATGAAACGTTTGCCCCTGTAGCCAGACTAGAAGCCATTAGGATATTTTTAGCCTTTGTCGCCCATAAGAGCTTCATTGTATATCAAATGGACGTCAAAAGTGCATTTCTGAATGGAGACCTTGCAGAAGAAGTTTATGTTGAACAACCACCAGGGTTTGCCAACACAGACGGTATCGATCTAGTATACAGGCTAAGGAAAGCACTGTATGGACTTAAGCAATCCCCTAGAGCCTGGTATGAGACCCTGTCCCAGTATCTAACTAATAATGGATTTGAGAAAGGTGCTGTGGACAAGACATTGTTCAAAATACAGGAAGGTGATGACCTTCTAATGGTGCAAATCTATGTAGATGATATAATTTTTGGTTCAAATAACCTTGCTTTGTGTCAAAGGTTCTCTCATCTCATGTAAAGTAAATTTGAAATGAGTATGTTGGGAGAACTTAGTTATTTCCTAGGTTTGCAGGTAAAGCAGTTACTTACAGGTATTTTCATCAACCAGGAAAAATACAACAAGGAGCTTCTCAACAAATTTGGAATGAACACTTCCAAATCTTCGTCAACCCCCATGATCACTTCCATGCAGATTAGTGCTGATGAAGCCGAAAAGCCGGTTGACCAATCACTCTACAGGAAGCTTATTGGCTCGCTCCTATACCTAACGGCTAGCAGGCCCGATATCTAGTTTGCTGTTGGAGTGTGTGCGAGATATCAAGTAGCACCTAAGGAATCACACTTCAATACAGCTAAACAAATCCTGAAGTACATTAAAGGAACAGTCGATGTAGGACTGTGGTATCCTAAAGAAGGCGGATTCGATTTAGTTGGATACAGCGACTCGGATCTCGGAGGCTGCAAGCTAGATAGGAAGAGTACAAGTGGAACTTGTCACTTTCTTGGACCTAGACTTGTCTCTTGCTTCAGTAAGAAGCAATTGGCTAACTCACTTTCCACGGCTGAATCAGAATACTATGCTGCTGGTAGTTGCTGTATGCAGGTCCTTTGGATGCAGCAACAGTTGTCAGATTATGGAATTGAAGCCAGAGAGACGCCAATCATGTGTGATAGCACGAGTGCAATTGCAATCACGCACAATCCTGTCCTGCACTCGCGCACTAAGCATATCAACATGAAGCATCACTTCATAAGGAATCATGTCGAGAAAAAGGATGTTCGGCTCGAAAAGGTTCATACAGATATTCAATTGGCCGACATCTTCACCAAGCCTCTCGACACAGCAAGATTCAACATGCTTAGACAAGAATTGGGAATGCTACAACCCGACTCCCTGTAAGTATTTACTGCTTTTACTCAACAATTGAGGGGGAATGCTGTAAGACCCAAGAATACAGTATCCACCATTAATTATCTGTACACTCAGAACCGTCAATACAGCACTATAGTGAACAAAGTGATATGAATCATCCTACAGCTGACGTGTGCAATAATTAAGGGGGAATACAGTATGACCCATGAATACAATATTAATCCAAAAGTTGCTGTATGGAATTAAAACCTATATGTACCTTTTAAGGGGGAACGTTGTATCGTCGCGGATACAACACATACTATAGGATTTCGATACAGTCCATCTTGACCATTCATTTCAAAAACCGGTTCTCATCCCTTAAATCTGACCATTCATTTATCTGAGAAACCCTTCTTCGCCGCCCAATATAAAAGGACTGATACTGCCATTAGAGACTCTTTACGCTTTCTGTATAATTTAAGAGTACTCAAATCAAATACAACCTACAAGTTTTCTTCGTGTTTTTCTGCAATTTCTTTTAATGTTCTTCATATTTTCTTGAGAATCATCAAATGGCTGCTCAAACCTCTGCCATCGCCCTCAAGAAGACCTCGAACTTCATCGAAGGACGGATCTTCTCCAGATCTGTCATCATTGAACGTATTCTCTCTAAAACTAATCATGTCGAACCCATGGAGTTTATGATCACCCGACTACGTCAGCAAGGCCTCTACCGCCTTGGAAGTCACGCCGCTGAGAAGTACGACGTCCATCTGGTTGAGGAGTTCTACCTCAACGCCGCCGTTCGTTTTCTGCCGCTGGACCAGGGAGGCCACGTCGCTGATATCACTACTACCATTCAAGGAGTGGAGATCTGTATCGATCGAGATCTTCTTCAGAACATTTACAGGCTACCTGCTGACGGCCTTACCATGGAAGAACTTGAAACCTTTGGGTCTCAAGAGCTGATAACAAAGTACTATGGGCTATTCACCGGCTCAACTATTGTTGACGTGGTTCACACCACCTGTCACAAAAGGAACTTTTGTTTGCCATACGTGTATTTGCATGATTTATGCTGCAGGATAATTGAGAACTGCACTAGTGCATTTGAAATGTGTACCAATTTGAGATTTAGGATGATGGTTGCTATTTTGACCTGTGAAAAGGTCAATTGGTGCCAGATTATTTTGAAACGCTTGCAGGAGGAAATATCCAAGCCTGTCACTCAAAAGAAGTCATTTGGTTTAATTTTAAACCATATTTTGACGAAATGCGGACTTTCACAATCCGCAGATGCGAAGAAAATCAACTCCCGTATCTACTTAGGAGGCGTCAAGCCTACAGCGTATAACCAGAGCACTCTGGTCTGCAACCACCCAAAAATCCCAAGTATGCCCGTGTCTGAAAATCCAAGGGATGTTTCTTTGAAGTCCCAGGATGTGGAGTCTTCAAGGAAGAGGAAAAGATCTCACAGCAGGACACCTATTACTGCTGAGAAGCCGAAAAGGAAGCTAAGGAGGCTTTCTAAAGCTAAATCCACCAAAACCTCCGAGGAAGTTTCCACCGTGGCGCAACCCACCGAACAACTACCCCAGGGCCAAACCCCTGCGGAAGAGGTGCCCGCTACTGTATAGACAGTAGATCCTGAGCCTTTGGCGGCTAGGACGGATGATCGGACATCTGAAGAAGAGGAAGTATCCCGCGCCATCCAGCAAGAGGAATCAGTCCCTCTGCCGGAACAGACGGATGATGAGAGACCACAGGAGGAATCAGTCCCTCTTGTATCCATGTCTACAGACGCAACTTCGCAAAAGAAGGACACATCACCCACTGCCGCCGAACCCGCATCAGCTGATCCCGCCCCATCAACCGTGGAATCCGAGGATGGTATTGTACCTGAGGATGTCCAACTTAATTCACGACCTACCGTGAATCTAAGAAGGTTAAATAGAGCTGAAGATTTTGCCAAACCGGATTCTCCCATCACTGCTGCTAGGAAAGAGCGATTGTATGCTCTTGGCCTTCAAACTGTCTTTATCCAGGATGCAGTTAATGCCTTATCTTCAGTGGAAAAAGCTCTGAATTGGATGCATACCTCTGCCATTGAAGATATGACTGGGTTGCAGCATGAAGTTTCTCGTGTTGTCGAAGCTTTCACTATCCTGCCCCAAGTCTTCAAACAGGCCCTCGCCAATCTGCAATAGAAGCAAGAGCAACTCTTGAGAGAAGAGGCAACCAAAACTCGTATATCTGAGGCCAAGACCGCAGCAGCTATGATCGAAACCACTTCTCACTTGTGAGCCCATGACAAAAGTATCAAGGATATGTCGCAGGTTCTTTCCACCCTTGTCGAGAGAATGACAAACATTGAGACGAAACAGGATGCCGCACTAGAGGTCCTAGGACGTCTTGATGAAGCCAAAAAGGGGGAAGAAGCAAGAGAAGCTGCAAGGGGAATAAGGTTACAGCACGAAAGGGAATTTAATGCTGCTCAAGACAGCATTACCGCTGAATTGAATAAGTTAGCCCCTCCATCTCAAAGTTTTAAGATATCAGGCTCTCGACCCGAATTTAACGACCCCAATGCCCTCTGGCAAAGATTAATCCAAAGACCTTCTGAAACTTGTCTGCCAACCAACCGCAATCCCACTCCCGAAGAAGTGAAGAAATGGAGGCAAAATGAACTGATAAGATATTTTGTTAAACTCGTCAGGGAATCCGCCATCTTCAAAAGTTATAAAACATTAGCGGATGCTGCAGAAAAATTCACGAAGATGTTAGAAGACGGAAAACTTCCTCTCCAGCTAGATAGGAAATCAAAGCATCAAAGGGGAGATCGGATCACCCATCCAGAAGACTGGATTCTTGCTTTCGACAGATCATACGAAGGTAGAGCTATCTATCTAGATCGAGGGCATGACTCCCTACAGCACTGGTGGCGTGGAACCGATAATGATCCATAGAAAAAGCCATGGAGACATGCGGACTATAGGAGCTGAAATTCTTAGTATATTAGTTCTGTTTGTAATTTTTCTTTCGAAACAGCAAACCGTGTACTCTATCTTTGAATATCAATAAAAATGTTTGCTTGTCTTGAAAGATTACAACTTGTAATATATTGTGTTGATGTATGATTACATAAATTGTTATATAACTATCACAAGTATAGAAACTTGTTTGAAAATTAAGCTGTACGAACTTGTCTACGAACAGTTCATAGATTCAGTTGTATGCAACTAGAATACATTGTAAGATTGTGCCTACGTGCCAATCATAATCTTAAGTTGTAAAAAGTCTTAGCTGTATCGAACTTGCCTGCGAGTAGTTCATAAATTAGACTAAGTTACTGAAAGCCAGATCAGTTGACAGAAGACCAAGAAATCTGCCAGAAGCCATCAAAGAAGATTATTTCATGAAGAAGGTTTTGGCATCATCAAGAAGACTTGAAAGTTTTGAAGTCTTGGCAAATTGTCAAAAAGGGGGAAATTGTTGGGATAACCAATACCCTGTATCGAAACAGCCAGGATAATCAATCCCTGTATCGAATAATGTTGATAAGAGGTTTTGACAATATACCAATCCTCAATACAGTAAGGAAACTGTATCGATAAGTTGAAGTAACAACCTGCATCGAAGACCTGTCATAGATCCAGCACGGCAAAGAAGTCTTATAAAAAGACTAAGTATGGAAGGTGTCTCGAATTGCCAATACAGTGATCTTCCATACAGCTCTCAACAGGACAAAGAAGGAATCTTCAGTTCTCACTAGAAGTCAAGTCCCGTTGATAAAGAAGTATTTAAATACTAAAGGATAAAGTATTTAAATACTGTAAGTCAGAAAGATCTTCAAATCCCGCAAAATCTGGATTGTGTTTTTCATCCCGTTGGAACGGAATCTTGCTCAACGGATTTATCTCAACGGATATATTTCAAAGACTATATATATCTCCAGAGTCTCCAGAGTTTGAAGATTGAAGACTACTGATCTACTGAACTTCTGAACGACTGAACGATCAAGCTTACAAAGAAATACTCTGAGCAAAACATATCTCCAGCTAGCACGTTCGATCAAGCTTACAAGTTTCGTCCTGAAACTTAAGAAACAATCAACTCGGGGTACCTAGCACGTATGCTATCCTCAGTTTCCCAAGTTGCCTCCTCGACACCATGTCTAGAACACTGCACCTTGACCGGTCGAGCGGACACTGGAGTAGTACGAGGATGCTGGTCAGGGTTGTTGACGTGTGCAATTCAGTCCCTTTATTTCAGTTGTCCATTTTAAAACATTTGTTTTTTTCAAACTGTAAACTGATAGATGGTACTCGCGAGTACTTAGGCGTTTTAAATTTGGAAGATGGATTACACTAAATTTCATGTGTGATTTTCGATGACGTTTGGTTTACCGGTTGTACCGGGTGTCTTATTTTAATTTACGTCTTGGTAATGTGTGTTTTCTCGCTAACCGATATGGTTAGATGAGTGGTATATGTATTAGTTAGCATGGTAGGTCCCATATAGGGGTCCACGGCGCTGTAATATACCCTGAATATCTTGGGGGTGTTACAATTCTGGGCTCCCCGAGCTAAGGCAAACTTGGCATGGTTGCCTCCCTACCTCACCAAAGGGTGAAGTTTCCCACACAAGTGGGAATAGGATGTGTTCTAGGGGCTCCCAAGAACTTCTTGGAGCATGTCATGATTTCTAGAAAAACAAAGCATAAGATGGAGATCGGCACTCCAGAAAAGAACATCACCATCATCAAGTCCAATAAAGTGACAGGGCCGATCCCCTCAAAAGAAGTCATCCAAGCGAGGCCGAACTCAGTTCAGGGACTCCATAGATGACTCTACCAAAAATCATGGTGGGCCAGCTGCTACACCCCAGCAATCTGAACCGAGATGGCGAGAGCAGGGAAAGATTTGAGACACCCTAGGACTTACAAAATACTTTACAAAGCACTTGAGGAAGTATTACCAATAGAAGAATTTGAGCTTCTCCTATTCATTTACATCTTTGATGTAATGGTTTCTTATCTATGGAATTCCTTTTCACCATTCTATCAAGCACTTAATCTATACATGCCTAGGCATTACTTAACAATGCTTAGACATTGAACCAAGTCGGGAACACTAACACCCGACTTAAACATTTGAGCCAAGGAACTCTTGCAAACTCAAATTTAAGCCTAGTTCCTATAACTAGCCAGGCTAAAGCATACATAACATGCTTGGTCCTTGAACTGAGTTAAGATTAAGACATCTGAACTCAGACAATTTAAGCCTAGTTCCTATAACTAGCTAGGCTAAAGCATACATAACATGCTTGGTCCCCGAACCGAGTTAATATTAAGACATCTGAACTCAGACAATTTGAACCTAGTTCTGACAACTAGTTTACTCAGATTTAAAAACAAGTACAAGACAATCAAACACGTCGAGTTAGGATTAAGACATCTAAAATCTATAGAAAATTTGAGCTTAGTTCTGACAACTAGTTCACTAAGATTTAAAAATGAGTACAAGACACTTAAACATGCCGAGTTATGATTAAGACATTTAAACTCTATAGACAATCTGAGCCTAGTTCTGACAACTAGTTCACTCAGACTTAAAAACGAGTACAAGACACTCAAACATGCCGAGTTAAGATTAAGACATCTAAACTCTATAGAAAATTTGAGCCTAGCTCTGACAACTAGTTCACTCAGATTTAAAAACGAGTACAACACTCAAGCACCCCGAGTTAAGATTAAGACATCTAAACTCCACAGACAATTTGAGCCTAGTTCTGATAACTAGTTCACTCAGATTTGAAAATGAGTACATGACACTCAACACACCGACCATAGATAAAATGATCCTTGGATCATCTACACTTAGCTCGTACTGGCTAAAGTGAACATAAATAAATAGAGTTACACACCTCGGCTTTACTTCGATGTAAGGGGATCCCTTTTTGAAATAATTTCAAATAGGCCGACCTCAGCAGCTCGATCTAGCGTGAAACTAGTTCATAATTGGATAAGCATGAAACAAGTTACCATATCGACTGACAAGATATGAAACTTGAACACAGAATGCATAAGTGAAGTACAAAAACAAACATAGGAATGGAAAAAATGCCCAGACCGGGTTGAAAATCAGGCAAGTATAAGAGGAGAAAATATGAAAGTATAAAGGCCCCGATAAAACGATCGGGCTTGGATATTATAAATACTCAGATAAAAGGGGTAATATATTGTTCTAGCCAAACCGGCTTTACAACCCATCCAAATTACAAGACAAAAAACTGAACTATCCCATCCTGGCGCCATCCTCATCCTCGGCCTGTGCTATCAAGTCGTCAAAGTTGTTCACTTGTGGATTTGGAGGATCCCATAC
This sequence comes from Orobanche coerulescens, assembly GCA_033398695.1. Classification (NCBI taxonomy): domain Eukaryota; kingdom Viridiplantae; phylum Streptophyta; class Magnoliopsida; order Lamiales; family Orobanchaceae; genus Orobanche; species Orobanche coerulescens. The sequence continues at coordinate 118,283,492 of CM065805.1, forward strand.
CGGTTTTCCCCCTTGAGAGTCCCTAGCCCTTATGTTTTTAAGAGCATTATCAGAATACGGGATGATAGAGTGAGATGGCCTAGCTTCGGCACTGTAAGGATCTTGGACGAAGAGTCGAGCAAGCTTCTCCAGAGGCATCTCGACTTCTGGGTCAATGTAGAGGAGCCAAGACAAATTGGACAAGGCATCGCATAGATAGAGCCCGCTTCATCAGCCAAGTCATATCGATAGTGCTTTCTCTTTCGGTATCGTTCGACGGTGGCCTCCTCTTTTCCAGGTAAGCTCTCCTCAAGATAGGCCAGCCTTTTATCCGCGGAATTCTTCTCCAGTGTCAAGACCCTGGCCCTCTTCCTCTTTGCCTCGGCCTCGGCCTCAGCAATCTTCAGGGCAGACTTATATTGAAGCAAAGCCTCCTTTAACTTCCCCAAGTCCTCAAGCACGGACTTCCTGCCCGCCTCTACCTGATAAACCTTCATCACGGCCTCACAAATCACGGCGTCATGAGAATCTTTCTCCTTCTCAAGGGCTTTGACCTTTTCGGTAAGCTTGATGGTAGACTCTTGAGCCGACTTAGCAGCAACCTCATTCTTGTGCGCCAGATTCACAACTTGCCTAAATACGGCATATTCATGCTGGGATATGGAGGCAAGCTACAAAAAGAAAACAAACTCAGGTCCAAAGGGATTTCAAAGGAAATTCAAAAGACCAAGGCGGGATAATAGAGTACCTCACTGAGAATTTAAACCCTTCCCGTTGAAGAGCTGGAGTGAGATCGGGTTGTCAGCAACTAGCTGTTCAATGTAAGACCTATTCATAGCACGCTTAATGACAGGTCCACCAAGCTTCAGGGCGGCCCCAGATTGAATCTTCGAATCGAACCCAGACATGATGGGCGCAGCAACAAAAGAGTCAACTAGATTTTTGATCTCGGCATCAGAAAGGGCGAAATCCGAGTCTGAACCATGTGTCAAGGTAGTGGTTCTTTTCCGAGAAGGCTCTTCTCGATCTCGGCCTCCATCATCCCGCGGCCTCTTTTATCTTTGGCGCTGGTCTGCCTCAGAATCCGGCCCTTGATCTCAGCCCAGTTCTTGAGAGTGCCCCTAGCCTTGACTCCGGGCATGAATAGGGCTAACTTCCTCAGTAGGTTCCCCCTCGACCTCCACTTTAGGCTCGGATATAGCCTCGGATTGAACGATGGGCGGCTCCTTGGGAAGCAAAGACTTCCCCTTATCCTGTATCTCCTTTTCCCGAGCTTCCATATCGGCATGCCTCTTCTTGACTCTCCTCAACCGGGACAACCTCTTCTTCTTTTGAGCCACAACGACGGGGTCAACGTTCTCCTCATCGACCTTTTGAATGTCCTCCATTGAGAGCTGCACAAAAATAAATGTTAATCCCAGGACGAGATGGAAGAAAAAATAACAAGTATGAAGAAAATTACATCCTATGATGTCCACGGCTTTTAAACATTTGTCGTCCTCGGCTCTGCAGGTTGTACAATCCTCACGAAAGATGAAAGTGGGGTGAACGACCCAATCTGGAAACCGAGTTCCCTTTGGGACCTGGACCAAGGGTATAACCCCCGCTATGGGACCTCTCATCAGCCCAGCTTGAGCATGGTAATGAAAGTATGTCTCCAGCTCGGGCCAGTTAAGAATAGCAATGGAGGCGAACTGCTCGAGATTTGCGACCAAATCTTCACTTCAGTCCAGCTCGTGAACGCACTAAAGGTGATGCGGTGAATTCACGGGTGCAGTGAATTCCCAACCATGTCGACTCTCAACCTTGATCACATGTTTGTTCCAACCCGTGACCTTATTGAAAGTGTTTGAAATGGGGGCCATGAGCTTGGGTTTGTTGGGATCAGACTTAATGGTGATGGTTCTTGTTTTGGAATTGTAGGATGAATTAAAGAAGTGATAGAAGGCAAACATGCACAACTCAAAGCCGAGACTACAGCACAAGATAATAAAGGCAGTGAGATACCTAATCGTATTGGCGACGAGATGGGCTGGGATGATTTCTCAATCTTCCAGAAATTGATTAATAAAAGGGTCTAAGGGCAACCTTAGACCGAGGTGGAACTGTTTGAAGTAAATGGGATGAAGGCATCACTATAATAGAAGGTTAGCTTCATTCTCGTCAGCAAAAGGAGTGGCTAAACTATGGTAAAGCCTATACTCTTTCCTATCTACCTCATACGTAGTATAAAGTTCCTCGAGCATCTTGTCTCCCTATTTGGGATGTTTAGGCCGAGAGGAGCCTCCCGAGTTTATCTTGACTTTACCTTGACTGTCTTGTGTCAACCACCTCATAATTGCACTGCATTAATGGGCGCGGTTTTCCAAGAAATAATGTCTCTTCACCTCCCCACGTGCATGCCGTCTGACTTTATGACATAATATGAAGCGATTGGTATAACCGGACCATTGAAATTCGTGAAGACGACCAATCGGAACGAAGCCGACCTAACACTAAGAGAAGTCGACTTCATCAAGGAAACAACCAAAACCCTGAAGGATAAAGAGTGGACTTGAGTTCCTGCTCGGCATGTCGAGATAGAAACTCGAGGGCCACTGAACGACATAAACTAAATTGATTACATGGATCTAAGGAGCTTGGGCATAAGCCCAACAGGGCCCATAAACTAAAACCCTACAAAGCCCAGTAATAAACATATTAACTCGGCATCGAGCATGATGTTAGGGCCGACCTGAACGCACCGCCTTAACTCACTTTGCCTCAACTCAGATTTAAGCCAAGACTTGGTTACTATACAACCAACTTATCACGCTGACTCGGATCAGTGACAAAACAAGCCGAGGTCCCTCAACTTCCTGTTGGGATTCGGTGCCTAAAATGAAGGCCCAGTGGAAGCGGTAAAATGAAAATTAATTCGATCTGAATCCATACGAGGATCGATCGATCTACGTATATACGAATAATAAATGAAAACAGAAGAGATATAGAAACTCACCCTTGTAGTCCGTTGATTAAATGGATTCCTTCTCTTGAGCTATTCCCCAAGCTTTAGATTGATCTCTACAAATCTAATCCGCTCCAAGCCCTTGGATGATCCAATGCCGAAAGCACCGCGTCTCTACTTTCCACGCGCCGGAGAAACGACCGGAACGACGATCACCTTGCTATCCAATAAATCAATTTAAACATCCAATGTCCCAAATTTAGATATCCAATATCTAATATTCATAATGAGAGAATTAGCTTGATTCATTCCGTCGTTAATCCTATTGCGCGACTCGGTAGGTCCATCTCAGTCAACAATGGGAGGAACCAAAAAGTAATAGCACCATCTAGCCAGCCTGGCGGCCTACACTGTACCCCAACTGAGAACGAATGATTGGATCATTCAAGAACCATTCTGTCGTGAATACCAGTATACATATAAATCCTTCTTTCAAATGTCCCGATCAAGTTATAGGGTCACGGTCAGTCAAAACCTATTTGTATTTGATGTTATGCTCGCGTTAATGCAAATCGAGATCATCAAGCTGTCGTGTATCCAATACAACTAGCTCCAATGCTTTGGCCAAAGACTTATGATCTCATATGCCAATAACCGCATAGGACATATAACCCGCTCACTAACGGGAGAAAGAATTCTATCTTGGTATTCAGTAGGACCTGCTACTTGCCCGTCAATATGCACGTTGAGGTTGACCCCCGCCTTCCGGTTTACAGGGTCGAACTACTCTAATGAAAATCTTAACATCAGAAGCACATTCTTACTAAATCCTCAAGTCGAAGGTTCACGAATACCTATCACAACCTTTCAATTCCGTCATTGACTGTCCCAGAGTGAAATCCGTGTGACGAATCGAGGGTGAGTCGGTTCGAGTATACTAATCCAATTAGCATACCTATAACGTGTGCTCCCACTAATCATTAGCGTTCGACAGGCACTCTCCATATCAAAGAACACGTCATACAAGTCTTCACATAAACTTAACGCCCAGTCAAGTTTCATCGACTTGCGAACGATTAAGTATTTGAGCTATAAACCTTTCCAGTGTCGACCCCCTTATCCAATAAGGAGTGGAACGTTTTGCTCTCAAATACACGAACTAGTTTCTATATGTATATTTACGAGTTAGGAATGCCAGTAACTACCAGTAAATAAAGAAACATCCATTGCCTTATATTAGTGATTTACATAATTACAAGTACAATGCCCTCACCCAATCATCCTCTGAGTGGCATTCGAGGGCATACTCCTAACACTTCCACCCCTTGTCAGTAAATGAAAGTCCTATTCTGTTATCAGGACATGGAGCAGAATCTAAGTTGGAGACAAATAAGGAGATCTTTCCTAACAAGGAGATCCTCTTCCACAAGAAAATTACATAGACAATCCTTATCAGGATTCTATTTCCCTAATATAAGAGTGTCCAATATCAGCACGTATTCCATAACTTTCTTTGCATGTTAGGTTGCAACACTCATGCTTATATAAATAGGTGTCCTCAGACCTACACTTGTACGGAATTCTTGACTCAAAATAAAGTCAATTTATTCTATTTCCACTCCGTCTTCACAATACTTACTCTCACACCAGAGGGCCTTCGCCGGTGAAGCCCCAACTCAGTTTACGTGACACCTATTTTTTGTGTGTATGTCCGTTCAGGAAGTTCACTCGCCGGAATTATCCAAACCGCTTAGATAAGGGCTGATCCGGTATGATTTTGCAGCATCAATATTTTTTTTCACCGTTAAAAACATACATATTTATATATGTATATTGAAATACATTCGAATATATATGTACTTGCATAAAAACTAAGTGTACAGTAAATTCGTACAAAATGTGCATTGGATCTACGTTTCCTATTTTAAGGACTGATTATCGTTTGAACCAATCCATATACATAGATATAATTGATAAAATCTCGTACTCACCCTGTCCCGCTGTAATTTTTTCATTTGATTTTTTGGTTCAAAATGAGAACAATTTGACTATAATTATTTATAATTTTACAACTACAATAACAATAAAATCATAATATATAAACAATATATTGCATGAAAAATTTTCAATAACGTCACTCATAATTCAATGTATTCTCAATAAAATTTATGGTTAAATTAAAAAAATGATAAAAATATTCAAATACAAAATTTATAACGTAACAAAGGGGTATTATACTTAATTGGACAAAAATCTGGTGCTTAAGCATTTCATGCTTAATCATGATTAAGGATTTTGAGTACCGTAATACCCATATACTCGGTCAAATGAATATATTATTACTTTTGTACTCGGCCAAACTAGTACAAAAATATTCGTGTACTCAGCCAAATCAATATTATTGTACTTATATACTCCCTCCGTTCTCTTATTATTGCAACGTGTTGACTATTACACTATTCACATACTCTCTTTTGACCATCTTTTGTGATTTATACATATGAAAAAATATAGTCATGTGAGATCTTGTTAGATTCATCTCGAAATATACTTTCAAAATATCAACTTCTTATAATTTTTAAAAATAAAGAACTGAGGATATTAACAATCAAAGTTCTGCATTGGCAAGCGTGAAAGTCCAGATGTTGCAGTTATAACAGAACGGAGGTAGTAATATTAATAGTACTTTACATATATAATATGTATGAGTACACAAATACTTATGTACTCGACCATATGAGTATATTTTACCCGTATAGTATAGTACTGTTTTACTGATGTAATATGAGTACTTGCATCCATAAATATATATATATATATATATACACATATATATATATATATATATTATGAGTGATATTAGAATCAACAAATGAATATAGTAATACTCATATAGCTATATGAACAAAGTACTCTTTGGGTGAACAGCTTGAATACGAAGTACATTTACACATGACCAAAGTAGGACTGAGACTTTATACACGATAACCAAAAAAAACTCAACTCGAACCGGAACCGAATCAAAGAAACCTGATTCTTCGGTTCCTGCTGAAAAATAAACAAAAAGGGAAAGTCGGTTATTATAAATTGGTTCCGATTCTGTAATCTGAAATTTATTCAAGTGGTTAACCGACTTATATAAAAAAATTGTAAAAGATATAAAATTATAAATACCATATTGTATATAAAAAGAGAAGAATGTTGTTGAGAAGAAGAATAAAGTTGTTGCGGATGTGGGGCTACCTCTTAAATGATCATCACTAATCAATTATTTTTATTAAATGTTATTTATAATTGTGGACGTCTTGTAATTTTCTTATAATGATTTTAAACTCATTTATCTTCTTAAACTATTTTGAGAAGACTTTCAACTTTTTTTACTATGTATGTTGAATTGAATCTACATGAGACTTGAGGAATTTTTGCTTTTAGGCTAATATGTGCTTTCGGTCTTAATGTGTTTTTTTGTGTTCTTTCGGTTCTTGAAGCGTATTTACGGTCAACATGTTAAATTCGGTTCTTAAATTAACTGAGTTAACCACACCAATTTCCTTCGATTCTTCTTCGATTCCTAAAAGATGACCCCCAATGATTTTCGAGCATAAGTTCTAGTTAAGATTCTTTGAAGTAAAAACCAAATCAGTCTCAATCCTCAATTAAAATAAGGAAAAACTTAAGCATGAGATATAATTTCCATTTTTCTTGGATGTCTCCCTAAATAAATATAAACACTACTACAAAAATGACACATGACATCGTTTTTTATTTTAATATCAGTTTTGGAACCAATGTTAAATGTCGGATGTTAAAATTAACATCGATTTTTAATAACCTATGTTAAACTTCGGCTTTAACATCGGTTGTTATAACAATCGATGTTAATTTTAACATTAGGACATTTAACATCGGTTTTCCCAGAACCTATGTTAAATTTTGCGATCTTAAGATCTAGCCGCACTAGCTCAACTAGCTGAACCCAGCCCCAACCCAGCCACTCATCCAGCCACCCGCCCCATCCACCCTCCAACCCATAACACATACCATTAAATTTCGTTGTTGGTGGGTTTCGATCGGTTCCTTCGAAACCGATGTTAAACGGGAGATTTTAACATCGGTTCCTTCAAAATCGATGTTAAACGGGATATTTACATCAGTTATTTCAGAACCGATGTGAAATGAGAGATTTTAACACCGGTTCTCTTCATAATCGATGAAATTTAACATCGGTTTTTAACAGAATCGATGTTAAATGAAAATTTGATATTGGTGTTTAACATAATCGATGTTAATTTGCTTTAAAAGTTATAATCATACCACCGCGTCATTTTTAATATTAGTTTTCGCAGAACTAATATTAAATATCTTTTTTGTAGAAGTGAACACATTAATTCTTCATTTTACATATGCAAGCTTTAAGGCCACAAGCAAAATATGCAAACACAACATTGCAGTTGGTACTAGAAAATGTATACTGCAGAAAGTGCGGCACTCTCTATAAAACTGGATTACAAAGCCTGGGGCCTTTCCTTTGCTCACTTCATCACGTAACTGAATCATCAGAGAGTCGTTTAATTGCTTAGATTGGATTTCATCGGCCAATGATGAAGTTAATTCCATGACACCTAGTTACCCTTGAACTTCTTGTAACCACACTTCAATTTCTCCAAGAATTAACTCTTGTTGAATACTGGACTGGGACGTGAGCATCTCCATCATTCGAATAATAACAGGCTTGCGGCTCAGTGCATCAGCTACCACGTTTGCTTTTCCTGGATGATAAAGAATTTCCAGATCATAGTCTTTAATCAATTCCAGCCATCTCCTTTGTCGCTTGTTCAATTCCTTCTGACTAAAAATGTACTTAAGGCTCTTATGATATGTGAAAATCTGACAATGAGTCCCGTACAAGTAGTGTCGCCATATCTTCAGTGCAAAGATAACAGCTGCTGATTTCAAATCATGGGTTGGGTAATCAACTTCATATGGTTTCAAATGCCGTGAGGCATAGGTGATTACCCTGTCATTCTGCATTAGTACACAACCCAGTCCATGATTCGAGGCATCTCTGTAAACCATGAACCCTCCAGTTCCCTGTGGTAGTGATAAGATTGGGGCTATCGTTAACCTCTTTTTGAGTTCATCAAAACTGACTTGACACGTCTCGTTCCATTTGAACCTTTGGGTTTTCTGCAATAATTTAGTAAGTGGGTGGGCGATTTTAGAAAACCTTTCCATGAACCGACGATAGTACCCAACAAGTCCTAAGAAACTTCTGACCTCTTTCACATTATTAAAAGACTCCCATTGTGTGATTGCCTCGGCTTTTTGCGGATCTACTCGGACTCCCCCCACTAATACTACATGACCAAGAAATATTACTTCCTTCAACCATAATTCACATTTAGAAAGTTTGGCATATAACTGTTCGTCCTCAAGAGGTTCAACACAGTCCGTAGGTGTTCCGCATACTCGTCCGGACTCTTTGAGTAACCCAAAATATCATCGATAAATACAAGTACGAATTTATCCAAGTACTCTATGAATACTCGGTTCATTAATTGCATAAACACGATAGGCGCCATTGGTAAGGCCGAACGGCATTACCACAAATTCATAGTGCCCATATCGGGTCCTAAATGCTGACTTTAGAATATTGGATTCTTTAATCCTCAACTGATGGTATCACGACCTCAAATCGATCTTCGAGAATATTGTCACTCCTTGCAACTGGTCGAACAAATCATCAATTCGAGGCAATGGGTACTTATTCTTGATCGTCATTTTATTTAGTTCTCGGTAGTCAATACATAACTGAAGTGATCCATCCTTCTTTTGAATGAATAGGACTGGTGCACCCCAGGGCGAAACGCTTGGCTGAATATAGCCTTTGTCCAGCAATTCTTCAAGTTGCTTCTTCAACTCATACATCTCAGTGGGTGCCATTCGAATGGCGCCTCGGAAACCGGTGTGGCTCCCAATTCCAGTTTGATGGTAAACTCTACATCTCGTTGTGGAGGTAATTCAGGTAATTCATCAGGTAATATATCTAGAAATTCATTTACAACAGGAATAGACGAGAATTCTAATATTCCTTATTCTTTCTTCATGGCATAACACCAGTATCCGGCACAACCATGTTTCAGCAGTTTGATAGACTTTATTGCTTTAATCATTTTTCTTGAGCTTCCTGGTCTCCACCCTTCAAATAAAAATTCAGAATTGTCTTCAGCTATCATCGAAATATTCCTCTTTTGGTAATTCATAATAGCTCCGTAACGGTTAAGCCAATCGTCTCCAAGAATCAGGTCATCTCTTTGAATCTCTACCATGATCAGATTTGAAGGCCAATCTTTGCCTCCGATTGATACAGGAAAATTTATAACTTAAAAGATTTTTTTAAACGATTTACACAAGACAGTGATATAAATGAATGTGTAGCTTTGGTATCGAACAAAACACTAACTAGTTGCGAAAGGACCTGAACCGTACCTGGTGCAACCGCTGTACTCTGGTCTTCGGTCCTTCTTATTTCATAAAGGGGAGGAGGAACCGATCCAGCACTTGACGCTTCCTTCCGGTCATACTGTCCTATGCCTCTTCCTCGGCTAAAATTCTAATGTGGCTGAACACTCTGCTACATTGGATTAACACTCATCTCTTTATGGACCTGTTGTGGGCTATGAGCTCTAGAAGATCTAGCAACATCTCCACAGAAAACCGCACGATGTCCTTCTTGTCCATATTCATAACACGTTATGGAAGGAAGTGAGCAGTCACGCCGATAGTGTCCTGGTCAACCACAATTGAAGCATTTCCTCGCTGGTTCATTAAAAGTGGGGGCTGATCTGGAACTCTTTCCATCTCTAGATGTATGCGAGGACTTCCTGAATGAGTGAAATGATCACTCGGATTTACGGGCCCCACTATTCTTGTGCTCTACAAAAACACCAGAGACCTTTTGCTCCTTAGACTCGAAAAACTTTTCCATGGCTACTTCTTTCATCTCGTATGCCAAAACTTTATCTTGATACTGGCGGAGAGTGGTGCACTCAAATCGTGACATATATCTCTGCATATCCGGTGTCAGCCTCATGTCAAAATGAAACATCATTTCTGCATCGGTCCTGACAAGGTGTCGAACAAATGCCCGTTGATGATTAAAGGTCTTAATTGCTTGAGCCACAGGTATGTCCAAAGGTTGCGTGGAGAAGAATTCCCGTACTTTAACTTCCCTGACTGGACGAGGGCAGTACTGAGCTTTTATCATTAGCTTGAACTCTCCCCAATCAGCATCATGGTCAATAGGTCGGATAGCTTCCCACCACTCGGACGCTTTTCCAGTAAGAAAATATTGGGCGATAGAGGTTCTTAGATCGTCCAGACAGTTAATTCCTACAAATATTTTCTCTAACTCCTTTAGCCAATGATCGCATGTCGGCGATTCAGAGGTGGATGCATCTTCGCCACCTCTTGTAGCCATATGTCGCCTCGATACCCCAAGTCTGGGATGACTTGCTGTCCCTCCCCTGGTTGTATACCTATCGCCACCTGCATTCTGACCACCACTTGAGCAAGTTGAATCACCTAGTTGACCACTTGATGAAGTACGTCGGGAACAGCAGGATTGTCAATCGCTTCTACGGTTTGCTCTCGATTATTATTGATAGATCCTTATTGCTCATCAAGACTGAAGTTAGCCTGATTTGACAGCGAATCAGGGGCAGAGGGTGAAGCTTCCCTCTCAGCATTTCTACGTCTGCATCCACGACCGCGACCATGTCCATAACCTCTTCTCAACATACTGTATGCATACATACTCAATATACGAGGAACAATATCTTTCTTACTTTTAATTATCGTAAAGAGCATAACATTAAAGGACAATAATAGAGTCATAGGAAACTTACAACCACAGCTAGCATGAAGACATAGGCGGTACAGTGATGTTATTCACGGCCGATCAACGACATCTGGACCCTAAATTAACCCGACTTCCAAGATATCCATAAATCTTAGCTCTGATACCATATTCTATAACACCCCGATATATTCATGTTTATTACAGTGTCGTAAATCCTTTAAATAAGGATTTACTAGGCTAAAAGTTTAAAACAACATTTGTTGGCCACTAAGTATACAGATTACAGCTTGGAAAGTGTTTTAAACAACATGCTGTACGATTTTCAAATCTGATTGCGTAGCAGAAGTCTTGTTAAAGTAAGTTGTTGTAAATACAATAACTAGATATGAAGTGTATACTTAAAAATAATCACAGATATTAAAACAGTAAATGCAGAAGGTAAATGACACAGTAATTAAAGTGGTTCGAGGTAAACCCCTCTACGTCCACTGGTCCTCCACACAGGACTTAAAATGTTTATTATAAATACTACGTACACAACTACGTATTTATAATCAAATCTATCAATATATCGTTCACACAGATTGATACAATGATCGAAGCTTTCAACCATTCACACAGATTGGTTTAGGCTTTCACTTGACTAATCTTCTTCACATACAATTCGGGAAAAGCAATGCTTTCTCAGTCCACACAGGGTTGATGGGGTTTGTTCATTGATAGAACGATGGTTTGAACAACAACTTGACTTTCTTGATCTTTAGATGATGGTGTGTTGTTCAAGGTTGAGTACTTGAATATTTCTTCTCTCAGAATATGCATTATACTTGAAGAAATATGTTTGCTCAGATATATTCTTGTAAGTACTTCTTGGTTATGTGAGTTCGTGTGTGTATGATCTTCAAGCTCTTGGGGATATATATAGCTTCTGAATAGATCCGTTGGGAATAGATCCGTTGAACAAAATTCCGTGACAACTAGATAGTTGACTTGTATAGACCAAGATCCGGATTTTGCATGGTTTGAAGATCTTTGTCGGCTTCAGTATTTAAATACTTTATCCTTTCAGTATTTAAATACTTCTTTATCAAACGGTACTTGACTTTAGCAAATACCAAAGATTCCTTTTCAAACGGTCTTTAGTCCTGTTTCGATGTTTATTGAAGGTCTCAATACTTCACAGCTTGAATGCTGTATCCATTTGTGCTGTAGGCTATAAAGGAGAGGTTGTTGTATGGAATGTTTGTTGTATGAAGGGACATCTTCCATACTTGACGCTTTTAGACTATTGTTGTTGTATGATGGCATGATGATAAGTCTTCGATACATGATCAGCAACTTTGATAGGTCTTTCGATACAGCATCTTGCTGTATGCTGTATTGGCACATTGTCAAAACACTTTATCAAAATCTTTCGATACAGAGATTGTTATCCCAATAATTTCCCCCTTTTTGATAATTTGCCAAGTCTTCCTTTAAAAACCTTTTGATATTATCCAAACATCCTTGATGATGCCAAAACTTTGACACTAAACATCTTGAAGGAGGGTAGACTTCTTGGTCTTATGTTCGAATGTTCTGGCCTTCAGCAATTAGCCTAACACTACGAACTGCTTGCAGGCAAGTTCAACTTTTATCAAAAGAGTATTACATCTTTAAACTTATGATTGGCGCGCAGGCACAATATTATAGTGTTATCTAGATACATACAACTGAATCTATGAACTGTTCGCAGACAAGTTGGTACAACTTATCATTTAACAAGTTTTCATACTTGTATTAACTCAGCAAATGGATTGAATTACGTAATCATACAAACACACAGTAGATTACAAGTTGTAATCTTTCAAGAGAAAAATATTTTATTGATATTGAACAAAGATTACAATGTTTTTGCTATCTCACAGCAAATAAGAATACAGAAGGGAATTTAGCTCCTATATTCCGAATGCCTCCAAGGCTTTCTAGGGTCATTCTTGGTACCCTTCCACCAGTTCTGATGCGCGTCCTTGTTTCGATTAAGGTATATAGCTTGACCTTCGTAGGACTTATTGAAAACTAGGATCCAATCCTCTGAATGGGTAACTAAGTCGCCTTGCTTGTGCTTGGACTTCATTTTCTGCTGGAGCGGGAGCGTTCCTTCATCCAACCTTTTCTTAAACTCCTCTGCGGCTTCCTGCACCATTCTGCAGCTATTAAATATTTGAGATTCCCTGATAAGAACAACAAAGTATCTTAGCAGTTCATTCTTCCTCCAGTTCTTAATCTCGTCTGCAGTTGGCTGTCGGTTGGACGGGAGGTTTATAGCTTGCGGCTTTTGAACAAGGTTCTTCCAAGGAAACTTAGGGTCCTGGAATTCTGGGCGATCTCCCTGTATCCTGACGTTTTGAGTCGGAGATGCTAAACGATTAATTACAGCAGTAATGATGTCTCCTAATGCAGCTTCCATATCCTTCTCTTGCTTAAGCCTCAATCTACTAGCATCTTCCCTCGCATCTTCCCTCTTTTTGGCGTTATCAATATATGAGACCTTTTCATCCAAGCGCTCCAGGATTTGCATAGCAGCATCCTGTTTGGTTTCAAAACTTGTCATTTTGTTTACTGGGGAGTTGAGCACCTGCGACATATCTTGAATCTTTTTGTTGTGGTCTCGAAGCTAGGAACCTGATTCAATAAGAGCGGATGCTGTCTTGGCCTCAGACACACAAAGTTTTGATTGTTCTTCCATCAGGATCTGCTCCTGATGCTGTTGCAATTGGCTAAGGGCCTGTTTGAAGACGGTAGGCAAAATTCAGAAGGCTTCTTCCACTTGTGAGATTTTGTGCCTCATACCGGTCATTTATTCAACGGCGGATTGATGTAACCAATTAATCTCTTTCTCAACAGCATGCAGGGCATTCACGGCGTCCTGCAAGAAAATAGTTTGGCAGCCAAGAGCATGTAATTGATCTTTCTTCTCGGCGGTTCGTGGAGAGTCTGGCTTGGCAAAATAATCAACTCCATTCAACGTTATCAAGTTCACATTGGCACGTGAATTGAGTTGGACATCATCAGGTACTATACCGTTGTCGGATTCCAAAACAGTTGAGGGTGCGGGAGCATCAGATGTAGGCTCGGGAACAGGGGTTGTTGTATTCTCCTATTCTGAAATAGGTTCTGAAGACATAGGTATAGGAGGGACTAAATCCTCATGTTGTCTCTCAGCGTCCGCCTGCTCCTGCAAAGGGACTGATTCCTCGTGCGGGACGGCGCGGGTCTGGTCGTCGGTGGTGACAGGCATGGGTGGTTGTTCCTCCGCTACATGAGGGACTGAATCCCCGCTGTTGGAAACATTATTTTAGCTTGAGGTCCCTTGATCCAGTTGGGTTTCCTCACGACTCTTTCTCAGACCTGCCTGGAGGGCGTCGTCGTCGTCTGAGTCATGATCAGATTTGGGTTTGTGGGGATCAGACCCAATAGATTTTGCTTTTCCTTTCTTTCGGGCGTCTGCCTTGTCCATCAGGTTGCTGGTGATCAACTCTTGACATCACAGGTTGTCCCATTGGATCAGGGCCTCAACATCTTGAGAATCCGTCATTTCCAAGACAAATCGTTCTTCTTTGCACCATTCGCTCCAGTTGTACAGAGTGTTGTATGGAGCTAGCCTATAGGCTTTCCACTGGACAAAGCGTTCATATGCTTGCTCTATTTGCACAGAAGGCAAAGTCTTGTTTATTATGGAGTCTGGGGAGGGGTTGCGAACAGCACTTGGGTCTATTGTATGCACGGGTTTCTCGACAGGTATGGGTTCCTGTGTTGGAGATGGATCCCAAACAGGGGTTGGTACCCTGATGGGAGAAGGATCCTGAACGGGTGTGGAATCCCGAATAGGAGATGTGGATATTGGCTCCAAAGGGGCAGCCGACTCGCCAGAGTCTTTTAAGTTGGTAGATTTCTGAATATCCGTCGTAGCCGCCAAAGGCTTGGGATCTACTGTTGCGACAGTAGCAGTCATCTCTTCTGTAGGGTTTGCGCCCTGGGGGCTCAATACATTGGGTTGGGCCGTTGAAGGAGCATCCTCGGAGATTTCTGTAACTTTAACTTTTGTGAGCCTCCTTAGCTTCCTTTTCGGCTTCTCACCAGCAACAGGAGTTTTGCTGTGAGATCTCTTCCTTTTCTTTGAAGTCTCCTCGCTCTGGGACTTCGAAGACACATCCATCGGATCTACAGAGAGGGGCAAGGTTCAGACAAAAGGTCTATTCGCAATTAGGGGATCTTTGTTAAAAATAGAGGGCCTGATGCTTCCCATGTATATTCGAGAATTGATCTTCTTTGCTTCTTCGGCTTGCGGAACACCGAATTTTGTCATAATGTAATTCAGAAGCAAACCAAAAGACTTCTTCGGTGAGACAGGCTTAGAGACTTCTTCCTGCAACCTCTTGAGAATTATTTGACACCAGTTGACCTTTTCACAGGTCATGATTGCAACCATCATCCTGAACATAAATTGGTGCACATCTCGAACGCACCTGTTCTATTCTCAATTACACGGCAACAAATATCGTGTAAATAAACAAAAGGTAAACAAAATAGTTTCTTGCTGCAAGAAGTGTGAACCGTTTCAACCGATGCTGAACCGGTGAATAATCCATAATATATCGTCAGGATTTCTTGGGACCCAAAGGTCTCAATATCTTCTATTGTCAGGCCATCAGCAGGAAGCCTGTAGAGATTCTGAAGCAGCTCTTAGTCAACACGGATCTCGACTCCACGAATGACAGTAGTGATGTCAGCAACATTTCCTCCATGATCAAGCGAGAAGAAGCGGACAACAGCATTGAGGTAGAATTCCTCAACCAGATGAGCATCAAAACGCTCAGCGGTGTGACTTCTAAGGCGATAAAGGCCTTGCTGACGAATCCTTGTAATAACATACTCCATCGATTCGACTTCATCACCTTCGTAATGAACACGTTCAAGCACGACAGATCTAGCAAATATCCATCCGTCGATGATGTTGGAGGACTTCTTTAGAGAGATACAGGAGGTCTGAGAAGATGCCATTGACGATTCTCGAAGAAAAGTAAAGAAGAATCAAAGAGAAATGCAGTAAAAGCAAAAAGACTTGTAGGCTGTATGCTCAAGGACTCGTTCAATATGCAGAAAGCGTAAAGAGTCTGAAGAGGCATTTACAGTCCTTTTATAGTGGGCGATGATGAAGGGTTTACAGATAATGAACGGTCAGATTTAAGGGATGGGAACCATTGTTTAAAATAGACGACCACGATGGACTGAGTGTAACCTGTACAACTTATCCATATAATTTTAAAATGAGAGCGGGTCCCACTTCTGACTTATCAAATTACCCTTATTGCCCGAAACAGCAGTGTGAAATTAAAAAAAAAATATTTGAAACATCGCGGCATTGGAGATACCAATTTCCAGATGTCGTGTAAAGCATTTAATGCGAAAGACTTTTTAATTATAACAGGGCACGTGGACACAAAATTTGTTTTTCAAAAAAATAGCATAATAATTGATTTCCCATAGTATGTGATGTATCCGCGATACAACATTCCCCCTTAAAAGGTACATACGGGTTTCAATTTCATACAGCAACTTCTGGATTAATGCTGTATTCTTGGGTCGTAATGTATTCCCCCTTAATTATTGCACATGTCAGCTGTAGGATAATTCATGTCTCTTTGTTCCTACAATGTTGTTCTGATAGACTGAGTGTATAGATAATTATAGGTGGATACTGTATTCTTGGGTCTTACAGCATTCCCCCTCAATTGCTGAGTAAAAGCATTAAAAACTTACAGGGAGTTAGGCTGTAGCAATCCCAATTCATGTCGAAGCATGCAGAATCTTGCTGTGTCGAGAGGTTTGGTAAAGTTGTCGGCTAACCGGATATCTGTATGAACTTTTTCGAGCAGAACATCCTTGTTCTCAACATGATTCCTGATGAAGTGATGCTTCATGTGAATATGCTTAGTACGCGAGTGCAATACATGGTTGTGCGTTATTGTAATTGCACTCGTGCTATCGCACATTATCGGCGTTTCTTTAGCTTCAATTCCATAGTCTGACAGCTGTTGTTGCATCCAAAGGATCTGCATACAGCAACTACCAGCAGCATAGTATTTTGATTCAGCTGTTGAAAGTGAGTTTGCCAATTGTTTATTGCTAAACCAAGACACAAGTCTAGGTTCAAGAAAGTGACAAGTTCTGCTTGTACTCTTCCTATCTAGCTTGCAACCTCCGAGATCCGAGTCGTTGTAGCCAACTAAATCAAATCCGCCTTCTTTAGGATACCACAATCCTACATTGACTGTTCCTTTGACTTATTTCAGGAATCGTTTGGCTGTTGCGAAGTGTGATTCTTTAGGTGCTACTTGATATCGCGCACACACTCCTATAACAAACTGAATATCGAGCCTGCTAGCTGTTACGTACAGGAGTGAGCCAATAAGCTTTCTGTAGAGTGATTGATCAACCGGCTTTCCAGATTCATCTGCACTAATTTGCACGGAAGTGCTCATTGGGTTTGACGATGATTTGGAAGTATTCATTCCAAACTTGTTGACAATATCCTTGCTGTATTTTTCCTGGTTGATGAAAATCCCTGTAGGCAACTGCTTTACCTACAATCCTAGGAAATAACTAAGTTCTCCCATCATACTCATTTCAAATTTACTTTGCATGAGATGAGAGAACCTTTGACACAAAGCAAGGTTAGTTGAACCAAATATTATATCGTCTACATATATTTGAACCACCAAGAGGTCATCACCTTCCTGTATTTTGAATAAGGTCTTGTCCACAACACCTTTCTCGAATCCATTATCGGTTAGATACTGGGATAGAGTCTCATACCATGCTCTAGGGGCTTGCTTAAGTCCATACAGTGCTTTCCTTATCCTGTATACTGAAGAGATAAATTCACCACTAGAATGGGGGGTTGAATAGTGGTAATGCGTAATATCAAACTTTCTCGCGAATAAAAGAAAATTGTGCGGAAAGTAAAAGACTCAAAGATTTATAGAGGTTCAAAAACTTGCCTACGTCCTCTCTCCTACTTATTTTTCTATTGGCTCAAGAACTACCACACACTTGTCTCGTCTTCAATCGGTCCGAGTACAACAACCGTTACAACTGCTTGTCTTCTATTGGTCCAAGCACAACCACTCTCAAAATAAACTTTGTGTATCTAGTGTTCGATCGGAACTAGATAATCCTTACTTACGAATACTGGAGTGTAATCCTAACAGTGCCGGATCAAAGATCCTAATAACACCGGATTAGTGACTCTTAATTCGTTTCTCTAACGCTCTTGTATGACTGATGCAACACTCACAACCAAATGATAGAATACAAAGTATAATAAATATTACAAGGTGTATCACTCTTTGTATCTTTTTCCTCATAACTTAGAATACAATAATAGATAGAAATCTGAGCTCAAGAATGCTTTGAATGCTTGTATACTTGAATGCTTGAAGTTGTGTATGAGATACCCAAGTCCTTTGGATATTTATAGTGTCAAGTCCTTCTTCATATACTGAAAAATGTGTTATTAGCGTGCGCTAATAATCCTTCATAGCGTGCGTTAACGAGCTTTGACTTGAATGATCTGAACGGTCATTAAACTGTACCAATGATCATAATACATGTCTAGCGTGCGCTAGTCGGTCTTCTGTAGCGTGCATTATCGTCGGTCAATAGGTCTTCACTTTTGAGTGTTGAATCTTGTCGGTTTGTCTCCCCAACGTCTCTTTTCCAATGGATAAAATGTACTTAGTGTTCGCTAGTACATATACATTAGCGTGCGCTAACATTATTTTATGTTAGCTTTCCAGATTTTACGGATCTCCTTTTTGACGTTTGCGTTCCAATGGATAAGTTGACTAATGGTAGGAATTTGAACGCTTAGTGTGCGCTAACAAATGTATGGTAGCGTGCACTACAATTTTTCCAGATAACGTACGTTAGCTTGTTTAGCATACGTAATAGCTTCCTTTATTTGAGTCCAGAGCCTACTGTACTACCAACATGATTTCCGGTAGCGTGTGCAAGATTTGACATGTAACGTGCGCTAAGGCCTCTAAATAGCGTACATAAATGTAAATCCGTAGCGTGCGCAAATGCTTTTCCTTTTTCTGTCCAGACCTTATCGACTCTCTGCCTTGAGTGCAATAGCGTGCGCTATATATAGACGATAGCGTGCGCTAAGATTGACAACTTAGCGTGCGCTGATATTTGTAGGATTTACGTGCGCTATTCATCAGGTGACTTCAACTTGACTGCAAATTACTTGCCCGGCTGCAGGTGACTTTCCCTCGATAGCGTGCGCTACCATTCAGTCTGTAGCATGCGCTAGGAACATGATTTTCCTTCAATGTAACAACTCATTGGGATAGATTTTGTTAAATGTTTTGAATACAATCATCATCAAAATACTTTGAGTAAACAACCTCCCCCTTTTTGATGATGTCAAAACATTTAATATATACCTGCAAAAACGTTTAAAAAATATCGAATCAAGGTAACTTGTTTGATATGTTAGTACATTCCGGTTTTTGGAGTGTTTCTCCCCATTTTTGACATAAACAAAAAAGGACTCCCCCTGTGTTGTTGCGTATATAACAAGATACCAATCAAATGTTATACGCCAAAACGAAAACACATAATTTACAAACGCCAAAGTACATAACAACCAAACAAAGAGAAATGCGTATTTCATTGAAAATAATTCAAGCATTACACATAAATATCCATAGCACGAGACATCAAAAACATGTGAAATAAAAGTTTGCCACAACGAGAATCAATGTCCTAAAACTAAGGTGCGTGCTTGGAAGAGGAAGGTGGAAGCGGGAATGATGGATGAGTGAAGCGAATGAAATCTTCAAGCATCCCGCGCACTCCTTGAACCTCGGAGCGAAGAGAACGGACGTCTTCACGGATCTCCAATTGTGAAGTCTCGATGCTGCGCATTCGTGAAACGAGGTCATTCTCCATTTCCTTGGTAAGAGTCTCTCTCATTGGACGCTTTCCCTTAGAAGTGGACTTCCTCCCAAAGTCCCCAGTTTGCATTTCTCGAAGGGTGTGTGGCCCTCGTCGAGTGATTCGCTCTTCCAGTGTCGGCATACGAGTCCCTTTCTCCACTTGGTCGTCTTCATGAAGGTGTGGAAAGAGAATCCAGCCCCAGTTTATCGTTCGAACATAGTGCATGGATTTGAGCGAGTAATCCAAGATCTCATGGCCGAGTGAAACGAAAATGGCTTTGTCCTTTGATAGATCCAATTGATGAAATTTGAAGATCACCGTTAGGATGGAGCCATACGGCATTCCAGCCTTGCGGGACCGTGAAGCGTAATTCTTCGACCGAAAGAGGTTGCCCTTAACTTTCATCCAGCTTGTGACAATCGCGGCAAAGTCAACTCGGTCATCATTTAGCACTCGGTACACCACATGTTTATCGATTTCGACTAACTTATGCTGCGTGTTTACCTTGGGCATTATGCACTTAGTAAGTGCGACCAAAAGAAGTCGGATATTAATCCCGAAATTGTTGTTCTCAAAAGCCTCGTCGGTGATGTCGATTACGGCTTTCGAACTCAAAAATTCCTTAACATCAATCTCCTTAACTCCAGATTCCTCAGTAATCGATTTCCCAGAACACGAAAAATCATCGGACGACAAATCAAATAATTGAGTCAAAATCTCCGAAGAGACTTTCACTACGGTTCCTCCAACCAAACTCCCTAAAACTAAAGATGAGGAACCTTCACTCTCAGCACTGTTAAGATTCGCATAAAATTCGCGAACCAACTCAGGAAAGATTGGTTCCTTACATTCAACAAAATGGGAAATTCTAATAGAAGAGAAAAAATCAGAGATAACAACATTCACCCGTTCCAAGCTGTGAAAATTGAAGTAGTAACAGTCCGTCAATTGTTCCTGAGGAAGGATTTCAGAAAAGACCCTGGAGGCGGTATATGACACGAAACGAGATGCATCATACTCTGGTTCGCGGGTGCGTTTTAAACCTTTGTAAGTCTTTTCCATAGCTTTGAGGCCCTTGCTCGACATGAGTATGAACGGAATTGAAAGATTGAAGAAGGAATTGGGATTGTATGAATCATTTTTTTTGCTAGGGTTCTTGCTGAAAGGGGATCTGATGTGTTTGCGTGCGTTATGAAATGGTGAAAGTGTTTCTGGACTGAACAGGGTTTATATAGGGAACTGAACCGGTTTAATTAGCGTACGCAAAGGGTGTATAATTAGCATACGTTATGAATATATGGGTAGCTCACTGGACTGTCCAGTAGCATATATCGAAATAAGAATATTTTAATTAGCGCACGCAAGTGATAAGGGATTAGCGTACGCTATCAAAGACAAAAATGTACAGAAGTGGGAAGTTAGCGCGCGTTAAAAGAATGAAGCTAGCGTGCGCTAGCGAATGGAATGTTTCTAAGATATTAATTTCTCGAGTAGAAAACTAATTTCAAAAATTGTCTAGATGTCCCATACCAAGTTGCAAACGAATAGTGTTAAATGATTCCTCGGGAAGAGGTTTCGTAAATATATCAGCAAGTTGGTCGTTCGTCCCGACAAAAATTAAGCAGATATCTTTCTTTTGCACATGATCGCGTAAAAAATGATGTCTAATATCTATATGCTTAGTTCTACTATGCAACACTGGATTTTTAATCCATAGTACCTGAGCACAGGAACTCCCTGCAGCAAATTATTCGGCCTCAGCTGTAGACAACGCTACACTGGTTTGCTTTTTACTTCCCCAAGATATTAAGCATGAACCGATGAAATGACATGTACCACTAGTACTCTTTTTTTATCAATTTTGCATCCGCCGAAATCGGCGTCACTATATGCAATCAAATTAAAGTCCAAGCAAGAAAGGTACCATAGACCTAGTCCGATGGTCCCATTCAAGTAACGAAAAATGCATTTACAGGCAATTAAATGGGATTCCTTAGGATTAGCTTGGAATCGAGCACATAAGCATGTAGCAAATATTATGTCTGGCCTAGAAGCAGTTAAATATAGCAAAGATCCGATCATACCTCTATATAATTTTTGATCTATGGATTTTCCATTTTCATCTTTTTCTAATTTCAATGATGAAGATATTGGCGTTGAAATCACTTTGCTACTCTCCATTTTTAATTTCTTTAGGAGATCGTTTGAGTACTTTGTTTGATGAATAAAGATTCCATCTTCGCATTGCTTGATTTGAAGCCCGAGGAAGAATGTTAATTCTCCCATCATACTCATCTCGAACTCTCCCTTCATAAGATTAGAGAAATCTTGGCACAATGATTCGTTTGTAGCTCCAAAAACAATGTCATCAACATAGATTAGGCAAACATGTATATCATTATTCAATATTTTCACAAACAAGGTATTATCGACTTTACCTCTTTTATAATCATTTGCAATTAAAAAATGACTTAAACGATCATACCATGATAGGGGTGCTTGTTTCAACCCATAGAGTGCCTTGTTGAGCTTGTAGACGTGATCCGGAAATAGGTGATTTCGAATCCGGGAGGTTGCTTGACATAAACTTCTTCTTGAATATAGCCATTCAAGAATGCACTTTTCACATCCATTTGAAATAGTTTGATCTTTTTGTGAGCGGTAAATACACATAACAAATGGATGACTTCGAGTCGAGCCACGAGAGCAAAACTTTCTTCGTAATCAAGACCTTCTTGATTATACCCTTGTGTGACCAAACGAGATTTATTTCGAATTGGGTAACCATCTTCGTCACACTTGATTTTGTGCACCCATTTAGTTCCGATAATTGTTTTATCTTTAGGAGCGGGAACTATATTCCATACGTTATTGTGCATGAATTGTACAAGCTCCTCTTGCATTGCCATCATCCAACTTTCATCATCAAGAGCCTCGGATATATTTTTGGGAACTATTTCGGATACGAAAGCACAATGAGCCATATATTCGGTGGTTCTCCTTCGAGTTTGAACACCGTCTTCAATGTTCCCAATCACAAGATCATTTGGATGGTCTTTGATGTGCCTCTAATCTTTCGGTAGACTCTCGATTGTATTATTTTGGATTTCCAAAATTTTCTCCATTTCGTTTGAGGGATGAGAATCCGGAAAAATTCCTGCATCATCAAAACATTCTACCTTTCTCGGGGGTGAGATCATATCGTTGAATTTAACATAAATGGATTCTTCAACTTTATTTGTTCTAATATTATAAACACGATATGCTTTGCTATTTGTAGCATAACCAAGAAATATTCCGGAGTCGGATTTAGCATCAAATTTTCCCAAGTTATCCTTACCATTATTTAGGATAAACACATTGCAACCAAAAGGATGGAAATAAGATATATTTGGCTTTTTGCCCTTCCATAATTCATACGGAGTTTTAAGGTTAGTTCTACGAACATGAACTCGGTTAATCACATAACATGCCGTAAAAATTGCTTCGGCCCAAAAAAATTGTGGAAGAGAATATTCCTTAAGCATAATCCTTGACATTTCCTCCAAAGATCGATTTTCCCTTTCAACAACCCCATTTTGTTGAGGCGTTCTAGGATCCGAAAAATTGTGATTAATACCATATTTGTCACATAAAAGCTCAAACGGAGTGCAATCAAATTCACCTCCGTGATCGGAGCGAATTGAAATTATAGAAAGACTTTTCTCATTTTGCACCAAACGACACCACTTGGAAAACTCGGAAAATGTATCATCATTATGAGCAAGAAATCTAACCCAAGTAAAATGGGAATAATCATCAACAATGACCAAAGTATAAAGCTTACCATTTAGACTAACATATCTAGATGGTCCAATCAAATCCATATGCACAAGTTCAAGAATACGGCTAGTAGAAACGTTGAATTTTGGTTTGAAAGATTCTCGAGTATGTTTCCCTTTTATGGATGATTCACACAAATACTTCCGATCAAATTTGAGTTTGGGTAATCCACGGACAAGATTGTGTCTCGATAAAATAGAGATGATGGGTAGAGATGTATGCCCCAATTTACGATGCAATAAATATGCATTATCATCCAAAGTAATAAGGCACTTTTCATTAAATGAACTTTTATCATTAAGATCAACAATATAAATGTTTCCACATCTCAAACCGATAAATGCAATTTTATTATTTCTAAATGCCGTGCAATGAGTTTGCTCAAAGAGAATTTTAAAACCTTCATCACATAGTTGAGAAACGCTAAGTAAATTGTGATGCAAACCTTTAACAAATAATACTTTGTTGATAGAGGGAGAATGTTCCTTACCGACTTTTCCAATGCCTTTGATATTTCCCTTTTGATTGTCGCCAAAGATCACATGTCCTTGTTCTTGATACTCGAGGTCTTCAAATAAGTCCTCGGAGCCGCACATGTGCCTTGAGCATCCGCTATCAATGTACCACTTGCTTTTCCTTGGTGCCGGTACCTACAAAAATAGTATTTCTCGGTTGTTTCGGTATCCAAGCCCTTTTGGGTCCTCCAAAGTTAATGATACTTATAGCATTCGGAACAATTGTCCCTTTTGGAACCCATATTTGTTTAACTTTGATGGTTCTCAACTTTGAACGAACGTTATCATGAACTCGTTGTTTGAAAGGAGTTTTTGAATTCTCGGCTTCGGTTTTCTTTATTTTGTCAAGGGGATTGTTCCCTTTTAAACGAGTCGAAACCAAGACCGTGTTTTAACAATGGGGATTTTTGAATGGATAAGAGCTTTTCGAATTTCTCGTTTCCGAGAGTAAATTTGTTCAAAATATATTTTAGCTCCTTTTGAGTTTTCGTCAACTCAATTTTCAAAACGTTTTCTTTTTCAAGGCATAAGGTATGGTCGAGTTCAATAGTTTTGCCTTTGTTTTGAAGAGAGGATTTTTCGAGTTCTAAAGATTTTATTTTCCTCTTTAAAGACATATTCAATTTAACCATCTCGTCGTATTCTATGTTCAAAGATTCAAATGCACTTAATAACTCATCGTCATGATGAACTTCTTGTGAATCGCAAAAATCGAATGTATCATATTCTTCAGCATTAAGTTTAGAGATTACCTCGATATTGCTTTTGGAGTCGAGTGCCATAAATGCGAGATTAGCATTGAGAGATATTTCAATCTCCTCCCCGTCATCACTCCAAGAAGCGATTAGAACCTCCTTCTTTTTGAATCTTTCGACTTGAGGCTTTGAAGAGGATCCTCGACATTCCTTGGCATAGTGACCGGCTAGACCGCATTTCCGACAATTATTTTCGAACTTCTTTATAGGAACATAGCTATTCTTCTTTTGTTCCGCCTTACCATCCCGACCAAGGAAATTTCTCCTTCTTTGAATTAGATTTTTATACCTTCTAAAGTTCTTGGCGTAAAGAGCAAGTTCCTCGACATCTTCATCCTTGGGAACATCTTCCTCAACATCGCTATCAACATTGAATGCGACTACCTTTTCACAAGGCTTTGGTTTAGTACCTCTAGACTTGAGAACGATCTCATAATTGATGAGTGACCCGATGAGGGCACTAAACTCGAGCTTGTTGAGATCTTTGGACTCCATGATTGCGGTAACCGTGGCATCCCATTCACGTGGCAACGAGCGAAGAATTTTCTTAGCTTTGTCACTACTAGATATAGGCTTTCCGAAAGATGCAAGTCCATTAGTTATAGCCGAGAACCGATCCAACATATTGGTGATCGTTTCCTCATCCTTCATGGAGAAGAGTTCGTAGTCATGAAGAAGCATATTGATTTTAGTCTCCTTAACTAGGGTGGTTCCTTCATGAGTTACTTCGAGGATTTCCCAAATTTCCTTTGCGCTTTCGTAGGAAGATATCCTATTGAGTTCTTCGGGATAAGGGCGCAATAGAGAAGTTGAATAGCATGTGAATTGATGTGCGTGTTCCTACAGTCCTCGTCGTTGAACTCATCGAACTTTTTCAGCGATCCATCTTCTTTCTTGGCAATTTCGGTCCAAGTGCAATGACTTTCCAAATTTCAATATCATAGGCTTGAACTAATATAGCCATTTTCTTTTTCCATGTCATGAAATTGGAACCGTCGAAGAACGGAGGACGGTTGAGAGCATTTCCTTCGATTTAGCCAAGAAGTGCCATTTGCGGATCTTTTTCCCTTAGGTGGTTAAACCCTTAAAAAGAGATCCGCTCTGATACCAACTTAAGAGATAAATTCACCACTAGAAGGGGGTTGAATAGTGGTAATGCGGAATATCGAACTTTCTCGCGAATAAAAGAAAATTATGTTGGGTACAAGATCGGATTTTTGCGCCGTGTTACGGAAGCATAAATATAAGTGCGGAAAATAAAGCACACATCGATTTATAGAGGTTCGGCTATTAACGAAGCCTACGTCCTCTCTCGGTATCTTTTTCTATAGGTTGAAGATAAAAACCTCTACGCCTCTCTTATATCGGTCGAGGGATAACCGTTACAATCACGTCTTTATTTGGTCCGTGATAAAGTACTCATACTTGTCTTTGTGTCGGTCCAAGTTAAACCGTTTTCCTTTTCGTAGGACAAGGAATCAACCTCTATATCTTTTTATCGGTACTTGATAAACCTCACGAAGATAGCGATTGCGATTCTAACAATGACGGATCCTTGATCCTAATAACACCGAATCTAATCGTATCTTTTCTTTTACCACTCGTGTATGATTTTGTGTATAACACTAAATCACTCAATGTAAGCTAAATATTACAACAACAATAATATCAATATGAATATCAGATGATTATCTTGTATGCTTGAAGTTGTTGTGCTTGAAACAATACCATAGAATGGTATTCATAGGATCCATCATCAAACTAGCCGTTAGCTGCCAGAACCATCATTACGTACGCTATCTTCTCTACATTACATATGTAAGCTTGATTACGTACGTTAACCTCGACATGTTACGTACGTAAGCCTCTTCACAAATCAGTTCAGGGAGTTTCGTCATTTTGGTTATGTACGTTAAGGTTTATGTCATTGCTGACGTCATATATCCGTTGCCGCTTTTCTGACTTTGACTCCTCCAACGTTCGCTTGGTTTGAACACCCTTACGTACGTTACATAACTTTCATTACGTACGTAAAACTCCATATTTTACGTACGCTACGTATTAGTGTTTACGTACATTAGCTTTGAATAATTCTAGCTTTTTGCACTTTGATTCCTTCGATACTTTGCTTCGCCTTTTTGTTGTTTTGCTTTGTTTAGAAACTTTAATCATCAAAACATTATTAATGCATGTATGGAACAAAATGTTCCAACAATCTCCCCCTTTTTGATGATTACAAAACAACACTTCGTTAATGGGATTTACCTGCAAAAATACAAATATATGTATATGTGTAAAGACCAAAGTTTTCGACTTTGTCCGTTTCGTTAGTTTCTTCTCCCATTTCATTTTCAACTCCTTATTTCCTTTTCTTTTTCTTTTCGAATTTTCAAGCTTTCATCGTCTTTTCAACGTCTCCTCATTTTTCTTTTCAACGTCATCTTTTCGACTTTTCTCCGATTTTTATTTTTCTCCCCCTTCAGGGTTAATCCCATTCTCCTTTCGATCCCCCTTTTTGTTTTCATCAAAAAGTGTAATAATAAAAAAAATACTAATTAAATATAAGGATACCAAAAATAAAATATGCATGATACCAAATATAACTATATTCAAGAATAAGGTATAAACTCCCCCTGAAAAGATTATCTCCCTAAAAATTATTAATCCCCCTAAGTAAAATATTTTGATAAAAAATAAATTTTTGGGGATCCAACCGAGAGTTGTTTTTTCTTTCGAGACGTAGACGATATTTAAAACAATTGTTCCTTTAGGAACCCAAATTTTCTTAACTTTACTCGTCCATCTTGGTCTTTTGCAGTTTGAAATATGGTGCCCAATTTTTAAATATTTTTCACACCGGGGTATATTGAAATTTACGGATTCGTTTTTAGAACGCGGTTTGAATCCTAACCCCTCTTTATTTAACGTATATTTTTGAACCGAGAGAATATTTTCAAATTTCTCATTTCCGAGAGAATTTCTTCGTTAAGTTTTTGAGCTCGGTTTGAGTTTTCAAGAGATCATTCTGTAAAGTATTTTTGTTTTCAACGCATTTCGAATGATCGGTTTCGATAAATTTTCCCTTTTCAAGTATTTTGGAAATCTCATTTTCCAATGATTTATTTTTCGATTGAAGGGATTTGATTTCTTTTAAAGCATTTTGGAAATCGGTATGTAATAATTCGAATGTTTCAAATAACTCATCTTGAGATGACGTACTTACCCGGTTTTCGATGTCGCTATCGTCGAGTGAACTTCGGGCCATGAGAGAGAGATTATTTTGATTGATAAAATCATCATCTTCGTCGTCATCGCTCCATGTTGCAACGAGAACCTCCTTCTTGGGTTTAGCCCGTAATTCTTTGCAAAGTGGCCTAGTTTACCACATAATCGACAAGAGTTGTCTAATTTCTTAGATTCGCCCGAGATGTCCTTCTTTCTCCGGTTTAATAAGGTTTGGAACTTATTACTATTCTTGGCATAATATGCCGATTCTTCGTCGCTTTCTTCAACCGGGATTACTTCCTTCTTAGATATCTTAGCCTTCAAGGCTATCGATCATTCCTTCGGCTTTGGCTTGACACTTCGAGATTTAAGTACTATCTCGTAGTTTATAAGGGAACCGACGAGAGCACTAAAATCAAGAGTATTTAAATCTTTTGATTCCATTATTGCCGTTACCTTACCGTCCCATTCGCTAGGAAGTGATCGTAAAATTTTCTCGACTTTTTCACTACTAGATAATGGTTTACCGAATGAAGCTAGTCCATTAGTGATAACCAAAAATCGGTCGAGCATGTTGGTGATGGACTCGTCTCCCTTCATCATGAATAACTCGTAGTCATGGAGAAGCATATTTATATTCGTCTCCTTGACTTGAGTTGTACCTTCGTATGTGATTTCAAGAATTTTCCATATTTCTTTCGCACTTTCACACGACGAGATACGATTTACTTCTTCAAGATTTAAGGCACAATATAGAAATTGAGTAGCCTTACAATTTAGATGATCGTTCTTTCAATCCTCGTCGTTATATTTTTCGAAACTCTTGAGAGATCCGTCGGGTTTGATTGGAACTTTTGGGCCAAGGCAAATGATCCTCGAAATCTCTATATCGTAGGCACGAATAAAGATCGACATCTTTTTTTTCCATGTCAAATAATTTGAGCCATCAAATAATGGTGGTCGGTTGAGAGCAAGGCCTTCGACTGGAGCATATTGAAATGCCATTGGATCTTTTCTCCTCAGATGTTAAGCTGCGTATTGGAGAACCTCGCTCCGATACCAATTGTTGGGTACAAGATTGGATATTTGCGCCGTGTTGCGGAAGCGTAAATATAAGTGCAGAAAATAAAGCACACAGCGATTTATAGAGGTTCGGCTATTAACAAAGCCCATGTCCTCTCTCGGTATCTTTTTCTATAGGTTGAAGATAAAAACCTCTACGCCTCTCCTCTACGCCTCTCTCGGTATCTTTTTCTATCAGTCGAGGGATAACCGTTACAATCACGTCTTTCTTTGGTCTGTGATAAACCACTCGTACTTGTCTTTGTGTCGGTCCACGTTAAATCGTTTTCCTTTTCGTAGACAAGAAATCAACCTCTCTAGCTTTCTATCGGTACTATATAAACCTCACGAAGATAGCGATTGCGATTCTAACAATGTCGGATCCTTGATCCTAATAACACCGAATCTAATCATATCTTTTCTTTTACCACTCGTGTATGATTTTGTGTATAACACTCAATCACTCAATGTAAGCTCAATATTACAACAACAATAATATCAATATGAATATCAGATGATTATATCGTATACTTGAAGTTGTTGTGCTTGAAACAATACCATAGAATGGTATTTATAGGCTCCATCATCAAACTAGCCGTTAGCTGCCAGAACCATCATTACGTACGCTATCCTCTACATTACGTAAGTAGGCTTGATTACATACGTTAACCTCGACAGGTTACGTATGTAAGCCTCTTCACAAATCAGTTCAGGGAGTTTCGTCATTTTGGTTACGTACGTTAACATACCATCTATTACGTATGTTAAGGCTTATGTCATTGCTGACGTCATATATCCGTTGCTGCTTTTCTGACTTTGACTCCTCCAACGTTCACTTGGTTTGAACACCCTTCCGTACGTTATATAACTTTCATTACGTACGTAAAACTCCATATCTTACGTACGCTACGTATTAGTGTTTACGTACGTTAGCTTTGAATAATTCCAGCTTTTTGCACTTTGATTCCTTCGATGCTTTGCTTCGCCTTTTTGTTGTTTTGCTTTGTTTAGCAACTTTAATCATCAAAACATTATTAATATATGTATGGAACAAAATGTTCTAATAAATTGTGCGGAAAGTAAAAGACTCAAAGATTTATAGAGGTTCGGCAACTTGCCTACGTCCTCTCTCCGACTTCTTTTTCTATTGGCTCAAGAACAACCACACACTTGTCTCATCTTCGATCGGTCCGAGTACAACAACCGTTACAACCGCTTGTCTACTATTGGTCCAAGCACAACCACTCTCAAAATAAACTTTGTGTATTTAGTGTTCTATCAGAACTAGATAATCCTTCCTTACGAATATTGGAGTGTAATCCTAACAATGCCGGATCAAAGATCCTAATAACACCGGACTAGTGACTCTTAATTCGTTTCTCTAACGCTCTTGTATGAGTGATGCAACACTCACAACCAAATGAAAGAATACAAAGTATAATAAATATTACAAGGTGTGTCACTCTTTGTATCTTTTTCCTCACAACTTAGAATACAATAATAGATATAAATCTGAGCTCAAGAATGCTTTGAATGCTTATATACTTGAATGCTTGAAGTTGTGTATGAGATACCCAAGTCCTATGGATATTTATAGTGTCAAGTCCTTCTTCATATACTGAAAAATGTGTTATTAGCGTGCGCTAATAATCCTTCATAGCGTGCGTTAACGAGCTTTGACTTGACTGATCTGAACGGTCATTAAACTGTACCAACGGTCATAATACACGTCTAGCGTGCGCTAGTCGGTCTTCTGTAATGTGCGTTATCGTCAATCAATAGGTCATCACTTTTGACTGTTGAATCTTGTCGGTTTGTATCCCCAACGTCTCTTTTCCAATGGATAAAATGTACTTAGCGTACGCTAGTACATATACATTAGCGTGCGCTAACATTATTTTATGTTAGCTTTCCAGATTTTACGGATCTCCTTTTTGACGTTTGCATTCCAACGGATAAGTTGACTAATAGTAGGAATTTGAACGCTTAGCGTGTGCTAACAAATGTATTGTAGCGTGTGTTACAATTTTTCTAGATAACCTATGTTAGCTTGTTTAGCGTACGTAATAGCTTCCTTGATTTGAGTCCAGAGCCTACTGGACTACCAACATTATTTCCGGTAGCGTGCACAAGATTTGACATGTAATGTGCGCTAAGGCCTCTAAATAGCATACGTAAATGTACATCCGTAGCGTGCGCAAATGCTTTTCCTTTTTCTGTCCAGACCTCACCGACTCTCTGCCTTGAGTGCGATAGCGTGCGCTATAGATAGATGATAGCGTGTGCTAAGATTGACAACTTAGCGTGCACTGATATTTGTAGGATTTGCATGCACTATCCATCAGGTGACTCCAACTTGACTGCAGATTACTTGCCTGACTGCTGGTGACTTTCCCTCGATAGCGTGCGCTACCATTCAGTCTGTAGCGTGCACTAGGAACATGATTTTCCTTCAATGTAACAGCTCGTTGGGATAGATTTTGTTAAATGTTTTGAATACAATCATCATCAAAATACTTTGAGTCAACATATACTAGGTCTCTGCCTTCTGGATTGACAAACCCTGGTGGTTGTTCAACATATACTTCTTCGGCAAGGTCTCCATTCAAGAATGCACTCTTGACGTCCATTTGGTATGCAATAAAGCTCTTATGGGCGGCAAAGGCTAAAAATATTGTAATGGATTCTAGTCTGGCTACAGGGGCAAATGTCTCATCGTAGTCTATGCCTTCTTCTTGTCTGTAGCCTTGGGCGACTAGTCGGGATTTGTTTCTGATAATGAGTCCATTTCTATCCTTTTTGTTTCTAAATATCCATTTGGTTCTAATTACGGATTGATGCGTAGGTCTGGGTACAAGATACCATATGTTGTTTCTTTCGAAACCGTTAAGCTCTTCTTCCATAGAAGTAATCCAATGAGAGTTGTCTAGAGCTTCTTTGGTATAAACAGGTTCGGATTGGTCTAAGAATACAGCAATAGTGCACATGTTGAGTCTTCTAATCTTGGATTGAGATTTCCATTTAGGAAATAGATATATCTCAAACTCGGGTTCTTCTTGCGCACATAGTACATTTCCTTGTGTAATCTATATTCTCCTACGAGTAGATACTCCAGCATCAATATTTCCTATGATCAACTCATGTGGGTGATCTCTCAACCATCTTCTGTCAGGTTCTAATTCGGGGTCTCGTATTATATCTTATGTTGCTATAGTTTCGGCTTCAGCTTGTACAGTATCGGCTTCATCTACTTCAGTTCTTACAGCTGTTGGGTTGATTTCTTGGTCAACGACAGGTTCTATAGGAGTTGGTGGATCAATGATGGAAAGTTGTTGGATGTTCTGAGTAAGGTCTTCTACTCCTGTAGGATCATGGTGAGGTTCATCGAACACTACATGAACTGATTCCTCAATTGTCAGCTTCCTTTTATTAAAGATCCTATAAGCTTTGCTGATAGAGGAATATCCTACAAATATCCCTTTATCCGATTTCTCATCGAAGGTTCTAAGTTGATCCTTCCTGTTGTTCAAAATGTAACACCTGCATCCAAATATGTGAAAGTATGAAACTAATGGAGTTTTGTTGTTCCATACCTCGTATGCTATTTTGTTGTGATACTTGTTGATGATACAGAAGTTTTGTGTATAGCACGCTGTATTGGTGGCTTCGCCCCAGAAATGCTGTGGCAATTTGCTAGCGGCAATCATTATCCTTGTTGCTTCTTTCAGCATCCTGTTCTTTCGCTCAGCAACACCATTTTGTTGAGGTGTCCGGGAAGCTGAGTATTCGTGTTGTATCCCATTTTCCAAACGGTATTGCTCTATAAAGCGGTTAGTGAATTCTGTACCTCTGTCGGAACGAATGGACACGATACTCGACCCTTTTTCATTCTGAAGCTTTCTCAGGTGCTCGGGCAGCTTTAGTGTTGTTTCCTTCTTTTTTGTCCAAGCATACCTGGAATAATCACCAACAATAACAAGACAGTATTTCTTACCTCCCAAACTTATCGGGTCTACAGGACCATAGAGATCCATATGTAGCATTTCCAAAGCTCTGTGAGTGGAAAGGTAGGATTTGCTCTTCAGGGTGGTCTTGATTTGCTTGCCTTTCTGACAGGGTCCACATACGCTGTCTTTTTAGAATGAAACACTTGGTAAACCTCTAACCATTCCCTATCTTGAAAGCTTATTGATAGTCTTGAAGTTGACATGAGACATCCTCTTGTCCTATAGCCAGCTTAGATCTTCAGTGTTTTTGGCAACAAAACAAGGAATTGTGGAGCTCGTAGGCATCCAGTCAGCAATATATATTACCTGATCTGCTTCCTGTGAGCACAACTTCTTTGGTCAGGATATTCTTGACTCTACAGTGATCAATATAGAACTTCACTGAGAACTGTTTGTCACAGAACTGGCTAATACTAAGTAGATTGTACTGTAAGCCTCCAACATAAGCTATATCGGTGACTTTGAATTTTCCTACAAGTAGGGTTCCCTTCCCTCTTGTTCTTTCTTTAGATTTATCACCGAAGTGCACTTTTGGACCGCGACCTTCTACATAATCTGACAGCTTGCTTTTATCTCCTGTCATGTGCCTAGAACATCCGCTGTCGAAGTACGAGATGTCCTTCTCTAAGATGTCATGTATGCAAATAAATTAGGTAGATTTAGGTCCCCTTTGATTGTTGGGTCCATGGATGTTAGTGCCTTTAGGTACCCAGATTTTCCTGACAGCAATAGGTTTACTGTAGGATGCTTTACGTCCGTAGTTGCAATTTCTACATGGGGCATGTACATAGTCGCTATAACCATGATAATTATTATGCATCTAAAATTCAGGGTTATTATTATTAATCCAGTACGAGTGCCGTCTTGGAGGTGGAGCCATTTTCTTCGGCCTTACAGCTTGCCTTCTGGGTTTCCAGATGGATTCCCAAAGCTTTTGTTGATACTGTGAGGATACTTGCTTTCACGAGGGATAACGCGGCTCCTGTATCCAATACCTAGGAGTGCTGTACTGAAAGTACTGCCGTGCGGGCCTTTGATATTTGGATACAACCTTCTTTCTGAACGACTGTTGGCACTGTTGATATGCTCGGGGAGCATGCTATTTGGTATGCCTTACCGATCTGAATAGCTGGTGATTCCTCTGTCTGGAATATGACTGTGGTGGCGGAATGGCAGCTTTTGCAGTTCGTGGGGCAATGGGTTCCTTCACAGGACTTGGAATTTCTTCCGATACAAGAATAGGTTCCACACCCCTGACGAACACGGTACTAGTTTTCCCTTTATTGGAAAATGAGTTGTATCCTAAGCCACTTTTATCATGAGCATGTTGCCCAGTGCTTAGAATTTCTTCCATTCTTGTGGATGATTTCTCGAAAGATTTCAGAATGGTCTCAAGTTCTCCTTCTCATTTTTCGAGAGTTTTTACTTTGGCTTGAAGAAGAACAAAATCATTTGTCTTGCTTTAACTATAAGATTTAGTCTCACTTAGTTCATGAGCAAGTTGATGATTGCTCTCCATGAGTTTTTCATAATTAACTTTGCTGTTTTCACAATCAACAGACATATTTTCATAGTTTACTTTCAGCAAGTCGTTTTCTTCTTCCAGCTCTAAGTTAGAAAGTTGGAGCTGCATATTTTCATTTTTCAATGTCTCATGGGCCTTTTGAATTTTCTTAAACTCATTCATCATGTTTGAAAAAGTATGAGATGTATTGGTAGGAATAGCTAAGGTTGAGCTTACCTCATCATCGCTATCTTCATCTTGCGGAATGTCTTTGGCCATAAAGCACATATAGGCTTTATCTTTGAAATCATCATCAGATGAATCACTGTTAGTGACTACCTGAAGACATTCTTCGGACTTTGATGGTGCGGGGGAGGTATCTGATTCACCAATCAGGGCCTTGAGCTTCTTTTTCCAAGCACGTCTTCTTTCATCCTTTTCTTGTTGCTCGGCTTCCAGCAACCTTTGAACTTTAGGATGGGGATATTTATTTGCATAATGTCCTGGTTTCCTGTAATTATAACAGAGGTTTGCGTCACCAGAGGAAGTTTCAGTACTTACTTTGTGAACAGGCTTGGGCCTGTATGGAGTCTTTCCTGACTGCTTGATAAACTTCTTGAACTTATGCATGAGGAGCGCCATTTCGTCTTGTGATAGGATGTCATCGTCGCTGTCAGAATTCTTGTGAATGAGCTTTGATGAGCTCGACATGTGTCTTCGGTTGGATACAGCGGCTAATGTTGTAGTCCTGGCGGGAGATTATTCACCTTTCTCTCTCCTGTCTATATCGTACTCAAATGCTTTGAGGTCAGAAAAGAGATCAAAAGTAGATATTTCACTAAGATTGCACGACACACGCATAGCTGTGGTCTTAATATCCCATCGGGCAGGGAGAGATCTGAAAATTTTTAGGTTCTTCTCCCTTGGTGTATAAATCTTGCCTAATGCTTCAAGTTCACCAACAATACTAGTGAATCTGAGGTCAAGTTCCTCAAGTTTTTCAATTGGTTTCATTTCAAAAGATTCGAATTGCTTAGATAATTTTTAAATTTTCTTTTCTTTTGAGAGCTCAGTTCCCTCACAAACTAACTTGAGTTTATCCCAGATATCTTTGGCTGATTTGCATCTCTTTACCTTTGAGAACGTGGCTTTGTCAAGAGTGACAAATAACAAGTCCATTATTCGCGCTCTTTCTCGAGCATCTCGGCATGAGCTTGGCCTTCAATCCTTGGGGCCGGATTTACCTTCATGATCTGTATGGGGCCATCCTGTATAACAAAAATCATCTATTCGTACATTGCTGCAAGATGAGCCTCCATCCTAATTCTCCAATCGTCAAACTCGTTAATAGAAAACATAGGGACTTTATTGATCATTGATGTATCCATATGAGAATATAGAGAAGAAAAAGACTGTTTTAGAAAAATAAGTGATTTAAGGATCTGATTCGATCAAAAATACGACGGATTCTTTAGAATCAACCTCTATGATACCACTTGTTGGCCACTAAGTATACAGAATACAGCTTGGAAAGTGTTTTAAACAACAGGCTGTACGATTTTCAGATTTGAGTGCGTAGCGAAAGTCTTGTTAAAGTAAGTTGTAGTAAATACATCAACTAGATATGAAGTGTGTACTTAAAAATAATCACAGATATTAAAACAGTAAATGCAGAAGGTAAATGACACAGTAATTAAAGTGGTTCGAGGTAAATCCCTCTACGTCCACTGGTCCTCCACACGGGAGTTAAAATGTTTATTATAAATACTACATACACAACTATGTATTTATAATCAAACCTATTAGTATATCGTTCACACATATTGATACAATGATCGAAGCTTCCAACCGTTCACACAGATTGGTTTAGGCTTTCACTTGACTAGTCTTCTTCACACACAGTTCCGAAGTTTTGTCTCTTCAATGCAAGTCCGTCACACACAGTTCGGGAAAAACAATGCTTTCTTAGTCCACACAGGGCTGATGGGTTTTGTTCAATGATAGAACGATGGTTTGAACAACAGCTTGACTTTCTTGATCTTTAGCTGATGGTGTGTTGTTCAAGGCTGAGCACTTGGATATTTCTTCTCTCAGAATATGCAGTATACTTGAAGAAATATGTTTGCTCAGATATATTCTTGTAAGTACTTCTTGGTTAGATGTGAGTTCGTGTGTGTCTGATCTTCGAACTCTTGGGGATATATATAGCTTCTGAAGAGATCCGTTGGGAATAGATTCGCTGAGCAAAATTCCGTGACAACTAGATAGTTGACTTGTATAGACCAAGATCCGGATTTTGCGTGGTTTGAAGATCTCTGTCGGCTTCAGTATTTAAATACTTCTTTATCAAATGGGACTTGACTTTAGCGAATACCAAAGATTCCTTTTCAAACGGTCTTTAGTCCTGTTTCGATGTGTATTGAAGGTCTCAATACTTCACAGCTTGAATGTTGTATCCATTTGTGCTGTAGGCTATAAAGGGGAGGTCGCTGTATGGAATGTTTACTATATGAAGGGACAACTTCTAAACTTGGCGCTTTTAGACTCTTGTTGTTGTATGATGGCTTGATGATAAGTCTTCGATACAGGATCAGCAACTTCGATAGGTCTTTCGATACAGCAGCTCGATGTATGCTGGATTGGCACATTGTCAAAATACTTTATCAAAATCTTTCGATACATGAATTGTTATCCCAACAACATTAATAAATACCAACAGTAAAATTTATTATTACATACCGAGTTTAAAAAAAAAAATAAGACAAACAACAATAGTAAACAATACAATACCATCCAAACAACACAAAGCAACGGCGTACTCGAGTACTTATTAAAAGCACAACTCAACTGAAAGGACTCTTCGGACCGTTAACATCACTCTGCACCCCCGTCGTCATGTAGCTCCTGTGGTTGTTTTCCAGCTCTCCTGGATCCTGAACATAAAACACATGTCCACCCCCGAAGGGGTTAGAACAATAATGCTAGTATAAGTACGATAATTTATACAACAATAGATCATTCGTCAACTCGTGAAGAATAATGCATTATCAACAACAACACAACAACAACAAGTCTTTCCCAAGAGAAGACTATCAATGCATTACAAAACATGACAATCACAACATACACATGGTAATCCGATGATCCAGCGTTCACTGCATAGATCCCATGATGATCCCATCGAACCAACACGATGTGGAAAACCCGTGCATTGATCCAGCGCACGCTAGCATAGATCCCAAGATGATCTCATCGGACCAACACGAGGTGGACAAATGACGACGACACATATGCACGACAACATGAATAACATTAATATATAAACATAATTAAAGTACTTGCCTTATGATGACGACAAGAATTAAATACTTCAACAAACACCAAAACACTCGAAGGTCGTCCCTTTGTCTAACCACTTGCAAGCTTCGAACCCTAAACAATAATATACTAACGAAGAGTTCAACTTGTGTATACATAACTAACACGCGGGCATCTAACGTTCTTAACTATGATCAAGTAAGCCATTCTATATGCGGCCAATTTCACGGTTCAAACATCCGACGAATACATATCTCATGCGAAATGAATGATCCTATAAAATGTCGTTGTCTTCGAATTCAAGGATAGACATGTCATCACAATTCCATACTCCAATATCGATTATAAATTATTATATGCGGTTCGGCGAAATCTATGATTAATATAATTGTTACCAACATCATCACTGTAACACCCCAAACCAGGCGGATATTACAGTGCCGTGAATCCCCGACTGGGACCCACCAGGCGAATGAAAATGATGAATTAAATAATATAATTGTAGTACCGAACCACATTATATTACCAAGTACTCCGATGAGGAGTTTAAGTACAACACACCAGGACAATACCGAATACTAGTATATTTTATATGAAGATAAAATACACCACCCTGAATAAATAAACATCTCAAATGGAATTTGCAGCGGAAAATACAAATGACGGAATAACTAAAATGACTGAAGATGACTGAACAACGGAATGACTGGGGCCCCCTACTAGTATCACTGGGACTCGTCGCCGTCAACATGCTCTTCTCGTGCCTTTGCCTTGCCGTGACCTGAAAACAAAATCCCCCAACGGGGTCAGTTACACAGAACAACAATCCTCAAGGGTTGAAATTTCACAATCATGAATTAACTGAAGTTATGAAATATTCTTAATTATGAATTACGCTGAAGAGGAGTACCATAGTACGCCCGTAGTGTTCTGTGCGAGTGTACAAGATGAATGATCGGACACACCCGTCCTTGTACCTAATTAGTCTCACGGTGTAACGCTTTCCCGTGTGCACGGTCCAGTGTATCGGTGAACCCAATACACAACCATCGTGTGCCCGACTAAAAATTCCACACAGCCACACCCGGCCACGCAATATGAACCCGGAAGGTCACATGAACGAGAATGACCATGATGAATATCAATGAATAAAAATTAGACAAGGCCAAGATGACTCACCGATATGAAAGTAATAGTGACGTGATTGATAACCCAATGAAATGATTTGGAACCGTCGTTCCTCGTGAATGAAATGATTATTCGACAATTACAAGTCTCAAAATGATTATTATTATGATGGATGAATTATGATTATGAACAATCAACAACAAAAGGAATGAGTATCCTTTTAACCGAGTAAGATTTAACTTACACAATACCGATGAAGAATGTCTGTCCACGAACAACGTCCTAACCAAGATACCGGTCGCTCGAACAACCTTGAATAACAATAATTACCAACAATCGTTCAATACACGTATCAAACAACAAAACACGACTAACCCAAAGGTCGAAACAACGATAATCAAACTCATAGGGCATTCCAACGAATACATAACCAACCACACAACTTCAAAAATATCCAATCTCGAATATGTCGAAACCAACACCAAATTGAGTATTTCGAACCAACAAAACACTTCAATGATATCAATAATCCATTAGGAATCCATAATTCATGATTACAACAACATCAATCGGAAAATCCCCAATTAACCGAAGTCAACCCCAAGGGTTCTTGAAATAATTCCGAAAAGAACCATTAAATCCATAGGAATACATTTATCCAAGGTAGATAATCCATATCTAACATATTCCAATGATAATCCAAGCTTACACGAAGAAAACGGAAGGAAAACCCAAAAATCCGAAATTCTAGATCCAAGAAATTAATACCTTTGATTCGATGTTTTGGAGATGATGAAGTGATGATTAATCCAACTCAAAGACTTGAAGATGATGATTGATGATTACACCTTGAAGGATACTCTCAAAATCGCCCAAATCGCCAAGAACCGACGAGAGAAAGAGATTAGAATGATGAATGACGAACTCTGACTAAAGCTGCCCAATTTATAGTCGATCCGGGTTAGCGTCGCTAGCCCTAATGCGTAGCGTGCGCTAACGGGAAATTTGGGTATTCCGGTACCCATCGTCCGAAAGCGGTAGCGCGCGCTACGTACCTTTTTGTAGCGTGCGCTACGACCATATCATTAGCGTGCGTTAATGCTCATAGTTAGCGTCGTTAACGAATAATTTGATGCCCGATCGGAATCCGAAGCGCCTGTCCTCGATCGACCTCGATAGCGTGCGCTACAACCAACGATTAGCGCGCGCTAAAACATCGATTGCGTCGCTAAATATCACGCATAGCGTGCGCTATGAATTAATCCGGTGCGATCCGGTAGCCACTGGACTCGACCTGATCTGTCCTTAGCGCGCGCTACACCACATATTAGCGTGCGCTACTACAACTCACTAGCGCGCGCTACTTACCATTCGTAGCGTGCGCTGCCTATCTCACTGCGGTCGGTACCTTACGGGTGCGGCAGATAACCTTAGTGTGCGCTAAAGGCCGAGTGGTAGCGTGCGCTACCTATACCCAATTAGCGTACGCTAAAGGAGTACGTGGCGTGCGCTACTCCTCACGCATACCGCATAGCGAAAATGACAATGACGATAAACACGGCACGAAACTCCAATCAAATTAGTGATGAATGACGATTGCTACGATACAATTACTCGAATGATGAATACTATGGTGAATCGAGTGACAAATGATCAATAATGAATGAAATTCTGAGTATCAATTCTTGGATGATAAATCTTGAATGACAATTCTTGAATTACAACCGGTATTACATACACCCCCTTAAAGAGTTTCGTCCCCGAAACTAAGGGTCAAACAACTCGGGATAACTCTCCCGCATACTATCCTCGATTTCCCAAGTAGCCTCTTCGACTCCGTGTCTAGACCACTGAATTTTAACCAAAGGAATCGTCTTATTCCTCAACTGTTTGATTCGCCGCTCTAAAACTCGTATAGGACGCTCCTCATATGAATGATCGTTGGCGATCTCGATTTCGTCGAACTGAAGTATGTGACTCGGGTCGGCAACATACTTCTGCAACTGAGAGACGTGAAACACATTATGAATTCGGCTCAACGCCGGAGGTAAAGCCAATCGATAAGCTAACTCGCCTACTCGATCCAAAATCTCAAACGGTCCAATGAATCTCGGACTCAACTTTCCCCTCTTCCCAAAACGGAAGGTACCACGACTCGGGGATACCTTGACCAACACATGGTCACCAGCCTCGAACTCTAATGGTCGACGACGGTTATCTGCATATGATTTTTGTCGACTCTGAGCTGTCAACAAACGACTCCTGATCAAAGTTACCTTCTCACGGGCGGCTATAAGCATATCGGGCTCGGTGCCGATTGATTATGATAAGTCGTCCCAACACAACGGAGATCGACAACGACGACCATACAAGGCCTCGTAAGGTGCCATCTTGATCGAAGCATGCCAACTATTATTATACGTAAACTCGATCAATGGTAGTTGGGCTTCCCAATCGTCTTTCCAATCGAGGACGCATGCCCTCAACATGTCCTCTAATGTCTGAATGGTCCTCTCTGATTGTCCGTCGGACTGAGGATGAAAAGCTGCGAGATTAAGTGGGTTCCCATAGCACGATGAACTGATTTCCAAAAATGGGACACAAACCGTCCGTCACGATCGGAAACGATACTTTTAGGAGTACCGTGCAGTCTGACTATCTCTTTGATGAACAGCTGAGCAAGTCTCTCGGGACCCCACGTCTCCTTGATCTCAAGGAAATGAGCTGATTTAGTTAAGCGGTCCACGATCACCCAGATCGTATTCATGCCACGACGACTCGTCGGCAAACTCGTGATGAAATCCATAGAAATGTCTTCCCACTTCCATTCGGGAATAGGAAGAGGTTTCGACATACCCACGGCCGCTGATGTTCAATCTTAACTTGTTGACAGGTTAAGCATCTCGAAACAAATTCTGCGACTTCTCGCTTCATGTTAGTCCACCAGTAATTTTGTTTCAAGTCCTTGTACATCTTGCTAGACCCCGGATGTACAGAATAAGGGGTAGCATGAGCTTTTTTCAAAATCGAGTTTTTCAACTCGTCATTCGCCGGTACGCACAACCGATTCTTAAACCTCAAAAGTCCATCCTCGTGGACCACAAATCCAGGGGCTTTCCCCTGAGCCACATCCTCTCGGATGCGCAACAATGATGGGTCCGAACCATGATTCTCTCTGATTGCCTCCTCAAGTGATGATGAAATCTCTAACATACAAAGCTGCCCCTGAACTCGCTGAAGCCAGACCTCGATCTCGGGTCTAAGGAATTCCTGCTGAAGCTCCTTCTGAACTGTTAAACGGGCAAGCATATGCTCCTGAACGGACTTACGACTCAAGGCGTCGGCGACAACGTTCGCCTTGCCCGGGTGGTAGAGGATCTCGATATCATAATCTTTGATTAATTCCAACCACCGTCTCTGACGCATATTTAACTCCTTCTGAGTAAATATATACTTTAAACTCTTATGATCGGTGAATATCGGCGGTGACGCCATAAAGGTAATGATGCCAAATCTTCAAAGCGAACACCACTACCGCTAGCTCCGTGTCGCGGTCGGATAATTAACCTCGTAAGGTCTCAATTGCCGTGAAGCATAGGCAATAACCTTCCTGCTCGCATGAGCACACATCCGAGACCCTGTCCGGACGCATCACTATAGACCACAAATCCTTCCGTCCCCTGCGGCAAGGAAAGTACAGGTGCTGACATTAACCGGCTCTTGAGTTCCTCAAAACTCCGCTGACACGCGTCGGACCACGTGTATTTCTTATCCTTCCGCAAAAGGTTCGTTAAGGGTTGAGCGATTCTATAAAATCCCTCTACAAATCGCCGATAATAACCCGCTAATCCGAGGAAGCTTCGGATTTCCTTAACGTTCTTCGGAGGTAGCCAATCCCGAATAGCCTCCGTCTTCTGAGGGTCGACACGAACTCCGTCTGATGAAATTACATGTCCGAGAAAAGTCACTTCGGACATCCAGAACTCACATTTGGAGAACTTCCCATAAAGTTGTTCTCGTCTCAACACGTCGAGCACTTGATGAAGGTGAAACTCGTGTTCCTCCCGGTCACGAGAATAAATCAAAATGTCATCGATGAAGACAACAACAAACTGATCCAAAAAGTCGATGAAAACCCGATTCATTAACTCCATGAATACCGCAGGTGCGTTAGTCAATCCAAACGGCATAACCACAAACTCATAATGACCATAGCGTGTTCGAAACGCCGTCCTCGCGATGTCCGACTCTCGGATCCGCAACTGATGATATCCAGACCTTAAGTCGATCTTGGAAAATACTGAAGCTCCCTGAAGTTGATCTAAGAGATCATCAATACGGGGTAAGGGATACTTATTCTTGATCGTCACCCTGTTCAACTCCCGATAATCAATACATAAGCGGAATGAACCATCCTTCTTCTTGACAAACAACACTGGTGCTCCCCACGGGACGCACTTTCGGTCGGATATAACCTTTCTCGAACAACTCCTCAAGTTGGTTCTTTAATTCCTGCATTTCGGTCGGGGCCATTCGGTACGGTGCCTTCGATATCGGGGACGTACCAGGCTCCAACTCAATCGTGAATTCCACATCCCTCTGTGGAGGCAAACCAGGTAACTCGTCTGGAAAAACATCGGCATATTCCCTCACCACCGGAATATCCGTTAACATTACTGATGACTTCTTGGTTTTGGCCATATATCACCAATAACCGACACATCCTTGATTGAGTAACCTTACTGCTTTCATCAAATTAATGACCTTACCAGAACAGCCGGGATTACCTCCCTGAAACACACATTCAACCCCATCGTCTGAAATGATAGTGACCATACGC
Organism: Orobanche coerulescens; assembly: GCA_033398695.1. NCBI lineage: Eukaryota > Viridiplantae > Streptophyta > Magnoliopsida > Lamiales > Orobanchaceae > Orobanche > Orobanche coerulescens. The sequence continues at coordinate 118,327,446 of CM065805.1, forward strand.
TTACGGACACTAATGATGGCATCATGACGATCCATCCAATCAATAACCAAGATGACGTCGTCCCTCGGCAAATCTACCACGATTAGGTCCGCTGGCCATACACGACCATGAAACTGAATCGGACAATTCTGAATCTCACGATTACCTATAATTCGTCTACCATCAGGTAGGCCAATGACATAAGGTTCACAACCAGTAGCACTACCCAGACGTAGTCTACTCACACATGACTCGGAAATGAATGAATGCGATGCACCAGTATCAAAAAGGGTACACACAGGTTGAGATAGAATATCGAGTGTACCTGAGATCATTCGGGCCTCTGGATCATCGGTCTTCTTCATCTCATAAATCCGGCTTGCTAGTCCCAGACCGGATGCTCCGTCGATGGCTAAAAGCTCCACCTTTAGTCGCCGCTGCTTTAAACGACGCCGATTGAGTGGCACAGTTACGAGCAGTGACTGCTTTAGGTGCCTGAGATGACGTCTGGGTAGGTTTGGAGTCCCTACGGCAAAAACGGGCCTTATGCCCAGCAATTCCACAATTATGACATGTGATAGTCTGCCTCGGACACTTGGTACTGAGGTGACCAAGTTCCCCGCAGTTAAAACAGGTGATGGCCGAACTGGCCGCTCGAGAATGAGATTCCGCGGGTTTAGACGACACAGGAGGTCGCTCAGAAAAAGCAGAGCCCGCACGGGGTTTCTTGAAAGTTGTCTGACCGCCTTCAGATTGATTACGATTCTTTGATTTCTTGCTAGCAGACGAAGGTTGCTGCTTAGCAATTTCCTTAGCAGTAAGCTCGTAGGTGAGAGCTTTCTCAATGAATTCAGCCAACGTGGTGCAATTATGATTAAGTAACTGAAGTCTCATACGGGGTTTCAGCCTCTTGCTGAAATACTTGATCTTATCCGCCTCTGAATGAATGGTGGATGAGGCGAAAGGAAGAAGTTCCTGAAATTTCTCGGCAATGGTGAGAACATCCTCGTCTGATGAGGGGTCGGGGGTGAGTAATTCTGACATCTTGGCCTCTCTGAGCGGGGCCGGATAATACCTCTCCATCATAAGAGTTTTGAACTGATCCCAAGTGCATGATCCTTCGGTGGGCTTCAACGACAACCACCAAGAATGTGCGCTCTTACCCAGGTAGTAGGCCGCAACAGAAACTTTGTGTCCCTCGGGACACTCTACCATAGCAAACAGCTTCTCGAAATGATCGAGCCAATGAATGATATCTGCCGGCTCAGACGAGCCCTCAAAAGTAGGTGGCCTCTGGCGAGAGATATCGCCGATGATATTACTCACATTCCTCTCTTGCCTCTGAGGTGGCGGCGGAGGAGCCTGCTGATTTTGATTGACGGAGTTATGCATCGTCTCCATCAACTGAGCCATCTGTGTCATTTGGGCCATCATGCCCTGCATAAAAGCGAGTGGGTCAACCCGGACACCCTCTGACTGAGCCGTGTACCGGGTACGACTCCCCGATAGTGAATGATCGCGCCCAGGTGAATGAGTAGCAGCGTCACTGCTCGATGAGTTAGCATTATTCCTCGCGTTTGCACGTGTATTCACATGAGTTCTCGGGATTCGGCCCGCTCCACAGCCTCGTCCTCCACGTCCTCTGCCAGCCCTTTCCATACTGAAGTGGAAAGTCATATGATGATTATATATCTCGCATGAGTATCACATTATGATTATATTATGAAATGCTGAAAATGAGCATACGCGCTCCAATATAGCGATTACATGAATGATTAATTGACGTGACATGATTATCTGATGAAGTTACTGAAATGATTATCTTGAATGAGTTAACAAGATTAATGATTCGATCTTCCTGATCAACAACTGAACAATGAAATGAATTGACTGATTAATAAGTTAACCTGACCGTCCTGGTCAAAGTGACAATGATGATTGAGGATTGTTAACTGATGAATTATGAATGAATGATTAATGCCAGAAATTATACCATGGCATTAGAAATCTTACAGTTCTTGGTCTGATTGGCTCGGCATTTGCACAGGTCACACGTGACGCGAAAGTCCAATGATACTAGTCCGATGACGATGATTTCAAATGAGACATGACTTGGAGGGTAGTATTCAAAACCACTCTCCGATACCAACTCTGTAACACCCCAAACTAGGCGGATATTACGGTCTGTGAATCCCATTTGGGACCCACCAGCGAATGAAAATGATTAATTAAATAATATAATTGTAGTCCGAACCACATTATATTACCAAGTACTCCGATGAGGAGTTTAAGTACAACACACCAGACAATATCAATACTAGTATATTTTATATGAAGATAAAATACACCACCCTGAATAAATAAACATCTCAAACGGAATTTGCAGCGGAAAATACAAATGACGGAATAACTAAAATGACTGAAGATGACTGAACAACGGAATGACTGGGGCCCCCTACTAGTATCACTGGGACTCGTCGCCGTCAACATGCTCTTCCCGTGCCTTTGCCTTGTCGTGACCTGAAAACAAAATCCCCCAACGGGGTCAGTTACACAGAACAACAATCCTCAAGGGTTGAAATTACACAATCATGAATTAACTGAAGTTATGAAATATTCTTAATTATGAATTACGCTGAAGAGGAGTACCATAGTACGCCCGTAGTGTTCTGTGCGAGTGTACAAGACGAATGACCGGACACACCCGTCCTTGTACCTAATTAGTCTCACGGTGTAACGCTTTCCCGTGTGCACGGTCCAGTGTATCGGTGAACCCAATACACAACCATCGTGTGCCCGACTAAAAATTCCACACAGCCACACCCGGCCACGCAATATGAACCCGGAAGGTCACATGAACGAGAATGACCATGATGAATATCAATGAATAAAAATTAGACAAGGCCAAGATGACTAACCGATATGAAAGTAATAGTGACGTGATTGATAACCCAATGAAATGATTTGGAACCGTCGTTCCTCGTGAATGAAATGATTATTCGACAATTACAAGTCTCAAAATGATTATTATTATGATGGATGAGTTATGATTATGAACAATCAACAACAAAAGGAATGAGTATCCTTTTAACCGAGTAAGATTTAACTTACACAATACCGATGAAGAATGTCCGTCCACGAACAACGTCCTAACCAAGATACCGGTCGCTCGAACAACCTTGAATAACAATAATTACCAACAATCGTTCAATACACGTATCAAACAACAAAACACGACTAACCCAAAGGTCGAAACAACGATAATCAAACTCATAGGGCATTCCAACGAATACATAACCAACCACACAACTTCAAAAATATCCAATCCCGAATATGTCGAAACCAACACCAAATTGAGTATTTCGAACCAACAAAACACTTCAATGATATCAATAATCCATTAGGAATCCATAATTCATGATTACAACAACATCAATCGGAAAATCCCCAATTAACCGAAGTCAATCCCAAGGGTTCTTGAAATAATTCCGAAAAGAACCATTAAATCCGTAAGAATACATTTATCCAAGGTAGATAATCCATATCTAACATATTCCAATGATAATCTAAGCTTACACGAAGAAAACGGAAGGAAAACCCAAAAATCCGAAATTCTAGATCCAAGAAATTAATACCTTTGATTCGATGTTTTGAAGATGATGAAGTGATGATTAATCCAACTCAAAGACTTGAAGATGATGATTGATGATTACACCTTGAAGGATACTCTCAAAATCGCCCAAATCGCCAAGAACCGACGAGAGAAAGAGATTAGAATGATGAATGACGAACTCTGACTAAACTGTCCAATTTATAGTCAGTCCAGGTTAGCGTGCGCTAGCCCTAATGCGTAGCGTGCGCTAACGGGAAATTTAGGTATTCCAGTACCCACTGTCCGAAAACGGTAGCGCGCGCTACGTACCTTTTTGTAGCGTGCGCTACGACCATATCATTAGCGTGCGTTAATGCTCATAGTTAGTGTGCGTTAACGAATAATTTGATGCCCAGTACTGGAATCCAGAAACTGCCTGTCCTCTGATCTGACCTCGATAGCGTGCGCTACAACCAACGATTAGCGCGCGCTAAAACATCGATTGCATACGCTAAATATCACGCATAGCGTGCGCTATGAATTAATCCAGTGCAGTCCAGTAGCCACTGGACTCGACTGACCGCCTTAGCGCGCTACACCACATATTAGCGTGCGCTACTACAACTCACTAGCGCGCGCTACTTACCATTCGTAGCGTGCGCTACTTATAACTCACCTGCAGTCCAGTACCTTCTGGACTGCAGCCAGGATAACCTTAGCGTGTGTTAAAGCTGAGTGGTAGCGTGCGCTACCTATACCCAAGTACGTAGCGTGCGCTACTCCTCACGCACAGCTCGCAACGAAAATGACAATGACGATAAACACGGCACGAAACTCCAATCAGATTAGTCATGAATGACGATTGCTACACGATACAATTACTCTGAATGATGAATACTATGACTGAATCTGAGTGACAAATGATCAATAATGAATGAAATTACTGAGTATCAATTACTGGATGATAAATACTGAATGACAATTACTGAATTACAACCGGGTATTACAATCACTTCATTCTAACTTTCGTCATGAAGATTAGCTATCAACCAACCCTTACAAAACATGACGAAAACCATAATCTTAATCCTCTAGAATTCATCTAATGAAGGTGATAACAATAACAAGTCTTTGATCATTTCGAAAACATCATCCAATGTAAGTTTACAATCTCAGAAAACTTCCCCATACTTGTTCAATATAACAAGGCTCGAACTAATATGCTCTTAACAATGGAAAACCTAAGCATAATCACACCAACTTCCTTAAACATGGTGTTCGGTTAAATAAATCATCCATGGAACCTAATAATCCCAGTAACATGTTCATAACATTCATAAGAACACGAATTCAAGGTTGGAAATAGCATCAACATATCTTAATACGAAGAAAAACATCAAGGCAATCGGTAGAATCCAACACCGGAAGTTTGAGCACTAATACAAGATGGTTTCCATCTTCAACAACCAAGTAGAGAGGCTAATATACTAGATTCGTACGGTTGGAAGATCTAGGAGAGGTTCGGTTCAGACAAAATGAGTGAAAGAAATGAAATGAGTGATGTCCTATTTATAGAAAATAACAATTAACATACGTTATCCCTTAGTCTTAGCCTATGCTAACTGGTTACGAAGCTCGCTGCCTAAATCTGCCTCCAGTATCGTACACTATCAGACATTACGTATGCTACCTGTTACCTTTACGTACGTTAACTCATAGTATAGCATACGCTAATGATTTTACGAACCTTAATCTGCCTGCTTCTGTCATGGTCTTAACGTACGTTAACCATATTCTATAGCGTATGCTAAACATCGTTGACTTCATTTTTCTAAGAAGTGTCCAGGTTCATGCAAGGGAAATCCGTCCGCATCTTCGTCCGTCCCCACACGCCGACCATGTCTCAATCTGGTGTTGACTGCCTCTTGCGTACGCTAAGCATACATCATTATATACGTTAGCTCTAGTTAGTAGCGTACGCTAGGTACATTAGTTAGCGTACGCTAATATCATGCAGGTACATGCATGAATTAACACACTCTACACAATATGATCATGAATACTACAGTACGGATACGGAAAAATCATACTTCAATTCGACATAATCAAATACTGCAGGGTTCAAATACAGATGAAAATACACAACAATTATCCGGGTATCACAATAAACACGCAGATGAGCAAAAATACAATACTTTCCACGTACAACCACCTGAATAGAAAGAACTCCAAATATGATGGAGTCACCAAACACTTACACCAGACAACCCCTAGTAAGAAAAAAAAGTACTAGTGATGACAGATATATAAAAGAGAAACAAAAAAAAAACTACCTGAATAAAAAGAAATATATAATAAAAGTATCTTCTAACAAGCATTTTCTAGAGAAAATGTATTTAAAATCAAACAAGATTATAATTTCAAGATCATGAAAAACACCTTGTTTTCAAAATATTATCTTTTTTTCAATAGTCATCGTCAGTGTTCAATTATTTTATGTAAAAACAGAAAAAGAGTTTTGTAGAGAATTGTTAAATAAAAGAATTAATGAATCACCTAATAAATAATGATACAAATATAAGGAATAAAACAACCAAACCACACTCAAAACTAAACATGAATAATAATATAACCACGTACATGAACAACTACATCCAAACACATCATAAACACACACACCTACTGATTTCCATAAATGTTTAAAGATACATGGCGTTGTTATACCTATCAAACCAGAATCCATCCAGGGAGTCGTAATCGCCCTCCAAGAGGCCTTTCGGTCGCAAGGTTGCCAACCTATATATCTCTAAACATATAGGAGTGCACATTCTCAACCTCATAGAATACAACAACCCCAAAAGATATTTGAAGATTACAACAATCTCGCTAAAACAAGAAGCTCTAATCATTAACCACATAGTAATAACAACTCCTAATAAATCCAGTAACAATGAAAAGTAAACCAAATAAAACCAGAAAACATAAAAAAAACCCACATAAACACGCAGATGAAAAAAAAGAATACAATACTTTTCAAATACAACCACCTGAATAAAAAGAACTCCGAAGACGCTGGGGTCACCAAACACCTACACCAGACAACCTCTACTAAGCAATAAAAAATACTAATAACGACAAATATATAAAAAGGAAATGAAAAAAGAACTACATTAATAAAAACAAATATATAATAGCAGTATCACCTAACAAAAATTTTCTAGAGGAAAAGTATTTAAATTCAAACAAGATTATAATTTCGAGATCACGAAAAAAAAACTTGTTTTCAAAATAATATATTTTTTTCAATAATCGTCCTCAGTGTTCAATTATTTTCTGTAAAAATAGAAAAGGAGTTTTGTAGAGAATTGTTAATTAAATTAATTAATTAATTAATTAATTAATCACCTTCAGTAAACCCAAAAGCCTGACAAAAAAAAACTTTTTGGTTCACCTCTGCAAGAGAATATAAGTGCAGCAAAGAAAAATTTTCATCCCGCCAATCTGTATCCTGCCAAACAAAGATGGCAGTCAGAAAATGAGAAATATCAAAATTCTTAGTTACAAGTATAAGGAAAAAAAACAAACCACACTTAAGACTAAACATGAATAATAATATAACCAAATACATAAACAACCGCATCCAAACACATAAACATATAAATATATAAACACATACATCCACACAAATATTTAAAAGTACGTAGCGTCGTTATACCTATCCGACCAGTCCTTCTAAAGAGTCACAATCACACTCCAAATAGGCTTTCTACTCACAAGGTTGGCAGCCCACATACCTCTAAACACATAAGATATAATTGTTTCATACCTTCCACTTTAGACAACAATGGAATCTTCTACCTCAGTTCTCATTCGTCCACGCCGTCCTAATCTGTGCTCGCTAGCCACAGTAGCATTCCATTGGACAATGATATTGGAATCAAAATTTTGGGAATGTTTAGGAAATTTGAGAGTTAGGGTTTCTTGAGAAGATTGAAGCCGATCTGTTTGATTTTGGGTTGGAAATATAATTTTTTTCTTTTGATTTTGAAACAGTGCCCATGATTTTGATTGAGAAACACGGCTTTCCCCTCCTGTTCACATGTGCAATGCTCGTGTTGTCTTTTTCGTTTTTTTCTGTGTTTAACTCAAGGTTTGTGCCCTAATTTTAATAAATTGGGGACATGTGCTTTGCACATGACTTTTCATGGGCGAGCTGAGCAATTACCATAGCGGATGACTCAAATTACCTTTTTTACGAGTTATGGGACTACCTTTGGTCAGTGACCAATATATGGGACCATATTGGTTTGAGGGCCAAGTAATGGGACCAAAAATGGTATTTTCCAGTATATTTACTATAGATGTATTGCACATATAATATGTTGTAATCCATATTTATTTTTTTAGAATCATTGCACAAATTTAGTATGGATTCAATGTACATTCGAAATAAAAATGAATATGCATTACAAATACTATGTGTGCAGTGAGTCGTAGTAAATATGCATGTACTCACGTTCTTATTTAAACCGATTGACACACACACACACATACATATATATATATATATATATATATATATATTTGCATTAATGGAATTTCAAAAGTGCAACAACATAATTTAGATGTGTAGTATGTTTTTTTCTAACGGATGGGCTAATAAAGACAATTTTGTCATTTTGAGAAACAAAACATGTAACGTAGCATTAATGTCCTCTTAAGTGTGCATCACTTAACTTCTGTGAGCTAATATTTTTCATTTTTTATTATATTTGCGAAACAACTTCAACTCGAACTTGTAAAGGTAGAATTTTGTAGCAAAATGAGATGAACTTTGTTCAATAGGTTCCAAGGCATAACATGGTGCAATTTTCTTGGTTTTCAAAAAATATTTGTGTTTTGAGAGATTTGAAGTGAAATTTATTGATTATTTTAGAAAAATGAGTTTTGACTTAATTTTGAATCAATTTAATGCCGACAATATATTTAATTCTTTAAAATTAAATTGTAAATTGTGAATTTATATTTCTGGGAAATAATCGTAAAATTTTAGTTCTCTCAAAATTTAGAAATGAACGTAAAATTTTATTTTTCTCAAAATTGATTTACAATAGGTAAGAATAAATAACTAATGTTGATCATTTAATTGAATTTAATGGGAAGTTGGAGAGTTAGGTTGAGCATGAAAAGGCATCTGAAATCGAAAAAATGAAGTTTTCTAGACTGGCGTATTAGTAAGAAGATGTATCTGTAGTTCAAACAAGCTACTAGTGTACAATAGTGGACCAACGGTGCAAGACCCACAATCATCGCCTGCCCTCGTCTCTGGCTTTGGCCTTAGACCTTGATCCTAGGTCCTTCAGGTTGAACTTGGACTAGTTAAACCTCGCGGCGTGGGCCTGGAGCTTAGGCTGTGATGTTCAAGCTCAAGAGTTGGGCATTACGTAAGTCCCGTCCATCCATTTGATGGAGGTTCATGAGAGCGTTATAATTTTATTTCAGATAGAAAAACACACAAACATATAATCACATTGAATTATTTCATTGTCATTTTTGTACCCATTATTTCAGCACAGTGCAATTCACCGGAACTCCACATTTAAAGAACACCTAATTCAGAGATGAAAAGTAGTTGTAGCATGGGACTTATTATCTGAACCATGTGCTCTTTTTATGTGCAAAATAATCTTAAAACTCTTTTATTTGCAAATGATATTCCAAAGATATACTTATAACTATTTAATGTAATGCCCGTGTACTTTATTAATAATGTATTTTATTTTTTGTCGTATTCTATTGGGAGTTGGTTTGAGAAATCTCCATATTATATTGGTTGGTGCCTAGAATCGTGTGTATATTGGAGTTGGAACTGGTATGTTGGTTGTTAGTGATTGTCGAGTTATGTGCCTATCAGGATGTGTTCGTTCTGATCAAACTTCTTAATGGTGATGCTGGGAAGTAGCAGTTAATGCACGCTAGACTGTGTTGCTAGCGCGCGCTAATCATGCATTTGTACAAATTAGTTGGCCATGATAGCGCACGCCATTATGGCCGGTCAGTACATGCAGAGGTTTCTGGACTCTGGAAAACTAACAGGTAGCGCACGCTAACCATTACAGGTAACGCACGCTAGCGCAACCAGTGTAGAAAGTTCTGCACCGCCTTTCAAAGGCGATGGACTGCTTTTCATCCCGATAGCACACGCTACACCTTACCCGTAGCACGCGATAATCACGCCCAGTATAAATAGGACAGCATGGTTCGGTTTACGTCATTTCTTCTCTCTTCTTTCCTCCTCTGGCGGCTGGGCGATTTGGACGTAGGAAAGCGCAGATTTTGGCCGGACTTCACTACCCAACAACTAGAGTTCCTGGAACAAAGTTAACAAGATCTTAACAACTTTTATCGTCCGGATCAAGGTAAATCATTCAGAACAGTAGCTCTTCATATTTTAGGGTCTTATTGAGGTTTCATCCTCTAAAGGCCAGATCTAGCCATGATTGTGTTGGATTATGATGTTGTAATTATAATCCTTGCTTTTCGTTGAAGTTTACGGATTAATTTTTGAGTTTTCTTCCATAGTTGTGTATAATCCATGCTGACCCCATAATGTCCGATTGATTGTCCATAAGAGTAGAACTTAGAGTAAACCTTTCTTTTTCCGTCGTACTGTGTTTGATATAGTGATGTGTTATGCTAGGACCTGATCATTGAGGAAAGTTCGAGCGGCAGGTCCTTTCGTTCACTATTCCATGTACCATTGTAATTGAGGCAAGTACTTTGATTGCGTTTGATGTACTTCGTGTGAATATGTGAAAAATGTGATTTTGTGAAAAATGGTCATTTCATAAAATGTGGTTTGTTCCATGTGGTTACTGAGTATGTGTGAACCGAGTTAAAACCAGTGAGGGTCCCATGGGATTCGATAGGCCACGTTCCCTACGGATCACTCGGTGGGGTTGTACAACCATAGAGGGCCTGACGAGGACTCCCTGGGGTGTGTATCTCGCGTGAGGTACAGGGCCAGTTGACACGCTTTTAGTGTAACTATCGCAAGTGCACGATATCGTATCAAGTAGTAAAGTGGACTTTTTGAGTCCGGTTTATCGATCCCACAAGGAAGTTTGGTTATAATTTGAATTATACACTATTATTCTATTTTTATAGATACTATGATAAGTGAAACACACAATTAAAAGTTTGGTTTAATAATTGCAAAGAAAATGCAATATTAGTTTTAATATTTTAAGGAAATAAAAATATTGTAATAATAATAGATTGATTAAATGATAAAATGAAATAGTTGGGATTACAAACTTAGTTCGTCATTAGTTATAAAAGATGTATAGGAGATCATAAAATGAATTTACTTATTATGTTGTGTAGATTCGATTTTCCTTAAAAAGACGGTTTCTCTTTCGAACTATAAAACGCCCCTTACATATTGAATCAATCCACTATATTTTTATGTTGATTGGCTTCAATACATAGCATTAGGATTTATGAAAATAACTCAAAGAATCATCTAAGGACTAGGGGTATATTTCTATCCCTAGAACAACTTAGAGTGAAGATCATTTGATCTAATCAAACATATTTTCTTTCGAAACATATGAAGACCATAAATATCGTCATTTATTGGCCAAATAAATAAAGATTGTTAAAACAATGAAAATCACACACAATAATAAGTAATTCACAATAGATCTTTATACAAACATAAATAACATGACTAACCTTGTTTATAATCCCAACTAAAGATTACTTAGCCCATGAAGGGTTTATTACACATATTACAAGCTTGTGTGGTCATTATTAGTTGAATCAAGAGAAAGAATTGATCCTAACTCCCTTAGTAGATAAAGGAGATAGAAACAATAAACTCTCTGAACAACATATGTTATACCACACTTACAAAGATCACTCAAGAACATAAGTGTGTTCTTCACACAAAAAGAAAAGTTTACAAAAAATGGAAAATTATAAGATGAATGATGAATGATGAAGGATCTAAGGGGTCTATTTATACACCTAAAGTCATCTAATAGCTCCAAAACTCCAGCATTATTACATTAGATCGGATCAATGCCAGCCATCCCCTCAATAATACACAAAAGTATAAAAATTAGACAAATCATAGCAATCTGTCAAGAGTTACTAGTAACATTCGGGAGTTACGGCCGTAACTAGGGTGACTTCTACCGTAACTCCTGAATGTTACGGCCGTAACGTGGCTTCGTAAATTTGCTCATTTGAAGCTTTGATAGTTACGTTTTCAGCCCAGAATTTCTCAGACTTTGCGTTTTTGCCCCAGATCTTCTTCGGATGATAACTTTTGATATATAACTCTGATTTTGAATCCGGAAAGACTGCCGAATTCGTCTCGGAAGGCCCTACAACATGAATATATCAAAATTCAATAAAGATAATATTTATTAAACATGTTGTTTCTTGAGTAATTCAGTTATTTAATCCGATCATCGTTCGATAGAAATAAAATTATTAAAACTAATAAATTAAAAGCAAAAAACGAGTAGACTAGCTCAATTATGGGTGAATTTTATCGATACAAATCATGGATAAGTGTACAAAACTGACACTTATCACACCCCCAAACTTGAATTCTTGCTAGTCCCGAGCAAGACTCTTTATTATTCACACTCCAAAAATAAAAATAAAAATAAAAAAATAAGAAAATTAATACACACATAAATTAAAATATAAAAAGAGAAAAGAAGATCAAAATGCCATTAATACACAACAACCAGCTTTATACAGTAGATAGAAATGAATCAAGATTCAAAATAAATCTACTAATATTTTTGAAGTTAAAACACGGTTTTTATTTTGTAATTCCAAAATCAAGGTTTTCCCCCCAAAAGGTTGATTATTTCTTTCCCACTCGTGATACACACGACTTCCTTTAATGGTTGCTCTCGATCACTCGTTTATTTTTCGACTCAATATGAAGAAGAATTTTATTGGCGTCATCAAATATTCTGATTTTCACAAAATTGAGTGTATTGAAATTCAGCTGCTAATTAATTCAAATCTGCTTATAAACTACATCTCTTTTAGTGATAGCTTTCACACCCTTATTTTCTAACGTGTAGCTCTTTTCACTAACACAATTTCTATCTCATTATTTTTTTTTTGTAAAAAGGTGATAGCTTTCACACCGTTATTTGCTAACGTGTAGCTCTTTTCACCAATTTTTCTGAGACGGCAGCTACGCACCAACAATGGTTAGTCCTTTATTTTTCGCAAAATTTAAGACTTCCAAAATTAGCATTTATTCTTTGCTCAACACTTCTCCTTTTCGTCATTTATTTTTTTAGGTGATAGCTTTCACACCGTTATTTGCTAACATGTAGCTCTTTTCACCAATGACTCCTTTTTTTTTTTAGGGAATAGAATTTTTGCAGAAAATCATTTTTTAGTTAAGCATGAAAAATCAAAAACTCCACAAATTAAGTAAATTTCAGTTTTATTTTTTATCAACCAATTGATTCTTCTTTTCTCAAGGTAACGAATGACTCGATTTTATATGATAATTACAAGGTTTGGAAAGAGAGATTAAGGCTCAAAAATTTTGGAATATACAAAAATATGTTTTTACCGGTTAAAACGATTTAGAAGCTTGTATATAGCTAATTTATTGGTGTTATGACCAGATCTAGAAATCTCAAAAATCAAAATACTATATATATATATATATTCACTAAACCTAATCAATGCCAAATAATAAAAACATACCACACACTACACTAATCAAAACATACCACGATCAAAATCAAAATAAACGTCATAGTTCAAAAACCACAAAATAAACACCAAAGTATGAAAACACCCCCAAACTTATAAGTAAAACTGTCCCGAGTTTTTAAAAAAAATAAAAGCAAATGAGAAAACAGAAAACTCCCTGAAATTTTAGCTTTGTGATCCTCCAGTTGTGTCGTCAGGGATGTTTAGAAAACGGAAAAGCTTTTCAAAGCACTTCTCCGTTTCTAATTGTCGCTCGATTATTTCATTCTGATTTCTCAAAATTTCAGCCTGGGATGTTTCTAATCCCTGAACTCTTTCAAGCAAATTTTCCTCAAAAGGCATCAACTCATGACCGGCATCCTCCTCGGCCTCATATTCCTCCTCCTCGCTACTATCCTCTTCCGGTTCCAAATGTGCCCGTTTGCTTCTCAACTGAGTACTTCGAAAAATACTACTCCGACCGTTCAGTCGATCCCCATGTGTTAAAATATCACCCCCTGCCGAAATTTTTACTCTCTGGCTCCTGCAAATACCGGTGATAAGTGTAATACCCTCGCCTTTAATATTGTATTTTCTGATTTAAGCTAAGTATTTTCGCACCATATCTGTGTTGTTGCAGCAAGTATATCAACGAATTATGTTAAGTTGGAATCATGGTCATTCATACTATATTAATTGTTGGGTGATATTGGGAGAATTCCATTTATGCTTGTTATAGCACTTAATATACGTTAACCTATCTTCTTAACGTACGCTATGTATGTCGCCTTACGTACGTAACATCCATATGTTAACGTACGTAATGCGGGAGATCCACCAGCAGTCCGCCTTTCGGCGGGTGGGGCCGAGCGGGAGTAGGTGGTCGAGATTCGATCGTGACAGCCAAGTCAACGGCTATTACGTACGTAATAGCTATATAGTTACGTACGTAACGAATGGCGTGTTTTGAGGCAGAAAGATCTGATGAAATTGGTTACGTACGTAATGATCATGAGATTACGTACGTAAGGTCTATAACGTACGTTAACCACTTTCGTTAACGTACGTAATGCCGAGTTCAGATTATAAATGTATGACTTGCCATTCATTTCCTACTCGACCCTTTCAACCTCCCAACTGAGAAAAACGATTCCTTTCCCTTCCAACTCCATTTCTAAGCCCTTTTAACTTGTGTTGGAGCTTCAGCACTTGATTGGTGACTTGGAGAGTTAGATATTGAAGTGTATCCCTTGAAGTGTTGGTATTGTTCTTCATTTTGAGGTTGGTTTTTCTTTAACTCATATCAATTCCATGCTTATGATGATGTTAGTAGATAAATACTTCACATAATGTTAGTTTAAGCTAGTGTAAACATGATAAGTTAATTGAATCATGCTCAAACTAAGTGAAGATTAACATTGAGGGTATTAGTGTTACTTCTTGATGTAAATAACTTCATAATGTGATTGTGTTGATAATGATATACATAAAACCTGATGTATAACATGATAATCGGAAGTTGATTATAGTCTCAACACTAGGAACATGTTAGGGATGATATCCTTAATGATTAAAGGTGAGAAATGTTAAATTTGTCTTGAACATTAAATTGATTCTTGAAGGTAATATGGAACCATGATTTTTGGCCTCTAAAACCCTTGTAATAAAATTGTTGGAAAGATTATGTTAACCCTTTGAAGATGATCTTCGCAAGATGGGATGAAGTTACTTTTAAAATTTCAAGTATCCAATGATATAACTAGGTTTTGTTACGATTCCTGAGTCTATATGAACTATATGTCGAAGGATACGATGGTTATGTCTTGACTATGATGGTTACGGTGTTGTTGTTGTGATTCTTGAGGTTGTATGAATCGTATGTTAAGGAACATGATGATATATACCTTGGATTATGAATTAAATGATGGTTTAGATGATAGAACCCATCGAATCACGTTGTTTTGTTGGCTACAAACATGATTATGGATTGATTCATATTCTTGAAGAACACTTGAGTTATATATGTCGTGATTTTTTTTTTTGAAATTGGAAAGGATTATGGTTAATTTTGGCATATGATTATTCATGATGATAATCAGTAATTTTATTCCAATAAATTTACAAAGATGAGACGTTAATCAGTAATTAATATTGAAGTCGGAACCAAGAATGTTGAAGACATTGTTAGAATTATTGATTATCGAATTTCGGCTTGTATTCACATTGTTAAGAGTTGATATGGTTTGGTTTCGTATGATCGAGATGTCACTGAACCGTTGAGTTTGATTGTTTGGTTATATCGGTTGTTGATTGTTACTAAACACATCGTTAATTGATCAATGCATTGGGTTGCGTTAAGTGATCGTTGATGATTAACCGTTGTGCTGCGATTGGAATTGGAGGGCGCATGAATCGCCTTGGTCGGGGCTGCAGATCTTGTAGATGAAGATGACGGGATTGGTCACAACTTCATCATATCGGTATCGAGGCAAGTTATGCTTAATGTTTAATAAATGATTTCGTTTTCATTTCATTTATGATTCATATAGCAATGGTATCATGGAATATAAATTGTCGGGATTATGGTATCTATATTATGCTTGGACTAAGATAAATCATAATGTATATGATTTTAAAGATGTCTAGTAGAAACGTAGACGTGAATTATATTTGGTCTATTGTGTGAGAGATTAGATATCAAGGTTAGTTATCATACCGACATTGAACTTGAGGTGGTGATTTGGTATTAGTAATGGACTGCACTTCATTTTGGATTATTCAGATAACCTTGTATTCGTTCAGGGATGTTGGTCGTGGAAAGGTTAGCGTCTCCAGTTTGAGGTAAATTAATATTGCTAGATTATGATGATCATCCTGTTGCATTATTGCATGTGTGTGTTGATACTTCATGTGGTGAGTATGCATCATTGTTTGTTACGTTTGTGATGTGCTCTTTCTTTGAGCTGTTATCTGTTGGGTCGATGTGTTAGGGTATAAGACCTAAATGGCACCTATGTTCCGGGGTATTCCTGTGTGTATACTTTCGTGACCCTCGGTTGCGACCTTGGGGTATTTCGTGATTGCATGAACTGTGTTAGGGGATAAGACCTAAATGGCACCTATGTTCCGGAGTATTCCTGTGAGATGCTTCCGTGACCCTTGGCTGCGGACTTGGGGTTTATGTGTTAATATTATATACATTGTTGAGCATGCTGTGAACTGTTGTCTAATGGAAATATGACATTGGGGTCGTGTCGGTCTTTCATGATCGAGTTATTGTTGCTCTCTTAGAAAGTCTTCTGATCCTTGAGGGATATGTGTTTCTTCGAGATTCGTTGTCATGTTGTATCATGGCATATCTAGAGTCAGATACATTCTGATCGTTCATGTGTAGGATTTTTTGGGCGAGCACGTGTAACATATGTTGGTTTCGACCCCATATTGAACCGTGCACACGAGACGTACTTCGTGAGGTTGATTAGGTACGAGACCAGACATGTATCTGATCAATACCCGTGGTTGGCTTGTACACGGACACATGTCTGGATCGGGAATATCGTGACATCCATCTTGAGTCTTATCGATTGGTCTTTCACAGTCCATGTATAATCGGATCTGTTTGATAGTCTGGTTGTCTTCGAATCCCGTATATATATGATTTGTATATGGTTGATGATTTTATTCTCTCGTGTATCTGTCCCCGTTGACCCTTTACTAATCTCGTTTAGAGTTACTATATCGATGGTCAACTCATTTGTTATCGAGCCTTTATTAATCTCGTTTGGAGTTCACCCTATCTTTGGTATTCTCGTTCGTTATTGATCCTTATTCATTATGTTTGGGAGTTTGCCTTATCATTTGATATTCTCGGTTGTTAGTCCTTGATTGATTCTTGTTGGAGTTTACCGTGTCGTCGGTATTCTCGGTTGTTGACCCCTTATTGCTCTTGTTGGAGTTTACCGTGTCGTCGGTATTCTCGGTTATTGTTCCTTTATTGATCTTATCGGAGTTTACCGTATCGTTGGTATTCTTGGTTGTCGGTCCTTTCTCGACCTTGTTGGAGTTTACCGTGTCGTTGGTATTCTCGGTTGTTGATCCTTTATTGATCCTGTTGGACTTTACCGTATTGTTGGTATTCCCAGTTGTTGATCCTTCATTGATCTTGTTGGAGTTACCACATCATGGTATTCTCGTTCTTGGTTGATCCTTTGTCGATCTTGTGTGGAGTTATCATGTCATTGATATTCCCGTTTTGATGCATTGGTTGTTTATCATTATTAATTGTGCGAGCATTCTTAGTTTGTATTGATATCCGGGACTTGCCATTGTCTCGGGACAGTTGGTTTACAGATGTGCCGTGTGATATCGGCTTTGTCAGGATTGGGATCCGATTGTGAGATCCAGCGGACAGAATCGGACTTGGCCAGATTATTCCATATTGGAGATATGTTTATGTTTGAGAATATTGGTATCGTTTCGGATACAGTACAGATGGTTACTTTGAATTCATTCGTCACTTAAGGATGCGAGATGTGGATTATGGTAAGGATTGATTTGATATAGATTGTGATGGATTGGTAAGGTTACTTCAGTAAGATTACGTGGGAAATGTTCTTACTCTGTAAATTACATTGATATGTAATTGTTTATGTGATGTGATTGTTACCATTGTTAGGTATTATGGCTGACCCCGTCGTGGGCTTTATCTTTTAGGTACTCGGAGTTCGAGATAGTAGCGGTCATGAAGGGATGAGCTTTCCGGTGATACTGGCTATGGCATGATTGTTGGAATTGTGTGTTCTTTTCTGGTTTTTATGATTCCGCTGCAAATGTATTTAATTATATCTCTATCCACTGCGTGTGTAATTTTATAATGGCTTTCAGTATTTTTCCAACTCGTGTTTACTTTCTAAAGGCCCTTTTGGCGTCCTTGCCTTGTGCTTTCAAACGGTAGTTTATGACGGTAATTGGGAACGACGTTTTAAAAAATATTTGAGTATTTTAAACATTACCGTCATTGGCCTTTTGGCTTTTTTAAACATTTGCGAAAATAATTTTAGCCTTGTGGGTTCCATTGTGGGGCCCACGGCGCTGTAATATCCCAGGATGGTATTGGGGGTGTTACAGTTAGGTCCGTTCAAGATGTTCTTTTCGAGTAGAATTGCGAGTGGATTCATTGTCATATTGAGAGTTATGTCTGCATTAAGTATGATACATTAATTAGTGACTCGTTCAATTATGATCTGAGTATAGAATTAAGGTCTTTTCTATTCTTGTTACCCATCTCCCACTATTTTTATCGAAACAACACACTCCCATGTGAAATCCAGAAGTATCGTCGCTCTATTTCATAGTGGTGATCGTGTTCTTTATAAATCCTAATAGATGGCAACCGAAGAGGTTTCTAGTCTATTAATTTTCATAAAGTGGTGTCCAACACCAACCCATCTAATGAATGATACGATCTTCTTTTTCCCCTTGTTCACTCCCCTCAACCTATACGGTTTCTATGGTTCGTGAACAAGTTATGTTTACACCATCGACGCAAATCTGTTTCACAATTGAATCTTATCCGGCAACCTATCAGGTTTCTAGGGATAAAATTTGCTCCAACCGAAGGCATCCAATGCGCTCTCGGTAATTTATCCGTCCTCTCCGAACGACTACCCCGATAACTCAGAAGCATAGCACATCCGCTTTGGATTTCAATTTCCCGAAAGCTCGATGGAGGGAAGGAAAACCTTGAAACCTTAAAAACTTAATAATTTATCGTGGGAGAATTTTCGCGATTAACGTTACACTTTGCACATTAATCCATTTAAGCGCGTTTGTGCATTCATACCATATGAATAAACATTCACAACCTAGTTGCTACCAACATTTAGTTCATGGACCGTTCCTAGAATAAAAAACTTAGTAATCTAATTACAAGTCTTCAGTCTTGAATCTCCATCTTCTCGAACGGATCTTCCTCAGGTCTTCGTCATTACATATAAATTTTACATTGAAAATTGCATCCTAGATACAAATATTTCTAGTAAAATATATAGGCTCAAAACGGCCTTTACAACCCAATCGAATAAAAACCGAACGATTCAAAACTAAGTCCATGAACCACATCCCCATTCAAAAGCATTCACCCAATAAATACTATATAAATGGAAAGCGTAGAGATACATTAATCCAATCAACTATTCGAACCGATCCAATCGATTCACACAACCGGTAATATGAAAAAACGTTCAAATAATTCGGTCACCCATAAATATTCTAATTAATCAAATTTCCCTTATAAAATGAAATACCATAAATCATTTTAATAATATTAAATCCAATTTAACATGCGGGAGATTAATTTTCAAGAATATACGAAAAAATCGAGTCGGGGCGAGCTGGCCTCCCACGGCCGAGACACTATCGGCAGCCTGCCGGCCAGACACGGCCCGTGCCGAATGGCACGGTCGTGTTGTGCCGGCAGTGTCCTAGACCTTCCTGCCAGACTCGGCCCGTGTCGCCTGACACGGTCGGGTCATCCCGAAAGCCTGCCGGCCAGACATGGCTCGTGTCGCCTGACACGGTCGGGTCGTCCCGACAGTCTTCCGAGACTGGCCAGATGGTATGGCCCGTGTCGCCTGACACGGTCGGGTCAGCCCGACAGCTTCCTGCCCATTGTCCGAAAAGTCGTCCGACGACAATTCAGAGCTCGATTTTCGACCGGATATCCAATATCAATATTTTTCAACATTCATATCTTCAATATAAATCATATTTCCCAGAAATTAAAAATTTATATTTAGCCATAAACTTACGAAAAATACAACTATTAAGAACGAAAAACATATACTATGATTATGACTAAAAATGATTCCAAATCATTCACCATCTAATCAAGCATTCCAAATGCCAAATATCATATATACGATCGCCAGACCTACGCTCCGATACCACTGTTGGGATTCGGTGCCTAAAACGAAGGCCTAACGGAAGCGGTAAAACGAAAATTAATTGAATCCGAATCCCTACATGGATCGATCGAGCTACGTATATATGAATATAGAAACGAAAACACAAGAGATGTAAGAAACTCACCCTTGTAGTCCGTTGATTAATTGGATTCCTTTTCTTGAGCTTATCCCCAAGCTTTACTTGTATATTCCTACGATCCAACGTGCTCCAAGCCCTTGGATGATCCAAAGTCGAAAATACAACGCCTCTACTTGCCACGCACTGGAGAAACGACCGGAACGACTAAACCTCGTTATCCTCCAAGGATACGGCTAGAACAAGATTATAAGAGCTTGAATATAAAGATTATTATACTCTAAGTGTTTAATCTATTTTCTCTCTATTTTTCTCTCAATCTTTCTCTAAGAAAATTGAAGAAAATAATGAAGAAGATGAAGATGAAATTGAAGACCATGGAAATGAACTCTAAGTCCTTTCTCTCTCTTGAACTCACGTATAAAACCAAGAGTGTTGTAGAGAGATGAACTCTTCCACCTTTATTCAATTTCAACCCACATGACCAAAACCCCACAAGCCATGTTCTTACATTAAAAAATGGAAAACAAAAGACAAGGAATGTTAGGTGGAAATGGGGGGGGGGGGGCATCTAGAAGGAGTCGGACGAATTCGGTTCGTTTCGGACTCCCGAGAGTCCAAACAAATAAAGTCCAATTCCGTTCCGATGTATTTATATCAATTAATTAATCCAATTAATTAATCATATCAAATACATAACAACATAATTAATTTCTCCAAGATATAATTATATTCAGAAATTAAATTAATCACTGAGTAATTTATTTAATTCATTAAGCCGTAAATTAATCTATCCAATAAATCAATTTAGACATCCAATGTCCCAATTAATTAGATATCCAATATCTAATATTCATAATGAGAGAATAAGCTCGATTCATTCCGTCGTCAATCCTATTGCGCGACTCGGTAGGTCTGTCTCAGTCAGCAATGGGAGGAACCAAAGAGTAGTAGCACCACCTAGCCAGCCTGGCGGCCTACACTGTACCCCAACTGAGAACGAATGATTGGGATCATTCAAGAACCATTCTGTCGTGAATACCAGTAAACGTATAAACCCTTCTTTCAAATGTCCCGATCAAGTTATAGGGTCACGGTCAGTCAAACCCTATTTGTACTTGACGATATGCACGCGTTAATGCAAATAGAGATCATCGATCTCTCGTGTATCTAATACAACTAGCTCCAATGCTTTGGCCAAAGACTTATGATCTCATCTGCCAATAACCGCATAGGACATATAACCCGCTCACTAACGGGAGAAAGAATTCTATCTTGATATTCAGTAGAACCTGCTACTTGCCCGTCAAGATGCACGTCGAGGTTGACCCCCTCCTCCCGGTTTACAGGGTCGAACTACTCTAATGAAAATCTTGACGTCACAAGCACATCCCTACTAAATCCTCAAGTCGAAGGTTTACGAATACCTATCACAACCTTTCGATTCCGTCATTGACTGTCCCGGAGTGAAATCCGTGTAATGAATCGAGGGTGAGTCGGTTCGAGTATACTAATCCAATTAGCATACCTATAACGTGTGCTCCCACTAATCATTAGTGTTCGACAGGCACTCTCCATGTCAAAGAACACATCATACAAGTCTTCGCATAAACTTAACACCCAGTCAAGTTTCATCGACTTGTGAATGATTAATTATTTGAGCTATAAACCTTTCCAGTGCCGACCCCATTATCCAATAAGGAGTGGAACATTTTGCTCTCAAATACACGGACTAGTTTCTATATGTATATTTACGAGTTAGGAATGCCAGTAGCTACCACTAAATAAATAAACATCCATTGCCTTATATAAATGATTTACATAATTACAAGTACAATGCCCTCACTCAAAAACCTCTGAGTGGCATTCGAGGACATACTCTTAACAACATCTTGGTGGAATGATGAAGTTAAGAAAGTGATAAAGACCAAACGTGAATGTTATAAGGTACTGGGTAAATGCTCGAGCAATGAGAATTATGATAAGTATAAGAAAGCTAGAACAGAAGCTAAAAAGGCAGTGCGAAATGCCAGATCAAATGTCAATAAAAAATTATATGCAAGAGTAGATACAAAAGAAGGGGAAAAGGATATCTATAAACTTGCTCGTATGAGAGAAAAGAAGACGCGAGATATTGGAAAAGTTAAATGTGTGAAAGATACTAACCAAAAATTTTTGGTTCAAGATAAAGAGATAAAAGCGAGATGGAGGTCATACTTTGATACCCTATTCAATGGCCATCAAGAACAAGGTAATGGGAATTTAAACATCCCTTCAAGTATGGTTAACCGAGAGTTTAAGAGGAGAATTCAAAAGGGTGAAGAGACAATGGCGTTGAAGAAGATGGGGTCAAAGAAAGCAGAAGGACCAGTCGGAATGCCTATTGAAGTTTGGAGGTGTTTGGGGGAGAGAGGGATCGAATGGGTAACTATGCTTCTTAATAAGATTTGGAGAGGCAATAAGATGCCATCAGCATAGAGGAAAAGTATTCTCGTCCCTTTGTATAAGAACAAAGGTGATGTTCAAGATTATTTTAATTATCACGGAATTAAACTAATGAGTCATACCATGAAGTTGTGGGAATGAGTGATTGAACAAAGTATCACGAAATGTGTGAAGATAACAGAGAATCAATTTGGATTTATGCCTGGAAGATCGACGATGGAAGCAATTTATCTTATCTAACAGTTGATGGAACATTATCGAGATAAAAGAAAGATCTACATATGGTTTTTATTGATTTAGCGAAGGCATATGATAAAATACCAAGGGAAGTACTTTGGTGGGCCTTAGCAAATAAGGGTGTATCGCAGAAATATATTGATATTATAAAGGACATGTATGAGGGAGCTAGTACAAGTGTACGTACTAATGTTAGGAGGACAGAAGAATTCCATGTTACGATTGGGGTGCATTATATTAAGGATCTACCCTTAGTCCTTTTCTCTTTGCCATAGTCATGGACGAATTGACAAGAGGAATTCAAAATGACGTTCTGTGGTGTATGATGTTCATTGATGATATTATGTTGATTGATGAATCGAAGGTTGAAGTGCAACAGAAATTGGAACTTTAGAGGGATACTTTGGGAGCTCGAGGCTTTAGGGTAAAAGTAAGACTTAATATATGGAGTGTAGGTTTAGGAAAACAGTGATAGAGAAGCGGGGATGGTCACATTTGATGGGAAAGTTGTTCATAGATCCACTTTATTTCGGTATCTTGGATCTATTATCCAAAAGGATGGAGAGATAGATGGCGATGTGGCTCACAGAATAAAAGCAGGGTGGTTGAAGTGGAGGAGTGCCACAGGGGTTTTATGTGATCCTGACATGCCTCAAAGATTAAAGGGTAAATTTTACCGCACGGCAATTAGGCCTGCACTGTTATATGGCACAGAGTATTGGGTTGTAAAACAATGTCATGTTCAAAAGATAAATGTGGCGGAGATATGTATGCTATGATGGATATGTGGTCATACAAAAAATGATCGGCTCAGAAATGAGGTGATTATAGAGAAGCTAAGAGTTGCATCTACAGAAGACAAGATGATGGAGAATTGATTATGAGGGTTTGGTCATATGAGAAGAAGACCTGTTGATGCCCTAGTGAGGAGGCTAGAAGGTTGGGGAACAAGTAATATTGTGAAAGGTAGAGGAAGACCCAAGAAAACGTGGATAAAGATAATTGAAAATGATATGCGGTTTCTTGGAATTGGAGAATGTATGGCGATGGAGAGGCAAATGTGGAGGGAAAGAATACATATGGTGGATGATATCTGATTCTTTTTTTTCTTTTTTTTTTTTTTCATGTTATCTTTTAATTTATTTTTCAGGATTTTTCAATCTTTATTTTTTTTGAGTTGATTTGCTTTTTTCTCTACCTTTTTTCCCTCTTTTTTTTTTCTTTTTATGTTATTTATGTAACGATCATTGACGGTTTCAAAGTTTGATTCATGTTAGCCGACCCCAAATAATTTTGGGACTAAGGTTTAGATGTTGTTGTTATTGTTGTATTGATTTGTAGCTTGTATAATGGAGATGAGGAATTATAGGCGTGACAAAATGCAATGTAATACAACCGTATAAAAACTGTAAAAGAACAACCTCTTTGCGTGTCAAAATAAAAATAAAGCGAACAGAATAGAATACAACTACACATCCAAAAAAACGAGCCAGGAATTTGAGGGCGGATCACATCAACCAACAAAATAAAGCAACTAAATAAAGCATCAAAATGTAAAAGACGGCGGCACAGAGTAAATAAACAACTTGAGACGAGCAGGAGGGTTGTAAAATACAAAAATAAAACGACAGCACCGAAAAATAAGACAGGAACAAACATAATTTTGTCCAAATGAAGAGTACGATCTCAAGCGATGTACATGATAACAGCAATAGTAATAACTAAGAAAAAAATTGAATAGCAAGATCAGAAAGTACAATTTCTCGGACCATCGACCTCTACCAACGAGCAGATGCTCTGATAACACTTGTGCTAAGATCCCATGACCAATTACATTGAGATTGAACAAAACTCCAAAAATCAGGCCCTCATAAACACGCAGCTCCGAGACAAACAAATAATTCCAAAAACCATTTTGAAGTTGAAACTAACATTACGGTCACAAAGTGTAAATAAGGGATGCCCTCGACTCCTTTTATTTTTCACATTTTGAATATTCAGTTTAGGTTTAACCCCCTTTTCTGGTTGACAATATTATTATGTAGATGGATAAAGTTTAGTAACCATTTTCTCAACACAACATTGTATGTATGTGGCTATAGAGGGACCTTCAAATCAATGTGTACAACTGTTTGATACTGCAAATGAGAAAAAACAGCATGATGTCAACTAAATGGATATTACAGGATAGAAATCAGATTAGTAAATACTAATGATTGAGTTAATAACATGAAGACTATAATACTGCAAATTTAATAGCTCTGACATTTTCCCACATATTTTGGTGTCATGATCCAGGTATATGATATAAACTACAGATAAATCGAAGGGAATAGAAGCCTGAAGTAGAATTTACAAAGAAACTACCTGAAATGATTTTAAGTTATAGAGATCAGCAACAATAGGTAACCTCTTTACCAACCATGAGTTGCATGTCAATGCAATTTGCTTCCCTTCAATTAAATTAACCTGATAAGCAAAACACATGAAATAGATTTTGAAATTATGAAAGAACCTTCATTCCCCAGGTTTTTGTCAAAGTAACAACTTGAAGATGTGGAACACACAAATTAACGTGATAAGTATATTAAAAAGACATGTCTTAATGTGTCACTTTTAGACAACTGTAAAAGTATGGAATATGTGTATCAAAAGTATTATCTTCCTAAGAAGAAGTAGAAACATGCACACATGTCCATTTGCCCCAAATCTGCCAGTGCAATGCTACGATTCTTATGCCGAACATAATATCATAAAAAGCTTTATTCATACCTGTTAATGAGAGACAACTCGCTTCTCGACGAATATACCTTGTCATTGTCTAGAAATAACAAAAGAAAAATCATCCTGCTGTATTTTTAACCTTTCACGTAACGAAGATCAAGAACAGCATGAACCAAACACAAGAAAAATAAATCACATTATTAATATAGTGTTCCCTCATTTTTTTATTCCCCTCCATTTCATGTGGAAACAAAGTGGGAAATAAATTCCATGACTAAGAAAACAAAAGAAGTTGAAGGAATGCATAAATGTATCGGATATACAAGAAAACATGAAATATTAGTCTGATTAGAGTCGTAAATAGCCAAGGGGATAAGAAACCAAGAGTAACACAAATAATCCATTTTAGAAGTACTACAGACTTATTTAAGTCTTAATAACAACCATCTGTAGGTAATTACTGTAACACCCCCAATCCGCTCTGGATATTACACGCCGTAGAACCTTTCCTCAAGGATCTACCAGGCTGGTAACAACATAGAACAACTCAACAATGCCTTTAAGGCTAAAATGACTCAGTAGACCGATTTGGTCTTTCAATAAATACATACAACTCAAACTCATTACATGCCCACGTATGGGTCGAATACAACACACTCCCGTACAACGAGAAAGAATACTGCAGCAGAAAATAAACTATAACTAAACCAATGACATCATACGGATCCTCGTGTGATTAGTATCGTTCATCTTTCATCATCCTTTGTGCCGACCCTGTGTTATGCTCCAAAACCTGAATGCAGAAACAGACATCCACCCCCCGAATACTCAGGGGTTAGCAAAACTCCACTGTTTTGCTAGTGCAAGAACAAAGTGCAAATACGAGCCATATAATTCACATTCCACGAATAACAATAACCAGGAATCCTCAAAGATCCAAACGTATCGAAAAGTACTTCCCGAGGCAAGAGTTTGGGTAAAACATTCCAAAAACCGAAAGATCACAAATCAAGGAAAACAATTTATAAAACAGTTTAAAGATGCCATCGAGAGTTTTAATAGAAAACAATTTAGGATTATCAAATCCTTCTCTTTCCAAAATCAACAGGGTCCTCGACCAGTAGGCGGAAAGCAATTTGCAAGAAAACCATTCAATCAACACAAGCGAGTCTTCACAAATATTTCCATGGGGTTCTCGACCCAATTCAAATAATATCAACACGAGATAAATCATATCAACATCACACGGGGTCCTCGACCCAAAACACAGAATGTCAACACAGCCCATCAAAGACACAGCCTCTCGTTCGACCAATACTGCTCAAGACCCCTGATTAATTAACCCTCGGAGATCTCGTCAAATGTCCTTGGTTAATTAACCCGGATACCAACATTTAAAACAAGTTGAAACACACTTTCAGAAACACGAATCACGGTCTATAACGAGACTAGCATTTTGAAAAGAGTTGAAAGAATTTTGAAATACGATAATCGTTCGGTAACGGGGTCGTAGCTATCACTCAAATATCCGTTACCAATAATCCTGCCAGGCGCCTCCACTGAAACACCTGTGCACCGGCGTTCACTCCACTATGTCGGCCGCCCCTTGTACGTGTCACCACGCCGGCATCACTCCCGTAAGATCCGCCCCTTGAACACGCATCAGGTTAAAAACCGGCGTTCACCAACCATATGGAGCCACACATTGCAGCGTACACCAGGCCGGAGTGCATGCCCCGCCCTCAGAGGCTCCCGGATATGGCGTCTCTAACAACAAGTATTCACATTGTTACAAACATCAAGCACACAGTCAATCGTTGTAACAATTATCAAATCAATACACCAATTCACATAATTTACCCGTCAGTCCACGACCACACGAATAAATAACAACACGCACGTCAACCATAACGCGACGGAAAGAAGCAATATACGTACCTACGCATTATCAAGCGCAACATCAACACCAAACATATCCAAAGGATCCACGTAGTCACTTACAACCCACACAATTTACAAAACACATGCGTTTTGAAAGTGAGCCTTTAACGGGGCTAGCCGAATCTTTTGAAAACTCATTTCAAACAAACAAACAAACATACCAAGACGATCACCAATCATCATATCCACAAAACAAGAAATGTATGGACAAGATACTTGCCTCGAATAAGAGCAACACGGAGAATCGACCGAATTAGGTTGGCACGAACCGACCACGAACCCGCCGACTCCACCAAACGTTAACCCGCGACAATAAACTACGAACAACAATAACAATAATGAAAACGAATTCCATAGCACGACCTAAAGTCATTGAATTGAAGGGACGAACGACACAATTTCAAGGGTTTCCCCCAAAATGGCCAAGAACACAAAGATACAATCACATTGAGAATCAAGGTAAAAAAACAACAGAAATCCCACCAAACTATCGAAGGGAAACTCATTGGGACATTTAATCGAACACTCAATGTTCGATAACTCCCAAGAACACTCGAATCACTAGTCGAGTTGAACAAACTCGAAATATGGATATACAACCCATAGAACACGATTAATAACATCATACTACACCAACCGATGTATCAAAATCTGATTAGAATCGAAATCAAGAACAAATTCTCCGAAAAGTCAACTTGAAGGAAAAATCAAGAAATATACCTTGATTCGACGAAACACACAGATTGGATGATGATATAATCAACAAGAATCTTCCAAAACGTCTTGGAATTGATTAGAATCGGCCAAGAACTCGATTTCCCGAGCCTCCCGTCGCCAGCCGCCGAAAAAAAGAGAAAAACGAGTAAAAATGAAGTCTGGCCGAGCCCAGGCTATATATAGCCGGCAGGGTTACGGCCGTAACCGGCAGTGCCTTACGACCGTAACCGGCATTCGTCCGAACCCGCCCAGTGCCTGCCGATCGCTTACGGCCGTAACCGACAGGGCCTTACGGCCGTAACTCGGCACTTACGGCCGTACC
Source organism: Orobanche coerulescens (assembly GCA_033398695.1). Lineage (NCBI taxonomy): Eukaryota > Viridiplantae > Streptophyta > Magnoliopsida > Lamiales > Orobanchaceae > Orobanche > Orobanche coerulescens. Next base: position 118,356,188 of record CM065805.1, read on the forward strand.
CGGCAGGTCCTTACGGCCGTAACCGGCATTCGTCAAAAACCAGCCTAGCAACTGCCGACCACTTACGGCCGTAACGGATCACGCCTTACGTCCGTAATAGGCTTTCGTCCAGCCAGGTCTGCCGAGCACGTATGGCCGTAACCGGCACCTTACGGCCGTAACTCGGCCAGGCCAGGCCCTGCTCCGGCCGTGACTCAGTCGTGGCCACTCCGATGGCCCGAACGACCCCGAAACCCAAACCTGAATATAAATCGAAGGTACGGTTACGACGTACTCGCAAAGACGAATCCGAGCACTAAGAGAACACATGATTCCGACCACCCGAAGGCTCGAAATTCGACAACGGAAGTGATTACCCCAAACTTTGAGAAATTACAAAAATGGCCCGAAACGCCTCAAAATCACGATACGTGATCGAATAACCAAACCGAAGTAAACAACGCATCTAAAAAAGTTAAACGGACTTACAGGAAACTCGAAACAGCAGTTTCGAACGAGATTCGCAAGAATCGAGCTCAAGTGCGGAAAAGTCGCCTAAAAGCACGGAGCTCAACAAAACGATACCGAAACGAACTCGGATGACAAAAAGTTCAGAATTAATCATTCTCGAAATAACGAAACGGTCATCGAGTCGTCAAAACGGCCTTTCGCTGAAAAAAGAAATTACCGGAAATCGAAATTGCGGGTATTACACACTGCCCTCCTTAAAAGAAGTTTCGTCCCGAAACTTAAAACAAGTAGGGAGAAGCAATATCCTTCCAGGAAAACTCAACGAGATACATAAGAAACGCGTAACTTATGCCCATCGGAGAGACGTTACAAGCAACGCAAAGGAATATACAGCGTGAAAACACGCTCAATAGTACAATCGAGACATAATAAAATCAACAAGTGACAAGAGTCATCAAACAGACAATACAATCGAGTCGATTATCCGAACAATCACAAAACACAACGAACGAAAATCAATATGATTGACCAACTCAATGGTACATCAATCAAAATGCGAGCCAATCGCTGAACAAATACGGAATTCCACCGCCCAAGGGTTGGAAGATCGAAAACGGACTAATTTCCCGAACTTAAGGGAATTACGAAGGAGTCTGAATGTTGAACGATCACGAAACGAGATAAAAAAAACGAACAATCAAACGATCGAACCACAACGATCGAGACAACAAAAATCAAACAATCATGTTCGAATCACGAAGAACAATAAAATTCAAACAACAACTCCAAGGTTCACATCTCGACTCGAGACAATATATGATCCGGTGAAAACAACAAGATGTGCATTCACATAAGATCCACAGGAAAGGGAATAGCAATTGAAAAGTCACAACGACAAACGATTTATTCCGAAACAATACCACACTCGTTCGATCAACAAAAGCAAGGGGCAGGACAAGCTCAGAAATGTCAACGAACATAAACGAGTCGATAGAGTCAAAAATACAGAAGTTCAAAATTCGATCCACTTCGAATAAAAGAACTAGTAGAACCAAAAGATGTTACTTCCGAACAAGGTTCACAAGAATCGAACCGACCTCAGAAAAGTCACAGCGATAACCAGATCGACCCAAAACAAGATCACAGCTCGTTCGAACGATGAAACTGAAATACAGAACAAGTTCAGAAAGTATCAACGAACACGAGCGAGTCGATAGAATTGAGAAAGAGAAAATGCAGAAGCCAAAATAATACGAGTATTATATTCGACCTCTTCTAAAAGAAGTGTCGTCCCCGAAACTCACAACAACGAAATCAAGGTGACAACACAACAAGCAACCGACAGAAACATCCTTCAAAGGTCTCTCAAAGCCGATTCTGATAATTGTGCTGAAGCGTGAACTCGAAAGTCTCAGTAGCCAATTCGCAAAATTGAATGCGGTGTCCCTCGAGTCCGCACTTGAAACGCGTTACTGACGAGAAGGACAAATTACACGTGCATGCCCCAGCACATCGCGGTTGAAACGCCTCGGCTCGGCATACCGAAAATACAAATGCTAGATACAATGGGGCATAACGTTGCAAAACAACATAGCGGAGATGCCAACTCAGCACAACAAAGAATCATAACACATATCATATACAACGATTACCATCGTAAAGTAATACACACACAAACACTACAGCAACGACGGTATCGTTCGGCGACCTCAACGGCCCAAACAATAACCAGCATATAATTACAAAAATCATGAAACAATCACTTATGTACACAAACGTACAAACCCAAGCTTTAACATCTCACACAGGTGCGATAACACGCAAGCCTCCACGAAATGACAACATTAAAGATCGTCATCACACCTCCCACAAAGGGCTAACAAAACATATGCGTGGTGAACGACTCAACGTTCACACCACCAATTCAATCACAATTCGGAGGGCTAACACCCTAACAACAATACCAACATCATACACACCTTCTCCGACCACAAGCAGGAAATGATGGGTTTTAAAAACGAAAACCACCTTTTGAAAACAGTTTGGAAATATCAGTTCATCTTTGAGTATCATTTTACAAAAAGTTGAATAAACATCATTGTCGAGACTTTGAAAATCATCTTGCGTTTGAACAAAAATGAGGACACTTTTCTTTTAGTGAAAAACTTTCAAAAATATTCGACCCTCAGGTCTAAGCAAAGCATTTCCAAAATTACTGGAAAGAAAGAAAAAAAAATATTTTGGTCCTCAAGGTGGAAGAATTTTGAAACAGATAGTTGCGCTATTGGGCGCCTTGAAAATACAATCCATTTAAAAGTACGTCTCGAATTTTAGTTTCTAAGATACTCAAGGTTTTCGAAAATATTTTAGGCTAGAATGCCTAAAAACTCACATGTAACAATATTCACTTACATACAATCATAAAACACGCATCAACTCGCTCAAAATCAAGACAACACCTGTCTTTTACCGAAAACAACAGTCAAATATCACAGTCAAAAGGACGTAAATAATGACAACACTCCTCATATAAATGAAACATGAGTCACATAAACGCATCACGAAACTGAGAATCTACATAAAGATTCCATCACTTAATATAAAATCAAACAATTAGCTCGTGTCACACGAGGCACAATACAAAGAAGGGAGACTTACATCCACAGGTCGCACGAAGATGACGATCGCCCCACAATACTAATCACGACCAACCAACACCGACGACGCGTCGCGACACGACTAAGTCAGATAAAATCCGACGAGACAAAACTCAACAAACCCTACTTGACCCGACAGCCTAGGTTTCCACAACCTAATCTCTAATACCATTTCTGTAACACCCCCAATCCGCTCTGGGATATTAGACGCCGTAGAACCTTTCCTCAAGGATCTACCAGGTTGGTAACAACATAGAACAACTCAACAATGCCTTTAAGGCTAAAATGACTCAGTAGACCGATTTGGGCTTTCAATAAATACATACAACCCAAACTCATTACATGTCCACGTATGGGTCGAATACAACACACTCCCGTACAACGGGAAAGAATACTGCAGCGGAAAATAAACTATAACTAAACCAATGACATCATACGGATCCTCATGTGATTAGTATCGTTCATCTTTCATCATCCTTCGTGCCGACCCTGTGTTATGCTCCAAAACCTGAATGCAGAAACAGACATCCACCCCCCGAATACTCGGGGGTTAGCAAAACTCCATTATTTTGCTAGTGCAAGAACAAAGTGCAAATACGAGCCATACAATACACATTCTACGAATAACAATAACCAGGAATCCTCAAAGATCCAAATATATCAAAAAGTACTTCCCGAGGCAAGATTTTGGGTAAAACATTCCAAAAACCGAAAGATCACAAATCAAGAAAAAACAATTTGTAAAACAGTTTAAAGATGCCATAGAGAGTTTTAATAGAAAACAATTTAGGATTATCGAATCCTTCTCTTTCCAAAATCAACAGGGTCCTCGACCAGTAGGCGGAAAGCAATTTGCAAGAAAACCATTCAATCAACACAAGGGAGTCTTCACAAATATTTCCACGGGATTCTCGACCCAATCCAAATAATTTCAACACGAGATCAATCATCTCAACATCACACGAGGTCCTCGACCCAAAACATAGAATGTCAACACAGCCCATCAAAGACACATCCTCTCGTCCGACCAATACTGCTCAAGACCCCTGATTAATTAACCCTCGGAGATCTCGTCAAATGTCCTTGGTTAATTAACCATGATGCCAACGTTTAAAACAAGTTGAAACACACTTTCAGAAACACGAATCACGGTCTATAACGAGACCAGCATTTTGAAAAGAGTTGAAAGAATTTTGAAATACGATAATCGTTCGGTAACGGGGTCTTAGATATCACTCAAATATCCATTTCTAATAAGCCTGCCAGGCGCCTCCACTGAAACACCTGTGCACCGGCGTTCACTCCACTATGTCGGCCACCCCTTGTACGTGTCACCGCACCTACGTCACTCCCATAAGAGCCGCCCCTTGAACACGCATCGGGTTAAACAACGGCGTTCACCAACTATATGGAGCCACACATTGCAGCGTACACCAGGCCGGAGTGCATGCCCCGCCCTCAGAGGCTCCCGGATATGACGTCTCTTACAACATGTATTCACATTGTCACAAACATCAAGCACACAGTCAATCGTTGTAACAATTATCAAATCAATACACCAATTCACATAATTTATCCGTCAGTCCATGACCACACAAATAAATAACAACACGCACGTCAACCATAACGCGACGGAAAGAAGCAATATACGTACCTACGCATTATCAAGCGCAACATCAACACCAAACATATCCAAAGGATTCACATAGTCACTTACAACCCACACAATTTACAAAACACATGCGTTTTGAAAGTGAGCCTTTAACGGGGCTAGCCGAATCTTTTGAAAACTCATTTCAAACAAACAAACAAACATACCAAGACGATCACCAATCATCATATCCACAAAACAAGAAATTTATGGACAAGGTACTTGCCTCGAATAAGAACAACGCGGAGAATCGATCGAAGTAGGTTCGCACGAACCGACCACGAACCCGCCGACTCCACCGAACATTAACCCGCGACAATAAACTACGAAGAACAATAACAACAATGAAAACGAATTCCATAGCACGACCTAAAGTCGTTGAATTGAAGGGACGAATGACACGATTTCAAGGGTTTCCCCCAAAATGGCCAAGAACACAAAGATGCGATCACAATGAGAATCAAGGTAAAAAAACAACGGAAATCCCACCAAACTATCGAAGGGAAACTCATTGGGACATTTAATCGAACCCTCAATGTTTGATAACTCCCAAGAACACTCGAATCACTAATCGAGTTGAACAAACTCGAAATATGGATATACAATCCATAGAACACGATTAATAACATCATACTACACCAACCGATGTATCGAAATCGGACTAGAATCGAAATCAAGAACAAATTCTCTGAAAAGTCAATTTGAAGGAAAATCAAGAAATATACCTTGATTCGACGAAACACACGGATTCGATGATGATATAATCAACAAGAATCTTCCAAAACGTCTTGGAATTGATTAAAATCGGCCAAGAACTCGATTTCCTGAGCCTCCCGTGGCCAGCTGCCGAAAAAAGGAGAAAAACGAGTAAAAATGAAGTTTGGTCGAGCCCCGGCTATATATAGCCGGCAGGGTTACGGCCGTAACCGGTAGTTCCTTACGGCCGTAACCGGCATTCGCGAAACCCACCCAGCGCCTTCCGATCGCTTACGGCCGTAACCGATAAGGCCTTACGGCCGTAACTCGGCACTTACGGCCGTACCCGGTAGGTCCTTACGGCCGTACCCGGTAGGTCCTTACGGCCGTAACTGGCATTCGTCAAAAACCAACCCAGCACCTGCCGATCACTTACGGCCGTAACGGATCACGCCTTACGGCCGTAACAGGCCTTCGTCCAGCCAGGTCTGCTGAGCACGTACGGCCGTAACCGGCACCTTACGGCCGTAACTTGGCCAGGCCAGGCCCTGCTTCGACCGTGACTCAGTCGTGGCCACTCTGATGGCCCGTACGTCCCCGAAACCCTAACTTGAATATAAATCGAAGGTATGGTTACGACGTACTCGCAAATATGAATCCGAGCACTAAGAGAACTCATGATTTCGACCACCCGAAGGCTCGAAATTCGACAACGGAAGTGATTACCCCAAAATGGCCCAAAATGCCCGAAAATCACGATACGTGATCGAATAACCAAACCGCAGTAAACAACACGTCTAAGAAAGTTAAACGGACTTATGGGAAACTCGAAACAGTAGTTTCGAACGAGATTCGCAAGAATCGAACTCAAGTGCGGAAAAGTCGCCTAAAAGCACGGAGCTCAACAAAACGACACCGAAACGAACTCGGATGACAAAAAGTGCAGAATTAATCATTCTCGAAATGACTAAACGGTCATGAGCGACTTGTCAAAATGGACTTTCGCCAAAATAAAGAAATTATTGGAAATTGAAATTACGGGTATTACAATTACCCTCTTCCAATCATTTCTTTCTCTTTTTGTCAAATAATATTTAGCATTTGAAGAGGCATAATATTTTGAATAGAATATAGTATAGGATTCTACAAAACCCTTCAATGTAACTCACTACAAAAATTTATGTAAATAATTTATTAAATCGATCTATGAAGTACAAGAAGGCACTGGACAAAAGGTGAAGCACCATCACCTGGTTAAGATGTGCCTCATCAGAGAACACATTCCTTAATACATACACAAAACAACAATTTAAAAAACACCAATTTGGGTAACATCATAATCATTAACTTGGCATCGTTGACATACTTTAAATTAAGGCTGCCTCCATCACTGCCGGTTGAAAAAAAAAAAACTAACTACGAATGACTGAATTATATATTCATCTGGAGTAACACAGAGTAATTTGTTTATTGCATTGTCACCCGAAATTTTGTAGCCGAGTATGAAAATTGATGGTTTAACTACCAAAATGTGGCCTGTCATTTATATTTGTTCACTAGTTCTAAAAGTTCCAATCAGATTTATATATGTGCAAATGAAAAGAAAGCATGCCAAACCAATACTCAGTGTATTTCAAGAATGAAATACCTCCAAATAATATTTTTCAATTCGTCATGCTTTCCCATTGCGGTATCATAAGCAGCAATATTTCCATAAATTATCTTCTCCAACTCTTTCATCCATTTATTGAGCTGTACGCACGCTACACCAAAAGTGTTACGTACGTAAGCTAATTCCAGAGGCTACTGGACTAAAATACGTACGTACGTTATCGCTTGGAGCATTACGTACGTAATGTAGGTCAACTAGGTTGCCTCCAAAAGATCAGATATTCGAATCACGCCCGACCCCACACGCCGAAAGTTGAGATCGAATACGACTACAAGTATTGCGTACGTAAAAGTCACATCCTTACGTACGGAAATCTCATACTATAATGTACGTTATGCTAACGGGTTAGCGTACATTAAGTACAGAATTACTAGCCCAAAAATGCACTTATCTATACAACGCTGAAAATTCAATCATAGTGCGAGTGATAGTTTTTATTAAATCTATTATGATATATTACAACATCAACAAACATTAAACAAATGCAACAAGACTACAACAATATTGAATTATCCGAATAATACAACAGTAAGCAAGAATTTCCATCAGATATTACATACTCCCCCCTTAAAAGGAGTTTCGTCCTCGAAACTAAGGGGTAAACAATTCGAGATACCTCTCTTGCATGCTGCTCTCCGTCTCCCACATGGCCTCCTCGACTCCATGTCGTGACCACTGAACCTTCAGTAGGGGAATCGTCTTGTTATGCAACTATTTGATCCTCCTCTCAAGTATCCGTACGGGGCGCTCCTCGTACGAATGGTCCTCCGCAATATCGATCTCGTCAAACTGAAGTATATGACTCGGATCAGCAATATATTTCCTTAACTGGCAGACATGGAACACGTAATGAATCCGGCTCAGAGCTGGTGGCAACGCCAGGCGATAGGCTAGATCGCCTACTCGTTCCAAAATCTCAAACGGCCCGACGTATCTCGGACTCAACTTACCTCTCTTCCCAAAGCGAAAAACACCTCGAGTAGGGGACACCTTCATTAGGACATGGTCGCCGACCTCGAACTCAAGTGGTCGGCGTCGGTTGTCTGCGTAAGACTTCTGTCGGCTTTGAGCCGTCAACAAACGACTCCTAATCAGAGCGATCTTCTCATGGACTGCCAACAACATATCGGGTTCCGTACCCAAGGTTTCAGATGGATCGTCCCAATACATAGGGGATCTACAACGACGGCCATACAACGCTTCATAAGGTGCCATCTGGATCGAAGCGTGCCAACTATTATTATAAGTGAATTCCACCAAAGGTAATTGGGCCTCCCAATCATCCTTTCAATCAAGAACGCACGCTCTCAACATATCCTCTATAGTTTGGATAGTCCTCTCAGTCTGACCATCTGTCTGCGGGTGAAATGCTGTGCTGAAGTTCAATTGCGTACCCATCGCACGATGAACTGCTTTCCAAAAATGTGACACGAATCGCCCGTCACGATCTGATACAATACTCTTAGGGGTACCATGTAACCTTACAATCTCTTTGATAAATAGCTGGGCCAATCTCTCGGGTCCCCAGGTGTCTTTAAATTCCAGAAAGTGAGCTGATTTGGTCAGACGATCCACAATCACCCAAATCGTATTCATCCCTCATCGACTCGTCGGCAAGTTGGTGATAAAATCCATCGATATGTCCTCCCATTTCCACTCAGGAATCGGGAGCGGTTTCAGCATTCCAGTGGGTCGCTGATGCTCAATCTTAACTTGTTGACAGGTTAAACACCTTGAAACGAATTCTGCAACTTCACGTTTCATACTTCCCCACCAATAATATTGTTTCAAATCCTTATACATTTTGCTAGACCCCGGGTGAATGGAGTACGGGGTAGCATGAGCTTCTCTTAGGATAGAGTTCCTTGATTCGTCGTCTGCGGGTACACAAACTCGGTTCCTGAAGCGTATCAATCCATCCTCGTGGATCACAAAGCCAGGGGCTTTCCCTTGAGTTACTTCATTCCGAACTCGAGATAAGAATGGGTCCGTAACTTGATTTGATTTAATTATATCCTCAAGGGACGATGAAATCTCAAGTGTACAGAGTTGTCCTTGAATACGCTGTAACCAGACTTCTATTTCTGGCCTCACCAACTCTAACTGCAATTTTCCCTGAACTGTCAAGCGGGCAAGCATCTGCTCCTGTACTGTTTTACGACTCAAAGTGTCGGCAACTACATTTGCTTTGTCCGGATGATAAAGGATCTCGATATCATAATCTTTGATGTGTTCTAGCCACCTTCTATGCCTCATGTTTAACTCCTTCTGAGTAAAAATGTACTTCAGGCTCTTGTGATCGGTAAAAATCTGACAGGTAACTCCATACAGATAATGACGCCAGATTTTTAAAGCAAATACCATGGCTGCAAGTTCTAAATCATGGGTGGGGTAGTTGACCTCGTAAGGTCGTAGCTGTCTCGATACATAGGAGATCACCTTCCCGTTCTGCATTAGTACACATCCAAGGCCCTGTTTAGATGCGTCACTATACACTACAAATCCTTCCGTTCCTTTCGGTAGGACCAAAATAGGTGCCGAAATCAACCGACTCTTGAGTTGATCAAAACTCTGCTGACATGCCTCTGACCATAAATACTTCTTATCCTTCCTCATCAAATTAGTCATTGGTTGGGCAATTTTGGAAAAACCTTCCACAAACCGTCGGTAATAACCTGCTAGTCCCAAGAAACTGCGTACTTCTTTAACGTTCTTTGGTGGTAGCTGATAAGTGTCAGTTTTATACACTTATCCATGGTTTGTATCGATAAATTTCACTCATAATTGAGCTAGTCTACTCGTTTTTTGCTTGTAATTAATTAATTTTTATTAATTTTATTTTTATCGGATGATGATGTAAATCTAGTCTTAATCGGATTGAATTACTGATTTACTCAAGAAACGGTACAACCGGTAAACAGGACATCACTCAAATTCATAAATCCGATTTAACATACAAAACATATCCCAATTCAAAAGTGCCTAAGTACTCGCGAGTACTATCTATAAGTTCACATGTTTGGAAAACAACAAATTAAAATGGACAACGGAAATAAAGGGACTCCATTGCACATGTCAACATCCCCGGTCGGCATCCTCATACTGCTCCAGTGCCCGCTCGACCGGCTGAACACCACCTGAAATTCAAAACAAGAATTTCCCCAAAACGGGTCCCAAAAAGGTTTAGCAATTACGTTAGTACAAGTAATCAAGGCAAACTATCCGCTCACACATTTCATAGTACATGCATCAAGTCATTTCAAAATCCAAAACTAGACATGTCTTTTCCCAAAAAACAAACAGTCAATAATCAATTTGCCTAGGACCGGAGCGAAACCACTGGTCCCATTCGAGGCCTCTAAGGACCCTCCTAAACTGTCCATAATCTTAAAACAAATCACGCACAGGCATCGCCTAGGACCGGGGCGAAACCACTGATCCCATTCGAGGCCTCTAGGGACCCTCAAACTGGCTAGCGAACAAGCTCGTGAATCCGGAGTGAAGTCACGGATTCCCCCGAGGCCCCGTCGGACCCTCCCGGGGTGAACAAAGCACACACATAATTACATCACAATTTCATGTTAAGCATAAAGGTTTCCAAGAATACTTGTCTTGAGTAATTAACGACGAAACGAATGGAAAGGAGAATCAACCACAATCGCTAGGAACCGACAACCACGAACCTAACGATTCGAAGAATACAATCACAACCCATTCTACAAGAGTACGAAAATGGAATACACCCAAAAACCCACCTACGATTCATGTAAATTCGTACAAAAATAACGAGGGCGAATCGCAATCGAACCCTCTCGATTTCACAAATACCATGAATTTACCATGAACTCGTATGGAAAACATGAATACCACTAAGATTAATCACATACATCATAGATTAATCAACAACACGGAACGAATCAGACATTAAATCAAAAATCCCCAAATTCCCCAAAATAGGGTTCTAAGAGTTTACCTTGGATCGGAGATGAAGAACACGCGTAGATGTTGTTAATACACACCAAAACTCAAGAAAGATGATGGCTTGAAGTTACAAGGCTTCAAATTGCCAGGAAATCGCTCAAAAATCGTCTAGGATTGGAGAGGAGGAAGAAAGGATGAAAATGGCCGAAATCGGTCATCTCCTGGGTATTTAAACCCAGGCCCGGTTACGCACGTTATCCCTGGACAGCTAACGTACGTTATCTTCTTAACGTACGTAAGCTTTCTAGACTTACGTACGTAATGCATCAACAGAACCTACTATCCAAAAAGACAAAGGTTGTTACGTACGTTATGAGAAGGCTCTTACGTACGTAATACCCTACGCTAACACATGTAACATCAAGCTCGTAGCGTACGCAAGGGTCTGGTAGATCCTACTACCCGATTTGCTGAACACCATTACGTACGTAACAACAATGAAGTTACGTATGCTAAACATAACACATAATGTACGTTAAGTATAGACCGTAATGTACGTTATGTCCTCACAGAACAGGACTGACAAACAGGCAAGAGGTGAACCGAAATTCAAAATGCGTCGACTAACAAAACATGAAGATACGAACACATACGGTTCGAGACGACGAACCTAAGTGTTGACAGAAAATATATTTCTGACTACCCGAAGGTTCGGAAAACAACAACAAATGTAATTACCCCATAACTTTGGGAAATTACAAAACGGCCCAAAACATCCGAAACAAACGGTACACGATTGAAACACCAAACGAAAGCTCATAACATGCATAATAACATAAGACAAATTTGCGGCAACCCCGAAATGGCAGTTTCGAACTACGATTACGAGAATCGAACCAAATAGCGCCGAAATGACATTAAACGCGGAATTGAGTAAAACCGGTCCGAAATATGCTCGGATAACAAAAAGCCCAGTATTAAATATCCTCGAAATATCAATGCAGTTACAAGAGAATCACTAAAAACGAAAAATACACCAAAAAACAAAAAATATCGGAAAAAGAAAAAATGCGGATATTACACTATTAAGGTAGAGGCATTCAATGATTGGAAGGTACCGAGTAATTCAAATGAAGTTCACAGTTTTTTGGGTTTAACTAGATATTATCGAAGATTTATCAAGGGATTTTCAAAAATAACTGCCCCGATGACTCATTTGACAAGGAAAGGAGAATTATTATTGTGGAACGAGAAATGCGAAGAGAGTTTCCAAGAACTTAAACGAAGATTGACTGCAGCACCAGTTTTAACTATTCCCGATCTGACAAGAGAGTTTTTCATCTATAGCGACATATCCAAGCAAGGCCTGGGATATGTACTGATGCAGCAGGGCAAGGTAGTTGCCTATGGCTCAAGACAACTAAAATCGCATGAGCTGAACTACCTTACTCATGATTTGGAATTAGCAGCGGCAGTTCATGCCTTGAAGATTTGGAGGCATTACTTGTATGGAGGTAAGCGTGAAACTTATACAAACCATAAAAGTCTGAAATATCTTTCCACATAAAAGTAATTAAATATAAGGCGATGCAGATGGCTAGAGTTAGTCAAAGACTACGATTGTACGATTCATTACCATCATGGTAAAGCAAACGTAGTTGCCGATGCACTGAGCCATAGAGTGAGAGAAAACATAGCCTACATGATGACCAAAGAGGAAAGTTTAGTCAAGGAATTCGCAAGAATGAATCTTGAAATAGCTACACCATCCAATCCTATTTAGTCATTATTGGCTAGTTTGGTGGTACAACCAACCTTGAGGGATAAGATCAAAGAAGGTCAAGGATAAGATGACTTTTTGGTCAAAATGAAAGAGCAAACTCTTTCAGGAGAGGATAAGGGTTTCAGTGTGTCCGATGATGGCACGATGTACTATGAAGGAGGGGTTTGTGTGCCCAATGTTAAGCTGAAAGAAGAAATATTGAAAGAGGCACATAATACTCTATATACAGTACACCTTGATAGTACGAAGATGTACCAAGACCTTAAGAGGACATTTTGGTGGGATGTTCTGAAGAGAGATGTGGCATACTTTATCATAAAGTGTATAGCCTGTCAGCAAGTGAAGGCAGAACACCCATGGCTATTTGGATCACTTGAATTGCTTCATATTTCAAAATAAAAATGGGAACATATTACGATTGGCTTTGTGGTAGGTTTGCCTCGCACAGAAAGAGGGAACTATGCCATTGGGTTGTGGTAGATGGACTCACCAGCTCAGATTATTTCATTCAAGTTAAAATAAATTTTTGAATAGATCAGTATGCTCAACCTTACATCAAGGAGATTATAAAGTGGCATGGAGTTCCAGTGTTTATAGTATCGGACAGATATACCCATTTCACATTGTGTTTTTGGTAAAGTTTATAAGAAGCTTTGGGAACACATTTGAGTTTCAGTACATCTTATCATCCTCAGACTGATGGTCAGTCCGAGAGGACTATTCAGATTATCGAGGACATGTTACGAGCATGCGTGTTAGACATAGGCAATAACTGGGAACGACTTTTATATTTGGTAGAATTTGCTTACAAGAACAGTTATTATTCGACGATGCTATGACGCCGCATAAACCTTTATATGGTAGAAAGTGTTGATCACCACTATAATGGGATGATGTAGGTGAAAGGAAAACCTTGGGTCCCGAGATGATTGAACAGGCAGTAGGTATTGTTGATAATATTTGTGAGAGGATCAAGATAGCACAAGATTCTCAGAAATCTTTGCTGAGAATGGTGCCCTGGGACAGTTGATGTGCCTAGATTTATAGTTGTCACATTCAAATAAAGTTATCTGATAACATCTATTTCTCGTTGATTATTATAATATGTGCATGTTCTAATATTATAATAATCGAATATAATTATTCACAAATAATAATATTATTCATATGTCCGTGGTCCAATCATATAGAGTGGAGACTCAAGTGATTAATATACTAGTATAAGTTTGATTGATAATCGTTAGATGATTATGCACATGCTACAGATCAAACTTATGCCAATTGGTTAAAGAACGCAATAATGGATATACCCGTATTGAGATCACTGCATGGTAATATCATAAGTGAATCTCAATATAACAGTATGTCAATAAATCCTTGAACCTGAGATTATCATAGAGTCCAACATGATAACTGCTATGCATTGATGTAATCCAACGTCATCTGAAACATGGTGATCATAAAGATTAGGGATTGAGATTAGTGGGAGTCATGTATAGGGCAATGAATAATTAAGATGGTAATTTGTCCCTCTCTTTCGGCAGAGAGATATATGATGGGCCCTTGATAAGTAGGACTCGAGAAAATGCATAGCCATACTCAAATGAAGAGTCATTTGATTCAATCACTACTTTAGATCAAACAAACATTTGAACATAATAAGTATGACAGTTTCCATGACTTAGTTCAAATATGATATCGCGTGACAAAGGAGTTTGACACGTTAAATGGTTTAATAGACTATAAACTTATATTATTAGGGTAGTGAGAATGTCTTGTTAGAGACTGTTTATGATTTATTATTTAAGAAGATATTAAATAATTACCAATATAATATAAACCTTTTGGGTCACACATACGACAATTAAAGACAACCAAGAATAATTAATAGATATAATATTAGATATTATATTCATTAAAGAATTAAATAATGAGTAATGTATAATATATGATATTATATATTATACTCCCTCCCACTCTAAATAGATGTCACTTTTTAACTTTTTTCACACATATTAAGAATATTTTTTATACCTAAAATAACCTAATTAGTAGTTCTAATTAACAATAATGATGCTCCATCATATCTTGGGAAGTATCATCTCAATGAAGGCAGATATTAATTGAGGGTATATACGGAAAAATGGGGGCAAAAAAATGCTAAAATGATACTACCTCCGTTCTCTTATAACTGCAACATCTGGACTTTCACGTTTGTCAATGCACAACTTTGATTATTAATATCTTCAATTCTTTACTTTTAAAAATTATAAGAAGTTGATAGTTTGAAAGTATATTTCTAGATAAATCTAACAAGATCCCACATGACTATATTTTTTTATATGTATAAATCACAAAAGATGGTCAAAATAGAGTATGTGAACAGTGTAATAGTCAACACGTTGCAATAATAAAAGAACGGAGGAAGTATGTATTTAACAATTAATCTAAAACTGTAAAACGACATGTAAAAAGAATAGGAGTGAGTATTATTTAATTATATCAACTGGAAATAGTAAATATAATATTAGATATTATATTTATTAAAAGATTAAATAATAAATAATATAAATTGGTATATTATATATAGTATATTATTTAATAAGTTGAGGGGTAATTAAGCAAATACTAGAGTTTTGACTCTAGGGTTTACTTAGATAAATAAGAGATCTATGACAAGGAGTTGGGATACTATATTATATATAGTATATTATTTAATAAGCTGAGGGGTAACTAAGAAAATCCTAGTTGGGGAGCAAAAATTGGCCCCCCTTCCCTCATATCGGCGGCCCCCATTTTTCTGTCAAGAAATCCTGGTTAAGCCACCCCGTGTTATTTCCTTAGTTGATCTTGATCAAAAGTACAATCCTTCTAGCAAGGAATCTCTGTTGTACTGTTTATCAAAATTATTCGTAAAGATCTAGCAATCCGGCTTCTGCAATTGTTCGTGTGTGGATCACCTAACGAGGAAGGTGACTTTCATCACTTTCTGGTCCGGATCTAGATCTGTTCATCGTTAAGGTAACTCGAAGAACCTTTATTAAATCAATTAAATTACTATAAGAATATCCTCATCTTCGATTTTTTGTTTTTTATCCCACTGTGTTTTTGCTCATATTCGATGTATTAAATACATGAAAAACCCAACAATAGTATCAGAGCCAACTTGCAATTAATTTAATTATTTATGTAGTACATGATTATATATTCTGAATATATGAATTGTGTTCTTGATCATATTTATAAATAGAGATTATATAAATAATTCTTCTAATTTAATTTGATTAAATCGGATCGTCATAAATTAATTTTATGGACTATTTTTTTACTTTTCCTATCCATAACTGTTCTGGAACAGATCTCTATTCTGATGGGTCAGACCGGCGTGGGTTCGGGCCGGATTGCGAACCGCAGACCAAAACCCGCTGGTCGTGGTAAATCCGCAGAAAAAATGTGCTGCACGCGGGATTCGATCCCGCAATATCCGGTCCCTAGGGCCGCGTCTAGCCATCTCGGCTGCAGCTCCTTTTTATGAAACTTGTTCACTGTAGTACTATTTGAACTGAAGGTACGTCTTATGTCAAAATATTGTTTCATCCGGCGGGTTTCGAACCAACGGCCTTAGGGCATCATGGCGATCGTGCACCATCTTGGCTACTGTCCATGTTTTTTGATTTTAACAGGGAATTTATTCTTATGTCTGACTGTAAAGAAAATTCATAATATATGTTTACTAATTATATGATAATTAATATAGTATATATTTGGTGTATGGCATGACTATAAATTGACTAATGTGATTGGATGTTTCAATTTATTATTGGGTTGGTTTTAACGGCGTGTGTGATGTTTAATTATAATTAGTTTTTACGGCCCGCGAGTCGTCTATTAATTAATTATTATTTATGGCTTGCATGTCATTTTCCCTCATGTAATTTACTTTGCTAGTGTAGTATAATTTTTCATTAAGGTAATGAAGACAAGGAGGAGATGAAGGACGACTCAAGGAGCCAATCGATCGCGTATGACATTCCAAGGAGTTGGAAGATTAACGATGACCAATTATACCCTTTAGATTGAACTTTTTAATTTTCATGTTGGCTCATGAAAATCACATTAGGATTATGGTCATGCTATACACGGTCTTATGCTTTATAACTTTGTGTGTTGCTATGTTTAAATGATGCATCCATGTGATTCGCTGTATGTTTAGATGTGTGTTATCAAACTTAGACATTAAACATAGGACAAAACCCCTCGTTAAAAATTTTAATTCCGTTCAATTAAAATACCTATCAAGACTTCGATCATCTTGAGCAGGTTATGCCAAAGTTGGGTGCTCGAATTATCTTAGTAAGTTAGGATTAGTAATGGTGATACCTATGTATTTTAATGAACTAGGAATTTAAAATAGTTTTTAACCTTGAGGCATAAGATGGGATTGTAACATGCTTGGGCATAAGATGCCAAATCCCATAAGTATAATATAATACTTACATATGATGTAATCGATAAAGAGTTATCCTCCTAAAGTGGCTCAATTTTAGGCGTCATGCCAAAGCCAAGTTTAGGATTGGGCAAAATGGGGTCTTAGCCTACTAAAATTACAAATGTTGTAATATGAGGATAGTTTGTTTTAGTGGGAGTGTTTTTAGAGAAATAGAAATGTGACTAAATACTTTGCATATTTAAATTTTGTAGATAATAGAATGGCATCAAACAACACATCCACCATTTCACTGTGATCCGTCCTTGAGAAGGACAAGCTCAAAAAAATGGCAACAACTATTTGGATTGGATCCGGAGCTTGAGAATAGTTCTCAATCAAGAAATAAAGTTGTATGTTATCAAGGAACAAATTCCCGATGAGCCTGCTGACAATGCTATAAAGCAACAAAAGATAGATGGAAGAAATATTGCGATATTCTATTGATGTCAGTTGTCTTATGTTGGCTACCATTTCTCCAGAACTTCGGAAGAATCTGGAAGAAATGGAAGCTTATGAGCTTAATGATAACCTCAAGGACACTTTCTCAAAGCACGCTAGGCAAGAGAGGTATGAGACCTTTCGAGCCTTGTATCAAGATGGTTGAGGAGACATCTATCATGTACTCAAAATGAAAGGATACATTGATCATCTTGATAGGCTTGGTTTTCCACTTTCTAAGGAACTCATTACCCGATAGTTTCGATCAGTTCATTATGAACTATAATATGAATGAGATGGAGAAGTCCATTGCTGAGATGCATGGGATGCTTAAAACGGCTGAGTAAAATATTATGAAGAAACGAATACCATGTGTTGATGGTCAACAAATGGAAGTCCTTCAAGAATAAAATCAAGGGTAGAGGCAGAGCAAAAGTTGCCAAAGCTAAAGACCCAACTAAGCCGATTGTCAAGGCAAAAGCTCCAAAAAATGGAAATCGCCATCATTGCAATCAATCAGGACACTGGAGAAGAAGTTGCAAGGTTTACTTGGAAGAGCTAAAGCGTACCAAGGGTAGTGAGACTACTACATGTATATTCGTTATAGAAGTTAGCTTATCTACTTCTAACTCCTAGGTATTGGATACTGGATGTGGATCTCACCTTTGTACAAATGTATAAGGTTGAGAATCAGTAGAGACCTGAAGAAAGGGGAAGTGGATCTAAGAGTCGATAATGGAGAAAGAGATGCTATTATAGCTGTGGAACTTATGATCTAGTTTACCCAATGGGCTTTGTTAGTTTTGAACAATTGCTATTATGTTCCTGCTATGAATAGGAATATTATTTCAGTTTCAACATTAGATTGTGAGGGTTACATTTTTCTGATTAAGAATAAGATTATTTGTATTTTCTTTGATGACTTTAGTGGGAAAAATAATACCCAAGTGTTTTGATAAATGCACCCTACTGCTTTCCCTACACCACAACTTCATACATCGCCTAAAGAAGACAAATCCTACAGTTAAACTCCAGAGTGCTGCAAAAGAAGAAACATTGGATACAACAAACAATGATATATGTGTTTTTCACTTAGGAAAAGTAAAACACAAATGCAACAGGACATAGACTGAACTTTAAACCATTTTGAAATAATCTTTCTTTATTCATAAAGTATTAGCAGTTTTAAAGTAGCATTTAATGCAGCCGAAGAAACTACAGACAGACGAGCATTTAATGAAGATCAAAGAGAATGCCTGAAGCATTAAATGCGAAACATATTTAATTCAAACATTCTGAAGCCACTAGTCAGAGCTGTATAGATCTCACTAACTGGCCAATGACTATAATGACTACATTTATAACGAATCTATTTCCAAAGTTATAAATAGTCAAAGCAAGAGGACATTGCTAAGATAGATACACAAGAGTTATACTGAACATTGAGCTTATAATCTAAGAGCAATATATTTCTTCACTCATACAGCGTATATCTTGAGTGAAGAAGTATCTAAGTCTTCAACAAAGAACAGCACAACTATAGCGAAGCTTACAAAGCCTACAACAGCTGTTTTATCTGTGATACTACTTAAACCTACTGTTGAGACCTTTAGCCCTGTTTGGATTAGTCTAAGACTTCCGCTACGCAAACTTAAACTTCAAAAAATATTACAGCTTATGCACCCCCCTTTTTAAGCTGTACAACATTATATTGTGACCAACAAGTGGTATCGAAGTGATTGATTCTACAAAGAATCAATCGATTTTAACCTGAATCAGATCAAAAAATCACTAGCTTTTGAAAAACTTCGTTTTTATATCTCTATTATTCATCCTATTATTGCCATGGATATATCTATGATCAATAAAGTTCTCATGTTTTCTATTAATAAATTTTGATAATTGGAGAATCAGGATGGAAGTTCATCTTGCCGTAAACATTAAGAAATGATATTTGATATAGAAGAAGGACCTTTCAAAAGTATGAAGGTCAATCCAGCCGGCAGAATAGAAGGACAGCCTAATGCAGAAATGATTGAGAAAGAAAGAGAACAGTGGACAATCGATGATCAAAAATGTGTGAATCTGGACAATATCGCTAAGAATGCTCTATTTATCACTCTTGATAAAGGCACATTCTCCAAGGTAAAGAGATGCAACACAGCCAAAGAAATATGGGAGAAACTCAAGTTAATATGTAAGGAAGAGAATAAAGCCTACATGTGCTTTATCGCAAATGAAGAGGATGATGGTGAAAGTGACAATAAGGTAATATCAACCTTAGTTAACCATATAAATGCATCACATACCTTTGAAAATATGATGAATGGATTTTGGACCATTCGAAAAGCCTATGGATGCTTAAACAAGAAAACCTACAACCCTCTCTTTCAAATCTAGAGTTAAAGGATGAAAATGATCTGCTGAAAAATAATTATGAAAATATGTCTTTAGATTGCGACAACAGCAATATCACTCATGAAAAACTCATGGTAAGCAATCATCAACTTGCAACTGAACTAAATGAGGTAAAAACTCATAATCAATGCAAGACAAATGATTATGTTTACTAGAAGCTAAGATAACGCTTCTCGAGAAAAGAGAAGGAGAACTCGAGACCATCCTCAAATCTTTTGAAAAATCATCAAGTAGGATGGAAGACATCTTAAGCACTGACAACATGTCCATCACAAACATGGCTTGGGATACGATTCGTTCTCCAACAAAGCCAAAAATAGTATGGTGTTTGTCGAAAGTGTGAAACCCATTCCTGAAGCCAAAGAAGCTCCGAAGGTTGCTCCTGTGATCAAAGGAAGGCTGAAAATGCCCCTTCTCAGAAACCAAAGGCTGTCATTCTGGCACCAATCTCATCTTATAAGCAGCAGAAAACATAGTCCCACGGGCCCATAAGACGCAATACTGAATATCAATAGTATGTTCCTCGAGCATACCAATAGCGTCAGCAGCAAACTAGAAGGAAGACTGTACCCAAGTACCATCAACAGCATGCACCTCAGTACTAACAGTACAATGCTCCTAGATATTGGGTACAAGAAACCAAGCATCTATCTCATAAGCAAGCTACCGCGCAGTTCTACCAACATCAGGTCTGGGAGTCCAATTGGAAACCCAAAAGGTAGGCTAAAAGGCAGATAAATACGGTTCCTCCTACTAGACAACAATTGTACTGTAGCCAAAATTCTAAATTTTACATGCATAATAACAATGCTTATAGTGATTACATGTCCGCCCCACGTAAATCTCGTAAAGGAGGATCAAATTTAACCTACTGCAAACCCTTTGTTGTCAGGCAAATATGGGTACCTAAAGGCACTAATAACAAAGGACCCAATAATCAAAGGGGACCTAAACATACTTAATTCTTTGATTATAGGATATCAAGGAGAAGGACATCTGGTATTTCGACAGCGGATGTTCTCGCCACATGATTATATAGAAGGTCGTGGTCCAAAGGTGTGATTTAGTGACAAACCAAAAGGAAGACCAAGAGGGAAAGTAACCCTGCTTGTAGGATAATTCAAGGTCACCGACATAGCCTATGTCAAAGGACTACAGTACAATCTTCTTAGCATTAGACAGTTCCGTGACAAACAATTCTCGGCACTGTAGGGTGAAGGATATAAAGATCACACAAATTGTCCTTATAGGAAGTCGGTCAGGTAACATGTATATTGCTTACTGGAAACCCACTAGTACTGTAATTCCTTGTCTTGATGCCAAAGCACTGCAGATCAAAGTTGGCTATGGCACAAAAGGATGTCTCGTATCAACTTCAAGACCATCAACAAATTAGTTCGACAGAAAATGGTCAGAGTCTTTCC
Organism: Orobanche coerulescens; assembly: GCA_033398695.1. Taxonomy (NCBI): domain Eukaryota; kingdom Viridiplantae; phylum Streptophyta; class Magnoliopsida; order Lamiales; family Orobanchaceae; genus Orobanche; species Orobanche coerulescens. The sequence goes on from CM065805.1 coordinate 118,377,787, forward strand.
CGATGATTTATTTCTTAAGAACAACGTCTGTGGATCTTGTCAAAAAGGCAAGCAAGTCAAAACGTCTCTGAAGAGCAAATCTTATCGTTCAACCCACAGGGTCCTGGACTTGCTACATATGGAATTTTTCTAAGAGGTAAGAAATGTTGTCTTGTCATTGTTGATGATTTTTCTAGGTACACTTGGACCATCTTCCTGAGAAAGAAGAAATAGACAACCACAAAGCCGCCGGAACACCTGAAAAAGCTTCAAAATGAGAAAGGGCTGAATATTATATCTATTCATTCCGACAGAGGCACAAAATTCACAAACTGATTCATAGAGCAATACTGTGTGGATAATGGCATACATCATGAATACTCAGCAGCCCGCACTCTGCAACAAAATGGTGTTGTTGAGCGAAAGAACAGGATGCTGAAGGAAGCAACAAGATCTATGTTAGATGCAAGCAAGTTGCCATAGCGTTTCTAGGTAGAAGCAACAAATACAACATGTTATACATAAAACTGTTGTATCATCAACAAGCACCACAACAAAATCGCATACGAGGTATGGAATATAAAACTCTAGTGGTTGTGTATTTTCATAATTTTTAGATGCATGTGTTACGTTCTTTACAATGGAAAGGATCAACCCAAGAACTTTGATTAAGAATTAGATGAAGGTATATTTGTTGGATACTCCTTTGTCAGCAAGACATTTAGGATATTTAACAAAAAGAAACTGACAATAGAGGAGTCCGTCCATGTAGTCTTCGATGAAACCTATTGAGACCATACATGAATAGAAAACCTAACCCAAGGCATCCAGACGTTATCTCTTATGGGAATACCATAGACTCAGAAAGAACCTGTTGTAAATCTAGAAATCAATCCCGCTACTGTAAGAATAGAAGAAGTAGCTGAAGCTGATGCTGTCGAAGCTGAAGCTGAAACTACAGCTCAACAGGAAACGACAAGGGACGCTGAACAATAACTCGACAGGAGGTGATTAAGATATCACCCTCAGGAGTTAATAATTGGTGATATTGATTTTGGTGTGTCCACCAAAAGAAGAATACATAGTACAAAAGGAACTGTACCCTATGGACAATAGGATAAAAAATCCAATGCTGAACAGTCTTCTTTCCCTGTATGGAAATCCAAACCTGAACTTAGGAGACTTGCCATGTGCACTCTGGCTATATTCTTAGCACAATCTGAACCTGTTTCGACCAATGAGGCTCTTAATAATTCTCACTAGATTACTTCTATGGAAGAAGAGCTCAATAGTTTTGAAAGAAATAATGTTTGGTAACCCGTCCCTAGACCAACCCATCAAGATGTCATAGAAACCAAATGCGTATTTAGAAAAAAAAAAGGATAAAAATGGCCTTGTCATAAGAAACAATTCCAGATTAGTTGCCCAAGGCTATAGACAAGAAGAAGGAATAGACAATGATGAAACATTTGCCCCTATATCCAGACTAGAAGCCTTTATGAAATTTCTAGATTTTGCGGCTCATAAGATCTTTATCGAATATCAAATGGATGTAAGGAGCGCATTTCCTAATGGAGACCTAGCCGAAGAAGTATATGTTGAACAATCTCCAAGGTTTTTCGACGCAAAAGGAGGAGATCTTGTATACAGGCTAAGAAAAGCACTGTATGAGCTTAAGCAAGCACCTAGGGTATGGTCTGAAACCCTGTCATTGTACCTCATCAATAATGGATTTTAGAAATGTGTCGTTGACAAAACCCTCTTCAAAATCCAGGAAGGTGATGATCTTCTTATGGTGCAAATCTATGTCGACGATATTATTTTTGGTTCAACTAACCTTGATCTGTGTCAAAAGTTCTCTCATCTAACGCAAAGTAAGTTGGAAATGAGTATGATGGGAGAGATTAGCTATTTCTTAGGGTTGTAGGTTAAACAACTTCCGAAATGTATATTCATCAACCAGGAGAAATACAACAAGAAGCTGGTCAACAAGTTCGGGATGAACACTTCAAAGTCCCCATACACCTCCATGAGCACTTCAATATAGATAAATGCAGACGAAGCTGGAAATCTAGTGGATCAATCACTCTAAAGGAAGCTTATAGGCTCACTCCTATACCTAACAGCCAGCAAGCCCGATATCCAATTTGTGTGTGCTTGGTATCAGGTAGCACCTAAGGAGTCACACTTCACCATAGCCAAACAAAGTATTAAGTATGTTAAAGGAACAATCAATGTAGAATCGTGGTATCCTAAGGAAGGAAGATTTGATTTGATGGACTACATCCACTTGGATCTCGGAGTCTATAAGTTGGATAGAAAGAGTACGAGCGGGACTTGTCACTTCCTTGGACCTAGAGTTGTGTCATGGTTCAGTAAGAAACAATTGGCCAACTCGCTTTCTACAGTTGAGTCATAATATTATGCTGCTGGAAGCTGCTGCATGAAGATCCTGTAAATGCAGCAACAGCTACAGGACTATGGCATTGAGGCAAGAGCAACTCCAATCATGTGCGACGGCACTAATGCAATCGCAATCACGTACAATTCTGTATTGCACTCGAGACCAAACATATAAATATGAAGCATGACTTCATTTAGAATCATGTGGAGAATAAAGATGTTCGAATTGAGAAATTTCTTACAGACATTCAGTTAGATGATTTCTTTACAAATCCTCTTAGCACAACAAGGTTCTGTATGCTCCGCCAGCAATTGGGAATGCTAGAGCTCGACTAAAACTCCCTGTATGTTTTTAGTTTCACTCATCAACTGAGGGGGAATACTGTAAGACCCATGAATACAGTGTCCATTTTAATTAATCGTACACTCAGAACTATAAGTTATATCCTTACTATAAGAAGAAGAATGTACAATTACTTTGTACAGATGAAGTGTGCATTAATTAAGGGGGAACACAATCAGACCCAAGAATACTATATTGATCATCAATTGCTGTAAGAATTGAATCCTGTATGTACCTTTTTGGGAGGAACACTGTACTTTCGTAGATACAGCATAAATAGTGTATGAGTTCAATTAATATTTTAAGCGTATCGAGTTTCCTACACTTAAACTTTTTAAAAACAATTTTAGTCCACGCGCATCGTCTGAATTTAAAATGATTTATCTTTCAATACTGAAACGACATCTAGACTTTAAAACCTTGAATCTCGTAATTTTAAAATTCAAACCGCCTAAACATGTAATAGTGAAAGCTGTAATGTGTCAAAGGTGGGACCGAGCATTAATTTTGAAAACTGATGGATGAGATGTACCAGTTACATCTAAATTCATCCTGTACATTTATTCAAAAATGGTTTTTATCCCTTAAATCTGACCGTTCACTAAAACCTAGCCTTCCTGCACACTATAAAAGGGCCAGTATGCTGATCTACAGACTCTTTAAGCTTTTTGCATACTAAATAAGCCTACAACATACAACTTATATACTTTGAAATCTTTCTGCCAAGTTTGTTTACTCTTCTGCAAAAATATCTTCTTCACAAACTTCATCACTTTCTTTGAAGAAGAAGAAGAAGAAGAAGAAGGACACAATTATTGATGGATGTATCTTCCCTCACTCTGTTCTTCAAGAGCGTATCATCTCTGAGAACAAAGACATGACCGGGATGAAACTTGTCATTTCCCGTGTCAAGCAATCATGTTTGCACCTAGAAAACTATGATGAACATATCGTGGATGAATTCTATCTAGATGATGAATTCAACTATCATCTAAAAACAAGGGATATGCCCTAACTATTATTGGGAGCACTATGCAGTAGAAGGAGATATCCATCAATAGGGAGCTTATTGAGAAGTACAAGTTGCCCTCAGATGGTCTGACTCTGGAGGAGCTGGAAACTTTTGGTTCTGATAGTTTGTTGGAAGCCTACTGAAATATTCACCGACAACTCCATGCCATCAGAAATCCATTCGCCGTCTCACAAGAAGAACTTCACCCTCCCCTACTTTTATCTTTATAAATTCTATTGCGGGGTCATGGAGAACCGCACTAGAGCCTTTGAGATGTGCACAAGTATGAGGTTTCGTATGATGGTCGCCATCATGTCTAGGGAGAAAGTAAACTGGTGCCAAGTGATTGAAGCGCCTACAGTAGGAGACATCCAATCTAGATTTGGCAAGAAAGTCCTTAGACCTAATGCTGAACTATTTTTTAACTTGTTTTGGCATATAACAATCTCCTGCTGCCAAAAAGATTCAAGCTGGAAAATTCCTAGGTGGTTCTAGGCCCACCCTATTCAACAAAGCAACTCTTTTTGGAAATAGGTCCAACCCTTCTCATTGCCAACGTCGAGTGATCCAAGAGACATTACCGATCACTCCTCCAAGGCCAATGCTAATGATAACAAGAAGAGGCACGTCAGTAAGAAAAGATCTATTCCCGACAGCAGTTCTCCTACAACTGTAGAGAATAAGAGGAAAAAGTAGAAGATAAAAAAGTTTTCAAAGTCGAAACCTATTCCTACAGCATCTTAGGTGACTATAGCAGTTACTGAGGTAGTTCTGCCTACTGCACCCTCTGCCGCAGTAGCAAACCCACAGGAAGCAACTCCTATGGTAGAAACATTGGCTGCTCCCACAGTAGATCTTGAGCCTATTACGCCTGTGACGGATGACCAGTTGTTTGTTAAATTGGAAGGAATTAGTGAATTGGCTGCCCCTTCGAAGCCGACAACCACCATTCCTAACAGGGGCCCTACCCCTGTATGGAGTCCATCTTCCAACAGGGCACCCACCCTGTTAGAGATCCTACTCCTCAACAGGCTCCCATATTTGTAGAGGATCCCTGTAACACCCCCAAAACCAACCGGGAGCCCCACATCGGAACCCACAAGGCTAAAAATTATTTTCACAAATGTTTCAAACACTCCATAGAGGCAAAGACGGTAATATTATGAATAATTAAATATTTTCCCAAGGTATAGTTCTCAAATACCGTCATAAAATTTTCATTTGAAAGTATAAGGCAAAAATGCCAGGTTTCAACAGCTTTGAAATTGTACGTTAAGTCATCACTTACGTGCATCGATAATATAGTTTAAGGACTAAAGGTCTAACGAAATACCCAAATAAGCCATTTTAAATTACACACGCAGCGGATATAAATACAGTAGGAAATACATTTGCAGCGGAAAATAACAACCAGAAAGGAATACTCGAATCCCAAATACCCAAGCCATATCCAGTATCACCCGGGAAGCTCATCCCTTCATGACCGCTACTAGCTCGATCTCCGAGTACCTAAAAGATAAAGCCCATGATAGGGTCAGCCACAATACTCAACAATGATAACGATCACATCAACATAAACAATTACATATGAATGTAATTACAAAGTAAGAATATTTCCAATGAAATCTTGCTGTAGTAACCTTACCAACTCGTGGTGACGCATATCAAATCAACCCTTACCTCAATCTACACCTTGCATCCACAATGACGAATGACTTCAAAAATAACCATCTGTACTATATTCAAACAATGCCAAGATTCTCAAAACATAAATATATCCCCAATATGGAATAATATGTCCATGTCCAATTCTGTCCGCTGGAACGCACAATCGAATTCCAATTCTGATAAAACCGATAATACACAATACATCTGTAGATCAACTGCCCCGAAGCAATGACAAGTCCTGAATATCGATACAAAGTATGAATGCTTATACAATCAATAAGAATAAACAACCAATGCATCAAAACAAGAATATCATCGACATGTGAACTCCACACAAGATCAATCAAAAGACCATCCACGAACGGGAATACCATCGATGTGGTAAAATTCAACAAGATCAATAAAGGATCAATGACCGAGAATACCAACAACATGGTAAACTCCAACAAGATCAATAAAGGATCAACAACGACCGAGAATACGAACGGCATGATAAACTCCAACAAGATCAATAAAAGATCAACAACGACCGAGAATACCAACGATAAGGTAAACTCCAAACAATATCAATAAAGGATCAACAACGACCAAGAATACCAACGATAAGGTAAACTCCAAACAAGATCAATAAAGGATCAACAACGATCGAGAATACCAATGACATGATAAACACCAACAAGATCAATAAAGGATCAACAACGATCGAGAATACCAACGATAAGGTAAACTCCAAACAAGATCAATAAAGGATCAACAACGACCGAGAATACCAATGATATGGTAAACTCCAAGCAATACCGACAAATGATCAACAACGATCGAGGATACCAATGATATGGTAAAACTCCAAGCGGGATCATTAAAGGATCGACAACAACGAGAATACCAACGATATGGTAATCTCCAAGCATGGTCAATAAAGGGTCAAATAACATATATACGAGAGAATAAAATCGTCAGCTATTACACAAATCACATATAGTGGATCTCAAGGACGACCCGACTGTCGAACATACCCAATCATACATGGACTATGAACGACCAATCAATATAGCTCAAGATGGACGTCACGATACGCCCGATCCGGATATATGGCCGTGTACAAGCCATCAACAGGTATCGATCGAATACACGTGTGGTCTTGTACCTAATCAGTCTCACGAAGTACGTCCTGTGCGCACAGCTCAATGTGAGGTCGAAACTAACACATGACTACACGTGCCCGTCCTGAAAATCCTACAAATGACCGATCAGTACATAGATATGACTCCAGATATGTCACAATGCAACATGAGAATGAAACTCGAAGAAACGTATATCCAATAAAGATCAGAAGACTCCCAAGTGAACAACGATAACTCGATAATGAAAAATCGACACGACCACAATATCGTGTTTCCAACAGACAACAGTTCACAGAATGCTCAACAATGCATATAATATTAGCACATAAACTCCCAAGGTCGCAACCAAGGCTCACAGAAGCATCTACACAGGAATACTCCGGACGTGGGTACCATTCAGGTTTTATCCCTCAACACATCGGCCCATTAACACATAAACTCCCAAGGTTGCAACCAAGGGTCACAGAAGTATCTACTCGGGAATACTCCAGATGTGGGTACCATTCAGGTTTTATCCCTCAACACATCGGCCCATCAACATTACAATTCTAAGAAGACAGCAACACAAAATACACCAAACAACAATGCACACTCATTACATGCAATATCAACATGCAACATACACAATAATGCACCATGATGATTATTCTCGTAATTGAGCAATACCAAATTACCTCAAGCCGGAGACACTAACCTTTCCATGACCTGTAATACCCGAGATTTTTATTCTGATCAATTTGAATTTTTTCTTTTTAGACCGGAAATTTCTCGGTTGTAGAGCATTCATATTATTTTTCTCGACGATTGATTTTGTGTTTATGGCCATATGTGGTGATTTGTTGTATTGTTGTCCGCAAGTGTTTCTTTATGTTCGTTTCCGAGCGATTTCAGAAAATCGGATCGTCGAGTCATGGCGGCTGGGCACCGGATGGCCAGGTGCGGCAGTGACCGGCTAGGTACACACGAGCAGCCCACACGGATAGGCGCTCGTGCGGCGCTCGTGCGGGGAAAGCGAGGCTGGCAGATCCACAGGGCAGCGCCTGGCGAAGCGTCTGGCAGGCGCATGAAGCGCTCGTGCGGCCTTTGGCGAGAAGTAGCAGCGCGCCTGATCGGTGCTCGTGCGGTCTGGCAGAGGCGATGCAGCGCCTGCAGCGAGCCACACGACCGGATGCTCGAGCATCATGCTCGTGCGTGTCCGGAAGACTCCCAGATGTGTTCCGGCAGGTTCTTGGTGCACGAGTCACGCACGGTCGGTGCTCGTGCGTGTCTGCTCGTGCTTCGTGTGGGATCTATATAATGACCCGGCAGACGTGTTCTTCACCCATTTTCTTCCCCCAACTCACCTCTTCCACAGCTAAGGCATGGAGAAGACGAAGGCATGGTGTATATCTTCTAATCCACGTCGTTTTTGAGTTCATAACATCGATTAATCAACCTATAACCTTCTTCAATCCATCGAATCAAGGTATGATTTCCTAAAATCTAGTTTTGGGGATTTTAGTTGACTTTGTCTGATTTGATCGTTTTAACTCATATTTCTGTTGGGTAATCGAAGATTGAGTTGTGTTCTATCATTTTCATCATCTTTACACGGTTTTATCATTTCCGATTCGTCGTTTATATGAACTTTCGTTTGACGCCTTCAAGGTGTCCGGGAAAATGCCGCAGAGAGAAATTTGGTCATTTTGCGATGTTTTTCCTCGTGCGATTTATTTTTTATTTGATGATAGGATATTAGGGATTAATTCCCTACAAAAAATCTGGTGTTGAGCCTTTCCGATCGCTGTTTTTATTGGAGTTCCGGATTTCTCCAATCAATCGTATTTTCGGAAGTATTCGTGAGAGATTACCAAGGCAAGTACCTTGATATACGAATTGTAGCTGCATGAAATCATTGTTGTCGAAGTGTATAAATTTATACGGATGTATATATATATATATATATATATATATATATATATATAGAGAGAGAGAGAGAGGGGGATATATATATATATATATATAAATACGTATATTGATATATATGCTTATGTCGGTGAATGCCAGGGGACGAATACTAACACTAGTTGACGTACTCAATTTGGATTGAAGGATTAACTATACTTATAGATATAATATAGTAAGTTCATATATATATATATATATATATATATATATATATGTACTCGGTTGAGTTGCAATATAAAGACATATGTGCGGCGTTGTTGGTTATGCCTGAAGGCTTATTGTGATTGAGTTTTGATTGATAACGTGCGTGATATTGTTTATCTGTGTGATTATGGACTGATGGATAATTTGTGTGAATTGGTGCACTTAGTGGATAATTGTTGTAACGTTTGTCTGTGTGCTTGATGTTTGGAATAATGTGGATACTTGTTGTGAGAAACGTCGTATCCGGGAACCTCTGAGGGTGGGGCGTGCACTCCGGCCTGGTGCATGCTGCAATGTGTTTCTCCATATGGGTGGTGAATGCTGGTGTTACCTAATGCGCGCGCAAGGGGCAGTTCTTGCGGGAGTGATCGCCGGCGCGGTGACATGTTCAAGGAGCGGCCAACATAGTGGAGTGAACGTCGGTGCACAGGTGCGCAAGAGAGGCGCCTGGAAGGCTTATTGGTTACGGGTATTTGAGTGATAGCTAAGACCCCGTTACCGAACGATGTTCGTATCTCAAATTCTTTCAACTCACTTTTAAATGTTTGTCTTGTTATAGGCCGTAATTCGTGTTTTTTAAAGTTTGTTTCAACTTGTTTTTAAGGCGTTGGTATCAGGGTTAATTAACCAAGGAGGTTTTATGAAATCTCCGAGGGTTAATTAATCAGGGGTCTTGAGCAGGATATGTCGAATGAGAGATTGTGCCTTTGATTGTATTGTGGTGCTATTCTGTGTATTGAGTCGAGGACCCTGTGAAATGTCGAGATGATTGATCTCGTGATGATGTTATTTGGATTGGGTTGAGAACCCTGTGAGATGTTGTAATGATTTCGTTTGTGACAGTGTTCTATAAATTGGGTCGAGGACCCCGAATAACGATAACATGGTTTTCGTGTAATTGTTTTCCATATGTTGGGTCAAGGACCCGAGAGCTTTTGAAATTTATTTTCCAAAAGTGTTCCCATTCGATTTTCAAAACCCCAAGACGGCCCGAGTCAATAATAACGTTTTCAAACTATCTTATCAGATTGCTTTTCCTTTTATAAAAGGGGTTTTTTAAACTAGATCTTTTAAGTCATTGGTCTTGCTTAAAGTTTCACTGGTGTTATGATCCGTAAAGAGAATATGGCTATGTGATTACCTCTCACCTTGTGTAAACGTATGTTTTGATGTGCTGTTTGTTTGAATATGTGGTTTATGTTAAGGCTTCGTGGTTGTTGAGTTTATGTTGATACTTTTCGTATATCTTGTACATTATTTACTTGCACTAGCAAAATTCCAGTTTGCTAACCCCCGAGTTTTTGGGGGGTGGGTGCCTGTTATGCGCTCAGGTTTTGGTAACTCGGGAGCAGTCACAGGATTGGCTTGGAAGGAGATGGAGGACAATGATGCTAATCACACAAGAGTCAGAGTCTTTTTCTTTTACTCCATCTTTTTCACCCTTGCACGGGTGTAGTTTACATTTATTGAATGGAGTTGTCATCCCTTTTTGTGTGAAAGTTTATTTTTGTCATTGAGATGTAAAATTCATTAGTTTCTGAATTGTTTAATGACCTTGTCGGTCTGCGTGTATTTAGATTGACCCCGGTCGGTCAATCATTGTGTAGTCTAGTGGAGTTTAGCCTGGTAGATCCTTGTGAGAAGGGCCTACGGCGTGTAACATTTCCGGACGTATTCTGGGGGTGTTACAAATATGGTATCGTAGCTTAGGTTTGCGAAAAACCTAGGTCGTTGGGTCAATTCCATGTCTTGTGTAAGTCGCGCGCATCAGATTTGTGATTAGTATCGTGGTTCCGACATCATATTCCGACAATCCGTGATGGTAAGCCTCCCGATCGTAAGTCCCCTTATATACGTATTTGATTATGTTGTGCTAATGTGTTTAATGTGAACAAGGGGTTGAGACTTGTTTGTGATATTATTGACATTACATGCGCATATGGTCCGAGTGAGAATGGTTATATAGTATGCTTCAGAAGTCGAGTGTATTTATCGATTTCTGAATTTCAGTAGAATAAATCTTTTAATGTTAATTTTATCCGCTGCGTGAGTATTTTGAAATGGCTTTTGGTATCTTACAACTGAATTTTTATTTCGTGAACCGATTCCATAAACCGAGTTTTGGCATTTTGGTCTTGCACGTTTTGATGGTATTCTTATGACGGTATTTGATATTTTATAAATGACTTTTGTGAGTATTTGAAAATATTACCATCATGGCCCTTTTTGGCATTTTGAAAATTTTTAAAAATGATTTTTAGACTGGTGGGTTCCGGCGCGGGGCCCACGGCGCTGTAATATCACGAATATTTTAAAGTGGTGCTATGAAATTTTCTAACATTGTGAAAAGCCATGATTTAATGTCGTCATGTCAAATGGTCACGTATCTCGATGGAAAATTCTTTCGAATAAATATTTTGGTAGAAGAGGAAAGATTTTCAAAATTGTGGTATTTGGGACTCAACACTTTTGAAATATTTCAAATTAGTTACAATTCAATTTTCAATTTTTGCTTTTATACATTACTCGAAAATAATTATTAGAGTCGTTGTATAAACTTTCTCTTCCGAAATAAAATACAGTATTTACAAGTCTTGTGCGTAACGTGACTATCCCTCTTTTTCAAAAATTTATTTTCATTAAGTGCATACATATAATGATGGTCCTCGTCGAAGGACTTGAAATTGACTTCAGAAAACTTTGTGCTTTACGATATTACCGTTATTCTAAGGATGCGAACTAAACCTCGTGTTGATAATTGTGGTATATTGTACGACTGATAAATTAATATTGTTGAACGGTATTATCTGCATTAGTATGTCGAGCCTCGGCGGACGTAGACATGATGATGGGAATGGAATCGGCGAGCTGGTTCGTACGATAATGATTCATGCTATGGTGAAGGAGTATCAAGATCAAACGATATCCTATGAAACCTCCTCAGTGGTCGAGCCTGTAATACCCGTAATTTTGATTCCCGGTAATTTTCTATTTTTGGCGGAAGTCCATTTTGACAACTCGCTTGGGACCGTTTCGTCACCCTGAGAATGATTAATTCTACACTTTTTGACATCCGAGTTCGTTTCGGTATCGTTTTGTTGAGTTCCGTGCTTTTCAACGACTTTTCCGCACTTGAGCTCGATTCTTGCGAATCTCGTCCTAAACTGCTGTTTCGAGTTTCCCGCAAGTCCGTTTAACTTTGTTAGACGTGTTGTGAACTTCGGTTTGGTTATTCGATCACGTATCGTGATTTCCGGGCGTTTTGGGCCATTTTGTAATTTCTTGAAAGTTACGGGTATCCGTATCTGTAATTGTTATCTCGGCCCGTTTCTTGGTCGCGTATGATTAATTATGGTATTACGTTTTCATTTGGAGTCGTTGATGTTGTCCGCGAACTTTTCGTCGTGTTCGTTCCGTACGTTTTCGGAAATCGAGTCGTCGAGCCCTGGTGGTCGGGCACTGGCCGGACGATTGCGGGGGATCGACCGGACGGTCGCGAGTTCTCGCCGGACGATGGTCGCCTTGTCGAGCGAGCACGGCAGAACCGCGTAAGCGCGCACGCTGGCCAGGGCCGCGCGCTAGCTTCAGCGATGTAGCGCACGCTGTCGAGTCGGCCAGACGCTGTCTCGGGCACAGGCGAGAGGATTACGAGGTTACGGACTCGGTCCAGATCGGCGGTAGCGCGCGCTGCCGGTCGTAGCGCACGCTAACGGCAGGGGTAGCGCCTTGCCGACTAGCGTGCGTTACAGGTGGGTTTGTTAGTCCGGTGGCTCTTTGGGCCGGGTCGGCTAAGCGCGCGCGAGCTTCGGCCGTAGCGCACGCTAGCGGGAGTCGGGCGGTCGAGTCATGGTCGGCACTGGTCGGTGGTGCCGGGTCATGCGGGCCATGGCCGAGAGTGCTCGGCCGATACTGGCCGATAGCGCACGCTAGGCCGGGAAGGCTAGCGCACGCTAGTTCCGGCCCAGTATAAAAATGACAGACCAGCAACTTTCTCCGTCATTTTTCATTTCATTTCTCTTCGTTCCGCGGCTGGGGTTTCGGAGGAGACGAAACCATGTTGTTGTACAACAAATCCACGAAGTTTCTGAGTTTATATCACCGATCAATCATCCTATAACATCCTTCGATCCAGCGAATCAAGGTTAGATCTTTAGAACCCTACTTTTGGGGAGATTTGGGGGTTTTCGCGTTTTTGCCCGATTCGTTCCGTTTTGTCGATTAATTCATGATGAATATGATTAATCTTGTTGGTATTCTTAGTTTCCCTACGGATTCATGGTATATTTCGTGATTTTTACGGAATCGAGAGGGTTTGGTTGTGGTCCGCCCTCGTTGTCGTTTTTATACGAATATACATGAATCGTAGGCGGGTTTTCGGGCGTATTCCAATTCCGTATTCGATTAGAATTGGTTGTGATTGTATTCTTCGAATCGTTAGGTTCGGTTTCGTTGGTTCCTAGCATTCGTCGGTGACCTTCCATTCCGTTCGTTGCGTCGTCGACTATTCAAGGCAAGTATATATTTATGATTGTACGTTCTTGACTTTGAAAGTAAGAAACATTGATGGTATGATATGAACGAACCGTTTTTACGGCATTCATAGATGTATTGTTGGCATGTAATGAACGAACCGTTTTGACGGCATTCCTACATGTAACGGCGTACGATATGAACGAACCGTTTCTACGGCATTCATATACGTCTTGATGTGGCACGATGAGATTTTAGTTATTCCGGAATGCTAGTCTTGAATTGATGAATTGACGGTTACATTTACTTTATTGTCGAGAAGTATTGTGTTGCATACTTGATATACTTGCACTAGCTATTCGACGGCTAACCCCTTATGGGGGAAATACGTTTTATGTATTTCAGGTTACTGGAGAGCGGACAGGCGGGTATCGGGTCGGCATGAAGATGATGGGCAAGTGTGATACTGTGTCTTGTCTCCAGTTATCTTTTTGGATTCCTCCATTCAGTGTTGTTGTACTGGAATGGATTTTAAATACTCGAGTATTGTATTTCAGTTTCCTTGATGTTCCGGCCTGTGTTGCCGAGGTATTGTTTTATGTAGTGATGTATATGGTCACATTGGTTATGGTTTGAATACCATCGATATTGTCCTTCTTTTCATTGTATATGGACCTTCTCGGTCAAGTTTTACAGTTCCGCGCATGAATAGCCTTGTGGGTTCCACGGTGGGGCTCACGGCGCTGTAACATACCCTGAATAACTTGGGGGTGTTACAGAATATGGTATCGGAGCTTAGGTTTATGGATACCTAGGCTGTCGGTCTTTTGGGTCGATTGAGTCGTCATTTGACCACAGTATCACTACTCTGCCATCATCACAGTGCGACCGGTACTTGTAAGTCCTCTCACTCTTCTTGTATTTTCTTGACCGTTTTGTTTTTAGCTTGGTATTCTTTGGAATTGGTCACTTCGAGAAGGTGCGATTTGGATTATACTTCCGCACGTGTGTGCCCTTTAGAATGTTGGATGTAAGGAGAAGAAGTCGTGACTGTGGTTACGGACGTGAACTCTTCCTTGAGATTTTGTTAAATTGCTAATTTCGATATTAGCATGTATCGGTATTGTGTTGAGACTTTGTTTGGAAGTCGCATGTTAGTACCACGGGAGATCTTCGACTTCACAGACCTGTAAGTATGTTGTTTGGATTATTCGATAATTCTTGGTTATCTTGGTGATTTGGATTTATATGTTGGATATCGTTGATGGATATTTGTGCTTGAGAACATTGTGAACGTTTGATAATGGTGCTAAATGCGTATATGTATTCATTGTGCCGTATGATCGTTTGGTATGTCGAGATGTTGGTAGAGAATAGCGGAAAATGGCTAAGTACAGCTACGTTAGCGCACGCTACAAGATATGTCTAGCGCGCGCTAAGATATATACTTAGCGTACGCTACGGTGCATACTTAGCGCACGCTAAGAGATTCGGTCACGTACGCCAAGGAGGACCCCTAACGTACGTAACGACTTGCTGGGTTAGTTTCGGAAGGTGGCCGACAGGTAGGCCCAGGTTGATTTTTATATTCAGTTAGCGCATGCTAACGCATGTTGGTTAGCGCACGCTAACACCAGATCGCCAATAATGGAATCTTAGCTTTCGGCGGGTGGACCCGGCCATGTTCGACGCGTGACCAGATAAGGTCAACGAGTGCTTGTCGTGTAGAGCTAGCGTACGCTAAAACCGTATGATTAGCGCACGCTAATTCCATATCGGTCAAAGGAATCCCGATAATCGCGGATGCTTTCGGCATGTGGGGGCACGATACTGTAGCAAGTCAACGACGATTAGCGCGCGTTAAGGTCGAAGAATAGCGCACGCTACTGAGCATTTCACTGTATCAAGTCAACGCCTGTTAGCGTACGCTAATGCATGGGCATTACGTACGTTAGATGAATTTCGAAGCAATGTAGTAGCTTCTGGACTGCCCGATAACGCACGCTATCAAGGAAGGATAGCGCACGCTAGTCATGTAGCGCACGCTAAATATAAGGTCTAGCGCGCGCTAGTGATGTGTTTTATAGAGAGGATAGACGAGTGCTGAGAGGCATTTTGTCCATTCTCCTTTCTTCAGTCAATAGAGAGAACCTTGGGAAGTACTTGAAGTTCCTAAACATGGAGAGATGATTCTCTTAAACCAGATTAAGATGGAGAGCTCGGATTTAAGTATTGCTCTTGATGTTTTTGATGATACTTGGAATGGAGATCATTTATTCTTATTCGTGATTCGTCCATACAAAGTAATCCTCGTATCCCTTTGATAGTGGTTCGTATTTTTTAAAGATTACTATATGTTGGGAATCGTGTGTTTTGATGTTCGTTTTATTTCGATGAAAATGCATAAATTGGACTGTACTTTTATCCGCTGCGTGAGTATTTTGAAATGGCTTTTGGTATATTGCCAACTGAATTTTATTTCGTAAAACCGATTCCCTAAACTGAGTTTTTGGCATTTCGACCTTGATCGTTTTGACGGTATTTGGAAAATGATTTTTTTAGCATTTGAAAAATATTACCGTCATCGGTCTTTTTAACATTTTTGAAATGATGTGTAAAAATTGTGCTTAGCCTGGTAAATCCTTGTGAGAAGGGTTTACGGCGTGTAATATGCCCAGGAGGATTTGGGGTGATACGATTGTGGTATCATGTGATAATGTTATACGAGATTTATTGGAATTGTAATAAGAGATTTCGGATGTTGATATGATTATTGAGACCTTCTTCATATGATGATGACAGTATTGTTGCGACTCTTAAGGTTGTATGAATGGCAGGACGAAGAAAATGGTAACATGGAGATATATACCTCGGATATGTTGTTCTGAATGGGATTTCGGATATTTCGTGTTCTTGAAGAACTCTTGAATTATACGAGGTGATGAATTTTTTTTAGAAGTGTTGATGTTTTGAAAATGAATATGGAATATTCATATCTAGAGCTAGACTATGTGTTTGAAATAATATTCGTATAAGAATACGAATGTGATTATGAGTTTGATGAGACTATTATTCATCTCTGAATTTGGAAGCCCATACGTATGGAGCAAATGTTCAAGTCGAATGATTGGACTATTTGATAACCTTTTTAATAGGATTATCTATTGTTTTGAACCAGTCGGATGTTTCGAATTGATTGCGGTCATAAGTAAATCTTAACGATGGATTTAAGAGAAGGGAACCTTATCAATTCGAATTTAAGAATTTAGTTTGGAACATTTAGACCCTTATTATTGGTCCTCAATTGTTGCTGATTTGATCATCATATTTCGACTCGTATTGTGGACAGGATGTGTAAGTGTCTGAGTTGGATTGTTCAGACTGTGATTAGTCAAGATATAGTGAAACGATTGAGTTTGTGGTTTGGTGGTATTGATATTGGTCGTCATCGAACTTGTTGATTATTAATCCTTCGTTTTACAATAAGATATGATGTTTGATCGTGAATTATGACTGTTGTGTTGCGGTTAAGGTTGAAGGGTTCGTAGATTAACTTGGTCGAGACTGAGGGATTCGTAAGACAAAATCAACTGAATTGGTAACAGTTCGTTGTATTAATATCGAGGCAAGTCTTATACTCGTACTAATCAATGAGACTAATGTTATCGTGTAGGTGTACGAATGTGTGTATCATTTCGAGACTTGGTCTACTTATGATTGTATTGATATCAGGGGATTGTTTGATACGACACCCGTCGTCAAATCATGTCAAGTATTATTGTTGTTCGTAAACGGCCGATTGAAGGCATTGATGTATTCGAATTTCATCTTCATTATCGGTAACTGATTTAAGTGTGCCGAGACATCCGTTGTACCGTTGTTATCGAGTTGCCGTTCTAAGGTGACCGGAGTATTGAATTGGGACTGTCGCAGATAGTTCCCATCCGTTGAGTCGTTATCGATTGGTCGTTCGAAGACAATCGAGATATTGAATGGGGATCTCCGAGGGTAGTGCCCATCTGTGAGTTATTATTGTCGTGTTGGCCAACTCAGGGCAGCACACTATTATTCTTATGAACTCGATAATTTTGTGATCGTTGAGGGTGGAGGATTTCCCGAATTGTGGTTATTGCCGTGTTAATCGGTCCTTAGGGAATTCTTATCCCAGGATGGTTGTTTTGAATATCGTTGGTCGTGTCGATCTTTCATTATTCGTGTGTCATCGTTCACTTGGTGAATTGTATGATCCGTAATGGGTATTTTATCCTTTGAGTTTCGTTGTCATGTTGTATCATGGCATACCTGGAATCATGTCTGCGTGCCGATTGGTTATGTGTAGGATTTTTAGCCAGGCACTCGATGGTCATGCGTGGATGTTTCCGCATTGGACCGTGCACACGAGACGTAGTTCTTGAGGCTAATTAGGTACATTGTCACACGTATATTCTGGATTCCGTATACGGGGTGGACATGTGCACGGACACATTTCCGGATCGGGCGTACTGTGATGTCCCTCTTGAGCTTTATTGTTTGATCGTTCGTAGTCCATGTTGTATTGGATATGTCCGATGATTTGCGACTGGTTGTTCATACGCCGAGGGGTATGTCCGACAGTCAGGTTGGTTTCTTTGAGATCTATTTTGTGATGATTCACAGCTTTGGGCTGTTCGGATTTCAGGCCATTGTGATGTATGGGTATTTCCGTTGGAGCCTTCGGGCATTGTGAATTCGTATCTTTTTCGGCATTGGTTTGGCTTACCTTCGGGTAATGTATTGTTGTGTTACAGATTGATGACTCGCCGTTTGGGCGTAAGTTTTCGGTTCTTGTGTATCTCGTTGAGTTTTTCCTGGCGGAATATTTCTTCTCCCTACCTGTTTTAAGTTTCGGGACGAAACTTCTTTTAAGGAGGGTAGAATGTAATACCCGTAATTTTGATTCCCGGTAATTTTCTATTTTTGGCGGAAGTCCGTTTTGACAACTCGCTTGGGACCGTTTCGTCACCCTGAGAATGATTAATTCTACACTTTTTGACATCCGAGTTCGTTTCGGTATCGTTTTGTTGAGTTCCGTGCTTTTCAACGACTTTTCCGCACTTGAGCTCGATTCTTGCGAATCTCGTCCTAAACTGCTGTTTCGAGTTTCCCGCAAGTCCGTTTAACTTTGTTAGACGTGTTGTGAACTTCGGTTTGGTTATTCGATCACGTATCGTGATTTCCGGGCGTTTTGGGCCATTTTGTAATTTCTTGAAAGTTACGGGTATCCGTATCTGTAATTGTTATCTCGCCCGCTTGGTCGCGTATGATTAATTATGGTATTACGTTTTCATTTGGAGTCGTTGATGTTGTCCGCGAACTTTTCGCCGTGTTCGCCCGTGCGCTTTCGAAATCGAGTCGCCGAGCCACTCGTGGTCGCACCGCCGGACGATTATGGATCGACCGGACGGCCGCAGTTCGCCGGACGATGGTCGCACCGATCGAGCAGCACAGCAGAACCGCGAGCGCACGCCACGGCCGGACGCCTGGCGCTTAGTCGGCAGCAGTAGCGCACGCTTGCCGAGTCACCAACAGACGCCATCGGGCCCGGGCGAGGGATTCGAGGTTCTCGACTCGGTCCAGATCGGGCAGTAGCGCGCCATCGCCGGTCGTAGCGCACGCTAACCGGCAGGGTAGCGCCGCCGGCCGACTAGCGACGTTACAGGTGGGTTTGTTAGTCCAGGGCTATCGACAGTGCCGGCGCGCGCAGCTTCCGGCCGTAGCGCACGCTAGCGGGAGTCGGGCCGAGTCATGGTCGGCAGGGTGGTCGGTGGTGCCGGGTCATGCGGGCCATGGCCGAGAGTGCTCGGCCGACATCGCCGATAGCGCACGCTAAGTCGGGAAGGCTAGCGACGCTAGTTCCGGCCAAGATAAAAATGACAGACAATGACTTTCTCCGTCATTTTCATTTCATTTCTCTTCGTTCATGGGCCGGGTTTCGTAGGAGACGAAACCATGTTGTTGTACAACAAATCCACGAAATTTCTGAGTTTATATCACCGATCAATCGTCCTATAACATCCTTCGATCCAGCGAATCAAGGTTAGATCTTTAGAACCCTACTTTTGGGGAGATTTGGGGGTTTTTGCGTTTTTGCCCGATTCGTTCCGTTTTGTCGATTAATTCATGATGAATATGATTAATCTTGTTGGTATTCTTAGTTTCCCTACGGATTCATGGTATATTTCGTGATTTTTACGGAATCGAGAGGGTTTGGTTTTGGTCCGCCCTCGTTGTCGTTTTTATACGAATATACATGAATCGTAGGCGGGTTTTCGGGCGTATTCCAATTCCGTATTCGATTAGAATTGGTTGTGATTGTATTCTTCGAATCGTTAGGTTCGGTTTCGTTGGTTCCTAGCATTCGTCGGTGACCTTCCATTCCGTTCGTTGCGTCGTCGACTATTCAAGACAAGTATATATTTATGATTGTACGTTCTTGACTTTGAAAGTAAGAAACATTGATGGTATGATATGAACGAACCGTTTTTACGGCATTCATAGATGTATTGTTGGCATGTAATGAACGAACCATTTTGACGGCATTCCTACATGTAACGGCGTATGATATGAACGAACCGTTTCTACGGCATTCATATACGTCTTGATGTGGCACGATGAGATTTTAGTTATTCCGGAATGCTAGTCTTGAATTGATGAATTGACGGTTACATTTACTTTATTGTCGAGAAGTATTGTGTTGCATACTTGATATACTTGCACTAGCTATTCGACGGCTAACCCCTTATGGGGGAAATACGTTTTATGTATTTCAGGTTACTGGAGAGCGGACAGGCGGGTATCGGGTCGGCATGAAGATGATGGGCAAGTGTGACTGTGTCTTGTCTCCGGTTATCTTTTTGGATTCCTCCATTCAGTGTTGTTGTACTGGAATGGATTTTAAATACTCGAGTATTGTATTTCAGTTTCCTTGATGTTCCGGCCTGTGTTGCCGAGGTATTGTTTTATGTAGTGATGTATATGGTCACATTGGTTATGGTTTGAATACCATCGGTATTGTCCTTCTTTTCATTGTATATGGACCTTCTCGGTCAAGTTTTACAGTTCCGCGCATGAATAGCCTTGTGGGTTCCATGGTGGGGCTCACGGCGCTGTAACATACCCTGAATAACTTGGGGGTGTTACAGAGCCCACGAGTGAAGCGAAGAGATCGAGGACATCTGGGAAATTTTTGGGTGGTGAAGAGTCTAAGGCTCCCAAACCCCCACGTCGTTCGAACGCGTCGTCTTCGCGATCGGGAGTGAGCGCTGGGAATCCCAAGATAGCATCGGTGACTCTTGGTAAAAAGAGAAGGTGTTTCAACTGCAATCGTCAGGGACATGATCGTGCAAATTGTCCCTTTCCACTCTTGACTTGTTACCGGTGCGGGTGTGAAGGTCATCGGGAGAAACACTGGGAGACATTTTCCGAATTGGCAAAGAATGCTACCCTATTGGAGAATAGAGCAAGTGACCGGAGAGTGTCCCGAAAACCTATGTTTCCTTCTGAAGATTCTAGTATGGGATAATGAAGATCTTGTACTGTGTCTTAATCGTTGCGGGTTCCAACAATCGTGACTTCGATCATTTTTCGTTTCATTGCTTTACGTTTCCATCTCTTGTTGTTCTAAGTTTCGGGATCGAAATGTTTTCTTAGGATGGTAGTCTTCTTAGTATTTTCGGTGTTGGGATGATTTTCATTGTTGGTAATCCATCTGTGAACCTTTCGACCATTTTAAACTTCCTTGTACTTGCTAGGTCAGTTCATCGTACTTCTGGAACCTTGCATTCGCGCATTGCTCGTGATGTTTTGGGGATGAGCAAGTAGTTATTTTTCCTTGATTGTTTCACTGCTCTCTATTTTATGTTTCGGGATGAAACTTATTTTAAGGGGGGTAGAATGTAATATCCGAGATTTTTATTCTGATTAATATGAATTTTTTATTTTTAGACCAGAAATTTCTCGGTTGTCGAGCATTCATATTATTTTTCTCGACGATTGATTTTGTGTTTATGGCCATATGTGGTGATTTGTTGTATTGTTGTCCGCAAGCGTTTCTTCATGTTCGTTTCCGAACGATTTCGGAAAATCGAATCGTCGAGTCAGGCGGCTGGGCACCGGACGGCCAGGTGCGGCAGTGACCGGGCAGGTACACACGAGCAGCCCACACGGACAGGCACTCGTGCGGCACTCGTGGCGGATGTGCAGATCGGGCGATCCTTGGGGGCCGTGCACGAAAGGTATGACGAGCAAGGCGCACGGCTCGCCAGCGGCATCGGGCAGAAATGGCAGGCGCGCCGAGCGGTTTCGTGCACGGCGGCAGAGGCTAGCAAAGGCCGCACACGAACAGGCCACACGACCGGACGCCCGAGCATCATGCTCGTGCTTGTCCGGAAGACTCCCAGATGTGTTCCGGCAGGTTCTTGGTGCAGGAGTCACGCACGGCCGGTGCTCGTGCGTGTCTGCTCGTGCTTCGTGCGGGATCTATATAATGACCCGACAGACGTGTTCTTCACCCATTTTATTCCCCTAACTCACCTCTTCCGCAGCCAAGGCATGGAGAAGACGAAGGCATGGTGTATATCTTCCAATCCACGTCGTTTTTGAGTTCATAACATCAATTAATCAACCTATAACCTTCTTCGATCCATCGAATCAAGGTATAATTTCCTAAAATCTAGTTTTGGGGATTTTAGTTGACTTTGTCCGATTTGATCATTTTAACTCATATTTCTGTTGGGTAATCGAAGATTGAGTTGCGTTCTATCATTTTCATCATCTTTCCACGGTTTTATCATTTCCGATTCGTCGTTTATATGAACTTTCGTTTGACGCCTTCAAGGTGTCCGGGAAAATGCCGCAGAGAGAAATTTGGTCGTTTTGCGATGTTTTTCCTCGTGTGATTTGTTGTTTATTTGATGATAGGATATTAGGGATGAATTCCCTACAAAAAATCTGGTGTTGAGCCTTTCCGATCGCCGTTTTCATTGGAGTTCCGGATTTCTCCAATCAACCATATTTTCGGAAGTATTCGTGAGAGATTACCAAGGCAAGTACCTTGATATACGAATTGTAGCTACGTGAAATCATTGTTGTCGAAGTGTATGAATTCATACGGATGTATATATGTATATATATATATATATATATATATATATATGTGTGTGTGTGTGTGTGTGTGTGTGTGTGTGTGTATATATAGAGAGAGGGATATATATATATATATAGATTTATATATATTTATATGTCAAATATATGTATGTGTATACGTATATTGATATATATGCTTATGTCGGTGAATGTCGGGGGACGAATACTAACACTAGTTGACGTACTCAACTTGGATTGAAGGATGAACTATACTTAAAGATATAATATAGTAAGTTCATATATATATATATATATATATATATATGTACTCGGTTGAGTTGCAATATAGAGACATATGTGCGGCGTTGGTTGGTTATGCCTGAAGGCTTATTGTGATTGAGTTTTGATTGATAATGTGCATGATATTGTTTATCTGTGTGATTATGGACTAATGGATAATTTGTGTGAATTGGTGCACTGAGTGGATAATTGTTGTAACGTTTGTCTGTGTGCTTGATGTTTGGAACAATGTGGATACTTGTTGTGAGAAACGTCGTATCCGGGAACCTCTGAGGGCGGGGCGTGCACTCCGGCCTGGTCTATGCTGCAATGTGCGGCTCCATATGGGTGGTGAATGCTGGTGTTACCTAATGCGCGCGCAAGGGGCGGCTCTTGCGGAAGTGATCGCCGGCGCGGTGACATGTTCAAGGAGCGGCCAACATAGTGGAGTGAACGCCGGTGCACAGGTGCGCAAGGGAGGCGCCTGACAGGCTTATTGGTTACGGGTATTTGAGTGATGGCTAAGACCCCGTTACCGAACGATGTTCGTATCTCAAATTTTTTCAACTCACTTTTAAATGTTTGTCTTGTTATAGACCGCAATTCGTGTTTTTTAAAGTTTGTTTCAACTTGTTTTTAAAGCGTTGGTATCAGGGTTAATTAACCAAGGAGGTTTGACGAAATCTTCGAGGGTTAATTAATCGGGGGTCTTGAGCAGGATATGTCGAATGAGAGATTGTGCCTTTGATTGTATTGTGGTACTATTCTGTGTATTGGGTCGAGGACCCTGTGAAATGTTGAGATGATTGATCTCGTGATGATGTTATTTGGATTGGGTTGAGAACCCTATGAGATGTTGTAATGATTTCGTTTGTGACAGTGTTCTATAAATTGGGTCGAGGACCCCGAATAACGTTGACATGGTTTTCGTGTAATTGTTTTCCATATGTTGGGTCAAGGACCCGAGAGCTTTTGAAATTTATTTTCCAAAAGTGTTCCCATTCGATTTTCAAAACCCAAAGACGGCCCGAGTCAATAATAACGTTTTCAAACTATCTTATCAAATTGCTTTTCCTTTTATAAAAGGGGTTTTTCAAGCTAGATCTTTTAACTCATTGGGCTTGCTTAAAGTTTCACTGGTGTTATGATCCGTAAAGAGAATATGGCTATGTGATTACCTCTCACCTTGTGTAAACGTATGTTTTGATGTGCTGTTTGTTTGAATATGTGGTTTATGTTAAGGCTTCGTGGCTGTTGAGTTTGTATTGATACTTTTCGTATATCTTGTACATTATGTACTTGCACTAGCAAAATTCCAGTTTACTAACCCCGAGTTTTCGGGGGGTGGGTGCCTGTTATGCGCTCAGGTTTTGGCAGCTCGGGAGCAGTCACAGGATTGGCTTGGAAGGAGATGGAGGACAATGATGCTAATCACACAAGAGTCAGTTTTTTTCTTTTACTCCATCTTGGTCGGTATTTTTCCATTTGGTTGAGTATTCACCCTTGCACGGGTGTAGTTTTCATTTATTGAATGGAGTTGTCATATCTTTTTGTGTGAAAGTTTATTTTTTTCATTGAAATGTAAAATTCATTAGTTTCGGAATTGTTTAATGGCCTTGTCGGTCTGCGTGTATTTAGATTGACCCAGGTCGGTCAATCATTGTGTAGTCTAGTGGAGTTTAGCCTGGTAGATCCTTATGAGAAGGGCCTACACCGTGTAACATTTCTGGACGTATTCTGGGGGTGTTACAAATATGGTATCGGAGCTTAGGTTTGCGAAAAACCTAGGTCGTTGGGTCAAGTCCATGTCTTGTGTAAGTCGCGCACATCAGATTTGTGATTAGTATCGTGGTTCCGATATCATATTCCGACAATCCGTGATGGTAAGCCTCCCGATCGTAAGTCCCCTTATATACGTATTTGATTATGTTGTGCTAATGTGTTTAATGTGAACAAGGGGTTGAGACTTGTTTGTGATATTATTGACATAACATGCGCATATGGTCCGAGTGAGAATGGTTATATAGTATGCTTCGGAGAGTGTATTTATCAATTTCTGAATTTCAGTAGAATAAATCTTTTAATGTTAATTTTATCCGCTGCGTGAGTATTTTGAAATGACTTTTGGTATCTTACAACTGAATTTTTATTTCGTGAACCGATTCCATAAACCGAGTTTTGGCATTTTTGTCTTGCACGTTTTGATGGTATTCTTATGACGGTATTTGATATTTTATAAATGACTTTTGTGAGTATTTGAAAATATTACCATCATGGACCTTTTTGGTATTTTGAACATTTTTAAAAATGACTTTTAGACTGGTGGGTTCCGGCGCGTAGCCCACGACGCTGTAATATCACGAATATTTTAAAGTGGTGCTTTGAAATTTTCTAACATTGTGAAAAGCCATGATTTAATGTCGTCATGTCAAATGGTCACGTATCTCGATGGAAAATTCTTTCGAATAAATATTTTGGTAGAAGAGGAAAGATTTTCAAAATTGTGGTATTTGGGACTCAACACTTTTGAAATATTTCAAATTAGTTACAATTCAATTTTCAATTTTTCTTTTATACATTACTCGAAAATAATTTTTAGAGTCATTGTATAAACTTTCTCTTCCGAAATAAAATACAGTATTTACAAGTCTTGGGCGTAACGTGACTAGCCCTCTTTCTCAAAAATTTGTTTTCATTAAGTGCATACATATAATGATGGTCCTCGTCGAAGGACTCGAAATTGACTTCAGAAAACTTTGTGCTTTACGATATTACCGTTATTCTAAGGATGCGAACTAAACCTCGTGTTGATAATTGTGGTATATTGTACGACTGATAAATTAATATTGCTGAACGGTATTATCTGCATTAGCATGTCGAGCCTCGGCGGACGTAGACGTGATAATGGGAATGGAATCGGCGAGCTGGTTCGTACGACAACGATTCATGCTACGGTTAAGGAGTATCAAGATCAAACGATATCCTATGAAACCTCCTCAGTGGTCGAGCGCACGAGTGAAGCGAAGAGATCGAGGACATCTGGGAAATTTTTGGGTGGTGAAGAGTCTAAGGCTCCCAAACCCCCACGTCGTTCGAACGCGTCGTCTTCGCGATCGGGAGTGAGCGCTGGGAATCCCAAGCAGCATCGGTGACTCTTGGTAAAAAGAGAAGGTGCTTCAACTGCAATCGTCAGGGACATGATCGTGCAAATTGTCCCTTTCCACTCTTGACTTGTTACCGGTGCGGGTGTGAAGGTCATCGAGTGAAACACTGGGAGACATTTTCCGAATTGGCAAAGAATGCTACCCTATTGGAGAATAGAGCAAGTGACCGGAGAGTGTCCCGAAAACCTATGTTTCCTTCTGAAGATTCTAGTATGGGAGAATGAAGATCTTGTACTGTGTCTTAATCGTTGCTGGTTCCAACAATCGTGACTTCGATCGTTTTTCCTTTTATTGCTTTACGTTTCCATCTCTTGTTGTTCTAAGTTTCGGGATCGAAATGTTTTCTTAGGATGGTACTCTTCTTAGTATTTTCGGTGTTGGGATGACTTTCATTGTTGGTAATCCATCTGTGAACCTTTCGACCATTTTAAACTGCCTTGTACTTGCTAGGTCAGTTCATCGTACTTCTGGAACCTTGCATTCGCGCATTGCTCGTGATGTTTTGGGGATGAGCAAGTAGTTATTTTTCCTTGATTGTTTCACCGCTCTCTATTTTAAGTTTCGGGACGAAACTTATTTTAAGGGGGGTAGAATGTAATACCTGAGATTTTTATTCTGATTAATTTGAATTTTTTCTTTTTAGACCGGAAATTTCTCGGTTGTCGAGCATTCATATTATTTTTATCGACGATTGATTTTGTGTTTATGGCCATATGTGGTGATTTGTTGTATTGTTGTCCGCAAGCGTTTCTTCATGTTCATTTCCGAGCGATTTTGGAAAATCGGATCGTCGAGTCAAGCGGCTGGGCACCGAACGGCCAGGTGCGGCAGTGACCGGGCAGGTACACACGAGCAGCCCACACGGACAGGCACTCGTGCGGCACTCGTGCGGGACAGGCAGACTGCTGGGCAGTCCTTGGGGGCCGTGCACGAGCAAGGCGCACGGGCCTACGCTCGTGCGGCACTGGGCAGGAAGTAGCAGGCGCGCACGAGCACCGCTGCAGGCGCGGTGCTCGTGGCGGCGGCAGACGCCAGCAAAGCGCGCACGAGCAGGCCACACGACCGAACGCCCGAGCATCATGCTCGTGCGTGTCCGGAAGACTCCTAGATGTGTTCCGGCAGGTTCTTGGCGCACGAGTCACGCACGGCCGGTGCTCGTGTGTGTCTGCTCGTGCTTCGTGCGGGATCTATATAATGACCCGACAGACGTGTTCTTCACCCATTTTTTCCGCAGCCAAGGCATGGAGAAGACGAAGGTATGGTGTATATCTTCCAATCCACGTCGTTTTTGAGTTCATAACATCAATTAATCAACCTATAACCTTCTTCGATCCATCGAATCAAGGTATGATTTCCTAAAATCTAGTTTTGGGGATTTTAGTTGACTTTGTCCGATTTGATCGTTTTAACTCATATTTCTATTGGGTAATCGAAGATTGAGTTGAGTTCTATCATTTTCATCATCTTTCCACGGTTTTATCATTTCCGATTCGTCGTTTATATGAACTTTCATTTGACGCCTTCAAGGTGTCCGGGAAAATGCCGCGGAGAGAAATTTGGTCGTTTTGCGATGTTTTTCCTTGTGTGATTTGTTGTTTATTTGATGATAGGATATTAGGGATGAATTCCCTACAAAAAAACTGGTGTTGAGCCTTTCCGATCGCTGTTTTCATTGGAGTTCCGGATTTCTCCAATCAACCATATTTTTGGAAGTATTCGTGAGAGATTACCAAGGCAAGTATCTTGATATACGAATTGTAGCTACGTGAAATCATTGTTGTCGACATGAATTCATACGGCTGTATATATGTGTATATATATATATATATGTGTGTGTATATATATATAGAGGGATATATATATAGATTTATATATATTTATATGTCAAATATATGTATGTGTATACGTATATTGATATATATGCTTATGTCGATGAATGTCGGGGGACGAATACTAACACTAGTTGACGTACTCAACTTGGATTGAAGGCATATATATATGTACTCGGTTGAGTTGCAATATAGAGACATATGTGCGGCGTTGGTTGGTTATGCCTGAAGGCTTATTGTGATTGAGTTTTGATTGATAACGTGCGTGATATTGTTTATCTGTGTGATTATGGACTGATGGATAATTTGTGTGAATTGGTGCACTGAGTGGATAATTGTTGTAACGTTTGTCTGTGTGCTTGATGTTTGAAACAATGTGGATACTGTTGTTGCCCAAAATATCTATCCGAAGATTAAATACTGCTGGAGACGGACAACAAAGAACAATTGCGGGAGCACTTCCGAGAGAAGATAAATAAAACAAGATTTGCCGGGTTTGTTAGGCCCGGGCTTGAATGCTCTCGCGAGATGTTATTAATACAAATATCCGTGGATACAAGTATTAATGAGAGAAATCTAAATACAATGAGTGTAAAAAGACTCTGTTAATCCGGCTCTTGAGCGAAGCTCGGTGTTCTTCGTCCCCGCCGATAATCTGTTGGATGAGATAGGCCGGGAGAAGTAAGACCGAATGATAGCTGTTGCCAAGAGTTGGAGATTAGCCAAGTGATGGATGTTTGCCTCTGTATTGCGTGTGTAATGCAAGAATGCCAGGGAGAGAATACAAGTGCAGGGAGCCTTGTATATATAGGGGTAGCCGGGTCCTGTCCTTTTTCGGCCGATCGCCTGCCGGCCAATATTATAATGTGCCGATCGTCTGCCGACCAATACTTTAATGGGGCGATCTCCTGGGCTGTCGGGCTAAAGTCCAAGGGAGAGGCTGGCAGTCCGGGTAAAGTCCAATGCAGTGGCTGGCGCCAGCTGGGCGGTCCAATAAGGAGCCAGAACGTGTCCGGAGCCAGTCAACATGCGGCCCTACTGACAGCTTTCGGCGGCTTGTCAGCTGGTGGAGAGACTCTGCCAGGCTGTGGTCAATGGCCCGAGATTCGCGGATCTTGTCCCGGCCCTTGCACGTGGTGCCAGTCTTGAGGTTCGGCCCTTGCTGACTGGATGGCCATCGGTGCTGATCGACATGAAGCGGTCGTCCCTAGCTGATCATCCGAGGTCGCCATCGGCCAGTAGATGAGGGTCGGCAATGGTCGGTCTCCAAGGGTAGGTCGGCGAGTGCGAGAGATGATCGCCTCCAGTTGCCGGTCGCTAGGAGTAGGTCGCCGAGTACCGAGTGATGGGCGTCCGCTTGTCGATCGCCAAGGGTCGGTCGCCGAGTACCGAGAGGCGATCGTCCATTAGTAGATCGCCAGGAGTGGGTCGCCGAGTATCGAGAGGCGATCGTATCTGAGGTTGATCGCTCGATACCGGGACATGTCCTGGGACCTTCGGTTGGTCGATGCAGCTTGCCCGCTAGGCTAAGGCTCGGTCGCCTGGTCGCTGATCGGAAGTTCATCCTTGGCCGCTCGGCAGCAAGTCGGTCGCCCGTCCTCCTAGGCGATCGCCGGTCGGAAGGTGTTAATTCTTGACACAACAATTGCCCCCCAGCTAGCTCCTATGTTGAAGACATGGGGCGAGGTGGTTCTTGCTGGTGATCGTGTATGGATGAGGACGGGCGATCTGAGCTGACTTAGGATTCGGACTTGGGCTATCATGGTCGATTGGCTTAGCTATCTTTCGGTCTTGTACCTGCAAAAAAAACATTGGCCGATCCCCCATGGAAACTTGGGTGGTTTCGCTTTGTTTGAGGAATCGTGCACAGTCGCGGAGATCGATGGACCGACTCCATGACCGTGTCTTGGTGCGCGAAGACATTGAGTGTCTCGTGACTCACTTTATTATGAGGGTCCTCTGTTAGCCGCGCCGCCTCGTATTTAAACGAAGGGCGTGCGGTCTCGGTCTAGAGGAGTCCTTGCGCGGGCGAGATCGGATGAATCAACTCCACGCCCGCGGCTTGTTAGCTCTGCTTCCACCTCGGCCACCATGGAGATGGCCGACCTCGGCGGTGTACGTTGAGACGGGGTTGTGGCATGTGTCCACCGATTAATGTTGGAGAGCCCTCGACTACGCCGGCCTCGTATTTAAACGAAGGGCGGGCGATCTCGGCCGAAAGGGACCTTGCATGGCCGAAGCGGCCTGCCCATCGATTGCCTGTGGCCATGGCTTTATGATGTGCGGTGGGGTGATCTTATGCCTTAGTCCGTCATGTTAGATGCCGGATCAGAGGGCGATCGTGTCCTCCGGTTGCCGATGATGTAGCGTGATGATCGGCGATCGGGCCGAAGATCGCGATCGTCGCTCGGCTGCCGATCGCTTAATTCGTAGGTCGATGTCGGCGATCGGGCGGGAGATCGTCGTCCGGGCGCCGATCGCGCTGCTCACAGGCTAAGAAGGAATCTTTGCCTGGCCAGAAAATCTGCGGCTCTAGCCCGGAAGGCTGCGTAGGTTGTCGGTAGGGTCTTCGTGAGATGCCTGAACATAGGCGAGAGGCCCTGGAAACCTCCTAGGACCGCGTAGAGGGCGGTCTCATCGCTTACGGGCTCGCCGTTGAGGATGATCGCGTCTACCCGGTCGATATAGTCCGAGTCGGACTCTTCTTCTCCCTGCTTGATTTGCATCATGCGAAGGGGACCTTCTGGCCGGACGACCCGGGTGGCGAAGTACTCCGTGAAGACGTGCGCCAGCTCGTTAAAGGAGCCAATGGACCGAGGTGGCAATGAAGTGTACCACCAGTGGGCGAGGTCGTCTAGTGTCAGCGGGAACATTCGGCACCGGGTCGCGTCTGATGCCCCACACCCGGTCATGTAGATGTTGAACTTGTGCAGGTGTGATTGGGGGTCTGATCGCCCCTGGTACACGGGTGTCTGAGGAGGAACGATCCTGTGCTGCACCGGGGCGAGCTCGATGTCGATCGTGAGCGGCTCGCTTGGCACGACGATCGTCTTCACGGCGCCTGCCCCGGATTGCAGGAGCGCCTTCACGTCGTCGATCTGACGTTGCAATGCGGCAATCGCCGCGGCTCGACTGCTTGCTGATCGGCTTTGGGAGCGGGGGCCGAGGCGATCGTGTACCGACCTCCGGACTCCGCTGCTGCCGATCTCGGGAATTTGGCGAGCGGGAGCCAGGCGGCTGGATTGCCTTGTGGGAGCCGGGTAGGCCGAGCTCCTGGTGACGGACACCAACTCCGTCGTCTCGTAGCTGGGGCCGGAATGCCCCGGTCGCCAGGTCGGGTCACTGCCCAGGCGATCGAAGACAGACGTGCCCCGGCTGCCGAGCGCCTCTTCTTGCGGGCGAGAGCCTCCTGGCGCTCGCTCGGCCAGTAATGCCTTGAGCTTCCACTTGGACTTCCGGCGGGAGACCGAGGGAGTGATAGCAGGAGGCGCGTCGAGAGCACTCCGTCGTTCCTGAAGGGCGGCTATGGCCTCTTCGATCTGTTCATTGGTTCGGAACTGATCGAGCGAGAGGCTCGGGCCGCCGTCCCGGGACGGGATCGAGCATCTCTGACCGCGGCGGCTGCCTTCCACCATCGGCTGCGGCTCGACCGGGACGGAACGGGGTCCGCCGGGCCGGGCCGCCTTCTTCGACGCGGAGGCGGAAGACATGATTTCTGAAGGATTTCTTTGAAGTGCAGTGAGTGTCACTTCAAGTATCTGCCCCAAGAACAGTGAGTGTTCTTCGGGACGGTAGGTATAAAAATTCGAGGGTAGGATGCCCTCCTTATAGCGCCAATTGTTGTTGCCCAAAATATCTATCCTAAGATTAAATACTGCTGGAGACGGACAACAAACAACAATTGCGGGAGCACTTCCGAGAGAAGATAAATAAAACAAGATTTGCCGGGTTTGTTAGGCCCGGGCTTGAATGCTCTCGCGAGATGTTATTAATACAAATATTCGTGGATACAAGTATTAATGAGAGAAATCTAAATACAATGAGTGTAAAAAGACTCTGTTAATCCGGCTCTTGAGCGAAGCTCGGTGTTCTTCGTCCCCGCCGATAATCTGCTGGATGAGATAGGCCGGTAGAAGTAAGACCGAATGATAGCTGTTGCCAAGAGTTGGAGATTAGCCAAGTGCTGGATGTTTGCCTCTGTATTGCGTGTGTAATGCAAGAATGCCAGGGAGAGAATACAAGTGCAGGGAGCCTTGTATATATAGGGGTATCCGGGTCCTGTCCTTTTTCGGCCGATCGCCTGCCGGCCAATATTATAATGTGCCGATCGTCTGCCGACCAATACTTTAATGGGGCGATCTCCTGGGCTGTCGGGCTAAAGTCCAAGGGAGAGGTGGCGATGCAGGTAAAGTCCAATGCAGTGGCTGGCGCCAGCTGGGCGGTCCAATAAGGAGCCAGAACGTGTCCGGAGCCAGTCAACATGCGGCCCTACTGACAGCTTTCGGCGGCTTGTCGGCTGGTGGAGAGACTCTGCCAGGCTGTGGTCAATGGCCCGAGATTCGCGGATCTTGTCCCGGCCCTTGCACGTGGTGCCAGTCTTGAGGTTCGGCCCTTGCTGACTGGATGGCCATCGGTGCTGATCGACATGAGGCGGTCGTCCCTAGCTGATCATCCGAGGTCGCCATCGGCCAGTGGATGAGGGTCGGCAATGGTCGGTCTCCAAGGGTAGGTCGGCGAGTGCGAGAGATGATCGCCTCCAGTTGCCGGTCGCTAGGAGTAGGTCGCCGAGTACCGAGTTATGGGCGTCCGCTTGTCGATCGCCAAGGGTCGGTCGCCGAGTACCGAGAGGCGATCGTCCATTAGTAGATCGCCAGGAGTCGGTCGCCGAGTATCGAGAGGCGATCGTATCTGAGGTTGATCGCTCGATACCGGGACATGTCCTGGGACCTTCGGTTGGTCGATGCAGCTTGCCCGCTAGGCTAAGGCTCGGTCGCCTGGTCGCTGATCGGCAGTTCATCCTTGGCCGCTCGGCAGCAAGTCGGTCGCCCGTCCTCCTAGGCGATCGCCGGTCGGAAGGTGTTAATTCTTGACACAACAGATACTTGTTGTGAGAAACGTCGTATCCGGGAACCTCTGAGGGCGGGGCGTGCACTCCGGCCTGGTGTATGCTGCAATGTGCGGCTCCATATGGGTGGTGAACGCTGGTGTTACCTAATGCGTGCGCAAGGGGCGGCTCTTGCGGGAGTGATTGCCGGCGCGGTGACATGTTCAAGGAGCGGCCAACATAGTGGAGTGAACGCCGGTGCGCAAGGGAGGCGCCTGGCAGGCTTATTGGTTATGGGTATTTGAGTGATAGCTAAGACTCCGTTACCGAACGATGTTCGTATTGACATGGTTTTCGTGTAATTGTTTTTCATATGTTGGGTGAAGGACCCGAGAGCTTTTGAAATTTATTTTCCAAAAGTGTTCCCATTCGATTTTCAAAACCCAAAGACGGCCCGAGTCAATAATAACGTTTTCAAACTATCTTATCAAATTGCTTTTCCTTTTATAAAAGGGGTTTTTCAAGCTAGATCTTTTAACTCATTGGGCTTGCTTAAAGTTTCACTGGTGTTATGATCCGTAAAGAGAATATGGCTATGTGATTACCTCTCACCTTGTGTAAATGTATGTTTTGATGTGATGTTTGTTTGAACATGTGGTTTATGTTAAGGCTTCGTGGCTGTTGAGTTTGTGTTGATACTTTTCGTATATCTTGTATATTATGTACTTGCACTAGCAAAATTCCAGTTTGCTAACCCCCGAGTTTTCGGGGGGGTGGGTGCCTGTTATGCGCTCAGGTTATGTGTAAGTCGCGGGGCCCACGGCGCTGTAATATCACGAATATTTTAAAGTGGTGCTTTGAAATTTTCTAACATTGTGAAAAGCCATGATTTAATGTCGTCATGTCAAATGGTCACGTATCTCGATGGAAAATTCTTTCGAATAAACATTTTGGTAGAAGAGGAAATATTTTCAAAATTGTGGTATTTGGGACTCAACACTTTTGAAATATTTCAAATTAGTTACAATTCAATTTTCAATTTTTCTTTTATACATTACACGAAAATAATTTTTAGAGTCGTTGTATAAACTTCCTCTTCCGAAATAAAATACAGTATTTACAAGTCTTGAGCGTAACGTGACTAGCCCTCTTTTTCAAAAATTTGTTTTCATTAAGTGCATACATATAATGATGGTCCTCGTCGAAGGACTTGAAATTGACTTCAGAAAACTTTGTGCTTTACGATATTACCGTTATTCTAAGGATGCGAACTAAACCTCGTGTTGATAATTGTGGTATATTGTACGACTGATAAATTAATATTGTTGAACGGTATTATCTGCATTAGTATGTCAAGCCTCGGCGGACGTAGACGTGATGATGGGAATGGAATCGGCGAGCTGGTTCGTACAACAATGATTCATGCTACGGTGAAGGAGTATCAAGATCAAACGATATCCTATGAAACCTCCTCGGTGGTCGAGCCCACGAGTGAAGCGAAGAGATCGAGGACATCTGAGAAATTTTTGGGTGGTGAAGAGTCTAAGGCTCCCAAACCCCCACGCGTCGTCTTCGCGATCGGGAGTGAGCGCTGGGAATCCTAAGCAGCATCGGTGACTCTTGGTAAAAAGAGAAGGTGCTTCAACTGCAATCGTCAGGGACATGATCGTGCAAATTGTCTCTTTCCACTCTTGACTTGTTACCGGTGCGGGTGTGAAGGTCATCGGGAGAAACACTGGGAGACATTTTCCGAATTAGCAAAGAATGCTACCCTATTGGAGAATAGAGCAAGTGACCGGAGAGTGTTGGGATTCCGGAAACAAAACAAAATACGCAGCGGAAAAATAAAAAGAATCCCAAACAAGGATCGATCAAGTAACGTATATACGAAAATGAAAAAGACAAAGATAAAAGGTTTAAGGTCCCACACCCGTGAAGCCTTTGATAATATCTTCGTAAGTTGATGATGATGACGAACCCGAACACGAGCACGAAATTCCTTCATTGCAAACACTGAAAACCTGATATCTCTACTTCACATGCATTGCAACTTGACTGGAAAAATCTACAAGACTCCGTTCCTTCAAGAACACGGCTAGGAAAACTTGTAGGAATTTTTTCTCTCTTGTTTTTCTTTCTTTTCTTCCACCTCAAAGATGAAGAAAAATGAACTAAGAAAAATTCTCCCTTTCCTCTCTAAACTCACGGCTGAAGTGTTACACATGAGAGTTGGTGGTGTGTTGTTTTTTATAAGATGTCATGTGATCTTAAGTTGACAAAGAAATTGATTTAAAAAAGATCACTTAATTAAGAAATCTTAAGTAACATGACAAAATCAAAAACAAATACTCACCATGTGAGAAAAGAAGGTGGAGGGCGACTCATTTGGAAATTTCAAGAAATAGACCGAGTCACTCGGCTCGTGTACCGGACGCTCGTCAAACGAATCCATTAAATATACTCTGTTTTATATCCAATGTATTTATACTTAACTAATAATCCAATTAATTAATTATATCAAATACAAAATATATTTCTCTAAGAAATATAATTTATGAATTAAATTAATTATCTAATAATTTAATTTCAATTCATAAGACCGCTATTTATTTATCCAATAAATCATAATTAGATATCCAATATCTAATATTAATAGAGAGATGAAAAATTTATATTTATCCGTCAACGATCCTGATGCGCAACTCTGTAGGTCCGTCTCAGCCGGCATTGGGAGGAACCAATGAGTGCAGGCAGAACTTAGCCAGCCTAGTGGGCCGCACAGTAAACCCCGACTGAAAACGAATGAAGGGATCATTCAAGAACCATTCTGTCGTGAATACCATATACATATAGACTCTTCATCAGATGTCCCAGTCAAGTCTTTGGGTCATGGTAAAGTCAAACCATAATGTTGACTAGACACTATACATGCGTTAATGCAAATCAAGACCAACTAATTACTAGTGTATCAAATACGACTAGATCAGAATGCTTTGGCTAATGAGTTGTGATCTTATTTGCCATTAACTGTATAGGACATTCGCCTGCTCACTAACAGGAGATAGAATCCTTTTTTGGCATACATTAAAGAATGCTACCTGCCCGTATAGTTCGCACTTTGAGGTTGACTCATCAATTAAGCAAATGAGTCTAACTACTCTAATGACAAAATAAACGTCACAGGAACATCTCTCACTGAACCCTCAAGTCAAAGGTCCACGTATACTATCACAACCTTTTGATTCGTCATCACTCTCCAAGAGTGTATACCGTGTGACTGAATCAAGTATGAGTCGTGTTCGAGTATAGTGGTCCCACCAATATACTTATAACTATGCTATCAAGACATGCACATGCCCTAGCATCAGTTATACAAGTCTTACTCAAAACTTAATGCCCAATTAAGTTTATCGACTCGCGAACGATTTACGTAAATAAACTTTAAACACTTCCAGCGCATTTTGTCTTATCCGATAACGAGAGTGGAATGTTTGATTTTATTTACATGGACTTCACTTCAATATTTACGAAATGAATGAATCACTTTTGCCTTTTATTATTAATTCCATAATTACAAGTACAATGCCCCTTCTCTCTCATCCCCTGAGTGGCATTCGAGGGCATATTCCTAACAATCTCCCACTTGCACTCAATGCCATACATCATGGTATTCAATACTCATGTTTTTCAGATGTCTTTCTAAGATGGTCTGAGATAATGGCTTAGTCAGCGGGTCAGAGACATTGTCTTCTGAGTCTACTCTTTGCAATGAAACATATCCTTTCTCAACCATCTCTCGAATAATGTGATACTTTCTCTCTATATATTTGGTATTGTGGTGAGCCCAAGGATCCTTGTATTGGGCGACAACTCCATCATTGTCATAGTATAGTGATATAGGCAGCTTCGCGTTAGGCACCACTTGAAGTTCTTGCACAAACTTCTGCATCCAAAATGCTTCCTTGCTCGCCTCTGAGGCAGCTTTGTACTCTGCTTGGCAGGTGGAATCTGCAGTAGTGCTTTGCTTGGAGCTTCTTCATGATACTGCTCCTCCATTGAGAGTAAATAAATACTGAGATGTCGACTTAGAGTCGTCCTTGTCTCCTTGAAAATCAGAATCGGTGAATTCAATCACCTTTAGTTATCCACGACCGTAAGTAAGAACCATAT
This sequence comes from Orobanche coerulescens, assembly GCA_033398695.1. NCBI lineage: Eukaryota > Viridiplantae > Streptophyta > Magnoliopsida > Lamiales > Orobanchaceae > Orobanche > Orobanche coerulescens. Next base: position 118,414,546 of record CM065805.1, read on the forward strand.
CTCTAGTTCTTCTTAAGTACTTAAGAATGTTCTTGACGACAGTCCAGTGTTCCCTTCTTGGGTTTTCTTAAAATCAACTTACCACACTCACAGCGTAGGCTAAGTACGGTCTCGTACACAACATAGCGTACAAGAGGCTACCCACTACCGAGGCATAGGGTACCTTACTCATCTCTCTCTTGTCTTCCTCACTTTGAGGACACATTTTCATGGTGAGATGAATTCCATGTCGCATGGGAAGGGACCCTCTTTTAGAATCATCCATCTTGAATCTTCTCAGAATTTTATCTATATAAAGGGCTTGGGAAAGTCCTATCATTCTTCGCGGTCTATCTCTGTAAAGACGGATTCCTAGAATATAGGAAGCTTCTCCCAAGTCTTTCATGGAGAATGATTTATAAAGCCAAGCTTTCACAGTGCTGAGCATTGCTACATTATTTCCTATAAGTAGAATGTTATCTACATATAGTACTAAGAACGCAATGTGCTCCCACTGACTTTTTTGTAAACATATGGATCCTCTTCTTTTCGCACGAAATCAAAGTCCTTGACTGCTTCGTCAAATCTAAGGTTCCAACTCCGAGAAGCTTGCTTCAGCCCATAAATGGCTCGTTGCAGCTTACACACCTTATGAATATTAGCTTTGGACACAAAACCTTTAGGCTGATCCACGTAGATTTCCTCCTCGAGTATCGATTTAGAAAAGCCATTTTGACGTCCATTTGCCGTATTTCATAATCATAATGGGCAGCAATGGCAAGAATAATGCGAATCGACTTGATCATAGCTACGGGCGAGAAGGTATCATGATAATCAATCCCTTCCATTTGGGTGTAACCCTTTGCCACAAGCCTGGCCTTATAGGCGTCAACCTTGCCATCCCCATCAGTCTTTCTCTTATAGATTCATTTACTTCCAATATGCTTTATGCCAGTTGGTAGATCTACTAGAGTCTAGACCTGATTGGCATGTATTGAGTCTATCTCAGCTTCCATAGATTCTTGCCATTTATCGGAGTCCACATCCACTACCGCTTGGTCATGGGTGACAGGGTCATCCTCACGGCTCAGGTACATCATGGAGACCCAGTTCCTCGACGTGTGTATAGCCATACCTATCAGGTAAGTGAGACTCCATATCAGACCTTCGAAGTGGAGGTTGTGTTTCAATAGGTTCGGTTCGTGATCCTTGATCAGATGTCACCCTCAGGACTTTCTTTGTGCTCTTCCAAAGAGACATTTCTACCTGAGCCACCTTCATGAATTTCATCCTCAAGGAAGCACGCTTGAAATTCCACAACAACCCTATGGTCTTCAGGCATATAAAATAGATAACCCATTGATTCCTCTGGGTATCCAATGAAACATCCCTTGATGGACCTCGCTTCTAGTTTGTCCACCTTAGCCTTCTTGATGTAGGCTGGACATCCCCAAATCCTTATGTGTTTAAGACTTGGTTTCGTGCCCTTCCACATCTCATGCGGAGTGATAGGAATGGATCTGGAAGGCCATCTATTTAGGATATTGGCAATGGTAAGTAAGGCGTACCCCCATAGGTAAATTGGTAAATCAGTGTAATTCAACATGGACTGGACCATGTCCAACAAAGTCCGATTTCTTCTTTCTGAAACACCATTTAACTGTGGGGTTCCTGGCGGCGTGAATTGTGAAACTATTCTATGTTCCTTAAGGAACTCATCAAACTCGGTGCTTATATACTCGCCACCTCGGTCTAACCGAAGTGCCTTGATATTGTATCCAGTCTGTTTTTCAACTAGGGCCTTAAATTCCTTGAATTTAGTAAAGGCTTCGGATTTATATTTCATCAAGTACACAATCCCATACCTAGTATGATCATCTGTGAACGTTATGAAATATTGATATCCATCTCGGGCTATTTCTAAAGCACCACAAATATCGGTATGTACCCACCCAAGTTTTTCAGCAGCCCTTTCAAATGTCCCTGTGAAGGGGGATGTTGGGCTTTGGTCCAGCATCCTGCCTGCATGAGCTTAAAAATGTGCGTGGCACCGCTTGCGATTCGACCTGTGAGATCTACACTAGAAAGTGGTTAAATGAATTGATTTGGACTACTCATACCAACAAGATGCATCTTCTTTTCTGTTAGCCATCTCATAGAAACTCCAAAGTTAAGCGTGCTTGGCCTGGAGTAGTTATGGGATGGGTGACCCCTTGGGAAGTTTCTCAGGTGCGCGTGAGTGAGGACAAAGCGCGCTAGAAAAGACTCGTGTTGGTACAGTGAGGATAGTCTTCATCATTTCTTGGGACCAACAATTGGTATCAGAGCAAGTGACGGGTGCGGATTCCCTCGGAGTATCCTAAAATAGAGGCTGCCAGAATGTTGGAACTGAGAGGCGGGCATGCAGCAAATATTGCCACTTGGCCGAAACTGAGATGCTGGTGCAGTGGAGGTTGTCAGGTGTTGTAGGGCTATGTGATCAAATCTAGTATGCTGGAACTGAGATACTGGCGCAGCGAAAGTAAACGGAGGTGGAACATATGCTGATGTCAAGAGTTGGAGGACTGTGTGAATGAATCTAGCCGCTAGAGGGCTGTGTGATCAAATCTAGTTCACGGAGGTTTCCAGACTATGGAGCTGAAATGCTGGCAGATACTGGGAGGGTGATTGTTGGGCTTGGTCCAGCATCCTGCCTGCATGAGCTTAAAAATGTGCGAGGCACGGCTTGCGATTCGACCTGTGAGATCTACACTAGAAAGTGGTTAAATGAATTAATTTGGACTACTCATACCAACAAGATGCATCTTCTTTTCTGGTAGCCATCTCATAGAAACTCCAAAGTTAAGCGTGCTTGGCCTGGAGTAGTTATGAGATGGGTGACCCCCTGGGAAGTTTCTCAGGTGCGCATGAGTGAGGACAAAGCGCGCTAGAAAAGACTCGTGTTGGTACAATGAGGATAGTCTTCATCATTTCTGGGGACCAACAGGGGACTTAGTCATCTTGCCTCTAAGGCAGGATTCACAAGTTGGATAGGGTTCTTCACCTAATGGACTTAAAAGTCCATCTTTCTCCATTTGGTGTGCCTTGGTCTGACCAACATGACCGAGTCTAAGGTGCCACTTAAGAGCTTGATTAGTATCTTGTATACCACGTTTCCTAATTATAGTGTTCACTGCTGATTTATTTTGCAAGTTCATATGGTATAAACCATTCAACAATATAGCTGTGCCAACCAATTTATTTCGAAAATAAATTTTACAACTACCATTGCCAGTGAGAAACAAAATCCTTTCCGGTCCAAGATTGGAATGGATACAATGTTTTTATGCCCCTTGGGCAAAACCATTACTTCATTCAACATCAAAATAAGACTGGATTCTAAACCCAATAGGAGTGATCCAATATCGGTTGCCTCGACACTTTGTCCTCTTCCGACAGTGATCATCACTTCCCGAGCTTAAAGCTGCCTACTTCGTTCCAGATCCTGATTCATTGTACAAATATGAGAAGTAGCACCTGAATCCAGAATCCATGAAGCAGAATATACAGTAGTGGAACAATTGGTTTCAAAAATAAAAAGTTCCGTACCTGATGAGCCATTTATCTTTGGACAAATCCTACGCCAGTGGCCCAGCTCACCGCATTCAAGACATTTGCCCGTAGGTTTTGGACAGTCTACCTTCTGAACCTTTAGGGCCTTGCCCTTTCCTTTCTGCACCCCTTTCTTGGGTTTATACTGCTCGTAGGTCTTTTTCTTTTTGTTCTTGGACCTCCGAGGCCCAGAAGAAAACACAAGAGCAGCCTCCCTCGGTGTAGTCTTCATGTTAGACTGTGCCGTCACCAGTTTATTGATTAGCCCAGCTAATGTGCATGAAATCTCATTACAGTTTAAATTCATTACAAACTGCATGAAGTAGTCGGAGAGAGATTGAAGGATGAGATCAATCTGAATGGATAAATCCATATGAAAGTTGAGCACCTCGAGCCTCTCAATCAAAGAGATCATCTTGAGGACGTGGTCTCCCACTTTCTCCCCTTCCTTCATCCTAGCACTGAATAACTGCTTCGATATCTCATATCTAGCAGTCATACTATGCTCTCCATAAAGTTCGGTTAAGTGTGCGAGAATCTGCCTAGCAGAAGTCATTTTGTCATGCACTCTCTGCAGCTCATCAGTCATTGAGCCCATCATAAAACCACGGACCAGCACGTCATCCTTGACCCATTTTTCATGGACGTCAATCTCTTCCTGATTACCCCTAGTTCGGATTGGAGTCGGTGGAATGTCCGCCTCTAAGACATATCCCAGAGACTCCATACTGAGTACAATCATCATATTTTGCAACCAGTCAACAAAGTTGGGGCCAATTAGGAGATTCTTTTCAAGTAGTATTGCAAATGGGTTCTTTGCCATTTTTAGAGAGATATTGTTTTGTTTCTCTGCATTGATTTAGACAAGATTAAATCAGTGACTTGTTTTATTATGACCGAGTATATAATTTAAGGGCTTGTATAATTCTTATCTCGGCTCCCACTAATTTTATCGGAATTACACACTCCCATGTTATAACCCTGAAGTCATGGTTAGATCGACTTCTTAGTGATGATCAAGTTCTTTACAAATTTTAACAGACGCAACCTGTCAGGTTTTTTGCCTATTAATTTCTATAAAGTGGTGTCCAACACCAACCCGTCCAACAGATGATTCGATCTTCTTTTACCCCTAGTCTTCATGCCCTCAACCTATCAGGTTTCTTGGCAAACCAGACTATCTAAGCTTTTGACCATCAACGTCTATCAATCTGACTATTGAATCTTGCCCGGCAACCTATCAGGTTTCTAGGGGCGAAATTTATCACCAACCGAAGGAATCTAATGCACTCAAGAAATTTTCAACCTCTACCAAATGTACTACCCTGATAACTCGGAAGCATAGCACACCAACTCGGGTATCAATTTTCTACGAGCTTGATGGAGGGTAGGGAACCTCGTAACCTTTTTCAAACTTAGTCTTGTTTGTTTGTCGGGAGAATTTCGCGATTAATGTTACACTTTGCACATTAATTCATTTATAAGCGCGTTTATTTGTCAATCATTCAAAATGAAAAAACAGTAAATAGCAACCTAGTTACTACCAACACATAGCTCATGGACGTTTTCCTAAGTACTGGGCCAAGCGAATGACCCAATAAAAAAAACCAGTCTTTGATTCTTCGTCTTCTCGGTTTGTCTTCGGTCTTCGTCGTAGCCAAATAAATAATTACATTATTGAAAAAATGCATCCTATAAAAATTTTTCTAGTAAAAATAAATAGGCTCAAAACAGCCTTTACAACCCAATCGAATCGAACAAATCAAAAACTAAGTCCATGAGCTATATCATCATCACATAAGGATTCCACACAACATGTAACGGTAATAAAATTAAATAATTAATTTAATATATTAATCCAATTAAACTATAAAATTAATATATTCAATTTCTACAATATTAATCCAATTAATATTTAATGGTATTAAAAATTAAATAATCAATTAATATATTATTTCAATCAATATAAAATTAACCCATTCAATTTCAACGGTATTAATCCAATTAATACTAATAATCGTCATTTTAATTCGTTCGAAGTAATCCGGCCAAAAATATTATTCTCATTTAATTAATTTCCCTTAACACAAAATATTCCAAATATTAATTTAGTCAAATTAAAATCCAATTTAAATTATGAAAAATAATTACAATGAAATATAAACTTAAAATGGAGTCCCGCACTATCCGGTATTAGGCCCAGCCCGCGGCCCGATTCAAAATCGGGCCAAAACCCGAGAGGTGGCATGGCCGAGCCATGCTCGGCAGACTGGCCGAGACCCTCTCGGCGGCTGCAGCGGCGGCCGGCGATCTTCTTGACCGTTTTCTTGTTTTTCGGCTCGTTTCCAAAAACGAGATGTTTCAACGAACAATTTAAATATCTTCGATTGTACCAAAAATGATTCTCAATCATAAACATCAACTAAAAGCATTCAAAATGCACAAATAATTGTATATACGGTATCATTGACTTCGCTCCGATACCACTGTTGGGATTCCAAAAACAAAACGAAATATGCAGCGGAATAATAAAAGAATCCCAAATAAGGATCGATCAAGTAACGTATATACGGAAATGAAAAAGACGAAAATAAAAGGTTTAAGGTTCCATATCCTTGAAGCCTTTGATAATATCTTCGTAAGTTGGTGATGATGACGAACCCGAACACTAGCACGAAATTCCTTCGTTGCAAACACCGAAAACCCGATGTCTCTACTTCACACGCGTCGGAACTTGACCGGAAAAATCTACAAGACTCCGTTCCTTCAAGAACACGGCTAGGGAAAATTGTAGGAATTTTTTCTCTCTTGTTTTTCTTTCTTTTCTTCCACCTCAAGATGAAGAAAAATGAAGTAAGGAAAATTCTCCCTTTTCTCTCTAACCTTACGGCTCAAGTGTTACACATGAGAGTTGGTGGTGTGTTGTTTTTTATAAGATGTCATGTGATCTTAAGTTGACAAAAAAATTGATTTAAAAAAGATCACTTAATTAAATCAATAATTAAGAATCTTAAGTAACATGACAAAATTAAAAACAAAGACTCACCATGTGAGAGAAGAAGGTGGGGGATGGCTCATTAGGAAATTTCTAAGAAACCGGCCGAGTCACTCGGCTCGTGTACCGGACCTTCGTCAAACGAATCCACTAAATACACTCTGTTTTATTTCTAATATGTTTATACTAATTAATTAATCCAATTAATTAGTTATATCAAATACAAATATATTTATCTAAGAAATATAATTTATGAATTAAATTAATTACCTAGTAATTTAATTCCAATTCATAAGACAGCTATTTATTTATCCAATAAATTATAATTAGATATCCAATATCTAATATTAATAGAGAGATGATAACTTCATATTTATCCGTCAACGATCCTGATGCGCGACTCTGTAGGTCCGTCTCAGCCGGCATTGGGAGAAACCAATGAGTGCGGGCAGCACTTAGCCAGCCTAGCGGGCCGCACTGTAAACCCTGACTGAAAATGAATGAAGGGATCATTCAAGAACCATTTTGTCGTGAATACCATATACATATAGACTCTTCATCAGATGTCCCGGTCAAGTCTTCAGGTCACGGTAAAGTCAAACCCTACTGTTGACTAGACACTATACATGCGTTAATGCAAATCAAGATCAACTGATTACTAGTGTATCTAATACGACTAGATCAGAATGCCTTGTCCAAAGACTTGTGATCTTATTTGCCATTAACCGTATAGGACATTCGCTTGCTCACTAACACGAGATAGAATCTTTTCTTGGCATACAATAAAGCCTGCTACCTGCCCGTATAGTTCGCACTTCGAGGTTGACTCAGCGATTAAGCAATTGAGTCTAACTACTCTGATGACAAAATAAACGCCACAGAGACATCTCTCACTGAACCCTCAAGTCAAAGGCCCACGTATACTATCACAACCTTTTGATTCGTCATCAACTCTCCAAGAGTGGATACCGTGTGACTGAATCAAGTATGAGTCGTGTTCGAGTATACTGGTCCCATAAATATACTTATAACTATGCTATCAAGACATGCACATGCCCTAGCATCAGTTATACAAGTCTTACTCAAAACTTAATGCCCAATTAAGTTTATCGACTCGCGAACGGTTTACGTAAATAAACTTTAAACACTTCTAGTGCATTTTTTTCTTATCTGATAACGAGAGTGCAATGTTTTGCTTTTATTTACATGGACTTCACTTCAATATTTACCAAATCAAGAATGCATTTGAAATACAATAAACAATGAATGAATCACTTTTGCCTTCTATTATTAAGTCCATAATTACAAGTACAATGCCCCTTCTCTCTCATCCCCTGAGTGGCATTCGAGGGAAAATTCCTAACAATCGCAACCTAATGCAACAATCAATTAACAATACGTTCGATTACAATCAACAACCGATATAACCAACCAATCAAACTCAATGGTTCAACAATATCTCAATCATACGAAACCAAACCATTTCAACTCAAACAATACGAACAAAAGCCTGAAATTCGATAATCAATCAATTCTAACAAAGGTCTCAACATTCTTGATTCCGACTTCAATCATAATTACGGATTAACAAGGTCCCTTCTTGTTTATTTTCGTAAATTCATAGAAAAATAATTACCGGTTATTATCATCTATCCAAATAGCTCAATATCATGAATAATCGTAATCCAAGATTAATCATAACCCCTCCGGATTCAATCTCATATTATGATTCGGGTTTCATCAAGAACATACAAAGTCTACTACTACTACAATCAACATAATGTCATCCTCCTCATCAAACACTTCACATAACATTAAGAATCACAACTATATCACCATATTTACTTCATGAAATTCCCAAGAATATGAATCAACCCAACTGTGTTCAAGTAATATCAACGTTTTCGTAATCATGAAGACAACATAGTCCAATATGTTATCTAACTATATTATCCATAACTTTAACACCTAAACCAATTAGTGAAATATCATTATCATCTTTTCTAATACATACTTCACAAAACACCAAGAACCATATCAATACATCAAGCATCCATCATCATACGAAGAAATCATCATCAACAACATCTTAACTTGATAAGAAATATAAAGGTAGCCACATACCTCTTGAAGAAGAACCACAACGATCAAACACTTCCAAAAACATCAAGAACTCCAACCTTCAAGCTTCCAATCAAATCATCAAGGTCTCAACCAAGGTAGAAGGGTCTGGAGGATTAAAACTGAAGAGGGACGAAGCTGGGGTGGAAAAAATCTCTTTCTTTTCGTGAAGAAATGAAAGACCAATCCTTAATATATAATCTGCACAACTCGTTACGTATGTTAACTGTAATATCCGACTGTAATTTTTCATTTTTACTTGTCATTGTATTATTCGGATAATATGATTATCATGAATCGTTGCATTTAGTATTATGTTGAGGTATTATAGATTTGAACTTCATATCGTTGTTATTTCATTTCATACTCGATGATTCAATGTTAATTAGAGAGATGCATTTGTTGAACTTTTCTGTTGATGTAGCGTACGCTACGTAGCATGATTAACGTACGTTAATCTTGTGCCTTAGCGTGCATAATGTTTCCTCTATTGCGTACGCTAATAGAGAATCTGGCATCAGTTGACTTCAGCACGTGAACTTCTCAGCTGTTGGCATGCATGTGAGTAATGTCTGAGCTGTCGTGTCGGCCAGAGTCAACTTTTATTAGCGTGCGTAACCCCTTTTCATTAGCGTGCGCTAATGGCCTGCGGATTCAAGACAGTAGCCACTGTAAGCCGCTTACGTACGTAATATTAACCAGTTAGCATACGTAAGTGTGTTAGCGTACGCTAAAGCTTCCTGATAGCATGCGCTAAGTCTGCACAGTCTATTTATAGGACCAGCCTGTTTTTCATTTCTTCACAAATCTAAACCAATTCTCTCCCCTCATATCGTCCCTCTGCACTCCCAAACCGATATCAACCTCCTCCAACTTACTTTTAAGCCTTAAATATTGGAGTGGAGCTCATTTCCTTGATGATTAGGAGGTGTTCTTGAGCTTGGAGTGTACTTTCTCGTAGCATTGAGGTTGTTCTTCGTTTCTGGAGGTAGGTGTACCTTTTTCTCTGTATTGTTTTCATATGTTGATGTTAGTAATGAATTATAATTCACCTAGAGTTACATTAATCAAGTAAAACATGGTTTTGATTAAACTTTTTCACATTTCTTGATGAATATGATAAATGAGGGTTTGAGGTGCATGTATTCTTGATGATATAGTGATATTAACCATGTTGTAACTATCATACTCATCTTACTGGACGAATTTAGCTCAGTAGAACATCTTTGAATCAGTTAACTTCACCATAGTTGGATTTAACCAATAGAATTGTTATCATAAAATGATTAAACACCATTTTAAGTTTTCACTTACCTTGGGAAGAACTTGACAATGTTAGAAGTAGAAGGATGTCCTCTTGCTCAGATTTCTTAAGAATTATAATCTCCTTATGTTTTAGCTCAGCAAGACTTTGAAATGGATAAGGATATTTGTGAAAACAACAATAACTTTTCATTAATCTAATGTGTTTAGGACTTAGAATGTTTTGATCATCATACTAGATAGATGGTGAATTCATCATGATGTTAATGGATCTTTCCAGACATGTAAAGAAAGATTTTGATAATCTTCATGAATATGGTGAAATCTCATAGCTAATAACCTTGTTGTAAACTTAATATTCAACTTAGATGAGAGGAGGATGATCATAAATGTGCAGATTTTGTTCTTTCAACATTTTAATGTTTTGGAAAGTTTAATCAACATAAGGTGATCTTAACATCATAAATGGTTATTTAACATGTTCTTGATAGAATTCTTATTTATGAAGAATCATGTGAACATTCGGTAAAAGTATTGTGAACCAATTTTATGGTTGTAATGATGTAAAAAGAACTCTTGACATAAGACTTCGATAATTGGAGATAGCAAACTATTCTAAAGGATTGTAGGATGTCGTCTTACTAATCCTATATTGATAATTATACGAATATGTTATTGAGTAAAATGTATTTTGTTTAAGGTTGATTGTTCGAGTAAACGATATTAGTCGAGGACCGTTCGTTCGTTTCGACAAGAAGAGGACTATTCTCGTCTCCGTATTGAGGCAAGTTATCTTTCTTGGTTATAATGATGATTAGATTCTTGTGATGTTTATACATTTCATGTGTATGAAATGTTTATGAAATGCTTGTCGTGATTTGACATTGTCCTTGATGTTATTCTATTTTCATCATGGGGTTACATTCCCAAGTACGTCGTTTTGAATCGTTGATCTCGTTGGTCTTTATTTCACTTCGTTGAGTTTTCTTGATCCTAATCGGATATGTGATTTATTGAAATCGTTGTCATTTTGTATCGTGACATATCCGGAATCATATCTGCATTCTGATTGGTTATTGTGTAGGATTTTTAGCCAAGCACATATATAGTCATGCGTGGATATTATTCCGCATTGGACTTTGCACACGAGACGTAGTTCGTGAGGCTAATTAGATATATCGTCACATGTATATTCTGGATTCCGTATACGGGGTGGACATATACACGGACACATTTCCGGATCGGGCGTAATGTGATGTCCATCTTGAGCCATATTGTTAATCGTTCATAGTCCATGTATGATTGGATGTGTTCGACGGTTTGTGACTGATTGTTTCATACGCTCGAGGGGTATGATTAATAGTCGGGATGTTTTTCCTTGAATTCTATATATGTGAATTGTATAATGTCGGAAGAATTAATTATCATGTATATCTGACCCTGTGTTATGGGCGAAATACTTGTATTGTATTTTAGGTCGAGGCAAAGGCAAGGCACGGGAAGAGCATGTTGACGGCGAAGGGTTCGAAGGATACTAGTTCGGAGGCCCCAAATCATTTGTTGTCCGGTTATGTTAAACCGTGTTATGTTATTTTATTTTCCACTTCATTTAAATTACTATCTGGTTGTATTGGCATTTGAAGTACTTTCCATCTCCATATGGTTTATACTTGTTTTTCGGATCCTGTGTACTATAGGGCCATTGGCCATATTTTTAATAAACTCCTAATCGGAGTAATGACTATTTATTGTGATTCGGTATCACAAATAATACTTATTTAATCTATTTTTGGATATCGCCTGGTGGGTCCCAGTATGGGTCCACGGCACTATAATAGCCGCCTTTTTGGGGTGTTACAGAAGATGGTATCAGAGAGTTGTTTCCTTTTTATGAGTCATTGTGAAATGAACTAGTATCAAGAGACCTTCGTGTCACGTGTGACCTGTGCAAGTGCCTGACCCTACGAGCCAAATACAGTATGTACTTTATGAGCCATGATTTAATTACTGGCATGATATTGATATCAGAATGGGTCTCTTTGTTGATCTTGTTATTTCGAGGATTTGTGACAGGATTTATCTGATTAATAATCCGAGATAAATGCTGAATTGATTATATGATTGAAATTGTTCGACTTGACGTCGATATAATATTCGGTGCGATATTCGTGGTGTCGATAACTAATTGTGAACCGTTTCCTTGAATATGTGATTCCTTGTTGCTATTAACTTAGCGTGAATTTTAGTATCTTGAACTGTACTTATGGTTATCATTATGATTGATTCTTTCAGTATGGAAAGAAACCTGAGAGGTCGTGGCAGAGGGGGACGAGGCTGCGGAAGGGTCTGAATCCCGATACCTCGAGCCAACAGACGCGCGAATTTGGATCATAGTTCCGCAGACAGTGGTTCACCTTATAGGGATCAATCGCACCACAGTGGGCATGGGGATGCGCATGTCGATTCTTATGTTGTGATGCAGGGCATGATGACGCAGATGACCCAGATGGGTCAACTAATGGAAGCTATGCAGAGCGCCACTACTGGCCAGCAACAGGGGCCTCATCCTCCTCCTGTGCTTGGCGGACCCGTGAGTCGGATCACCAGCGACATCTCTCGCCAGCGACCTCCGACCTTTGAAGGATCCTCTGAGCCTGCTGACATTATGCATTGGATCGATCATTTTGCGAAACTTTTCCAGATGGTGGACTGCCCGGAAGAGAACCGCGTCTCGGTAGCCGTGTACTATCTTAGCAAAGGCGCTCATACCTGGTGGCTTTCAGTAAGGCCAGCTGATGGTGTTTATACTTTGGAGGAATTTAAAAACCTCATGCTAGACCGTTACTATCCAGGGCCACTCTGTGAGGCCAAACTGTCGGAACTGCTGAACCCCGACCCGTCTGAAGACGATGATGTATTATCTATTACTGAGAAATTTCAGGCACTCCTTCCTTTCACCACGACAATTATCCGAACAGAGGCTGATAAGATCAAATACTTTCTCAAGAGGCTAAAACCCCGAATGAGAATGCAGTTGTTGAATCACCACTGTACTACCTTACCAGAGTTCATCGAGAAGGCTTTGGAGTATGAACTCACCGCGAAGGAGATTTCCAAGAAGCAACCGCAGTCCAACAACAAAAGGTCTAGGAACCAGAACCAGACTAAGAGTAACCGGGGGACATTCAGGAAGCCCCAGTCATTGCCAAACCCTTCTGATCGACCAACCATGGCATCGAAGCCAGCCGGATCGCACTCTCGAGCGGTCCCCTCATATGTTGTGTGCTATAACTGCAGAGACCAGGGGCACTTCAGCTCCAAATGCCCGAAGCCTGCCGTCACATGCCATACTTGTGGCAAGAATGGTCACCGTGCTCGTTTTTGGAGGAGTGGGCCCGGACCTAAACCAGTAGCGTCGCATGCTCCAGTTCAGTCCTCTATCCAGAACCGAGCGCCTCCGTCCGCTTCCTATCAGACCACCGGGGCGAATAGGGGAATGGGCCGTGGGAATCAAAGTGGTACACCTGGTGCTGGAACTGCAAAACCCAGGATTTACGAGATGAAGAAAGCTGACGATCCCAAGGCCAGCATGATTTCAGATATACTCGAGATCCACTCCCAGCCTGTGTTTGTTCTTTTTGATACCGGTGCTTCACACTCCTTTATATCTTCTTCTTGTTTAAGTCGTTTGCCTCTAGACCATGTTATCAATTGTGAGCCCTACGTGATTGGTCTACCTGATGGTAGAAGAATTATTGGAAATCGTGAAGTCCAGGACTATCCGATTTGTTTGAACGACCGTAAATGGTTGTCAAATCTGATTGTAGTCGATTTACCTAAGAATGATATAATCTTGGGTATCGACTGGATGGATCGTCATGATGCAATACTTAGTGTCCGCAAGCGGATGGTAACCGTCACTTCTGATGATGGTTTCGAGTGTATTTTTCGAGGTGATAATCCGAGTCGTTCTGGGAGAGTCATCAGCGCTATGAAAGCAGTGAAACTGCTTAATCAAGGGTGTATTGGTTATTGGTGCTACATGACCAAAACAGCAGATCGACCAGTTGAATTGGCCGACATTCCGGTAGTTCGAGACTACGTAGCTGTATTTCCAGACGAGTTGCTAGGCTTACCTCCTCATCGTGACGTGGAGTTTATTATTGAGTTAGAACCAGGTACATCCCCGCTTTCAAAAGCACCATATCTTATGGCTCCGACTGAGATGCAAGAGTTGAAGAACCAGCTTGAGGAGTTGACTGAAAAAGGCTATGTTCGACCTGGTGCGTCCCCTTGGAGAGCACCAGTGTTATTTGTACGAAAAAAGGACGGATCTCTGCATTTATGTATTGATTACCGTGAGCTGAACAGAGTAACCATCAAGAACAAATATCCTTTGCCTCATATTGATGATTTATTGGATCAACTTCAGGGCGCTGCCGTGTTTTCTAAGATCGACTTGAGGTTTGACAATTCGAGAGTCTGACATTTCAAAGACAGCCTTTCGTACTCGCTATGGGCATTATGAGTTCGTGGTGATGCCATTTGGATTGACTAATGCACCGGCGGTATTCATGGAGTTGATGAATCGAGTTTTTATTAACTATCTGGATCGCTTTGTAGTCATTTTTATTGACGACATTATGATTTACTCTCATGACCACGAGGAGCACGAGCGTCATCTCCAACAAGTTCTCGATACATTGAGGCGGAAACAGCTTTATGGGAAATTTTCTAAATGTGAATTCTGGATGCCTGAGGTTATCTTTCTTGGGCATGTGATATTAGCTGAAGGGTTGAGAGTGGACCCACAAAAGACGGAAGCCATTCGAGATTGGCTACCACCGAAGAACGTGAAGGAAGTTCGTAGTTTCCTCGGCCTAGCAGGTTACTACGGACGGTTTGTAGAAGGATTTTCTAAAATTGCGCAACCGATGACTAACTTACTGTGGAAGGATAAGAAGTATTTGTGGTCAGAAGCATGTCAACAAAGTTTTGATGAGCTCAAGAGTCGATTGATTTCGGCACCTGTTTTGGTCTTACCAAAAGGAACAGAAGGATTTGTGGTGTATAGTGATGCGTCGAGACAGGGCCTTGGATGTGTACTAATGCAGGAAGGGAAAGTGATTGCCTATGCATCGAGACAATTGCGGCCCTATGAAGTTAACTATCCGACTCATGACTTGGAGTTAGCAGCCGTGGTGTTTGCTTTGAAAATCTAGCGTCACTATCTGTATGGAGTTACCTGCCAGATCTTTACAGACCACAAGAGCCTAAAGTACATTTTTACTCAGATGGAGTTGAACATGAGGCAGAGAAGGTGGCTAGAATTAATCAAGGACTATGATATTGAGATCCTTTATCATCCGGGTATATCAAATGTGGTTGCCGATGCTTTGAGCCGTAAGACAATGCAGGAGCAGATGCTGAGCCGTTTGACAGCACAGAGAGAGTTGCAGTTAGACCTTATGAGGCCATAAATTGAAGTTTGGTTACAGCGTGTTCAGGAACAACTTTGCACCCTTGAGATTTCTTCGTCTCTTGATGATATGATCAAATCAAAGCAAATTACGGACCCATTCTTATCTCGAGTTTGGGATGAGGTAACCCAAGGGAAAGCCCCTGGATTCTTGATCCACGAGGATGGATTGATACACTTTAGAAATCGAGTTTGTGTACCCGCAGACGAAGAGTTGAGGAACTCTATCATGAGAGAAGCCCATGCTACCCCGTACTTTATTCACTCGGGATCTAGCAAGATGTATAAGGATTTGAAGCAGAATTATTGGTGGGGGAATATGAAACGTGAGGTTTCCGAATTCGTTTCGAGATGTTTAACCTGTCAACAGGTTAAGATTGAGCACCAGCGACCCGCAGGAATGCTGAAACCGCTCCCGATTCCCAAGTGGAAATGGGAGGATATATCTATGGATTTTATCACTAGCTTGCCGACGAGTCTTCGAGGAATGAATACGATTTGGGTGATTGTGGACCGTCTCACCAAATCATCCCACTTCTTGGAGATTAAGGACACGTGGGGTCCCGAGAGATTGGTCCAGCTATTTATTAAGTAAATTGTGAGATTACATGGTACCCCCAAGAGTATTGTATCGGACTGTGACGGGCGATTCGTGTCCTATTTCTGGAAGGCAGTTCACCGTGCGATGGGGACACAGTTGAATTTCAGTACGGCTTTTCATCCGCAGACCGATGGCCAATCTGAAAGAACCATCCAAACTCTAGAAGACATGTTGAGGGCATGTGCTCTTGATTGGAAAGACGATTGGGAAGCCCAGCTACCTTTGGTGGAATTCACTTATAATAATATTTGGCATGCTTCGATTCAGATGGCTCCGTATGAGGCATTGTATGGCCGTCGCTGTAGGTCCCCTTTGTGTTGGGACGAACTGTCAGAATCTCTGGGTACGGAACATGATATGTTATTAGCAGCCCGTGAGAAGATCACTTTGATTAGGAGTCGGTTGTTAATGGCTCAAAGTCGACAGAAGTCTTATGCTGACCACCGTCGACGACCGCTTGAGTTCGAGGTTGGTGACCATGTGTTAATGAAGGTGTCTCCTACCCGAGGTGTTTTTCGTTTCGGGAAGAGGGGCAAGCTGAGCCCGAGGTACATTGGGCCGTTTGAGGTTTTGGAGCGTGTAGGTGATCTGGCCTATCGACTAGCTTTGCCACCGACTTTGAGTAAGATTCACAACGTGTTTCATGACTCCCAGTTGAGGAAATATGTTGCTGATCCGAGCCATGTACTTCAGTTCGAAGAGATTGAATTATCGGAAGATCATTCGTACGAGGAGCGTCCTGTGCGGATACTCACGAGGAGGATCAAGCAGTTGCGGAACAAGACGATTCCCCTACTGAAGGTTCAGTGGTCACGACACGGAGTCAAAGAGGCTACGTGGGAAACCGAGGATAGTATGCGAGCGAGATACCCCGAGTTATTTACCCCTTAGTTTCGAGGACAAAACTCTTTTTAAGGGGGGGAATATGTAATATTCGACTGTAATTTTTCATTTTTACCTGTCATTGTATTATTCGGATAATCTGATTATCATGAATCTTTGCATTTAGTATTATGTTGAGGTATTATAGATTTGAACTTCATATCGTTGTTATTTCATTTCATACTCGATGATTCAATGTTAATTAGAGAGATGCATTTGTTGAACTTTTCTGTTGATGTAGCGTACGCTACGTAGCATTATTAACGTACGTTAATCTTGTGCCTTACCATGCGTAATGTTTCCTTTGTTGCGTACGCTAAGAGAGAATCTGGCATCAGTTGACTTCAGCACGTGAACTTCTCAGCTATTGGCATGCATGTGAGTAATGTCTGAACTGTCGTGTCGGCCAGAGTCAACTTTTATTAGCGTGCGTAACCCCTTTTCATTAGCGTGCGCTAACGGTCTACGGATTCAAGACAGTAGCCATTGTAAGCCACTTACGTACGTAATATTAACCAGTTAGCATACGTAAGTGTGTTAGCGTACGCTAAAGCTTCCCGATAGCGTGCGCTAAGTTTACACAGTCTATTTATAGGACCAGCCTGTTTTTCATTTCTTCACAACTCTAAACCGATTCTCTCCCCTCATATCGTCCCTCTGCACTCCCAAACCGATATCAACCTCCTCCAACTTACTTTTAAGCCTTAAATCTTGGAGTGGAGCTCATTTCCTTGAAGATTAGGAGGTGTTCTTGAGCTTGGAGTGTACTTTCTCGTAGCATTGAGGTTGTTCTTCGTTTCTGGAGGTAGGTGTACCTTTTTCTCTGTATTGTTTTCATATGTTGATGTTAATAACGAATTATACTTCACCTAGAGTTAGATTAATCAAGTAAAACATGGCTTTGATTAAACTTTTTCACATTTCTTGATGAATATAATAAATGAGGGTTTGAGGTGGATGTATTCTTGATGATATAGTGATATTAACCATGTTGTAACTATCATACTCATCTTACTGGACGAATTTAGCTCAGTAGAACATCTTTGAATCAGTTAACTTCACCATAGTTGGATTTAACCAATAGAATTGTTATCATAAAATGGTTAAACACCATTTTAAGTTTTCACTTACCTTGGGAAGAACTTGACAATGTTAGAAGTAAAAGGATGTCCTCTTGCTCAGATTTCTTAAGAATTATAATATCCTTATGTTTTAGCTCAGCAAGACTTTGAAATGGATAAGGATATTTGTGAAAACAACAATAACTTTTCATTAATCTAATGTGTTTAGGACTTAGAATGTTTTGATCATCATACTAGATAGATGGTGAATTCATCATCATGTTAATGGATCTTTCCAGACTTGTAAAGAAAGATTTTGATAATCTTCATGAATATGGTGAAATTTCATAGCTAATAACCTTGTTGTAAACTTAATATTCAACTTAGATGAGAGGAGGATGATCATAAATGTGCAGATTTTGTTCTTTCAACATTTTAATGTTTTGGAAAGTTTAATCAACATAAGGTGATCTTAACATCATAAATGGTTATTTAACATGTTCTTGATAGAATTCTTATTTATGAAGAATCATGTGAACATTCGGTAAAAGTATTGTGAACCGATTTTATGGTTGTAAAAAGAACTCTTGACATAAGACTGCGATAATTGGAGATAGCAAACTATTCTAAAGGATTGTAGGATGTCGTCTTACTAATTCTATATTGATAATTATACGAATATGTTATTGAGTAAAATGTATTTCGTTTAAGGTTGATTGTTCAAGTAAACGATATTAGTCGAGGACCGTTCGTTCGTTCCGACAAGAAGAGGACTATTCTCGTCTCCGTATTGAGGCAAGTTATCTTGCTTGGTTATAGTGATGATTAGATTCTTGTGATGTTTATACATTTCATGTGTATGAAATGTTTATGAAATGATTGTAGTGATTTGATATTGTCCTTGACGTTATTCCGTTTTCATCATGGGGTTGCATTCCCAAGTACATCGCTTTGAATCGTTGATCTCGTCAGTCTTTATTTTCACTTCGGTGAGTTTTCTTGATACTAATCGGATATGTGATTTATTGAAATCATTGTCATGTTGTATCGTAATATATCCGGAATCATATCTGCGTTCCGATTGGTTATTGTGTAGGATTTCTAGCCAGGCACATATATATGTTGGGATTCGGTGCCTAAATCGAAGGCCCAGTGGAAGTGGTAAAACGAAAATTAATTTGATCCGAATCCCTACGAGGATCGATCGAGTTACGTATATACGAATATATAAACGAAACACAAGAGTTACGAGAAAACATACCCTTGTAGTCCGTTGATTAAATGGTATCCTTCTCTTGAGCTATTCCCCAAGCTTTAGGCGATCTCCCTGCAATTCAATCCGCTCCAAGGTCTTGAATGATCTAACACCGAAAGCACCGCGTCTCTACTTGCCACGCGCTGGATAAACGACCGGAACAACGATCACCTTGATATCCTCCGAGGATACGACTAGAGCTAAGTGATGAAGCTTTTTAATTATTACACTCTAAGTGTATAATATCTCTCTCTCAATGTATCTTGAATTTTCTCCAAGAAAACTCAAGAACAAAAATGAAGAAGATGAAGAAGAAGACTTGAGTGATATGAAAATGAATTCAATGTTCTCTCTCTCTCTCTCTCTCTCTCTCTCTCTCTCTCTCTCTCTCTCTCTCTCTCCAATACAACTTACGTATGAATTGTCAAGTGTAGGTGAGATGAAGTCTTTTACCTTTTATTCAATACTTCTTCACATGTCACAACTCATCAAATGAGAATCAACCCCACCTCCACAATTATCATCCATTAAATAATAGAGACAAGAGTCCAAAAGGAAGGTGGCTAGAAATGGGGGGGTGGCCCATGGAGAAACGGATGAGTTCGGTTCATTTCGGACTCCCGAGAGTCCAAACAGATAAACTCCAATTCCGTCCCGAAGTATTTGTATAGTTTAATTAATCCAATTAATTTCATCATATCAAATACATTATAACATAATTAATTTCTCCAAGAAATAATTATAACCATGAATTAAATTAATCACCCAGTGATATATTTAATTCATTATGCCGTAAATCAATTTATCCAATAAATCGATTTAGACATCTAATGTCCCAAATTTATATATCCAATATCTAATACACATAATGAGAGAATTAGCTTGATTCATTCCGTCGTCAATCCTATTGCGCGACTCGGTAGGTTCGTCTCAGTCAGCAATGGGAGGAACCAAAGAGTAGTAGCACCACCTAGCCAGCCTGGCGGCCTACACTATACCCCAACTGAGAACGAATGACTGGGATCATTCAAGAACCATTCTGTCGTGAATACCAGTAAACGTATAAACCCTTCTTTCAAATGTCCCAATCAAGTTATAGGGTCACGGTCAGTCAAACCCTATCTGTACTTAACGCTATGCATGCGTTAATGCAAATCGAGATCATCGAGCTGTCGTGTATCTAATACAACAAGCTCCAATGCTTTGGCCAAAGACTTATGATCTCATCTGCCAATAACCGCATAGGACATATAACCCGCTCACTAATGGGAGAAAGAATTCTATCTTGGTATTCAGTAAGACCTGCTAGTTGCCCGTCAAGATGTATGTCGAGGTTGACCCCCGCCTTCCAGTTTACATGGTCGAACTACTCTAATGAAAATCTTAACGTCACAAGCACATCCCTACTAAATCCTCAAGTCGAAGGTTCACGAATACCTATTACAATCTTTCGATTCCGTCATTGACTGCCCCGGAGTGAAATCCGTATGACGAATCGAGGGTGAGTCGGTTCGAGTATACTAATCCAATTAGCATACCTATAACGTATGCTCCCACTAACCATTAGTGTTCGACAGGCACTCTCCATGTCAAAGAACACGTCATACAATTCTTCACATAAACTTAACGCCCAGTCAAATTTCATCGACTTGCGAATGATTAAGTATTTGAGCTATAAACCTTTCCAGTGCCGACCCCCTTATCCAATAAGGAGTGGAACGTTTTGCTCTCAAATACACGGACTAGTTTCTATATGTATATTTACGAGTTAGGAATGCCAGTAACTACCAGTAAATAAAGAAACATCCATTGCCTTATATTAGTGATTTTCATAATTACAAGTACAATGCCCTCACTCAATCATCCTCTGACTGGCATTCGAGGGCATACTCCCAACAATCTCCCACTTGCACTCAATGCCACACACTATGGTATCTAATACCCATGTTCTCCAGATGACGCTCCAAGCTAATCTGAGAAAGTGGCTTGGTCAGTGGATCAGCGACGTAGTCGGCTGACTCTACTCTATGCAGCACAATGAATCTCTTTGCGAACGAATGCTCTTACGAGATGATACTCTCTCTTAATATGTTTGGTACTGTTGTGAAACCTCGGCTCTTAAGCCTGTGCTACCGCTCTGGCAGCGCAGCACAAGGTGTCACGTGAAGTTTACCCAGTAACTTCTAAATTCTTCCTTTGGAAGCCTCGGAGGCCGCTTTATACTCAGCCTAACAGGTGGAATTTGTAATGCCCGGATAAATGGTGTATTTACCTTGTACTCGGCCTTATACTATTTCGACTTCGTGATGTTATAAATCGTAGATTGGTTTCCCGTATTTGTGCCCTTATGTTTTTATATATCTTCAACATTTCATGCATGATTCTGCACGTACTTACGTACGTTAACAGGCGTCCATAACGTACGCTAAGGATGCAGTATTACGTACGTTATCTGATGTTCTTACCGTACGTAAGCTAAGTCAACTTGGGATCGGATAAGGGTCGGCGTGTGGGGGCCTAGGAAGGGGCCGGGGAAGATTTGTGTGATTTCCGCGTGAACCTGGACATAGGTGTTACGTACGCTATGGTGCATGTTTTACGTACGCTAAGGACATGGATATTACGTATGTAAAACCCTTGTGATTACGTACGTAAGGAAATGGCGAAATCAGGCCAGTGAATTCTGGTCAGACGATTACGTACGCTAAGGCTAGGGTATAACGTACGTTAAGTTTTTTACGTACGTAAGGGTAATTGCATAACGTACGTAATGCCCAGGATTCTATTTATAGACCTCGACCCTATTTCATTTCTCACCTTTCCTTTGGCCGATTTTTCGTGTTCTGGAGATCTTTCATCACCTCTTATCCTTCATATCATCTTCTGAGACGATTCTTGGGGAGTTTAGGCCTTGTAGATTGGTGTTCAAGCTTCCAGTGAAGAGTTTATTGAAGATCTTCTTTATTCTTACATCTCTTAAGATATGTTACGATTCACCGAGCTAGAATTTACATTCTTAGCTATACTTTGAGCTTGTTTTGGAAATCATTGGATTAGTTAATGATCTTTTGAGTCCAGCACCATATTTTGGAGTTTAGAACCCGATTATACCTTGTCTTTCTTCCTTTACGTAGAGTATTGATATATCCTCGGTGGATGATAACCTTAACATGAAGTATCCTTAATTCGTCGAAGTAATAAGCATGATTTCAGTTAGGTTCTCTGAACCCTTTTTATGTTTCCACTGGTGTAATTCATGTATGTTAGAAGAATTGGTTTTGACAATATTCTACATGTTCTTGAGGTTGATTTATCGGCCATTTCTTTGAACTCAAACCAAATCACCGTAGTATCGTTTTCCTTGCGTGATATTCGAGCATGCTTATCATCTTGAGTAACATTGGTGGTAAAATCATAATAGCCGGTCATATGAGGATTTAGAATTTAATCCCTTATTAAAACACGAAATCTTTTATACCTTGTAAAACATCGAACTTTTAAACATCGATATTTC
Organism: Orobanche coerulescens; assembly: GCA_033398695.1. Lineage (NCBI taxonomy): Eukaryota > Viridiplantae > Streptophyta > Magnoliopsida > Lamiales > Orobanchaceae > Orobanche > Orobanche coerulescens. Next base: position 118,437,287 of record CM065805.1, read on the forward strand.
ACCTTTGAAATGATCGTTCAACTCTCCTGAAGTGCCTTATCGTTTCCGGTTCAGTTCTTATCTAGTGTTATAACCGTGAACCAACCTTGCGTCACTACTTTACGATCCTAATATAAGTATTCGGTGATCATACGTTAGTATCGAGTGGTATGTTAAGTTCCTTCTATCTCTTTTTGATCAAAGTCCGAGCCTTGCATAGGGGTCGATCGAGGGGCGGTGACATTCGGACGCGTGACATTTGTTGGAGTATTTCATTCTTGCCGTTTTTGAGGCAAGTATCATATATTGAGTTTGATTTATATTGGAACTTTGATCATGCACATGGTTTTGTTCATGTTGTCGAATATGAGAATTATTTCATTGATTTCTCGTGGTATTCGTTATTAATTGTTCGTATTGATGAACATATTGAAATGCATATATGTATGCATAATTTCTTGGTTTATATTATAAATGATCCAAAGGGGTCATGAGGATCTATGCTGAGGGCGCTGGATCGAATGTCTACCATGCGTTGGTCCGACGGGATCATCATGGGGATCTATGCTGAGGGCGCTGGATCATTGGACGGGTTTTCCACCATGCGTTGGTCCGACGGGATCATCATGGGGATCTATACCGAGGGCACTGGATCGTTGGATTACCCTGTATTGTGTTGATGTAATCGTGAGGATTCGCATCGTTGGATTCCGGTGACGGAAGTCCGTTTTTGTATGTCTTATAATGCATTGATGAAGTTTGTATTGTGATACTTGTACTAGCATCGTTTTGCTAACCCCTTCGGGGGTGGACATTTGTTTTGATGTTCAGGTATCCGAGGAGCGGGGAAGCAACCACGATGCAAACGGAGACGATGAAATGGCTCAGTGATGTGGTTGATGTTTATTGTTATTGTGATTTGTCTTCTTGGTTCACTTTAGTACTCGAGTACGTATGTTTTAATAATGTCATTTTCGATATGGTTGTATAAGTTAACTCTTTGGACCAGTTGAACCAGTTCTGCATTTTGAACTTCAGTTGTAAGGTGGAATTATATTTGCATTTCTTTTATTTAGCCTTGTAAATCCTTACTTAAAGGGTTTACGGCACTGTAATTATTCCGAATATCTCGGGGTGTTACAGAATATGGTATCGGAGCTAAGATTCATGGATATCTTGGCTGTCGGGTTAGTTGGGTCTGTTTACGTTATTTGATTATTGGTCGTTTGTAACATCACTGCTGAGCCAGCATCGTCGTGTGGACCGTGGTTGTAAGTTTCCTAATCTCAAATACTACCGTTTTATTTAATTCATGTTTTGTGAACATTGATGGACTTTCTTTTAGAAAGTTTGCCCTGGATATTGAGTATTTGTGTTTACAGTATGTTGAGAGGAGGTCGTGGACGCGGACGTGGAAATGTGAGACAGAGGATTCGGCGTCTACCCCAGAGATTTCTGCTAGTCGAACCGATTCCCATTCTGGAGGACAGCAGGGATCAGCTAATAATAATGCAGATCCTAATGTGCCGGGAGTGCTTCAGCAGGTGGTTGCTCAGATAAACCAGTTTGCTCAAGTTGTTGATCGCATGCAGACGACGATGGGACAGCAGCATAACATGGATAATCGGGGAGACAAATGGCTTACTGAGGTGGTCAAATTGCACCCTCCGAAATTTGACGGTTCTGCTGAGACGCTTTCTTGGGATCACTGGCTGAAGGAGTTAGAGAAGATTTTTGCGGGGATTAACTGTCCCAATAACAGAAAGGTTCCGGTCGCCCAGTATCTTCGACGGGAGGCTTTCGGCGGTGGGAGGCCATTCGACACGAGGAGCATAATGTCGACTGGACGGAGTTCAAATTAATGATGGAAGCACAGTATTGTCCTCGCCCAGTTAGAGAGGCCCGAGTCCGGGAGTTTTTCTCACCACAAAATTCAGAAGCATCTGTGACAGACGTGATTAAGACTTTTAATCACCAGTTAACTTATGTGCGCCACTTGGTCAGGACCGAGGCAGAGAGGATTTTTCATTTTGACATGCGAATGAAGCCGGAAATTCAGCAGTATATTTCCGGATTTGAATGTACCACCTTGCGACAGTATCAGGACAAAGCACTGGCCTATGATATGAAAGAGGCGGCACTAGAGAAGTCAACAGAAGCAAAGAAACAGAAGGTGTCTGGCAACTTCACGGAGAATAAGAGTAGTGGGCCTCGCAGGGGCCAGTCCTCTTTTCATTCATCCAGGAGGCCTCCGCATCCTTCTCGAGGTGGAAAGAAGTTCTGGGCAGCACCAACCGTTTCAGACGCAGGGAAGAAATGTTATAACTATGGCAAAGCGGGGCATGTTCGACGTGACCGTTTCACGCCTGCTGTGACCTGTTTCGAGTGTGGACAGGAAGGGCATCGTGCAACATTTTGTGGAAATGCGACTCGATATTTTGGTACTCGCACTCCTGTACTGGTTCCGAAGGACAATAGTGTAAACGAGACGCAGCAAAGCGGTTTCCAGCAGCAGAATGTTGGGGAAAGAGAGGCATCCAGCGCTGGGTCCGTTCCTCCGCATATTTACGAGATGAAGAAGTCAGACGATCAGAACACAGCTGTTGCATCAGGTACGATTCAGATCCTTTTGCAACCAGTTAGTGTCTTATTCGATTCAGGAGCTACGCATTCTTTTATATCTTTGAACTGTGTTAATCGTTTGAAAATCTCGTGCTTGTATGATTGTGAACCTTACGTTGTGGGATTACCGAGCGGAGAGAAAATTGTGGGAACCCTAGAAGCTAAAGATTTTCCAGTGTCTATAGGAGGGAGAGATTGGCCATCGAATCTTATTGTAGTTGACATCTATGGTGACGACTTAATTCTCGGAGACGATTGGCTCAACCGTTATGGAGCTATTCTGAATTACCGAAAAAGAGTCATTTCTATCATTGCTGATGACGGATCTGAACACTTATTCAGAGGATGGAGACCGGGAAGCTCGAGAAAGTTGATCAAAGCAATGAAAGCTGTGAAATTGCTGAAGCAGGGTTGTCACGGATTTTGGTGCTACGCCATGAAGAAAGAAGGAGGAGTAGAGCTCTCGTCCATTCCAGTTGTGAATGAATTCTCAAATGTATTTCCTGACGAACTACCTGGGTTACCTCCGCAGAGAGAAGTGGAGTTAACTATCGAATTAGAGCCTGGAACCGCTCCTATTTCCAGAGCACCATACCGCATGGCGCCAACCGAGATGTATGAACTAAAGAAGCAATTGGAGGAATTATTACAGAAGGGTTATATTCAACCTAGCGTTTCTCCTTGGGGAGCGCCCGTTCTCTTTGTTCGGAAGAAAGACGGATCCCTCCGATTATGTATTGATTACAGGGAGCTCAACAAAGTGACAATGAAGAATAAGTATCCTATAGCCCGGATCGACGACTTGTTTGATCAACTGCAAGGGGCAAGGGTATTCTCGAAGATTGACTTGCGATCAGGATACCATCAGTTGAGAATTAAGGAATCGGATATACCAAAGTCTGCTTTCAGGTCCCGGTACGGGCACTATGAATTTGTAGTGATGCCATTTGGACTTACCAATGCTCCTGCGGTGTTCATGTAATTGATGAATCGGGTATTCTTAGAATACTTGGATAAATTTGTGGTCGTCTTCATTGATGACATCTTGATATACTCGAAAGACACAGAGGAGCACGCTGAGCATTTGCACGTGGTTTTGAGCATCTTGAGGAAGGAACAGCTGTATGCAAATCTTTCCAAATGCGAGTTCTGGCTTAGGGAAGTAACTTTCCTTGGGCATGTGATATCAACTGACGGAGTTCAGGTGGACCCGAAGAAAGTCGAAGCAATCTTGGAATGGGAAGCTCCTAATAACGTGAAAGAAGTCCGGAGTTTCTTAGGACTTGCTGGATATTATCGCCGTTTTGTAGAGGGATTTTCCAAAATTGCTCGTCCACTCACTCAGCTATTGCAGAAAACTCAAAAGTTCACGTGGGATGAGAAATGCCAAGCTGGTTTTGACGAACTTAAGAGGAGACTGCGCGGACACCTATATTAGCGTTACCGGATGGGCCGATGGATTCATGGTATCTGGCCGACGCTTCAAATCGTGGTGCAGGATGTGTGTTGATGCAAAAGGATAAGGTGATTGCCTATGCTTCTCGGCAGTTGAAACCATACGAGGTTAATTACCCGACTCATGATCTGGAGCTAGCAGCTGTGGTCTTTGCCTTGAAAATTTGGCGACATTATTTATATGGCACTCATTGTCAAATCTTTACAGACCATAAAAGCCTCAAGTACATTTTCAGTCAGAAAGAATTAAACATGAGGCAGAGAAGGTGGCTAGAATTGATCAAGGATTACGACTTGGAAATTCTCTATCATCCGGGTAAATCAAACGTAGTAGCTGATGTATTAAGCCGTAAACCTGTTTCTCTTCGAGTGTTGGAAGCACTTACATCCCAAACCAGCATTCAACGGGAACTGATCCGCGAAGGGATTGAAGTATGGGTACCAGGAATCCAAGGGCAACTATATGTGATGGAACTGACTTCATCACTAGTTGAGGAAATCAAATCTAAGCAGTTGAACGATTCTATGATCCTTTGGTTATGTGACGAAGTAAAGAAAGGAAAGGCCTCAGGATTCGTGATACAAGATGATCGAGTTCTGATATTTCAGAGTCGACTTTGCGTTCCCGATGCTGATGATTTGAGACGGACAATTCTGAAGGAAGCTCATAGCGCGCCTTATTCTATTCACCCGGGCAGCAGTAAGATGTATAAGGATATAAAACAAAACTTCTGGTGGGGGAATATGAAGAAGGACGTAGCAGAATACGTTTCAAAGTGTTTGACTTGTCAGCAGGTTAAGATTGAACATCAGTGACCTGCCGGAATGTTAAAGCCGCTTCCAATCCCTGAGTGGAAGTGGGAGGATATCTCGATGGATTTCATCACCAGTATGCCAAGGACCAAGACGGGAATGAACATGATTTGGGTTGTAGTTGATCGACTAACCAAGTCGGCTCATTTCCAAGGAATTAAAGATACTTGGGGACCCGAGAGATTGGCACGAGTATTTATTGCAGAGATAGTCAAATTACATGGGACACCGAAGACCATTATTTCAGATCGAGATGGTCGTTTCGTGTCGCACTTCTCGAAGGCAGTTCACAGGGCTTTGGGGACTGAGCTAAACTTTAGCACGGCTTATCATCCTCAGACGGACGGTCAGTCCGAAATGACTATACAAACAGTAGAAGACATGCTTAGAGCTTGTGCTTTGGATTGGTCAACTGATTGGGAAGTTTATTTGCCGTTGATTGAATTCACCTACAATAATAGTTGGCATGCTTCTATTAAGATGGCACCATTTGAAGCTTTGTACGGGAGAAGATGCCGATCACCCCTGTGCTGGGATGATTCTTCGGATTTGATCGGGATGGAACCGGAATTGATAGCTCAGACTCAAGAGAAGATAGCTTTGATTCGAGAAAGACTGTTGACTGCCCAGAGTCGACAGAAGTCTTATGCAGACGTGCATCGTCGCCCACTAGAGTTCGACATTGGGGACCACGTACTATTGAAGGTGTCTCCTACACGAGGAATTTTCCGTTTTGGGAGGAAAGGTAAACTAAGTCCGAGATATATCGGACCATTTGAGATCCTCGAGAGAGTTGGGGATTTAGCATACAGGTTGGCCTTGCCACCATCGCTGAGTCATGTTCACAACGTGTTTCACGTATCCCATCTGCGGAAGTACGTACCAGATCCCAGTCATATTATTGATTTCGACGAGATCAAGATAGCTAATGATGGCACCTTCGAAGAGAGACCAATCAAGATACTCGGGAGTCGAGTCAAGCAGTTGAGGAATAAACTGATATCCTTGATAAAAGTTCAGTGGTCGCGACATGGAGTCGAAAAAGCAACATGGGAGACGGAGGAGAGTATGAAGTCGAGATACCCAGAATTATTTTCGTTTTAAGTTTCGGGCCGAAACTTCTTTTTAGAGGGGTAGTATGTAATGCCCGGATAAATGGTGTATTTACCTTGTACTCGACCTTATATTATTTCGACTTCGTGATGTTATAAATCGTAGATTGGTTTCCCGTATTTGTGCCCTTATGTTTTTATATATCTTCAACATTTCATGCATGATTCTACACGTACTTACGTACGTTAACAGGCGTCCATAACGTACGCTAAGGATGCAGTATTACGTACATTATCTGATGTTCTTAACGTACGTAAGCTAAGTCAACTTGGGATCGGATAAGGGTCGGCGTGTGGGGGCTGAGGAAGGGGCCGGGGAAGATTCGTGTGATTTCCGCGTGAACCTGGACATAGGTGTTACGTATGCTATGGTGCATGTTTTACGTACGCTAAGGACATGGATATTACGTACGTAAAACCCTTGTGATTACGTACGTAAGGAAATGGCGAAATCAGGCCAGTGAATTCTGGTCAGACGATTACGTACGCTAAGGCTAGGGTATAACGTACGTTAAGTTTGTTACGTACGTAAGGGTAATTGCATAACGTACGTAATGCCTAGGATTCTATTTATAGACCTCGACCCTATTTCATTTCTCACCTTTCCTTTGGCCGATTTTTCGTGTTCTGGAGATCTTTCATCACCTCTCATCCTTCATATCATCTTCTGAGACGATTCTTGGGGAGTTTAGGCCTTGTAGATTGGTGTTCAAGCTTCCGGTGAAGAGTTTATTGAAGATCTTCTTTATTCTTACATCTCTTAAGGTATGTTACGATTCACCGAGCTAGAATTTACATTCTTAGCTATACTTTGAGCTTGTTTTGGAAATCATTGGATTAGGTAATGATCGTTTGAGTCCAGCACCATATTTTGGAGTTTAGAACCCGATTATACCTTGTCTTTCTTCCTTTACGTAGAGTATTGATATAGCCTCGGTGGATGAAAACCTTAACATGAAGTATCCTTAATTCGTCGAAGTAATAAGCATGATTTCAGTTAGGTTCTCTGAACCCTTTTTATGTTTCCACTGGTGTAATTTATGTATGTTAGAAGAATTGGTTTTGACAATATTCTCCATGTTCTTGAGGTTGATTTATCGGCCAAGTCTTTGAACTCAAACCGGATCACCGTAGTATCATTTTCCTTGCGTAATATTCGAGCATGCTTATCATCTTGAGTAACATTGGTGGTAAAATCATAATAGCCGGTCATATGAGGATTTAGAATTTAATCCCTTATTAAAACACGAAATCTTCAATACCTTGTAAAACATCGAACTTTTAAACATCGGTATTTCACCTTCGAAATGATCGTTCAACTCTCCTGAAGTGCCTTATCGTTTCCGGTTCAGTTCTTATCTAGTGTTATAACCGTGAACCAACCTTGCGTCACTACTTTACGATCCTAATATAAATATTCGGTGATCGTACGTTAGTATCGAGTGGTATGTTAAGTTCCTTCTATCTCTTTTTGATCAAGGTCCGAGCCTTGCATAGGGGTCGATCGAGGGGCGGTGACATTCGGACGCATGACATTTGTTGGAGTATTTCATTCTTGCCGTTTTTGAGGCAAGTATCATATATTGAGTTTGATTTATATTGGAACTTTGATCATGCACATGGTTTTGTTCATGTTGTCGAATACGAGAATTATTTCTTTGATTTATCGTGGTATTCGTTGTTAATTATTCGTATTGATGAACATATTGAAATGTATATATGTATGCATAATTGCTTGGTTTATATTATAAATGATCCAAAGGGGTCATGAGGAGCTATGCTGAGGGCGCTGGATCGAATGTCCACCATGCGTTGGTCCGACGGGATCATCATGGGGATCTATGCTGAGGGCGCTGGATCGTTGGACGGGTTTTCCACCATGTGTTGGTCCGACGGGATCATCATGGGGATCTATACCGAGGGCGCTGGATCGTTGGATTACCCTGTATTGTGTTGATGGAATCGTGAGGATTCGCATCGTTGGATTCCGGTGACGGAAGTCCGTTTTTGTATGTCTTATAATGCATTGATGAAGTTTGTATTGTGATACTTGTACTAGCATCGTTTTGCTAACCCCTTCGGGGGTGGACATTTGTTTTGATGTTCAGGTAGCCGATGAGCGGGGAAGCAATCACAGTACCGACAGGACGATGAAATGGCTCAGTGATGTGGTTGATGTTTATTGTTATTGTGATTTGTCTTCTTGGTTCACTTTAGTACTCGAGTACGTATGTTTTAATAATGTCATTTTCGATATGGTTGTATAAGTTAACTCTTTGGACCAATTGAACCAGTTCTGTATTTTGAGCTTCAGTTGTAAGGTGGAATTATATTTGCATTTCTTTTATTTAGCCTTGTAAATCCTTACTTAAAGGGTTTACGTCGCTGTAATTATTCCGAATATCTCGGGGTGTTACAGAATTAGCAGTCGCGCTATACTTGGCACTATGCCATGATACTGCTCCTCCATTAAGAGTAAATGTAGCCAGAAGTAGACATAGAATCGTCTTTCTGTCCTTGGAAGTCCAATACAGTGAATCCCACCACATTTTGTTCTCCACCACCATATATAAGAATCAGATCTCTTAGTACTTCTAAAGTACTTGAGAACATTCTTTACGGCGGTCTAATGTTCCCTGACTGGGTTAGCCCGAAACCTACTTACCACACTTCCAGCATGCGCAATGTCAGGTCTTGTACACAATAAAGTATATGTAAGGCTACCCACTGCCGAAGCATATGGTATATAACTCATTTCCTTTCATTGTTCCTCACTATGAGGACACATCTTGAAGGTGAGTTTTATTCCATGTCGCATCGGAAGGAACCCTCTTTAAAATCTAATCTATATAGAGGGCTTGGGAAAAACTTATCATTCTCTTCGATCTATCCTAGTAGAGTTGAATCCCAAGAATATAGGTTTCTTCTCCCAAGTCTTTCATGGAGAAATTACTCAAAAGCCAAGCTTTCATAGAACTGAGAATTCCCACATCATTTTCTATTAGTAGAATCTCATCTACATATAATACTAAGAATGCGATCTTGCTCCCACTAACCCTCTTGTATACACAAGGTTCCTCTTCATTTTGCATGAAGTCAAACTCTTTGACCGCCTCGTCAAAACGAAGGTCCCAACTACATGAAGACTGCTACAGTCCATTTCATGGAGTCTACATCTACCATTGCTAGGTCATTAGTCGCGGGTCGTTCTCTTATTTATCACTTGGAACCTCGTGGAAACCCAGTTCCTCTAAGTGCATAAAACTATACGTCTCAGGTAAATGAGACACCCTACTAGACCAACGAGGTGGTTGTACTTGTGTTTCAGAAGGTTCGGTTCCATTTTTCTTGCACAGGTGTCTCCTGAGGAGTTTCATTATATTCTTCCAAAAAATATTTCTACCTACTCCGCCTTCCTGAATGAATCTCTTCTTCCAGGAAGTGTACATGCAAAGCAACAACGATCTTTCGATCTTTGAGCATGTAGAATAGATAACCGATCGTCTCATATGGGAATCTAATGAAACGTCTCCTCATGGACCTCGCTTCCATTTTGTCCACCTTAGTCTTCTTGACATAGGCGGGACATCCCCAAATCCTAATGTGATTAATACTTGGTTTCGTGCCCTCTCACATCTCATGTAGAGTTTTAGGAATGGATTTGGAAGGACATCTGTTCAAGATATATGCAGCAGTATGGAGTGTATACCCCACAGGTAAATCGGTAAGTCAGAATAGCCTATCATGGAACGGAACATGTTCCACAAGGTCTGTTCCTTCTTTCTGACACACCATTTAACTGAGGAGTGCCTGGAGGTGTTAGTTGTAATACTATTCCATGTTCATCTAGGTACTTGTCAAACTCCGAACTCATATACTCGCCACCTCGGTCCGACCGAAGCGCTTTGATATGATTTCCAGTTTGTTTCTCGACTAGGGCCTTGAATTCCTGGAATTTCTCAGAGGCCTCAGATTTATGTTTCATTAAGTATACATAACCATACCTAGTATGATCATCCGTAAACGTAATGAAATATTGATATCCGTCACGTGCTGCTTCCAAAGCACCACATACGTCGGTATGGATTAATCCCAGTTTATCAGCGGCTCTTTCAAAAGTCCCTGTGAAGGGGGACTTAGTCATTTTGCCTTTAAGGAAAGATTCACAAGTAGGAAAGGGATCCAATACCAATGGACCCATAAGTCCATCCTTTTCCATATTGTAAACCTTGGTCTGAACAACATGACCAAGTCTAAGATGCCATTTCAAAACTTGATTGGTTTCATCCCTACCACGTTTTCTAGTCATAGTATTCACAACTATTTTGTTGTTGACATTTAGATGATACAATCCATTTAACAATGTAGCAGTACCCACTAGTTTATTTATGAAATAAATTTTGCAGGAACCATCAGCAATGAAAAATGAAAAGCCTTTATGGTCTATGACCGGAATGGATACAATGTTTTTATGCCCCTTGGGCAAAACAAGTACATCTTCTAAAGTCAAAACAAAGCCAGATTCTAAACCCAAAAGAAGTGATCCTATGTCGGTCGCCTCGACACTATGCCCGCTTCCGACTGTGATCATAACTTCTCCAGCTCCAAGCTTTCTACTTTGTTCCAGATCCTGATTCACAGTACAAATATGAGAACTAGCACCAGAATCCAGTATCCAGGAAGTAGAAAATACAGTAGCAGAACAATTTGTTTCCAAAACTAAAAGTTCTGTACCTGAAGCGCCATGAAGAATCGGACAGTCTCTAGCCCAGTGGCCCAGCTCACCGCACTTGAGACAAGCGTCCTTCTTCTTCTTTCCTTTGGAACCATCGGGGCCTTGCCCTTTCCCTTAAGGTCCTTAGCTTGTGGTCCAGTCCGCTTCTTGGTCTTTTTCTTCTTATTCTTAGACTTCCGAAGTCCAGAAGAAATCACAAGGGCAGACTCCTTCATTCGCGGAGTCTTCATCTGAGACTGAGCGGTCACCAGTTTGTTCATTAGCCTAACTAAGTTACATGCAATCTCATTGCAGTTAAAGTTCATAACAAACTGTGAGAAGGAATCAGGAAGAGACTATAGGATAAGGTCGGTTTGGAGAGAAGTATCCATTTTAAAATCAAGAGCCTTTAATCTCTCGATCATGGATATCATTTTGAGGACATGTTCCCCAACTTTCTCACCTTCCTTCATTCTTGCACCGAACAGTTTCTTGGATATCTCATATCTAGCAGTTCTGCTGTGCTCACCATAAAGTTCGGTTAAGTGAGATAGAATCTGCCTAGCAGAAGTCATTTTCTCATGAGTTCTTTAATGCTCATTAGACATAGAAGCCATCATGTATGCACGGACTTTTACGTCATCCTTAACCCACTTTTTGTGGTTTTCGATCTCTTCCTGATTGGCTCTGGTCCGCACAAGAGGCCCCGGAATGTCCGTCTCCAAGATGTATCCCAGTGCCTCTATACTGAGGACTATAATCAGATGGCAGAGCCAGTACACAAAGTTAGGTCCAATCAGGGTGTTCTTCTCGAGTAGAATTGCGAGTGGATTCATTGTCATATTGAGATTTGTCAGCATTAAGTATAACAAATTAATTAGTAACTCGTTTAATTATGTTCTGAGTATAGAATTAAGGTCTTTTCTATTCTTGTTACCCAGCTCCCACTATTTTTATCGGAATAACACACTCCCATGTGAAATCCGGAAGTATCGTCACTCTACTTCATAGTGGTGATCGAGTTCTTTATAAATCTTAATAGAGAGCAACCGAACAGGTTTCTAGTCTATTAATTTTTATAAAGTGGTGTCTAACACCAACACATCTAATGGATGATTCGATCTTCTTTTTGCCCTTGTTCACTCCCCTCAACCTATACGGTTTCTATGGTTCGTGAACAAGTTAAGTTTATACCATCGACGCAAATCAGTTTCACAATTAAATCTTATCCGGCAACCTATCAGGTTTCTAGGGATAAAATTTGCTCCAACCGAAGGCATCCAATGCGCTTCCAGTAATTTATCCATCCTCCCCAAACGACTACCCCGATAACCCGGAAGCATAGCACATTCGGTTTGGATTTTAAGTTCCCGAAAGCTCGATGGAGGGAAGGAAAACCTTGAAAACTTTTAAACTTAATAATTTGTTGTGGGAGAATTATCGCGATTAACGTTACACTTTGCACATTAATCATTTAAGCGCGTTTGTGGCAATCATACAATTTGAAACAACCATTCACAACCTAGTTGCTACCAACATGTGGTTCATGGACCGTTCCTAGAAAACAAAAACTTCGTAATCTAATTACAAGTCTTCGTCTTGAATCTTCGTCTTCTCGAAATGGATCTTCCTCCGGTCTTCGTCATTACATATAAATTTTACATCGAAAATTGCATCCTAGATACAAACATTTCTAGTAAAATAAATAGGCTCAAAACGGCATTTACAACCCAATCGAATAAAACGAACGATTCAAAACTAAGTCCACGAACCACATCCCCATTCAAAAGCATTCATCCAATAAATACTATATAAATGGAAAGCGTAGAGATACATCGATCCAATCAACAATACGAACCGATCCAATCGATTCACAAAATCGGTAATATGATAACATTCAAAATAATTCGGTCGACCATAAATATTCCAATTAATCAAATTTCCCTTATAAAATGAAATACCATAAATCATTTTAATCATATTAAATCCAATTTAACATGAGGGAGATTAATTTTCAAGAATACACGAAAAAATCGAGCCGGGGCGAAAATGGCCTGCCATGGCTGAGTCACTGCCGGCAGTGTCCTAGACCTTCCTGCCAGACTCGGCCGTGTCGCCTGACACGGTCGAGTCACTTCCGGAAGCTGCCGGCCAGACACGGCCCGTGTCGCCTGACACGGTCGGGTCTGCCTGGCAGTGGCCTGGCCAGACTGCCGGACACGACCGAGTCACCCAGGACACGGTCGAGTCACTCTCGGCCAGATTACCCTTTTTGTCCAAAAAGTCGTCCGATGACGATTCGGGGCTAGATTTTCGACCGGATATCTAATATCAATATTTTCCGACTTTCATATCTTCAATATAAATCATATTTCCCAGAAATTTAAGATTTATATTTAGACATAAACTTACGAAAAATACAATTATTACGAACGAAAAATATATACCACGATTATGACTAAAATCATTCCAAATCATTCACCATCTAGTCAAGCATTCCAAATGCCAATATTGTATATACGATCGCAAGACCTACGCTCCGATACCACTGTTGGGATTCGGTGCCTAAATCGAAGGCCCAGCGGAAGCGGTAAAATGAAAATTAATTCGATCTGAATCCCTACGAGGATCGATCGAGCTACGTATATACGAATATATAAACGATACAAAAGAGTTACGAGAAAACATACCCTTGTAGTCTATTGATTAAATGGTATTCTTCTCTTGATCTATTCCCCAAGCTTTAGGCAATCTCCCTGCAATTCAATCCGCTCCAAGCTCTTGAATGATCCAACGCCGAAAGCACCGCGTCTCTACTTGCCACGCGCCGGATAAACGAACGGAACGACGATCACCTTGATATCCTCCGAGGATACGGCTAGAGCTAAGTGATGAAGCTTTTTAATTATTACACTCTAAGTGTATAATATCTCCCTCTCAATGTATCTTGAATTTTCTCCAAGAAAACTCAAGAACAAAAATGAAGAAGATGAAGAAGAAGACTTAAGTGATATGAAAATGAATTCAATGTTCTCTCTCTCTCTCTCTCTCTCTCTCTCTCTCTCTCCAATACAACTCACGTATGAATTGTCAAGTGTAGGTGAGATGAAGTCTTTTTCCTTTTATTCAATACTTCTTCACATGTCACAACTCATCAAATGAGAATCAACCCCAACTTCACAATTATCATCCATTAAAGAATGGAGACAAGAGTCCAAAAGGAAGGTGGATAGAAATGGGGGGCGGCCCATGGAGAAATGGATGAGTTCGGTTCGTTTTGGACTCCCGAGAGTCCAAACAGATAAACTCCAATTCCGTTCCGAATTATTTGTATAGTTTAATGAATCCAATTAATTTCATCATATCAAATATATTATAACATAATTAATTTCTCCAAGAAATAATTATAACCATGAATTAAATTAATCACCCAGTGATATATTTAATTCATTAGGCCGTAAATTAATTTATCCAATAAATCGATTTAGACATCTAATGTCCCAAATTTAGATATCCAATATCTAATACACATAATGAGAGAATTAGCTTGATTCATTCTGTCGTCAATCCTATTGCGCGACTCGGTAGGTTCGTCTCAGTCAGCAATGGGAGGAACCAAAGAGTAGTAGCACCACCTAGCGACTGGCGGCTATATCTTGTACCTCAGCGAGAACGAATGATTGGGATCATTCAAGAACCATTCTGTCGTGAATACCGATGGCGTATAAACCCTTCTTTCAAATGTCCCGATCAAGTTATAGGGTCACGGTCAGTCAAACCCTATCTGTACTTGACGCTATACATGCGTTAATGCAAATCGAGATCATCGAGCTGTCGTGTATCTAATACAACAAGCTCCAATGCTTTGGCCAAAGACTTATGATCTCATCTGCCAATAACCGCATAGGACATATAACCCGCTCACTAACGGGAGAAAGAATTCTATCTTGATATTCAGTAAGACCTGCTACTTGCCCGTCAAGATGCACGTCGAGGTTGACCCTCGCCTTCCGGTTTATAGGGTCGAACTACTCTAATAAAAATCTTGACGTCACAAGCACATCCCTAATAAATCATCAAGTCGAAGGTTCACGAATACCTATCACAACCTTTCGATTCCGTCATTGACTGTCCCGGAGTGAAATCCATGTGACGAATCGAGGGTGAGTCGGTTCGAGTATATTAATCCAATTAGCATACCTATAACGTGTGCTCCCACTAACCATTAGTGTTCGACAGGCGCTCTCCATGTCAAAGAACACGTCATACAATTCTTCAGATAAACTTAACGCCCAGTCAAATTTCATCGACTTGCGAACGATTAAGTATTTGAGCTATAAACCTTTCCAGTGCCGACCCCCTTATCCAATAAGGAGTGGAATGTTTTGCTCTCAAATACACAGACTAGTTTCTATATGTATATTTACGAGTTAGGAATGCCAGTAACTACCAGTAAATAAAGAAACATCCATTGCCTTATATTAGTGATTTACATAATTACAAGTACAATGCCCTCACTCAATCATCCTATGAGTGGCATTCGAGGGCATACTCCCAACAATATAGTCATGCGTGGATATTATTCCGCATTGGACTTTGCACACGAGACGTAGTTCGTGAGGCTAATTAGATATATCGTCACATGTATATTCTGGATTCCGTATACGGGGTGGACATGTACACGGACACATTTCCGGATCGGGCGTAATGTGATGTCCATCTTGAGCCATATTGTTAATCGTTCATAGTCCATGTATGATTGGATGTGTTCGACGGTTTGTGACTGATTGTTTCATACGCTCGAGGGGTATGATTAATAGTCGGGATGTTTTTCCTTGAATTCTATATATGTGAATTGTATAATGTCGGAAGAATTAATTATCATGTATATCTGACCCTGTGTTATGGGCGAAATACTTGTATTGTATTTTAGGTCGAGGCAAAGGCAAGGCACGGGAAGAGCATGTTGACGGCGAAGGGTTCGAAGGATACTAGTTCGGGGGCCCCAAATCATTTGTTGTCCGGTTATGTTAAACCGTGTTATGTTATTTTATTTTCCGCTTCATTTAAATTACTATCTGGTTGTATTGGCATTTGAAGTATTTTCCATCTCCATATGGTTTATACTTGTTTTTCGGATCCTGTGTACTATAGGGCCGTTGGCCATATTTTTAATAAACTCCTAATCGGAGTAATGACTATTTATTGTGGTTCGGTATCACAAATAATACTTATTTAATCTATTTTTGGATATCGCCTGGTGGGTCCCAGTATGGGTCCACGGCACTGTAATAGCCGCCTTTTTGGGGTGTTACATTAACACCCAACATTAATGTATGTAAGACCTTTTAACGCACGCTACATGTCCTGCATAGCGTACGTAATCAGCATCCAGTGCTCACTGCCTTATTTCGTCCCATGTATTACATACGTAGTGTCAGTGCCATAGCGTGCGTAATGTAGCTGTTGACTTGCTACAGTATCATACTCGTTTACGTACGTAATGAGCTGTTCTTAGCATACGTAAAGCTCAATGTTGACAAACCTATCCACATCTGCGCCGAAAGCAGCCGACACTGGGCCCATTTACCGATCACAACTCGGACCTGTCCGATTCCCTTTATACGTAAGTTATGTACCCAATTTAACGTACGTTAAGCTTGCAACTTTACGTACGTTAGCTCCTATGCTTAACGTACGTAATGTCTTTTATACTTAGCCATCTACAACAGCTCCCACCCGTCGTCTCAATATACCAAATATGTACACGCGACATACTGAATACATATATTCCGATAAAATTCTCATATGATACTACTGATACATGATATCCTCAAATGCGATTGTCAACCAAGTACGACAATTATTCCAATGTGATTGTCTCATTCCTTAAATCATATTATCCATACTTTAATATCCTGTGCTGTGCAATATAACTCAGGTAAAATAATGCAAAATATTTGTACTGAAATTCCAGGATATTACAATCCCAACCAGACATTAGAATCCTCTAGTGTTCGGAGTCCCTCCCCCACTGACATCATAAATAACATAGTATTTGTAATTATGGAATAATTAATAAAAGGCAATATGATTCATTCATTGTTTATTGTATTTCAAATGCATTTTTGATTTGGTAAACACTGAAGTGAAGTCCTTGTAAATAAGAGCTAACATTCCACTCTCATTATCGGATAAGAGAAAATGCACCGGAATTGTTTAAAGCTTATTTAATGTAAACCGTTCGCAAGTCGATAAACTTAATTGGGCATTAAGTTTTGATTAAGACTTGTATAATTGATGCTAGGACATGTGCATGTCTTGATAGCATAGTTATAAGTATATTGGTGGGACCAGTGTGCTCGAACACGACTCATACTTGATTCAGTCACACGGTATTCACTCTTGGAGAGTCGATGACGAATCGAAAGGTTGTGAAAGTATACGTGGACCTTTGACTTGAGGGTTCAGTAAGAGATGTGCCTATGACGTTTAGTTTGTCATTAGAGTAGTTAGACTCATTTGCTTAATCGCTGTGTCAACTTCGAAGTGCGGACTATACGGGCAGGTAGCAGTCTCTACTATACGCCAAGAAATTATTCTATCTCCTGTTAGTGAGCAGGCGAATGCCCTATACGGTTAATGGCAAATAAGATCATAAGTCTTTGGCCAAAGCATTCAGATCTAGTCGTATTAGATACACTAGTAATCATTCGGTCTTAATTTGCATTAACACATGTATAGTGTCTAGTCAACAGTAGGGTCTGACTTTACCGTGACACGAAGACTTGACCGGGACATCTGATGAAGGGTCTATACGTATATGGTATTCACGACATAATGCTTCTAGAATGATTCCTTCATTCATTTTCAGTCGGGGTTTACCATGCGGCCCGCTAGGCTGGCTAAATGCTGCCCACGCTCATTGGTTCCTCCCAATGCCGACTGAGACGGACCTACAGAGTCGCGCATCAGGATCGTTGATGGATAAATATTAATTTATCATTCTCTATTAATATTAGATATTGGATATCTAATTATGATTTATTGAATAAATCAAATAGCAGTCTTATGAATTGAAATTAAGTTACTGGGTAATTAATTTAATTCATAAATAATATTTCTTAGAGTATATATTTGTATTTAATATAATTAATTAATTGGATTAATTATTTCCATTGTTTCCAATGGAGCCAAAGACTCCTTATTCTTTAGTTCTTGATTATAATAGAATAAAACAAAATGACTCACTAAACTGACTGCACTTTTTTTTTCTCATGAAGTATTAGTCATTCCATGCAATTCTCGATGCAATTTTCATTTTGGATCATCCGAAAACAGCCTCTCTGTGTTAAGACAGGGGTAAGGCTGCGTACATCCGATCCCCCCTTACCCCGCTTTTTGCGAGAGCCATTGAGGCATTGGGGTAATGTTGTTGTTGTTGTTGTTGTTGTAATTAATCGGATTAATTAATTAGTATAAATACATTGGAGAAAAAATGAAGTGTATTTAATAGAGTTGTTTGACGAACGTCCGGCTCACGAGCCGAATGACTCGATACATTTCCTCCCATTTTCCTCATGGAGCCGCCCCACCTCCCTCTCTCTTGTCTTGGTGTGGTTTTGTTTATTAATGATATCTCACCATGATTTGTTCAATTAATGATGCCAAATGCATGTAATATGGTGGGATCCCTTTATTCATTATATCTATATATAACAACACACACCAACACACCATCACCATTACCACTTCGGCCGAGAGCTACAAGGAGAGAGAGAGAGACAAAAATTTTCTTGATTTTCTTCGGAGTTGAGAGAAAATAAGAAAATTAAAGAGAGAGAAAGTTCCTTTGAAACTTCCTAGCCGTGTTTTTCAAGAATGGAGTTTCGATGATTTTTCCAGTCAAGTTCCGTCACGTGGTGACGTAGAGGCATCGTATTTTCGGTGTTTTAGAACGGAGGAATTTCGTGCTCGTGCTCAGGTTCATGATCATCATCAACTTATGAAGATATTATCAAAGCCTTCAAAAGTATGGGACTTTGATCCTGTCTTCGTTCATTTTATTTTTCGTATATACATACTTGATCCATCATGTTTGTGATTCATTATATTGTGTTTTATTATTCCGCTACGTATTCCATTTTGTATCCGGAATCCCAAACAGTATGGTCCTGAAATCGTGCAGCGATTGGGCACCCTCCTTTTTGGGTATCAAGAAGATGGAGGACGGGTTCGCCCCCTTACTATCCTTCCTTTCTCGTGAAATTCATGCAATAAGAGACCAAAATCGTCCTTCACCACATTCCAGTATTTCTTTAAGAACCCGATTGTAAACCCGTCTGGGCCCGGCGCAGCATCGGAATCACAAGACCAAATTGCGCATTCTCATTCTGAGTCTCTGAAAGCCTGTGCTGGAACAATTTTGCTCTGATTTTTGGTCTGTTTAGAATGGTCTGTTTAACCTCCTCAACCAAGTTAACCCAGCGACCCTATATTCGGATGCCATCGATTCTGTTAAAGGTTCTTCTCCTATTAACCCACCTGTGAAACACTGCCGAGTTGATGTCACCAACCTTGGCCCATTTTATCTTGGACCATTGCAGCCATTCAGCTTCCTTTTTGTTCCAGTCCGCATTGATCTTTGCAAGTAGTCGGTTCCTCTCTAAAGCCTCTATTTCATCCAGCCCCAAAGTATCGTCAATGGCATCAAAGGTTTCCACTGTCTCTATGTTCTCTCTGATTCTTGAATCAATATGTCCAGCGTGCTTCTGTTTCCATTGTATGATGTCCTGCTTCAAAACTTTGAATTTCTCTTTCAGCTATTAACTGGCCCATCCCTGAAATTGCAGTTCTCTCGAACTCCTCTCCACCAGCTCCCCGAACGAACGCTTACCCAGTCACCAATTTGCCATTCTAAATGGTTTTGCTTCCCAATTCGTACCGTTGTATGTGACTATAATCGGTTTACGGTCTGATACGGTCCTCTTCCCACCCTTGAGTACTGCTTGGTTCCATTTCTGCAGCCATGCCTCATTAACCAGCACTATGTCTAACCGAGTCTTACACAAACTGTCTGGGCGGTACCACGTGAATTTCTTCCCAACCAAAGGCAATTCAGTCAGATTGTTGAGCTCGATGAAGTTCATGATTAACCAGCACTATGTCTAACCGAGTCTTACACAAACCGTCTGGGCGGTACCACGTGAATTTCTTCCCAACCAAAGGCAAGTCAGTCAGATTGTTGAGCTCGATGAAGTTCATGAATCCTTCAATATCGCTGTCACCCCGGTTTATCTTTCGCCCAACCCTCTCCCCATCTTCTTTAATTGTGTTAAAATCCCCTGCAAGGCAACAAACATCCTCCTGTCTAGATGCTTATAATCCCGACAGCATCCCCCACAATTCCAGTCTCTTACTCCTAGGGCCGTGGATATTGAGAATGGTGCAGTTCTCCCCCCCCCCCCCCCCTTCCTTCCAATAACCATGTAGGACCAGCATCCCTCTGCTGACCATTCACCGGTCTTTACGAAATTTTCTGGATTCCATACAGCCAGTAATCCTCCCGCAGCCCCTATCGACGATCTAAAGGACCACTCCATTTTATGTTTCCCCCAAATCTTTCTATATGTTCTTTCTAAAATGATCTCTTCGTCTTCTGTACCAATAGAAGGTCGCATTGCCATTCTCTGACTATTATTTTCAAATCTTTCTTCTTCACCCTGCCTCCTAGCCCTCGAACGTTGTAACTCACGATCTTCATCTAACATTATTCCTGTTCACCTCTTCCCACCGACCATCCTTACGGGCACCTCTCTTTTTGTTACCACATATCTTCCCTAATTCGCTGCTCGTTTGCTTCTCATCCTTATGGAATTCGATCCCTAACTGGTTCCCCAGCTCTACTGTTTGTCTAATCTCCTCCTCCGCCTTTCGACTAGCCTCGTAAAACTCCCATCTTTGCTCTTCTCTGCTCCAGTTCTCAATTTCTTCGAACCTCCTCTTGTTTTTCCCCTTCTTCTTCTTGCCTTTGCTTTTCACTCTGTCGTCCGATGTCCCTCGCGATATATCACTCGAGCCCCCGTCGATCATCTTAACCCCTGCTTCGCTCGATGCGTCTGACATTGAAGAAATCTCCATTCCCAATTATCTGCGATGTGCCTCCTACTTCACTGGGCCTCTCAATTTCAGATAATACATTACTGGGCTTGGGCCCTTTTTAGCCCTCATTTCGCCACAGCCCTTTTGGCCCATATCATATTCTCTTTTGTCCCGGTGACCCGAATCCCCATTTAAATTAGCCGGGTCGTCCAACCCGATCTCCGATACGGCCTTAATTGGTGTCAGTTGTCCCTTATTCCCAGTATCCATATTATCCCCCTGGGCCCCATTGTCCATTATTAATTCCTCGTATTGAGGCGTCTCGGGAACCGAAACTGCCGCCAGCAACCCGAAACGGTTGTCACCCAACCTCGACTCTTTGTCTTCTGCCCTCGTCTTGAATTTTGAACTTTTCCGATCGCCGGCGACCTCCCAGTTTTCATCATCTTTTTTATCCTCTGAAGTTGTGTTGACGATGCCGTCCTCCACCTTCTCTGCCACAATCCTTATCGTGAAAACTTTCCCTTCGATTTCGACCTTGATAGACTTTTCCGTGAGATTTGCTTCAGAAGTATATATGAGGACTCTCGCCCGGTGTACATTTTCTCTTTTCTCCGTTTGCTCGTCGATTTTAATGAGTTTGCCAAGTTTGCTTGCCATTAGACCCATGAATCTATGTGACCTGGCCTAAAGCCGAATTCCGTACCAGAGCGTCCAAATGAGGTTTTTCCGGTGGATCATGCCCTTCTCCCATTCGCAGATAGTGTCGAACCAATTGCTGCCCCAAGCCTCATACCGAAATAGCATTTCATCAATACCTGTCTTACTCTTAGGTTTAATTAAAACCAAATCACCGCCGTAATAAACTACATTCAGCTCATCCTTTATCTCCTTCTGGATTCTGTCTCCCCAAATCACCCACGGTCTAATCTGTTTGAGAATCTCAATCCAACAATTTGTTAACCAAGTTGTCTCTTCTGTATTTGCCTGAAATGATAACGAAACTTCCTTTGACCTAGGTATTTCTACCACCGGAGCTCCTGAACCCAATCGAGATGATGTATTCTTATTGTTTCGTACCACTTCTGCCATGCTTACCCCCTCCTTCCTCAGTGCCCCATGTGTAATGATATATCCTTGCTGCTGATTTTCTAATCTTCTCGTGTCTTCCCCCCTCTGGAACCTAGCCAGTTTAGCCCTTAGTATGAACGACCCAATCCAAATTCTATTCAAATCCTCTTCCACCCTATCTACGTTAATTCCTGTATTAAATCTTACAAACGCGAATCTTTCCCCTTTCAAGTTCCTTTTCCTTGGGATGAAGAGATCCTTTATGTTTGCTGTCCTGCTCAGAATTTTCTGGAGCTCCCCCGCTACGCATGAGTCCGGGAAGTTCCACACTAGGAAAGTCACCATTTCACTTGGTATGCATGTCGTAAGTTCAAACGTTCGAATCCACTTGTCCGACGAAATCCTATGTCCTCTTCCAATACCTTCAAAAAACCGATTATGGATTGTGGTGTGCTGCCTATCCGGTATCCACTCGACATGGTTACGCGCGCGCACACACACCTGGCCAAGCTCTCTCTCTCATGCTGTAAAAAAAAAGTGACCTAAAGGAGGAAGATTCTGCAGGAGGGTTCTTATCATTGAGACATGATATAAAACGGGGTGGGATCACCTGCAGTGCACAGCACCATGCTGTGCACTGCTGTCCGTCGGATGGGGCACACACACACACACACCCGTGCGGGTGTGTGTGATCGGAGGGCAGGGAGTGCACAGCATGGTGCTGTGCACTGTAGGGGATCCCTGCCCATATAAAACTATCTAGATCTAAGTGAGTAATATAGAAAAGAGATGAGTTTAGTACCAATGTCTCAGCAGTGGGTACCCCAATGTATGCTATGATATGTACAAACCTTGACATAAACATTGGACTACCATAAAGAATATTCTTAAAGTACATGATAAGGACTAAAGATTTGGTTCTTACGTATCGTAGTGGAGAATTGATAATTGAGAGTTATACGTATTAAATATTTTCAGGGCAGTATAGATGATAAGATGTACACCTTAGGGTGTATATTTTTCTAAATGGTGCAGCAATATCTTAGAATAGTTCCAAGCTAAGCGCCACTGTATATACCACATGCCAAGCTGAATATTTGGATGTCTTAGAGGCGTATGTGAAAGTTTTTTTTGATATAGAAGTTTCTTGGAGAACTTCAGGTGGTCTCTAGTATACAATTTTTGGCGCAGGCCAAGGAGATTGGGTCTCACCGAAATACGAAACATATTGAGATTTAATGTCACCTCATGAGAGTGATGGTTTGTAATATATGATGTATTGCTGAGAGTAGACTTAACTGACTTAACGTTAGTGGTCCACTAACCAAGCCACTATCTCAGATGGTCTTAGCCCAACATGTGGAGATTATGGGTTTTAGATACCATAGTGTGTGGCATTGAGTGCAAGTGGGAGATTGGTAGGAATATGCCCTCGAATGTCACTCTAAGGATGAGAGAGTGGGAACATTGTATTGTTATTATGAATACTTGTTGGGAATATGTCCTCGAATGGCATCATGATTGGGAATAGATAATAATTATCCTTGCATTTGAGAGCAAACATTACAGTCCTTATGAGATAAGGAGAATGGCACATGAAGTTTTTAGGACCTAAATGCTTAATTGGTTCATAAATCGATAAAACTTAACTGGGCATTAAGTTTAGGCAAGACTTGTATAAACGTGTACTTTGACATGTAGAGTGTTTGTTTTTCACTAAGGGTTAGTGGGAGCACACGTTTTAAGTATGGTAATGGGATTAGTATACACGCACTTGACTCACTCTCGTTTCAATCACATAGATTTCACTCTAGTATAGTCAACGACTGGACTGAAAGATTATGATAGGTATACGTGAACTTCTAACTTGAGGATTTAGTAAGATATGTTCTTGTGATATTAAGTTAGTCACCAGAGTAGTTTGATCTAATCATCGGCTGGTGGGGTCAACCTCGAAGTGCAGTTTGGTGGGGAAGTAACAGTCTCTCCTAAATACCCAGGATTCTTTCTTCGGTAAGTGAATAGGTAGATGTCTTATGCGGTTAGTGGAAAATGAAATCACAAGTCTTTGGCCAAAGCATTTTGAGTTAGTTGTATTATATACACGAGAGCTCGATGATCTCGGTTTGCACTAACAAATGCATAGAGTCAAGTTACAATCGGGTTTGTCATTACCGTGACCCTAATACTTGATCGGGAAATATGATTGAAGGGTTTATACGTATGCGGTATTTATAACTAAAGATTTTAGAATTGTTGGAGTAAAATCGGATATTTGCGCCGTTTTGTGCGGATGCGTAAATAAATTGCGGAAAATAAACAACACAGCGATTTATAGAGGTTCGGCCAAACGTGCCTACGTCCTCTCTCTCAAGATCTTTTTCTATAGGTTTAAGATCAAAACCTCTACGCCTCTCTTCAATCGGTCGAGGGATTACCGTTACAAGCTCGTCTTCTATCGGTCCGAGTAAAACCGTTTTTCCTTTTCTATTGGATAAGGAATCAACCACTCTAGCTTCCTATGGGTACTAGATAAACCTCACTTAGATATCGATTATGATTCTAACAATGACGGATACTTTATCCTAATAACACCGAATCCAATCGTATCTTTTCTTTACCTCTCGTGTATAATGTTGAATGTATAAACACTCAAACTAACGATATAAGCTCAATATTACAACAACAATGTAAGTATATGATTCTCAGATGAATGACTCGTTTCCTTGAAGTTGTTGTGCTCAAACAATACCATACGAATGATATTTAAAGGCATTTCCCACAAACTAGCCGTTGCTGGCTGTTTTGACTTGCTAGCGTGCGCTAGCCTTCTTCATTAGCGTGCGCTAGAGTGTTCCAGTTTCAGTCCAGTAGCTTCATTTCTTCTTTAGCGTACGTTATGCCTTCTTCCTTACGTACGTAACCTTCATGTATTAGCGTGCGTTAATAACACATTGTAGCATGCGCTAATCCAATATATCCATTGCATGGATTGTCAAAGTATCCGTTTGATATGCTGACTTTGACCTGCTTTTCCCAACGTTCTGATTGACTTGTTTCAAACTTCTTAGCGTGCGCTATTCATACTTTATAGCGTGCGCTAATGCTGACTTCATTGCATACGTTATTCTGTGTTTAAATTCCTTCACAGCGGTAACAAGACTTCGATAACGTGCGTTAATGATAATGTGTAGCGTGCGCTATCTCATCAGCTGACTTCACTTCAGCTTACTTCAAAACTTGGCTGATATGCAGTTGACTCCTCGTTAGCGTGCGCTAGACATGCATTATGCTCAGCTTTTTGCGTCTTCATTTGCTTCGTCGTTTTGCTTCGCCTCGATGTTGTTTTGTTGTTTAGCAACTTTAATCATCAAAACACAAATTAAATAATGTGTGGAATAAATATTCCAACAATCTCCCCCTTTTTGATGATTACAAAACAACTCTTGAATTGGATAATCTAAAAAAAATAATATATGTATATTTCTACGAATCAAAGTTTTCGACTTTGATCATTTCGTTAGTTTCTCAATTCCTTTTCTTTTTCTTCTTTTTAGACTTCTTCATTTTCCAATTTTCCAACTCCTTCGTTTTAACTCCCCCTTTTTGTATGCTTTCTTTTTCCTTTTCGACTTCTTCGATTTTATCTCAATTCATCTCCTTCTCATTTTTATCTCAATTCATCTCCTTCTCCCCCTTTTTGTCTTCATCAAAAAGTATAAGAATATAGAGTATATCAAATGAAATATAAATATGCATGATATGGGTAAAACTCCCCCTGCAAATATTATATCCTTCTAAAAAAAAAATACTCCTTCTCCCCCTTTGTAAAATATCACAATTTAATTTTTGGGGATCCAACCGATAGTTGGTTTTTCTTTTGAAACATAAACAATATTTAAAATATTTGTTCCTTTAGGAACCCAAATCTTTTTAATTTTTATCGTTCGTCTTGGGCTTTTACAGTTAGAAATATGATGCCCAATTTTCAAACATTTTTCACATCGGGGTATTTTGAAATTGACGGATTCGTTTTTTGAACGTGATTTGAATCCTAACCCCTCTTTATTTGGAGTATATTTTTGAACATATAACATTTGTTCAAATTTATCGTTGCCGCACGAAAATTTCTTTGTCAAAATTTTTAGTTCATCTTGAACTTTCAAAAGATCATTTTTTAAAATATTCTCATTTTCAATACATTTCGAATGATCGATTTCAACAAATTTCCCTTTTTCAAGTATTTTGGAATTTTCAGTTTCCAAAGTTTTATATTTAGACTTGAGGGATTTAATTTCATTTTAAGCATTTTGATAGTCCGTATGTAATAATTCGAATGCTTCAAAGAGTTCATCGTAGGAGTTACTTACTTGGCTTTCAACGTCGCTATCGTCGAATGAACTCCGGGCCATGAACGCGAGATTATTTTGGTCAAGAAAATCATCATCGGGATCTTCGTCGCTCCATGTTGCGATTAAAACTTCCTTTTGCTTTGCTCGACAGTTCTTGGCAAAGTGGCCTGGTTTACCAGATAATCGACAAGTATTGTTGAATTTCTTAGGTTCGCCCGCTTGAATGTCTTTCTTTCTCCGGTTTAATAAGTGTTGGAACTTATTAATATTCTTGGCATAATATGCCATTTCTTCGTCGCTATCGTCCACCGGAATTTCTTCTTTCTTTCTCGGCACCTTAGCCTTGAAGGCTATCGATTTTTCCTTAGGTTTTGGTTTGCCATTCCGAGATTTTAGAACGATCTCGTAGTTGATAAGAGAACCAACAAGAGCACTAAAATCAAGATTATTTAAATCTTTAGATTCCATAATTGCCGTAACCGTACCGTCCCATTCTCGAGGTAGTGATCGGAGAATTTTCTTTACTTTCTCACTACTCGAAAGTGGTTTTCCGAAACATGCTAATCCATTAGTGATGACTGAAAATCAGTCGAGCATAATCGAGATGGATTCGTCGTCCTTCATTTGGAATAATTCATAATCGTGAAGGAGCATGTTTATCTTCGTCTCTTTGACTTGAGACGTACCTTCGTGTGTTACTTCAAGCATTTTCCAAATTTCTTTGGCACTATCACACGATGATATCCGGTTGTGTTCTTCCGGATTTAAGGCACAATAAAGAAGTTGAGTTGCCTTACAATTGAAATGGTTATTTTTCTAATCGGATTCGTCATATTCTTCAAAAGTTTTAAGCGTACCGTTGGAATTCGTTGGAATTTTTGGACCAAGACAAATCACCTTCCAAAGTTCGATGTCAAAAGCTCGAATGAATATCGACATCTTCTTCTTCCAAGTCATGAAGTTCGCGCCATCAAAAAATGGTGGTCGGTTGAGAGCAAGGCCTTCGACTGGAGAGATTTGAAACGCCATTGGATCTTTTCTCCTCGGATGTTAAGCCGCGTATTGGAGTACCTCTCTGATACCAATTGTTGGAGTAAAATCGGATATTTGCGCCGTTTTGTGCGGAAGCGTAAATAAATTGCGGAAAATAAACGACACGGCGATTTATAGAGGTTCGTCCAAACTTGCCTACGTCCTCTCTCTCAAGATCTTTTTCTATAGGTTTAAGATCAAAACCTCTACGCCTCTCCTCAATCGGTCGAGGGATTACCGTTACAAGCTCGTCTTCTATCGGTCTGAGTAAAACCGTTTTTCCTTTTCTATTGGATAAGGAATCAACCACTATAGATTTCTATGGGTACTAGATAAACCTCACTTAGATATCGATTGTGATTCTAACAATGTCGGACACTTTATCCTAATAACACCGAATCCAATCGTATCTTTTCTTTTGCCTCTCGTGTATAATGTTGAATGTATAAACACTCAAACTAACGATATAAGCTCAATATTACAACAACAATGTAAGTATATGATTCTCAGATGAATGACTCGTTTCCTTGAAGTTGTTGTGCTCAAACAATACCATAGGAATGATATTTATAGGCATTTCCCACAAACTAGCCGTTGCTGGCTGTTTTGACTTGCTAGCGTGCGCTAGCCTTCTTCATTAGCGTGCGCTAAACTGTTCCAGTTTCAGTCCAATAGCTTCGTTTCTTCTTTAGCGTATGTTATGCCTTCTTCCTTACATACGTAACCTTCATGTATTAGCGTGCGTTAATAACACATTGTAGCGTGCGCTAATCCAATATATCCGTTGCATGGATTGTCAAAGTATTCATTTGATATGCTGACTTTGACCTGCTTTTCCCAACGTTCTGATTGACTTGTTTCAAACTTCTTAGCGTGCGGTATTCATACTTTGTAGCGTGCGCTAATTCTGACTTCATTGCATACGTTATTCTGTATTTGAATTCCTTCACAACGGTAACAAGACTTCGATAGCCTGCGTTAATGATAATTTGTAGCGTGTGCTAACTCATCAGCTGACTTCACTTCAGCTTACTTCAAAACTTGGCTGATATGCAGTTAACTCCTCGTTAGCGTGCGCTAACATTTATGTCTTAGCGTGCGCTAGACATGTATTATGCTCAGCTTTTTGCGTCTTCATTTGCTTCGCCGTTTTGCTTCGCTTCGATGTTGTTTTGTTGTTTAGCAACTTTAATCATCAAAACACAAATTAAATAATGTGTGGAATAAATATTCCAACAAGAATAATTCCCATCATTCGCTCTCAGTTGGGTTACAGTGCGAGCCACAGGACTGGCTAAGTGTTACTCACACTCGTTGGTTCCTCACATTGCCGAATGAGACGAACCTATGGAGTCGTGGCATAGGACAGATGACGGATTAAATTAAGGATATTCTCTCTTAAATAATATTGAACGTTAGATGTCCAATTTAATTTATTGAACAAATGCTAATTAATTTATTTGATAAATGTGTTGTGCGGCGATTTGTACGCCTCGATGGCGATCGGTATTAGGGCCGAGCGACCGAGTCCACAACCAAACATGCTACGGCGAACTCGTCAAAACAAAGGTAGCGGCCCGCCTTCGAGTATCCAGCGATCGACTCCCAAGACGATCGCCTCCCGGCACCTAACGATCGACCCTGGTGCCCGACCTAAGACGACCGTCCTGTGCCGCGAACAAGGACCTACGTCCGTCAAAGTCTACGAAGACTGGATCTCAAAACAGCGCCCATGTGCAGATCCGCGAAAGGCGCCGCATAACATGGATCGTTGACCACAACCTGTCACCACGTTATCACCTACCGACAAACCCGCCGAAAGGTACAAGGTGGGACCGCCCGTGACAACGACTCAGACGCATGCAGACTTCTCATTGGACCGCACAGCTGACTGCCAGCAACTCCTGCGGACTTTAAGGAGACCATCCCATGTGCTAAAGACGATCGCCCGCTTATTATAATACAGCAAAGGCGATCGCACAGCTTCTCCCAGTCCTATAAATAGAGAACTTCCAGCAACTGGAAAAAGGCGCAATTCATTCCGATCAATTGGGAATTCAGTTGACAACCATATTCGGAATACATACATTCATTCAGGCTCTCGGCTTCCTCTCTTGGATCTACCTCAGGATTTCTCTCTCAGCACCTCTCATCCAGAAGACGGTCGGTAGAGGCAAGAACTCCTTGCAGTACAGATTCAACGAGACTCACAAGCCCAAGAGCTTAAACATACGGCTAACACACACCGTGAGAGACTATCGATTTCTCACGGTCGTCACAGCTCATCAACGTTGTTACAAGAACTCACAGAGCATCATATCTGGTTCTTCCGGCAATCTTCACGCTCTATAGCTAAGATAACTAGAATCTTTACACTCATTGTAATAGCTTTCTAACATTAATATTTGTACTCCAAAGTATTTATATTAATAACATCTCGCGAGAGCATTCAAGCCCGGGACTAACAACCCCGACAAATCTTGTGTTATTTACTTTCCCACGAAAGTGTTCTCGCACTTTTTTTGCTACTCCACCATTCCAGCAATATCTATCTCCGGATAATATTTTGGGTAGCAACAATTGGCGCTAGAGGAAGGGGATCTTAACCTTCATTTTTATTCCTACCGTCCCGAAGAACACTCACTATTCTCGGGGCATATACTTGAAGTGACACTCACTGCACTTCAAAGCAAGCCTTCAGAACCATGACATCCGCCACTACATCGAAGAGAGCCGCTCTCCGAACCGCCGGACACCATATCCCGGCTCGATCCGAGCCCCAGCCGACAGCAGAGGGAAGCCGCGGCAACTCGAGACTCTTGATCCCACACCTGAGGGGTGGTCCCAGCCTCTCAATCAACCAGTTCCAAACCGCGGAACAGATCGAGGAGGCTATGGCCATCCTAAAGGAGCGACGGAGAGCATGCGCGGCGCCCGCTATAACTCCCTCGGCCATCCGCCGCATGGGCAAACGGAAGTTCAAGGGGCTACTGGGCGAGCGATCGTCAGAAAGTCCCGATTTGCGAGAAAAGGCTCTCGTAAGGCCAGACAGTTCCGTATTCAGTCACTTGGGGAGCGATCTGTCATGGCGACCGGGGCATTATGGTCCCAACCACGAGACGATGGAATCCAAGTCCGTCACCAGGAGTTCGGCCTACCCGACTCCCAGCCGAACACAGGTCAGCCATCTGACTCCTGCTCCGAACACTAGAGGGTTAGTACTTGATCGCCTCGGCTCCCGCTCCGAGCGCCTAGCCACGATCCGCCAGGCCGCGGCAATGGCCGCTATGCAACGTCAGCTCGACGAGATGAAATCATTCTTGGATACTGGTGCAAGCACCAGTAGAAAGATCATCAGACCGACCGAGCTACTCGCGGTCCATATCGAGCTTGCCCCCGTGCAACCGAGGATCTCTCTTCCCAAAACACCTCTGTACGAAGGAAGATCGGACCCCGAAACCCACCTAAGCAAGTTCCGGATCTACATGACCAGGTGTGGAGCATCAGATGCGACCAAGTGCCGAATCTTCCCGTTAACATTGGGCGAGCTGGCCCATAGGTGGTACGTTTCACTACCACCGCGATCGATCATCTCCTTTGAGAAACTGGCGAGTGACTTCACGTCATACTTCGCCGCCAAGGTCGCCAGACCAGAAGGCCTCCACCGCATGATGAAAATCAGGCAGGGGGAAGACGAATCCGACGCAGACTACATCGATCGAGTAGATGAAATCATCCTCATCGGGGAGCCCATCAGTGACGAGCTCGCTCTCTATTCGGTCCTGGGGGGATTTTACGGTCACTCACCCATGTTTAGATATCTGAAGAAGGACATCCCCCCAACCTACGCGATCTTCCGCACTAAAGCTGCCGACTTTCTGGCCAGACAAAGGCTACTCACCCTCCGCCTAGGTGAGGGAACGCCGCCTCCTGTTCGAAAGACGGCAATCGCTAAAACCAAAAAGACGGTAGCCAAGTCATCCGCCGATCTCGAGGCCTACGAGGGTGTGGAAACCCATCTCCTCCACACGTTCAACCGAACTCCGGCCCACATTTTCTACGCCATCAAGGGGCGCGAACCGCTGAACAAGCCAAAGGCAATAAGGGACCACGGTTATCTGGACCACAATCAATATTGTGCCTACCACAAGAGTCCCGACCACAACACCAACCAATGTCGCGACTTCCTCAGACAACTCTAGAGATTGTTCGAAGAAGGCAAGTTGGACAGCTTATTGGCTTAGCCGGAGCCCCTCCAATCTCCCAACACGGCCGCCCGAGTCGAACGCGAACAGGCCAGAAAGATCATATGAGCCAACCCCTTGATCAACCTCGGCGACCGTATCTACATGCTCCAGTCAAGAGAAGGGAACTTCGGAAGTCTCTCCCTGATTTCCCACCTCATTGAACAAAAAGGCTACTGCCTGAGCTTACGCTTCAAAAAAGAGGATGACTCGCTCGCCCTCTAAAGTTCGTCATCAACATGATAGACCTAGGCAGCGATCGCCTCCCCTAACACAACGTATACCGTCGAGGACCGTCATCTGACATGATGGTCCGAGGTATAAGAGTGCCGCCATGGTCGTGAAAATCGATTAAACCGACGATCCGTCCATGCAAGGTTCCTTTGGGCTTCGATCGCTCGCCCTTCGTTTAAATACGAGGCGGGCGTCGCCGAAGGTCTCTCCAAAACAAATCAAAGGATTACTCGCTCGCTCTCTAAAGTTTGTCATCTACATGAAGAACCTAGGCAGGCGATCTCCTCCCCTTACACAACGTATACCGTCGAGGATCGTCATCTGACTTGATGGTCCGAGGTATAAGAGTGTCGCCATGGTCGCGGAGAACGATGGAACCGTTCTTTGCGCCCATGCAAGGTCCCTTTGGGCCACGATCGCCCGCCCTTCGTTTAACTACGAGGCTGGCGTAGTCTGAGGGCCCTCCAAAACTAATATGTGGACACGTTCGCCCGCCCTCAAAGGTCCATCACTTAACGTGGTGGGTCCTTCCCGGACAATGCGACGCGTCCCTCCCCCGTCTCAACGTATACCGTCGAGGGTCACCTTCTTAATGGCGGCCCGAGGTAGAAGAAGATCTAATAAGCCACGGACGTGGCGTTGATTAATCCGACGACGCCCCACGCAAAGAATCTTCCAGACCAAGACCGCACGCCCTTCGTTTAGATACGAGGCGAGGCGCAGCCTTCGGAGGACCCTACCGATTAAGTGAGTCGCGAGAACTTAGCCATCAGATAGAATGTCGCTCGTGCCCAAGACACGGTCGTGGAGGTCGGTCCATCGAACTCCGCGATCGTGCACGGTTCCTCAAGACCGAGATGGACGGCCTTTCGAGGATTTGACAAAATTGAAGACCGCTCACTCAATGATTTATTTTCGTCCCCTTACCTTCACTAAGTGAACAGAAACAAGGGGGAAGAGTGCGGAGCTATTTATACGACGATCGTCCCTATTCAATTACATACGAAGATCGGCATTTTTCATATGTTTGTGCAGCGATCGAATTTGTTGTAAAAGTTATCTATATGAGTTTATCAATTCACTTGAAGCTACACATGCAACAATCTCTCCTTACACATCTGTACAAAGTCATGCAAAGACTCAGAAAAGCAATCATTCAAGTAATAAACCGAAGAAGCAAACATTCATTTCATTACTTGAAATTTCAGAAATACATACACGGTCGCCCGAAGGCCTAAGTATTACAAAGGAAGGCTACAAAATTACAAGGCAAAAAGCTAAAACAATAAGGATGAAGAGCCTCAGGCCCCTGCCTGGCCTTCGCCTTCAACCACCGGATCGGCCCGCGACCCCTCGCCAGCCTCTGGAGCCGCCTCCCCGTCCTCCGGAGCATCAGGACAAACAAGGTTCGCCAGAGTTGGATACCAGCTCAGGTCCACACCGATTTCGGAGAGATCCAAGATCGGCACGGAGAAATAAGGATGGAGGGGATGCGCCAACGCATACGCCTTGAAGTTTTCGGCTAGAGAACCGACCTCCAGCTCTCCCTTCTTAGAAGCTCGGAGCGAGTCATCGAACGCCATATAATAGGCAAACTCACTGACGAACTCCACGTTGAGAAAGGGATCGGCCTCGGTCGCCTCCAGCTTCCCTTTCAACTCCGCAACCGTCTGTTGCGCACCCTGAAGCTCGGCCTCCGTAGCGGCCGTCTCTCCCCTTGACGCCGCTAGCTCGCTATTCAGCCGAGCGACAGTCACCTTAAGTTGATCAGCCTCCTTCTCAGCGGCCACGTGCAACCGTCGGGCATCTATCATCTGGTCCCGAAATCGGTCGACTGTTGCCCGAGCTCGCTCATAATTCTCTCTCATCAGCTCAAGGTCATGACTCGCCCCCTTAGCTTCATCCAGGGAGTCCTTCTCTATTGCCACAATCCTGTCGGCGAACTCGGCGTTCTCCTTCCGAGCGGCTTCGAGATCCGCCTGCAGACGTGTAGTAGAAGGACGCCCCTCGAACTCCTGCACGGCCTGGGCAGCCATCGTCGCCGCCTAGAGAGAGAGAGCTAAAGTAGCCTGCATTGTATTCCCGTATCGCTGACGACCGATCGCATCTAAGTCAGTCGTCCAGGCCTTCGGCAAAGCAGAAACGACCCGGTTGACATATAACGGGACATCACAGGCCTGGCGAGGAGATCGACTCGCCAGAAAATCCAATACCATCGGCGGGCAAGATGGGTTAGTGCTATGGATCATGCATCAAACAACAAAAAGTTAGCACATCTCCCACGCAAGTGATGAAACTCAACAAACAAACAAATTCTATCTCTCGGCTCTCTCGGGGTCGCGACCAAAGTATGGTTTCCCACGAGGGGTCTCAGCCTCGGCGATGGCCATCTCTCGCAAGAAAGCCGCAGAGGGCGTAGGCTCGTCCACCGGGGGGACCGCGGTGATCGAAGGCGCGGCGATCGGCACCTCACCGGCAGGGGCAGAAACTGGAGTTTCTCCCGACCTCTGCCGCTTGCGGTTCGACCGAAGCCCCTCCTCACGAACTTCCTCCTCCGCTATGATCGGCTCCATGATGGGCCTCACCTCCAGAACGAGAGGTAACGCCACCGGAGGAACCCGAGATGACTTTTTCTGGTGAAGGCAGCTCAGAACTCTGGGATTCTACATGGCTATCTCCGCTGGAGGCTCCAAGAAACGAGGAAAGCGGACTTCTGCAATAAAGAACAATCAAACCACGGTCAGACACACTCTCCTAGTAGGCCCTCACCGCCGAATCTCTCTCCGTCTGCGACCGTCTTGGCTCAACCGCCGCCTCCCTGGCAACGTCGGTGTAACGCCCCCAAAATGAACCGGGTCGCCACAGTGCCGTAGATCCCATGAGGGACCCACAAGGCAAGTTTTTGAAAATATTTTCTAAAATATTTTATTTAACAGTGGTAATATACGGAAGTAATTAAGAAAGTCTTCGTACAACCCAAAGCACCAAAAGCAAATAGTGTCCGTACATACGGTTATTACACAATGTGGAATGTTCAAATTATTTAAGAAATTAACAGGCCTTCTTCCAACACAGCTCATGCCTGGCCGTAACCTTCGGGGGTGTCCTGCACAAATTCAACAATTTTACCTGGCACGACATGTCGTGCCAGTAACCTAGGTCAGAAACAATCCAAACCAAACTCAAAGGTATAATCTAATAATTTCAAGGAATAAAGTTGTCACCGAATGTTCCATGTTATTCCTCTTACCAGCACATAAACTCCCAAGGTCGCAACCAAGGGTCACGGAAGTATCTACACAGGACTACTCCGGACGTGGGTCCCATTCAGGTTTTATCCCGCAACACGGTCCAACAAGAAAACTCCCAAGGCCGCAGCCAAGGGTCACGGTAGTATCTACTCGGGAATACTCCGGACAAGATAATAGTAAGAGCACCATTCCACAATAGTAACATTTACTATGTCTAAAATTATAAGATGTAAAGTCTGAGCAAGATTCACTTGCCTCAAATCCGACGCGAGTTATTTCTTGACAAGGCAACGGATTGAACGATCGCACTTGGAAATCCGACCTATTACATGTTTGTCGATTAACATCTTATGATAATAATAATGATCAACGACGTTCCTCCCCCTCCCGCCTGTTAGAACCCTATCCTAGTTGCTTATGATGTCGGAATCGAATTTCTCCATTTTTATCCATAATGCGTGCCATTAGTTTCTATAGGTTCGGCAACATTCTTAGTTAATGATAACCAATAATCATCAAGATTTCATCGTTGTCTTAATATGCAAGTCTAGAACGATTAATCCATCATCTTAACATGTTTCGGTATCTATTTGGCTAGAAATTGTTGGTAACTTCATCAAGGATTCATTAACGGTTTTATTCAACATGATAATACGATTATACATGAAATCCTTCAAGATGATTCCGAGAAGTTGGTGATTAGCAATATGATTATGAGTTCTACCATTATTCATTCCAATTTCAAGCTTTGATGGATATCGATTAACAATTGCGATAGCTATATACCGGTTCGATTATTACGGAGGGTTCTAAGCTACCCAAGTCATCCGAGGTTTACTAAAACTTACTAAACAATACTGAAATGAGTTCAAGGTTGGATAAACTTACCTTTACTGATAAAAGATGATGAAGAACGACGGTGGACGAAGGAGAACGAGAGGATAACACCTTCAAGACCTTCCCCGAAGCTTGATTGTCGTACTCTAATAGGATAGCACTTGAATTGGGAGGTTAGAATTGGTTCAATGATGGTGGAGAGTAGTGTACAAGGAAGAGGAATGATTTTTGGGACGGAAGAAATGAAAGGCAAAGTGTTCTTTTATAAACTCAGATTGCCCTTACGTACGTTATGCCTTACGGTTTACGTACGTAAGAGGCTTTACGTACGTTATGGCAAAATACTTAACGTACGTAAGGAACTCGTTGGAAAGATTCACTCACATCGTTACGTACGTAACGAAAGCGGTTTAACGTACGTAACACCTCGTTGACTTGCCTGTCGCAATCACGCCGAAAGTTGGTCGGCACGCGTACTACCGGACGAAGATTCCTATCCAAAGACCGAAGACCGATGTTACGTACGTAAGGGCCAATATTTAACGTACGTAATGGATCGGATATAGCGTGCGTAATGAGTCGGAGTATAACGTACGTAAAGGACAGTTTTGTTTGCCAAATTATCATCACATTAATTTCTTATGACACGACTCCCTCTCCATGTCGTCTGGAAATCTATCGGGGAACAAGACGTTGGCCACCGTCATATTCGCACCGATAATTACCTAACGACATCGAGGTATGTCACTGAAAGTTCGTCAATCATCATACCATCACAATACATGAATAATAGATGCGATACCGTACAACCATATTATACAAAATATGTTTTATTGCAATGGAGTACATTTATTTATCAAACAGGAAAAATAGACGTGAGCGCCCAAAGTGAAAAAGCATGTAATACTGGTGGTATTACATACCACCCCCCTTAAAAATAGTTTCGTCCCGAAACTAAGAAAATAACTCGAGATGATTCTCTCTCATGCTTGCCTCGGTCTCCCAAGTCGCTTCTTCCGTACCGTGGTGCGACCACTGAACTTTAACAAGGGGTATGTTCTTGTTCCTTAGTGTCTTTACGCGTCGATCCAAAATCGCTGTTGGAACTTCCCTAAAGGTAGCATCATTGGAAATCTATACTTCCTCGAAGTTGATCTTGTGGCTAGGATCGTACACGTACTTTCTCAGCTGGGAGACGTGGAAGACATTATGCACTCCGTCTAACGATGGTGGTAATGCTAGCCGATAAGCGAGTCTACCGATTCAGTCCAATATTTCGAACGGGCCAATAAATCTCGGGCTTAGCTTGCCCTTCTGGCCAAAGCGTCGAATGCCCCGCATTGGCGATACTTTAACCCAAACATGATCCCCAACCATAAATTCCAACGGTCGCTTCCGGTCCATAGCGTAAGACTTTTGGCGACTCTGCGCTGCCAACATCTGTTTTCGAACAATGGATATCTTCTTAATAGATTCCTGGATTAGATCCAACTCGGTGGCGATGACATCGGATGCATCGTCCCAACATAGGGGAGACTTGCACTTTCTACCATACAAGGCCTCAAAGGGGGCCATGCCTATGCTTGCATGCCAGCTGTTGTTGTACGAAAATTCCGCTAAGCAGAGGTGTTTAGCCCAGTCCTTGCCCCAATCGAGTACACATGCTCTCAACATATCTTCCAGGGTCTGTATGGTGCGTTCTGTTTGTCCATCCGTTTGAGGATGATAGGCGATCTTGAAATGCGATTGAGTACCCATGGCACAGTGGGATGACCTTCTAGAAGCGGGACACATATCTAGTGTCTCTATCCGAAATAATCCCGAGGGAACGCCATGTAACCTCACGATTTCCGGACAAAGATGGTAGCCACTGCCTGCTCCGATGGCCTCTGAATTGGAATGAAGTGTGCCGACTTTGTCAGTCGGTCTACAATAACCCATATCGTGTCCTTTCCCCCCGCCGTCACTGGTAACTTGGTGACAAAGTCCATTGATATGCTCTCCCATTTCCATTCCGGAATGGGTAAGGGCTGCATGATTCCGGCCGGTCTACGTTGTTCAATCTTCACCTGTTGACATATCATACATCGAGCGACAAACCTTGCTACCTCTTGCTTCATATTCTTCCACCAGAAACTCTTTCGCAGGTCTTTGTACATTTTGCTCGCCCCGGGATGTATCGAATAGGGAGTAGAATGAGCTTCCTTGAGTATAGTTTGCTTAAGCTCGTCTTTAGGTGGAATGCAAATCCTATTCTTGAATCTAACTAAGCCCCTTGGATCCTGTGTCAAATAACTCCCCTTCGGCCTTTGCGCCGATCGCACGAGTTCGGATCCTCCATCTGTGCTAGGCGTATCTCGTCCAAGCGAGGACGAGCGAATATCAATCGAGCACAACTGTCCCCGGCGGTGTTGTATCCACACTTCAATGTCATTTCTCCGGAGATCTTGCCGCAACTCCACCAATCACAAACTAGATAGTGTCACCTCTGCGCAGCTTTTCCGACTCGGTGCGTCGCTCTGACGTTGGCCTTCCTGGGTGATATAGAATCTCTACATCGTAATCCTTGATTAACTCCACCAACGCCTCTGTCTCATATTTAACTCTTTCTGCGTGAAAATGTACTTTAAACTCTTGTGGTCCGTAAAGATCTTACAGTAACCCCATATAGGTAATGCCTCCAAATCTTAAGAGCGTGGACCACTGCAGGCTAGTTCCAAGTCATGTGTCGGGTAGTTCACCTCATAAGGTTTAAGTTGACGAGAGGCGTAGCGATAACCTGTCATTTTGCATGAACACACATCCCAGCCCGTGCTTAGACGCATCGGTGCATATTACGAATCCCTCCGTACCCTGCGGTAGTACCAACACTGGGGCAGTAGTAAGCTTCCTTTTTAGCCTGTCGAAACTCTCCTGACAATCTGTTGTCCAGACAAACTTGGTGTTCTTCCTAAGCAGATTTGTTAATGGCTGAGCGACACAGGAGAAGGCCTCGACGAACCGTCGATAATATCCCGCCAACCCCAGGAAACTTCTCACCTCTTTGACATTTCTAGGTGGTTCCCAATTCATAACTGTCTCGATCTTCTGGGGGTCTACTTTAACGCCTCCTGCTGAAATCACATGCCCCCAAAAGGTTACCTCTGGCATCCAGAACTCGCATTTAGAAAGTTTAGCATACAGTTGATGTTGCCTTAAAACGCTCAACACCTGCCTCAAATGTTCCTCATGCTCCCATCGGCTTCGGGAATAAATTAAAATATCGTCAATGAAAACCACCACACACTTATCGAGAAACTCTGTCAGAACCCTGTTCATCAATTCCATAAATACAGCTGGAGCATTAGTCAGGCCAAACGACACCACCATGTACTCGTAGTGCCCATATCTCGATCGAAATGCGGTCTTAGGAATATCCTCCTCTCGAATTCTCAATTGGTGATATCCCGAACGTAAGTCGATCTTTGAAAACACAGTCGCCCCTTGCAGTTGGTCCAGTAAATCATCAATCCTTGGAAGTGGGTAACAGTTCTTAATAGTGACCTTATTAAGTTCCCTGTAATCGATACACAGGTGCAGAGAGCGGTCCTTTTTCTTCACAAAAAGAACTGGCGCACCCCATGGCGAAGTACTTGGACGAATGAGCCCCTTCCTTAGCAATTCTTCGAGTTGTGACTTTAGTTCCTTCATTTCGGCTGGTGCCATCCTGTATGGTGCCTTGGAGATAGGCGTCGTTCCTGGATCAAGTTCGATTGAGAGATCGACCTCCCTTTCTGGTGGCAATCCAGGTAGTTCGTCGGGGAATATGTCCGGAAATTCGTTCACTACAGGAATATTAGAAACCGACAATTGTGACGTGCCCTCCTGAAGAATATAGCACCAGTAATACGCTCCTCGATCATCACG
Source organism: Orobanche coerulescens (assembly GCA_033398695.1). NCBI lineage: Eukaryota > Viridiplantae > Streptophyta > Magnoliopsida > Lamiales > Orobanchaceae > Orobanche > Orobanche coerulescens. The sequence continues at coordinate 118,477,010 of CM065805.1, forward strand.
AGGTGCTACTGCTGAAAGGAGACGGAGGGACCCTTTTGTGCTGAAGTGCTCTCGGCCTCTAATTGTGTGAGTAGCACCGTCATGGGTCGTAATAGAAACGGTCAGGTGATAGGTATCCAATACCGTCTTGTGCATCGTCATCCAGTCCATACCTAAAATCACATCTTCGTTTTGGAGTAGAAAGACCATGAGATTGGCTGTCCAGCCCAGATTATTGATACGAATCGGACAGTTTCGAACTTCCAAATTACCCTCCACCCTGCTGCCCTCGGGTAGTTTAACAGTAAAGGACTCACAGGGTACACAAGGGAGATGCAAACGGTTAACACATTCTACGGATATAAACGAGTGGGTTGCTCCAGTATCAAACAGTACATGAACCGGCTGAGATTTAATAAGGAGTGTACACGAGGCAGGAGAGTGGTGCAGTCGTCAGTAGCCCTTAGTTCGAACACGCGGGACGGCAGTGTCCCCGAGGAGGGTGCAGTACCTCCCCCGCGACCACATCCTCTTCCGGCACCGTGTAGAGGTGACTGGTGAGGTGGAGATCGGTAGTCGGACATGGCAGACGCTCTGGATGTCTGTACCGAGCCTTGTTGACTCTGAGGAGCTGGGTTTGGTGTATGTTTGATCCGAGAACAGTAGCGAGACATGTGCCCACCCCTTCCGCATGAAAAGCACTTTGTCGATGCTTTACGACACTGACTCATGGTATGCCCTGCTATGCCACAATTGAAACAGCTACGGCGAGAAGGCCCGTCAGATGTTCCTTTCTGTTGGGACGAAGCTGCTGATTTGGAGGGGAACCCAATTCCCAAATTCACTCTGCTGGTGCTCCCGGACTGATTTGCGGTCTTCTGCTTCTTTTGGTTGTGCCCGGCATCCGAACTGACAACCGTACCGGCGTTTGCTGTGACTACGTCCTCATATGCCCTCAACGTGGTGCAATGAAACCCCGCCGCATAGCGTTGAACATCCTCCGGCAACCGTTGAGAAAGGTGACAAATCCGCTGGTCTTCGGATGGAACCATCTCGGCGACATAGCTTAGCTCGGTCCTGTATGCCCGAATGATTTCTTGTACTGGCAAATTCTGAGGGCCTGCGCTGAAGAAACTCCGCGCTCGTGCAGTTTGAACTGATCGGGGATAGTACTCGTCTCTCAATAGTTTGGAAAACTCGGGCCATCCGACTGTTCTGTCCTCTGGCTTATAGGTCCTCCACCACCGGGCTGCGGTGTCACGGAGCTGGTTGATCCCGAGTGGCACTTTTCGGTTTCCTGGGCAGCCGATCACCTCGAAGGCAGTCTCCATTTCCGAGATCCAATCGTCCACGTGCTTATCCCCTGACCCATCGAATAATGGCGGTCTGGCCTTCAGCATTTCTCCCGGCCAACGGTCCTTTCCGTGTTCTCTTCTATGTTAATGACTCGTACTTGTTCTGCCCGGTTGACTGGCGATTCCCATGGCAATGGCACAGGCGAGTCTGAACGAAGGTGGATCAAATCCCCGTTGTTCTCGGTTTTCCGCTTCTGCTCGCTCGATTAACAGGTGGTGGTTGATTTCCGGCTGGATTAGTTTCTCCGGTGTTTCTGTCTTCCTGCTGGTTCATAGCGGAACCTTGTGCGTCATTTACGTTTCTTCTAGCTCCTCGACGTGCCATTGGTGATGTTCGTTCAATCTAACATGTTAGTTTAATGCAAACATTCTCTGAGTTCTTACTGAATCCAAACATCATACTTGATCCTTAAGAATTTACATGTATTTTACCTCGACATCCATCGAGGAGTTACGGTCGTCAGAAGTGTTGGATTTTGAAGGCAAAATGTTTTCAAAATATTTTTGGTAAAACTTTCCACGTGAGTGTTTAGGCTCTGATACCATTTTCTGTAACGCCCCCAAAATGAACCGGGTCGCCACAGTGCCGTAGATCCCATGAGGGACCCACAAGGCAAGTTTTGAAAATATTTTCTAAAATATTTTATTTAACAGTGGTAATATACGGAAGTAATTAAGAAAGTCTTCGTACAACCCAAAGCACCAAAAGCAAATAGTGTCCGTACATACGGTTATTACACAACGTGGAATGTTCAAATTATTTAAGAAATTAACAGGCCTTCTTCCAACACAGCTCATGCCTGGCCGTAACCTTCGGGGGTGTCCTGCACAAATTCAACAAATTTACCTGGCACGACATGTCGTGCCAGTAACCTAGGTCAGAAACAATCCAAACCAAACTCAAAGGTAAAATCTAATAATTTCAAGGAATAAAGTTGTCACCGAATGTTCCATGTTATTCCTCTTACCAGCACATAAACTCCCAAGGTCGCAACCAAGGGTCACTGAAGTATCTACACAGGACTACTCCGGACGTGGGTACCATTCAGGTTTTATCCCGCAACACGGTCCAACAAGAAAACTCCCAAGGCCGCGGCCAAGGGTCACGGTAGTATCTACTCGGGAATACTCCGGACAAGATAATAGTAAGAGCACCATTCCACAATAGTAACATTTACTATGTCTAAAATTATAAGACGTAAAGTCTGAGCAAGATTCACTTGCCTCAAATCCGATGCGAGTTATTTCTTGACAAGGCAACGGCTTGAACGATCGCACTTGGAAATCCGACCTATTACATGTTTGTCGATTAACATCTTATGATAATAATAATGATCAACGACGTTCCTCCCCCTCCCGCCTGTTAGAACCCTATCCTAGTTGCTTATGATGTCGGAATCGAATTTCTCCATTTTTATCCATAGTGCATGCCATTAGTTTCTTTAGGTTCGGCAACATTCTTAGTTAATGATAACCAATAATCATCAAGATTTCATCGTTGTCTTAATATACAAGTCTAGAACGATTAATTCATCATCTTAACATGTTTCGGTATCTATTTGGCTAGAAATTGTTGGTAACTTCATCAAGGATTCATTAACGGTTTTATTCAACATGATAATACGGTTATACATGAAATCCTTCAAGATGATTCCGAGAAGTTGGTGATTAGCAATATGATTATGATTTCTACCATTATTCATTCCAATTTCAAGCTTTGATGGATATCGATTAACAATTGCGATAGCTATATACCGGTTCGATTATTACGGAGGGTTCTAAGCTACCCAAGGCATCCGAGGTTTACTAAAACTTACTAAACAATACTGAAATGAGTTCAAGGTTGGATAAACTTACCTTTACTGACAAAAGATGATGAAGAACGACGGTGGACGAAGGAGAACGAGAGGATAACACCTTCAAGACCTTCCCCGAAGCTTGATTATCGTACTCTAATAGGATAACACTTGAATTGGGAGGTTAGAATTGGTTCAATGATGGTGGAGAGTAGTGTACAAGGAAGAGGAATGATTTTTGGGACGGAAGAAATGAAAGGCAAAGTGTTCTTTTATAAACTCAGATTGCCCTTACGTACGTTATGCCTTACGGTTTACGTACGTAAGAGGCTTTACGTACGTTATGGCAAAATACTTAACGTGCGTAAGGAACTCGCTGGAACGATTCACTCACATCGTTACGTACATAACGAAAGCGGTTTAACATACGTAACACCTCGTTGACTTGCCAGTCGCAATCACGCCGAAAGTTGGTCGGCACGCGTACTACCGGACGAAGATTCCTGTCCGAAGACCGAAGACCGATGTTACGTACGTAAGGGCCGATATTTAACGTACGTAATGGATCGGATATAGCGTGCGTAATGAGTCGGAGTATAACGTACGTAAAGGACAGTTTTGTTTGCCAAATTATCATCACATTAATTTCTTATGACACAACTCCCTCTCCATGTCATCTGGAATATCTCTCGGGGAACAAGACGTTGGCCACCGTCATATTCGCACCGATAATTACCTAACGACATCGAGGTATGTCACTGAAAGTTCGTCAATCATCATACCATCACAATACACGAATAATAGATGTGATACCGTACAACCATATTATACAAAATATGTTTTATTGCAATGGAGTACATTTATTTATCAAACAGGAAAAATAGACGTGAGCGCCCAAAGTGAAAAAGCATGTAATACTGGTGGTATTACAGTCGGCTTCATTGAACAGTGCCTCGACTTCCGCAGGATCAATACTGGCACAGATAGCCTCGGCGGCCGTCTCCAAATGGAATTCTGCAGAGGGTCCTCCCCGGGCAGTCGAAGCCCCGGCTGCGGAGGTGGTGCCCACTCCGTGCGAAGAAGATGTTCCAGACATTCTCGAAACAAGAAGAGGAGAAAATGAGTGTTTTTCTTACCAAGGATCGAGTCGATCGACGAACAGCAGTCGAAATCTTCAAAAAAATCCTTCGGCAATATTCTTCTTTCTCCGATAATAGCGCGTAAGGGTCTTAGCCCTGCAACCCGGCGCCCTTTTATAGGAGATGGCAGGGACTTCCATGCAATTAAGGAGAATTTCAGGGGTCAGAGTGCAACCATTGCTATTAATGACTCCCTTGAAACCCACGACGCGTCTTTTCAAGGACACGTTAGACGAGGAGTCATAAATAACCATCGATCTCCCACAATAGGAATCCGACACGTGCCCCGGAGACTTTTCCACGTCCGCTGTCATCTCCCGCTCATTTCAGCGACCGACCAGGTCGTCCAAGTTCAAAACCAAACCACTCAAAGACGATGCCAGTTCCGTAAAATGTAGAGTCACTCATCAAGATTCAGCGATCGCCAGCAGAACCACCTCACCCCACGTTTCCAACATCGGAGCGAGCTGGGGGGCAATTGTTGTGCGGCGATTTGTACGCCTCGACGGCAATCGGTATTAGGGCCGAGCGACCGAGTCCACAACCAAACATGCTACGACGAACTCGTCGAAACAAAGGTAGCGGCCCACCTTCGAGTACCCAACGATCGACTCCCAAGGCGATCGCCTCCCGGCACCTAACGATCAACCCTGGTGCCCGACCTAAGACGACCGTCCTGTGCCGCGAACAAGGACCTACGTCCATCAAAGTCTACGAAGACTGAATCTCAAAGCAGCACCCATGTGCAGATCCGCGAAAAGCGCCGCATAACATGGATCGTTGACCACAGCCTGTCACCACCTTATCACCTACCGACAAACCCGCCGAAAGGTACAAGGTGGGACCGCCCGTGACAACGACTCAGACGCGTGCAGACTTCTCATTGGACTGCACAGCTGACTGCTAGCAACTCCTGCGGACTTTAAAGAGACCAGCCCATGTGCTAAAGACGATCGCCCGCTTATTATAATACAGCAAAGGCGATCGCCCAGCTTCTCCCAATCCTATAAATAGAGAACTTCCAGCAACTGGAAAAAGGCTCGCAATTCATTCCAATCAATTGGGAATTCAGTTGACAACCATATTCGGAATACATAGATTCATTCAGGCTCTCGGCTTCTTCTCTTGGTTCTACCTCAGGATTTCTCTCTCAGCACCTCTCATATAGAAGACGGTCGGTAGAGGCAAGAACTCCTTGCAGTACAAATTCAACGAGACTCACAAGCCCAAGAGCTTAAACATACGGCTAACACACACTGTGAGAGACTGTCGATTTCTCACGGTCGTCACAGCTCATCAACATTGTTACAAGAACTCACAGAGCATCATATCTGGTTCTTCCGGCAATCTTCACGCTCTATAGCTAAGATAACTAGAATCTTTACACTCATTGTAATAGTATTCTAACAATAATATTTGTACTCGAAAGTATTTATATTAATAACATCTCGCGAGAGCATTCAAGCCCGGGACTAACAACCCCGGAAAATCTTGTGTTATTTACTTTCCCACGAAAGTGTTCTCGCACTTTGTTTGCTACTCGACCATTTCAGCAATATCTATATCCGGATAATATTTTGGGTAGCAACAAAATGTAACACATCTAGTGAATTAAATAAATTTATTGGGTTATTAATTTAATTCATATTATTTCTTAAATAAATTATATTTAATGTAATTATTTTATTGGATTAACTAATTTTATTAATATTGAAACATACACAGGTGTATCTATCGGGCTAGACACACGATGGTCCGTTTCATGCACCGAAACGAACCAACCTCCATAATACTCAAAGTAGCCGCCCCCCTCACATGGTGTTTTGACATCTAATTTTGTCTTGTGGAGATATTATTATGGGGTGGGAGTTTTATATACATTTATTGTATGCTTTAATACCTTAATCATGATATGATGAGTTGTGAGGTGTGTTTCGTTTATAAAACAAAATCTTCACCCTCCACAAATGGGCTTAGCATGCTACGACCATATAAAAGGAAATAATTGATGCAAGTATTATTATTATACACTTGGTGAAAAAATAATGGAAGTATCATGGCATGAAGTGGGAGTGGTTGATTTATATAACAATCTTCTTTTCTCCTACAATAGGAGAGCATGATCAGCCGTGAGGTGGTGAGGGAACTTTTTTCCCTAGTCTAACTTTGAGTTTTAGGATAGGCTTTGAAGAGAAAAATAAGTGAGGAATTATTTTGTTCGTTTTAACTCTTGGAAAGTAAGAAAGGAACAAGAAAATTATATCTTATTATTACCATTTAATAGTTTTCGGCCTTCGATGTTAAGTGGTGGTTTTCGCAGTTTTTCCGGTCATCTTTCGACACGTTTTATGTAGAGGCACAGTAATTTTGGTGCTCGATAATCTTGCAAAGATTCAACGATTTGAAATTGTGATCAACATCAACACTTAATCAAAGGTCTTCAAGGGTACGGTTCCGAAACTCATACTTTGTATTTTATATTCATATATACGATGCTTGATCAATTTTTTTAGGGGTTCAGTTTATTAATTGCATTATTCTTATTATTCTGCTGGACCTTCGATTTAAGCCCCGAATCCCGTAATTTGATTCGAGGTAGCATCCTCTACGTCCACAGGTTATCCACAGAGGAGTAAGTTTATGGTGTAGACAACTGTGTGATTTTTGCTAAACCTCGAAGCTGTATCTTTCACACAGATTGATACACTTGGTTGTAGCTTGAGTCGCAAGAGTAGCTGTAGGCTTCTTGAACTTAGACTTCTTCTCACACAAATTTGAAGTTTTGTTTTCGTGAACTATCTTCGTCCCACGCAGGTCGGAATGAGCTCGATTTGTTAGTTCACACAAGGCTAACTCTCAATGTTAAGTAAGGTAGTTTAAGTCTCTGAACAGCAGCTGTAGGCTTTGAGGTTACCATCTATAGTGTGTTGTTTTCTTCGTTGAGGGCCAATAATCTCTTCGATAATCAATATTATTGTAGGCTCAAATAATGTATTTGCTCTTGCTAGTTTTTCACAAGTAAAGCAGTATTTCTTTATGTTATAAGTATTAGCAGTATGATCAGTAGCCTTGAGCAAGTACGATTGGGCTGTTTACAACATTGGAAGCTAGATCTTTTATAAATATAGTCGTTTGCTGGTTGGTGAGATGTGGACACTTCAGATTGATGTCTTGGTGAATGTTTGAATTAAAATAATCCATCTTGTCAGCATTACATGCTTCAGACACTCTTTGGTATTCATTAAATGCTCTGTATCCACAGTCTTTCGGTTGTATTAAATGATATCTCTATCAGCATTTTATGTTCTTAAAACTCCTGAATGCTTTGTGAATATAATAAGGTTGTTTCACTATGGTTTGAAGTGTAAGTGTATTTCTGTTGGTTTTACACTTTATTTTTTCCACGTAAAGTGTATACAACATTAATAATGTAGCCAAATAGGATCTTATGTTGTAGAAATCTCGATCTTGATTACGTTGTAGACCGAACGATTGTATGATCAAAGTTATATGAAGTCGGCTATAGGAAGGATGTTGTATTTTGCCGCATTTATCAAAACTCCGGGAGGATTTATCCCAACAAGAAGTTTGGCTTTATTTTGATTCTCTTATAGTTTATCTTTGAAGTAATGATGTTTATTTCAAAGCCCCATAGCTGGGTAGTGTTCGATTATGGATTTATTTAGATATCTCGAACTATATAGTTGCTTTGGAGAATTATTGTTATAATTGAACTCATCATCTCGGTCCTACCATAAACTTGATTAGAATCAATATTGTTATTGATGATCGATTGGAGAATTTGTCCAAAATTCCGAAATTTGCAAATCGTTGTTATGTTTAGTTGAACTTATCATAGTCGGAGTATTGTTGAATATAGTAATATGTTGTTTGTAATCACCATGTTAGTCTTGTTAAGAACCAATCAAATTGATGATTCTAGACATGTTCAGGATTGAGTGAAGAAGATAACAATCTATTCAGGTGATGAATTAAGTTTGCATTTATAGTAATTCTGAGATCACCAAAGTAATTGTACATTCTGTAACATTTGACGTAATTTGAATCGTAATTAAACTATCTATTGTAGTAACTTGGTAGACAAATTAGTTGGTCGCTTGGGAGGGGGATATTCTTACTTGATGAGTTAATCGTGTTGAATGAGTTATTAAATGATTTTATCATTAGGTTGAGAATTGTGAATCGATCGAGGATCACAAACACCCGGCATTTACTTTAACCCAGAATTTTTTTCTCATTGGAACTAGGGCAAGTTCGATAATTGATTAGACTATGATAATTGATCTTATTGAATTACTTGTGCGATTGTGTTTGTGATTATCCTTGGAAGTTATGATTAGTTTTGGGATAAATTCCCTCTCTGGATAATGCGCAAGTCGGTAACCCATGATCCTTGTTGCGATCAATGGAGTATTATGTATTTTTGGACCGATTTCTGTCTGATGGTATGCATGTCGGTATTAGTGAAACTTTGTTGCGATCAAGGTAGTTGTGGGAATTTTGGTGATAATGATGAATCACGTGTACTATTTAGATGTTGGAAATACGATAATGTGTTTAGCAGATGTTATGATTCTTTAATTTGTTGTTATCATCGACTGACCTTATGTAACATCCCCAAAACTATAAGGGAATGTCACACGCCCTAGACCCTTCTCACAAGGATCTACCAGGCTAGACACTGCAATAGACATCATAATATTTGACCGGACAGGGTCAAACTACATAACAATACAGACCGATAAGGTCGAAAACTCAAAATACACGGACCGATGAGGTCATACGTAAGACATAAGTAACATAACCTGAACAAATTACATCATATGAACACCCCCAGAGCCATCCGGGAATATTACAGCGCCGTGGGCCCCAAAATGGAACCCACAAGGCTAAAAGATATTTTTACAAACATTTCAAATACACCTAAGCGGCGATGACGGTAATATCTTCTAATGTATTCAAAGACTTTATAAAATTCATTTATCAATACCGTCGTAAAATCTCATTTGAATGTACAAAGCCAAAAGGCCAAAACCCAAGAGTTTCAAAAGTATACATTACGCCACCGCTTGCACGTATCGACAAAATAGTTTACAAAATAATTTTCCAAAATAAACCCAAATTCGCAAAATACTAACAAGCCATTTTAAAACACACTCGCAGCGGATATAACAAATTATTTAAAATACTTTTGCGGTGGAAAATAACAACTAATCAAAGTACTCGATTCACAAACACACGCCATAGCCGTATCCTCCGAAGCTCATCTCTTCATGACCACTACAAGCTCGATATCCCAAGAACCTAAAAATAAAGCCCACGACGGGGTCAGCCATAATATCCAATAATGATAACGATCACATCACGTCAATAATTACATACCAATAAAGATGCTAAGTAAGAATACTACCACTGTAATCTTACCGTCATAACCTTATCAATTCATGATAATCCTCATCAAAGTAATCCTCACCACCTTTCACATCTCGTATTCTCAAAAACACACTGAATCGTACACAAACATTTGTACTGTATCCCAGACAATACCCAAGATTCTCAAAACATCATCTTAACTCACTGATACGAAATATACCAACACTGACCAATTCCATCCATCGGATAACATCATCAAATATCAACATGATAATCGATTGTCCATCCAAAGATAAGAACCAAGAAGCAAATATAGAACATACCTCAAGATATATAATGCCATGACGAATCATGTCAGTCTAATCCGAGATCAGATCAATACAACATACGGACATGGTCCTACAAAAGACTTACAAATACATACTCACATGACAACATCAATATGCTCACAACAATAATAACAATGTATACTTATGGTAATCCAACGATCCAGCGCACACATCATAGATTCCCACGATGATCCTATTAGATCAACACGTGGGATAACCCACAATACACATATGCACAACAACACATGGTAATCCAACGATCCAGCGCATACATCATAGATTCCCATGATGATCCCGTCGGACCAACACATGGTGGAAGTACCCATCCAACGATCCAGCGCACACAACTATAGATTCCCATGATAATCCCATCGGACCAACACATGGTGAATAAAACAATCACAACACATATGCACGACACATAACAACATAACCGACATGCCTGACAAGAAAAATATATAAATGTATCACAACATGATTGACACTAAATGACACAAATGATTAGAGTATTTGCTTTGAGTCCTTCGATAGCAATCTCGATGTCAAAAACCATCACCGACGATTATTCTCAATGTTCGACGATCCAAAATACCATGGACTATAGATAACTCATATCTTCATCCTTACCAAAATGTATCGTCGATACCCAAGTATACCAATAACAAATATAAGTCATATATATTATGATTAAATTCCCAAAATCAGTAAACAACATACAATTTCAAATCTCCAGAGTTCACAATTATAATCATTACTATACGAACTATAAACGAATTAAACTGAAACCATTCATTAAATATTATAAACTGAGCAAGTAATAACTTGCCTCGATACCGATACGACGATAATGAAGCCGTTACCAATTTTCTTGCCTTTGTTTACAAGCTCCTCGTACCTGACCATAGTAATTCACGAACATCCTCAAACTCAACCACAACATATTATTCTAATCAACGATCAATCCTCACAACCTATTGTAATAATCGATAAACAACAAGTTTGATAACAATCATCAACCGACATAACCAATCAACAAACTCAATGATTCCACAATATCTCGATTAAATACTAATCCGAATAACGCGAATCAGTCAATCATGAATCCTTAACCACAATACGATTCCATAATCTGATAATCATATCAACAATCAACCCAACCCGACAACAGGAATTAAAACATACTCACTTCCGAAACCAATCTCATATACGTATTAACAAGATTCCTCCTTGCTCATAATTGCAAACTCATAGTAAAATAATACTGATATAATCACTAATCCGAATTATCTGAATAGTTCAATATTATGAATAATCATATTCCAAGATTAACCCTAATCTTCCTAATTCAATCTCATTATCATACTCATATTGTTATATGGAAATCACATCATCAATCAACATAACTTAATTCTAGATATGAATATTCCATGTTCATATCCAAAAACATCAATACTTCAAGATATAGTCATCTTGCTATGTTATATTCACCAAGAAGTTCTTCAAGAACACCAGATAATCCATAACCATGATCATAACCAACAAAACAACATAATCCAATATGTTCTAACATCTAAACCATCGTTTAACTCATAATCCAAGACATATATATCGCTATATCATCTTCTTCCTCAATACAACTCCATGAAACACCAAGAATCATCATATCATTTCCATATTCATCGTAATACGAAGTAAACAACAACAACAACATCAAATCCCAAAACCAAAATATCTCTTGAAGATAAACAATACAATTCAAAACCACAAGAATCATTTCAATATCCATATATCAACAACAACATCATCGTAATTCGGTAATCCATCTCATAATCATACTTATCAACTCGTTTATATGATAATCATCAACTCCAGAACACCAATATTCAATATAAAACGAAATCTAAAGTGAATATTAATTACCTCTTCGAAGAAATGGGTTGATTCTCAAGGTTGATTCCGTTTCCAATCACCCCCAAGTTTAATATTGTTGAAGACGATCAAATCTATGATACTCAACTGTTTTGGAACCTCAAAACCTCCTTCAAGACTCTCTCTACCGGATGAAGGGAAGAAATGACCTAAATGAATAACAATACCCGACTACACATATATATAGACTCAGAAATTACGTACGCTAGATGAACCATCTTAACCTACGTAACAATCCTTACGTACGTTATCTGACCATGATAGCGTACGTTACGACAGTCCAGAGGCTACTGCCTCAATTCGTATCATTTCTTATGTACGTAACACTCATGCCATAGCGTACGTAACACAGAGTTGACTTACTACAATAGTATGTCCATTTAACGTACTTAATGAGCAGTCCATAGCGTACATTAAACTCTTCGTTGACTTGTCTTTTTGCACGCCAGCCGTTCTCTGGGCTCCACATGTCGTATAGATTCCCTGTCTCGATTCCTCTCGTAACGTAGGTAATGCATGATACATATCGTACATTACCCTTAGTATATTAGCGTCGTTAGCTTCTCAACTTAGCGTATTTATGGCTTCGTACTTAGCCAATTATTACTGCTCCCGCGGTCTCGACATACCGGATACGTATACACAACATACGAATACGTATACTCCTTCCAATAATATTCTCGTACAATACGCCCGACACACAATATCTTCAAATGCAATTGTCGACCAAGTACGACAATTATACCGATGTATGTCCGAGTCCTTCAATTATTTTATCCCTACTGCACAAATTCCACACTGGCAAGATAACTCGGATAAAATTATATTAAACAACTATAGTCGAAAATCAGGATATTACATTCTACCCCACTTAAAATAAGTTTCGTCCTCGGAACTTGCAATCTGTCACAATCAAAAGTCCAACCACAATATCCAGAATCATCACGAAACAGATCAATCATCATCATTAACGAATAACCAAAACAGTATACTTACAAATACGTGAAGTCGATGATCTCATGCGATACTATCAAATGACCTCACTTCAAAGCTTCAATACGCTTACAATCATAATTTCAAAAAGTTCAACAAAATACATCGTTATAACTCAATTATGGAATAATCCATCCATGTCAAAGCCTGTCTGCCTGATCGCACAATCAAGTCCCAATCCTGATAAAAACCAATAATACACGATACATTTGTGAAACAACTGCCCAAAATAATGGCAACAAATCTCGAAATATCGACACAAAGTCCGAACGCTCATACGATCAATAATAATGATCAACCAATAAATTAACCGAGAATATCATCGACATGATAAACTCCAATACGACCAACCAAAGGTCAAAACACAGCCGAGAATATCATCCACATGACAAACTCTAATACTACCAACGAACGATCAACAATAACTGAGAATACCCTCACACGGTAAGCTCCAACACTATCAACACAGAACCACAGGGAAAGATATACGAAAGAATAAAATTCTCAAAACATTATATAAATCACATACAGTGCATCTCAAAGAAAAACACCCGACTGTTGAACATACCCCTCGGCATATTAACAACCAGTTGCAAACTGTCGAACATACATAATCATACTCCAATCAATATGGCTCAAAAGTCAAAAATCACTATAGCAAATTCACGCTACTACCACACCAATAGAGCCATATAGCACCTATGCCCCGGTTTCACAAAACCCAAAGTTCCAAAATCATATTCTGTACTGAATCTACAACACGCCGCATATTTCTCTTTATCTGATCAACCAACCAGTTATTCCTGAATATCCAAGCTACCATGCTGAAATTCGAATCTCTTTTCATCGTACCATACTGATGTGTTATCCATCTCATGAGTCTTACTCAGAACTTCACCATGATATGCATTATGCACTAAATTTGTACGTATACCAATCATATTTTAAAAACGGCTTTGAAATCATATAATCTTGTCAATAAAATACCCATTTGGAAAGTTCTTTCAAGAATTTCAAAACTCAAAACATGTATATATTCGTAAGACTACAAAAATCAATTTCTGAAATGTTAAACATGCTCGCTTATGTCAAGTACTCGATGACAATTCTTTTCGAATACACAGGATTAAATAAAATGAAATTATGCAAATGATTGACCACATCCACACTCATGTATACCAATCCGGCTCGTCAAAATTCCACTGACATTCAGTCGAAAAATCACATGATAGAATCTAAAATCTTATTGGATAGACCTTGATACTCTTTTTCCACAGATGACTCGTAACATCGACCGTTATTCCATTCTGCAACACTTCAACTATGCCATGATGAAATATGTTTTTCAAGACAACAATATTGTCTCTCAAAATAAATTTAAGAAAATACATTTTCATGACAACGAGCAAAATAGTTTATTCAAAATATATCATTTTGAAAAGTATCATTTCTCGATGTTTAAAACCAGTTTCATATATATCAAAATGAACTAGCATGACTACATGTTCCTCTCAACAATTCACAACATTCTCCCAAATACAAAACTCCATTTTTTCAAGTTTAACCGACATATTGATTTTCCATAATCATAGCTTATCAAGACCATCGGTTTTGTCCCAACTATCTCATATTGTAACACATAAAATTTTTCTGAATGTTTGTCAAAGTACATCAATTTATACCTGGCAATAACCTCAATGCAATTAAAAAATCCAAATACTTATGGATTGTGGGTGACGATTCCCCGTGATCTTGGCACATGTCTCAACTCTAGAAAATACTCGATACGAGATATTTTCAAAACATTCATTTTGTAAAATCGGTTCAACTCGAGAACACAACACATCTCTTTCCGAAGAAAAACGTTAATACCATTTGGATAAGTTTAAAACAACCACGGTACCACCGGTAAACCACATAACGCACAATCCCAAGTGAACAACAAAACCTGTGGTTTCTAATATTCGTCAATCGACAACTCGAATGACGTGACAAAAATAACTCAACTCGACCCGATAGCCTAGGTTTTCACAACCTTGCTCCGATACCATATTCTATAACACCCCAGAGCCATCCGGAATATTACAAAGACCGTGGCCCCAAAATGGAACCCATAAGGGTAAAAGACATTTTACAAACATTTCAAATACGCATAAGCGCGATAAGATAATAGCTTCTAATGTATTCAAAGACTTTATAAAATCCATTTATCTATACTTTCATAAAATCTCATTTGAAAGTACAAGGCCAAAAGGCCAAAACTCAACAGCTTCAAAAGTATAAGTTAAGCCACCGCTTGCACGTATCGACAAAATAGTTTAGAAATTTTTTTCCAAAATAAACTCAAATTCGCAAAATACTAGAAAGCCATTTTAAAACATACTCGCAGAGATATAAGAAATAATAAAAAATACTTTTTCCGCAGAAAATAACAACTACTCAAAGTACTCGATTCACAAACACACGTCATAGTCAGTATCCTCCGAGAAGCTCATCTCTTCACGACCGCTACAAGCTCGATATCCCAAGAACCTAAAATAAAGCCCACGGCGGGTCAGCCATAATATCCAACAATGACAACGATCACATCACATCAATAATTACATACCAATGAAGATGCTAAGTAAGAATACTACCAATGTAATCTTACCATCATAGCTTTACCAATTCGTGATAATCCTCATCAAATTAATCCTCATCATATTCCACACCTCGTATTCACAAAAACACACTGAATCGTACACAAACATTTGTACTGTATCACACACAATACCCAATATTCAAAAAAAATCATCATAACTCACTGATACGAAATATACCAACACTGACCAATTCGATCCATCGGATAACATCATCAAATATCAACATGATAATCAATTATCTATACAAAGACAAGAACCAAGAAGGAAATACAGAACATACCTCAAGAATATGAAATGCCACGACGAATTCATGTCAGTCTAATCCGAAATAGATCAATACATCATACGGACATGGTCCTACAAAGACTTACGGATACATACTCATATGACACCATCAATATGCTCACAACAATAACAACAACGTATACTTATGGTAATCCAATGATCCAAGCGCATATATCATAGATTCCCACGGTGATCCTATTAGATCAACACGTGGTGGATAACCCATAATATACATATGCACAACAACAAAACATGGTAATCCAACGATCCAATAGACACAAAGATAGAATCCCATGATGATCCCGCTGGACCAACACATGGTGGAAGTACCTGCAACGATCCAGCGCACACAACTATAGATTCTCATGATGATCCGTCGGATCAACACATGGTGGACAAAACAATCACAACACATATGCACCACACATAACAACATAATGTACATGCACGACAAGAACAATACATGAATGTATCACAACATGATTGACACTAAATGACACAAATGATTAGAGTATTTGCCCCGAGTCCTTCGATAGGAATCTCGATGTCAAAAACCATCACCGACGATTATTCTCAATGTTCGACGATCCAAAATACCACGGATTATAGATAACTCATATCCTCATCTTTACCAAAATGTATCCTTGATACCCAAGTATACCAATAACAAATATAAATCATATACATTATGATTAAATTCCCAAAATCATTAAACAACGTACAACCTCGAATCTCCAGAGTTCACAATTATAATCATTGCTATACGAACTATAAACAAATGCAACTGAAACCATTCATTAAATATTATAAACTGAGCAAGTAATAACTTGCCTCGATACCGATACGATGATAATGAAGCCGTTACCAATTTCCTTGCCTTTGTCTACAAGCTCCTTGTACCTGACCATAGTAATTCACGAACATCCTCACACTCGACCGCAACATATTATTCTAATCAACGATCAATCCTCATAACCTATTGTAATAATCGATAAACAACAAGTTCGATAACAATCATCAACCGACATAACCAATCAACAAACTCAATGGTTCCACAATATCTCGATTAAATACTAATCCGAATAACGCGAATCAGTCAATCATGAATCCATAACCACAATACGATTCCATAATCTGATAATCATATCAACAATCAACCCAACCCGACAACAGGAATTATAACATACTCACTTCCAAAACCAATCTCATATACGTATTAACAAGATTACTCCTTGCTCATAATTACAAACTCGTAGTAAAATAATACTGATATAATCACTAATCCGAATTATCTGAATAGTTCAATATTATGAATAATCATATTCCAAGATTAACCCTAATCTTCCTAATTCAATCTCATTATCATACTCGTATTGTTATGTGGAAATCACATCATCAATCAACATAACTTAATTCTAGATATGAATATTCCATGTTCATATCTAAAAACATCAATACTTCAACATATAGTCATCTTGCTATGTTATATTCACCAAGAAGTTCTTCAAGAAGACCAACTAATCCATAACCATGATCATAACCAACAAAACAACATAATCCAATATGTTCTAACATCTAAACCATCGTTTAACTCATAATCCAAGACATATATATCGATATATTATCTTCTTCCTCAATACAACTCCATGAAACACCAAGAATCATCATATCATTTCCATATTCATCGTAATACGAAGTAAACAACAACAACAACAACATCAAAACCCAAAACCAAAATATCTCTTGAAGATAAACAACAAAATTCAAAACCACAAGAATCATTTCAATATCCATATATCAACAACAACATCATTGTAATTCGGTCCATCTCATAATCATACTTATCAACTCGTTAATATGATAATCATTCTCCTGCGGATTGCTCCTTTTAAATATTATACTCTTTGGACCTATGTCGATTGGGATGATGAAAAGAAATCAACATTTGTTAGGCTATCCATTTTCACTATTTCACCTTCTTCTTCAGCTCGTGGATAATGACAAACGTTTCTTGCGTGCTAAATTTGATGTATCGGATGAATGTCTTGAGTTAGGGTTGCGAGGATGCGTATATATTTTAGCAAATTGCGGTGTGAGTTTTTAAAGCTATTATAACATTTGTCTTGTTGTTCTCTATTGCATTTATTTGGTCTAGTATGTTTTTGCTTAGGAACAATATGGTCACTATTTATTTTATCCCTTGTGAATTTTGGAAGAATAGTTTGGATTTTGAACAAGGGCCAAGTTTTTAATTGCCAATGGTCATTTCTTGCGGATTCCTTCAATGAGCCCCTTCTTACCAACCGATAGCGGTAAAGTTTTGACGGATAGTAGTTGAAAAGGTGAGTGGCATTTCCTTTTAGTTCAATTTAAGAAGCATCTATAGATAGCAACTAGCAAGCATGTTTTTCTTCTCTCTTTGTGAGACGAAATGCTCTCTTTTGTCGATCTTGGTTTCCGATCTCGGTGAAATAAAGTATGTTTCATATGTTTTTATGTTGTTTGATGTTGTGACACTTAATGGAGAAGATTTTATTTCGGTAGTGGTGGTCATTCAATTGCTTATTTCTCACTATTTATATCCATGAATACGGGTGAATATGGGCATATAAATTATTGGTGTTTTTCTTTATCTTTAGTCTGATTATTTCTCTTTACTCAATTGTTTAGTAAGGACTAAACATCTGAATTGGAGCATTTTATGATCTACAATATTGAAAGTATGAAAACTGACTGGGGAATTATACAGTTATATTTATTTAACATCCTAAGTTGAACACATTTGAGGTTATACTTTGGACTTGCCAAATGTTTTTCGATCATGTTTTAATCTTTTGTTCATATAGTTTTATTACTTGAAATCTTCTGTATCTTTTTGTATGACTACGCATACTTGTTCAAAAGTAACTAACAATATGCTTTGGAGACTGTTTAGAACTTAATGTTTTTGCCATCCAAAGGCACATCTCATGTATTTAATGGTGTTGGTATCATATGATTTTCGTGGTTTACATTCCTAGCAATTGCTCGCCTCTTATTCAATTTTTATCTTTTTCACAAAGGACATACAATTTGAGGGGTATTTTGATAATTATCCATGGACTTAATGAAGACGTGTGGTATAGACCTGATATTTCATTTTTCCTTCATGTTACCTCTCAAAAGCAAAGATGTCGCTACAAATCTATATGAGGCAAAGCGTGTGGATCTTTTCCTTTCAGTGGACGCTATGCTCATTTTGCTAAACAATTGGTCTCCTACAACTTTGGGGTCTTTGCAATGGATTGGATAGGTAAGTGCTTGCATTGGAGTTTTAAGATTTTTCTGGAATTTACAACCTTTTATCATTTTTTTGCTGATCAGAGATCATTAGTTAGAATAGTTGTTATTTGCTATACCTTTTGTCTTGTTAGTGTTTCAACTTTATATTATAGAAGTAAATAGCCAAATAGAAGGGGCTTCCTAGTGTGTATGTGTGTGTGTATTATAAAAAGAATGGTCTTTTTCTTTGACTAATTTCATATAATCGTATCGCTAACAAAGGATATACGTTTTGTAACTTGAATCTTCCGTCCTGCTAATCCATTGACAATTTGGTAAGTCACAGTTAAGTAATTGCAGTCGGGTCTTAATTTTTGCTTCATATAAATTGAAAAGAAAAATCGTTATGATAATGACAGATATCCTTTAATAGGTTATGGAGGAAGTGATGGATTGCATGGATATGTACCTTCACTGGACCATGTTGTTGCTGACACTGTAAGTTTAGCTTATTTTTCTGTTTGCCGCCATCTGGCATCTCATGCCATGATTTCCTGTGCTTTGCTATTTTGTGATTATATAGGAATATGTAATGTGGTCTTAAAAGTGGATGTTCGCTTGCTTTAAAGGACGTTATTCTAGAGAAAGTCAAACTAGAGAATCCAGGTGTTCCATGCTTCTTGTTTGGTCATTCAACTGGAGGGGCAGCGGTCTTGAAGGTTATGGATTTCCCAAGAATTACATCCCAGATGATTCTTTCTTTGCCTTTATTATATCATCCTTCTTACTGTGTTGAAATTCTGGTGGTGTGAATAGGCTGCTTCATATTCCCATATAGCGACTAAGAAGGAAGATATGTTTATATTATTTATATGTTGGAATGATGCGGAATGTACTAGATCTCTGTTTCTTTGCTTGGCAACTATCTTCCTTTTTTCATGCGGTAACCCCCGAGGATTTGGATTTGTCCAATTTGTGATCCAGATGATGCTACAGAATCTAAACATCGATGAATGGCCAAATATTTAAAGGATGGTAGCTCACTATTGTTTTGGCCGAGTAGAATAGGAAGAGAGTCAAGAGACCAATCGAAATGAGAGCCCGAGAACATGGAGTAAGGTGAGTTTTTGCTTGTATTATATACACCTGAATTGTTTTTATCTTTTACATGACATTTTGTTATGTTGAACTATCAAACATGTGTGTTATTTAAGTGGGTTCAAGCTTCTTTAGATTTTGTTTTTAGGTATAAACCTCACTTAATCTCTCATAAATTGTATATGCATGCTTTGATTTTGTGTATGGCGGACATAATGCAAAAGATTTCAGAAAATCTAATCAGGCTACAGCTCCAACTGATTTGTACATATAAGAATTGACGAAAAGGATTCGGCAGGAGCTTGTTGATGAAGTGGAGGCGAAGGTTACCAGTAGGATCAATGAAGAAATGGATGCCAAGGTGAATCAGAAGTTCCAGCACAACCTGAAATGGATTTTGAAAAAATTAGGTGAAGCCAACCCTGACTTGAAAATTGATGTTGGTGCAACACTTTCTGGTGACACGCGATAAGATGGCACTCCAATTACGCGAGAAGATGGCACTTCAATTACGCAATAATATGACAATCCAGATACACGAGGCCCTAGCTCTTAGATGTCATCCATTTGTTCTTCTCTTTTGAACAATTTTCAACCATGTATCCTGCCTATTACATTTTCATGTGGTTGGTTGACAATAACCATATTATTTTCTAGTACTTCTGCTTATGTTCTTGAATTGGTTGTCCATTTGGTTGACATAGTGGATTGGTTGATGTTTTTGGTGGATTGATGTACTTGTTGGTTTAACTATAGCTAGGTTAATGATGTAGAATTGATTTTTTTTTTATGGGAAATGCAATATTTAAATGCTATATTTTTATTTTGTTCATTTGAGGTATTGCAATAGGTAGTTAGTGTGTTGCAATTGGTTAATATTTTGCAATACACATTGGGTTGCAGTTGTTATTATTGGGTGTTGCATTAGACAGAGAACCATGTTGCCAGTGTGCCCCACAACTGTATCTATTTTATTAAATTATAACATCTATTGCAACACAGATAAACTGTTGCAATAGGGT
Source organism: Orobanche coerulescens (assembly GCA_033398695.1). Taxonomy (NCBI): domain Eukaryota; kingdom Viridiplantae; phylum Streptophyta; class Magnoliopsida; order Lamiales; family Orobanchaceae; genus Orobanche; species Orobanche coerulescens. The sequence continues at coordinate 118,498,232 of CM065805.1, forward strand.
GCTAAGTATGTTGCCATAGGCTGCTATGGTAACATGATAACAGGGTGTTACATTAGGCAGTTCGCATGTTGCCTTTGTGGTCAAAGGCAACTGCTGAGAACACAACACACTTTTGGTGTTACCTTTGCCCTTTTCAGGGCTAAGGCAACATTAAATCAGGTCTATGGTGACACAGTTTCAGGGTTGTTGTAGGCCATCTATGGTGTACGTAGTGATTTTAATAAACTATTTACTCCTGTGTGGAGGACCAGTAGACATAGAGGGGTTTACCTCGAACCACTTTAACCGGTGTGTTATTTACCTTCTGCCTTTATTGTTTTCATACTATGATTTATTTAGTATACATTATCAAACCCTGTACTTACAGCAACTCACTATGCAACAAACTTCGAAAACCATACAGCTTATTGTACTATCTCTTTCTAAGCTGTTTATTTTATACTTAGTGGCCAACAAGTGGTATCAGAGCGGTTGATTCTAAAAAGAATCGATGCATTTTTAATCGAATCGATCGACAAATCACTTGCTTTTGAAAACTCTTATTTTCATCATCTGTCCTACTTTCTCATATGGATACCTCAATGATAAACAAGGTTCCTATATTTTCGATTAACGAGTTTGATGAATGGAGAATCAGGATGGAAGCCCATCTTGCTGCCATGCACGAGGAGATGATATTCGTCATCCAAAAAGATCATGTAAAGATCATGAAGGTTAATCTTGCCGCAAGGATAGAAGGACAACCACATGCAGAAATGCTCGAGAAAGACCACAAGCAATGGACAACTGACGATCGCAAGCGCGCGAACCTCGACAACATTGCTAAGAATCCACTGTTTATCACTCTCGAAAAAGGCACATTCTCGAAAGTAAAGAGTCAGAAGATGACTAAGGAAATCAGGAGAAACTCAAGCCGATTTGCGAGGGTACTGAGCTCTCAAAAGAAAATTAAATTTCAAAGCTTACTCAAGAATTTGAATCCTTTGAAATGAAATCTTCCGAAAGTCTTGAGGAACTTGACCTCAGATTCACTGGCATTGTCGGTGAACTTGAAGCATTGGATACAACTTATACTCAAAAGGAGAAAAACTTGAAAATCTTTAGATCTCTCCCTGCCCGATGGGACATTAAGACCACATCTATGCCCATGTCATGTAATCGTAGTGACATTTCTACTTTTGATCTCTTCTATTACCTTAAAGCTTTTGAGTATGATATTGACAAGAGAGAGAAAGCCAAAGAGTCACCTGCCAAGACTACAACACTAGTTGCTGTATCCGACAGGAGACAGCTCTTCGCCCAGCACATCCAAATTCATCCACAAGACTGCAGACGGTGATGATGATATCCTGTCACAAGATGAAATGGCCCTTCTAATGCATAAATTCAAAAAGTTCATAAAACAGTCTGAAAAGACTCCCTTCAGGATCAAGCCTTTTCACAAGGTAAGTTTCGAATCTCCTTCATTTGATGATTGTAGCTTGTGCTACAACTGTAGGAAACCTGGACATTATGCAAATAAATGTCCGCACCTAAAAGTTCAAAAGTTGTTGGAAGCCGAGCAACAAGAAAAGGACGAAAGAAGGCGTGCCTGGAAAAACAAGCTCAAGGCACTGATTGGTGAATCAGAAGCCTCGCCCGCTTCAACCAAGACCGAGGAGTGCCTTCAGGCTGTCACTGACAGTGACTCCTCCGATGATGAGATCGAAGATAAAGCATATATTTGCTTTATGGCCAAAGAAATACAGGACGATGAGGACAACGATGAAGAGGTAAGCTCAACATCAACTATTCCAGTAAATGCATCTCATACCTTTGAAAATATGATAAATGAATTAAAAAACATTTAAAAAGGCCCATGAGACGCTGAAGCGAGAAAACATACAGCTTGAAATTTCGAACTTAGAGATGAAAGAAGAAAATGACTTGCTGAAAAATAACTATGATAACATGTCTATTGATTGCGAAAACAAAAAGGTCATATTTGAAAAACTCATTAAAAGCAATCAACAACTTGCCAAGGATCTAAATGAGACTAAGTCTCATAATGAAAGAAAGGCAAATGATTATGATTTACTCGAAGACAAAGTAAAATCTCTCGAAAAGCGAGAAGGAGAATTAGAGACCATCTTGAAATCATTCGAGAAATCCTCTAAACGGATGGAAGAAATTCTAGCACCGGGCAACATTCTCATGATAAAAGTAGCTTAGGATATAACTCATTCTCGATAAAGGGAAAACTAGTATAGTGTTCGTTAGGGGTATGGAACCCATTCCTGCACTGAAAAGACCCCGAGTCCCGTAAAGGTAACAAGCGCCTCGCGTAAAGCAAAGGCGTAATTTCGCCACCAAAGTCATATCATCGACGGTGGAACCCTTGGACTCAAAGACATGTAAGGCGTAATCAACGGATGCTCCCGAGCATATCAAAAGCGCTAGCATCCATTCGTAAATATGGTTGTATCTAAATATCAAAGGTTGGCACAGAAGATTTCCAATAGTACGGCGTCTAGATATTGGATACAAGAGCCCATCCATCCGTAAAGGTGACGCCGTGCAATATCAACAACAGATCTGGGAATCCAACTTTAGACCCAGAAGGCAAGCTATAAGGTCGAAGAAAATAGCTACACATCCAATACGGCAATCGTACTAGAATAATAATAATAACCCTAGATTTTCAATGAATATTAGTCAAGGTTACAGTGAATACGTGCCTGCCCCACGTAGACACCGCAAGAATGGACCAAAAGTAACCTACAACAAACCAATTGTTGTCAGGTAAATTTGGGTACCAAAAGGCACTAACATACAAGAACCCAACAATCAAAGGGGACCTAAATCTACTTAAATTCTCTGCATACAGGATATCAAAGAGAATGACATCTGGTACTTCGACAATGGATGTTCTCGGCACATAACAGGAGACATCAGCAAGCTGTCAGAATATGTAGAAGGTCGCGGTCCAAAGGTGCGATTCGGTGATAAGTCCAAAGAAAGAACAAGAGGAAAGGGAACCCTACTTGTAGGAAAGTTCAAAGTCATTGATGTAGCCTATGTTGAAGTCTTACAGTACAATCTACTTAGTATTAGCCAGTTCTTTGACAAACAGTTCTCGGTGAAATTCTATGTAGACTACTATAGGGTGAAGGACATAAAGACCAAATAGATCATCCTCATAGGAAGCCGGTTAGGAAATATGTATATTGCTGACTGGAAGCCTACGAGCTCCACTATTTAATGTTTTGTTGCCAAAGGCACTGCAGATGAAAGATGTCTTTGGCACAAGAGGATGTCTCAAATCAACTTCAAGATGATCAACAAGCTCGCCAGATAGGGAATGGTTAGAGGTTTGCCCGATGTTTCATTCCAAAAAGACAGCGTCTGCGGACCCTGTCAGAAAGGCAAACAAGTCAAAACCACCCTCAAAGGCAAATCATACCTGTCCACTCACAGAGTTCTGGATATGCTACATATGGACCTCTACGGTCCTGTAAACCCTGTAAGTTTGGAGGTAAGAAATATTTTCTAGTTATTGTTGATGACTTCTCCAGGCATGCTTAGACAATCTTTCTAAGCAAGAAGAAAGAAACCACAACAAAATTGCCTGAGCACCTGAGAAAGCTTCAGAATGAGAAAGGTTGAGTATCTTATCCATTCATTCTGACAAAGGTACCGAATTCACAAACCAATTTATAAGCAATACTGTTCGGATAATGGAATACAGCACGAACACTTTGCAGCCGGACTCCTCAGCAAAATGGTGTTGCCGAGCGAAAGAATAGGACTCTCAAGGAAGCAACAAGAACCATGATTGCCGCAAGCGAGTTGCTGCAGCATTTTTGGGGTGAAGCAACAAATATAGCGTGCTACACACAAAACCGTTATATCATCAACAAGCATCACAACAAAACAACCTACGAGGTATGGAACAATAAAACTCCATTAGTTGCATACTTTCACATCTTTGCATGCAGATGTTATTTTCTAAACAACGGGAAAGACCAACTCAAACCTTTGACGAAAAGTCGGATGAAGGGATATTTGTAGGATATTCCACTGTCAGCAAAGCATTCAGGATCTTTAACAAAAGAAAGCTAATAATAGAGGAATCTGTCCATGTAATGTTCAATGAACCTCATTTTGACCTTATAGGAGTAGAAGACTTAACTCAGAATATCCACTCACTCACCATTAATGATCCTCAAACTCCAACAGAGCTTCTCATAGACTTAGAGATCAACCCGGAAGCTGTAAGAACAGAGGTAGTTGAAGTTGATGCTATACAAGCTGAAGCCGAAACTACAACACCAAAAGATACAGTACGGGACATAGAACTAGAACGTGACAGGAGATAGCTTAGAGATTACCCTCATGAGTTAATCATAGGAGACATTGATGCTGGAGTATATACCCGCAGAAGAATACATAGTATACAAGGAACTGTACTGTGTGCGCAAGAAGAAACCGAATCTGAGAAATCTACATTTCGTGTATGGAAATCTCAAGAAAAACTTAGAAGACTTGCCATGTGCACCCTAGCTGTATTCCTAGCTCAATCCAAACCAGTTTCAACTAATGAAGCTTTGAATAATTCTCACTGGATCACTTCTATGGAATAAGAGCTTAATGGTTTTGAAAGAAACAATGTATGGTATCTAGTACCCAGGCCAGAACATCAAGCTGTAATTGGAACCAAATGGGTATTTAGAAACAAGAAAGATGAGAATGGACTACTGATCAGGGATAAATCTCGTCTAGTCGCACAAGGCTACAAACAGGAAGAAGGCATAGATTATGATGAAACTTTTGCCATGTAGCTGTTGGAATATTTATTACAAATATTCATTAATAGAGTTTTGATGATTAAGTTGCTAAACAAAGTAAAACAACAAAGAGGCGAAGCAAAACAACGAAGGTGACGAAGACGCAAAAAGCTGATCAAAATACAAAGCTAGTGCACGCTAGACAAAAAGGTTAGCGCATGCTAATGGGTCCTGTCTGCAGATCAGACAAGTTCAAAGCTACCTGAAGTAAAGTTACCTGATGAAGATAGCGCACGCTACACATGAAGACTAACACACGCTATCGAAGGCTTATTACCGTTGTGAAGATATTCAAACATAGAATGACATATGCAATGACGAAATCATAGCGCACGCTAGGATTGAGGAGTAGCGCATGCTAAGGTGTTTGAGTTCAAGTAAATCAATCCGTTGGGAGAATCTGAAGCAAAGTCAAAAAGCTACAAACTGATATATGATGCATGCAATGATGCAATATTAGCGCACGCTAAGTATATATGTTAGCGCACGCTAACGAAGAGTAAAGTTGAGAGACAGTAGCCACTGGAAAGATTCTGGAAGACATTAACGTACGTAATCAGCAAGCAATAACGTACGTAAAGGCAATAGCGCACGCTAAGGAAGGAGGCTAGCGCACGCTAAGTATAACTGGCAGTAACGGCTAATTTGTGGAAAATGGCTATAAATACCAAACCACTTGGTATCAAACTATACAACAACATTGAGCAAAGCATATACACTTGAGATATCATTGTAAACAATATAGTTGTTGTTCTTGAGCTTAAATTGAGAGTGATTGAGTGTTATACACTAAATCATACAAGAGAGAAAAAAAGAAAAGATACGATTGGATTTAGTGTAATTAGGATCAAGGATCCGGCGTTGTTAGAATCGCAATCGATATCTAAGTGAGGTTTATCTAGTACTGATAGAAAGCTAGAGTGGTTGATTCCTTGTCAATAGAAAAGGAAAACGGCTTAACTTGGACCGACATAAAGAGAAGTGATTGAACGGTTTACTCGGACCGATAGAAGACGAGCTTGTAATGGTTATCCCTCGACTGATAGAAGAGAGGTGCAGAGGTTTATCTTAAACCTATAGAAAAAGATACCGAGAGAGGACGTAGGCACGTTTGGCCGAACCTCTATAAATCCTTGTGTCGATTTATTTTCTGCACTTCATTTATTTAAATCGCTTCTGCAACGCGAAAGAGTTTTTCAAATGGCGATACCAACCAATATTGCTCCAACAATTGGTATCGGAGCGGTACCTCCAATAAATGGCTTAACATCCGAGGAGTCGATCCAAATGGCATTTCAAATTGCGCAGTTGAAGGTCTTGCTCTAAATCGACCACCATTCTTTGATGGCTCGAACTTCATGATGTGGAAGAAAAAGATGTCAATATTCATCCGAGCGTTTGACATCGAGCTTTGGAAAGTGATATCTCTTGGTCCGAAAATTCCTCTCAAATCCGACGGTACGCTTAAACCTTTCGAAGAATATGATGACGCGGATTGGAAAAATGACCATTATAAATGTAAGGAAACTCAACTCCTATATTGTGCATTAAATCTGGAAGAACACAACCGGATATCATCGTGTGATAGTGCGGAAGAAATATGAAAAATGCTTGAAGTCACACAAGAAGGAATGTCTCAAGTCAAAGAGACGAAGATCAACATCCTTCTTCATGATTATGAGTTATTCCAAATGAAATAAGAAGAATCCATCAAAATTATGCTCGATCGATTTTCGGTCATTATGAATGGATTGGCATGTTATGGAAACCCCTCTCGAGTAGTGAGAAAGTTAAGAAGATCGTACGATCACTACCTCGATAATGGGACGGTATAGTGACGACTATAATGGAATCTAAAGATTTAAATAATCTTGATTTTAGTGCTCTCGTTGGTTCTCTTATAAACTACGAGATTGTCCTAAAATCTCGGAATGCCAAATCGAAGCCGAATGAAAAGTCGATAGCCATGAAGGCTAAGATGTCAAGAAAGGAGGAAATCCCGGTTGATGAAAGCGACGAAGAATCGGCATATTATGCCAAAAATATTAATAAGTTCCAACACTTATTAAACCGGAGAAAGAAAGACATCCAAGCAGGCAAATCTAAGAAATTCGACAATTCTTGTCGATTATGTGGTAAACCAGGTCATTTCACGAAGAATTGCCGAGCAAAACTGATACGAATTCTCACTTGTGATGCGAATTCGCTATCGATACAGCGGAAGGCTTTTTGACGAGCGGAAGCTATCGACAAGAAACTGCTGAATCGTGACAACATTTCGCTAAAGAACAATCTTGACTAGTGATAAAGTCGGTAATTCGATACTGACAAGAAGATAGGAATTTGGCCAATTGGAAAATGACTCGAAACATGCCACCTCCAACGGCGACACTCAAACAAAGACGTTTGACGGAAGCAAAGTTAAAACAGAAACAAGTTCAAAGGATCGAACAACACTTTATACGAAATATTGAACAAGTATAACACTGTATCGAAAAAGAAACAGAATACCGAAACAGGTATAAACAGATGTTTTTATCAAATTAGACCTATAATTTGATAAAGTGATTTCTCCTCAAGACCTATTGAGAATCAATCAGATTAATACTCAAACGCGTCGAATAAAAACCAGGTTTTGATGAAAAGCATTCACCGGGAAAACACAAAGTGTTCTTATTTCTTCAACATTCAATAATCCTCCATTCTGACTCTCTGCCACTATTTATAGGCAAAAGTGGCACGACAAAATAACTTAAACTATTACAAGTTGTTCTTCAAAATAATGAAAGGATAATAAAAGGTTCTTCATGTCACTTGCGACAAAAGTAAAAGCCGGGTCTTTGCCTCCAAGTTGTTTGTGACCGCTTTTTCCTTCAACATGTTGCCAAGAATCCCGCTGCCCTTCTTAATAAAATATGCTGAAACTATTTTATTCTCTTACCACTTGGGCCCCCTTCCCCCAAGATTACCTTTTGTTTAAGTTATTCCAATTCCGATTATCAAGGTAACTCCGTGTCTCGTATCTGTTTTCTCGCCCAAGTACGTTGGAGTATGGTCGAGATGTTTTACGTCAATTCTTACTTCGTCTTCTTCGCTTGGAGTAGTTAATCTCGTATCATCCCCTCCCCCTTTAGGAGGAATTGTCCTCAATTTTGCAATCCCGTCATCATCAAGATAAGGAGAAAGATCACCTATGTTGAAAGTAGCATGCACTCCATAATCGCCCGGAAGTTCTAATTTGTAAGCATTGTCGTTCACCTTCACAACTATTTGAAATGGCCCCTCGGCTCGTGGAATTAACTTATTCTTACGCTTACTCGGGAATCGTTCCTTCCTCATGTAACCAAACTAAATCTCCAACCTCGAATAGTCTCGGATTTCTTTGCTTGTTCGACTTCCTTTTGTACGCCTCGTTTATTTCTTTGATTCGATCCCGCACCTGTTCGTGTAATTTCATCATTGATTTTAGTTTTGACTCCGCATCCTTATGCACCAATTCGTCACTTGGTAGTGGAATTAGATCTAGCGGCATGTAAGGATTCAACCCGTAAACTACTTCAAATGGAGAGTGTGCAGTGGCATGAGTAGGAGATCGATTATAAGCAAACTCCGCATGTGCGATTTGAGATCCCGATCCTTTTGTGTTTTGCTCACCAAGCCTCGCAATGGGCCCCTAGTGTTCGATTCGTTACTTCCGTTTGTCCGTCGGTTTGAGGATGATGCGAAGTACTAAACAAAAGCTTGGTTCCCACCTTCCTCCATAATGTGTTCCAAAAGTATCTTAGAAACTTCGAGTCCCGGTCCGAAACAATAGTTTTCGGAACCCCATGTAATCGCACCACCTCTCGGAAATACAGGTCAGCAACATTACTCGCGTCATCGGTTTTGTGACAAGGAACAAAATGAGCCATCTTTGAAAAACGATCGACAACAACCATGATGGCATCCTTACCTCTTTGGGTTCGAGGCAAAGCAACAATAAAATCCATCGAGACATCTTCCCACGGCCTCTCCGGAATCGGTAAAGGTGTGTAGACTCCTGGTTTGAACGAACTCTTCGTAACATGGCACGTCACACATTTACTGATTATATTATTAACATCCCCTTGCATCCTTGGCCAATAAAAATGTTCTTTAAGTACATCCAATGTCTTGGCTGAACCAAAGTGGCCACCAAACCTCCCCATGAGCCTCTCGAACCAAAGAATTCTCGAATCGTGTGCCTTGGTAGACAAAGACAATTTCCCTTAAAAAGAAAGCCCTCCTGTATCGAAAATTCTCCCACCAGGCCAGGTTTGCACAGGGCGAAGGTTTCGCCAAAATCTGCATCACCTTCGTAATACTCCTTTACTGTATCGAATCCAAGCAAACGAACATCAAGAGTGACGAGTAAGGCATAACGCCTAGACAATGCATCTGCCACAATATTGCTCTTGCCATCCTTATACTTCGATGAGAAGTGAAATGATTGTAAGAATTCCACCCACTTCGCATGCATGCGACTTAACTTGTGTTGCCCATTAATATACTTCAAGGATTCATGGTCCGAGTGTATGATAAAATGCTTTGGTCGAAGATAGTGACTCCAATGATCTAGAGCCCTCACAATAGCATAAAACTCCTTGTCGTATGTACAATAATTGAGACGAGCACCATTTAACTTCTCTGAAAAATAAGCAATAGGTCGCTTTCCCTGAATGAGAACCGCTCCAATGCCAACTCCGCTAGCATCACATTCTACTTCGAACGGTTGCGAAAAATCAGGTAATGCTAAGATTAGTGCTTCGCACAACTTCGCCTTCAAATTGGTAAATGACTCCTGAGCAGCCCTGCTACAATTAAACGTGCCCTTCTTCAAACATTCGGTTATTGGGCTTGCAATGGTACTGAAGTCTCGAATGAATCTTCGGTAAAATGAAGCCAGTCCGTGGAACGATCTAACCTCCATCACTGTAGTGGGAACTGGCCAGGACTTAATTGCTTCGATCTTCGCTTGATCGACCGACACTCCATTCTTTGAAACAATATAGCCAAGAAAGACTATACTTTCTACCAAAAATGAACACTTCTCCTTTTTTCCATACAGCTTCTTGTCTCTAAGGGTTTCGAAGACTTGCCTCAAGTGTTCGAAATGTTCTTGCAACGATCGGCTGTAGATCAAAATATCATCTAAGTATACAACCACAAATTTCCCTAAAAATGACTTAAGTACCTCATTCATCAAGCGCATGAAAGTACTCGGTGCATTTCTAAGACCGAACGGCATAACAGTCCATTCATACAGCCCGTGTTTAGTTTTGAAGGCCGTCTTCCACTCATCTCCTTCCCGCATTCGAATCTGGTGATAACCACTTCGTAGATCAACCTTTGAAAAGATCACGGATCCGTGTAATTCATCCAACATGTCATCAAGCCTTGGGATTGGAAATCGATACTTGATGGTTATATTGTTCACAACTCGACTGTAAATACACATCCTCCAAAATCCGTCTTTCTTCGGAACCAGTAATACCGGAACCGCACAAGGGCTTAGGCTTTCTCGAACATAACCACGATCCATCAGTTCCTCGATTTGGTTTTACAATTCCTTCGTCTCCTCGGGATTACATCTATAGGCAGCTTTGCTAGGGAGCGACACACCCGGTATGAGGTCGATCTGATGTTCAATCCCACGAATAGGTGGCAAACCCGATGGTAATTCTTTGGGAAAAACATCCGCAAATTCGTGCAATAAGGCATCCATCCTTTCGTTTCGTACAACCATGTTACCATTCCGTGTCTCTTTCAGAACCAATAAGTACACGCATTTGCCATCATTAATAGCATGTTCCACCTCCCGTTCGCTAGCAAACATGGCCAGTTTTGGTTTTTCACTCCTACTAGAACTCATAGAGTGAATAGCTTGAGGTGACATTGGTTTGAGCACAATCTTCTTGCCCTTATCCCGTAACTCGTACTCATTGCTTCTTCCTCGGTGTAAAACGTCCCTATCAAACATCCATGGTCTCCCCAACAGTACATGGCATGCATCCATCGGGAGTACATCACATAATACGTTGTCTTCATATGAACCCATGGCTAGTCCAATCCTCACTTGTTTAGTTACCCTTATTATGCTCCCATCATCGAGCCAATGCAAAGTGTAAGGTTTCGGGTGAGCCGTAGTGGTCAGCCCGAGTTTAGTCACCATGTCGCTGGAAGCGACGTTGGTGCAACTCCCTCCATCAACGATCAAACTACACCATTTCTTTCCAATTTGACACTTCGTGTGAAATATTTGATTCCGCTGTTCCGAATCATTCGATACAGCTTTGGCTTGTAGCGTTCGCAGAACTAAAGCCGTGTCATAGCTTGGAGCATCGTAAGTCTCGCATTCTTCTCCTTCTTCATTCTTCATGTCGAAATCAAATACGTCACCCAGTCTTTCTTCTTCAACCAACAACTCGTCTCGGATCGTGACAGCTTCCCTTAGTGTCACCACTCGCTTGTTCGGACAAGCATTTTGATAATGCCCGAATCCTTGACATTTGAAACATCTCACTTTAACCAAACTTGTCTCCTTCGGTACGTAGGGCACAGTTGCCTTAGCAGGAATCGCAACAGGAACCGGAGTCGGTGCAGTTGCCTTAACCGCTGAACTAGATCCGACGCTTGGGTTTCCAAATTTGACTGGAAACTCAGGTTTGTACAGCTTCATCCTGTTCTGAGCTTCTAACTTCACACATAACCTACATAATGTATCGAAGTCCTCGTATGGATACAGTTCCACCGAGTTAGCTATGCTTCGGTTTAAGCCACGCAAGAATCGCGACATCTTCTGCTCCTCATTCTCCTCTATCTCTCCCATTAAGGTTAGATTCTCAAACTCCTCAATGTATTCACTGACATTCAACTTTCCTTGCATCAGATCTGCAATCTTTCTGTATAAGGATAACCAGTGTGATGTTGGCACATATCTTTTACTAAGTTTTCTTTTTAAGGAATCCCACGAATGGATCTTTTCCTCCCCCGCACGAGCTCTTCGTGTTTTAATTCCTTCGTACCAAAGTGAAGCTCCTTTCCCCAACTTGAGAATGGCATACTTGCACCGTTTCTCATCGTCGAGGTCTTTAAACTCGAACATACGATCAATTTTTCGTTCCCATTCCAGGTAAACTTCAGGGTCTGTCCCTCCAACGAACTCTGGAAGCTCGTTCACCTTGAACTCTTCGACATGGCGTGAGGGTCGTTCATAGTCACCATGCCTCGGTTGCCAACGCTGGTCGCGTTGTTCTGGTACGTCACGCAATGCGTCACGAAGTTTTGCTAAGAAATCAGCGTCGTTGAGATCCATAGTGTCAAAGATCAAGAACTTGGTCTCCGATACCACTTATGATACGAATTCTCACTTGTGATGCGAATTCGCTATCGATACAGCGGAAGGCTTTTTGACGAGCGGAAGCTATCGACAAGAAACTGTCGGGAACTGGTGACAACAGCTCGCTACTGAACAATACGACTAGTGATAAAGTCGGTAATTCGTCTGACAAGAAGATAGGAATTTGGCCAACTGGAAAATGACTCAAATGTGCCACCTCCAAACAATGACACTTTCAAACAAGACGTTTTGACGGAAGCAAAGTTAAAACAGGAAACAAGTTCAAAGGATTGAACAACACTTTATACGAAATATTGAACAAGTATAACACTGTATCGAAAAAGAAACAGAATACCGAAACAGGGTATAAACAGATGTTTTTATCAAATTAGATCTATAATTTGATAAAGTGATTTCTCCTCAAGACCTATTGAGAATCAATCAGATTAATACTCGAAACGCGTCGAATAAAAACCAGGTTTTGATGAAAAGCATTCACCAGGGAAAACACAAAGTGTTCTTATTTCTTCAACATTCAATAATCCTCCGTTACAACTCTACTGCCACTATTTATAGGCAGAAGTGGCCTGACAAAATAACTTAAACTATTACAAGCTGTTCTTTAAAATAATGAAAGGATAATAAAAGGTTCTTCATGTCACTTGCTGACAAAAGTAAAAGCTGGGTCTTTGCCTCCAAGTTGTTTGCTGACAGCCGCTTTTTCCTTCAACATGTTGCCAAGAATCCCACGCCTTCTTAATAAAATATGCTGAAACTATTTTATTCTCTTACCACTTGGGCCCCCTTCCCCCAAGATTACCTTTTGTTTAAGTTATTCCAATTCCGATTATCAAGGTAACTCCGTGTCTCGTATCTGTTTTCTCGCCCAAGTACGTTGGAGTATGGTCGAGATGTTTTACGTCAATTCTTACTTCGTCTTCTTCGCTTGGAGTAGTTAATCTCGTATCAAAAACCCAAGAAGGAGGTTTTAATAGCAACACGGAGCGATGAAGACGAAGATGATGATTTTAACAATCAAAATAATCTCGCTCTCATGGCATGAAGTTCACTCGATGAAAGCGACGTCGAAAGTCAAGTAAGTAACTCTTACGACGAACTTTTTGAAACATTTGAGTTATTACATACGGACTATCAAAATGCTTTATCCGAGATTAAATCCCTACAATCTAAAAATAAATTATTGGAAATCGAGATTTCCAAAATTCTTGAAAAGGGAAAATTTATCGAAACTGATCATTCAAAATGCGTTGAAAACGAAAATATTTTAAAGAATGATCTTTTAAAAGTTCAAGATGAACTTAAAATTTTGACGAAGATATTTTCAATTGGTAACGAGAAATTTGAACAAATGCCCTCGATGCAAAAATTTATGCTGAACAAACAGGGGTTGGGATTCAAACAACATTCTAAAAATGAATCCGCAAATTTCAAAATACCCCATTATGAAAAATGTTTGAAAATTGGGCACCACATTTCGAATTTCAAAAGCCCAAGACGGATGATAAAGTTAAAAATATTTGGATTCCAAAAGGAACTTTTATTCCGAAAATCATCTATGTCTCTAAACAAAAACCAACTATAGGTTGGATCCCCAAAAATTAATTTTTAACAATTGATATTTTACTCAGGGGGAGTATTATGTATTTTAAAAAGGGGGAGTTATATTTTTATGCATATTTTATCATATCATATTTTATCATTAATTGGTATCCTCTATTCAATTGGTATATTTTGATATACACTTTTTGCTGAATACAAAAAAGGGAGAAAGGAATCGAATCGGATAAAAAGCATCATGGAAGAAATGACGAGAAAAATAAAAAGTAAAAAGGAGGAGAGAATAATAAAAATCGAAAAAGTCTAAAAGGAGAAAAATAAAGTATACAAAAAGGGGGAGAAACGAAGGAGTTGAAAAATGAGAAATGAAGTAGTCGAAAATGACAGAAAAAGAAAAGATGGGTGAAACTAACGAAACGATCAAAGCCGAAATCTTTGTTTCATACAAATATATATATTTTTATTTTTGCAGGTTTTATCCAATTCAAGGGTTGTTTTGTAATCATCAAAAAGGGGGAGATTGTTGGAATATTTATTCCAAATATTCATTAATAGAGTTTTGATGATTAAGTTGCTAAACAAAGCAAAACAACAAAGAGGCGAAACAAACAATGAAGGTGACGAAGATGCAAAAAGCTGATCAAAATACAAAGCTAGCACACGCTAGACACAAAGGTTAGCGCATGCTAACGGGTCCTGTTTGCAAATCAGACGAGGTCAATGTAACACCCCAAACTAGGCGGATATTACAGTGTCGTGGACCCCCGACTGGGACCCACCAGGCGAATGAAAATTAATGACTTAAATAATATAATTATAGTACCAAACCACGTTATATCATCAAATTACTCCGATGAGGAGTTTTATTACAACACACCCAAGATAATACAGAATACATGTATATTTTATATGAAGATAAAATATACAACACTGAATAAAATGAGTATTCACACGGAAGTCTGCAGCGGAAATAAAATGAAGAACACGAATGACTAAAAAGGACTGGGCCCCCTACTAGTATCACTGGGACTCCTCGCCGTCAACGTTCTCTTCCCGTGCCTTAGCCTTGCCATGACCTGAAAACAACATCCCCAAACGGGGTCAGTTACACAGAACAACATGTTGGGATTCGGTGCCTAAAACGAAGGCCCAGCGGAAGCGGTAAAACGAAAATTAATTCGATCCGAATCCCTACGAGAATCGATCGAGCTACGTATATACGAATATATAAACGAAAAGCAAGAGTTGTAAGAAACTAACCCTCGAAGTCCGTTGATTAAATGGAAACCTTCTCTTGAGCTATTCCCCAAGCTTTAGTTTGATCTCTACGAGTTCAATCCGCTCCAAGCCCTTGAACGATCCAACGCCGAAAACACCGCGTCTCTACTTGCCACGCGCCGGAAAAACGACCGGAACAACAACACTTGATTAACCTCTAAGGTTACGGCTAGAATCAAGTGGTGAAGCTCTTGTTATTACACTTTAAGTGTATAATATATCTCTCTTAATGTATCTTGAATTTTCTCCAAGAAAACTCAAGAATAAAAGTGAAGAAGAAGATGAAGATGAAGACTAAGAAAAATAATTTTCTCTCTTTCTCTCAAACTCACGGCTGGAATTCATCATTGCAAGTGAGAGTTTGTCTCCACTTATATTCTTATTCAACTCCCATGATCTCCTACTTTAGACAATATCACCAAGGTGTGATATTTGTCCCCTTGTCTTGGTCACTAGTCCACCATCCTAGAAAGTGTAGACCAAGACAAAGTAAGGGAGTAGGTGATGGGGTGGCCATCTAGAAGGAATCAGATGAGTTCGATTCGTTTCGGACTCCCGTGAGTCCAAACAGATAAACTCCTATTCCGTTCCGATGTATTTGTGTCGATTAATTAATCCAATCAATTAATCACATTAAATACATAATAATATAATTAATTTCTCCAAGAAATAATTATATTCACGAATTAAATTAATCACCCAGTAATTTATTTAATCCATTAGGCCGTAAATCAATTTATCCAATAAATCGATTTAGACATCCAATGTCCCAAATTAGATATCCAATATCTAATATTTATAATGAGAGATTAAGCTCGATTCATTCCGTCGTCAATCCTAATGCGCGACTCGGTAGGTCCGTCTCGATCGAATGGGAGGAACCAAAGAGTAGTAGCACCACCTAGCCACTGGCGGCCTACACTGCACTTAACCGAGAACGAATGATTGGGATCATTCAAGAACAATTCATCGTGAATACCATTAAACGTATAAACCCTTCTTTCAAATGTCCCGATCAAGTTTTAGGGTCACGGTCACCAAACCCTATCTCAGACTTGACGCTATGCATGCGTTAATGCAAATCGAGATCATCGAGCCGTGTATCTAATACAACTGCTCCAATGCTTTGGCCAAAGACTTATGATCTCATCTCGCCAATAACCGCATAGGACATATAACCCGCTCACTAACGGGAGAAAGAATTCTATCTTGGTATTCGAGACTGCTACTTGCCCGTCAAGATGCACGTCGAGGTTGACCCCGCCTTCCGTTTACGTGGTCGAACTACTCTAATGAAAATCTTGACGTCACAAGCACATCCCTACTAAATCCTCAAGTCGAAGGTTCACGAATACCTATCACAACCTTTCGATTCCGTCATTGATCGTCCCGAGTGAAATCCATGTGACGAATCGAGGGTGAGTCGGTTCGAGTATACTAATCTAATTAGCATACCTATAACGTGTGCTCCCACTAACTATTAGTGTTCGACAGCACTCTCCATGTCAAAGAACACGTCATACAAGTCTTTACATAAACTTAACGCCTATCAAGTTTCATCGACTTGCGAACGATTAAGTATTTGAGCTATAAACCTTTCCAAAGGCCGACCCCTTATCCAATAAGGAGTGGAACCTTTGCTCTCAAATACACGGACTAGTTTCTATATGTTTATTTACGAGTTAGGAATGCCAAGAACTACCAAGAATAAAGAAACAATCATTTGCCTTATATAAATGGTTTACATAATTACAAGTACAATGCCCTCACTCAACAACCTCCGAGTGGCATTCGAGGGCATACTCCTAACAATCTCCCACTTGCACTCAATGCCACACACTATGGTATCTAATACCCATGTTCTCCGATGACGCTCCAAGCTAGTCCGAGATAGTGGCTTAGTCATGGATCGGCGACGTTGTCGGCCGAGTCTACTCTATGCAAGACAATGTATCCCTTGCGAACAAATTCTCTTACGAGATGATACTTCCTCTCAATATGTTTGGTGCTGTTGTGAAACCTCGCTCCTTGGCTGCGCTACGACTCGTCGTTGTCGCGATGCAACAGCAAATTTCAAGACATGGTATCACTTGAAGTTCTCCGAAACTTCTTAATCCGTAACCCTTCCTTGGAAGCCTCCGAGGTCGCTTGATACTCACCGACAGTGGAATCAAGATCGCGCTTTGCTTGGCACTACGCCAAGATACGCTCCTCCATTAAGAGTAAATATGTAGCAGTGGACATCGAGTCGCCCTTCAGTCCTTGGAAGTCCGAATCGGTGAATCCCACCACATCCAATTCTCCACCACCATACATCGTAACCATATCTCTAGTCCTTCTCAAGTACTTGAGAACGTTCTTACGGCAGTCGATGTTCCCTACCCGGGTTTGCTCGAAACCTACTCACCACGCTTACGGATGCGCAATGTCGGGTCTTGTACACAACATAGCATACATAAGGCTACCCACGGCCGAAGCATATGGTATATTACTCATTTCCTTTCGTTGTTCCTCATTTTGAGGACACATCTTCAAGGTGAGTTTTATTCCATGTCGCATCGGTAGGAACCCTCTTTAGAATCATCCATCTTAAATCGCTTTAAGATTTTATCTATATAGAGGGCTTGGGAAAGACCTATTGTTCTCTTCGCTCTATCCCTAGAGTCGAATACCAAGAATATAGGTAGCTTCTCCCAAGTCTTTCATGGAGAAATTACTCAAAGCCAAGCTTTCACGTAATCGAGCATTCCCACATCATTTCCTATTAGTAGAATGTCATCTACATATAGTACTAAGAATGCGATCTTGCTCCCACTAACCCTCTTGTATACACAAGGTTCCTCTTCATTTTGCACGAAGTCAAACTCTTTGATCGCCTCGTCAAAACGAAGATTCCAACTACGCGACGCTTGCTTGATCCATAAATGGAACGAAGCTTGCACACTTTCTCGAATATCGACTTGGACACAAAGCCTTTAGGCTGCTCCATATAGATTTCTCCTCGAGGAATCCATTAAGGAAAGCCGTCTTTACGTCCATTTGCCATATCTCATAATCGTGGTAGGCAATATAGCAAGCATCATGCGAATAGACTTGATCATGGCTACGGGCGAGAAGGTATCGTGGTAATCGATCCCTTCCTTCCGGGTATAACCCTTTGCCACAAGCCCGGCCTTATAGGCGTCAACCTTGCCATCACCATCGGTCTTTCTCTTGTAGATCCACTTGTTCCCAATAGGCACTATACCCTTGGGGCGGTCTACTAGAGTCCGCACTGATTGACATGCATCGAGTCTATCTCGGCTTCCATAGCTTCACGCCATTTCGCGGAGTCTACATCCACCATCGCTTGGTCATAGGTCGTTGGGTCGGTCTCTTGGCTATCACTTGGAACCTCATGGAGACCCGGCTCCTCCAAGTGCACAAGCCCATACCTCTCGAGTAAATGAGACACCCTACTAGACCTACGAGGTGGTTGTACTTGTGTTTCGTAAAGTTCGGTTCCAGTTTCTTGCACAGTGTCTCTCGAGAAGTTTCATTGTATTCTTCTAAAGAAATACTTCTACCGCTCCGCCTTCCTGAATGAACTCATCTTCCAGAAGTGTGCTTGTAAAGCAACAACGATCCTTCGATCTTCGGGCATGTAGAATAGATATCCCATCGTCCCGCACGGAATCCTATGAAACGTCCCTTCAGACCTAGCTTCCAACTTTTCCACCTTAGTCTTCTTGACATAGGCGGGACATCCCCAAATCCTAATGTGATTAAGACTTGGTTTCCTTCCTTCCACATCTCATGTGGAGTTTTAGGAACGGATTTGGAAGGACATCTGTTCAAGATATACGCGGCTAGAGTGCATACCCCCACTGTAAATCGGCAAGTCAAGATAGCCCAAGATGGAACGGACCATGTTCAACAGGTCGGTTCCTTCTTTCTCGACACACCATTTAACCGAGGAGTACCGGAGGTGTTAGTTGTGAAACTATTCCATGTTCCTTAAGGAACTCGTCAAACTCCGTACTCATATACTCGCCACCTCGGTCCGACCAAGTGCTTTGATATGATTACCGGTTTGTTTCTCGACTAGGCCTTGAATTCCTGGAATTTCTCAAAGGCCTCGGATTTATGTTTCATTAAGTATACATAACCATACCTAGTATGATCATCTCGTAAACGTAATGAAATATTGATATCCGTCACGTCCGCTTCTAAAGCACCACATACGTCGGTATGGATTAATCCCGATTTATCGGCTCTTTCAAAAGTCCCCGTGAAGGGGACTTAGTCATTTTGCCTTTAAGGCAAGATTCACAAGTAGGAAAGGGATCCGATCCCAATGGACCCATAAGTCCATCTTTTTCCATCTTGTAAACCTTGGTCCGACCAACATGACCAAGTCTAAGATGCCATTTCAAAACTTGATTGGTTTCATCCCTACCACGTTTTCTAGTCATAGTATTCACAACTACTTTGTTGCCGAGATTTAGATGATACAATCCATTCAACAATGTAGCAGTATCCACTAGTTTATTTCTAAAATAAATTTTGGCAGAACCATCACCAATGAAAAATGAAAAGCCTTTTCGGTCCATGACCGAATGGATACAATGTTTTTGTGCCCCTTGGGCAAAACAAGTACATCTTCTAAAGTCAAAACAAAGCCGGATTCTAAACCCAAAAGAAGTGATCCTATGTCGGTCGCCTCGACACTATGCCCGCTTCCGACCGTGATCATAACTTCTCCAGCTCCAAGCTTCCTACTTTGTTCAGATCCCGATTCACGGTACAAATATGAGAACTAGCACCAGAATCCAAGATCCAGAAGTAGAAAATACAAAGAGAACAATTTGTTTCCAAAACTAAAAGTTCTCAGACCAAGTGCCATGAAGAATCGGAGTCTCTAGCCCAAAGGGCCCACCACCGCACTTGAGACAAGTATCCTTTTTCTTCTTGTTCTTCTAACCATTGGGGCCTTGCCCTTACCCTTAAGGTCCTTAGCTTGTGGTCCATCTGCTTCTTGGTCTTTTCTTCTTATTCTTAGACCTCCGAGGTCCGTAAGAAATCACAAGAGCAGACTCCTTCATCCGCGGAGTCTTCATTTGAGACCGAGCGGTCACAAGTTTGTTCATTAGCCCACTAAATTACATGCAATCTCATTGCTTGAAGTTCATAACAAACCGTGAGAAGGAATCGGGAGAGACTGTAGGATAAGGTCGGTTTGAGAGAAGTATCCATTTTAAAATCAAGAGCCTCCAATCTCTCGATCATGGATATCATTTTGAGGACATGTTCCCAACCTTCTCACCTTCCTTCATCCTTGCACCGAGCAGCTTGCTTGGATATCTCATATCTAGCGATTCACTGTGCTCACCATAAAGCTCGGTTAAGTGAGATAGAATCGCCAGCGTAAGTCATTTTCTCATGAGCTCTCTCAAGCTCATTAGACATGGAAGCCATCATATAAGCACGGACTTTCACGTCATCCTTAACCCACTTTTCGTGGTTTTCAATCTCTTCTGATTGGCTCGAGTCCGCATAGAGGCGCCGGAATGTCCGTCTCCAAGACGTATCCCAGTGCCTCTATACCGAGGACAATCATCGACATGGAGCCAATCCACAAAGTTAGGTCCCATTAAGGTGTTCTTTTCGAGTAGAATTGCGAGTGGATTCATTGTCATATTGAGTTATGTCTGCATTAAGTATAACAGATTAATTAGTGACTTGTTATATTATGATCTGAGTATAGAATTAAGGTCCTTTCTATTCTTGTTACCCAACTCCCACTATTTTTATCTAATAACACACTCCCATGTGAAATCCGAAGTATCGTCGCTCTACTTCATAGTGGTGATCGAGTTCTTTATAAATCTTAATAGAGGGCAACCGAATGTGTTTCTAGTCTATTAATTTTCATAAAGTGGTGTCCAACACCAACCCATCTAATGGATGATTCGATCTTCTTTTTCCCCTTGTTCACTCCTCAACCTATACGGTTTCTATGGTTCGTGAACAAGTTAAGTTTATACCATCGACGCAAATCGGTTTCACAATGAATCTTATCCGCAACCTATCGTGTTTCTAGGGATAAAATTTGCTCCAACCGAAGGCATCCAATGCGCTCCGTAATTTATCCGTCCTCCCGAACGACTACCCCGATAACTCGGAAGCATAGCACATCCGGTTTGGATTTCAATTCAAAACTCGATGGAGGAAGGAAAACCTTGAAACCTTATAAACTTAATTATTTGTTGTGGGAGAATTATCGCGATTAACGTTACACTTTGCACATTAATCGTTTAAGCGCGTTTGTGGCATTCATACAATATGAAACAACCAATCACAACCTAGTTGCTACCAACATGTGGTTCATGGACCGCTCCTAGAAAACAAAAACTCCGTAATCTAATTACAAGTCTTCGTCTTGAATCTTCGTCTTCTCGAAATGGATCTTCCTCCGGTCTTCGTCATTACATATAAATTTTACATTGAAAATTGCATCCTAGATACAAATTTTTCTAGTAAAATAAATAGGCTCAAAACGGCCTTTACAACCCAATCGAATAAAACGAACGATTCAAAACTAAGTCCACGAACCACATCCCCATTCAAAAGCATTCATCCAATAAATACTAAATAAATGGAAAGCGTAGAGATACATTGATCCAATCAACAATACGAACCGATCCAATCGATTCACACAATCGGTAATGTAATAACGCTCAAAATAATTGATCGACCATAAATATTCCAATTAATCAAATTTCCCTTATAAAATGAAATACCATAAATCATTTTAATCATATTAAATCAATTTAACATGCGGAGATTAATTTTTAAGAATACACGGAAAAATCGAGCGGGGTGAAAACAGGCGGCATGACCGAGTCACCTCGGCGACTCTGGCGATCATTGGGTACCGATCGCTAGCAACTCCTGCGGACTTTAAAGAGACCAGCCCATGTGCTAAAGACGATCGCCCGCTTATTATAATACAGCAAAGGCGATCGCCCAGCTTCTCCCAGTCCTATAAATAGAGAACTTCCAGTAACTGGAAAAAGGCTCGCAATTCATTCCAATCAATTGGGAATTCAGTTGACAACCATATTCGGAATACATAGATTCATTCAGGCTCTCGGCTTCTTCTCTTGGTTCTACCTCAGGATTTCTCTCCCAGCACCTCTCATATAGAAGACGGTCGGTAGAGGCAAGAACTCCTTGCAGTACAAATTCAACGAGACTCACAAGCCCAAGAGCTTAAACATACGGCTAACACACACTGTGAGAGACTGTCGATTTCTCACGGTCGTCACAGCTCATCAACATTGTTACAAGAACTCACAGAGCATCATATCTGGTTCTTCCGGCAATCTTCACGCTCTATAGCTAAGATAACTAGAATCTTTACACTCATTGTAATAGTATTCTAACAATAATATTTGTACTCGAAAGTATTTATATTAATAACATCTCGCGAGAGCATTCAAGCCCGGGACTAACAACCCCGGAAAATCTTGTGTTATTTACTTTCCCACGAAAGTGTTCTCGCACTTTGTTTGCTACTCGACCATTTCAGCAATATCTATATCCGGATAATATTTTGGGTAGCAACAAAATGTAACACATCTAGTGAATTAAATAAATTTATTGGGTTATTAATTTAATTCATATTATTTCTTAAATAAATTATATTTAATGTAATTATTTTATTGGATTAACTAATTTTATTAATATTGAAACATACACAGGTGTATCTATCAGGCTAGACACACGATGGTCCGTTTCATGCACCGAAACGAACCAACCTCCATAATACTCAAAGTAGCCGCCCCCCTCACATGGTGTTTTGACATCTAATTTTGTCTTGTGGAGATATTATTATGGGGTGGGAGTTTTATATACATTTATTGTATGCTTTAATACCTTAATCATGATATGATGAGTTGTGAGGTGTGTTTCGTTTATAAAACAAAATCTTCACCCTCCACAAATGGGCTTAGCATGCTACGACCATATAAAAGGAAATAATTGATGCAAGTATTATTATTATACACTTGGTGAAAAAATAATGGAAGTATCATGGCATGAAGTGGGAGTGGTTGATTTATATAACAATCTTCTTTTCTCCTACAATAGGAGAGCATGATCAGCCGTGAGGTGGTGAGGGAACTTTTTTCCCTAGTCTAACTTTGAGTTTTAGGATAGGCTTTGAAGAGAAAAATAAGTGAGGAATTATTTTGTTCGTTTTAACTCTTGGAAAGTAAGAAAGGAACAAGAAAATTATATCTTACTATTACCATTTAATAGTTTTCGGCCTTCGATGTTAAGTGGTGGTTTTCGCAGTTTTTCCGGTCATCTTTCGACACGTTTTATGTAGAGGCACAGTAATTTTGGTGCTCGAGAATCTTGCAAAGATTCAACGATTTGAAATTGTGATCAACATCAACACTTAATCAAAGGTCTTCAAGGGTACGGTTCCGAAACTCATACTTTGTATTTTATATTCATATATACGATGCTTGATCAATTTTTTTAGGGGTTCAGTTTATTAATTGCATTATTCTTATTATTCTGCTGGACCTTCGATTTAAGCCCCGAATCCCGTAATTTGATTCGAGGTAGCATCCTCTACGTCCACAGGTTATCCACAGAGGAGTAAGTTTATGGTGTAGACAACTGTGTGATTTTTGCTAAACCTCGAAGCTGTATCTTTCACACAGATTGATACACTTGGTTGTAGCTTGAGTCGCAAGAGTAGCTGTAGGCTTCTTGAACTTAGACTTCTTCTCACACAAATTTGAAGTTTTGTTTTCGTGAACTATCTTCGTCCCACGCAGGTCGGAATGAGCTCGATTTGTTAGTTCACACAAGGCTAACTCTCAATGTTAAGTAAGGTAGTTTAAGTCTCTGAACAGCAGCTGTAGGCTTTGAGGTTACCATCTATAGTGTGTTGTTTTCTTCGTTGAGGGCCAATAATCTCTTCGATAATCAATATTATTGTAGGCTCAAATAATGTATTTGCTCTTGCTAGTTTTTCACAAGTAAAGCAGTATTTCTTTATGTTATAAGTATTAGCAGTATGATCAGTAGCCTTGAGCAAGTACGATTGGGCTGTTTACAACATTGGAAGCTAGATCTTTTATAAATATAGTCGTTTGCTGGTTGGTGAGATGTGGACACTTCAGATTGATGTCTTGGTGAATGTTTGAATTAAAATAATCCATCTTGTCAGCATTACATGCTTCAGACACTCTTTGGTATTCATTAAATGCTCTGTATCCACAGTCTTTCGGTTGTATTAAATGATATCTCTATCAGCATTTTATGTTCTTAAAACTCCTGAATGCTTTGTGAATATAATAAGGTTGTTTCACTATGGTTTGAAGTGTAAGTGTATTTCTGTTGGTTTTACACTTTATTTTTTCCACGTAAAGTGTATACAACATTAATAATGTAGCCAAATAGGATCTTATGTTGTAGAAATCTCGATCTTGATTACGTTGTAGACCGAACGATTGTATGATCAAAGTTATATGAAGTCGGCTATAGGAAGGATGTTGTATTTTGCCGCATTTATCAAAACTCCGGGAGGATTTATCCCAACAGTAAGTTTGGCTTTATTTTGATTCTCTTATAGTTTATGCTGAAGTAATGATGTTTATTTCAAAGCCCCATAGCTGGGTAGTGTTCGATTATGGATTTATTTAGATATCTCGAACTATATAGTTGCTTTGGAGAATTATTGTTATAATTGAACTCATCATCTCGGTCCTACCATAAACTTGATTAGAATCAATATTGTTATTGATGATCGATTGGAGAATTTGTCCAAAATTCCGAAATTTGCAAATCGTTGTTATGTTTAGTTGAACTTATCATAGTCGGAGTATTGTTGAATATAGTAATATGTTGTTAGTAATCACCATGTTAGTCTTGTTAAGAACCAATCAAATTGATGATTCTAGACATGTTCAGGATTGAGTGAAGAAGATAACAATCTATTCAGGTGATGAATTAAGTTTGCATTTATAGTAATTCTGAGATCACCAAAGTAATTGTACATTCCGTAACATTTGACGTAATTTGAATCGTAATTAAACTATCTATTGTAGTAACTTGGTAGACAAATTAGTTGGTCGCTTGGGAGGGGGATATTCTTACTTGACAGAGTTAATCGTGTTGAATGAGTTATTAAATGATTTTATCATTAGGTTGAGAATTGTGAATCGATCGAGGATCACAAACACCCGGCATTTACTTTAACCCAGAATTTTTTTCTCATTGGAACTAGGGCAAGTTCGATAATTGATTAGACTATGATAATTGATCTTATTGAATTACTTGTGCGATTGTGTTTGTGATTATCCTTGGAAGTTATGATTAGTTTTGGGATAAATTCCCTCTCTGGATAATGCGCAAGTCGGTAACCCATGATCCTTGGCTGCGATCAATGGAGTATTATGTATTTTTGGACCGATTTCCTGTCTGATGGTATGCATGTCGGTATTCCGTGAAACTTTGTTGCGATCAAGGTAGTTGTGGGAATTTTGGTGATAATGATGAATCACGTGTACTATTTAGATGTTGGAAATACGATAATGTGTTTAGCAGATGTTATGATTCTTTAATTTGTTGTTATCATCGACTGACCTTATGTAACATCCCCAAAACTATAAGGGAATGTCACACGCCCTAGACCCTTCTCACAAGGATCTACCAGGCTAGACACTGCAATAGACATCATAATATTTGACCGGACAGGGTCAAACTACATAACAATACAGACCGATAAGGTCGAAAACTCAAAATACACGGACCGATGAGGTCATACGTAAGACATAAGTAACATAACCTGAACAAATTACATCATATGAACACCCCCAGAGCCATTCGGGAATATTACAGAGCCGTGGGCCCCAAAATGGAACCCACAAGGCTAAAAGATATTTTTACAAACATTTCAAATACACCTAAGCGGCGATGACGGTAATATCTTCTAATGTATTCAAAGACTTTATAAAATTCATTTATCAATACCGTCGTAAAATCTCATTTGAATGTACAAAGCCAAAAGGCCAAAACCCAAGAGTTTCAAAAGTATACATTACGCCACCGCTTGCACGTATCGACAAAATAGTTTACAAAATAATTTTCCAAAATAAACCCAAATTCGCAAAATACTAACAAGCCATTTTAAAACACACTCGCAGCGGATATAACAAATTATTTAAAATACTTTTGCAGTGGAAAATAACAACTAATCAAAGTCTTGGATTCACAAACACACGCCATAGCCGGTATCCTCCGAAGCTCATCTCTTCACGACCACTACAAGCTCGATATCCCAAGAACCTAAAAATAAAGCCCACGACGGGTCACCATAATATCCAATAATGATAACGATCACATCACGTCAATAATTACATACCAATAAAGATGCTAAGTAAGAATACTACCACTGTAATCTTACCGTCATAACCTTATCAATTCATGATAATCCTCATCAAAGTAATCCTCACCACCTTTCACATCTCGTATTCTCAAAAACACACTGAATCTTACAAAAACATTTGTACCGTATCCTGCATAATACCCAAGATTCTCAAAACATCATCTTAACTCACTGATACGAAATATACCAACACTGACCAATTCCATCCATCGGATAACATCATCAAATATCAACATGATAATCGATTGTCCATCCAAAGATAAGAACCAAGAAGCAAATATAGAACATACCTCAAGATATATAATGCCATGACGAATCATGTCAGTCTAATCCGAGATCAGATCAATACAACATACGGACATGGTCCTACAAAAGACTTACAAATACATACTCACATGACAACATCAATATGCTCACAACAATAATAACAATGTATACTTATGGTAATCCAACGATCCAGCGCACACATCATAGATTCCCACGATGATCCTATTAGATCAACACGTGGGATAACCCACAATACACATATGCACAACAACAACACATGGTAATCCAACGATCCAACATACATCATAGATTCCCATGATGATCCCGTCGGACCAACACATGGTGGAAGTACCCATCCAACGATCCAGCGCACACAACTATAGATTCCCATGATAATCCCATCGGACCAACACATGGTGAATAAAACAATCACAACACATATGCACGACACATAACAACATAACCGACATGCCTGACAAGAAAAATATATAAATGTATCACAACATGATTGACACTAAATGACACAAATGATTAGAGTATTTGCTTTGAGTCCTTCGATAGCAATCTCGATGTCAAAAACCATCACCGACGATTATTCTCAATGTTCGACGATCCAAAATACCATGGACTATAGATAACTCATATCCTCATCCTTACCAAAATGTATCGTCGATACCCAAGTATACCAATAACAAATATAAGTCATCTATATTATGATTAAATTCCCAAAATCAGTAAACAACATACAATTTCAAATCTCCAGAGTTCACAATTATAATCATTACTATACGAACTATAAACGAATGAAACTGAAACCATTCATTAAATATTATAAACTGAGCAAGTAATAACTTGCCTCGATACCGATACGACGATAATGAAGCCGTTACCAATTTTCTTGCCTTTGTTTACAAGCTCCTCGTACCTGACCATAGTAATTCACGAACATCCTCAAACTCAACCGCAACATATTATTCTAATCAACGATCAATCCTCACAACCTATTGTAATAATCGATAAACAACAAGTTTGATAACAATCATCAACCGACATAACCAATCAACAAACTCAATGATTCCACAATATCTCGATTAAATACTAATCCGAATAACGCGAATCAGTCAATCATGAATCCTTAACCACAATACGATTCCATAATCTGATAATCATATCAACAATCAACCCAACCCGACAACAGGAATTAAAACATACTCACTTCCGAAACCAATCTCATATACGTATTAACAAGATTCCTCCTTGCTCATAATTGCAAACTCGTAGTAAAATAATACTGATATAATCACTAATCCGAATTATCTGAATAGTTCAATATTATGAATAATCATATTCCAAGATTAACCCTAATCTTCCTAATTCAATCTCATTATCATACTCATATTGTTATATGGAAATCACATCATCAATCAACATAACTTAATTCTAGATATGAATATTCCATGTTCATATCCAAAAACATCAATACTTCAAGATATAGTCATCTTGCTATGTTATATTCACCAAGAAGTTCTTCAAGAACACCAGATAATCCATAACCATGATCATAACCAACAAAACAACATAATCCAATATGTTCTAACATCTAAACCATCGTTTAACTCATAATCCAAGACATATATATCGCTATATCATCTTCTTCCTCAATACAACTCCATGAAACACCAAGAATCATCATATCATTTCCATATTCATCGTAATACGAAGTAAACAACAACAACAACATCAAATCCCAAAACCAAAATATCTCTTGAAGATAAACAATACAATTCAAAACCACAAGAATCATTTCAATATCCATATATCAACAACAACATCATCGTAATTCGGTAATCCATCTCATAATCATACTTATCAACTCGTTTATATGATAATCATCAACTCCAGAACACCAATATTCAATATAAAACGAAATCTAAAGTGAATATTAATTACCTCTTCGAAGAAATAGGTTGATTCTCAAGGTTGATTCCGTTTCCAATCACCCCCAAGTTTAATATTGTTGAAGACGATCAAATCTATGATACTCAACTGTTTTGGAACCTCAAAACCTCCTTCAAGACTCTCTCTACCGGATGAAGGGAAGAAATGACCTAAATGAATAACAATACCCGACTACACATATATATAGACTCAGAAATTACGTACGCTAGATGAACCATCTTAACCTACGTAACAATCCTTACGTACGTTATCTGACCATGATAGCGTACGTTACGACAGTCCAGAGGCTACTGCCTCAATTCGTATCATTTCTTATGTACGTAACACTCATGCCATAGCGTACGTAACACAGAGTTGACTTACTACAATAGTATGTCCATTTAACGTACTTAATGAGCAGTCCATAGCGTACATTAAACTCTTCGTTGACTTGTCTTTTTGCACGCCAGCCGTTCTCTGGGCTCCACATGTCAGGTATAGATTCCCCTGTCTGATTCCTCTCGTAACGTAGGTAATGCATGATACATAACGTACATTACCCTTAGTATATTAGCGTACGTTAGCTTCTCAACTTAGCGTACGTTATGGCTTCTGTACTTAGCCAATTATTACTGCTCCTGTCAGTCTCGACATACCGGATACGTATACACAACATACTGACTACGTATACTCCTTCCAATAATATTCTCGTACAATACGCCTGACACACAATATCTTCAAATGCAATTGTCGACCAAGTACGACAATTATACCAGTACAGATGTCTGAGTCCTTCAATTATTTTATCCCTACTGCATAAATTCCACACTGTGCAAGATAACTCTGATAAAATTATATTAAACAACTATAGTCGAAAATCGTGATATTACATTCTACCCCACTTAAAATAAGTTTCGTCTCGGAACTTGCAATCTGTCACAATCAAAAGTCCAACCACAATATCCGTAATCATCACGAAATGCATCAATCATCATCATTAACGAATAACCAAAACAGTATACTTACAAATACGTGAAGTCGATGATCTCATGCGATACTATCAAATGACCTCACTTCAAAGCTTCAATACGCTTACAATCATAATTTCAAAAAGTTCAACAAAATACATCGTTATAACTCAATTATGGAATAATCCATCCATGTCAAAGCCTGTCTGCCTGATCGCACAATCAAGTCCCAATCCTGATAAAAACCAATAATACACGATACATTTGTGAAACAACTGCCCAAAATAATGGCAACAAATCTCGAAATATCGACACAAAGTCCGAACGCTCATACGATCAATAATAATGATCAACCAATAAATTAACCGAGAATATCATCGACATGATAAACTCCAATACGACCAACCAAAGGTCAAAACACAGCCGAGAATATCATCCACATGACAAACTCTAATACTACCAACGAACGATCAACAATAACTGAGAATACCCTCACACGGTAAGCTCCAACACTATCAACACAGAACCACAGGGACAGATATACGAAAGAATAAAATTCTCAAAACATTATATAAATCACATACAGTGCATCTCAAAGAAAAACACCAGACTGTTGAACATACCCCTCGGCATATTAACAACCAGTTGCAAACTGTCGAACATACATAATCATACTCCAATCAATATGGCTCAAAAGTCAAAAATCACTATAGCAAATTCACGCTACTACCACACCAATAGAGCCATATAGCACCTATGCCCCGGTTTCACAAAACCCAAAGTTCCAAAATCATATTCTGATCAATCTACAACACGCCGCATATTTCTCTTTATCGATCAACCAACCAGCTTATTCCCGAATATCCAAGCTACCATGCTGAAATTCGAATCTCTTTTCATCGTACCATCGATGTGTTATCCATCTCATGAGTCTTACTCAACTTCACCATGATATGCATTATGCACTAAATTTGTACGTATACCAATCATATTTTAAAAACGGCTTTGAAATCATATAATCTTGTCAATAAAATACCCATTTGGAAAGTTCTTTCAAGAATTTCAAAACTCAAAACATGTATATATTCGTAAGACTACAAAAATCAATTTCAAATGTTAAACATGCTCGCTTATGTCAAGTACTCGATGACAATTCTTTTCGAATACACAGGATTAAATAAAATGAAATTATGCAAATGATCGACCACATCCACACTCATGTATACCAATCCGGCTCGTCAAAATTCCACCGACATTCAAATAAAAATCACATGATAGAATCTAAAATCTTATCGATAGACCTTGATACTCTTTTTCCACAGATGACTCGTAACATCGACTGCTATTCCATTCTCGCAACACTTCAACTATGCCATGATGAAATATGTTTTTCAAGACAACAATATTGTCTCTCAAAATAAATTTAAGAAAATACATTTTCATGACAACGAGCAAAATAGTTTATTCAAAATATATCATTTTGAAAAGTATCATTTCTCGATGTTTAAAACCAGTTTCATATATATCAAAATGAACTAGCATGACTACATGTTCCTCTCAACAATTCACAACATTCTCCCAAATACAAAACTCCATTTTTTCAAGTTTAACCGACATATTGATTTTCCATAATCATAGCTTATCAAGACCATCGGTTTTGTCCCAACTATCTCATATTGTAACACATAAAATTTTTCTGAATGTTTGTCAAAGTACATCAATTTATACCTGGCAATAACCTCAATGCAATTAAAAAATCCAAATACTTATGGATTGTGGAGCTGACGATTCCCCGTGATACTGGCACATGTCTCAACTCTAGAAAATACTGACATGTATATTTTCAAAACATACATTTTGTAAAATCAGTTCAACTCGAGAACACAACACATCTCTTTCCGAAGAAAAACGTTAATACCATTTGGATAAGTTTAAAACAACCACAGTACCACACTGGTAAACCACATAACGCACAATCCCAAGTGAACAACAAAAACCTGTGGCTCTAATATTCACAATCGACAACTCGAATGACGTGACAAAAAAATAACTCAACTCGACCCGATAGCCTAGGTTTTCACAACCTTGCTTCGATACCATATTCTATAACACCCCCAGAGCCATCCGGGAATATTACAGCACCGTGGGCCCCAAAATGGAACCCATAAGGGTAAAAGACATTTTTACAAACATTTCAAATACGCATAAGCGGCGATGACAGTAATAGCTTCTAATGTATTCAAAGACTTTATAAAATCCATTTATCAATACTTTCATAAAATCTCATTTGAAAGTACAAGGCCAAAAGGCCAAAACTCAACAGTTTCAAAAGTATAAGTTAAGCCACCGCTTGCACGTATCGACAAAATAGTTTAGAAATTTTTTTTCCAAAATAAACTCAAATTCGCAAAATACTAGAAAGCCATTTTAAAACATACTCGCAGTAGATATAAGAAATAATAAAAAATACTTTTTCCGCAGAAAATAACAACTACTCAAAGTACTCGATTCACAAACACACGTCATAGTCGGTATCCTCCGAGAAGCTCATCTCTTCACGATGCCTACAAGCTCGATATCCCAAGAACCTAAAAATAAAGCCCACGGCGGGGTCAGCCATAATATCCAACAATGACAACGATCACATCACATCAATAATTACATACCAATGAAGATGCTAAGTAAGAATACTACCAATGTAATCTTACCATCATAGCTTTACCAATTCGTGATAATCCTCATCAAATTAATCCTCATCATATTCCACACCTCGTATTCACAAAAACACACCGAATCGTACACAAACATTTGTACCGTATCCTGCATAATACCCAAGATTCTAAAAATATCATCATAACTCACCGATACGAAATATACCAACACCGACCAATTCGATCCATCTGATAACATCATCAAATATCAACATGATAATCAATTATCTATACAAAGACAAGAACCAAGAAGGAAATACGTAACATACCTCAAGAATATGAAATGCCACGACGAATTCATGTCACTTAATCCGAAATAGATCAATACATCATACGGACATGGTCCTACAAAAGACATACAGATACATACTCATATGACACCATCAATATGCTCACAACAATAAAAACAACGTATACTTATGGTAATCCAATGATCCACCGCATATATCATAGATTCCCACGGTGATCCAATTAGATCAACACGTGGTGGATAACCCATAATATACATATGCACAACAACAAAACATGGTAATCCAACGATCCAACAGCACAAAGATAGAATCCCATGATGATCCCGCTGCACCAACACATGGTGGAAGTACCCGTGCAACGATCCAGCGCACACAACTATAGATTCTCATGATGATCCCGTCGGATCAACACATGGTGGACAAAACAATCACAACACATATGCACCACACATAACAACATAACAGACATGCCTGACAAGAACAATACATGAATGTATCACAACATGATTGACACTAAATGACACAAATGATTAGAGTATTTGCCCCGAGTCCTTCGATAGGAATCTCGATGTCAAAAACCATCACCGACGATTATTCTCAATGTTCGACGATCCAAAATACCACGGATTATAGATAACTCATATCCTCATCTTTACCAAAATGTATCCTTGATACCCAAGTATACCAATAACAAATATAAATCATATACATTATGATTAAATTCCCAAAATCATTAAACAACGTACAACCTCGAATCTCCAGAGTTCACAATTATAATCATTGCTATACGAACTATAAACAAATGCAACTGAAACCATTCATTAAATATTATAAACTGAGCAAGTAATAACTTGCCTCGATACCGATACGATGATAATGAAGCCGTTACCAATTTCCTTGCCTTTGTCTACAAGCTCCTTGTACGACCATAGTAATTCACGATCATCCTCACACTCGACCGCAACATATTATTCTAATCAACGATCAATCCTCATAACCTATTGTAATAATCGATAAACAACAAGTTCGATAACAATCATCAACCGACATAACCAATCAACAAACTCAATGGTTCCACAATATCTCGATTAAATACTAATCCGAATAACGCGAATCAGACAATCATGAAACCATAACCACAAAACGATTCCATAATCTGAAAATCATATCAACAATCAAACCAACCAGACAACAGAATTATAACATACTCACTTCCAAAACCAATCTCATATACGTATTAACAAGATTACTCCTTGCTCATAATTACAAACTCGTAGTAAAATAATACCGATATAATCACTAATCCGAATTATCTCAATAGTTCAATATTATGAATAATCATATTCCAAGATTAACCCTAATCTTCCTAATTCAATCTCATTATCATACTCGTATTGTTATGTGGAAATCACATCATCAATCAACATAACTTAATTCTAGATATGAATATTCCATGTTCATATCTAAAAACATCAATACTTCAACATATAGTCATCTTGCTATGTTATATTCACCAAGAAGTTCTTCAAGAAGACCAACTAATCCATAACCATGATCATAACCAACAAAACAACATAATCCAATATGTTCTAACATCTAAACCATCGTTTAACTCATAATCCAAGACATATATATCGATATATTATCTTCTTCCTCAATACAACTCCATGAAACACCAAGAATCATCATATCATTTCCATATTCATCGTAATACGAAGTAAACAACAACAACAACAAAACCCAAAACCAAAATATCTCTTGAAGATAAACAACACAATTCAAAACCACAAGAATCATTTCAATATCCATATATCAACAACAACATCATTGTAATTCGGTCCATCTCATAATCATACTTATCAACTCGTTAATATGATAATCATTCTCCTGCGGATTGCTCCTTTTAAATATTATACTCTTTGGACCTATGTCGATTGGGATGATGAAAAGAAATCAACATTTGTTAGGCTATCCATTTTCACTATTTCACCTTCTTCTTCAGCGCTCGTGGATAATGACAAACGTTTCTTGCGTGCTAAATTTGATGTATCAGATGAATGTCTTGAGTTAGGTTGCAGGATGCGTATATATTTTAGCACCGTTGCAAAGGTGAGTTTTTAAAGCTATTATAACATTTGTCTTGTTGTTCTCTATCGCATTTATTTGGTCTAGTATGTTTTTGCCTTAACAATATGGTCACTATTTATTTTATCCCTTGTGAATTTTGGAAGAATAGTTTCGATTTTGAACAAGGGCCAAGTTTTTAATTGCCAATGGTCATTTCTTGCCGGATTCCTTCAACTGCAGTCCCTTCTTACCAACCGATAGCGGTAAAGTTTTGACGGATAGTAGTTGAAAAGGTGAGTGGCATTTCCTTTTAGTTCAATTCTGTAAGAAGCAACAATAGATACAAACTAGCAAGCATGTTTTTCTTCTCTCTTTGTGAGACGAAATGCTCTCTTTGTCGGTCTTGGTTTCCGATCTCCGTGAAATAAAGTATGTTTCATATGTTTTTATGTTGTTTGATGTCGATTTACACTTAATCGAGAAGATTTTATTTCGGTAGTGGTGGTCATTCAATTGCTTATTTCTCACTATTTATATCCATGAATACGGGTGAATATGGGCATATAAATTATTGGTGTTTTTTCTTTATCTTTAGTCTGATTATTTCTCTTTACTCAATTGTTTAGTAAGGACTAAACATCTGAATTGGAGCATTTTATGATCTACAATATTGAAAGTATGAAAACTGACTGGGGAATTATACAGTTATATTTATTTAACATCCTAAGTTGAACACATTTGAGGTTATTGGACTTGCCAAATGTTTTTCGATCATGTTTTAATCTTTTGTTCATATAGTTTTATTACTTGAAATCTTCAGATCTTTTTGTATGACTACGCATACTTGTTCAAAAAGTAACTAACAATATGCTTGGAGACTGCTTAGAACTTAATGTTTTTGCCATCCAAAGGCACATCTCATGTATTTAATGGTGTTGGTATCATATGATTTTCGTGGTTTACATTCCTAGCAATTGCTCGCCTCTTATTCTCAATTTTTATCTTTTTCACAAAGGACTTACAATTTGAGGGGTATTTTGATTATTATCCATGGACTTAATGAAGACGTGTGGTATTGACCTGATTTTTCATTTTTCCTTCATGTTTCCTCTCTAAAGCAAAGTCACGCTACTAAGCTATAGTTGGTAATGCGTGTGGATCTTTTCCTTTCAGTGGACGCTATGCTCATTTTGCTAAACAATTGGTCTCCTACAACTTTGGGGTCTTTGCAATGGATCGATAGGTAAGTGCTTGCATTGGAGTTTTAAAATTTTTCTCGAATTTACAACCTTTATCATTTTTTTGCCGATCGTAGATCATTAGTTAGAATAGTTGTTATTTGCTATACCTTTGTCTTGTTAGTGTTTCAACTTTATATTATAGAAGTAAATAGCCAAATAGAAGGGGCTTCCTAGTGGGTATGTGTATGTGTATTATAAAAAGAATGGTCTTTTTCTTTGACTAATTTCATATAATCGTATCGCTTAACAGGATATACGCTTTGTAACTTGAATCTTCCGTCCCTGCTAATCCATTGACAATTTGGTAAGTCACGCTTAAGTAATTGCAGTCGGGTCTTAATTTTTGCTTCATATAAATTGAAAAGAAAAATCGTTATGATAATGACAGATATCCTTTAATAGGTTATGGAGGAAGTGATGGATTGCATGGATATGTACCTTCACTGGACCATGTTGTTGCTGACACTGTAAGTTTAGCTTATTTTTCTGTTTGCCGCCATCTGGCATCTCATGCCATGATTTCCTGTGCTTTGCTGTTTTGTGATTATATAAGAATATGTAATGTGGTCTTAAAAGTGATTGTTCGCTTGCTTTAAAGGACGTTATTCTAGAGAAAGTCAAACTAGAGAATCCAGGTGTTCCATGCTTCTTGTTTGGTCATTCAACTGGAGGGGCATCGGTCTTGAAGGTTATGGATTTCCCAAGAATTACATCCCAGATGATTCTTTCTTTGCCTTTATTATATCATCCTTCTTACTGTGTTGAAATTCTGGTGGTGTGAATAGCCGCTTCATATTCCCATATAGCAATCTAAGAAGGAAGATATGTTTATATTATTTATATGTTGGAATGATGCAAAGAATGTACTAGATCGCCTGCTTTCTTTGCTTGGCAACTATCTTCCTTTTTTTCATGCAGTAACCCCTGAGGATTTGGATTTGTCCAATTTGTGATCCAGATGATGCTACAGAATCTAAACATCTGATGAATGGCCAAATATTTAAAGGATGGTAGCTCACTATTGTTTTGGCTGAGTAGAATAGGAAGAGAGTCAAGAGACCAACTGAAATGAGAGCCCGAGAACATGGAGTAAGGTGAGTTTTTTGCTTGTATTATATACACCTGAATTGTTTTTTATCTTTTACATGACATTTTGTTATGTTGAACTATCAAACATGTGTGTTATTTAAGTGGGTTCAAGCTTCTTTAGATTTTGTTTTTAGGTATAAACCTCACTTAATCTCTCATAAATTGTATATGCATGCTTTGATTTTGTGTATAGGCAGACATAATGCAAAAGATTTCAGAAAATCTAATCAGGCTACAGCTCCAACTGATTTGTACATATAAGAATTGACGAAAAGGATTCGGCAGGAGCTTGTTGATGAAGTGGAGGCGAAGGTTACCAGTAGGATCAATGAAGAAATGGATGCCAAGGTGAATCAGAAGTTCCAGCACAACCTGAAATGGATTTTGAAAAAATTAGGTGAAGCCAACCCCGACTTGAAAATTGATGTTGGTGCAACACTTTCTCGGTGACACGCGATAAGATGGCACTCCAATTACGCGAGAAGATGGCACTTCAATTACGCAATAATATGACAATCCGTATACACGAGGCCCTAGCTCTTAGATGTCATCCATTTGTTCTTCTCTTTTGAACAATTTTCAACCATGTATCCCGCCTATTACATTTTCATGTGGTTGGTTGACAATAACCATATTATTTTCTAGTACTTCGCTATGTTCTTGAATTGGTTGTCCATTTGGTTGACATAGTGGATCGTTGATGTTTTTGGTGGATTGATGTACTTGTTGGTTTAACTATAGCTAGGTTAATGATGTAGAATTGATTTTTTTTTTATGGGAAATGCAATATTTAAATGCTATATTTTTATTTTGTTCATTTGAGGTATTGCAATAGGTAGTTAGTGTGTTGCAATTGGTTAATATTTTGCAATACACATTGGGTTGCAGTTGTTATTATTGGGTGTCAGACAGATGTAACCATGTTGCCACAGTGTGCCCCACAACTGTATCTATTTTATTAAATTATAACATCTATTGCAAATACGTATAAACTCAAGGTAATAGGGTGCTAAGTATGTTGCCATAGTCGCTATGGTAACATGATAACAGGTGTTACATTAGGCAGCTCGCATGTTGCCTTTGTGGTCAAAGGCAACCGCCGAGAACACAACACACTTTTGGTGTTACCTTTGCCCTTTTCAGGCTAAGGCAACATTAAATCAGTCTATGGTGACACAGCTTCGTGGTTGTTGTAGGCCATCTATGGTGTACGTAGTGATTTTAATAAACTATTTACTCCCGTGTGGAGGACCAGAGACATAGAGGGGTTTACCTCGAACCACTTTAACCGGTGTGTTATTTACCTTCCGCCTTTATTGTTTTCATACTATGATTTATTTAGTATACATTATCAAACCCCGTACTTACAAAGAACTCACTATGCAACAAACTTCAAAACCATACAAATTATTGTACTATCTCTTTCTAAGTCAGTTATTTTATACTTAGTGGCCAACAAGTGGTATCGAGCTGTTGATTCTAAAAGAATCAATGATTTTTAATCGAATCGATCGACAAATCACTTGCTTTTGAAAATGCCTTATTTTCATCATCTTTCCTACTTTCTCATATGGATACCTCAATGATAAACAAGGTTCCTATATTTTCGATTAACGAGTTTGATGAATGGAGAATCGTGGATGGAAGCCCATCTTGCCGCCATGCACGAGGAGATGATATTCGTCATCCAAAAAGATCATGTAAAGATCATGAAGGTTAATCTTGCCGCAAGGATAGAAGGACAACCACATGCGTAAATGCTCGAGAAAGACCACAAGCAATGGACAATCGACGATCGCAAGCGCGCGAACCTCGACAACATTGCTAAGAATCCACTGCTTATCACTCTCGAAAAGGCACATTCTCGAAAGTAAAGAGTCAGAAGACACCTAAGGAAATCTGGGAGAAACTCAAGCCGATTTGCGAGGGTACCGAGCTCTCAAAAGAAAATTAAATTTCAAAGCTTACTCAAGAATTTGAATCCTTTGAAATGAAATCTTCCGAAAGTCTTGAGGAACTTGACCTCGATTCACCGGCATTGTCGGTGAACTTGAAGCATCGATACAACTTATACTCAAAAGGAGAAAACTTGAAAATCTTTAGATCTCTCCCTGCCCGATGGGACATTAAGACCACATCTATGCCCATGTCATGTAATCGTAGTGACATTTCTACTTTTGATCTCTTCTATTACCTTAAAGCTTTTGAGTATGATATTGACAAGAGAGAGAAAGCCAAAGAGTCACCTGCCAAGACTACAACACTAGTTGCTGTATCCGACAGGAGACAGCTCTTCGCCCAAAGACATCCAAATTCATCCACAAGACTCAGACGGTGATGATGATATCCTGTCACAAGATGAAATGGCCCTTCTAATGCATAAATTCAAAAAGTTCATAAAACAACAAAAGACTCTTCAGATCAAGCCTTTTCACAAGGTAAGTTTCGAATCTCCTTCATTTGATGATTGTAGCTTGTGCTACAATCAGAGGAAACCTGACATTATGCAAATAAATGTCCGCACCTAAAAGTTCAAAAGTTGTTGGAAGCCGAGCAACAAGAAAAGGACGAAAGAAGGCGTGCCTCGAAAACAAGCTCAAGGCACTGATTGGTGAATCAAGCCTCGCCCGCTTCAACCAAGACCGAGGAGTGCCTTCAGTCACGATGCTGACTCCTCCGATGATGAGATCAAGATAAAGCATATATTTGCTTTATGGCCAAAGAAATACAGGACGATGAGGACAACGATGAAGAGGTAAGCTCAACATCAACTATTCCAAGAATGCATCTCATACCTTTGAAAATATGATAAATGAATTAAAAACATTTAAAAAGGCTCATGAGACGCTCAAGCGAGAAAACATACAAATTTTGAAATTTCGAACTTAGAGATGAAAGAAGAAAATGACTTGGTAAAAATAACTATGATAACATGTCTATTGATTGCGAAAACAAAAAGGTCATATTTGAAAACTCATTAAAAGCAATCAACAACTTGCCAAGGATCTAAATGAGACTAAGTCTCATAATGAAAGCAAGGCAAATGATTATGATTTACTCAAGACAAAGTAAAATCTCTCAAAAGCGAGAAGGAGAATTAGAGACCATCTTGAAATCATTCGAGAAATCCTCTAAACGGATGGAAGAAATTCTAGCACCGGCAACATTCTCATGATAAAAGTAGCTTAGATATAACTCATTCTCCAATAAAGGGAAAACTAGTATAGTGTTCGTTAGGGGTATGGAACCCATTCCCAGACTAAAAGACCCCG
This sequence comes from Orobanche coerulescens, assembly GCA_033398695.1. Classification (NCBI taxonomy): domain Eukaryota; kingdom Viridiplantae; phylum Streptophyta; class Magnoliopsida; order Lamiales; family Orobanchaceae; genus Orobanche; species Orobanche coerulescens. The sequence continues at coordinate 118,538,524 of CM065805.1, forward strand.
AGTCCCGTAAAGGTAACAACCGCCCACAGAAAGCAAAGGTCGTAATTTCGCCACCAAAGTCATATCATCGACAGTGGAACCCTTGACTCAAATACATGTAAGGCGACCAACAAAGATGCTCCCGAGCATATCAAAAGCGCTAGCATCCATTCGTAAATATGGTCGTATCTAAATATCAAAGGTTGGCACAAAGAAGATTTCCAATAGTACAAAGGCGCCTAGATATTGGATACAAGAGCCCATCCATCCGTAAAGGTGACGCCGTGCAATATCAACAATGATCCGGGAATCCAACTTTAGACCCGTAAGGCAAGCTATAAGGTCAAGAAAATAGCTACACATCCAATACGGCAATCGTATTAGAATAATAATAATAACCCTAGATTTTCAATGAATATTAGTCAAGGTTACAGTGAATACGTGCCTCGCCCACGTAGACACCGCAAGAATGGACCAAAAGTAACCTACAACAAACCAATTGTTGTCGTAAATTTGGGTACCAAAAGGCACTAACATACAAGAACCCAACAATCAAAGGGGACCTAAATCTACTTAAATTCTCTCGCATACGTGATATCAAAGAGAATGACATCCGTACTTCGACAATGGATGTTCTCGCACATAACAGAGACATCGCAAGTCAGTAATATGTAGAAGGTCGCGGTCCAAAGGTGCGATTCGGTGATAAGTCCAAAGAAAGAACAAGAGGAAAGGGAACCCTACTTGTAGGAAAGTTCAAAGTCATTGATGTAGCCTATGTTGAAGTCTTACAAGACAATCTACTTAGTATTAGCCAGCTCTTTGACAAACAGCTTCTCGGTGAAATTCTATGTAGACTACTATAGGTGAAGGACATAAAGACCAAATAGATCATCCTCATAGGAAGCCGGTTAGAAATATGTATATTGTCGACTGAAGCCTACGAGCTCCACTATTTAATGTTTTGTTGCCAAAGGCACCGCAGATGAAAGATGTCTTTGGCACAAGAGGATGTCTCAAATCAACTTCAAGATGATCAACAAGCTCGCCAGATAGGGAATGGTTAGAGGTTTGCCCGATGTTTCATTCCAAAAAGACAAGGTCATGGACTCGCCGTAAAGGCAAACAAGTCAAAACCACCTCAAAGGCAAATCATACCCGGCCCACTCACAGAGTTCGATATGCTACATATGGACCTCTACGGTCCCGTAAACCCCGTAAGTTCGAGGTAAGAAATATTTTCTAGTTATTGTTGATGACTTCTCCAGCATGCTTAGACAATCTTTCTAAGCAAGAAGAAAGAAACCACAACAAAATTGCCCGAGCACCCGAGAAAGCTTCGTAATGAGAAAGGTTGAGTATCTTATCCATTCATTCGACAAAGGTACCGAATTCACAAACCAATTTATAAGCAATACTGCTCGATAATGGAATACAAAGACGAACACTTTGCAATGACTCCTCAAAGAAATGGTGTTGCCGAGCGAAAGAATAGGACTCTCAAGGAAGCAACAAGAACCATGATTGCCGCAAGCGAGTTGTCATGCAGATTTTTGGGGTGAAGCAACAAATATAGCGTGCTACACACAAAACCGTTATATCATCAACAAGCATCACAACAAAACAACCTACGAGGTATGGAACAATAAAACTCCATTAGTTGCATACTTTCACATCTTTGCATGCAGATGTTATTTTCTAAACAACGGAAAGACCAACTCAAACCTTTGACGAAAAGTCGGATGAAGGGATATTTGTAGATATTCCACTCACAAGAAAGCATTCAGATCTTTAACAAAAGAAAGCTAATAATAGAGGAATCATCCATGTAATGTTCAATGAACCTCATTTTGACCTTATAGAGTAGAAGACTTAACTCGTAATATCCACTCACTCACCATTAATGATCCTCAAACTCCAACAGAGCTTCTCATAGACTTAGAGATCAACCCTAAGTCAGAAGAACAGAGGTAGTTGAAGTTGATGCTATACAAGCTGAAGCCGAAACTACAACACCAAAAGATACAGTACGGGACATAGAACTAGAACGTGACAGGAGATAGCTTAGAGATTACCCTCATGAGTTAATCATAGGAGACATTGATGCTGGAGTATATACCCGCAGAAGAATACATAGTATACAAGGAACTGTACTGTGTGCGCAAGAAGAAACCGAATCTGAGAAATCTACATTTCGTGTATGGAAATCTCAAGAAAAACTTAGAAGACTTGCCATGTGCACCCTAGCTGTATTCTTAGCTCAATCCAAACCAGTTTCAACTAATGAAGCTTTGAATAATTCTCACTGGATCACTTCTATGGAATAAGAGCTTAATGGTTTTGAAAGAAACAATGTATGGTATCTAGTACCCGTGCCGTAACATCAAGTCAGAATTGGAACCAAATGGGTATTTAGAAACAAGAAAGATGAGAATGGACTACCGATCGTGATAAATCTCGCCTAGTCGCACAAGGCTACAAACAGGAAGAAGGCATAGATTATGATGAAACTTTTGCCATGTAGCTGTTGGAATATTTATTACAAATATTCATTAATAGAGTTTTGATGATTAAGTTGCTAAACAAAGTAAAACAACAAAGAGGCGAAGCAAAACAACGAAGGTGACGAAGACGCAAAAAGCTGATCAAAATACAAAGCTAGTGCACGCTAGACAAAAAGGTTAGCGCATGCTAATGGGTCCTGTCTGCAGATCAGACAAGTTCAAAGCTACCTGAAGTAAAGTTACCTGATGAAGATAGCGCACGCTACACATGAAGACTAACACACGCTATCGAAGGCTTATTACCGTTGTGAAGATATTCAAACATAGAATGACATATGCAATGACGAAATCATAGCGCACGCTAGGATTGAGGAGTAGCGCATGCTAAGGTGTTTGAGTTCAAGTAAATCAATCCGTTGGGAGAATCTGAAGCAAAGTCAAAAAGCTACAAACTGATATATGATGCATGCAATGATGCAATATTAGCGCACGCTAAGTATATATGTTAGCGCACGCTAACGAAGAGTAAAGTTGAGAGACAGTAGCCACTGGAAAGATTCTGGAAGACATTAACGTACGTAATCAGCAAGCAATAACGTACGTAAAGGCAATAGCGCACGCTAAGGAAGGAGGCTAGCGCACGCTAAGTATAACTGGCAGTAACGGCTAATTTGTGGAAAATGGCTATAAATACCAAACCACTTGGTATCAAACTATACAACAACATTGAGCAAAGCATATACACTTGAGATATCATTGTAAACAATATAGTTGTTGTTCTTGAGCTTAAATTGAGAGTGATTGAGTGTTATACACTAAATCATACAAGAGAGAAAAAAAGAAAAGATACGATTGGATTTAGTGTAATTAGGATCAAGGATCCGGCGTTGTTAGAATCGCAATCGATATCTAAGTGAGGTTTATCTAGTACTGATAGAAAGCTAGAGTGGTTGATTCCTTGTCCAATAGAAAAGGAAAACGGCTTAACTTGGACCGACATAAAGAGAAGTGATTGAACGGTTTACTCGGACCGATAGAAGACGAGCTTGTAATGGTTATCCCTCGACTGATAGAAGAGAGGTGCAGAGGTTTATCTTAAACCTATAGAAAAAGATACCGAGAGAGGACGTAGGCACGTTTGGCCGAACCTCTATAAATCCTTGTGTCGATTTATTTTCTGCACTTCATTTATTTAAATCGCTTCTGCAACGCGAAAGAGTTTTTCAAATGGCGATACCAACCAATATTGCTCCAACAATTGGTATCGGAGCGGTACCTCCAATAAATGGCTTAACATCCGAGGAGTCGATCCAAATGGCATTTCAAATTGCGCAGTTGAAGGTCTTGCTCTAAATCGACCACCATTCTTTGATGGCTCGAACTTCATGATGTGGAAGAAAAAGATGTCAATATTCATCCGAGCGTTTGACATCGAGCTTTGGAAAGTGATATCTCTTGGTCCGAAAATTCCTCTCAAATCCGACGGTACGCTTAAACCTTTCGAAGAATATGATGACGCGGATTGGAAAAATGACCATTATAAATGTAAGGAAACTCAACTCCTATATTGTGCATTAAATCTGGAAGAACACAACCGGATATCATCGTGTGATAGTGCGGAAGAAATATGAAAAATGCTTGAAGTCACACAAGAAGGAATGTCTCAAGTCAAAGAGACGAAGATCAACATCCTTCTTCATGATTATGAGTTATTCCAAATGAAATAAGAAGAATCCATCAAAATTATGCTCGATCGATTTTCGGTCATTATGAATGGATTGGCATGTTATGGAAACCCCTCTCGAGTAGTGAGAAAGTTAAGAAGATCGCATTTATCACTACCTCGATAATGGGACGGTATAGTGACGACTATAATGGAATCTAAAGATTTAAATAATCTTGATTTTAGTGCTCTCGTTGGTTCTCTTATAAACTACGAGATTGTCCTAAAATCTCTAATGCCAAATCGGCCGAATGAAAAGTCGATAGCCATGAAGGCTAAGATGTCAAGAAAGGAGGAAATCCCGGTTGATGAAAGCGACGAAGAATCGGCATATTATGCCAAAAATATTAATAAGTTCCAACACTTATTAAACCGGAGAAAGAAAGACATCCAAGCAGGCAAATCTAAGAAATTCGACAATTCTTGTCGATTATGTGGTAAACCAGGTCATTTCACGAAGAATTGCCGAGCAAAACTGATACGAATTCTCACTTGTGATGCGAATTCGCTATCGATACAGCGGAAGGCTTTTTGACGAGCGGAAGCTATCGACAAGAAACTGCTGAATCGTGACAATACCGCTAAAGAATAATACCGACTAGTGATAAAGTCGTAATTCGATACAAAGAAGAAGATAGGAATTTGGCCAACTCGAAAATGACTCAAACATGCCACCTCCAAACAATGACACTCAAACAAAGACGCTTGACGGAAGCAAAGTTAAAACAGAAACAAGTTCAAAGGATCGAACAACACTTTATACGAAATATTGAACAAGTATAACATCAGACGAAAAGAAACAATAATACTAAACAGGGTATAAACAGATGTTTTTTATCAAATTAGACCTATAATTTGATAAAGTGATTTCTCCTCAAGACCTATTGAGAATCAATCAGATTAATACTCGAAACGCGTCGAATAAAAACCAGGTTTTGATGAAAAGCATTCACCAGGGAAAACACAAAGTGTTCTTATTTCTTCAACATTCAATAATCCTCCATTACAGCTCTACTGCCACTATTTATAGGCAAAAGTGGCCTGACAAAATAACTTAAACTATTACAAGTTGTTCTTCAAAATAATGAAAGGATAATAAAAGGTTCTTCATGTCACTTTCTGACAAAAGTAAAAGCTGGGTCTTTGCCTCCAAGTTGTTTGCTGACAGCCGCTTTTTCCTTCAACATGTTGCCAAGAATCCCGCTGCCCTTCTTAATAAAATATGCTGAAACTATTTTATTCTCTTACCACTTGGGCCCCCTTCCCCCAAGATTACCTTTTGTTTAAGTTATTCCAATTCCGATTATCAAGGTAACTCCGTGTCTCAGATCCGCTTTCTCGCCCAAGTACGCTGGAGTATGGTCGAGATGTTTTACGCCAATTCTTACTTCGCCTTCTTCGCTGAGTAGTTAATCTCGTATCATCCTCCCCTTTAGGAGGAATTGTCCTCAATTTTGCAATCCCGTCATCATCAAGGTAAGGAGAAAGATCACCTATGTTGAAAGTAGCATGCACTCCATAATCGCCCTAAGTTCTAATTTGTAAGCATTGTCGCTCACCTTCACAACTATTTGAAATGGCCCTCGGCTCGTGGAATTAACTTATTCTTACGCTTTACTCGAATCGCTCCTTCCTCATGTAACCAAACTAAATCTCCAACCTCGAATAGTCTCGGATTTCTTTGCTTGTTCGACTTCCTTTGTACGCCTGCTTATTTCTTTGATTCGATCCCGCACTGCTCGTAATTTCATCATTGATTTTAGTTTTGACTCCGCATCCTTATGCACCAATTCGTCACTTGGTAGTGGAATTAGATCTAGCGGCATGTAAGGATTCAACCCGTAAACTACTTCAAATGGAGAGTGCAAGGGCATGAGTAGGAGATCGATTATAAGCAAACTCCGCATGTGCGCCGCATCCTGGCCTTTTGTGTTTTGCTCACCAAGCCTCGCAATGGGCCCCTAGTGTTCGATCTGCTACTTCCGCTTGTCCGTCGGTTTGAGGATGATGCGAAGTACTAAACAAAAGCTTGGTTCCCACCTTCCTCCATAATGTGTTCCAAAAGTATCTTAGAAACTTCGAGTCCCGGTCCGAAACAATAGTTTTCGAACCCCATGTAATCGCACCACCTCTCTAAATACAGTCAAGAACATTACTCGCGTCATCGGTTTTGTGACAAGGAACAAAATGAGCCATCTTTGAAAAACGATCGACAACAACCATGATGGCATCCTTACCTCTTTGGGTTCGAGGCAAAGCAACAATAAAATCCATCGAGACATCTTCCCACGGCCTCTCCTAATCGGTAAAGGTGTGTAGACTCCTGGTTTGAACGAACTCTTCGTAACATGGCACGTCACACATTTACTGATTATATTATTAACATCCCCTTGCATCCTTGGCCAATAAAAATGTTCTTTAAGTACATCCAATGTCTTGGCTGAACCAAAGTGGCCACCAAACCTCCCCATGAGCCTCTCGAACCAAAGAATTCTCGAATCGTGTGCCTTGGTAGACAAAGACAATTTCCCTTAAAAAGAAAGCCCTCCTGTATCGAAAATTCTCCCACCGGGCCAGGTTTGCACAGGGCGAAGGTTTCGCCAAAATCTGCATCACCTTCGTAATACTCCTTTACTGTATCGAATCCAAGCAAACGAACATCAAGAGTGACGAGTAAGGCATAACGCCTAGACAATGCATCTGCCACAATATTGCTCTTGCCATCCTTATACTTCGATGAGAAGTGAAATGATTGTAAGAATTCCACCCACTTCGCATGCCTGGGACTTAACTTGTGTTGCCCATTAATATACTTCAAGGATTCATGGTCCGAGTGTATGATAAAATGCTTTGGTCGAAGATAGTGACTCCAATGATCTAGAGCCCTCACAATAGCATAAAACTCCTTGTCGTATGTACAATAATTGAGACGAGCACCATTTAACTTCTCTGAAAAATAAGCAATAGGTCGCTTTCCCTGAATGAGAACCGCTCCAATGCCAACTCCGCTAGCATCACATTCTACTTCGAACGGTTGCGAAAAATCAGGTAATGCTAAGATTAGTGCTTCGCACAACTTCGCCTTCAAATTGGTAAATGACTCCTGAGCAGCCCTGCTACAATTAAACGTGCCCTTCTTCAAACATTCGGTTATTGGGCTTGCAATGGTACTGAAGTCTCGAATGAATCTTCGGTAAAATGAAGCCAGTCCGTGGAACGATCTAACCTCCATCACCGTAGTGGAACTGCCAGACTTAATTGCTTCGATCTTCGCTTGATCGACCGACACTCCATTCTTTGAAACAATATAGCCAAGAAAGACTATACTTTCTACCAAAAATGAACACTTCTCCTTTTTTCCATACAGCTTCTTGTCTCTAAGAGTTTCGAAGACTTGCCTCAAGTGTTCGAAATGTTCTTGCAACGATCGGTTGTAGATCAAAATATCATCTAAGTATACAACCACAAATTTCCCTAAAAATGACTTAAGTACCTCATTCATCAAGCGCATGAAAGTACTCGGTGCATTTGTAAGACCGAACGGCATAATACCATTCATACAAATTTCGTGTTTAGTTTTGAAGGCCGCCTTCCACTCATCTCCTTCCCGCATTCGAATCTGGTGATAACCACTTCAGATCAACCTTTGATAAGATCACGGATACTTGTAATTCATCCAACATGTCATCAAGCCTTGGGATTGGTAATCGATAGTTGATGGTTATATTGTTCACAACTCGACTGTCAATACACATCCTCCAAAATCCGTCTTTCTTCTAACCGAATACCGAACCGCACAAGGGCTTAGGCTTTCGAACATAACCACGATCCATCGCTTCCTCGATTTGGTTTTACAATTCCTTCGTCTCCTGGATTACATCTATAGGCACTTTGCTAGGAGCGACACACCCGGATGAGGTCGATCTCGATGTTCAATCCCACGAATAGGTGGCAAACCCGATGGTAATTCTTTGGGAAAACATCCGCAAATTCGTGCAATAAGGCATCCATCCTTTCGCTTCGCATAACCATGTTACCATTCCGTGTCTCTTTCGTAACCAATAAGTACACGCATTTGCCATCATTAATAGCATGTTCCACCTCCCGCTCGCTAGCAAACATGGCCGCTTTGGTTTTTCACTCCTACTAGAACTCATAGAGTGAATAGCTTGAGGTGACATTGGTTTGAGCACAATCTTCTTGCCCTTATCCCGTAACTCGTACTCATTGCTTCTTCCTGTAAAACGTCCCTATCAAACATCCATGGTCTCCCAACAAGACATGGCATGCATCCATCGGAGTACATCACATAATACGTTGTCTTCATATGAACCCATGGCTAGTCCAATCCTCACTTGTTTAGTTACCCTTATTATGCTCCCATCATCGAGCCAATGCAAAGTGTAAGGTTTCGGTGAGCCGTAGTGGTCAGCCCGAGTTTAGTCACCATGTCGCCGAAGCGACGTTGGTGCAACTCCTCCATCAACGATCAAACTACACCATTTCTTTCCAATTTGACACTTCGTGTGAAATATTTGATTCCGCTGCTCAATCATTCGATACAGCCTTTGGCTTGTAGCGCCTCACGTAACTAAAGCCGTGTCATAGCTTGGAGCATCGTAAGTCTCGCATTCTTCTCCTTCTTCATTCTTCATGTCGAAATCAAATACGCCACCCGCCTTTCTTCTTCAACCAACAACTCGCCTCTGATCGTGATGCCTTCCTAGTGTCACCACTCGCTTGTTCGACAAGCATTTTGATAATGCCCGAATCCTTGACATTTGAAACATCTCACTTTAACCAAACTTGTCTCCTTCGCACGTAGGGCACAGCTTTTAGCAGAATCGCAACAGAACCGGAGTTTGCAGCTTGCCTTAACCGAACTAGATCCGACGCTGGGTTTCCAAATTTGACTGAAACTCGTGCTCAGACAGCCTTCATCCTCGTTTCCGAGCTTCTAACTTCACACATAACCTACATAATGTATCAAGTCCTCGTATGGATACGCCTCCACCGAGTTAGCTATGCTTCTGCTTAAGCCACGCAAGAATCGCGACATCTTCTCGCTCCTCATTCTCCTCTATCTCTCCCATTAAGGTTAGATTCTCAAACTCCTCAATGTATTCACCGACATTCAACTTTCCTTGCATCGATCTCGCAATCTTTCCGTATAAGGATAACCAGGTGATGTTGGCACATATCTTTTACTAAGTTTTCTTTTAAGGAATCCCACGAACGGATCTTTTCCTCCCCGCACGAGCTCTTCGTGTTTTAATTCCTTCGTACTAAAGTGAAGCTCCTTTCCCCAACTTAAGAATGGCATACTTGCACCGCTTCTCATCGCCGAGGTCTTTAAACTCGAACATACGATCAATTTTTCGCTCCCATTCCGTAAACTTCGTGGTCCTGGCCCCTCCAACGAACTCGAAGCTCGCTCACCTTGAACTCTTCGACATGGCGTGAGGGTCGCTCATAGTCACCATGCTCGCTGCCAACGCCGGTCGCTAAGTTCCGCACGCCACGCAATGCGTCACGAAGTTTTGCTAAGAAATCAGCGTCGTTGAGATCCATAGTGTCAAAGATCAAGAACTTGGTCTCCGATACCACTTATGATACGAATTCTCACTTGTGATGCGAATTCGCTATCGATACAGCGGAAGGCTTTTTGACGAGCGGAAGCTATCGACAAGAAACCTGCTGAATCGTGACAACAATGCCACAAAGAATAATACGACTAGTGATAAAGTCGGTAATTCGATACAAAGAAGAAGATAGGAATTTGGCCAATCGAAAATGACTCAAACAATGTGCCACCTCCAACAATGACACTCAAACAAAGACGCTTTGACTAAGCAAAGTTAAAACAGAAACAAGTTCAAAGGATCGAACAACACTTTATACGAAATATTGAACAAGTATAACATCAGATCGAAAAAGAAACAATACCAAACAGGTATAAACAAATGTTTTTATCAAATTAGATCTATAATTTGATAAAGTGATTTCTCCTCAAGACCTATTGAGAATCAATCGATTAATACTCAAACGCTACGAATAAAAACCAGTTTTGATGAAAAGCATTCACTGTGGAAAACACAAAGTGTTCTTATTTCTTCAACATTCAATAATCCTCCGTTACAACTCTATCGCCACTATTTATAAAGTGTATGGCCCGACAAAATAACTTAAACTATTACAAGTCAGTTTTAAAATAATGAAAGGATAATAAAAGGTTCTTCATGTCACTTGTCGACAAAAGTAAAAGCCGGGTCTTTGCCTCCAAGTTGTTTGCCGACACCGCTTTTTCCTTCAACATGTTGCCAAGAATCCCACGCTCTTCTTAATAAAATATGTCAAACTATTTTATTCTCTTACCACTTGGGCCCCTTCCCCAAGATTACCTTTGTTTAAGTTATTCCAATTCCGATTATCAAGGTAACTCCGTGTCTCGTATCTGCTTTCTCGCCAAGTACGCTGGAGTATGGTCGAGATGTTTTACGTCAATTCTTACTTCGCCTTCTTCGCTGAGTAGTTAATCTCGTATCAAAACCCAAGAAGGAGGTTTTAATAGCAACACGGAGCGATGAAGACGAAGATGATGATTTTAACAATCAAAATAATCTCGCCTCATGGCATGAAGTTCACTGATGAAAGCGACCGAAAGTCAAGTAAGTAACTCTTACGAAACTTTTGAAACATTTGAGTTATTACATACGGACTATCAAAATGCTTTATCCGAGATTAAATCCCTACAATCTAAAAATAAATTATTGGAAATCGAGATTTCCAAAATTCTTGAAAAGGGAAAATTTATCGAAACTGATCATTCAAAATGCGTTGAAAACGAAAATATTTTAAAGAATGATCTTTTAAAAGTTCAAGATGAACTTAAAATTTTGACGAAGATATTTTCAATTGGTAACGAGAAATTTGAACAAATGCCCTCGATGCAAAAATTTATGCTGAACAAACAGGGGTTGGGATTCAAACAACATTCTAAAAATGAATCCGCAAATTTCAAAATACCCCATTATGAAAAATGTTTGAAAATTGGGCACCACATTTCGAATTTCAAAAGCCCAAGACGGATGATAAAGTTAAAAATATTTGGATTCCAAAAGGAACTTTTATTCCGAAAATCATCTATGTCTCTAAACAAAAACCAACTATAGGTTGGATCCCCAAAAATTAATTTTTAACAATTGATATTTTACTCAGGGGGAGTATTATGTATTTTAAAAAGGGGGAGTTATATTTTTATGCATATTTTATCATATCATATTTTATCATTAATTGGTATCCTCTATTCAATTGGTATATTTTGATATACACTTTTTGTCAATACAAAAAAGGGAGAAAGGAATCGAATCGATAAAAAGCATCATGGAAGAAATGACGAGAAAAATAAAAAGTAAAAAGGAGGAGAGAATAATAAAATCGAAAAGTCTAAAAGGAGAAAAATAAAGTATACAAAAAGGGGGAGAAACGAAGGAGTTGAAAAATGAGAAATGAAGTAGTCGAAAATGACAGAAAAAGAAAAGATGGGTGAAACTAACGAAACGATCAAAGCCGAAATCTTTGTTTCATACAAATATATATATTTTTATTTTTGCAGGTTTTATCCAATTCAAGGGTTGTTTTGTAATCATCAAAAAGGGGGAGATTGTTGGAATATTTATTCCAAATATTCATTAATAGAGTTTTGATGATTAAGTTGCTAAACAAAGCAAAACAACAAAGAGGCGAAACAAACAATGAAGGTGACGAAGATGCAAAAAGCTGATCAAAATACAAAGCTAGCACACGCTAGACACAAAGGTTAGCGCATGCTAACGGGTCCTGTTTGCAAATCAGACGAGGTCAATGTAACACCCCAAACTAGGCGGATATTACAGTGTCGTGGACCCCCGACTGGGACCCACCAGGCGAATGAAAATTAATGACTTAAATAATATAATTATAGTACCAAACCACGTTATATCATCAAATTACTCCGATGAGGAGTTTTATTACAACACACCCAAGATAATACAGAATACATGTATATTTTATATGAAGATAAAATATACAACACTGAATAAAATGAGTATTCACACTAAGTCTCAGCTGAAATAAAATGAAGAACACGAATGACTAAAAAGGATCGGGCCCCTACTAGTATCACTGACTCTCGTCAACGTTCTCTTCCCGTGCCTTAGCCTTGCCATGACTCAAAACAACATCCCCAAACGGGCCGCCATACGTAACAACATGTTGGGATTCGTGCCTAAAACGGGCGCCCAGGAAGCGGTAAAACGAAAATTAATTCGATCCGAATCCCTACGAATCGATCGAGCTACGATATACGAATATATAAACGAAAAGCAAGAGTTGTAAGAAACTAACCCTCAAGTCCGTTGATTAAATGGAAACCTTCTCTTGAGCTATTCCCAAGCTTTAGTTTGATCTCTACGAGTTCAATCCGCTCCAAGCCCTTGAACGATCTAACGCCGAAAACACCGCGTCTCTACTTGCCACGCTACGAAAAACGATCGAATAACAACACTTGATTAACCTCTAAGGTTACGGCTAGAATCAAGTGGTGAAGCTCTTGTTATTACACTTTAAGTGTATAATATATCTCTTAATGTATCTTGAATTTTCTCCAAGAAAACTCAAGAATAAAAGTGAAGAAGAAGATGAAGATGAAGACTAAGAAAATAATTTTCTCTCTTCTCTCAAACTCACGGCTGAATTCATCATTGCAAGTGAGAGTTTGTCTCCACTTATATTCTTATTCAACTCCCATGATCTCCTACTTTAGACAATATCACCAAGGTGTGATATTTGTCCCCTTGTCTTGGTCACTAGTCCACCATCCTAGAAAGTGTAGACCAAGACAAAGTAAGGGAGTAGGTGATGGGGTGGCCATCTAGAAGGAATCGATGAGTTCGATTCGCTTCGACTCCCGTGAGTCCAAACAGATAAACTCCTATTCCGCTCCGATGTATTTGTGTCGATTAATTAATCCAATCAATTAATCACATTAAATACATAATAATATAATTAATTTCTCCAAGAAATAATTATATTCACGAATTAAATTAATCACCCAAGAATTTATTTAATCCATTAGGCCGTAAATCAATTTATCCAATAAATCGATTTAGACATCCAATGTCCCAAATTAGATATCCAATATCTAATATTTATAATGAGAGATTAAGCTCGATTCATTCCGTCGCCAATCCTAATGCGCGACTCGGAGGTCCGTCTCACCAAAGAATGGGAGGAACCAAAGAGTAGTAGCACCACTCTAGCCACCGGCGGCCTACACTGCACTTAACCGAGAACGAATGATTGGGATCATTCAAGAACCATTCACGTGAATACCAAGAACGATAAACCCTTCTTTCAAATGTCCCGATCAAGTTTTAGGTCACTACTACCAAACCCTATCTCAGATTGACGCTATGCATGCGTTAATGCAAATCGAGATCATCGAGCCGCCGTGTATCTAATACAACCGCTCCAATGCTTTGGCCAAAGACTTATGATCTCATCTCGCCAATAACCGCATAGACATATAACCCGCCACTAACGGAGAAAGAATTCTATCTTGGTATTCAGAGACTCGCTACTTGCCCGCCAAGATGCACGCCGAGGTTGACCCCGCCTTCCGGCTTATGTGGTCGAACTACTCTAATGAAAATCTTGACGCTACAAGCACATCCCTACTAAATCCTCAAGTCGAAGGTTCACGAATACCTATCACAACCTTTCGATTCCGCTATTGATCGTCCCTGAGTGAAATCCATGTGACGAATCGAGGGTGAGTTTGTTCGAGTATACTAATCTAATTAGCATACCTATAACGTGTGCTCCCACTAACTATTAGTGTTCGATGTGCACTCTCCATGTCAAAGAACACGCTATACAAGTCTTTACATAAACTTAACGCCTACCAAGTTTCATCGACTTGCGAACGATTAAGTATTTGAGCTATAAACCTTTCCAAAGGCCGACCCCCTTATCCAATAAGGAGTGGAACGCTTTGCTCTCAAATACACGGACTAGTTTCTATATGTTTATTTACGAGTTAGGAATGCCAAGAATTACCAAGAAATAAAGAAACAATCATTTGCCTTATATAAATGGTTTACATAATTACAAGTACAATGCCCTCACTCAACAACCTCCGAGTGGCATTCGAGGGCATACTCCTAACAATCTCCCACTTGCACTCAATGCCACACACTATGGTATCTAATACCCATGTTCTCCGATGACGCTCCAAGCTAGTCCGAGATAGTGGCTTGGTCACTGGATCGCGACGTTGTCGGCCGAGTCTACTCTATGCAAGACAATGTATCCCTTGCGAACAAATTCTCTTACGAGATGATACTTCCTCTCAATATGTTTGGTGTCATGAAACCTCGCTCCTGGCTCGCGCTACATACTCCGTCGTTGTCGCAAAGACATGAACAGCAAATTTCAAAGACATGGTATCACTTGAAGTTCTCCTGCAAACTTCTTAATCCGTAACCCTTCCTTGAAGCCTCCGAGGCCGCTTGATACTCACCGACAGTGGAATCAAAGCCGCGCTTTGCTTGGCACTACGCCAAGATACTCGCTCCTCCATTAAGAGTAAATATGTAGCCGTAAGTGGACATCGAGTCGCCCTTCACCCTTGGAAGTCCGAATCTGAATCCCACCACATCCAATTCTCCACCACCATACATCGTAACCATATCTCTAGTCCTTCTCAAGTACTTGAGAACGCTTCTTACGGCACCAATGTTCCCTACCCGGGTTTGCCTCAAACCTACTCACCACGCTTACAAAGATGCGCAATGTCGTCTTGTACACAACATAGCATACATAAGGTTACCCACGGCCGAAGCATATGGTATATTACTCATTTCCTTTCGTTGTTCCTCATTTTGAGGACACATCTTCAAGGTGAGTTTTATTCCATGTCGCACGGTAGGAACCTCTTTAGAATCATCCATCTTAAATCGCTTTAAGATTTTATCTATATAGAGGGCTTGGGAAAGACCTATTGTTCTCTTCGCTCTATCCCTAGAGAGTCGAATACCAAGAATATAGGTAGCTTCTCCCAAGTCTTTCATGGAGAAATTACTCAAAGCCAAGCTTTCACGTAATCGAGCATTCCCACATCATTTCCTATTAGTAGAATGTCATCTACATATAGTACTAAGAATGCGATCTTGCTCCCACTAACCCTCTTGTATACACAAGGTTCCTCTTCATTTTGCACGAAGTCAAACTCTTTGACCGCCTCACCAAAACGAAGATTCCAACTACGCGACGCTTGCTTCACCATAAATGGAACGTCAAGCTTGCACACTTTCGAATATCGACTTCGCACACAAAGCCTTTAGGTCGCTCCATATAGATTTCTCCTCGAGGAATCCATTAAGGAAAGCCGCTTTACGCCCATTTGCCATATCTCATAATCGTGGTAGGCAATATAGCAAGCATCATGCGAATAGACTTGATCATGGCTACGGCGAGAAGGTATCGTGGTAATCGATCCCTTCCTTCCGGGTATAACCCTTTGCCACAAGCCCGGCCTTATAGGCCAACCTTGCCATCACCATCGCCTTTCTCTTGTAGATCCACTTGTTCCCAATAGGCACTATACCCTTGGGGCGGTCTACTAGAGTCCAGACTGATTGACATGCATCGAGTCTATCTCAGCCTTCCATAGCTTCACGCCATTTCGCGGAGTCTACATCCACCATCGCTTGGTCATAGGTCGTTGGTCGGTCTCTTGGCTATCACTTGGAACCTCATGGAGACCCAGCCTTCCAAGTGCACAAGCCCATACCTCTCGTAAATGAGACACCCTACTAGACCTACGAGGTGGTTGTACTTGTGTTTCGTAAAGTTCGGTTCCAGCTTTCGCACAGTGTCTCTCGAGAAGTTTCATTGTATTCTTCTAAAGAAATACTTCTACCCGCTCCGCCTTCCCGAATGAACTCATCTTCCAGAAGTGTGCTTGTAAAGCAACAACGATCCTTCGATCTTCGGCATGTAGAATAGATATCCCATCGTCCTGCATCGGAATCCTATGAAACGCCCCTTCGCAGACCTAGCTTCCAACTTTTCCACCTTAGTCTTCTTGACATAGGGACATCCCCAAATCCTAATGTGATTAAGACTTGGTTTCCTTCCTTCCCACATCTCATGTGGAGTTTTAGGAACGGATTTGGAAGGACATCTGCTCAAGATATACGCGGGCTTAGGAGTGCATACCCCACAGTAAATCGGCAAGTCAAGATAGCTCAAGATGGAACGGACCATGTTCAACAGGTCCGGTTCCTTCTTTCTCGACACACCATTTAACCGAGGAGTACCGGAGGTGTTAGTTGTGAAACTATTCCATGTTCCTTAAGGAACTCACAAACTCCGTACTCATATACTCGCCACCTCGGTCCGACCAAGTGCTTTGATATGATTACCGCTTGTTTCGACTAGGCCTTGAATTCCCGGAATTTCTCAAAGGCCTCGATTTATGTTTCATTAAGTATACATAACCATACCTAGTATGATCATCTCGTAAACGTAATGAAATATTGATATCCGTCACGTGTCGCTTCTAAAGCACCACATACGCTGCATGGATTAATCCCACTTATCGCTCTTTCAAAAGTCCTCGTGAAGGGGACTTAGTCATTTTGCCTTTAAGGCAAGATTCACAAGTAGGAAAGGGATCCGATCCCAATGGACCCATAAGTCCATCTTTTCCATCTTGTAAACCTTGGTCTCACCAACATGACCAAGTCTAAGATGCCATTTCAAAACTTGATTGGTTTCATCCCTACCACGCTTTCTAGTCATAGTATTCACAACTACTTTGTTGCCGAGATTTAGATGATACAATCCATTCAACAATGTAGCAAAGATCTACTAGTTTATTTCTAAAATAAATTTTGGCAGAACCATCACCAATGAAAATGAAAAGCCTTTTCGGTCCATGACCGAATGGATACAATGTTTTGTGCCCCTTGGGCAAAACAAGTACATCTTCTAAAGTCAAAACAAAGCCGGATTCTAAACCCAAAAGAAGTGATCCTATGTCGGCCGCCTCGACACTATGCCCGCTTCCGACCGTGATCATAACTTCTCCACTCCAAGCTTCCTACTTTGTTCCGCATCCCGATTCACGGTACAAATATGAGAACTAGCACCGTAATCCAAGATCCAGAAGTAGAAAATACAAGAGTGAACAATTTGTTTCCAAAACTAAAAGTTCTCAGACTAAGTGCCATGAAGAATCTGACAGCCTCTAGCCCAAGGCCCACCACCGCACTTGAGACAAGTATCCTTTTTCTTCTTGTTCTTCTAACCATCGGGGCCTTGCCCTTACCCTTAAGGTCCTTAGCTTGTGGTCCACCGCTTCTTGGTCTTTTCTTCTTATTCTTAGACCTCCGAGGTCCGTAAGAAATCACAAGAGCAGACTCCTTCATCCGCGGAGTCTTCATTTGAGACCGAGCGGTCACAAGTTTGTTCATTAGCCCACTAAATTACATGCAATCTCATTGCGCTTGAAGTTCATAACAAACTGTGAGAAGGAATCGTGAGAGACTGTAGGATAAGGTCGGGCTGAGAGAAGTATCCATTTTAAAATCAAGAGCCTCCAATCTCTCGATCATGGATATCATTTTGAGGACATGTTCCCAACCTTCTCACCTTCCTTCATCCTTGCACCGTCAAATGCTTGGATATCTCATATCTAGCGCTTCACCGTGCTCACCATAAAGCTCGGTTAAGTGAGATAGAATCGCCAGCGTGTCATTTTCTCATGAGCTCTCAAGCTCATTAGACATGGAAGCCATCATATAAGCACGGACTTTCACGTCATCCTTAACCCACTTTTCGTGGTTTTCAATCTCTTCCCGATTGGCTCGAGTCCGCATAGGAGGCGCCGAATGTCCGTCTCCAAGACGTATCCCAAAGGCTCTATACCGAGGACAATCATCGATTATGGAGCCAATCCACAAAGTTAGGTCCCATTAAGGTGTTCTTTTCGAGTAGAATTGCGAGTGGATTCATTGTCATATTGAGTTATGTCCGCATTAAGTATAACAGTTAATTAGTGACTTGTTATATTATGATCCGAGTATAGAATTAAGGTCCTTTCTATTCTTGTTACCCAATCCCACTATTTTTATCTAATAACACACTCCCATGTGAAATCCTAAGTATCGTCGCTCTACTTCATAGTGGTGATCGAGTTCTTTATAAATCTTAATAGAGGGCAACCGAATGTGTTTCTAGTCTATTAATTTTCATAAAGTGGTGTCCAACACCAACCCATCTAATGGATGATTCGATCTTCTTTTTCCCCTTGTTCACTCCCCTCAACCTATACGGTTTCTATGGTTCGTGAACAAGTTAAGTTTATACCATCGACGCAAATCAGCCTACAATCAATCTTATCCGCAACCTATCGTGTTTCTAGGATAAAATTTGCTCCAACCGAAGGCATCCAATGCGCTCCCTGTAATTTATCCGTCCTCCCGAACGACTACCCGATAACTCTAAGCATAGCACATCCGGTTTGGATTTCAATTTCAAAACTCGATGGAGGGAAGGAAAACCTTGAAACCTTATAAACTTAATTATTTGTTGTGGGAGAATTATCGCGATTAACGTTACACTTTGCACATTAATCGCTTAAGCGCTTGTGGCATTCATACAATATGAAACAACCAATCACAACCTAGTTGCTACCAACATGTGGTTCATGGACCGCTCCTAGAAAACAAAAACTCCGTAATCTAATTACAAGTCTTCGCCTTGAATCTTCGCCTTCTCGAAATGGATCTTCCTCCGGTCTTCGCTATTACATATAAATTTTACATTGAAAATTGCATCCTAGATACAAATTTTTCTAGTAAAATAAATAGCTTAAAACGGCCTTTACAACCCAATCGAATAAAACGAACGATTCAAAACTAAGTCCACGAACCACATCCCCATTCAAAAGCATTCATCCAATAAATACTAAATAAATGGAAAGCGAGAGATACATTGATCCAATCAACAATACGAACCGATCCAATCGATTCACACAATCGGTAATGTAATAACGCTCAAAATAATTCGCCGACCATAAATATTCCAATTAATCAAATTTCCCTTATAAAATGAAATACCATAAATCATTTTAATCATATTAAATCCAATTTAACATGCGGGAGATTAATTTTTAAGAATACACGGAAAATCGAGCCGGGTGAAAACGGCCAAGATGACCGAGTCACCCTCGGCACTTACCGGCAATACTCCCGGCTTGGCGAGTCACCCTAAGATGCCGGCCAGACACGACCGAGTCACCCAGACACGGTCGGGTCGCTCAGCGATGACTTGGCAGATCGTTGACACGACCGTGTCATCCAGACACGGCCGAGTCACTCGGCCAGACACGCCCGTGTCTCGACACGGCCGGGTCTCCGTGCAGCCGCCACATCAAGCCGGACACGACCGTGTCACCAGACACGGCCGAGTCATCCTCGCCAAAATACCCTTTTTGTCCAAAAAATCGTCCGACGACGATTCGGGGCTAGATTTTCGACTGATATCCAATATCAATATTTTCCGACTTTCATATCTTCAATATAAATCATATTTCCCAGAAATTTAAGATTTATATTTAGACATAAACTTACGAAAAATACAATTATTACGAACGAAAAACATATACCACGATTATGACTAAAATGATTCCAAATCATTCACCATTTAATCGAGCATTCCAAATGCCAATATTGTATATACGATCGCAAGACCTACGCTCCGATACCATCGTTGGGATTCGTGCCTAAAACGAAGGCCCAAATAAGCGGTAAAACGAAAATTAATTCGATCCGAATCCCTACGAATCGATCGAGCTACGATATACGAATATATAAACGAAAAGCAAGAGTTGTAAGAAACTAACCCTCAAGTCCGTTGATTAAATGGAAACCTTCTCTTGAGCTATTCCCCAAGCTTTAGTTTGATCTCTACGAGTTCAATCCGCTCCAAGCCCTTGAACGATCCAACGCCGAAAACACCGCGTCTCTACTTGCCACGCGCCGAAAAACGATCGAATAACAACACTTGATTAACCTCTAAGGTTACGGCTAGAATCAAGTGGTGAAGCTCTTGTTATTACACTTTAAGTGTATAATATATCTCTCTTAATGTATCTTGAATTTTCTCCAAGAAAACTCAAGAATAAAAGTGAAGAAGAAGATGAAGATGAAGACTAAGAAAATAATTTTCTCTCTTTCTCTCAAACTCACTACTGAATTCATCATTGCAAGTGAGAGTTTGTCTCCACTTATATTCTTATTCAACTCCCATGATCTCCTACTTTAGACAATATCACCAAGGTGTGATATTTGTCCCCTTGTCTTGGTCACTAGTCCACCATCCTAGAAAGTGTAGACCAAGACAAAGTAAGGGAGTAGGTGATGGGGTGGCCATCTAGAAGGAATCGATGAGTTCGATTCGCTTCGACTCCCGTGAGTCCAAACAGATAAACTCCTATTCCGCTCCGATGTATTTGTGTCGATTAATTAATCCAATCAATTAATCACATTAAATACATAATAATATAATTAATTTCTCCAAGAAATAATTATATTCACGAATTAAATTAATCACCCAAGAATTTATTTAATCCATTAGGCCGTAAATCAATTTATCCAATAAATCGATTTAGACATCCAATGTCCCAAATTAGATATCCAATATCTAATATTTATAATGAGAGATTAAGCTCGATTCATTCCGTCGCCAATCCTAATGCGCGACTCGGTAGGTCCGTCTCGACCAAGAATGGGAGGAACCAAAGAGTAGTAGCACCACCTAGCCACTCGGCGGCCTACACTGCACCCAATCGAGAACGAATGATTGGGATCATTCAAGAACCATTCTGTCGTGAATACCAAGAACGATAAACCCTTCTTTCAAATGTCCCGATCAAGTTTTAGGGTCACGGTCCACCAAACCCTATCTCGTACTTGACGCTATGCATGCGTTAATGCAAATCGAGATCATCGAGCCGCCGTGGTATCTAATACAATCGCTCCAATGCTTTGGCCAAAGACTTATGATCTCATCGCCAATAACCGCATAGACATATAACCCGCTCACTAACGGGAGAAAGAATTCTATCTTGGTATTCGCAGGACCTGCTACTTGCCCGTCAAGATGCACGCCGAGGTTGACCCCGCCTTCCCGGTTTACAGGTCGAACTACTCTAATGAAAATCTTGACGCCACAAGCACATCCCTACTAAATCCTCAAGTCGAAGGTTCACGAATACCTATCACAACCTTTCGATTCCGTCATTGATCGTCCTGAGTGAAATCCATGTGACGAATCGAGGGTGAGTCGGTTCGAGTATACTAATCTAATTAGCATACCTATAACGTGTGCTCCCACTAACTATTAGTGTTCGACAGGCACTCTCCATGTCAAAGAACACGTCATACAAGTCTTTACATAAACTTAACGCCTACCAAGTTTCATCGACTTGCGAACGATTAAGTATTTGAGCTATAAACCTTTCCAGTGCCGACCCCCTTATCCAATAAGGAGTGGAACGTTTTGCTCTCAAATACACGGACTAGTTTCTATATGTTTATTTACGAGTTAGGAATGCCAGTAACTACCAGTAAATAAAGAAACAATCATTTGCCTTATATAAATGGTTTACATAATTACAAGTACAATGCCCTCACTCAACAACCTCTGAGTGGCATTCGAGGGCATACTCCTAACACAACATTCCTCAAGAGTTGAACAAAATACAACAATCACATAAATTAATTAATGAATTAAGTCGAATGATGAGCATCAATGTACGCCCGAATGAAAAACGTGAGAGCACAAATAGCCGAGTGTCCGGAGTCCCGCATATACACCCGCTATTGGCCTAATTAGTCTCATGGTCCAATGTGTCCGGAGTCCGGCGTATACACATTACCATGCGCACATTCCAATGTGTCCGGAGTCCCGCATATACACATGACCATAGTGTGCCCGACTAAAATTCCACACATGCGCCAACCGGCCATGCAATATAATTCTAAGATCACCGTAACAAAATGTCCACGGTGAGGAGTAATGAATAGAATCCGATAAGGATCAAGAATGACTCACCGAGATGAAATAATGATACAATAAGTGATAGCTTCAATGAAATGATTTTGGAACCGTCGTTCCTCGTGAGTTACATGATGAGTTGATAAACACAAGTGTCGACATGAACGATATATTATGAGTGAATTACATGTATGAATGAACAACAACGTAAGGAATGAATATCTTTTTAACCGAGTAAGAATTTACTTACACAATACCGGTGTTGAAATGTCCTTCCTCGAACAACATCCTAAAAAGAGATGTCGGTCGCTCGAACAACCTTGAATAACACAATTATCAATAATCCGCTCAATATACGTATCATGTATGAATTACGACTAACTCAAAGGTCGATACAACAATATCCAAACTCATCGAGGCATTCAAACAACCACTTAGCGAACATACATCATTTGATAATATCCAATCCCGAATATATCGAAACCAAACTCCAAAATGAGTAGTTCAAACTAACAAAACACCTTCAATGCTATCAATAATCCCTTAGGAATCCACAACTCGAGTTAACGACAACATTTAATCGAAAACCCCCAAAAATATTAAAGTCAACATCAAGGGTTCTTGATTAATTCTCCAAATGATCATCAAAACCGAAAAACATATCAATAAATCCGTGGGAATACATTTATTCAAGGTAAATAATCCATATCTAACATATTCCAACAACAATCCAAGCTTACATGAAGAAATCGGAAGGAAAATACCCAAAATCCAAAATTCTAGATCCAAGAAATAATTACCTTGATTTGATGTGATGGGGATGATGAAATGATGATTAATCCGAATGATAAACTTGAAGATGATGATATGTGGATTCAGCTCGAAGAAAACTCTCCAAGTCGCCCGATATCACCCAAAACCGCCGAAGGAATGAAATGAGATGAAGAAATGATGAAATGGACTGCACTGTCCAATATATACTGTCCCCAGATTAGCGCACGCTATGACCTGTTATTTAGAGTGCGCTAACGGGTTAACCGGACAGTCTAGTGAACTCTAACTGCCTCATTAGCGTGCGCTACGAACTTGGTAGCGTGCGCTAACGCCCTCCCGATAGCGTGCGTTAACTCCAAATATTAGCGTGCGCTAGCTAATATTCGATGTCCAGTGACTGAAGTCCAGAACCTCCTGTCTTCTGACCTGCTCGCGATAGCGCGGGCTACGCCTAAAATCCAGCGTGCGCTACTACACCAATAACGTATGCTAACATCTACTCATAGCGTACGCTATGAATTATTCCAGATCAGTCCAGTACCTACTGGACTCTGCCTGATCGACCTTAGCGTGCGCTACACTGATTGCATAGCGTGCGCTACCCTAACTTATTAGCGTGCGCTACTTACCATTCACAGCGTGCGTTACATCAACTCGACTGCAGTCCAGTGCCTTCTGGACTGTCTGCCTGAACCATGCTAGTGTGCGTTAATACGGAGATATAGCGTGAGCTACCCGTACTCGATTAGCGCGCGCTAAGAAGAGTACGTAGCGTGCACTACTCCTCACACACAGCCAGCTCTAATGATGATAAACACGGTACGATTCTCCAACCAGGTAGAATGATGAATTACAACTGATACACATTACTCTAAACGATGAAATACAATGAATGAAGATGAATGATGAATGATCATTAATGAGTGAATAATCCGACAGTGATAATTACTGAATGATAATAACAGAGTGATAATGAATAAATTACAATCGGGTATTACATTCAAAGCTACCTGAAGTAAAGTTACCTGATCAAGATAGCGCACACTACATATGAAGACTAACGCACGCTATCGAAGGCTTATTACTGTTGTGAAGACATTCAAACACAGAATGACATATACAATGACGAAATCATAGCGCACGCTAGGTTTGAGGAATAGCGCACGCTAAGGTGTTTGAATTCAAGTCAATCAATCCGTTGGGAGATTCTGAAGCAAAGTCAAAAGGCTACAAACGGATATATGATGCATGCAATGATGCAATATTAGCGCACGCTAAGTATTTATGTTAGCGCACGCTAACAAAGACTAAAGTTGAGAGACAGTAGCCACTGGACAGATTCTGGAAGACATTAATGTACGTAATCAGCAAGAAATAACGGACGTAAAGGCAATAGCGCACGCTAAGGAAGGAGGCTAGTGCATGCTAAGTATAATCGGCAGAATGTCTAGTTTGTGAAAATTGCTATAAATACCAAACCACTTGGAGTCAAACCAAACAACAACAATCAGCAAAGAATATACACCTCACATATCATAGTAAACAATATAGAAGTTATTCTTCAGATTAAATAAGAGTGATTGAGTGTTATACACTAAATCATACAAGAGAGAGAAAAAGATAAGATACGATTGGATTCGGTGTTATTAGGATCAAGGATCCGACATTGTTAGAATTGCAATCGATATCTAAGTGAGGTTTATCTAGTACCAATAGAAAGCTAGAGTGGTTAATTCCTTGTCTAATAGAAAAGGAAAACAGTTTAACTTGGACCGACATAAAGACAAGTGATTGAACGGCTTACTCGAACCGATAGAAGACGAGCTTGTAACGGTTATCCCTCGACCGATAGAAGAGAGGTGCCGAGGTTTATCTTAAGCCTATAGAAAAAGATACCGAGAGAGGACGTAGGCACGTCTGGACGAACCTCTATAAATCCTTGTGTCGATTTATTTTCTGCACTTCATTTATTTAAAACTCTTCCGCAACGCGAAAGAGTTTTTCAAACGGCGATACCGACCAATATTGCTTCAACAGTATCCAGGCTGGAAGCCATCAGGATATATCTAGCCTTTGCCGCCCATAAGAGCTTTATAGTAAATCAAATAGATGTTAAGAGCACATTCCTAAATGGAGATCTCGCCGAAGAAGTCTATGTTTAACAACCACCAGGGTTTGTCAACACTGAAGGCGAAGACCTAGTATACATGCTACGAAAAGCTCTGTATGGACTTAAGCAAGAACCTAGAGCATGGTACAAAACCCTGTACCTGTACCTAACTAATAATGGATTTGAGAAAGGTGTTGTCGACAAGACTCTATTTAAGATACAGTAAGGTGACGACCTGTTAATGGTTAAAAAAATATGTAGATGATCTTATATTTGGTTCCACTAACCTTGCTTTATATCAAAGGTTCTCTCATCTCATGGAAAGTAAATTTGAAATACATATTATGGGAGAACTTAGTTATTTCCTAGGATTGTAGGTTAAGCAGTTACCTACAGGAATCTTCATCAATCAGGAGAAGTACACCAAGGAGCTACTCAACAAGTTGGGGATGAACAACTCCAAATCCTTGTCAACCCCAATGAGCACTGCCATGAAAATTAGTGCTAACGAAGTCAGAATCCGGTTGATCAATCACTCTATAGGAAGCTTATAGGCTCACTCCTATACCTAACAGCTAGTAGACCCAACATCCAGTTTGATATAGGAGTGTGTGCTCGGTATCAAGTATCACCAAAAGAATCACACTTCACAACAGCCAAATGAATCATTAAGTACGTAAAAGGAACAGTATCCTAAGGAAGGAGGATTCGATCTGGTTGGCTATAGCTCGAATCTCGGAGGCTGTAAGTTATATAGAAAGAGGACAAGCGGTACTTGTCACTTTCTTGGACCTAGACTTGTGTCATGGTTCAGTAATAAGCAATTGGACAACTCACTTTCTACAACTGAGTCGGAATATTATGCCGCTGGAAGTT
Source organism: Orobanche coerulescens (assembly GCA_033398695.1). Lineage (NCBI taxonomy): Eukaryota > Viridiplantae > Streptophyta > Magnoliopsida > Lamiales > Orobanchaceae > Orobanche > Orobanche coerulescens. Next base: position 118,564,598 of record CM065805.1, read on the forward strand.
GATGTATGCAGATTCTCTGGATGCAACAGTAATTATCGACATGGAATTAGTGCCAGAGAGAAGCCGATCATGTGCGATAGCACGAGTGCAATTGCAATAACGCACAATCCTGTATTGCACCCGCGAACTAAGCATATTGATATGAAGCATCATTTCATCAGGAATCATGTTGAGAATAAGGATGTTAGGATTGAGAAGGTTCACACAGACATTCAGTTGGCTGACATCTTTACAAAACCTCTCAGTACAACCAGATTCTGTATGCTTCGTCAAGAATTGGGAATGCTAGAGCCTAACTCCCTGTAAGTTTTTACGCTCTTACTCATCAATCAGGGGGGAATGCTGTAAGACCCAAGAATACAATATTCATATTAATTAACTGTACACTCAGGACAAATCAGATCTTCTATAGGAAAAAGGTACAAAGTCTTCCTACATCTGACGTGTGCATTAATTAATGGGGAATATAGTATGACTCATGAATACAATATTAATCTAAATATTGCTGTAAGAATTGAATCCTGTATGTACCTCTTAAGGGGGAACGATGTATTATTCGCGGATACAGCACATACACTGTGGGATGTTAATTAATATTATATTATCACTCAATTCGTACTAAAAATATTTTAAGTCCATGTGTCCTATTTTAAAATTCAAACGTTTTATTCTTTAATGCTTTAACGACACCTGAACTTTATTACCTCAAACACCGCGATTTTAATAATTTTTGACGTTTCATGCAATGAGGGAAGACGAACTGTCAGAAGTGGGACCGGTTATCATTTCAAAAACAGATGGATAAGACGTACGAGTTACTCTAAGTTCATCCTGTTCGTTCTTTTAAAAGACAGATCCCATCCCTTAAATCGACTGCTCACCGTATGTAAACCTAGTCTTCTCGCAACCTATAAAGGACTGTATTTTGATCCCTTTGACTCTTTACACTTTCTCGCATATTAAACGAGTCTAGAGCAAACAGCTTACATATTTTCGCAAATGATCGTATTTGTTCTTAGTTTCTTCAAACTTTCTTTCTCTGCATCAATGGCAACTTCCCAGACTTCCTCTCTATCCATGAAGAAGGAGACGATCATCGATGGGCATCTTCACCAGGACTGTTGTTATGGAGAGAATCCATTCCGAAGGAGATGACGTTGATGGAATGGAATTTGTTGTCTGGAATCAAACAGCAAGGATTGTACCATCTTGGTAGTCATCACGCTGAGCTCTACGATGAACATATTGTTGAGGAATTTTATCTGGATGCTTCGATTAAGTAATCTTCTTTGAAAAGATGAGGCGATGTTTCTAACATTTCTACCACCGTTCAAGGGATCGAGGTCTCTTTGAATAGAGATTTGCTGGAGAATATTTCCAGGCTACCTTCCGATGGCCTGAAAATGGAAGAACTTGAGACCTTTGGGTCGGAGAACTTGTTAACAACCTACCGGGGTTGTTCACGGGCGAAGAGTCGGATAGGAATGTCCACCTGCCGTGCCACAAAAAGGACTTTTGTCTGCCATATATCTATCTCCACAACTTTTGCTGCCGGGTGATTGAAAACCGTACAGGAGCCTTCGAGATGTGCACTAACCTTCGCTTTCGGATGATGGTAGCCATCATATCCGGTGAAAGGATAACTGGTGCCATGTGTTGCTAAAAAGGATCCATGAGGATGTTGTCAAACTGGAGAGTGGAAAGAAATCTTTCGGCCTCATTCTCAACTATATCCTCACTCACTGTGGAGTGCAACAATCTCCCGATGCCAAGAAAATTGGCACAGGGAAGTTCATAGGTGGGATCAAGCCCATAGTTTACAACAAATTCAGACTATTGGCAAGAAGGCCCCTTGCCAAGAGTATGCCCATCTCCAGTGACCTAAGGGATGTCACTTTCAGGGTTGCTAGTGAGGAGAAGAAGAAGAGAAAGAGGAGTATCTCTGATAGCAGGTCACCCCACGCTGTAGAGAAGAAGAAGAATAAGTCGAGGAAGACTTCTAAAACCGAGATTATAGTGGCTACATCGGCCAATGTAGATGCTGCTAATGTCTCAACTGATGTATCAATCCCACATGGAGCAACCCCTATGGAAGAAATAGTTGCTGCACAGACAGCATATCCTAAGCCAGTGGCGACTATGAAGGATGAACAACTATTTGCCAAGTTGGAGGGCTCTGGCGAGTCGGTTGTCCCCATGGAGCCAAAATCCACTTCTCCTGACAGGGTACCCACACCTGTACATGATCCCTTTCCCAACAAAGTACCATCCCCTGTTTGGAATCCCTCTCCGAAATAGGCTCTCATACGTGTTGATGATCCCATCCGCACAGTAGACCAAAGTACTGTACGGAACTCCTCCCCAACTATTATCATTAACGAAACTCTTCTCCATGTACAAATCAAGCAAGCATTTGAGCGCTTATTGACTTTGAAGTCATACAGGGTCTCCCCATACGATGCCCTGTACCACTGGGCTGAGTGAAGGAGGAAGAAGTTTTTGTTCTACAGGTCACGGACACCCAGAATGTCGAAGTCTTGATCCGGCAGGAGGATCACTTTTGCCGGGAGCTGATTTCTTACTATTATTTGGCAAAAGAGAAGGCCCGACTGAAAGGGAAGTCACAGTCCAGTGACATTGCTCCATCGAACAGCCACAAATCCGACCCCAACTTAGACATTGATGATGATGTTCTACAGGCCGGTCTGAGGATCATCCGCGAAGAGGCATGGGAAGGATAAATGGCTAAAATGCAAGACCAACAAGGTCAGGGGACCTCCAAAAGACATTAGTCCCCTCCCCCGCAACAGAAGTCGCCCAAGACCAAATACAGGAGGAATCAGTCCCTCTTGTCACTTCGAAAGAGCAAGCAGTTCCTGAACAGGTAGCCCAGCCTGTTTTGCACAATGAAGATGCAGCTTGTGCCATCCGCCAAAAGGAATCAGTCCCTCTTTCGGAGCAGGTTGAAGTTGTGAGTTGGCAGGAGGATTCAGTCCCTCTTGAACTTTTGACTTTTGACGATCAATCCAAACAGGAGGAATCAGTCCCTCATATCGTTGAGACTGAACAAACAGCACCCTCTGCTGTTCCCGCTCAATATGCCCCCGCATCTCCCATCTCTGTAAGCTCAAAATCCGATTCCGATGATGGTTTTTTTACCAGAAGATAGACCATGTCACCCTCGCCATAATGTGGTTCTTCGTCAACTGGAAGAACCAGATGATTCCAAAATCACGCACCCTAGCTCCTCGCGCACCAAAGCCCGCATCGAGCAACTCCATGCCATCATCCAACAGATAGTATTCCTGCAAGACGTAGTGAAGGCACTGTATGACGTCGGGAAAGAACTCGATTGGATGATAGAGACTGCCCAGGATGAGCTCCCAAAATTGAAGTCTACTATCAATGACGTTGAGGACGCATTCCGCATGATGCCTACAGCATTATGGCAGGCGCTCAATCAACTGAAGCAACATCACGAGAAAATACTAAGGCAAGAACAGGAAAAGCTCAGGATTGTGGAGGCTAAGACGGTTGCTGCCCTTCCACAGACCGATACCAGACTCACCGAGCACGATCACAAGATAGATGATTTGTCTCTGGTACTTGGTAATTTGGTTGAGAAAGTCAATACTCTGACGACCAAATAGGATGAAGCTAAGAAGATCCTACAGGAGATTTATACAAAGCTATCAGATATTGGTGATGCCAAAAAGGATTAATAAGCCACAAAGGCTGGAAGAATATGGAGGTTAGAGAAAGAGAGAGAGCTGTACGCAGCACTGGAAGATAGTGTCGCTGCTGCTATTGGAATACTAGCCTCATCCGGGTCTAGTTAAGCACTAAGAGGATACATGGTAATTGATTGTCGACCTGAGTTCCAGGATCCCAACTTTCCTTGGAAGAACAATGTACACAACCCTGCCGAGACTCTATTGCCCACGGACCGACAACCCTCAGCCAATGAACTAAAGAACTGGAAGAACAATGAACTGATGAGATATTTTTGTACGCTCATCAAGGGGTCTGCCCTGTTCAACAAATTCAGGAGGCTGGAGGATGCCGCAAATGAATTTTCTAGGTTGTTAGCATAAGGAAGGCTACCTCTACAAATGCTGATGAAATCCATGTACCTAAAAGGAGAATGTATCACTTACACGGAGGACCGGATCCTTGCTTATGATCAATCCGCTAAAGGAAGAGCTATCTATCGGGATCGATCCAAGGACTCCCTGTTCAGCTGGTGGAAAAGCACCACAAATGATCCTAACAGGATACCGTGGAGACATTCTCAGTATAGAAGTTGAGCCTATGTACCTTTTTGCTGTACTTGTTTCTTTTGTTTGCTTACCAATACAATAGGTAGCATTTGTCTTTATCTTTCCAAGATCTTGTAATCTCTGTCTGATTATCAATAAAATTTATTATCTTGAAAGATTACATCTCGTGATCTACGTTTACTGTTTTACTGTTTGATTACGAACTTATTTATTGTAAACAAACATGTACAAAACTTGTTAAGTCTAAAAGTCAGAAGAACTTGTCTCATGAGCGCTCATAGATTAAGTTGTATTCAACCTAGGCAACACTGTAGGATTGTGCCTGTGCGCCAATCATAAGTTAAGTTGTAATACACAACCTTGTAGGTATTTCAATTTCTTAGAACTCGCCTGTGAGGAGTTCACATTTTTAGATTAAGTACTAAAGATCAGATCATTCTATAGAAGACTTAGAGACAGCATCTCTGTATCAAGAAGATATCTTGAGGAAGTTTTGGCATTATCAAAAATGGAAAATTGTTGGGATAAACAATTCTGTTTTGATGATTGCCAACATACATTAAAGAAGTCGAAAGAGTCAAAATATCGCTAATTATGGAAGTTGTATGGAAACTCCATACAGCCCTTGAAGATCTTCTACAGTCCGTCCCTCAGAACCTACAACTTACAGCAAAAAGACGTAATTTGTTGGATACAGCATACAGGTTGAAGGTGTTTTACTTGGGAAAAGTAAAATACATCCAATAGGACTGATTAAAAAAAGCTTTAAACTGTTGTGAAATACACTTTATTTATTAATAAAGTATTCACGGTTAAAGTATCATTTAATACCGATAGACAACATTTAATGCAATGGAGTGAGATAAGTCTCAACACGCCAAGAGCATTTAATGCGAAGTCAAAAAGAATGTCTGAAGCATTAAATGCGATCTGCTTTAATTTAAATATTCAGCAAGCCTCCAATCAGAGACATCAACATCTCACCAACCAGCAACGGCTACATTTATAAGTTTCCAAGGTTATAAATATCCCCAAGTAAGAGGACTTGAAACACTTGATTCATTCATTCTCGTGCATACTCTGATAAGATTCTGACAGTCTACCTATCAAGAGAAAGTATATTTTGTGAGCAAACAACAAGTATTTAAAGCGAAGAAATATATCAAGTCCTCAACGAAAACAGCACAGCCTACAGCTATCATTCATCAAAGATCAAGCTGCTGTTTAAAGTGTTCTACATTTATCGTTGAGATCATCATTACCCCTGTGTGGACAAAAGATCCTTGCGTATTCCGATCTGTGCAGGAAGAATGGCACTGTAGATGAAGACTCAAACTGTGTGTGAAGAAGCGAGTCAAGAAAGAGCTTGAAGCCAATCTATGTGAACGACGAAAGCTACAGTCCCTGTATCAATATGTGTGAACGATACAGAAACAGGTTTAGTTAAAGTCATGTAGTTGTGTATGTAGTGATTTTAATAAACTATTTACTCCTGTGTGGACGACCAGTGGACGTAGAGGGGTTTACCTCAGACCACTTTAACCTATGTGTTATTTACCTTCTGGCTTTATTGTTTTCATACTGTGATTTATTTAGTATACATTATCAAACCCTGTACGCATCAAGCAAACAGGAGAACACCTAGTCGCTGTATTTACAACAACTCACTTAATAAACTTCTGCTACCCAACAAACTTCAAAAAACGTACAACTTATTGTACTTTCTCTTTCTAAGATATTTGTTGTATACTTAGTGGCCAACATCCGTGTTCTGTCCCTCAAGGTACGTAACTTTATCGGCCCCATCGGACATCCCTAGGTGGCTAATCTCGACTCAGCAATCATTTCTAATTATACATACAATCAACATCACAACATCCATCATGAATAGTACACGTTCAATCAAACCATAAAATATACAAGCAACATCAAAACAATCATTACAACAACACACCATCAATACAACACGTCTAACAATCAATCCACAATTAAACTACCCATCCATGTATATGAGTATACCAACTCAACAAGTACCCGTCAATCCCAACTCGGCACAATACACATCAAAAGTTTAATAAACCAAATGAATCATCACAATTGACATAATACCACAACAAGGAACGATCGGACACATCAATATAGAACTAGACACCATCGACAATAATTCACATAATGCACAATTAACGAGAACGAGCCACTAACATAAATTATTACTCAACTTAAATTCGCAAGATATAAATCATATAGACAGGAATAGTTGCCTCGGAATCACCACGCGAATGTTCCCACGAACACAGCTCGACCGAAAAATCCCTGAAACCTACAACCACCACGAGACAACATAAACAATATGATCACTATAAGAACGACAACTAATAACGACATAAAACACACCCACCACCTGAAGAAAAACTCATTGAAACATTTAAATGAACATTAGTTCAAAGTTTCTCAAGAATACAAATGACGTCAACCGAGTTGAGTGAATATAAGGTATGGATATACAATCCATAGAACATGACCAACAACATCAAATAACACTAACAAATTTATCAAAATCGGACTAGGATCGAAATCAAGAACATAACCCCCAAAAGTCAACTATAGGGCCTCAAGAATATTACCTTCATCCGACAAAGAACGAAGGATTAGATGGTGTTAATCCTTGCTAGGAACCCAAATACGTTGATGGATGATGAAATCTCGACCAACCTCGCTCCCAACTCGCCCCACTCGGCTGCATCCAAAAGGAAGAAGAAAAAGAGTGAAAATGACAAAAAAAGTCTACTGCCCGCCTATATATAGGCCACAATACGTTACGTACGCAATGCCTCAAGGTTAACGTATGTAACAGGCCTTACGTACACAACAATCAAATGCTACGTACGTAATGCTTTACTCAGAGCTCACTAGCCCAATCCACATGTAAGTTAACTTACGCAACCACTCCACTATTACGTACACAAACAATGAGTAATGTACGCTATTGTAGCGACCACTTTTTAAAATTTCATTTTTAATAATTTCAAAGGAGATTATCTTTAAGAAAAATAATTGAATAATTTTAGAAATTGAAATAAAGTCGATCATTTCGCAAGTAATTATATAATAAATTCCCAACATTTCAAAATATACATAATATCCAACCATGACATTGAAGCCAAAGTTAAAATTTTAAATAAATGAAATAAATGAAGAAGTAGATAAATATTATTATCACTCCACGCCTTTGCCCGCCATGTCAGACTCCTCAACCTGAAAGGTTTAAATAATGGGGTGAGCTTTTAACTCGCTCAGTGAGGAGGGAACGCTTTGTTAAATTTAAGTACATACATGTTGTCAGGTAGATATGACATGCCTGAACCTCGTGGTTTCCTGAAGTGTTGGGATTCGGTGCCTAAAACGAAGGCCCAGCGAAAGCGGTAAAATGAAAATTAATTCGATCCGAATCCCTATGAGTATCGATCGAGCTACATATATACGAATATTAAAACGAAACACAAAGGATACGAGAAAACATACCCTTGTAGTCGTCGATTAAACGATGTCCTTATCTTGAGCTATTCCCCAAGCTTTAGATTCCTTTCCTTACAATCCAATCCACTCCAAGCTCTTGGATGATCCAATGCCGAAAACACCGCGTCTCTACTTGTCACGCGCTGGAGAAATGATCGGAACGATGATCACCTTGCTATCCTCTAAGGATACAGCTAAAGTTAAGTGATGAAGCTTTTAATTGTAATTATAGCACTCTAAGTATATAACTCACTTTCTCTCTTTTATTTCTCAATTTTCTTCCAAAAAAAATCAAGAACTTGTGAAGAAAAATAGAAGAAAACTTGGAGAAGATGATGAAGACTTTGAGAAAAGTTTTTTCTCTCTCTCTCACTCTCTCTCACGTTGGAAACCAATTGTGTGTAGAGTGATGGAGACAAGAGTCCAAAAGGAAGGTGGCTGGAAATGAAGGGCGGCCCATGTAGAAATCAGACGTGTTCGGTTTGTTTCGGACTCCCGTGAGTCCAAACAGATAAACTCTGATTCCGTTCTGATGTATTTATATTATTTAATTAATCCAATTAATTAAAAATATCAAATATAAATTAACATAATTAATTTCTCCAAGAAATAATTATATCCATGAATTAAATTAATCACCCAGTAATTTATTTAATTCATTAGGTCGTAAATGAATTTATCCAATAAATCAATTTAAACATCCAATGTCCCAATAAATTAGATATCCAATATCTAATATTCATAATGAGAGAATAAGCTCGATTCATTCCGTCGTCAATCCTATTGTGCGACTCGGTAGGTCCATCTCAGTCAGCAATGGGAGGAACCAAAGAGTAGTAGCACCACCTAGCCAGCCTGGCGGCCTACACTGTACCCCAACTGAGAACGAATGATGGGATCATTCAAGAACCATTATGTCGTGAATACCAGTATGCATATAAACCCTTCTTTTAAATGTCCCGATCAAGTTATAGGGTTACGGTCAGTCAAACCCTATCTGTACTTGATGATATGCATGAATTAATGCAAATCGAGATCATCGAGCTCTCGTGTATCCAATACAACTAGCTCCAATGCTTTGGCCAAAGACTTATGATCTCATCTATCAATAACCGCATAGGACATATAACCCGCTCACTAACGGGAGAAACGATTCTATCTTGGTATTCAGTAGGACCTGCTACTTGCACGTCAAGATGCACGTCGAGGTTTACCCCCGCCTTCCAGTTTACAGGGTCGAACTACTCTAATGAAAATCTTGACATCACAAGCACATCCCTACTAAATCCTCAAGTTGAAGGTTCACGAATACCTATCACAACCTTTCGATTCCGTCATTGGCTGTCCCGGAGTGAAATCCGTGTGACGAATCAAGGGTGAGTCGGTTCGAGTATACTAATCCAATTAGCATACCTATAACGTGTGTTCCCACTAACCATTAGTGTTCGACAGGCACTCTCCTTGTCAAAGAACACGTCATACAAGTCTTCACATAAACTTAACGCCCAATCAAGTTTCATCGACTTGCGAACGATTAAGTATTTGAGCTATAAACCTTTCCAGTGCCGACCTCCTTATCCAATAAGGAGTGGAACATTTTGCTCTCAAATACACGGACTAGTTTCTATATGTTTATTTGCGAGTCAGGAACGCCAGTAACTACCAGTAAATAATGAAACATTCATTACCTTATATTAATGATTTACATAATTACAAGTACAATGCCCTCACTCAACATCACTGAGTGGCATTCGAGGGCATACTCCCAACAATCTCCCACTTGCACTCAATGCCACACACTATGGTATCTAATACACATGTTCTCCAGATTACGCTCCAAGCTAATCTGAGAATGTGGCTTGGTCAGTGGATCAGCGACGTAGTCGGCTGACTCTAGTCTATGCAGCACAATATATCTCTTTGCGAACAAATTCTCTTACGAGATGATACTCTCTCTCAATATGTTTTGTACCATTATGAAACCTCGGCTCCCAGGACTGTGCTACCGCTCTATTATTATCATATAAAAACGAAAATAGGCAGTGCAGCACATGGTGTCACGTGAAGTTTACCCAGTAACTTCTTAATCCTTCCTTTGGAGGCCTCCGAGGCCCCTTATACTCAGCCTAACAGGTGGAACCAGCAGTCGCTCTATACTTGGCACTATGCCAAGATACTGCTCCTCTATTAAGAGTTAATATATAGCCATAAGTAGACATCTAATCGTCTTTCTGTCCTTGGAAGTCTAATTCAGTGAATCCCACAACATTCAGTTCTCCACCACCATATTTAAGAACTAGGTCTCTAGTCCTTCTAAAGTACTTGAGAACGTTCTTTACGGCGGTCTAATATTCCCTAACTGGGTTTTCCTGAAACCTACTTACCACGCTCAAAGCTAGGGATGTCAATGGTTAGGGTAGGGTACCGGTATGCCTTCCCCATACCCTACCCTCATATAAAATGTCTTACCCATACCCTACTCTATTACCCTATTTTTTATAGCGGGTAGGGTATGGGTATTACCCTGCGGGTAAACGGGTACGCGTGGGTAAAACGGGTTACCCGCTTATATTTATTTAATGCTATTTTACAAAAAAGACTCCAAAAAATATAATAAATGAGTCAATATATATCAATATTCGATATAATTTAACTCAAATTTATTAATGTATCAGGTATAAATTATAACTAATAAAAATTAAAATTAAAAAAGTCAATATATATATATATATATATATATATATATAGAGAGAGAGAGAGAGATTTAATGTTTAGGGTAATTGGGTAGGGCAATCGGGTAGGGTAATCGGGTAAAACATAAATCCCGTACCCTACCCTTACCCTAACAAAAAATAACGGGTAAGGGCAATACCCTACCCTTTACCCGAACCTGCGGGTACTACCCGCCCCTATAATCCATTTACCCGCGGGTAATTTTACCCTGCGGGTAAAATTGACATCCCTACTCAAAGCATGCGCAACGCCAGGTCTCGTACACAACATAGCATACATAAGGCTACCCACATCCGAAGCATATGGTATATTACTCATTTTCTTTCGTTGTTCCTCACCTTGAGGACACATCTTAGAGGAGAGTTTTATTCCATGTCGCATCGATAGGAACGCTCTTTTAGAATAATCCATCTTAAATCGCTTTAAGATTTTATCTATATAGAGGGCTTGGGAAAAAACTTATCATTCTCTTCGATCTATCTCAATAGAGTCGAATCCCAAGAACATCGGTTTCTTCTCCCAAGTCTTTCAAGGAGAAATTACTCAAAAACCAAGCTTTCACAGAATTGAGCATTCCCACATCATTTCCTATTAGTAGAATGTAATCAACATATAGTACTAAGAATGCGATCTTGCTCCCACTAACCCTCTTGTATACACAAGGTTCCTCTTCATAACTCTTTGATTGCCTCATCAAAACGAAAGTCCCAACTATATGAAGATCACATACCATTTCATGGAGTCTACATCCACCATTGCTAGGTCATTGGTTGTGGGTCGGTCTCTTGTTTATCACCTGGAACCTCGTGGAAACCCAGTTCCTCCAAGTGCATAAAACTATACCTCTCAGGTAATTTGAGATACCCTACTAGACCTACGAGGTGGTTGTAATTGTGTTACAGAAGGTTCGGTTCCAATTTCTTGCACAGGTGTCTCCTGAGGAGTTTCATTGTATTCTTCCAAAGAAATAATTCTACCTGCTCCGCCTTCTTGAATGAACTCATCTTCTAGGAAGCGTGCATGCAAAGCAATAACGATCTTTCGATCTTTGGGAATGTAGAATAGATAACCCATTGTCTCATATGGGAATCCAATGAAACATCTCCTCATGGACCTCGCTTCCATTTTGTCCACCTTAGTCTTCTTGACATAGGCGGGACACCCCCAAATCCTAATGTGATTAAGACTTGGTTTCCTGCCCTCCCACATCTCATGTGGAGTTTTAGAAACAGATTTGGAAGGACATCTGTTCAAGATATATGCAGCAGTCAGTAGTGTATACCCCCACAGGTAAATCAGTAAGTCAGTATAGCCTAGCATGGAACGGACCATGTCTAACAAGGTCTGGTTCCTTCTTTATGACACACCATTTAACTGAGGAGTGCCTGGAGGTGTTCGTTGTGATACTATTCCATGTTCCTTCAGGAAATTGTTAAACTCCGTACTCGCATCCTTGCCACCTCGGTCCAACCGAAGTGCTTTGATATGATTACAGTTTGTTTCTCGACTAGGGCCTTAAATTCCTGGAATTTCACAAAGGCCTCAAATTTATGTTTCATTAATTTTACATGACCATACCTAGTATGATCATGTGTAAACTTAATGAAATACTGATATCCGTCACGTGCTTCTTCGAAAGCACCACATACATCGGTATGGATTAATCCTAGTTTATCAGCGGCTCTTTCAAAAGTCCTTGTGAAGGGGGACTTAGTCATTTTGCCTTTAAGGCAAGATTCACAAGTAGGAAATGGATCCGATCCCAATGGACCCATAAGTCCATCTTTTCCATTTTGTAAACCTTGGTCTGACCAACATGACCAAGTCTAAGATGCCATTTCAAAACTTGATTAGTTTCACCCCTACCTCGCTTCATAGTATTCACAACGACTTTGTTACTGAGGTTTAGATGATACAATCCATTTAACAATGTAGCAGTACCCACGAGTTTATTTCTAAAATAAATTTTGCAGGAACCATCACCAATGAAAAATGAAAAGCCTTTCTGATCCATGACCGGAGTGGATACAATGTTTTTATGCCCCTTGGGCAAAACAAGTACATCTTCTAAAAACAAAGCCGGATTCTAAATCCAAAAGAAGTGATCCTATGTCGGTTGCCTCGACACTATGCCCACTTCCGACTGTGATCATAACTTATCTAGCTTCAAACATCCTACTTTGTTCCAGATCCTGATTCACGGTACATATATGAGAACTAGTACCAAAATCCAGTATCCAGGAAGTAGAAAATACAGTAGCAGAACAATTTGTTTCTAAAACTAAAAGTTCTGTACTTGAAGTGCCATGAAGAATAGGACCCTTTCTAGCCCAGTGGCCCAGCTCACCGCACTTAAGACAAGCGTCTTTCTTCTTGCTCTTCGGAACCATCGGGGCCTTGCCCTTTCCCTTTAAGTCCTTGACTTGTGGTCCCGTCTGCTTCTTGGTCTTTTTCTTCTTGTTCTTAGACCTCCGAGGTCCAGAAGAAATCACAAGGGCATATTCCTTCATCCGCGGAGTCTTCATCTGAGACTGAGCGGTCACTAGTTTGTTCATTAGCCCTGCTAACTTGCACGCAATCTCATTGCAGTTGAAATTCACAACAAACTATGAGAAGGAATCAGGGAGAGACTGTAGGATAAGGTCGGTTTGAAGAGAAGTATCCATCTTAAAATCAAGAGCCTCCAATCTCTCGATCATTGATATCATTTTGAGGACGTGGGCCCCAACCTTCTCATCTTCCTTCATCCTTGCACCGAACAGTTGCTTGGATATCTCATATCTAGCAGTTCGACTGTGCTCACCATAAAGCTCGGTTAAGTGAGATAGAATCTGCCTAGAAGAAGTAATTTTCTCATGAGCTCTCTGAAGCTCATTATACGTGGAAGCCATCATATAAGCATGGACTTTCACGTCATCTTTAACCCACTTTCATGGTTTTCAATCTCTTCCTGATTGGCTCTTGTCCGTACTAGAGGCGCCTGAATATCCGTCTCCAAGACATATCCCAGTGCCTCAATACTGAGGACTATCATTAGATTGTGGAGCCAATCCACAAAGTTAGTGTTGGAATATAAAACGCAGCGGAAGCGAGTTGGTAATTGAAATTTAATAAAAGGTTTTATAAACTAACCAACGTAAAAACCGGATCTATTTAGGCTTGTCAACTAATTAACTAAACAGATTAATAAACAATTAAATAAACATATTTACGCATGGGAGTCGGTAATTTTTACCTTTGACGCGAAGTGGTAGAATAATCCCTTTTGGTCGATTTGTCCTTCTTCGTGTTCCTCTCCGATCTTCTTGTATTTCTACCTTGAGATCTTCTAGAGTATATCCCGCCTACGTCCGGATGTCGTGTGGGCAACAATCTACCGGACTACTTGGAGTGCAAAAAGGAATCGGCCGAAACTTCTCAAGAAACTTACGATTTTTGTTCTCTCTATTTTTCTTGAATATTTTGAGTATTTTAGAAAAATATTGTGTTTAACCAAATTGCGGAATTCAAGACACAAGTCAAGATCCACAATTAAAACACACACAGAAAAATCGATTTCTTGGGCAAAAATTAATGTAAAAATCGGCCATACCAAGTCTCCTATTTATAGGTGTTTTGGGCTACTCTAGGGACCTTAAGGAGGATATGGTAAGGACTCCCAATAGATATCTTCCTTCCATTATTAGGACTCTTCTTAATATGAAGACTCTATTAATATCAACTTAGTCCACTAATAAGTTAATATTGCACTTCCTACCAAAATCCCAAATTACGAAATTGGGCTCCTTTTAAATTAATTATTTCCCGTGTTTAAGATATTCCATATCCATTAATTAATTTAAGCTACTGTCAGCTTTTAATTAATTAATGTATTATACATGAGTATACCACTCGACCTTTATTATTATATCGGAAAATTAATTCCACCTGCAGGGTTTGATATAATAACCCTTTCGAGCGCCTCAAGGGACATGATCAACCCGACTGGTCGGGACACGATTTCTAGCTATAATATTAACTATCATATAAATAATAATATTGCCCAAAATATCGAGCATATCGAGTCAATCATTGTGGCTCTCACCATGATAAATCAAAGCAATAAATATTAAATATATAATTAAATATTAATCACTGGAATTAAGAAATAATAATTATCCGCGATGTACGTTCTTCTTATAGTCAGTACAGAAGAATCTATCTCACCTCGATCCTGTTCAACGTATAACGAATATGCTAATATATGCCAATGGCCAAGACCAACCAATCTCAAGCATATACTACAACCTCTCACATAACGGTCTAATGTTATATAGGTTGTGAACTAAATATTACTATATAAGGAACCGATAATGTGATCTTCTGTGTGACACTACACACCACATTATCTACAATATAAAGTAAATTAGACTGCATTTGCATAATCATAGCGTGAATAAATATGCAAAACATTTTATAAATGAATTAAATATTCTCATAGATAAAGACCGGGAAATTAGGTAATACAAGCATAAAGTATGCTTTGACGTATACAACCCTAACAATCTCCCACTTATACTCAAAGCATGCTTTTGAAGTATACTATCTAGACTATGTTTATCTATCTCCCACTTATACTCAAAGCAATGCTGCCATACATCTCAACCCCATTCCTTCCACATGCCCTTCAAATGATTTTGAGGGCAACCCTTTCGTGAAAGGATCAGCTAGGTTGTCTTCAGATGCTATCTTGGAGACAATGATCTTCCTTCTCTTCACAAAATCTCGAATGATATGATATTTGCGCTTGATATGTTTGCTTGCTTTGTGGGCTCGTGGTTCCTTCGAATTTGCAACAGCACCGGTATTATCACAATACAGTGTAATACTCCTGGGCAAATTAGGAATCACACCCAAATCCTTTGGGAAGTACTTGAGCCATACCGCATCTTTAGCTGCCTCTGAGGCTGCTACATATTCGGCTTCCATGGTAGAGTCCGATATGCATTTCTGCTTCACACTCCTCCAATCGATGGCTCCACCTCCCAAAGTGAAAACATATCCTAAGTTGATTTCGACTTTTCTTTGTCCGCACCGAAATCCGAGTCAAGATAACCCAAAGGACAAAGCGTATCTGATTGATATACAAGCATATGCTCCCTAGTCCTTCTCGTGTACTTGAGTATATGCTTGACAAAGAATCCAATGTCCCGGTCCTGGGTTCGACTGATATCTTGCCACCATGCCTACAGCTTGACAGATATCAGGCCTAGTGCAAAGCATAGCATACATGAGGCTTCCCACTGCCGAAGCATAAGGGACCAGCTTCATGTCATCTATTTCTTTCTGTGTCTTAGGACACATAGCCTTAGATAGTTGAATTCCATGTATGTAAGGTAAGAAACCTTTCTTGGAATTCTCCATGCTAAACCGCTTTAGCACCGTATCGATATAGGATGCCTGAGATAAGCACAACATCCTTTTCTTGCGATCTCGAAAGATCTTAATACCAAGGATGTGTCCAGATTCTCCCAAATCCTTCATATCGAACTGCTCAGATAGCCATACCCTTACGTCTGATAATACCTTCACATTGTTTCCAATTAGAAGTATATCATCTAGGTATAGTACAAGAAACACCAGCATGTTTCCATCACACTTTTTGTATACACAAACCTCACTAGGACACTGTTTAAAACCATACGATTGAATGACCTCATCAAATCGCATGTTCCAAGACCTTGATGCTTGCTTAAGACCATAAATGGCTCTCTTAAGCTTGCACACTAAGTGCTCCTCTCCTTCAGCAATGAATCCTTCAGGTTGGCGCATATAGATTTACTTATCAAGACTCCCATTCAAGAACGCAGTCTTGACATCCATCTACCAAATCTCCATATCCAAATGCACAGCTATAGCTAAGAGAATCCAGATCGATTTAAGCATGGCTACTGGCGAAAAGGTTTCATCGTAGTCGATGCCCTCTTTCTGAGTGTAACCTTTCGCAACAAGCCTTGCTTTGTAGGTTTAAACCTTCCCTTTCGATCCTCTCTTACGCTTGTAGACCCACTTACTTCCAATGGGTTTTACCCCATTGGGTAGTTCTACTAGCTCCCACACTTGGTTAGAATCCATAGATCCCATTTCAAATTCCATTGTTGTTTTCCAGGATTCAGCATCCTTGTCTTGAACTGCCTGTTTGTACGTACATGGATCCGTTTCATCCTGGTCCGGGGAGTGGTCCGAAGATGCTCCCACTTGGTAGACAAATTAGTTGGTCGCTTGGGAGGGGGATATTCTTACTTGACAGAGTTAATCGTGTTGAATGAGTTATTAAATGATTTTATCATTAGGTTGAGAATTGTGAATCGATCGAGGATCACAAACACCCGGCATTTACTTTAACCCAGAATTTTTTTCTCATTGGAACTAGGGCAAGTTCGATAATTGATTAGACTATGATAATTGATCTTATTGAATTACTTGTGCGATTGTGTTTGTGATTATCCTTGGAAGTTATGATTAGTTTTGGGATAAATTCCCTCTCTGGATAATGCGCAAGTCGGTAACCCATGATCCTTGGCTGCGATCAATGGAGTATTATGTATTTTTGGACCGATTTCCTGTCTGATGGTATGCATGTCGGTATTCCGTGAAACTTTGTTGCGATCAAGGTAGTTGTGGGAATTTTGGTGATAATGATGAATCACGTGTACTATTTAGATGTTGGAAATACGATAATGTGTTTAGCAGATGTTATGATTCTTTAATTTGTTGTTATCATCGACTGACCTTATGTAACATCCCCAAAACTATAAGGGAATGTCACACGCCCTAGACCCTTCTCACAAGGATCTACCAGGCTAGACACTGCAATAGACATCATAATATTTGACCGGACAGGGTCAAACTACATAACAATACAGACCGATAAGGTCGAAAACTCAAAATACACGGACCGATGAGGTCATACGTAAGACATAAGTAACATAACCTGAACAAATTACATCATATGAACACCCCCAGAGCCATCCGGGAATATTACAGCGCCGTGGGCCCCAAAATGGAACCCACAAGGCTAAAAGATATTTTTACAAACATTTCAAATACACCTAAGCGGCGATGACGGTAATATCTTCTAATGTATTCAAAGACTTTATAAAATTCATTTATCAATACCGTCGTAAAATCTCATTTGAATGTACAAAGCCAAAAGGCCAAAACCCAAGAGTTTCAAAAGTATACATTACGCCACCGCTTGCACGTATCGACAAAATAGTTTACAAAATAATTTTCCAAAATAAACCCAAATTCGCAAAATACTAACAAGCCATTTTAAAACACACTCGCAGCGGATATAACAAATTATTTAAAATACTTTTGCAGTGGAAAATAACAACTAATCAAAGTACTCGATTCACAAACACACGCCATAGCCAGTATCCTCCGGGAAGCTCATCTCTTCACGACCACTACAAGCTCGATATCCCAAGAACCTAAAAATAAAGCCCACGACGGGGTCAGCCATAATATCCAATAATGATAACGATCACATCACGTCAATAATTACATACCAATAAAGATGCTAAGTAAGAATACTACCACTGTAATCTTACCGTCATAACCTTATCAATTCATGATAATCCTCATCAAAGTAATCCTCACCACCTTTCACATCTCGTATTCTCAAAAACACACTGAATCGTACACAAACATTTGTACTGTATCCCAGACAATACCCAAGATTCTCAAAACATCATCTTAACTCACTGATACGAAATATACCAACACTGACCAATTCCATCCATCGGATAACATCATCAAATATCAACATGATAATCGATTGTCCATCCAAAGATAAGAACCAAGAAGCAAATATAGAACATACCTCAAGATATATAATGCCATGACGAATCATGTCAGTCTAATCCGAGATCAGATCAATACAACATACGGACATGGTCCTACAAAAGACTTACAAATACATACTCACATGACAACATCAATATGCTCACAACAATAATAACAATGTATACTTATGGTAATCCAACGATCCAGCGCACACATCATAGATTCCCACGATGATCCTATTAGATCAACACGTGGGATAACCCACAATACACATATGCACAACAACAACACATGGTAATCCAACGATCCAGCGCATACATCATAGATTCCCATGATGATCCCGTCGGACCAACACATGGTGGAAGTACCCATCCAACGATCCAGCGCACACAACTATAGATTCCCATGATAATCCCATCGGACCAACACATGGTGAATAAAACAATCACAACACATATGCACGACACATAACAACATAACCGACATGCCTGACAAGAAAAATATATAAATGTATCACAACATGATTGACACTAAATGACACAAATGATTAGAGTATTTGCTTTAAGTCCTTCGATAGCAATCTCGATGTCAAAAACCATCACCGACGATTATTCTCAATGTTCGACGATCCAAAATACCATGGACTATAGATAACTCATATCCTCATCCTTACCAAAATGTATCGTCGATACCCAAGTATACCAATAACAAATATAAGTCATCTATATTATGATTAAATTCCCAAAATCAGTAAACAACATACAATTTCAAATCTCCAGAGTTCACAATTATAATCATTACTATACGAACTATAAACGAATGAAACTGAAACCATTCATTAAATATTATAAACTGAGCAAGTAATAACTTGCCTCGATACCGATACGACGATAATGAAGCCGTTACCAATTTTCTTGCCTTTGTTTACAAGCTCCTCGTACCTGACCATAGTAATTCACGAACATCCTCAAACTCAACCGCAACATATTATTCTAATCAACGATCAATCCTCACAACCTATTGTAATAATCGATAAACAACAAGTTTGATAACAATCATCAACCGACATAACCAATCAACAAACTCAATGATTCCACAATATCTCGATTAAATACTAATCCGAATAACGCGAATCAGTCAATCATGAATCCTTAACCACAATACGATTCCATAATCTGATAATCATATCAACAATCAACCCAACCCGACAACAGGAATTAAAACATACTCACTTCCGAAACCAATCTCATATACGTATTAACAAGATTCCTCCTTGCTCATAATTGCAAACTCGTAGTAAAATAATACTGATATAATCACTAATCCGAATTATCTGAATAGTTCAATATTATGAATAATCATATTCCAAGATTAACCCTAATCTTCCTAATTCAATCTCATTATCATACTCATATTGTTATATGGAAATCACATCATCAATCAACATAACTTAATTCTAGATATGAATATTCCATGTTCATATCCAAAAACATCAATACTTCAAGATATAGTCATCTTGCTATGTTATATTCACCAAGAAGTTCTTCAAGAACACCAGATAATCCATAACCATGATCATAACCAACAAAACAACATAATCCAATATGTTCTAACATCTAAACCATCGTTTAACTCATAATCCAAGACATATATATCGCTATATCATCTTCTTCCTCAATACAACTCCATGAAACACCAAGAATCATCATATCATTTCCATATTCATCGTAATACGAAGTAAACAACAACAACAACATCAAATCCCAAAACCAAAATATCTCTTGAAGATAAACAATACAATTCAAAACCACAAGAATCATTTCAATATCCATATATCAACAACAACATCATCGTAATTCGGTAATCCATCTCATAATCATACTTATCAACTCGTTTATATGATAATCATCAACTCCAGAACACCAATATTCAATATAAAACGAAATCTAAAGTGAATATTAATTACCTCTTCGAAGAAATAGGTTGATTCTCAAGGTTGATTCCGTTTCCAATCACCCCCAAGTTTAATATTGTTGAAGACGATCAAATCTATGATACTCAACTGTTTTGGAACCTCAAAACCTCCTTCAAGACTCTCTCTACCGGATGAAGGGAAGAAATGACCTAAATGAATAACAATACCCGACTACACATATATATAGACTCAGAAATTACGTACGCTAGATGAACCATCTTAACCTACGTAACAATCCTTACGTACGTTATCTGACCATGATAGCGTACGTTACGACAGTCCAGAGGCTACTGCCTCAATTCGTATCATTTCTTATGTACGTAACACTCATGCCATAGCGTACGTAACACAGAGTTGACTTACTACAATAGTATGTCCATTTAACGTACTTAATGAGCAGTCCATAGCGTACATTAAACTCTTCGTTGACTTGTCTTTTTGCACGCCAGCCGTTCTCTGGGCTCCACATGTCAGGTATAGATTCCCCTGTCTGATTCCTCTCGTAACGTAGGTAATGCATGATACATAACGTACATTACCCTTAGTATATTAGCGTACGTTAGCTTCTCAACTTAGCGTACGTTATGGCTTCTGTACTTAGCCAATTATTACTGCTCCTGTCAGTCTCGACATACTGGATACGTATACACAACATACTGAATACGTATACTCCTTCCAATAATATTCTCGTACAATACGCCTGACACACAATATCTTCAAATGCAATTGTCGACCAAGTACGACAATTATACCAGTACAGATGTCTGAGTCCTTCAATTATTTTATCCCTACTGTACAAATTCCACACTGTGCAGTATAACTCGGATAAAATTATATTAAACAACTATAGTCGAAAATCAGGATATTACATTCTACCCCACTTAAAATAAGTTTCGTCCTCGGAACTTGCAATCTGGTCACAATCAAAAGTCCAACCACAATATCCAGAATCATCACGAAACAGATCAATCATCATCATTAACGAATAACCAAAACAGTATACTTACAAATACGTGAAGTCGATGATCTCATGCGATACTATCAAATGACCTCACTTCAAAGCTTCAATACGCTTACAATCATAATTTCAAAAAGTTCAACAAAATACATCGTTATAACTCAATTATGGAATAATCCATCCATGTCAAAGCCTGTCTGCCTGATCGCACAATCAAGTCCCAATCCTGATAAAAACCAATAATACACGATACATTTGTGAAACAACTGCCCAAAATAATGGCAACAAATCTCGAAATATCGACACAAAGTCCGAACGCTCATACGATCAATAATAATGATCAACCAATAAATTAACCGAGAATATCATCGACATGATAAACTCCAATACGACCAACCAAAGGTCAAAACACAGCCGAGAATATCATCCACATGACAAACTCTAATACTACCAACGAACGATCAACAATAACTGAGAATACCCTCACACGGTAAGCTCCAACACTATCAACACAGAACCACAGGGACAGATATACGAAAGAATAAAATTCTCAAAACATTATATAAATCACATACAGTGCATCTCAAAGAAAAACACCCGACTGTTGAACATACCCCTCGGCATATTAACAACCAGTTGCAAACTGTCGAACATACATAATCATACTCCAATCAATATGGCTCAAAAGTCAAAAATCACTATAGCAAATTCACGCTACTACCACACCAATAGAGCCATATAGCACCTATGCCCCGGTTTCACAAAACCCAAAGTTCCAAAATCATATTCTGTACTGAATCTACAACACGCCGCATATTTCTCTTTATCTGATCAACCAACCAGTTATTCCTGAATATCCAAGCTACCATGCTGAAATTCGAATCTCTTTTCATCGTACCATACTGATGTGTTATCCATCTCATGAGTCTTACTCAGAACTTCACCATGATATGCATTATGCACTAAATTTGTACGTATACCAATCATATTTTAAAAACGGCTTTGAAATCATATAATCTTGTCAATAAAATACCCATTTGGAAAGTTCTTTCAAGAATTTCAAAACTCAAAACATGTATATATTCGTAAGACTACAAAAATCAATTTCTGAAATGTTAAACATGCTCGCTTATGTCAAGTACTCGATGACAATTCTTTTCGAATACACAGGATTAAATAAAATAAAATTATGCAAATGATTGACCACATCCACACTCATGTATACCAATCCGGCTCGTCAAAATTCCACTGACATTCAATAAAAATCACATGATAGAATCTAAAATCTTATTGGATAGACCTTGATACTCTTTTTCCACAGATGACTCGTAACATCGACCGTTATTCCATTCTGCAACACTTCAACTATGCCATGATGAAATATGTTTTTCAAGACAACAATATTGTCTCTCAAAATAAATTTAAGAAAATACATTTTCATGACAACGAGCAAAATAGTTTATTCAAAATATATCATTTTGAAAAGTATCATTTCTCGATGTTTAAAACCAGTTTCATATATATCAAAATGAACTAGCATGACTACATGTTCCTCTCAACAATTCACAACATTCTCCCAAATACAAAACTCCATATTTTCAAGTTTAACCGACATATTGATTTTCCATAATCATAGCTTATCAAGACCATCGGTTTTGTCCCAACTATCTCATATTGTAACACATAAAATTTTTCTGAATGTTTGTCAAAGTACATCAATTTATACCTGGCAATAACCTCAATGCAATTAAAAAATCCAAATACTTATGGATTGTGGAGCTGACGATTCCCCGTGATACTGGCACATGTCTCAACTCTAGAAAATACTCGATACAGATATTTTCAAAACATACATTTTGTAAAATCAGTTCAACTCGAGAACACAACACATCTCTTTCCGAAGAAAAACGTTAATACCATTTGGATAAGTTTAAAACAACCACAGTACCACACTGGTAAACCACATAACGCACAATCCCAAGTGAACAACAAAAACCCAGGGCTCTAATATTCGTCAATCGACAACTCGAATGACGTGACAAAAAAATAACTCAACTCGACCCGATAGCCTAGGTTTTCACAACCTTGCTCCGATACCATATTCTATAACACCCCCAGAGCCATCCGGGAATATTACAGCACCGTGGGCCCCAAAATGGAACCCATAAGGGTAAAAGACATTTTTACAAACATTTCAAATACGCATAAGCGGCGATGACAGTAATAGCTTCTAATGTATTCAAAGACTTTATAAAATCCATTTATCAATACTTTCATAAAATCTCATTTGAAAGTACAAGGCCAAAAGGCCAAAACTCAACAGTTTCAAAAGTATAAGTTAAGCCACCGCTTGCACGTATCGACAAAATAGTTTAGAAATTTTTTTTCCAAAATAAACTCAAATTCGCAAAATACTAGAAAGCCATTTTAAAACATACTCGCAGTAGATATAAGAAATAATAAAAAATACTTTTTCCGCAGAAAATAACAACTACTCAAAGTACTCGATTCACAAACACACGTCATAGTCAGTATCCTCCGAGAAGCTCATCTCTTCACGACCGCTACAAGCTCGATATCCCAAGAACCTAAAAATAAAGCCCACGGCGGGGTCAGCCATAATATCCAACAATGACAACGATCACATCACATCAATAATTACATACCAATGAAGATGCTAAGTAAGAATACTACCAATGTAATCTTACCATCATAGCTTTACCAATTCGTGATAATCCTCATCAAATTAATCCTCATCATATTCCACACCTCGTATTCACAAAAACACACTGAATCGTACACAAACATTTGTACTGTATCCCAGACAATACCCAAGATTCTAAAAATATCATCATAACTCACTGATACGAAATATACCAACACTGACCAATTCGATCCATCGGATAACATCATCAAATATCAACATGATAATCAATTATCTATACAAAGACAAGAACCAAGAAGGAAATACAGAACATACCTCAAGAATATGAAATGCCACGACGAATTCATGTCAGTCTAATCCGAAATAGATCAATACATCATACGGACATGGTCCTACAAAAGACTTACAGATACATACTCATATGACACCATCAATATGCTCACAACAATAACAACAATGTATACTTATGGTAATCCAATGATCCAGCGCATATATCATAGATTCCCACGGTGATCCTATTAGATCAACACGTGGTGGATAACCCATAATATACATATGCACAACAACAAAACATGGTAATCCAACGATCCAAACAGACACAAAGATAGAATCCCATGATGATCCCGTCAGACCAACACATGGTGGAAGTACCCGTGCAACGATCCAGCGCACACAACTATAGATTCTCATGATGATCCCGTCGGATCAACACATGGTGGACAGAACAATCACAACACATATGCACCACACATAACAACATAACAGACATGCCTGACAAGAACAATACATGAATGTATCACAACATGATTGACACTAAATGACACAAATGATTAGAGTATTTGCCCCGAGTCCTTCGATAGGAATCTCGATGTCAAAAACCATCACCGACGATTATTCTCAATGTTCGACGATCCAAAATACCACGGATTATAGATAACTCATATCCTCATCTTTACCAAAATGTATCCTTGATACCCAAGTATACCAATAACAAATATAAATCATATACATTATGATTAAATTCCCAAAATCATTAAACAACGTACAACCTCGAATCTCCAGAGTTCACAATTATAATCATTGCTATACGAACTATAAACAAATGCAACTGAAACCATTCATTAAATATTATAAACTGAGCAAGTAATAACTTGCCTCGATACCGATACGATGATAATGAAGCCGTTACCAATTTCCTTGCCTTTGTCTACAAGCTCCTTGTACCTGACCATAGTAATTAACGAACATCCTCACACTCGACCGCAACATATTATTCTAATCAACGATCAATCCTCATAACCTATTGTAATAATCGATAAACAACAAGTTCGATAACAATCATCAACCGACATAACCAATCAACAAACTCAATGGTTCCACAATATCTCGATTAAATACTAATCCGAATAACGCGAATCAGTCAATCATGAATCCATAACCACAATACGATTCCATAATCTGATAATCATATCAACAATCAACCCAACCCGACAACAGGAATTATAACATACTCACTTCCAAAACCAATCTCATATACGTATTAACAAGATTACTCCTTGCTCATAATTACAAACTCGTAGTAAAATAATACTGATATAATCACTAATCCGAATTATCTGAATAGTTCAATATTATGAATAATCATATTCCAAGATTAACCCTAATCTTCCTAATTCAATCTCATTATCATACTCGTATTGTTATGTGGAAATCACATCATCAATCAACATAACTTAATTCTAGATATGAATATTCCATGTTCATATCTAAAAACATCAATACTTCAACATATAGTCATCTTGCTATGTTATATTCACCAAGAAGTTCTTCAAGAAGACCAACTAATCCATAACCATGATCATAACCAACAAAACAACATAATCCAATATGTTCTAACATCTAAACCATCGTTTAACTCATAATCCAAGACATATATATCGATATATTATCTTCTTCCTCAATACAACTCCATGAAACACCAAGAATCATCATATCATTTCCATATTCATCGTAATACGAAGTAAACAACAACAACAACAACATCAAAACCCAAAACCAAAATATCTCTTGAAGATAAACAACACAATTCAAAACCACAAGAATCATTTCAATATCCATATATCAACAACAACATCATTGTAATTCGGTCCATCTCATAATCATACTTATCAACTCGTTAATATGATAATCATTCTCCTGCGGATTGCTCCTTTTAAATATTATACTCTTTGGACCTATGTCGATTGGGATGATGAAAAGAAATCAACATTTGTTAGGCTATCCATTTTCACTATTTCACCTTCTTCTTCAGCGCTCGTGGATAATGACAAACGTTTCTTGCGTGCTAAATTTGATGTATCAGATGAATGTCTTGAGTTAGGGTTGCAGGGATGCGTATATATTTTAGCAGCCGTTGCAGTGTGAGTTTTTTAAAGCTATTATAACATTTGTCTTGTTGTTCTCTATTGCATTTATTTGGTCTAGTATGTTTTTGCCGGAACAATATGGTCACTATTTATTTTATCCCTTGTGAATTTTGGAAGAATAGTTTGGATTTTGAACAAGGGCCAAGTTTTTAATTGCCAATGGTCATTTCTTGCCGGATTCCTTCAACTGCAGGCCCCTTCTTACCAACCGATAGCGGTAAAGTTTTGACGGGATAGTAGTTGAAAAGGTGAGTGGCATTTCCTTTTTTAGTTCAATTCTGTAAGAAGCATCTATAGATAGCAACTAGCAAGCATGTTTTTCTTCTCTCTTTGTGAGACGAAATGCTCTCTTTTGTCGGTCTTGGTTTCCGATCTCCGGTGAAATAAAGTATGTTTCATATGTTTTTATGTTGTTTGATGCTGACGACACTTAATTGGAGAAGATTTTATTTCGGTAGTGGTGGTCATTCAATTGCTTATTTCTCACTATTTATATCCATGAATACGGGTGAATATGGGCATATAAATTATTGGTGTTTTTTCTTTATCTTTAGTCTGATTATTTCTCTTTACTCAATTGTTTAGTAAGGACTAAACATCTGAATTGGAGCATTTTATGATCTACAATATTGAAAGTATGAAAACTGACTGGGGAATTATACAGTTATATTTATTTAACATCCTAAGTTGAACACATTTGAGGTTATTGGACTTGCCAAATGTTTTTCGATCATGTTTTAATCTTTTGTTCATATAGTTTTATTACTTGAAATCTTCTGTATCTTTTTGTATGACTACGCATACTTGTTCAAAAAGTAACTAACAATATGCTTTGGAGACTGTTTAGAACTTAATGTTTTTGCCATCCAGTGCACATCTCATGTATTTAATGGTGTTGGTATCATATGATTTTCGTGGTTTACATTCCTAGCAATTGCTCGCCTCTTATTCTGAATTTTTATCTTTTTTCACAAAGGACTTACAATTTGAGGGGTATTTTGATTATTATCCATGGACTTAATGAAGACGTGTGGTATTGACCTGATTTTTCATTTTTCCTTCATGTTTCCTCTCTAAAGCAAAGCTGTCGCTACTAAGCTATAGTTGGTAATGCGTGTGGATCTTTTCCTTTCAGTGGACGCTATGCTCATTTTGCTAAACAATTGGTCTCCTACAACTTTGGGGTCTTTGCAATGGATTGGATAGGTAAGTGCTTGCATTGGAGTTTTAAGATTTTTCTGGAATTTACAACCTTTTATCATTTTTTTGCTGATCAGAGATCATTAGTTAGAATAGTTGTTATTTGCTATACCTTTTGTCTTGTTAGTGTTTCAACTTTATATTATAGAAGTAAATAGCCAAATAGAAGGGGCTTCCTAGTGTGTATGTGTGTGTGTATTATAAAAAGAATGGTCTTTTTCTTTGACTAATTTCATATAATCGTATCGCTTAACAGTGATATACGTTTTGTAACTTGAATCTTCCGTCCCTGCTAATCCATTGACAATTTGGTAAGTCACAGTTAAGTAATTGCAGTCGGGTCTTAATTTTTGCTTCATATAAATTGAAAAGAAAAATCGTTATGATAATGACAGATATCCTTTAATAGGTTATGGAGGAAGTGATGGATTGCATGGATATGTACCTTCACTGGACCATGTTGTTGCTGACACTGTAAGTTTAGCTTATTTTTCTGTTTGCCGCCATCTGGCATCTCATGCCATGATTTCCTGTGCTTTGCTGTTTTGTGATTATATAGGAATATGTAATGTGGTCTTAAAAGTGGATGTTCGCTTGCTTTAAAGGACGTTATTCTAGAGAAAGTCAAACTAGAGAATCCAGGTGTTCCATGCTTCTTGTTTGGTCATTCAACTGGAGGGGCAGCGGTCTTGAAGGTTATGGATTTCCCAAGAATTACATCCCAGATGATTCTTTCTTTGCCTTTATTATATCATCCTTCTTACTGTGTTGAAATTCTGGTGGTGTGAATAGGCTGCTTCATATTCCCATATAGCAGCTAAGAAGGAAGATATGTTTATATTATTTATATGTTGGAATGATGCAGCAATGTACTAGACTGCTCTGTTTCTTTGCTTGGCAACTATCTTCCTTTTTTTCATGCAGTAACCCCTGAGGATTTGGATTTGTCCAATTTGTGATCCAGATGATGCTACAGAATCTAAACATCTGATGAATGGCCAAATATTTAAAGGATGGTAGCTCACTATTGTTTTGGCTGAGTAGAATAGGAAGAGAGTCAAGAGACCAACTGAAATGAGAGCCCGAGAACATGGAGTAAGGTGAGTTTTTTGCTTGTATTATATACACCTGAATTGTTTTTTATCTTTTACATGACATTTTGTTATGTTGAACTATCAAACATGTGTGTTATTTAAGTGGGTTCAAGCTTCTTTAGATTTTGTTTTTAGGTATAAACCTCACTTAATCTCTCATAAATTGTATATGCATGCTTTGATTTTGTGTATAGGCAGACATAATGCAAAAGATTTCAGAAAATCTAATCAGGCTACAGCTCCAACTGATTTGTACATATAAGAATTGACGAAAAGGATTCGGCAGGAGCTTGTTGATGAAGTGGAGGCGAAGGTTACCAGTAGGATCAATGAAGAAATGGATGCCAAGGTGAATCAGAAGTTCCAGCACAACCTGAAATGGATTTTGAAAAAATTAGGTGAAGCCAACCCTGACTTGAAAATTGATGTTGGTGCAACACTTTCTGGTGACACGCGATAAGATGGCACTCCAATTACGCGAGAAGATGGCACTTCAATTACGCAATAATATGACAATCCAGATACACGAGGCCCTAGCTCTTAGATGTCATCCATTTGTTCTTCTCTTTTGAACAATTTTCAACCATGTATCCTGCCTATTACATTTTCATGTGGTTGGTTGACAATAACCATATTATTTTCTAGTACTTCTGCTTATGTTCTTGAATTGGTTGTCCATTTGGTTGACATAGTGGATTGGTTGATGTTTTTGGTGGATTGATGTACTTGTTGGTTTAACTATAGCTAGGTTAATGATGTAGAATTGATTTTTTTTTTATGGGAAATGCAATATTTAAATGCTATATTTTTATTTTGTTCATTTGAGGTATTGCAATAGGTAGTTAGTGTGTTGCAATTGGTTAATATTTTGCAATACACATTGGGTTGCAGTTGTTATTATTGGGTGTTGCATTAGACAGAACCATGTTGCCACAGGTGTGCCCCACAATCTGGTATCTATTTTATTAAATTATAACATCTATTGCAACACAGATAAACTGTTGCAATAGGGTGCTAAGTATGTTGCCATAGGCTGCTATGGTAACATGATAACAGGGTGTTACATTAGGCAGTTCGCATGTTGCCTTTGTGGTCAAAGGCAACTGCTGAGAACACAACACACTTTTGGTGTTACCTTTGCCCTTTTCAGGGCTAAGACAACATTAAATCAGGTCTATGGTGACACAGTTTCAGGGTTGTTGTAGGCCATCTATGGTGTACGTAGTGATTTTAATAAACTATTTACTCCTGTGTGGAGGACCAGTAGACATAGAGGGGTTTACCTCGAACCACTTTAACCGGTGTGTTATTTACCTTCTGCCTTTATTGTTTTCATACTATGATTTATTTAGTATACATTATCAAACCCTGTACTTACAGCAACTCACTATGCAACAAACTTCGAAAACCATACAGCTTATTGTACTATCTCTTTCTAAGCTGTTTATTTTATACTTAGTGGCCAACAAGTGGTATCAGAGCGGTTGATTCTAAAAAGAATCAGTCGCATTTTTAACTGAATCAGATCGACAAATCACTTGCTTTTGAAAACAGTCTTATTTTCATCATCTTTCCTACTTTCTCATATGGATACCTCAATGATAAACAAGGTTCCTATATTTTCGATTAACGAGTTTGATGAATGGAGAATCAGGATGGAAGCCCATCTTGCTGCCATGCACGAGGAGATGATATTCGTCATCCAAAAAGATCATGTAAAGATCATGAAGGTTAATCTTGCCGCAAGGATAGAAGGACAACCACATGCAGAAATGCTCGAGAAAGACCACAAGCAATGGACAACTGACGATCGCAAGCGCGCGAACCTCGACAACATTGCTAAGAATCCACTGTTTATCACTCTCGAAAAAGGCACATTCTCGAAAGTAAAGAGCTGTAAGACAGCTAAGGAAATCTGGGAGAAACTCAAGCTGATTTGCGAGGGTACTGAGCTCTCAAAAGAAAATTAAATTTCAAAGCTTACTCAGCAATTTGAATCCTTTGAAATGAAATCTTCCGAAAGTCTTGAGGAACTTGACCTCAGATTCACTGGCATTGTCGGTGAACTTGAAGCATTGGATACAACTTATACTCAAAAGGAGAAAAACTTGAAAATCTTTAGATCTCTCCCTGCCCGATGGGACATTAAGACCACATCTATGCCCATGTCATGTAATCGTAGTGACATTTCTACTTTTGATCTCTTCTATTACCTTAAAGCTTTTGAGTATGATATTGACAAGAGAGAGAAAGCCAAAGAGTCACCTGCCAAGACTACAACACTAGTTGCTGTATCCGACAGAGATGACTCTTCGCCAAAGACATCCAAATTCATCCACAAGACTGAGACGGTGATGATGATATCTGTCACAAGATGAAATGGCCCTTCTAATGCATAAATTCAAAAGTTCATAAAAGCGATCAAAAGACTCCTTGAGATCAAGCCTTTTCACAAGGTAAGTTTCGAATCTCCTTCATTTGATGATTGTAGCTTGTGCTACAACTGTAGGAAACCTGGACATTATGCAAATAAATGTCCGCACCTGAAAGTTCAAAAGTTGTTGGAAGCCGAGCAACAAGAAAAGGACGAAAGAAGGCGTGCCTGGAAAAACAAGCTCAAGGCACTGATTGGTGAATCAGAAGCCTCGCCCGCTTCAACCAAGACCGAGGAGTGCCTTCAGGCTGTCACTGACAGTGACTCCTCCGATGATGAGATCGAAGATAAAGCATATATTTGCTTTATGGCCAAAGAAATACAGGACGATGAGGACAACGATGAAGAGGTAAGCTCAACATCAACTATTCCAGTAAATGCATCTCATACCTTTGAAAATATGATAAATGAATTAAAAAACATTTAAAAAGGCCCATGAGACGCTGAAGCGAGAAAACATACAGCTTGAAATTTCGAACTTAGAGATGAAAGAAGAAAATGACTTGCTGAAAAATAACTATGATAACATGTCTATTGATTGCGAAAACAAAAAGGTCATATTTGAAAAACTCATTAAAAGCAATCAACAACTTGCCAAGGATCTAAATGAGACTAAGTCTCATAATGAAAGCAAGGCAAATGATTATGATTTACTCGAAGACAAAGTAAAATCTCTCGAAAAGCGAGAAGGAGAATTAGAGACCATCTTGAAATCATTCGAGAAATCCTCTAAACGGATGGAAGAAATTCTAGCACCGGGCAACATTCTCATGATAAAAGTAGCTTAGGATATAACTCATTCTCCAATAAAGGGAAAACTAGTATAGTGTTCGTTAGGGGTATGGAACCCATTCCTGTACCTGAAAAGACCCTGAGTCCCGTAAAGGTAACAACTGCCCCGCGTAAAGCAAAGGCTGTAATTTCGCCACCAAAGTCATATCATCGACAGTGGAACCCTTGGACTCAAATACATGTAAGGCGTAATCAACAGCATGCTCCCCGAGCATATCAAAAGCGCTAGCATCCATTCAGAAATATGGCTGTATCTAAATATCAAAGGTTGGCACAGCAGTACTTCCAATAGTACAGTGCGTCTAGATATTGGATACAAGAGCCCATCCATCCAGAAAGCAGGACGCCGTGCAATATCAACAACAGATCTGGGAATCCAACTTTAGACCCAGAAGGCAAGCTATAAGGTCGAAGAAAATAGCTACACATCCAATACGGCAATCGTACTAGAATAATAATAATAACCCTAGATTTTCAATGAATATTAGTCAAGGTTACAGTGAATACGTGCCTGCCCCACGTAGACACCGCAAGAATGGACCAAAAGTAACCTACAACAAACCAATTGTTGTCAGGTAAATTTGGGTACCAAAAGGCACTAACATACAAGAACCCAACAATCAAAGGGGACCTAAATCTACTTAAATTCTCTGCATACAGGATATCAAAGAGAATGACATCTGGTACTTCGACAATGGATGTTCTCGGCACATAACAGGAGACATCAGCAAGCTGTCAGAATATGTAGAAGGTCGCGGTCCAAAGGTGCGATTCGGTGATAAGTCCAAAGAAAGAACAAGAGGAAAGGGAACCCTACTTGTAGGAAAGTTCTGTAACACCCCAAACTAGGCGGATATTACAGTGTCGTAGATCCCCGACTGGGACCCACCAGGCAAATGAAAATGAATGAATTACACAAGATAAATGTAGTACCGAACCACATTATATTACCAAATACTCCGATGAGGAGTTTAAGTACAACACACCAGGACAATACCGAATACTAGTGTATTTTATGTGAAGATAAAATACACCACCCTGAATAAATAAACATTTCAAACGGAATTTTGCAGCGGAAAATACAAATGACTGAAATGACTGAAACTGACTGAAACAAACGAAAATGATTGGGGCCCCCTACTAGTATCACTGGGACTCGTCGCCGTCAACATGCTCTTCCCATGCCTTTGCCTTGCCGTGACCTGAAAACAAAATCCCCCAACGGGGTCAGTTACACAGAACAACAATCCTCAAGGGTTGAAATTACACAATCATGAATTAACTGAAGTTATGAAATATTCTTAATTATGAATTACGCTGAAGAGGAGTACCATAGTACGCCCGTAATGTTCTGTGCAAGTGTACAACACCCGTCCGTGTACCTAATTAGTCTCACGAGACAATATGACTCGTGTGCACGGTCTAATGTATCGGTGAACCCAATACAATAACCATCGTGTGCCCGACTAAAAATTCCACACAGACACACCCGGCCACGCAATATGAACCCATAAGGTCACATGAACGAGAATGACCATAATGAACGTCAATGAATAATTAATTAGACAAGGATAAAATGACTCACCGTTATGAAAGTAATAGTGACGTGATTGATAATCCAATGAAATGATTTGGAACCGTCGTTCCTCGTGAATGAAATTATTATTCGACAATTACAAATCTCAAAATGATTATAATTATGATGAATGAATTATGATTATGAACAATCAACAACGAAAGGAATGAGTATCCTTTTAACCGAGTAAGATTTAACTTACTCAACAACAATGAAGAATGTCCGTCCACGAACAACGTCCTAACCAAGATACCGGTCGCTCGAACAACCTTAATTCATTACAATTACCAACAATCCGATTAATAACGAATTAAACACGAATAAAACGAACTCAAGACGTCGATACGATTAAACCAAGTTCATCGGGGCATTATATCGAACACTTTGAGGCCAACTTTGATTGTATACAACTAAACCTCAATAATATCAACTTCAAATCCCCAAGAAGTGTTTCAAATCAACAAAACATCTCCAATACGATCAATAATCCGTTATGATTATCCGAAAACGTGATTATAACAACAATTAGTTGAAAATCCCCAATTCCAACTCGATTTCCAAAGTGTTCTTGAATAATCCCTCAATAATCCAATGAATCCTTATACAAACTCATAATCATATACATATCCCTTCATATATCATGATTATAATGTCCAAAACATCCTATTTCAACACAAAATCGAAGTCCAAAGAGTTGAAGGAATTACCTCTTGATGATCCAAGTGCTTCAATCCGAAGAATACGCGTTAGATTGATTATCCGGGCTTCACGATCGAAAGGAGATGAAGAAAATCAAACACCCAAATGATTTGTGAAGGAAAAACCCTCCCTCAAGCCTTATCTCTCGGTTGAAGGTGAAGAAAATGCGAGAAAATGGGTGAAATGATGAAAAAATGAATTTATAGGGGTTGATCGTCACGGACACGGCCCGTGCCGATCGGCACGGTCGTGTCGCACGGCTGGCCGATTGGCCGACAGTGACTCGGCCGTGTCCGGATTGACACGGTCGCGTGGCCGAGCCTTCCGAGCGACCGCCGACGGCGACTTCGGCATGACTCGGCCGTGTCACGGGACACGGTCGGGCGTGTCGGCGATGCGTTCCAGCTTATCCGAAGAGTACGGCACGCGGGCCGTGTCGGACGACACGGTCGAGCAGTCGGCGTAAACTCGCATTTTCCGACGAGTGCGGCAGGCCGTGTCGGACGACACGGCCGAAGTTCGGTCGGTGATCGCCAAAATCAAACGACCATAACTCTCTCGTCCGACTCCGATTGACTCACCGCTTGAACCATTGGAAAGCTAACTCGATGCTCTATAATATTGCAAAGATTTAGAATTTTTGGAGTTACCAAAAATTAATGGTGATCTAACAAAGTCGAACTCATATGAGGAAAGTTGAAACGATGAACAATAACGATACTCAACTCGAAGTTTATACGAACGGTGAACACGGTGAATGAACATGATTGATGAATGATTATAATTGAGTGAAAATACACCGAGTGACAATTACAGATCGATAATTACCGAATGAAAATGAATGAATTACAACTGGATATTACATACTCCCCCCCTTAAAAAGAGTTTCGTTCCCGAAACTAAGGGTCAAACAACTCGGGATAACTCTCCCGCATAATCTCCTCGGTTTCCCAAGTGGCCTCTTCGACTCCATGTCTGGACCACTGAATCTTGACCAAAGGAATCGACTTATTTCTCAACTGTTTGATTCGCCGCTCTAAAACTCGTATAGGACGCTCCTCATATGATTGATCGTCGGCGATCTCGATTTCGTCGAACCGCAGTATGTGACTCGGGTCGGCAACATACTTTCGCAACTGAGAGACATGAAACACATTATGAATTCGGCTCAGGGCTGGAGGTAAAGCCAATCGATAATCTAACTCGCCTACTCGATCCAAAATTTCAAACGGTCCAATGAATCTCGGACTCAACTTCCCCCGTTTTCCGAAACGGAAAATACCTCGACTCGGGGATACCTTGACCAAGACGTGGTCACCCGTCTCGAACTCTAGTGGTCGACGACGATTATACGCATATGATTTACGCCGACTCGAGCATCAACATACGACTCTTGATCAAAGCTACCTTCTCCCGGGGTGCTTTAAGCATATCGGGTTCGGTGCCGATTGTTTCTTACATGTAATCCCAACACAAGGGAGTTCGACAACGACGACCGTACTAGGCCTCGTACGGTGCCATCTTAATGGAAGCATGCCAACTATTATTATACGTGAACTCGATCAATGGTAGTTGGGCTTCCCAATCGTCCTTCCAATCGAGGACGCATGCCCTCAACATGTCCTCTAATGTCTGTATAGTCCTCTCTCGATTGTCCGTTTGAGGATGAAAGGCGATGCGAGATTGAGCCGAGTTCCCATAGCACGGTGAATCGATTTCCAAAATGAGATACAAATCGTCCGTCACGATCGGAAACGATACTCTTAGGAGTACCGTGCGGTCTTACTATCTCCTTGATGAATAATCGGGCCGTCTCTCGGGACCCCACGTATCCTTGATCTCAAGGAAATGAGCTGATTTAGTTAAACGGTCCACAATCACCGGATCGTATTCATGCCACGGCGACTCGCCGGCAAACTCGTGATGAAATCCATAGAAATGTCTTCCCACTTCCACTGGAATAGGGAGAGGTTTCGACATACCCGCCGGCCGATGTTCAATCTTGACTTGTTGGCAAGTTAAGCATCTCGAAACAAATTCCGCGACTTCTCGCTTCATATTACTCCACCGGTAATTTTGTTTCAAGTTCTTATACATCTTGCTAGACCGGATGAGCAGAATAAGGGGTAGCATGAGCTTCTCTCAAAATCGAGTTTTTCAACTCGTCATTCGCCGCACGCACAACCGGTTCTTAAACCTCAAAAGTCCATCCTCGTGGACCACGAATCCAGTGGCCTCTCCCCGAGCCACATCCTCACGAATGCGCAACAATGCCGGGTCGAACCCCGATTCTCCCGATTGCATCCTCAAGAGATGATGAAATCTCTAACATACAAAGCGTCCCGAACTCGTTGAAGCCGGACCTCGATCTCGGGTCTAAGGAATTCTGTTGGAGCTCCTTACGAATTGTTAAACGAGCAAGCATCCGCTCTGAATGGACTTACGACTCAAGGCGTCGCGACAACGTTCGCCTTGCCCGGTGGTAAAGGATCTCAATATCATAATCCTTAATTAGTTCTAACCACCGCCTCTGCATATTTAATTCCTTCGAGTAAATATATACTTTAAACTTTTATGATCGGTGAATATCGACAAGTGACGCCATAAAGGTAATGACGCCAAATCTTCAAAGCGAACACCACGCCGCTAGCACAAGGTCGTGTGTCGGAAAATTAAACTCGTAAGTTCTCAACTGCCGTGAAGAATAGCCAAAAACCATCCCGATCTGCATGAGTACGCATCCGAGAACCAGTCCTGACGCATCACTATAAACCACAAATCCCACCGTCCCCAGCGGCAAGGAAAGTACAGTCTTGACATTAACCGGCTCTTGAGTTCTTCAAAACTCACGACACGCGTCGGACCACGTGTATTTCTTATCCTTCCGCAAAAGGTTCGTCAATGGTTGAGCAATTTTGGAAAATCCTTCCACAAACCTCCGATAATAACCGGCTAATCCGAGAAAGCTTGGATTTCCTTAACATTCTTCGGAGGTAACCAATTCTGGATAGCCTCCGTCTTCGAGGATCAACACGCACTCCATCTGATGAAATTACATGTCCGAGAAACGTCACTTCGGACATCCAGAACTCACATTTGGAAAACTTTCCATAAAGTTGTTCTCGTCTCAACACGTCGAGCACTTGATGAAGGTGAAACTCGTGTTCCTCTCGGTCACGAGAATAAATCAAAATGTCATCGATGAAGACAACAACAAACCGATCCGTAAAGTCGATGAAGACCCGATTCATTAATTCCATGAAGACCGCAGGTGCATTAGTCAATCCGAACGGCATAACCACAAACTCATAATGACCATAACGTGTTCGAAACGCCGTCCTAGCGATATCCGACTCTCGAATCCGCAACTGATGATATCCAGATCTTAAGTCGATCTTGGAAAATCAAGCTCCCGAAGTTGATCCAAAAGGTCATCGATACGGGGTAAGGGATACTTATTCTTGATTGTCACCTTATTCAACTCCGATAATCGATACACAAGCGAAAAGAACCATCCTTCTTTTTGTGAACAAAGACTGTGCTCCCCACGGGACGCACTCGGTCGGATATAACCTTTCTCAAACAATTCCTCAAGTTGACTCTTCAACTCTCGCATTTCGGTCGGGGCCATTGATGCACGGTGCCTTCGATATCGGGACGTGCTGTGCTCCAACTCAATCGTGAATTCCACATCTCTCTCTGTGGAGGCAAACCAGGTAACTCATCTGAAATACATCGGCATATTCCTTACTACCGGAATATCCGACAACATTCTTGATGATTCCTCGGTTTTGGTCATATAGCACCAATAACCGATACATCCCGACGAGTAATCGCCTTGCTTTCATCAAATTAATGACCTTACGAGCAGTAGGGATTACCTCCACGAAATACACATTCAACCCCATAAATGCGAAATGAAAGAAATCATACGCTAACCCACAC
Organism: Orobanche coerulescens; assembly: GCA_033398695.1. Taxonomy (NCBI): domain Eukaryota; kingdom Viridiplantae; phylum Streptophyta; class Magnoliopsida; order Lamiales; family Orobanchaceae; genus Orobanche; species Orobanche coerulescens. The sequence continues at coordinate 118,602,721 of CM065805.1, forward strand.
AAATCATGGCATCATCACGATCCAACCAAGCAAAACCCAAGATCACGTCGTCTCTCGGCAAATCTACGACGATAAGGTTCGGCCATACGACCATGAAACCGAATAGGACAATCCACGAATCTCACGATTTCGATGATTCGTCTACCATCAGGTAGACCAATGACATAAGGCTCACAACTAGTAGCACTACCCAGACGTAGTCTACTCAAACATGATTCGGAAATGAATGAATGCGATGCACCAGTATCAAAAAGGGTACACACAGGTTGAGATAGAATATCGAGTGTACCTGAGATCATTTGGGCCTCGGGATCATCAGTCTTCTTCATCTCATAAATCCGGGGTTTGCTAGTCCCGGCACCGGACGCTCCCGTCTGCTGACTATAGGCTCCACCTTTAGTCGCTCCTGTCGTTTTAAACGACGCTGATTGAGTGGCCTGATTCTGAACGGCTGACTGTTTCGGGGCCTGAGATGACGCCTGAGTAGGTTTGGAGTCCCTACGGCAAAAACGGGCCTTATGCCCAGCAATCCCACAATTATGACACGTGATCGTCTGTCTCGGACACTTGGTACTGAGGTGACCAAGTTCCCCACAGTTATAACAGGTGATGGCCGAACTGGCCGCTCGAGACTGTGATTCCGCGGGTTTAGACGACACAGTGGGTCGTTCGTAAAAGCGGAGCCCGCACGGGGTTTCTTGAAAGTTGTCGACCGCCTTGGTCGATTTCGATTCTTAGATTTATTTCTATCAGACGAAGGTTTCTGCTTAGCAATCGCTTTAGCTGGATGCTCATAGGTGATAGCGTTCTCGATGAATTCTGCCATCGCGGTGCATTTATGATTAAATGGCAAGTCTCATACGGGGTTTTGACCTCTTCTTTGAAATACTTGATCTTGTCCGCTTCGAGTGAATGATAGATGAGGCGAACGGAAGAAGTTCCTGAAATTTTTCGGCAATGGCGAGAACATCATTATCCGCCGAAAGGTCGGGAGTGAGTAATTCCGACAACTTGGCCTCCCGAGTGGGGCCGGATAGTACCTCTCCATCATGAGAGTCTTGAATCGATCCCAAGCACAAGATCCTTCGGTGGGCTTCAACGATAACCACCAAGAATGTGCGCTCTTACCTGAGTAAGTCGCAATGAAACTTTGTGTCCTTAGGACACTCCACCATAGCAAACAACTTCTCGAAATGTTCGAGCCAATGAATAATATCTGCCGGCTCGGACGAGCCCTCGAAAGTCGGTGGCCTCGCGAGAGATGTCGCCGATGATATTGCTCACATTCCTCTCTTGCCTCGGAGGTGGCGGCGGAGGAGCCTGTTGATTTTGAGTAGTGGAGTTATGCATCGTCTCCATTAGTTGTGTCATCTGAGTCATCTGGGCCATCATGCCCTGCATAAAGGCGAGTGGATCGATCCGAACACCTTCTGACTGAGCGGTGTCCCTAGTACGACTCCCTGATAGAGAATGATCACGTCCAGGTGAATGAGTAGCAGCGTCGCTACTAGATGAATTAGCATTATTTCTCGCATTTGCACGTGTATTCGCACGAGTTCTCGGGATTCCGCCCGCTCCACGGCCTCGTCCTCCTCGTCCTCTGCCAGCTCTTTCCATACTGAAGTAGGAAAGTCACATGATGATTATATTTCCCGCATGAATATCATGTTATGATTATATTATGAAATGATGAAAATGAGCATACACGCTCCAATACAGCGAATACATGAATGATTAACTGACGTGACATGATTATCTGATGAAGTTACTGAAATGATTATCTTGAATGAGTTAACAAGATTAATGATTTGATCTTTCAAATCAACAACTGAATAATGAAATGAATTGAGTGATTAATGAGTCAACCTGACCGTTCTGATCAAAGTGACAATGATGATTGAGGATTGTTAACTGATGAATTATGAATGAATGATTAATGCCAGAAATTATACCATGGCATTGGAAATCTTACAGTTCTTGGTCTGATTGGCTCGGCATTTGCACAGGTCACACGTGACGCGAAAGTCCAATGATACTAGTCCGATGACGATGATTTCAAACGAGACATGACTTGGAGGGTAGTATTCAAAACCACGCTCCGATACCAACTCGTAACACCCCAAACTAGGCGGATATTACGGTCCGTAGATCCCCGACTGGGACCCACCATGCAAATGAAAATGAATGAATTACACAAGATAAATGTAGTACCGAACCACATTATATTACCAAATACTCCGATGATGAGTTTAAGTACAACACACCAGGACAATACCGAATACTAGTGTATTTTATGTGAAGATAAAATACACCACCCTGAATAAATAAACATTTCAAACGGAATTTTGCAATGAAAATACAAATGATCAAATGACTAATCGATCAAACAAACGAAAATGATTGGGGCCCCTACTAGTATCACTGACTCGTCGCCGTCAACATGCTCTTCCCATGCCTTTGCCTTGCCGTGACTGAAAACAAAATCCCCAACGGGTCGATTACGTAACAACAATCCTCAAGGGTTGAAATTACACAATCATGAATTAATCAAGTTATGAAATATTCTTAATTATGAATTACGTGAAGATGAGTACCATAGTACGCCGTAATGTTCTCGTGCAAGTGTACAACACCCGTCGTGTACCTAATTAGTCTCACGAGACAATATGACTCGTGTGCACGGCCTAATGTATCGGTGAACCCAATACAATAACCATCGTGTGCCCGACTAAAAATTCCACACAGACACACCCGCCACGCAATATGAACCCGAAGGTCACATGAACGAGAATGACCATAATGAACGTCAATGAATAATTAATTAGACAAGGATAAAATGACTCACCGTTATGAAAGTAATAGTGACGTGATTGATAATCCAATGAAATGATTTGGAACCGTCGTTCCTCGTGAATGAAATTATTATTCGACAATTACAAATCTCAAAATGATTATAATTATGATGAATGAATTATGATTATGAACAATCAACAACGAAAGGAATGAGTATCCTTTTAACCGAGTAAGATTTAACTTACTCAACAACAATGAAGAATGTCCGTCCACGAACAACGTCCTAACCAAGATACCGGTCGCTCGAACAACCTTAATTCATTACAATTACCAACAATCCGATTAATAACGAATTAAACACGAATAAAACGAACTCAAGACGTCGATACGATTAAACCAAGTTCATCGGGGCATTATATCGAACACTTTGAGGCCAACTTTGATTGTATACAACTAAACCTCAATAATATCAACTTCAAATTTAACCGACATATTGATTTTCCATAATCATAGCTTATCAAGACCATCGGTTTTGTCCCAACTATCTCATATTGTAACACATAAAATTTTTCTGAATGTTTGTCAAAGTACATCAATTTATACCTGGCAATAACCTCAATGCAATTAAAAAATCCAAATACTTATGGATTGTCGAGCTGACGATTCCCCGTGATACTGGCACATGTCTCAACTCTAGAAAATACTCGATACAGATATTTTCAAAACATTCATTTTGTAAAATCAGTTCAACTCGAGAACACAACACATCTCTTTCCGAAGAAAAACGTTAATACCATTTGGATAAGTTTAAAACAACCACAGTACCACACTGGTAAACCACATAACGCACAATCCCAAGTGAACAACAAAAACCCAGGGCTCTAATATTCGTCAATCGACAACTCGAATGACGTGACAAAAAAATAACTCAACTCGACCCGATAGCCTAGGTTTTCACAACCTTGCTCCGATACCATATTCTATAACACCCCCAGAGCCATCCGGGAATATTACAGCACCGTGGGCCCCAAAATGGAACCCATAAGGGTAAAAGACATTTTTACAAACATTTCAAATACGCATAAGCGGCGATGACAGTAATAGCTTCTAATGTATTCAAAGACTTTATAAAATCCATTTATCAATACTTTCATAAAATCTCATTTGAAAGTACAAGGCCAAAAGGCCAAAACTCAACAGTTTCAAAAGTATAAGTTAAGCCACCGCTTGCACGTATCGACAAAATAGTTTAGAAATTTTTTTTCCAAAATAAACTCAAATTCGCAAAATACTAGAAAGCCATTTTAAAACATACTCGCAGTAGATATAAGAAATAATAAAAAATACTTTTTCCGCAGAAAATAACAACTACTCAAAGTACTCGATTCACAAACACACGTCATAGTCAGTATCCTCCGAGAAGCTCATCTCTTCACGACCGCTACAAGCTCGATATCCCAAGAACCTAAAAATAAAGCCCACGGCGGGGTCAGCCATAATATCCAACAATGACAACGATCACATCACATCAATAATTACATACCAATGAAGATGCTAAGTAAGAATACTACCAATGTAATCTTACCATCATAGCTTTACCAATTCGTGATAATCCTCATCAAATTAATCCTCATCATATTCCACACCTCGTATTCACAAAAACACACTGAATCGTACACAAACATTTGTACTGTATCCCGCATAATACCCAAGATTCTAAAAATATCATCATAACTCACTGATACGAAATATACCAACACTGACCAATTCGATCCATCGGATAACATCATCAAATATCAACATGATAATCAATTATCTATACAAAGACAAGAACCAAGAAGGAAATACAGAACATACCTCAAGAATATGAAATGCCACGACGAATTCATGTCAGTCTAATCCGAAATAGATCAATACATCATACGGACATGGTCCTACAAAAGACTTACAGATACATACTCATATGACACCATCAATATGCTCACAACAATAACAACAACGTATACTTATGGTAATCCAATGATCCAGCGCATATATCATAGATTCCCACGGTGATCCTATTAGATCAACACGTGGTGGATAACCCATAATATACATATGCACAACAACAAAACATGGTAATCCAACGATCCAGCGCACACAGCATAGAATCCCATGATGATCCCGTCAGACCAACACATGGTGGAAGTACCCGTGCAACGATCCAGCGCACACAACTATAGATTCTCATGATGATCCCGTCGGATCAACACATGGTGGACAAAACAATCACAACACATATGCACCACACATAACAACATAACAGACATGCCTGACAAGAACAATACATGAATGTATCACAACATGATTGACACTAAATGACACAAATGATTAGAGTATTTGCCCCGAGTCCTTCGATAGGAATCTCGATGTCAAAAACCATCACCGACGATTATTCTCAATGTTCGACGATCCAAAATACCACGGATTATAGATAACTCATATCCTCATCTTTACCAAAATGTATCCTTGATACCCAAGTATACCAATAACAAATATAAATCATATACATTATGATTAAATTCCCAAAATCATTAAACAACGTACAACCTCGAATCTCCAGAGTTCACAATTATAATCATTGCTATACGAACTATAAACAAATGCAATGAAACCATTCATTAAATATTATAAACCGAGCAAGTAATAACTTGCCTCGATACCGATACGATGATAATGAAGCCGTTACCAATTTCCTTGCCTTTGTCTACAAGCTCCTTGTACCTGACCATAGTAATTCACGAACATCCTCACACTCGACCGCAACATATTATTCTAATCAACGATCAATCCTCATAACCTATTGTAATAATCGATAAACAACAAGTTCGATAACAATCATCAACCGACATAACCAATCAACAAACTCAATGGTTCCACAATATCTCGATTAAATACTAATCCGAATAACGCGAATCAGTCAATCATGAATCCATAACCACAATACGATTCCATAATCTGATAATCATATCAACAATCAACCCAACCCGACAACAGGAATTATAACATACTCACTTCCAAAACCAATCTCATATACGTATTAACAAGATTACTCCTTGCTCATAATTACAAACTCGTAGTAAAATAATACTGATATAATCACTAATCCGAATTATCTGAATAGTTCAATATTATGAATAATCATATTCCAAGATTAACCCTAATCTTCCTAATTCAATCTCATTATCATACTCGTATTGTTATGTGGAAATCACATCATCAATCAACATAACTTAATTCTAGATATGAATATTCCATGTTCATATCTAAAAACATCAATACTTCAACATATAGTCATCTTGCTATGTTATATTCACCAAGAAGTTCTTCAAGAAGACCAACTAATCCATAACCATGATCATAACCAACAAAACAACATAATCCAATATGTTCTAACATCTAAACCATCGTTTAACTCATAATCCAAGACATATATATCGATATATTATCTTCTTCCTCAATACAACTCCATGAAACACCAAGAATCATCATATCATTTCCATATTCATCGTAATACGAAGTAAACAACAACAACAACATCAAAACCCAAAACCAAAATATCTCTTGAAGATAAACAACAAAATTCAAAACCACAAGAATCATTTCAATATCCATATATCAACAACAACATCATTGTAATTCGGTCCATCTCATAATCATACTTATCAACTCGTTAATATGATAATCATTCTCCTGCGGATTGCTCCTTTTAAATATTATACTCTTTGGACCTATGTCGATTGGGATGATGAAAAGAAATCAACATTTGTTAGGCTATCCATTTTCACTATTTCACCTTCTTCTTCAGCGCTCGTGGATAATGACAAACGTTTCTTGCGTGCTAAATTTGATGTATCAGATGAATGTCTTGAGTTAGGGTTGCAGGGATGCGTATATATTTTAGCAGCCGTTGCAGTGTGAGTTTTTTAAAGCTATTATAACATTTGTCTTGTTGTTCTCTATTGCATTTATTTGGTCTAGTATGTTTTTGCCGGAACAATATGGTCACTATTTATTTTATCCCTTGTGAATTTTGGAAGAATAGTTTGGATTTTGAACAAGGGCCAAGTTTTTAATTGCCAATGGTCATTTCTTGCCGGATTCCTTCAACTGCAGGCCCCTTCTTACCAACCGATAGCGGTAAAGTTTTGACGGGATAGTAGTTGAAAAGGTGAGTGGCATTTCCTTTTTTAGTTCAATTCTGTAAGAAGCATCTATAGATAGCAACTAGCAAGCATGTTTTTCTTCTCTCTTTGTGAGACGAAATGCTCTCTTTTGTCAGTCTTGGTTTCCGATCTCCGGTGAAATAAAGTATGTTTCATATGTTTTTATGTTGTTTGATGCTGACGACACTTAATTGGAGAAGATTTTATTTCGGTAGTGGTGGTCATTCAATTGCTTATTTCTCACTATTTATATCCATGAATACGGGTGAATATGGGCATATAAATTATTGGTGTTTTTTCTTTATCTTTAGTCTGATTATTTCTCTTTACTCAATTGTTTAGTAAGGACTAAACATCTGAATTGGAGCATTTTATGATCTACAATATTGAAAGTATGAAAACTGACTGGGGAATTATACAGTTATATTTATTTAACATCCTAAGTTGAACACATTTGAGGTTATACTTTGGACTTGCCAAATGTTTTTCGATCATGTTTTAATCTTTTGTTCATATAGTTTTATTACTTGAAATCTTCTGTATCTTTTTGTATGACTACGCATACTTGTTCAAAAAGTAACTAACAATATGCTTTGGAGACTGTTTAGAACTTAATGTTTTTGCCATCCAGTGCACATCTCATGTATTTAATGGTGTTGGTATCATATGATTTTCGTGGTTTACATTCCTAGCAATTGCTCGCCTCTTATTCTGAATTTTTATCTTTTTTCACAAAGGACATACAATTTGAGGGGTATTTTGATTATTATCCATGGACTTAATGAAGACGTGTGGTATTGACCTGATTTTTCATTTTTCCTTCATGTTTCCTCTCTAAAGCAAAGCTGTCGCTACTAAGCTATAGTTGGTAATGCGTGTGGATCTTTTCCTTTCAGTGGACGCTATGCTCATTTTGCTAAACAATTGGTCTCCTACAACTTTGGGGTCTTTGCAATGGATTGGATAGGTAAGTGCTTGCATTGGAGTTTTAAGATTTTTCTGGAATTTACAACCTTTTATCATTTTTTTGCTGATCAGAGATCATTAGTTAGAATAGTTGTTATTTGCTATACCTTTTGTCTTGTTAGTGTTTCAACTTTATATTATAGAAGTAAATAGCCAAATAGAAGGGGCTTCCTAGTGTGTATGTGTGTGTGTATTATAAAAAGAATGGTCTTTTTCTTTGACTAATTTCATATAATCGTATCGCTTAACAGTGATATACGTTTTGTAACTTGAATCTTCCGTCCCTGCTAATCCATTGACAATTTGGTAAGTCACAGTTAAGTAATTGCAGTCGGGTCTTAATTTTTGCTTCATATAAATTGAAAAGAAAAATCGTTATGATAATGACAGATATCCTTTAATAGGTTATGGAGGAAGTGATGGATTGCATGGATATGTACCTTCACTGGACCATGTTGTTGCTGACACTGTAAGTTTAGCTTATTTTTCTGTTTGCCGCCATCTGGCATCTCATGCCATGATTTCCTGTGCTTTGCTATTTTGTGATTATATAGGAATATGTAATGTGGTCTTAAAAGTGGATGTTCGCTTGCTTTAAAGGACGTTATTCTAGAGAAAGTCAAACTAGAGAATCCAGGTGTTCCATGCTTCTTGTTTGGTCATTCAACTGGAGGGGCATCGGTCTTGAAGGTTATGGATTTCCCAAGAATTACATCCCAGATGATTCTTTCTTTGCCTTTATTATATCATCCTTCTTACTGTGTTGAAATTCTGGTGGTGTGAATAGGCTGCTTCATATTCCCATATAGCAGCTAAGAAGGAAGATATGTTTATATTATTTATATGTTGGAATGATGCAGCAATGTACTAGACTGCTCTGTTTCTTTGCTTGGCAACTATCTTCCTTTTTTTCATGCAGTAACCCCTGAGGATTTGGATTTGTCCAATTTGTGATCCAGATGATGCTACAGAATCTAAACATCTGATGAATGGCCAAATATTTAAAGGATGGTAGCTCACTATTGTTTTGGCTGAGTAGAATAGGAAGAGAGTCAAGAGACCAACTGAAATGAGAGCCCGAGAACATGGAGTAAGGTGAGTTTTTTGCTTGTATTATATACACCTGAATTGTTTTTTATCTTTTACATGACATTTTGTTATGTTGAACTATCAAACATGTGTGTTATTTAAGTGGGTTCAAGCTTCTTTAGATTTTGTTTTTAGGTATAAACCTCACTTAATCTCTCATAAATTGTATATGCATGCTTTGATTTTGTGTATAGGCAGACATAATGCAAAAGATTTCAGAAAATCTAATCAGGCTACAGCTCAGATTTGTACATATAAGAATTGACGAAAAGGATTCGGCAGGAGCTTGTTGATGAAGTGGAGGCGAAGGTTACCAGTAGGATCAATGAAGAAATGGATGCCAAGGTGAATCAGAAGTTCCAGCACAACCTGAAATGGATTTTGAAAAAATTAGGTGAAGCCAACCCTGACTTGAAAATTGATGTTGGTGCAACACTTTCTGGTGACACGCGATAAGATGGCACTCGATTACGCGAGAAGATGGCACTTCAATTACGCAATAATATGACAATCCAGATACACGAGGCCCTAGCTCTTAGATGTCATCCATTTGTTCTTCTCTTTTGAACAATTTTCAACCATGTATCCTGCCTATTACATTTTCATGTGGTTGGTTGACAATAACCATATTATTTTCTAGTACTTCTGCTTATGTTCTTGAATTGGTTGTCCATTTGGTTGACATAGTGGATTGGTTGATGTTTTTGGTGGATTGATGTACTTGTTGGTTTAACTATAGCTAGGTTAATGATGTAGAATTGATTTTTTTTTTATGGGAAATGCAATATTTAAATGCTATATTTTTATTTTGTTCATTTGAGGTATTGCAATAGGTAGTTAGTGTGTTGCAATTGGTTAATATTTTGCAATACACATTGGGTTGCAGTTGTTATTATTGGGTGTTGCATTAGACAGAACCATGTTGCCACAGGTGTGCCCCACAATCTGGTATCTATTTTATTAAATTATAACATCTATTGCAACACAGATAAACTGTTGCAATAGGGTGCTAAGTATGTTGCCATAGGCTGCTATGGTAACATGATAACAGGGTGTTACATTAGGCAGTTCGCATGTTGCCTTTGTGGTCAAAGGCAACTGCTGAGAACACAACACACTTTTGGTGTTACCTTTGCCCTTTTCAGGGCTAAGGCAACATTAAATCAGGTCTATGGTGACACAGTTTCAGGGTTGTTGTAGGCCATCTATGGTGTACGTAGTGATTTTAATAAACTATTTACTCCTGTGTGGAGGACCAGTAGACATAGAGGGGTTTACCTCGAACCACTTTAACCGGTGTGTTATTTACCTTCTGCCTTTATTGTTTTCATACTATGATTTATTTAGTATACATTATCAAACCCTGTACTTACAGCAACTCACTATGCAACAAACTTCGAAAACCATACAGCTTATTGTACTATCTCTTTCTAAGTCATTTATTTTATACTTAGTGGCCAACAAGTGGTATCAGAGCGGTTGATTCTAAAAAGAATCAGTCGCATTTTTAACTGAATCAGATCGACAAATCACTTGCTTTTGAAAACAGTCTTATTTTCATCATCTTTCCTACTTTCTCATATGGATACCTCAATGATAAACAAGGTTCCTATATTTTCGATTAACGAGTTTGATGAATGGAGAATCAGGATGGAAGCCCATCTTGCTGCCATGCACGAGGAGATGATATTCGTCATCCAAAAAGATCATGTAAAGATCATGAAGGTTAATCTTGCCGCAAGGATAGAAGGACAACCACATGCAGAAATGCTCGAGAAAGACCACAAGCAATGGACAACTGACGATCGCAAGCGCGCGAACCTCGACAACATTGCTAAGAATCCACTGTTTATCACTCTCGAAAAGGCACATTCTCGAAAGTAAAGAGTCAGAAGGCACTAAGGAAATCTGGGAGAAACTCAAGTGATTTGCGAGGGTACTGAGCTCTCAAAAGAAAATTAAATTTCAAAGCTTACTCAGCAATTTGAATCCTTTGAAATGAAATCTTCCGAAAGTCTTGAGGAACTTGACCTCAGATTCACTGGCATTGTCGGTGAACTTGAAGCATTGGATACAACTTATACTCAAAAGGAGAAAAACTTGAAAATCTTTAGATCTCTCCCTGCCCGATGGGACATTAAGACCACATCTATGCCCATGTCATGTAATCGTAGTGACATTTCTACTTTTGATCTCTTCTATTACCTTAAAGCTTTTGAGTATGATATTGACAAGAGAGAGAAAGCCAAAGAGTCACCTGCCAAGACTACAACACTAGTTGCTGTATCCGACAGGAGACAGCTCTTCGCCCAGCACATCCAAATTCATCCACAAGACTGCAGACGGTGATGATGATATCCTGTCACAAGATGAAATGGCCCTTCTAATGCATAAATTCAAAAAGTTCATAAAACAGTCTGAAAAGACTCCCTTCAGGATCAAGCCTTTTCACAAGGTAAGTTTCGAATCTCCTTCATTTGATGATTGTAGCTTGTGCTACAACTGTAGGAAACCTGGACATTATGCAAATAAATGTCCGCACCTAAAAGTTCAAAAGTTGTTGGAAGCCGAGCAACAAGAAAAGGACGAAAGAAGGCGTGCTGGAAAAACAAGCTCAAGGCACGATTGGTGAATCGAAGCCTCGCCCGCTTCAACCAAGACCGAGGAGTGCCTTGGTGTCAGCGACAGTGACTCCTCCGATGATGAGATCGAAGATAAAGCATATATTTGCTTTATGGCCAAAGAAATACAGACGATGAGGACAACGATGAAGAGGTAAGCTCAACATCAACTATTCCAGTAAATGCATCTCATACCTTTGAAAATATGATAAATGAATTAAAAAACATTTAAAAAGGCCCATGAGACGCTGAAGCGAGAAAACATACAGCTTGAAATTTCGAACTTAGAGATGAAAGAAGAAAATGACTTGCTGAAAAATAACTATGATAACATGTCTATTGATTGCGAAAACAAAAAGGTCATATTTGAAAAACTCATTAAAAGCAATCAACAACTTGCCAAGGATCTAAATGAGACTAAGTCTCATAATGAAAGAAAGGCAAATGATTATGATTTACTCGAAGACAAAGTAAAATCTCTCGAAAAGCGAGAAGGAGAATTAGAGACCATCTTGAAATCATTCGAGAAATCCTCTAAACGGATGGAAGAAATTCTAGCACCGGGCAACATTCTCATGATAAAAGTAGCTTAGGATATAACTCATTCTCCAATAAAGGGAAAACTAGTATAGTGTTCGTTAGGGGTATGGAACCCATTCCTGTACCTGAAAAGACCCTGAGTCCCGTAAAGGTAACAACTGCCCCGCGTAAAGCAAAGGCTGTAATTTCGCCACCAAAGTCATATCATCGACAGTGGAACCCTTGGACTCAAAGACATGTAAGGCGTAATCAACAGCATGCTCCCCGAGCATATCAAAAGCGCTAGCATCCATTCAGAAATATGGCTGTATCTAAATATCAAAGGTTGGCACAGCAGTACTTCCAATAGTACAGTGCGTCTAGATATTGGATACAAGAGCCCATCCATCCAGAAAGCAGGACGCCGTGCAATATCAACAACAGATCTGGGAATCCAACTTTAGACCCAGAAGGCAAGCTATAAGGTCGAAGAAAATAGCTACACATCCAATACGGCAATCGTACTAGAATAATAATAATAACCCTAGATTTTCAATGAATATTAGTCAAGGTTACAGTGAATACGTGCCTGCCCCACGTAGACACCGCAAGAATGGACCAAAAGTAACCTACAACAAACCAATTGTTGTCAGGTAAATTTGGGTACCAAAAGGCACTAACATACAAGAACCCAACAATCAAAGGGGACCTAAATCTACTTAAATTCTCTGCATACAGGATATCAAAGAGAATGACATCTGGTACTTCGACAATGGATGTTCTCGGCACATAACAGGAGACATCAGCAAGCTGTCGAGAATATGTAGAAGGTCGCGGTCCAAAGGTGCGATTCGGTGATAAGTCCAAAGAAAGAACAAGAGGAAAGGGAACCCTACTTGTAGGAAAGTTCAAAGTCATTGATGTAGCCTATGTTGAAGTCTTACAGTACAATCTACTTAGTATTAGCCGGTTCTTTGACAAACGGTTCTCGGTGAAATTCTATGTAGACTACTATAGGAGTGAAGGACATAAAGACCAAATAGATCATCCTCATAGGAAGCCGGTTAGGAAATATGTATATTGCTGACTGGAAGCCTACGAGCTCCACTATTTAATGTTTTGTTGCCAAAGGCACTGCAGATGAAAGATGTCTTTGGCACAAGAGGATGTCTCAAATCAACTTCAAGATGATCAACAAGCTCGCCAGATAGGGAATGGTTAGAGGTTTGCCCGATGTTTCATTCCAAAAAGACAGCGTCTGCGGACCCTGTCAGAAAGGCAAACAAGTCAAAACCACCCTCAAAGGCAAATCATACCTGTCCACTCACAGAGTTCTGGATATGCTACATATGGACCTCTACGGTCCTGTAAACCCTGTAAGTTTGGAGGTAAGAAATATTTTCTAGTTATTGTTGATGACTTCTCCAGGCATGCTTAGACAATCTTTCTAAGCAAGAAGAAAGAAACCACAACAAAATTGCCTGAGCACCTGAGAAAGCTTCAGAATGAGAAAGGTTGAGTATCTTATCCATTCATTCTGACAAAGGTACCGAATTCACAAACCAATTTATAAGCAATACTGTTCGGATAATGGAATACAGCACGAACACTTTGCAGCCGGACTCCTCAGCAAAATGGTGTTGCCGAGCGAAAGAATAGGACTCTCAAGGAAGCAACAAGAACCATGATTGCCGCAAGCGAGTTGCTGCAGCATTTTTGGGGTGAAGCAACAAATATAGCGTGCTACACACAAAACCGTTATATCATCAACAAGCATCACAACAAAACAACCTACGAGGTATGGAACAATAAAACTCCATTAGTTGCATACTTTCACATCTTTGCATGCAGATGTTATTTTCTAAACAACGGGAAAGACCAACTCAAACCTTTGACGAAAAGTCGGATGAAGGGATATTTGTAGGATATTCCACTGTCAGCAAAGCATTCAGGATCTTTAACAAAAGAAAGCTAATAATAGAGGAATCTGTCCATGTAATGTTCAATGAACCTCATTTTGACCTTATAGGAGTAGAAGACTTAACTCAGAATATCCACTCACTCACCATTAATGATCCTCAAACTCCAACAGAGCTTCTCATAGACTTAGAGATCAACCCGGAAGCTGTAAGAACAGAGGTAGTTGAAGTTGATGCTATACAAGCTGAAGCCGAAACTACAACACCAAAAGATACAGTACGGGACATAGAACTAGAACGTGACAGGAGATAGCTTAGAGATTACCCTCATGAGTTAATCATAGGAGACATTGATGCTGGAGTATATACCCGCAGAAGAATACATAGTATACAAGGAACTGTACTGTGTGCGCAAGAAGAAACCGAATCTGAGAAATCTACATTTCGTGTATGGAAATCTCAAGAAAAACTTAGAAGACTTGCCATGTGCACCCTAGCTGTATTCCTAGCTCAATCCAAACCAGTTTCAACTAATGAAGCTTTGAATAATTCTCACTGGATCACTTCTATGGAATAAGAGCTTAATGGTTTTGAAAGAAACAATGTATGGTATCTAGTACCCAGGCCAGAACATCAAGCTGTAATTGGAACCAAATGGGTATTTAGAAACAAGAAAGATGAGAATGGACTACTGATCAGGGATAAATCTCGTCTAGTCGCACAAGGCTACAAACAGGAAGAAGGCATAGATTATGATGAAACTTTTGCCATGTAGCTGTTGGAATATTTATTACAAATATTCATTAATAGAGTTTTGATGATTAAGTTGCTAAACAAAGTAAAACAACAAAGAGGCGAAGCAAAACAACGAAGGTGACGAAGACGCAAAAAGCTGATCAAAATACAAAGCTAGTGCACGCTAGACAAAAAGGTTAGCGCATGCTAATGGGTCCTGTCTGCAGATCAGACAAGTTCAAAGCTACCTGAAGTAAAGTTACCTGATGAAGATAGCGCACGCTACACATGAAGACTAACACACGCTATCGAAGGCTTATTACCGTTGTGAAGATATTCAAACATAGAATGACATATGCAATGACGAAATCATAGCGCACGCTAGGATTGAGGAGTAGCGCATGCTAAGGTGTTTGAGTTCAAGTAAATCAATCCGTTGGGAGAATCTGAAGCAAAGTCAAAAAGCTACAAACTGATATATGATGCATGCAATGATGCAATATTAGCGCACGCTAAGTATATATGTTAGCGCACGCTATCGAAGAGTAAAGTTGAGAGACTGTAGCCACTGGAAAGATTCTGTTAGACATTAACGTGCGTAATCGGCAAGCAATAACGTCGTAAAGGCAATAGCGCACGCTAAGGAAGGAGGCTAGCGCACGCTAAGTATAAGCTAGCGATGCTTGGCTAATTTGTGGAAAATGGCTATAAATACCAAACCACTTGGTATCAAACTATACAACAACATTGAGCAAAGCATATACACTTGAGATATCATTGTAAACAATATAGTTGTTGTTCTTGAGCTTAAATTGAGAGTGATTGAGTGTTATACACTAAATCATACAAGAGAGAAAAAAGAAAAGATACGATTGGATTTAGTGTAATTAGGATCAAGGATCCGGCGTTGTTAGAATCGCAATCGATATCTAAGTGAGGTTTATCTAGTCTTGATAGAAAGCTAGAGTGGTTGATTCCTTGTCGATAGAAAAGGAAAAGCTTAACTTGGACCGACATAAAGAGAAGTGATTGAGCGGTTTACTCGGACCGATAGAAGGCGAGCTTGTAATGGTTATCCCTCGGTGATAGAAGAGAGGTGCAGAGGTTTATCTTAAACCTATAGAAAAAGATCTGAGAGAGGGCGTAGGCACGTTTGGCGAACCTCTATAAATCCTTGTGTCGATTTATTTTACGCACTTCATTTATTTAAATCGCTTCGCAGCGAAAGAGTTTTTCAAATGGCGATACCAACCAATATTGCTCCAACAATTGGTATCGGAGCGGTACCTCGATAAATGGCTTAACATCCAGGAGTCGATCCGAATGGCATTTCAAATTGCGCGATTGAAGGTCTTGCTCTAAATCGACCACCATTCTTTGATGGCTCGAACTTCATGATGTGGAAGAAAAAGATGTCAATATTCATCCGAGCGTTTGACATCGAGCTTTGGAAAGTGATATCTCTTGGTCGAAAATTCCTCTCAAATCCGGCTGATGCGCTTAAACCTTTCAAGAATATGATGGCGCGGATTGGAAAAATGACCATTATAAATGTAAGGAAACTCAACTCCTATATTGTGCATTAAATGCGGAAGAACACAACCGGATATCATCGTGTGATAGTGCGGAAGAAATATGAAAAATGCTTGAAGTCACACAAGAAGGAATGTCTCAAGTCAAAGAGACGAAGATCAACATCCTTCTTCATGATTATGAGTTATTCCAAATGAAATAAGAAGAATCCATCAAAATTATGCTCGATCGATTTTCGGTCATTATGAATGGATTGGCATGTTATGGAAACCCCTCTCGAGTAGTGAGAAAGTTAAGAAGATCGTACGATCACTACCTCGATAATGGGACGGTATAGTGACGACTATAATGGAATCTAAAGATTTAAATAATCTTGATTTTAGTGCTCTCGTTGGTTCTCTTATAAACTACGAGATTGTCCTAAAATCTCGGAATGCCAAATCGAAGCCGAATGAAAAGTCGATAGCCATGAAGGCTAAGATGTCAAGAAAGGAGGAAATCCCGGTTGATGAAAGCGACGAAGAATCGGCATATTATGCCAAAAATATTAATAAGTTCCAACACTTATTAAACCGGAGAAAGAAAGACATCCAAGCAGGCAAATCTAAGAAATTCGACAATTCTTGTCGATTATGTGGTAAACCAGGTCATTTCACGAAGAATTGCCGAGCAAAACTGATACGAATTCTCACTTGTGATGCGAATTCGCTATCGATCTGACGGAAGCTTTTGTGGCGGAAGCTATCGACAAAGCGTCGGGAGGCGGTGACAACGGCTCGCTACAGCAACAATCTTGACTAGTGATAAAGTCGGTAATTCGATCTGACAAGAAGATAGGAATTTGGCCAATGGAAAATGACTCGAAACATGCCACCTCAAGCAGCGACACTTTCGAAGCGGACGTTTGGACGGAAGCAAAGTTAAAGCAGGAAACAAGTTCAAAGGATCGAACAACACTTTATACGAAATATTGAACAAGTATAACCTTTGTATCGAAAAAGAAACGAATACCGAAGCAGGTATAAACGGATGTTTTTATCAAATTAGACCTATAATTTGATAAAGTGATTTCTCCTCAAGACCTATTGAGAATCAATCAGTTAATACTCGAAACGCGTCGAATAAAAACCAGGTTTTGATGAAAAGCATTCACCGGGGAAAACACAAAGTGTTCTTATTTCTTCAACATTCAATAATCCTCCATTCTGACTCTCGCCACTATTTATAGGCAAAAGTGGCACGACAAAATAACTTAAACTATTACAAGTTGTTCTTCAAAATAATGAAAGGATAATAAAAGGTTCTTCATGTCACTTGTGACAAAAGTAAAAGCTGGGTCTTTGCCTCCAAGTTGTTTCTTGTGACCGCTTTTTCCTTCAACATGTTGCCAAGAATCATTGCCCTTCTTAATAAAATATCTTTGAAACTATTTTATTCTCTTACCATAGGCCCCCTTCCCCCAAGATTACCTTTTGTTTAAGTTATTCCAATTCCGATTATCAAGGTAACTCCGTGTCTCGTATCTGTTTTCTCGCCCAAGTACGTTGGAGTATGGTCGAGATGTTTTACGTCAATTCTTACTTCGTCTTCTTCGCTTGGAGTAGTTAATCTCGTATCATCCCCTCCCCCTTTAGGAGGAATTGTCCTCAATTTTGCAATCCCGTCATCATCAAGATAAGGAGAAAGATCACCTATGTTGAAAGTAGCATGCACTCCATAATCGCCCGGAAGTTCTAATTTGTAAGCATTGTCGTTCACCTTCACAACTATTTGAAATGGCCCCTCGGCTCGTGGAATTAACTTATTCTTACGCTTACTCGGGAATCGTTCCTTCCTCATGTAACCAAACTAAATCTCCAACCTCGAATAGTCTCGGATTTCTTTGCTTGTTCGACTTCCTTTTGTACGCCTCGTTTATTTCTTTGATTCGATCCACTTTGTTCGTGTAATTTCATCATTGATTTTAGTTTTGACTCCGCATCCTTATGCACCAATTCGTCACTTGGTAGTGGAATTAGATCTAGCGGCATGTAAGGATTCAACCCGTAAACTACTTCAAATGGAGAGTGTGCAGTGGCATGAGTAGGAGATCGATTATAAGCAAACTCCGCATGTGCCAGTTTCAGATCCCAGTCCTTTTGTGTTTTGCTCACCAAGCCTCGCAACAGCGTCCCTAGTGTTCGATTCGTTACTTCCGTTTGTCCGTCGGTTTGAGGATGATGCGAAGTACTAAACAAAAGCTTGGTTCCCACCTTCCTCCATAATGTGTTCCAAAAGTATCTTAGAAACTTCGAGTCCCGGTCCGAAACAATAGTTTTCGGAACCCCATGTAATCGCACCACCTCTCGGAAATACAGGTCAGCAACATTACTCGCGTCATCGGTTTTGTGACAAGGAACAAAATGAGCCATCTTTGAAAAACGATCGACAACAACCATGATGGCATCCTTACCTCTTTGGGTTCGAGGCAAAGCAACAATAAAATCCATCGAGACATCTTCCCACGGCCTCTCCGGAATCGGTAAAGGTGTGTAGACTCCTGGTTTGAACGAACTCTTCGCAACATGGCACGTCACACATTTACTGATTATATTATTAACATCCCCTTGCATCCTTGGCCAATAAAAATGTTCTTTAAGTACATCCAATGTCTTGGCTGAACCAAAGTGGCCAGCCAAACCTCCCCCATGAGCCTCTCGAACCAGCAATTCTCGAATCGTGTGCCTTGGTAGACAAAGACAATTTCCCTTAAAAAGAAAGCCCTCCTGTATCGAAAATTCTCCCACCAGGCCAGGTTTGCACAGGGCGAAGGTTTCGCCAAAATCTGCATCACCTTCGTAATACTCCTTTACTGTATCGAATCCAAGCAAACGAACATCAAGAGTGACGAGTAAGGCATAACGCCTAGACAATGCATCTGCCACAATATTGCTCTTGCCATCCTTATACTTCGATGAGAAGTGAAATGATTGTAAGAATTCCACCCACTTCGCATGCCTGGGACTTAACTTGTGTTGCCCATTAATATACTTCAAGGATTCATGGTCCGAGTGTATGATAAAATGCTTTGGTCGAAGATAGTGACTCCAATGATCTAGAGCCCTCACAATAGCATAAAACTCCTTGTCGTATGTACAATAATTGAGACGAGCACCATTTTACTTCTCTGAAAAATAAGCAATAGGTCGCTTTCCACGAATGAGAACCGCTCGATGCCAACTCCGCTAGCATCACATTCTACTTCGAACGGTTGCGAAAAATCAGGTAATGCTAAGATTAGTGCTTCGCACAACTTCGCCTTCAAATTGGTAAATGACTCTGAGCAGCCCTGCTACAATTAAACGTGCCCTTCTTCAAACATTCGGTTATTGGGCTTGCAATGGTGCGAAGTCTCGAATGAATCTTCGGTAAAATGAAGCCGGTCAGTGGAGCGATCTAACCTCCATCACTGTAGTGGGAACTGGCCAGGACTTAATTGCTTCGATCTTCGCTTGATCGACCGACACTCCATTCTTTGAAACAATATAGCCAAGAAAGACTATACTTTCTACCAAAAATGAACACTTCTCCTTTTTTCCATACAGCTTCTTGTCTCTAAGGGTTTCGAAGACTTGCCTCAAGTGTTCGAAATGTTCTTGCAACGATCGGCTGTAGATCAAAATATCATCTAAGTATACAACCACAAATTTCCCTAAAAATGACTTAAGTACCTCATTCATCAAGCGCATGAAAGTACTCGGTGCATTTGTAAGACCGAACGGCATAACAGTCTATTCATACAGCCCGTGTTTAGTTTTGAAGGCCGTCTTCCACTCATCTCCTTCCCGCATTCGAATCTGGTGATAACCACTTCGTAGATCAACCTTTGAAAAGATCACGGATCCATGTAATTCATCCAACATGTCATCAAGCCTTGGGATTGGAAATCGATACTTGATGGTTATATTGTTCACAACTCGACTGTCAATACACATCCTCCAAAATCCGTCTTTCTTCGGAACCAGTAATACCGGAACCGCACAAGGGCTTAGGCTTTCTCGAACATAACCACGATCCATCAGTTCCTCGATTTGGTTTTACAATTCCTTTGTCTCCTCGGGATTACATCTATAGGCAGCTTTGCTAGGGAGCGACACACCCGGTATGAGGTCGATCTGATGTTCAATCCCACGAATAGGTGGCAAACCCGATGGTAATTCTTTGGGAAAAACATCCGCAAATTCGTGCAATAAGGCATCCATCCTTTCGTTTCGTACAACCATGTTACCATTCCGTGTCTCTTTCAGAACCAATAAGTACACGCATTTGCCATCATTAATAGCATGTTCCACCTCCCGTTCGCTAGCAAACATGGCCAGTTTTGGTTTTTCACTCCTACTAGAACTCATAGAGTGAATAGCTTGAGGTGACATTGGTTTGAGCACAATCTTCTTGCCCTTATCCCGTAACTCGTACTCATTGCTTCTTCCTCGGTGTAAAACGTCCCTATCAAACATCCATGGTCTCCCCAACAGTACATGGCATGCATCCATCGGGAGTACATCACATAATACGTTGTCTTCATATGAACCCATGGCTAGTCCAATCCTCACTTGTTTAGTTACCCTTATTATGCTCCCATCATCGAGCCAATGCAAAGTGTAAGGTTTCGGGTGAGCCGTAGTGGTCAGCCCGAGTTTAGTCACCATGTCATTTGGCGGCGTTGGTGCAACTCCCTCCATCAACGATCAAACTACACCATTTCTTTCCAATTTGACACTTCGTGTGAAATATTTGATTCCATTGTTCGAATCATTCGATCTGACTTTGGCTTGTAGCGTTCGCGAACTAAAGCCGTGTCATAGCTTGGAGCATCGTAAGTCTCGCATTCTTCTCCTTCTTCATTCTTCATGTCGAAATCAAATACGTCACCCGATCTTTCTTCTTCAACCAACAACTCGTCTCGGATCGTGACTTCCCTTAGTGTCACCACTCGCTTGTTCGGACAAGCATTTTGATAATGCCGAATCCTTGACATTTGAAACATCTCACTTTAACCAAACTTGTCTCCTTGATGCGTAGGGCACAGTTGCCTTAGCAGGAATCGCAACGGGCCGGAGTCGGTGCGGTTGCCTTAACCGCCGAACTAGATCCGGCGCTTGGGTTTCCAAATTTGTGGAAACTCGGGTTTATGCTGACTTCATCCTGTTCTGAGCTTCTAACTTCACACATAACCTACATAATGTATCGAAGTCCTCGTATGGATACAGTTCCACCGAGTTAGCTATGCTTCGGTTTAAGCCACGCAAGAATCGCGACATCTTCTGCTCCTCATTCTCCTCTATCTCTCCCATTAAGGTTAGATTCTCAAACTCCTCAATGTATTCACTGACATTCAACTTTCCTTGCATCAGATCTGCAATCTTTCTGTATAAGGATAACCAGTGTGATGTTGGCACATATCTTTTACTAAGTTTTCTTTTTAAGGAATCCCACGAACGGATCTTTTCCTCCCCCGCACGAGCTCTTCGTGTTTTAATTCCTTCGTACCAAAGTGAAGCTCCTTTCCCCAACTTAAGAATGGCATACTTGCACCGTTTCTCATCGTCGAGGTCTTTAAACTCGAACATACGATCAATTTTTCGTTCCCATTCCAGGTAAACTTCAGGGTCTGTCCCTCCAACGAACTCTGGAAGCTCGTTCACCTTGAACTCTTCGACATGGCGTGAGGGTCGTTCATAGTCACCATGCCTCGGTTGCCAACGCTGGTCGCGTTGTTCTGGTACGTCACGCAATGCGTCACGAAGTTTTGCTAAGAAATCAGCGTCGTTGAGATCCATAGTGTCAAAGATCAAGAACTTGGTCTCCGATACCACTTATGATACGAATTCTCACTTGTGATGCGAATTCGCTATCGATACAGCGGAAGGCTTTTTGACGAGCGGAAGCTATCGACAAGAAACTGTCGGGAACTGGTGACAACAGCTCGCTACAGCAACAATACTGACTAGTGATAAAGTCGGTAATTCGATACAGCAAGAAGATAGGAATTTGGCCAACTGGAAAATGACTCGAAACAGGCCACCTCAAGCGGCGACACTCGAAGCGGCACGTTTGGACGGAAGCAAATTTAAAAGAGGAAACAAGTTCAAAGGATCTAAAAACACTTTATACGAAATATTGAAAAAGTATAACCTTTGTATCGAAAAAGAAAGAATACCGAAGCAGGTATAAACAAATGTTTTATCAAATTAGATCTATAATTTGATAAAGTGATTTCTCCTCAAGACCTATTGAGAATCAATCGATTAATACTCAAAGCGCGTCGAATAAAAACCGGGTTTTGATGAAAAGCATTCACGGGGAAAACACAAAGTGTTCTTATTTCTTCAACATTCAATAATCCTCAGTTACAACTCTCTCGCCACTATTTATAGGCGAAGTGGCCTGACAAAATAACTTAAACTATTACAAGCTGTTCTTTAAAATAATGAAAGGATAATAAAAGGTTCTTCATGTCACTTGCTGACAAAAGTAAAAGCTGGGTCTTTGCCTCCAAGTTGTTTGCTGACAGCCGCTTTTTCCTTCAACATGTTGCCAAGAATCCCGCTGCCCTTCTTAATAAAATATGCTGAAACTATTTTATTCTCTTACCACTTGGGCCCCCTTCCCCCAAGATTACCTTTTGTTTAAGTTATTCCAATTCCGATTATCAAGGTAACTCCGTGTCTCGTATCTGTTTTCTCGCCCAAGTACGTTGGAGTATGGTCGAGATATTTTACGTCAATTCTTACTTCGTCTTCTTCGCTTGGAGTAGTTAATCTCGTATCAAAAACCCAAGAAGGAGGTTTTAATAGCAACACGGAGCGATGAAGACGAAGATGATGATTTTAACAATCAAAATAATCTCGCTCTCATGGCATGAAGTTCACTCGATGAAAGCGACGTCGAAAGTCAAGTAAGTAACTCTTACGACGAACTTTTTGAAACATTTGAGTTATTACATACGGACTATCAAAATGCTTTATCCGAGATTAAATCCCTACAATCTAAAAATAAATTATTGGAAATCGAGATTTCCAAAATTCTTGAAAAGGGAAAATTTATGGCCAGATCATTCAAAATCGTTGAAAACGAAAATATTTTAAAGAATGATCTTTTAAAAGTTCAAGATGAACTTAAAATTTTGTGAAGATATTTTCAATTAGTAACGAGAAATTTGAACAAATGCCCTCGATGCAAAAATTTATCTTTGAACAAACAGGGTTGGGATTCAAACAACATTCTAAAAATGAATCCGCAAATTTCAAAATACCCATTATGAAAAATGTTTGAAAATTGGGCACCACATTTCAATTTCAAAAGCCCAAGACGGATGATAAAGTTAAAAATATTTGGATTCCAAAAGGAACTTTTATTAGAAAATCATCTATGTCTCTAAACAAAACCAACTATAGGTTGGATCCCCAAAAATTAATTTTTAACAATTGATATTTTACTCGGGAGTATTATGTATTTTAAAAAGGGGAGTTATATTTTTATGCATATTTTATCATATCATATTTTATCATTAATTGGTATCCTCTATTCAATTGGTATATTTTGATATACACTTTTTTGAATACAAAAAAGGGAGAAAGGAATCGAATCGGATAAAAAGCATCATGGAAGAAATGACGAGAAAAATAAAAAGTAAAAAGGAGGAGAGAATAATAAAAATCGAAAAAGTCTAAAAGGAGAAAAATAAAGTATACAAAAAGGGGGAGAAACGAAGGAGTTGAAAAATGAGAAATGAAGTAGTCGAAAATGACAGAAAAAGAAAAGATGGGTGAAACTAACGAAGCGATCAAAGCCGAAATCTTTGTTTCATACAAATATATATATTTTTATTTTTGCGGTTTTATCGATTCAAGGGTTGTTTTGTAATCATCAAAAAGGGGAGATTGTTGGAATATTTATTCCAAATATTCATTAATAGAGTTTTGATGATTAAGTTGCTAAACAAAGCAAAACAACAAAGAGGCGAAACAAACAATGAAGGTGACGAAGATGCAAGGTGATCAAAATACAAAGCTAGCACATGCTAGACACAAAGGTTAGCGCATGCTAACAGGTCTGTTTGCAAATCGGACGAGGTCAATGTAACACCCCAAACTAGGCGGATATTACGGTGTCGTGGACCCCATTGGGACCCACCAGCGAATGAAAATTAATGACTTAAATAATATAATTATAGTACCAAACCACGTTATATCATCAAATTACTCTGATGAGGAGTTTTATTACAACACACCCAAGATAATACAGAATACATGTATATTTTATATGAAGATAAAATATACAACACTGAATAAAATGAGTATTCACACGGAAGTCTGCAGCGGAAATAAAATGAAGAACACGAATGACTAAAAAGGACTGGGCCCCCTACTAGTATCACTGGGACTCCTCGCCGTCAACGTTCTCTTCCCGTGCCTTAGCCTTGCCATGACACGAAAACAACATCCCCAAGCGGGGTCGATTACCAGAACAACATGTTGGGATTCGGTGCCTAAAGCGAAGGCCCAGCGGAAGCGGTAAAACGAAAATTAATTCGATCCGAATCCCTACGAGAATCGATCGAGCTACGTATATACGAATATATAAACGAAAAGCAAGAGTTGTAAGAAACTAACCCTCGAAGTCCGTTGATTAAATGGAAACCTTCTCTTGAGCTATTCCCCAAGCTTTAGTTTGATCTCTACGAGTTCAATCCGCTCCAAGCCCTTGAACGATCCAACGCCGAAAACACCGCGTCTCTACTTGCCACGCGCCGGAAAAACGACCGGAACAACAACACTTGATTAACCTCTAAGGTTACGGCTAGAATCAAGTGGTGAAGCTCTTGTTATTACACTTTAAGTGTATAATATATCTCTCTTAATGTATCTTGAATTTTCTCCAAGAAAACTCAAGAATAAAAGTGAAGAAGAAGATGAAGATGAAGACTAAGAAAAATAATTTTCTCTCTTTCTCTCAAACTCACGGCTGGAATTCATCATTGCAAGTGAGAGTTTGTCTCCACTTATATTCTTATTCAACTCCCATGATCTCCTACTTTAGACAATATCACCAAGGTGTGATATTTGTCCCCTTGTCTTAGTCACTAGTCCACCATCCTAGAAAGTGTAGACCAAGACAAAGTAAGGGAGTAGGTGATGGGGTGGCCATCTAGAAGGAATCGGATGAGTTCGATTCGTTTCGGACTCGTGAGTCAAACGGATAAACTCTATTCCGTTAGATGTATTTGTGTCGATTAATTAATCGATCAATTAATCACATTAAATACATAATAATATAATTAATTTCTCCAAGAAATAATTATATTCACGAATTAAATTAATCACCCGGTAATTTATTTAATCCGTTAGGCCGTAAATCAATTTATCGATAAATCGATTTAGACATCGATATCCCAAATTAGATATCGATATCTAATATTTATAATGAGAGATTAAGCTCGATTCATTCCGTCGTCAATCCTAATGCGCGACTCGGTAGGTCCGTCTCGATCGGCAATGGGAGGAACCAAAGAGTAGTAGCACCACCTAGCCGGCTGGCGGCTTTACCCAGTGAGCGAATGATTGGGATCATTCAAGAACCATTCTGTCGTGAATACCGGTAAGCGTATAAACCCTTCTTTCAAATGTCCCGATCAAGTTTTAGGGTCACGGTCGGTCAAACCCTATACTTGGCGCTATGCATGCGTTAATGCAAATCGAGATCATCGGTATCGTGTATCTAATCTGTTGGCTCGATGCTTTGGCCAAAGACTTATGATCTCATCGCGATAACCGCATAGGACATATAACCCGCTCACTAACGGGAGAAAGAATTCTATCTTGGTATTGATAGGACTGCTACTTGCCGTCAAGATGCACGTCGAGTTGACCCCGCCTTAGGTTTATAGGTCGAACTACTCTAATGAAAATCTTGGCGTCACAAGCACATCCCTACTAAATCCTCAAGTCGAAGGTTCACGAATACCTATCACAACCTTTCGATTCCGTCATTGGTGTCCGGAGTGAAATCCATGTGACGAATCGAGGTGAGTCGGTTGAGTATACTAATCTAATTAGCATACCTATAACGTGTGCTCCCACTAACTATTAGTGTTCGACGGGCACTCTCCATGTCAAAGAACACGTCATACAAGTCTTTACATAAACTTAACGCCCGATCAAGTTTCATCGACTTGCGACGATTAAGTATTTGAGCTATAAACCTTTCGGTGCGACCCCTTATCGATAAGGAGTGGAGCGTTTTGCTCTCAAATACACGGACTAGTTTCTATATGTTTATTTACGAGTTAGGAATGCGGTAACTACCGGTAAATAAAGAAACAATCATTGCCTTATATAAATGGTTTACATAATTACAAGTACAATGCCCTCACTCAACAACCTCTGAGTGGCATTCGAGGCATACTCTAACAATCTCCCACTTGCACTCAATGCCACACACTATGGTATCTAATACCCATGTTCTCCAGGATAGCGCTCCAAGCTAGTGCGAGATAGTGGCTTAGTCGGTGGATCGGCGGCGTTGTCGGCGAGTCTACTCTATGCGGCCTGATGTATCCCTTGCGAACAAATTCTCTTACGAGATGATACTTCCTCTCAATATGTTTGGTCTTTGTTGTGAAACCTCGGCTCCTTGGCTGCGCTCTGACTCGTCGTTGTCGCGATGCAGTAGAGCAGGCGACTCGGCACATGGTATCACTTGAAGTTCTCCCGAAACTTCTTAATCAGAACCCTTCCTTGGAAGCCTCAGAAACTTGATACTCGGCTGACAAGTGGAATCGGCGGTCGCGCTTTGCAGCACTACGCCAAGAATCTTGCTCCTCCATTAAGAGTAAATATGTAGGCAGTGGACATCGAGTCGTCCTTCGGTCCTTGGAAGTCGAATCGGTGAATCCCACCACATCGATTCTCCACCACCATACATGAGAACCATATCTCTAGTCCTTCTCAAGTACTTGAGAGCGTTCTTTCTGGCGATCGATGTTTCCCTACAGGTTTGCACGAAACCTACTCACCACGCTTACGGCATGCGCAATGTCGGGTCTTGTACACAACATAGCATACATAAGGCTACCCACGGCCGAAGCATATGGTATATTACTCATTTCCTTTCGTTGTTCCTCATTTTGAGGACACATCTTCAAGGTGAGTTTTATTCCATGTCGCATCGGTAGGAACCCTCTTTTAGAATCATCCGTCTTAAATCGCTTTAAGATTTTATCTATATAGAGGGCTTGGGAAAGACCTATTGTTCTCTTCGCTCTATCCGGTAGAGTCGAATACCAAGAATATAGGTAGCTTCTCCCAAGTCTTTCATGGAGAAATTACTCGAAAGCTTTCACGGGCTGAGCATTCCCACATCATTTCCTATTAGTAGAATGTCATCTACATATAGTACTAAGAATGCGATCTTGCTCCCACTAACCCTCTTGTATACACAAGGTTCCTCTTCATTTTGCGAAGTCAAACTCTTTGTTGCCTCGTCAAAGCGAAGATTCCAACTCTGTGACGCTTGCTTGATCCATAAATGGAGCGTTGAAGCTTGCACACTTTACGAATATCGACTTGGACCACAAGCCTTTAGGCTGCTCCATATAGATTTCCTCCTCGAGGAATCCATTAAGGAAAGCCGTCTTTACGTCCATTTGCCATATCTCATAATCGTGGTAGGCGGCTATAGCAAGCATCATGCGAATAGACTTGATCATGGCTACGGGCGAGAAGGTATCGTGTGTCGATCCCTTCCTTGCAGGTATAACCCTTTGCCACAAGCTTTGGCCTTATAGGCGTCAACCTTGCCATCACCATCGGTCTTTCTCTTGTAGATCCACTTGTTCCCGATAGGCACTATACCCTTGGGGCGGTCTACTAGAGTCCGGACTGATTGACATGCATCGAGTCTATCTCGGCTTCCATAGCTTCACGCCATTTCGCGGAGTCTACATCCACCATCGCTTGGTCATAGGTCGTTGGGTCGGTCTCTTGGCTATCACTTGGAACCTCATGGAGACCCGGCTCCTCCAAGTGCACAAGCCCATACCTCTCGAGTAAATGAGACACCCTACTAGACCTACGAGGTGGTTGTACTTGTGTTTGAAAGTTCGGTTCGATTTCTTGCACGGGTGTCTCTCGAGAAGTTTCATTGTATTCTTCTAAAGAAATACTTCTACACTCCGCCTTCTGAATGAACTCATCTTCCGGGAAGTGTGCTTGTAAAGCAACAATGATCCTTGATCTTCGGGCATGTAGAATAGATATCCCATCGTCCCAGGCAGGAATCTATGAAACGTCCCTTCGCGGACCTAGCTTCCAACTTTTCCACCTTAGTCTTCTTGACATAGGCGGGACATCCCCAAATCTAATGTGATTAAGACTTGGTTTCCTTCCTTCCCACATCTCATGTGGAGTTTAGGAAACGGATTTGGAAGGACATCTGTTCAAGATATACGCGGCGATTAGGAGTGCATACCCCCACGGGTAAATCGGCAAGTCGGTATAGCCCGGCATGGAACGGACCATGTTCAGCGGGGTCGGTTCCTTCTTTACGACACACCATTTAGCGAGGAGTACAGAGGTGTTAGTTGTGAAACTATTCCATGTTCCTTAAGGAACTCGTCAAACTCCGTACTCATATACTCGCCACCTCGGTCCGGCCGAAGTGCTTTGATATGATTACCGGTTTGTTTCTCGACTAGGGCCTTGAATTCTGGAATTTCTCAAAGGCCTCGGATTTATGTTTCATTAAGTATACATAACCATACCTAGTATGATCATCTGTAAGCGTAATGAAATATTGATATCCGTCACGTCTTGCTTCTAAAGCACCACATACGTCGGTATGGATTAATCCCGGTTATCGGCTCTTTCAAAAGTCCTGTGAAGGGGACTTAGTCATTTGCCTTTAAGGCAAGATTCACAAGTAGGAAAGGGATCCGATCCCAATGGACCCATAAGTCCATCTTTTTCCATCTTGTAAACCTTGAGTCGACCAACATGACCAAGTCTAAGATGCCATTCAAAACTTGATTGGTTTCATCCCTACCACGTTTTCTAGTCATAGTATTCACAACTACTTTGTTCTTGAGATTTAGATGATACAATCCATTCAACAATGTAGCGGTACCCACTAGTTTATTTCTAAAATAAATTTTGGGAACCATCACCAATGAAAAATGAAAAGCCTTTTCGGTCCATGGCCAGGAATGGATACAATGTTTTTGTGCCCCTTGGGCAAAACAAGTACATCTTCTAAAGTCAAAACAAAGCGGATTCTAAACCCGAAAGAAGTGATCCTATGTGGTCGCCTCGACACTATGCGCTTATTTGTGATCATAACTTCTCCGGCTCAAGCTTCCTACTTTGTTCGAGATCACGATTCACGGTACAAATATGAGAACTAGCACGAGAATCCGGTATCCGGGAAGTAGAAAATACGATGGCGAACAATTTGTTTCCAAAACTAAAAGTTACGTACAGAAGTGCCATGAAGAATCGGACAGTCTCTAGCCCGGTGGCCCGACTCACCGCACTTGAGACAAGTATCCTTTTCTTCTTGTTCTTGGAACCATTGGGGCCTTGCCCTTACCCTTAAGGTCCTTAGCTTGTGGTCGATGCGCTTCTTGGTCTTTTTCTTCTTATTCTTAGACCTCAGGAGTCCAGAAGAAATCACAAGAGCGAGACTCCTTCATCATGAGTCTTCATTTGAGGCGGCGGTCACAAGTTTGTTCATTAGCCCGACTAAATTACATGCAATCTCATTGCGGTTGAAGTTCATAACAAAGCTGTGAGAAGGAATCGGGGAGAGGCGTAGGATAAGGTCGGTTTGGAGAGAAGTATCCATTTTAAAATCAAGAGCCTCAATCTCTCGATCATGGATATCATTTTGAGGACATGTTCCCCAACCTTCTCACCTTCCTTCATCCTTGCACGAGCGATTTGCTTGGATATCTCATATCTAGCGATTCTGCTGTGCTCACCATAAAGCTCGGTTAAGTGAGATAGAATGCACTAGCGAAGTCATTTTCTCATGAGCTCTCTGAAGCTCATTAGACATGGAAGCCATCATATAAGCACGGACTTTCACGTCATCCTTAACCCACTTTTCGTGGTTTTCAATCTCTTCTGATTGGCTCGAGTCCGCATAGGAGGCGCCGGAATGTCCGTCTCAGGCGTATCCCGGTGCCTCTATCTTGAGGACAATCATCAGTTGCGGAGCCAATCCACAAAGTTAGGTCCCATTAAGGTGTTCTTTTCGAGTAGAATTGCGAGTGGATTCATTGTCATATTGAGTTATGTACGCATTAAGTATAGCAGTTAATTAGTGACTTGTTATATTATGATCGAGTATAGAATTAAGGTCCTTTCTATTCTTGTTACCCGGCTCCCACTATTTTTATCGGAATAACACACTCCCATGTGAAATCAGGAAGTATCGTCGCTCTACTTCATAGTGGTGATCGAGTTCTTTATAAATCTTAATAGAGGGCAACCGAGCGGGTTTCTAGTCTATTAATTTTCATAAAGTGGTGTCAACACCAACCCATCTAATGGATGATTCGATCTTCTTTTTCCCCTTGTTCACTCCCCTCAACCTATACGGTTTCTATGGTTCGTGAACAAGTTAAGTTTATACCATCGGCGCAAATCGGTTTCACAATTGAATCTTATCCGGCAACCTATCGGGTTTCTAGGGATAAAATTTGCTCCAAGAAGGCATCGATGCGCTCCGGTAATTTATCCGTCCTCCCGACGACTACCCGATAACTCGGAAGCATAGCACATCCGGTTTGGATTTCAATTTCGAAAACTTCGATGGAGGAAGGAAAACCTTGAAACCTTATAAACTTAATTATTTGTTGTGGGAGAATTATCGCGAATAACGTTACACTTTGCACATTAATCTTTAAAGCGCGTTTTTGGCATTCAAACAATATGAAACAACCAAAAACAAACAAGATGCTAACAACATGTGGTTCAAGGACCGTTCTAGAAAACAAAAACTCAGTAATCTAATTACAAGTCTTCGTCTTGAATCTTCGTCTTCTCGAAATGGATCTTCCTCCGGTCTTCGTCATTACATATAAATTTTACATTGAAAATTGCATCCTAGATACAAATTTTTCTAGTAAAATAAATAGGCTCAAAACGGCCTTTACAACCAGATCGAATAAAGCGAGCGATTCAAAACTAAGTCCACGAACCACATCCCCATTCAAAAGCATTCATCGATAAATACTAAATAAATGGAAAGCGTAGAGATACATTGATCCGATCAACAATACGAACCGATCGATCGATTCACACGATCGGTAATGTAATAACGTTCAAAATAATTCGATCGACCATAAATATTCCAATTAATCAAATTTCCCTTATAAAATGAAATACCATAAATCATTTTAATCATATTAAATCGATTTAACATGCGGGAGATTAATTTTTAAGAATACGGAAAAATCGGCCGGGGTGAAAGCAGGCCGGCATGGCCAAGTCACCCTCGGCGGCTCTGCGGCGATCACTCCGGCTTGGCGAGTCACCCTCGGAAGATGCCGGCGGGACACGGCCGAGTCACCCGGGACACGGTCGGGTCGCTCAGCGATGACTTGGCGGCTGCCGGACACGGCCGTGTCATCGAGGACACGGTCGAGTCACTTCGGCCGGACGCCCGTGTCTCGACACGATCGGGTCTCGAGCGATGGCACAGCCACCTTGCCGGACACGGCCGTGTCACCAGGACACGGTCGAGTCATCCTCGGCCAAAATACCCTTTTTGTCCAAAAAATCGTCAAACTGACGATTGGGGCTAGATTTTCGGCCGGATATCGATATCAATATTTTCCGACTTTCATATCTTCAATATAAATCATATTTCCCGAAATTTAAGATTTATATTTAGACATAAACTTACGAAAAATACAATTATTACGAGCGAAAAACATATACCACGATTATGACTAAAATGATTCCAAATCATTCACCATTTAATCGAGCATTCCAAATGCCAATATTGTATATACGATCGCAAGACCTACGCTCGATACCCTTGTTGGGATTCGGTGCCTAAAGCGAAGGCCAGTAGGCGGTAAAATGAAAATTAATTCGATCAGAATCCTACGAGAATCGATCGAGCTACGTATATACGAATATATAAGCGAAAAGCAAGAGTTGTAAGAAACTAACCCTCGAAGTCCGTTGATTAAATGGAAACCTTCTCTTGAGCTATTCCCCAAGCTTTAGTTTGATCTCTACGAGTTCAATCCGCTCCAAGCCCTTGAGCGATCCAGCGCCGAAAACACCGCGTCTCTACTTGCCACGCGCCGGAAAAGCAGCCGGAACAACAACACTTGATTAACCTCTAAGGTTACGGCTAGAATCAAGTGGTGAAGCTCTTGTTATTACACTTTAAGTGTATAATATATCTCTCTTAATGTATCTTGAATTTTCTCGAAAACTCAAGAATAAAAGTGAAGAAGAAGATGAAGATGAAGACTAAGAAAAATAATTTTCTCTCTTTCTCTCAAACTCACATTTGGAATTCATCATTGCAAGTGAGAGTTTGTCTCCACTTATATTCTTATTCAACTCCCATGATCTCCTACTTTAGACAATATCACCAAGGTGTGATATTTGTCCCCTTGTCTTGGTCACTAGTCCACCATCCTGAAAGTGTAGACCAAGACAAAGTAAGGAGTAGGTGATGGGGTGGCCATCTAGAAGGAATCGGATGAGTTCGATTCGTTTGGACTCCGTGAGTCAAGCAGATAAACTCTATTCCGTTCCGATGTATTTGTGTCGATTAATTAATCGATCAATTAATCACATTAAATACATAATAATATAATTAATTTCTCCGAGAAATAATTATATTCACGAATTAAATTAATCACCCGATAATTTATTTAATCCGTTAGGCCGTAAATCAATTTATCGATAAATCGATTTAGACATCGATATCCCAAATTAGATATCGATATCTAATATTTATAATGAGAGATTAAGCTCGATTCATTCCGTCGTCAATCTAATGCGCGACTCGGTAGGTCCGTCTCGATCGGCAATGGGAGGAACCAAAGAGTAGTAG
Source organism: Orobanche coerulescens (assembly GCA_033398695.1). Taxonomy (NCBI): domain Eukaryota; kingdom Viridiplantae; phylum Streptophyta; class Magnoliopsida; order Lamiales; family Orobanchaceae; genus Orobanche; species Orobanche coerulescens. The sequence goes on from CM065805.1 coordinate 118,636,222, forward strand.
CACCACCTAGCGGCTGGCGGCTACTGCTGTACCCCAGCGAGAGCGAATGATTGGGATCATTCAAGAACCATTCATCGTGAATACCGATGGCGTATAAACCCTTCTTTCAAATGTCGATCAAGTTTTAGGGTCACGGTCGGTCAAACCCTATCTGCTTGGCGCTATGCATGCGTTAATGCAAATCGAGATCATCGGTATCGTGTATCTAATACAAGTGGCTCCAATGCTTTGGCCAAAGACTTATGATCTCATCGCGATAACCGCATAGGACATATAACCCGCTCACTAACGGGAGAAAGAATTCTATCTTGGTATTGATAGGACTGCTACTTGCCGTCAAGATGCACGTCGAGGTTGACCCCGCCTTAGGTTTACGGGTCGAACTACTCTAATGAAAATCTTGGCGTCACAAGCACATCCCTACTAAATCCTCAAGTCGAAGGTTCACGAATACCTATCACAACCTTTCGATTCCGTCATTGGTGTCCGGAGTGAAATCCATGTGACGAATCGAGGTGAGTCGGTTCAGTATACTAATCTAATTAGCATACCTATAACGTGTGCTCCCACTAACTATTAGTGTTCGACGGGCACTCTCCATGTCAAAGAACACGTCATACAAGTCTTTACATAAACTTAACGCCCTCAAGTTTCATCGACTTGCGACGATTAAGTATTTGAGCTATAAACCTTTCGGTGCGACCCCTTATCGATAAGGAGTGGAACGTTTTGCTCTCAAATACACGGACTAGTTTCTATATGTTTATTTACGAGTTAGGAATGCCAGTAACTACCAGTAAATAAAGAAACAATCATTTGCCTTATATAAATGGTTTACATAATTACAAGTACAATGCCCTCACTCAACAACCTCTGAGTGGCATTCGAGGGCATACTCCTAACACAACATTCCTCAAGAGTTGAACAAAATACAACAATCACATAAATTAATTAATGAATTAAGTCGAATGATGAGCATCAATGTACGCCCGAATGAAAAACGTGAGAGCACAAATAGCCGAGTGTCCGGAGTCCCGCATATACACCCGCTATTGGCCTAATTACTCTCATGGTCCAATGTGTCCGGAGTCCGGCGTATACACATTACCATGCGCACATTCCAATGTGTCCGGAGTCCCGCATATACACATGACCATAGTGTGCCCGACTAAAATTCCACACATGCGCCAACCGGCCATGCAATATAATTCCGGAAGATCACCAGAACAAAAATGTCCAAGGTGAGGAGTAATGAATAGAATCCGATAAGGATCAAGAACGACTCACCGAGATGAAATAATGATACAATAAGTGATAGCTTCAATGAAATGATTTTGGAACCGTCGTTCCTCGTGAGTTACATGATGAGTTGATAAACACAAGTGTCGACATGAACGATATATTATGAGTGAATTACATGTATGAATGAACAACAACGTAAGGAATGAATATCTTTTTAACCGAGTAAGAATTTACTTACACAATACCGGTGTTGAAATGTCCTTCCTCGAACAACATCCTAAAAAGAGATGTCGGTCGCTCGAACAACCTTGAATAACACAATTATCAATAATCCGCTCAATATACGTATCATGTATGAATTACGACTAACTCAAAGGTCGATACAACAATATCCAAACTCATCGAGGCATTCAAACAACCACTTAGCGAACATACATCATTTGATAATATCCAATCCCGAATATATCGAAACCAAACTCCAAAATGAGTAGTTCAAACTAACAAAACACCTTCAATGCTATCAATAATCCCTTAGGAATCCACAACTCGAGTTAACGACAACATCTAATCGAAAACCCCCAAAAATATTAAAGTCAACATCAAGGGTTCTTGATTAATTCTCCAAATGATCATCAAAACCGAAAAACATATCAATAAATCCGTGGGAATACATTTATTCAAGGTAAATAATCCATATCTAACATATTCCAACAACAATCCAAGCTTACATGAAGAAATCGGAAGGAAAATACCCAAAATCCAAAATTCTAGATCCAAGAAATAATTACCTTGATTTGATGTGATGGGGATGATGAAATGATGATTAATCGAATGATAAACTTGAAGATGATGATATGTGGATTCAGCTCGAAGAAAACTCTCCAAGTCGCCCGATATCACCCAAAAGCCTTGAAGGAATGAAATGAGATGAAGAAATGATGAAATGGATGCCATCGATATATACTATCCCAGTTAGCGCACGCTATGACACATTATTTAGAGTGCGCTAACAGGTTAGCAGACGATCTAGTGAACTCTAACTACCTCGTTAGCGTGCGCTACGAACTTGGTAGCGTGCGCTAACGCCCTCCCGATAGCGTGCGTTAACTCCAAATATTAGCGTGCGCTAGCTAATATTCGATGTCCAGTGACTGAAGTCCAGAACCTCCTGTCTTCTGACCTGCTCGCGATAGCGCGCGCTACGCCTAAAATCCAGCGTGCGCTACTACACCAATAACGTATGCTAACATCTACTCATAGCGTACGCTATGAATTATTCGGTCGATCCGGTACCTCACCCGGACTGCACTGTCGACCTTAGCGTGCGCTGCGGTGCATAGCGTGCGCTACCCTAACTTATTAGCGTGCGCTACTTACCATTCACGGCGTGCGTTACATCAACTCATTGATCGGTGCCTTACGGGTATGCTGAACCATGCTAGTGTGCGTTAATACGGAGATATAGCGTGAGCTACCCGTACTCGATTAGCGCGCGCTAAGAAGAGTACGTAGCGTGCACTACTCCTCACACACAGCCAGCTCTAATGATGATAAACACGGTACGATTCTCCAACCAGGTAGAATGATGAATTACAACTGATACACATTACTCTAAACGATGAAATACAATGAATGAAGATGAATGATGAATGATCATTAATGAGTGAATAATCCGACAGTGATAATTACTGAATGATAATTACAGAGTGATAATGAATAAATTACAATCGGGTATTACATTCAAAGCTACCTGAAGTAAAGTTACCTGATCAAGATAGCGCACACTACATATGAAGACTAACGCACGCTATCGAAGGCTTATTACTGTTGTGAAGACATTCAAACACAGAATGACATATACAATGACGAAATCATAGCGCACGCTAGGTTTGAGGAATAGCGCACGCTAAGGTGTTTGAATTCAAGTCAATCAATCCGTTGGGAGATTCTGAAGCAAAGTCAAAAGGCTACAAACGGATATATGATGCATGCAATGATGCAATATTAGCGCACGCTAAGTATTTATGTTAGCGCACGCTAACAAAGACTAAAGTTGAGAGACAGTAGCCACTGGACAGATTCTGGAAGACATTAATGTACGTAATCAGCAAGAAATAACGTACGTAAAGGCAATAGCGCACGCTAAGGAAGGAGGCTAGTGCATGCTAAGTATAACTGGCAGTAATGTCTAGTTTGTGAAAAATGGCTATAAATACCAAACCACTTGGTATCAAACTATACAACAACATTGAGCAAAGTATATACACTTGAGATATCATTGTAAACAATATAGTTGTTTTTCTTGAGCTTAAATTGAGAGTGATTGAGTGTTATACACTAAATCATACAAGAGAGAGAAAAAGATAAGATACGATTGGATTCGGTGTTATTAGGATCAAGGATCCGACATTGTTAGAATTGCAATCGATATCTAAGTGAGGTTTATCTAGTACCAATAGAAAGCTAGAGTGGTTAATTCCTTGTCTAATAGAAAAGGAAAACAGTTTAACTTGGACCGACATAAAGACAAGTGATTGAACGGCTTACTCGAACCGATAGAAGACGAGCTTGTAACGGTTATCCCTCGACCGATAGAAGAGAGGTGCCGAGGTTTATCTTAAGCCTATAGAAAAAGATACCGAGAGAGGACGTAGGCACGTGCGGGCCGAACCTCTATAAATCCTTGTGTCGATTTATTTTACGCACTTCATTTATTTAAAACTCTTCCATGGCGAAAGAGTTTTTCAAACGGCGATACCGACCAATATTGCTTCAACAGTATCCAGGCTGGAAGCCATCAGGATATATCTAGCCTTTGCCGCCCATAAGAGCTTTATAGTAAATCAAATAGATGTTAAGAGCACATTCCTAAATGGAGATCTCGCCGAAGAAGTCTATGTTTAACAACCACCAGGGTTTGTCAACACTGAAGGCGAAGACCTAGTATACATGCTACGAAAAGCTCTGTATGGACTTAAGCAAGAACCTAGAGCATGGTACAAAACCCTGTACCTGTATCCTAGGAGATACAGTAAGGTGACGACCTGTTAATGGTTAAAAAAATATGTAGATGATCTTATATTTGGTTCCACTAACCTTGCTTTATATCAAAGGTTCTCTCATCTCATGGAAAGTAAATTTGAAATACATATTATGGGAGAACTTAGTTATTTCCTAGGATTGTAGGTTAAGCAGTTACCTACAGGAATCTTCATCAATCAGGAGAAGTACACCAAGGAGCTACTCAACAAGTTGGGGATGAACAACTCCAAATCCTTGTCAACCCCAATGAGCACTGCCATGAAAATTAGTGCTAACGAAGCTGTAAATCCGGTTGATCAATCACTCTATAGGAAGCTTATAGGCTCACTCCTATACCTAACAGCTAGTAGACCCAACATCCAGTTTGATATAGGAGTGTGTGCTCGGTATCAAGTATCACCAAAAGAATCACACTTCACAACAGCCAAATGAATCATTAAGTACGTAAAAGGAACAGTATCCTAAGGAAGGAGGATTCGATCTGGTTGGCTATAGCTCGAATCTCGGAGGCTGTAAGTTATATAGAAAGAGGACAAGCGGTACTTGTCACTTTCTTGGACCTAGACTTGTGTCATGGTTCAGTAATAAGCAATTGGACAACTCACTTTCTACAACTGAGTCGGAATATTATGCCGCTGGAAGTTGATGTATGCAGATTCTCTGGATGCAACAGTAATTATCAGATTATGGAATTAGTGCCAGAGAGAAGCCGATCATGTGCGATAGCACGAGTGCAATTGCAATAACGCACAATCCTGTATTGCACCCGCGAACTAAGCATATTGATATGAAGCATCATTTCATCAGGAATCATGTTGAGAATAAGGATGTTAGGATTGAGAAGGTTCACACAGACATTCAGTTGGCTGACATCTTTACAAAACCTCTCGGTCTGACAGTTACGTATGCTTCGTCAAGAATTGGGAATGCTAGAGCCTAACTCCCTGTAAGTTTTTACGCTCTTACTCATCAATCAGGGGGGAATGCTGTAAGACCCAAGAATACAATATTCATATTAATTAACTGTACACTCAGGACAAATCAGATCTTCTATAGGAAAAAGGTACAAAGTCTTCCTACATCGCGTGTGCATTAATTAATGGGGAATATAGTATGACTCATGAATACAATATTAATCTAAATATTGCTGTAAGAATTGAATCCTGTATGTACCTCTTAAGGGGGAACGATGTATTATTCGCGGATACAGCACATACACTGTGGGATGTTAATTAATATTATATTATCACTCAATTCGTACTAAAAATATTTTAAGTCCATGTGTCCTATTTTAAAATTCAAACGTTTTATTCTTTAATGCTTTAACGACACCTGAACTTTATTACCTCAAACACCGCGATTTTAATAATTTTTGACGTTTCATGCAATGAGGGAAGACGAACTGTCAGAAGTGGGACCGGTTATCATTTCAAAAACAGATGGATAAGACGTACGAGTTACTCTAAGTTCATCCTGTTCGTTCTTTTAAAAGACAGTTCCCATCCCTTAAATCTGACCGTTCACTGTATGTAAACCTAGTCTTCTCTGCAACCTATAAAAGGACTGTATTTTGCTCCCTTTGACTCTTTACACTTTCTGCATATTAAACGAGTCTAGAGCAAACAGTTTACATATTTTCTGCAAATGACTGTATTTGTTCTTAGTTTCTTCAAACTTTCTTTCTCTGCATCAATGGCAACTTCCCAGACTTCCTCTCTATCCATGAAGAAGGAGACGATCATCGATGGGCATCTTCACCAGGACTGTTGTTATGGAGAGAATCCATTCCGAAGGAGATGACGTTGATGGAATGGAATTTGTTGTCTGGAATCAAACAGCAAGGATTGTACCATCTTGGTAGTCATCACGCTGAGCTCTACGATGAACATATTGTTGAGGAATTTTATCTGGATGCTTCGATTAAGTAATCTTCTTTGAAAAGATGAGGCGATGTTTCTAACATTTCTACCACCGTTCAAGGGATCGAGGTCTCTTTGAATAGAGATTTGCTGGAGAATATTTCCAGGCTACCTTCCGATGGCCTGAAAATGGAAGAACTTGAGACCTTTGGGTCGGAGAACTTGTTAACAACCTACTGGGGGTTGTTCACGGGCGAAGAGTCGGATAGGAATGTCCACCTGCCGTGCCACAAAAAGGACTTTTGTCTGCCATATATCTATCTCCACAACTTTTGCTGCCGGGTGATTGAAAACCGTACAGGAGCCTTCGAGATGTGCACTAACCTTCGCTTTCGGATGATGGTAGCCATCATATCCGGTGAAAGGATAACTGGTGCCATGTGTTGCTAAAAAGGATCCATGAGGATGTTGTCAAACTGGAGAGTGGAAAGAAATCTTTCGGCCTCATTCTCAACTATATCCTCACTCACTGTGGAGTGCAACAATCTCCCGATGCCAAGAAAATTGGCACAGGGAAGTTCATAGGTGGGATCAAGCCCATAGTTTACAACAAATTCAGACTATTGGCAAGAAGGCCCCTTGCCAAGAGTATGCCCATCTCCAGTGACCTAAGGGATGTCACTTTCAGGGTTGCTAGTGAGGAGAAGAAGAAGAGAAAGAGGAGTATCTCTGATAGCAGGTCACCCCACGCTGTAGAGAAGAAGAAGAATAAGTCGAGGAAGACTTCTAAAACCGAGATTATAGTGGCTACATCGGCCAATGTAGATGCTGCTAATGTCTCAACTGATGTATCAATCCCACATGGAGCAACCCCTATGGAAGAAATAGTTGCTGCACAGACAGCAGATCCTAAGCCAGTGGCGACTATGAAGGATGAACAACTATTTGCCAAGTTGGAGGGCTCTGGCGAGTCGGTTGTCCCCATGGAGCCAAAATCCACTTCTCCTGACAGGGTACCCACACCTGTACATGATCCCTTTCCCAACAAAGTACCATCCCCTGTTTGGAATCCCTCTCCGAAATAGGCTCTCATACGTGTTGATGATCCCATCCGCACAGTAGACCAAAGTACTGTACGGAACTCCTCCCCAACTATTATCATTAACGAAACTCTTCTCCATGTACAAATCAAGCAAGCATTTGAGCGCTTCTTGACTTTGAAGTCATACAGGGTCTCCCCATACGATGCCCTGTACCACTGGGCTGAGTGAAGGAGGAAGAAGTTTTTGTTCTACGAGTCACGGACACCCGAATGTCGAAGTCTTGATCCCGTGGGAGGATCACTTTTTTGAGCTGATTTCTTACTATTATTTGGCAAAGAGAAGGCCCGAAAGGAAGTCACGATCGGTGACATTGCTCCATCGAACAGCCACAAATCCGACCCCAACTTAGACATTGATGATGATGTTCTACAGGCCGGTCTGAGGATCATCCGCGAAGAGGCATGGGAAGGATAAATGGCTAAAATGCAAGACCAACAAGGTCAGGGGACCTCCAAAAGACATTAGTCCCCTCCCCCGCAACAGGAAGCTGCCCAAGACCAAATACAGGAGGAATCAGTCCCTCTTGTCACTTCGAAAGAGCAAGCAGTTCCTGAACAGGTAGCCCAGCCTGTTTTGCACAATGAAGATGCAGCTTGTGCCATCCGCCAAAAGGAATCAGTCCCTCTTTCGGAGCAGGTTGAAGTTGTGAGTTGGCAGGAGGATTCAGTCCCTCTTGAACTTTTGACTTTTGACGATCAATCCAAACAGGAGGAATCAGTCCCTCATATCGTTGAGACTGAACAAACAGCACCCTCTGCTGTTCCCGCTCAATATGCCCCCGCATCTCCCATCTCTGTAAGCTCAAAATCCGATTCCGATGATGGTTTTTTTACCAGAAGATAGACCACGTCACCCTCGCCATAATGTGGTTCTTCGTCAACTGGAAGAACCAGATGATTCCAAAATCACGCACCCTAGCTCCTCGCGCACCAAAGCCCGCATCGAGCAACTCCATGCCATCATCCAACAGATAGTATTCCTGCAAGACGTAGTGAAGGCACTGTATGACGTCGGGAAAGAACTCGATTGGATGATAGAGACTGCCCAGGATGAGCTCCCAAAATTGAAGTCTACTATCAATGACGTTGAGGACGCATTCCGCATGATGCCTACAGCATTATGGCAGGCGCTCAATCAACTGAAGCAACATCACGAGAAAATACTAAGGCAAGAACAGGAAAAGCTCAGGATTGTGGAGGCTAAGACGGTTGCTGCCCTTCCACAGACCGATACCAGACTCACCGAGCACGATCACAAGATAGATGATTTGTCTCTGGTACTTGGTAATTTGGTTGAGAAAGTCAATACTCTGACGACCAAATAGGATGAAGCTAAGAAGATCCTACAGGAGATTTATACAAAGCTATCAGATATTGGTGATGCCAAAAAGGATTAATAAGCCACAAAGGCTGGAAGAATATGGAGGTTAGAGAAAGAGAGAGGCATGCAGACCTTTGGAAGATAGTGTCATTCTTCTATTGGAATACTAGCCTCATCCGGGTCTAGTTAAGCACTAAGAGGATACATGGTAATTGATTGTCGACCTGAGTTCCAGGATCCCAACTTTCCTTGGAAGAACAATGTACACAACCCTGCCGAGACTCTATTGCCCACGGACCGACAACCCTCAGCCAATGAACTAAAGAACTGGAAGAACAATGAACTGATGAGATATTTTTGTACGCTCATCAAGGGGTCTGCCCTGTTCAACAAATTCAGGAGGCTGGAGGATGCCGCAAATGAATTTTCTAGGTTGTTAGCATAAGGAAGGCTACCTCTACAAATGCTGATGAAATCCATGTACCTAAAAGGAGAATGTATCACTTACACGGAGGACCGGATCCTTGCTTATGATCAATCCGCTAAAGGAAGAGCTATCTATCGGGATCGATCCAAGGACTCCCTGTTCAGTTGGTGGAAAAGCACCACAAATGATCCTAACAGGATACCGTGGAGACATTCTCAGTATAGAAGTTGAGCCTATGTACCTTTTTGCTGTACTTGTTTCTTTTGTTTGCTTACCAATACAATAGGTAGCATTTGTCTTTATCTTTCCAAGATCTTGTAATCTCTGTCTGATTATCAATAAAATTTATTATCTTGAAAGATTACATCTCGTGATCTACGTTTACTGTTTTACTGTTTGATTACGAACTTATTTATTGTAAACAAACATGTACAAAACTTGTTAAGTCTAAAAGCTGTAAGAACTTGTCTGCGAGCAGTTCATAGATTAAGTTGTATTCAACCTAGGCAACACTGTAGGATTGTGCCTGTGCGCCAATCATAAGTTAAGTTGTAATACACAACCTTGTAGGTATTTCAATTTCTTAGAACTCGCCTGTGAGGAGTTCACATTTTTAGATTAAGTACTAAAGATCAGATCATTCTACAGAAGACTTAGAGACAGCATCTCTGTATCAAGAAGATATCTTGAGGAAGTTTTGGCATTATCAAAAATGGAAAATTGTTGGGATAAACAATTCTGTTTTGATGATTGCCAACATACATTAAAGAAGTCGAAAGAGTCAAAATATCGCTAATTATGGAAGTTGTATGGAAACTCCATACAGCCCTTGAAGATCTTCTACAGTCCGTCCCTCAGAACCTACAACTTACAGCAAAAAGACGTAATTTGTTGGATACAGCATACAGGTTGAAGGTGTTTTACTTGGGAAAAGTAAAATACATCCAATAGGACTGATTAAAAAAAGCTTTAAACTGTTGTGAAATACACTTTATTTATTAATAAAGTATTCACGGTTAAAGTATCATTTAATACTGATAGGACAACATTTAATGCAGCCGGAGTGAGATAAGTCTGAACACGCTGAAGAGCATTTAATGCGAAGTCAAAAAGAATGTCTGAAGCATTAAATGCGATCTGCTTTAATTTAAATATTCAGCAAGCCTCCAATCAGAGACATCAACATCTCACCAACCAGCAACGGCTACATTTATAAGTTTCCAAGGTTATAAATATCCCCAAGTAAGAGGACTTGAAACACTTGATTCATTCATTCTCGTGCATACTCTGATAAGATTCTGACAGTCTACCTATCAAGAGAAAGTATATTTTGTGAGCAAACAACAAGTATTTAAAGCGAAGAAATATATCAAGTCCTCAACGAAAACAGCACAGCCTACAGCTATCATTCATCAAAGATCAAGCTGCTGTTTAAAGTGTTCTACATTTATCGTTGAGATCATCATTACCCCTGTGTGGACAAAAGATCCTTGCGTATTCCGATGCATGCGGGAAGAATGGCCTTTGTAGATGAAGACTCAAACTATGTGTGAAGAAGCGAGTCAAGAAAGAGCTTGAAGCCAATCTATGTGAGCAGCGAAAGCTACGGTCCACTGTATCAATATGTGTGAGCGATACGAAAGCGAGTTTAGTTAAAGTCATGTAGTTGTGTATGTAGTGATTTTAATAAACTATTTACTCTGTGTGGACGACCGGTGGACGTAGAGGGTTTACCTCGAGACCACTTTAACCTATGTGTTATTTACCTTACGGCTTTATTGTTTTCATCTGTGATTTATTTAGTATACATTATCAAACCACATACGCATCAAGCAAACAGAGAACACCTAGTCATTGTATTTACAACAACTCACTTAATAAACTTACGCTGACAAACTTCAAAAAGCATTACAACTTATTGTACTTTCTCTTTCTAAGATATTTGTTGTATACTTAGTGGCCAACATCCGTGTTCTGTCCCTCAAGGTACGTAACTTTATCGGCCCCATCGGACATCCCTAGGTGGCTAATCTCGACTCAGCAATCATTTCTAATTATACATACAATCAACATCACAACATCCATCATGAATAGTACACGTTCAATCAAACCATAAAATATACAAGCAACATCAAAACAATCATTACAACAACACACCATCAATACAACACGTCTAACAATCAATCCACAATTAAACTACCCATCCATGTATATGAGTATACCAACTCAACAAGTACCCGTCAATCCCAACTCGGCACAATACACATCAAAAGTTTAATAAACCAAATGAATCATCACAATTGACATAATACCACAACAAGGAACGATCGGACACATCAATATAGAACTAGACACCATCGACAATAATTCACATAATGCACAATTAACGAGAACGAGCCACTAACATAAATTATTACTCAACTTAAATTCGCAAGATATAAATCATATAGACAGGAATAGTTGCCTCGGAATCACCACGCGAATGTTCCCACGAACACAGCTCGACCGAAAAATCCCTGAAACCTACAACCACCACGAGACAACATAAACAATATGATCACTATAAGAACGACAACTAATAACGACATAAAACACACCCACCACCTGAAGAAAAACTCATTGAAACATTTAAATGAACATTAGTTCAAAGTTTCTCAAGAATACAAATGACGTCAACCGAGTTGAGTGAATATAAGGTATGGATATACAATCCATAGAACATGACCAACAACATCAAATAACACTAACAAATTTATCAAAATCGGACTAGGATCGAAATCAAGAACATAACCCCCAAAAGTCAACTATAGGGCCTCAAGAATATTACCTTCATCCGACAAAGAACGAAGGATTAGATGGTGTTAATCCTTGCTAGGAACCCAAATACGTTGATGGATGATGAAATCTCGACCAACCTCGCTCCCAACTCGCCCCACTCGGCTGCATCCAAAAGGAAGAAGAAAAAGAGTGAAAATGACAAAAAAAGTCTGCTGCCCGCCTATATATAGGCCACAATACGTTACGTACGCAATGCCTCAAGGTTAACGTATGTAACAGGCCTTACGTACACAACAATCAAATGCTACGTACGTAATGCTTTACTCAGAGCTCACTAGCCCAATCCACATGTAAGTTAACTTACGCAACCACTCCACTATTACGTACACAAACAATGAGTAATGTACGCTATTGTAGCGACCACTTTTTAAAATTTCATTTTTAATAATTTCAAAGGAGATTATCTTTAAGAAAAATAATTGAATAATTTTAGAAATTGAAATAAAGTCGATCATTTCGCAAGTAATTATATAATAAATTCCCAACATTTCAAAATATACATAATATCCAACCATGACATTGAAGCCAAAGTTAAAATTTTAAATAAATGAAATAAATGAAGAAGTAGATAAATATTATTATCACTCCACGCCTTTGCCCGCCATGTCAGACTCCTCAACCTGAAAGGTTTAAATAATGGGGTGAGCTTTTAACTCGCTCAGTGAGGAGGGAACGCTTTGTTAAATTTAAGTACATACATGTTGTCAGGTAGATATGACATGCCTGAACCTCGTGGTTTCCTGAAGTGTTGGGATTCGGTGCCTAAAACGAAGGCCCAGCGAAAGCGGTAAAATGAAAATTAATTCGATCCGAATCCCTATGAGTATCGATCGAGCTACATATATACGAATATTAAAACGAAACACAAAGTATACGAGAAAACATACCCTTGTAGTCGTCGATTAAACGATGTCCTTATCTTGAGCTATTCCCCAAGCTTTAGATTCCTTTCCTTACAATCCAATCCGCTCCAAGCTCTTGGATGATCCAATGCCGAAAACACCGCGTCTCTACTTGTCACGCGCTGGAGAAATGATCGGAACGATGATCACCTTGCTATCCTCTAAGGATACAGCTAAAGTTAAGTGATGAAGCTTTTAATTGTAATTATAGCACTCTAAGTATATAACTCACTTTCTCTCTTTTATTTCTCAATTTTCTTCCAAAAAAAATCAAGAACTTGTGAAGAAAAATAGAAGAAAACTTGGAGAAGATGATGAAGACTTTGAGAAAAGTTTTTTCTCTCTCTCTCACTCTCTCTCACGTTGGAAACCAATTGTGTGTAGAGTGATGGAGACAAGAGTCCAAAAGGAAGGTGGCTGGAAATGAAGGGCGGCCCATGTAGAAATCAGACGTGTTCGGTTTGTTTCGGACTCCCGTGAGTCCAAACAGATAAACTACGATTCCGTTACGATGTATTTATATTATTTAATTAATCCGATTAATTAAAAATATCAAATATAAATTAACATAATTAATTTCTCCAAGAAATAATTATATCCATGAATTAAATTAATCACCCGGAATTTATTTAATTCATTAGGTAAATAAATGAATTTATCGATAAATCAATTTAAACATCGATGTCCCGATAAATTAGATATCGATATCTAATATTCATAATGAGAGAATAAGCTCGATTCATTCCGTCGTCAATCCTATTGTGCGACTCGGTAGGTCCATCTCAGTCAGCAATGGGAGGAACCAAAGAGTAGTAGCACCACCTAGCCAGCCTGGCGGCCTACACTGTACCCCAACTGAGAACGAATGATGGGATCATTCAAGAACCATTATGTCGTGAATACCAGTATGCATATAAACCCTTCTTTTAAATGTCCCGATCAAGTTATAGGGTTACGGTCAGTCAAACCCTATCTGTACTTGATGATATGCATGAATTAATGCAAATCGAGATCATCGAGCTCTCGTGTATCCAATACAACTAGCTCCAATGCTTTGGCCAAAGACTTATGATCTCATCTATCAATAACCGCATAGGACATATAACCCGCTCACTAACGGGAGAAACGATTCTATCTTGGTATTCAGTAGGACCTGCTACTTGCACGTCAAGATGCACGTCGAGGTTTACCCCCGCCTTCCAGTTTACAGGGTCGAACTACTCTAATGAAAATCTTGACATCACAAGCACATCCCTACTAAATCCTCAAGTTGAAGGTTCACGAATACCTATCACAACCTTTCGATTCCGTCATTGGCTGTCCCGGAGTGAAATCCGTGTGACGAATCAAGGGTGAGTCGGTTCGAGTATACTAATCGATTAGCATACCTATAACGTGTGTTCCCACTAACCATTAGTGTTAAGCGGGCACTCTCCTTGTCAAAGAACACGTCATACAAGTCTTCACATAAACTTAACGCCCGATCAAGTTTCATCGACTTGCGAGCGATTAAGTATTTGAGCTATAAACCTTTCGGTGCCGACCTCCTTATCGATAAGGAGTGGAACATTGCTCTCAAATACGGACTAGTTTCTATATGTTTATTTGCGAGTCGAGAACGCCGGTAACTACCGGTAAATAATGAAACATTCATTACCTTATATTAATGATTTACATAATTACAAGTCTGATGCCCTCACTCAACATCACCGAGTGGCATTCGAGCATACTCCCAACAATCTCCCACTTGCACTCAATGCCACACACTATGGTATCTAATACACATGTTCTCAGTTACGCTCCAAGCTAATCGAGAATGTGGCAGTCGATGGATCGGCGGCGTAGTCGGTGACTCTAGTCTATGCGGCCAATATATCTCTTTGCGAACAAATTCTCTTACGAGATGATACTCTCTCTCAATATGTTTTGTACCATTATGAAACCTCGGCTCCCAGGATGTGCTACCGCTCTATTATTATCATATAAAAACGAAAATAGGCGGTCACGGCACATGGTGTCACGTGAAGTTTACCCGGTAACTTCTTAATCCTTCCTTTGGAGGCCTCAGAGGCCCCTTATACTCGGCTAACAGGTGGAACCAAAGATCGCTCTATACTTGGCACTATGCCAAGAATCACTCCTCTATTAAGAGTTAATATATAGCCATAAGTAGACATCTAATCGTCTTTACGTCCTTGGAAGTCTAATTCGGTGAATCCCACAACATTCGGTTCTCCACCACCATATTTAAGAACTAGGTCTCTAGTCCTTCTAAAGTACTTGAGAACGTTCTTTACGGTGATCTAATATTCCCTAAGCTGGGTTTTCTGAAACCTACTTACCACGCTCAAAGCTAGGGATGTCAATGGTTAGGGTAGAGTGCAGTATGCCTTCCCCATACCCTACCCTCATATAAAATGTCTTACCCATACCCTACTCTATTACCCTATTTTTTATAGCGGGTAGGGTATGGGTATTACCCTGCGGGTAAACGGGTACGCGTGGGTAAAACGGGTTACCCGCTTATATTTATTTAATGCTATTTTACAAAAAAGACTCCAAAAAATATAATAAATGAGTCAATATATATCAATATTCGATATAATTTAACTCAAATTTATTAATGTATCAGGTATAAATTATAACTAATAAAAATTAAAATTAAAAAAGTCAATATATTCTTTATATATATATATAGAGAGAGAGAGAGAGAGAGAGAGATTTAATGTTTAGGGTAATTGGGTAGGGCAATCGGGTAGGGTAATCGGGTAAAACATAAATCCCGTACCCTACCCTTACCCTAACAAAAAATAACGGGTAAGGGCAATACCCTACCCTTTACCCGAACCTGCGGGTACTACCCGCCCCTATAATCCATTTACCCGCGGGTAATTTTACCCTGCGGGTAAAATTGACATCCCTACTCAAAGCATGCGCAACGCCAGGTCTCGTACACAACATAGCATACATAAGGCTACCCACATCCGAAGCATATGGTATATTACTCATTTTCTTTCGTTGTTCCTCACCTTGAGGACACATCTTAGAGGAGAGTTTTATTCCATGTCGCATCGATAGGAACGCTCTTTTAGAATAATCCATCTTAAATCGCTTTAAGATTTTATCTATATAGAGGGCTTGGGAAAAAACTTATCATTCTCTTCGATCTATCTCAATAGAGTCGAATCCCAAGAACATCGGTTTCTTCTCCCAAGTCTTTCAAGGAGAAATTACTCAAAAACCAAGCTTTCACAGAATTGAGCATTCCCACATCATTTCCTATTAGTAGAATGTAATCAACATATAGTACTAAGAATGCGATCTTGCTCCCACTAACCCTCTTGTATACACAAGGTTCCTCTTCATAACTCTTTGATTGCCTCATCAAAACGAAGGTCCCAACTATATGAAGACTGCTACAGTCCATTTCATGGAGTCTACATCCACCATTGCTAGGTCATTGGTTGTGGGTCGGTCTCTTGTTTATCACCTGGAACCTCGTGGAAACCCAGTTCCTCCAAGTGCATAAAACTATACCTCTCAGGTAATTTGAGATACCCTACTAGACCTACGAGGTGGTTGTAATTGTGTTACAGAAGGTTCGGTTCCAATTTCTTGCACAGGTGTCTCCTGAGGAGTTTCATTGTATTCTTCCAAAGAAATAATTCTACCTGCTCCGCCTTCCTGAATGAACTCATCTTCTAGGAAGCGTGCATGCAAAGCAATAACGATCTTTCGATCTTTGGGAATGTAGAATAGATAACCCATTGTCTCATATGGGAATCCAATGAAACATCTCCTCATGGACCTCGCTTCCATTTTGTCCACCTTAGTCTTCTTGACATAGGCGGGACACCCCAAATCCTAATGTGATTAAGACTTGGTTTCTGCCCTCCCACATCTCATGTGGAGTTTTAGAAACAGTTTGGAAGGACATCTGTTCAAGATATATGCGTGATCGATAGTGTATACCCCACGGGTAAATCGGTAAGTCGGTATAGCCTAGCATGGAACGGACCATGTCTAACAAGGTCAGTTCCTTCTTTATGACACACCATTTAAGCGAGGAGTGCACAGAGGTGTTCGTTGTGATACTATTCCATGTTCCTTCAGAAATTGTTAAACTCCGTACTCGCATCCTTGCCACCTCGGTCAATGAAGTGCTTTGATATGATTACGTTGTTTCTCGACTAGGGCCTTAAATTCTGGAATTTCACAAAGGCCTCAAATTTATGTTTCATTAATTTTACATGACCATACCTAGTATGATCATGTGTAAACTTAATGAAATACGATATCCGTCACGTGCTTCTTGAAAGCACCACATACATCGGTATGGATTAATCCTAGTTTATCAGCGGCTCTTTCAAAAGTCCTTGTGAAGGGGGACTTAGTCATTTTGCCTTTAAGGCAAGATTCACAAGTAGGAAATGGAACCGATCCCAATGGACCCAAAAGTCCATCTTATCCATTTTGTAAACCTAGGTCTGACCAACATGACCAAGTCTAAGATGCCATTTCAAAACTTGATTAGTTTCACCCCTACCTCGCTTCATAGTATTCACAACGACTTTGTTACTGAGGTTTAGATGATACAATCCATTTAACAATGTAGCAGTACCCACGAGTTTATTTCTAAAATAAATTTTGCAGGAACCATCACCAATGAAAAATGAAAAGCCTTTCTGATCCATGACCGGAGTGGATACAATGTTTTTATGCCCCTTGGGCAAAACAAGTACATCTTCTAAAAACAAAGCCGGATTCTAAATCCAAAAGAAGTGATCCTATGTCGGTTGCCTCGACACTATGCCCACTTCCGACTGTGATCATAACTTATCTAGCTTCAAACATCCTACTTTGTTCCAGATCCTGATTCACGGTACATATATGAGAACTAGTACCAAAATCCAGTATCCAGGAAGTAGAAAATACAGTAGCAGAACAATTTGTTTCTAAAACTAAAAGTTCTGTACTTGAAGTGCCATGAAGAATAGGACCCTTTCTAGCCCAGTGGCCCAGCTCACCGCACTTAAGACAAGCGTCTTTCTTCTTGCTCTTCGGAACCATCGGGGCCTTGCCCTTTCCCTTTAAGTCCTTGACTTGTGGTCCCGTCTGCTTCTTGGTCTTTTTCTTCTTGTTCTTAGACCTCCGAGGTCCAGAAGAAATCACAAGGGCATATTCCTTCATCCGCGGAGTCTTCATCGAGGCGAGCGGTCACTAGTTTGTTCATTAGCCACCTGCTAACGCATGATCTCATTGCGGTTGAAATTCACAACAAACTATGAGAAGGAATCGGGGAGAGAAGGCTGTAGGATAAGGTCGGTTTGAAGAGAAGTATCCATCTTAAAATCAAGAGCCTCCAATCTCTCGATCATTGATATCATTTTGAGGACGTGGGCCCCAACCTTCTCATCTTCCTTCATCCTTGCACCGAACAGTTGCTTGGATATCTCATATCTAGCGATTATTTGTGCTCACCATAAAGCTCGGTTAAGTGAGATAGAATGCACTAGAAGAAGTAATTTTCTCATGAGCTCTCTGAAGCTCATTATACGTGGAAGCCATCATATAAGCATGGACTTTCACGTCATCTTTAACCCACTTTCATGGTTTTCAATCTCTTCTGATTGGCTCTTGTCCGTACTAGAGGCGCTGAATATCCGTCTCAAGACATATCCCGGTGCCTCAATCCGAGGACTATCATTAGATTGTGGAGCCAATCCACAAAGTTAGTGTTGGAATATAAAGCGGCAAGCGAGTTGGTAATTGAAATTTAATAAAGGTTTCATAAACTAACCAACGTAAAACCGGATCTATTTAGGCTTGTCAACTAATTAACTAAGCAGTTAATAAACAATTAAATAAACATATTTACGCATGGGAGTCGGTAATTTTTACCTTTGACGCGAAGTGGTAGAATAATCCCGTTTGGTCGATTTGTCCTTCTTCGTGTTCCTCTCCGATCTTCTTGTATTTCTACCTTGAGATCTTCTAGAGTATATCCGCCTACGTCCGGATGTTGTGTGGGCAACAATCTAGGACTACTTGGAGTGCAAAAGGAATCGCGAAACTTCTCAAGAAACTTACGATTTTTGTTCTCTCTATTTTTCTTGAATATTTTGAGTATTTTAGAAAAATATTGTGTTTAACCAAATTGCGGAATTCAAGACACAAGTCAAGATCCACAATTAAAACACACACAGAAAAATCGATTTCTTGGGCAAAAATTAATGTAAAAATCGGCCATACCAAGTCTCCTATTTATAGGTGTTTTGGGCTACTCTAGGGACCTTAAGGAGGATATGGTAAGGACTCCCAATAGATATCTTCCTTCCATTATTAGGACTCTTCTTAATATGAAGACTCTATTAATATCAACTTAGTCCACTAATAAGTTAATATTGCACTTCCTACCAAAATTCCAAATTACGAAATTGGGCTCCTTTTAAATTAATTATTTCCCGTGTTTAAGATATTCCATATCCATTAATTAATTTAAGCTCTTATCGACTTTTAATTAATTAATGTATTATACATGAGTATACCACTCGACCTTTATTATTATATCGGAAAATTAATTCCACCTGCGGGGTTTGATATAATAACCCTTTCGAGCGCCTCAAGGGACATGATCAACCCGATTTGGTGGGACACGATTTCTAGCTATAATATTAACTATCATATAAATAATAATATTGCCCAAAATATCGAGCATATCGAGTCAATCATTGTGGCTCTCACCATGATAAATCAAAGCAATAAATATTAAATATATAATTAAATATTAATCACTGGAATTAAGAAATAATAATTATCCGCGATGTACGTTCTTCTTATAGTCAGTACAGAAGAATCTATCTCACCTCGATCCTGTTCAACGTATAAAGAATATGCTAATATATGCCAATGGCCAAGACCAACCAATCTCAAGCATATACTACAACCTCTCACATAACGGTCTAATGTTATATAGGTTGTGAACTAAATATTACTATATAAGGAACCGATAATGTGATCTTCTGTGTGACACTACACACCACATTATCTACAATATAAAGTAAATTAGACTGCATTTGCATAATCATAGCGTGAATAAATATGCAAAACATTTGATAAATGAATTAAATATTCTCATAGATAAAGACCGGGAAATTAGGTAATACAAGCATAAAGTATGCTTTGACGTATACAACCCTAACAATCTCCCACTTATACTCAAAGCATGCTTTTGAAGTATACTATCTAGACTATGTTTATCTATCTCCCACTTATACTCAAAGCAATGCTGCCATACATCTCAACCCCATTCCTTCCACATGCCCTTCAAATGATTTTGAGGGCAACCCTTTCGTGAAAGGATCAGCTAGGTTGTCTTCAGATGCTATCTTGGAGACAATGATCTTCCTTCTCTTCACAAAATCTCGAATGATATGATATTTGCGCTTGATATGTTTGCTTGCTTTGTGGGCTCGTGGTTCCTTCGAATTTGCAACAGCACCGGTATTATCACAATACAGTGTAATACTCCTGGGCAAATTAGGAATCACACCCAAATCCTTTGGGAAGTACTTGAGCCATACCGCATCTTTAGCTGCCTCTGAGGCTGCTACATATTCGGCTTCCATGGTAGAGTCCGATATGCATTTCTGCTTCACACTCCTCCAACTGATGGCTCCACCTCCCAAAGTGAAAACATATCCGGAAGTTGATTTCGACTTTTCTTTGTCCGCACTGAAATCCGAGTCAGTATAACCCAAAGGACAAAGCGTATCTGATTGATATACAAGCATATGCTCCCTAGTCCTTCTCAGGTACTTGAGTATATGCTTGACAATCAATGTCCCGATCTGAGTTCGGCGATATCTTGCCACCATGCCTACGGCAGCGGATATCAGGCCTAGTGCAAAGCATAGCATACATGAGGCTTCCCACTGCCGAAGCATAAGGGACCAGCTTCATGTCATCTATTTCTTTCTGTGTCTTAGGACACATAGCCTTAGATAGTTGAATTCCATGTCTGTAAGGTAAGAAACCTTTCTTGGAATTCTCCATGCTAAACCGCTTTAGCACCGTATCGATATAGGATGCCTGAGATAAGCACAACATCCTTTTCTTGCGATCTCGAAAGATCTTAATACCAAGGATGTGTCCAGATTCTCCCAAATCCTTCATATCGAACTGCTCAGATAGCCATACCCTTACGTCTGATAATACCTTCACATTGTTTCCAATTAGAAGTATATCATCTAGGTATAGTACAAGAAACACCAGCATGTTTCCATCACACTTTTTGTATACACAAACCTCACTAGGACACTGTTTAAAACCATACGATTGAATGACCTCATCAAATCGCATGTTCCAAGACCTTGATGCTTGCTTAAGACCATAAATGGCTCTCTTAAGCTTGCACACTAAGTGCTCCTCTCCTTCAGCAATGAATCCTTCAGGTTGGCGCATATAGATTTCCTTATCAAGACTCCCATTCAAGAACGCAGTCTTGACATCCATCTACCAAATCTCCATATCCAAATGCACATCTATAGCTAAGAGAATCCAGATCGATTTAAGCATGGCTACTGGCGAAAAGGTTTCATCGTAGTCGATGCCCTCTTTCTGAGTGTAACCTTTCGCAACAAGCCTTGCTTTGTAGGTTTAAACCTTCCCTTTCGATCCTCTCTTACGCTTGTAGACCCACTTACTTCCAATGGGTTTTACCCCATTGGGTAGTTCTACTAGCTCCCACACTTGGTTAGAATCCATAGATCCCATTTCAAATTCCATTGTTGTTTTCCGAGTTGACATCCTTGTCTTGAAGCCTGTTTATGCGTACATGGATCCGTTTCATCTGGTCCGGGAGTGGTCGAAGATGCTCCCACGCCGATGAAACGTTCGGGTTGACGAACAACCCTCCCCTCTGACGAGGTGTGTCCTTGGTTTGCGTATCCACAATAGTGTCGATACGTGGTACACTAGGTGTTTGCACAATTGGTATTGTCGAAATCTCGCCCCTAAGTTCTTCTAGAATGACCTCACTCCTAGGCTTGTGGCTTATCACATAGTCCTCCTCTAAGAACCGGGCATTGGTGCTAACAATGACCTTCGATCTTTAGGATGTAGAATAAGCCACCCTTCGTTCCCTTAGGATATCCTACAAACACTCGTATACATGCGAGATGCCAACTTATCGACTTCCTTATTCAGCACGTGTCTTTGAGAACTAAATCCGAACATGTCCTAGCGGGCTTGCGCCCATTCCACGGTTACGTGGGTGTTTTGGAACCGATTTGAAGGCACCAAGTTTAGAATGTACGTTCTTTGTTTCCAAGGCGTATCCCCAAGCGAAATAGGAAAATCGAATAACTCATCATTGACCTAACCATCTCTAATAAAGTACGATTCCTTCGTTCGGCAACACCATTTTGTTGTGGTGTACGGTATTGTGGTGGGAAGTAATCCCCTCATGTGCCAAGAAATCCAAGAACTCTCCACTAAGGTATTCGCCACCACGATCGGATCGTAGTGACTTGATACTCTGCCCATGGCCTTCTCCGTTTCAGCCTTGAATTCTTTGAACTTATCAAAAGATTCAAACTTACGTCGCATCAAATAGATGTATCCATATCTCGAATAATCATCTATAAACGTGATGAAGTATTCGAAACCACCCTTAGCCTGGATGTTCATTGGACCACATACATCGGTATGAACCAATTCCAACACCTTTTGTGCACGATTTCCTTTGCTTTGAAAATCCCTTTTAGTCATTTTACCTTCCAGGCAGGATTCGCAGGTTGGAAATGACTCAACTTGGAGCGAATCCAATGGGCCATCGCTCACCAATCTTTGAATCCTTCTAAGGTTAATATGACGCAATCGTAAATGCCACAAATATGTTGGATTTATGCTCGAAAGTTCCTTTCTTTTATTAAGATTAGTCAAAGAATTAAGCGATTTATAATTATGCAAGGGAGCTGGTGCAGCATTGATGATATAAAGTTCTTCATTATAAGTACTCCCGCAAATATATTCACCATTTCTTTTAATAATTGCATTATCTTCAAAAGAAACTGAATATCCATCACGATGCAATTTAGAAACTGAAATCAAATTCATTCTAAAATCGGGTACTAATAATACATCATTAAGAACTAAAATCCTATCATCAACTTTTAGCTGCACGACTCCCACATGACCTTGACTGGAATAGTCGCTGACTTATTGTAATCTCATCCGCACTAAGTACCTTGGTTACTTGGAACCCTGAGTCATAACAAACATGATCGGTGGAGCCCGAATCCACTATCCATGAAGTGATAGAGCAGCACCAAACATGTTTTGACTACTAGTGCATGAGACGTACCTTTCTTAGGCGATCACTCTTGAAATGTCCTTTCGGACATGATTGAAGCACTTGCCCTTCGGCTTTTTGTTCGCTTCCGGCTGAGGAGCCTTTGACTGAGGAGCCTTGCCCTTAGTTTTGAAGGTCGCCACTTGCTTCTGGCCGACCTGCTTTTTCTTCTTTCCCCATTTGGGTTTTGAAGAAGCAGCACCGGTTGCCGCAAGAATTTGATGATAACCTTGTTTGAAGAGACCTTCGGCAGATTGAAGCTCTGTCAGAAGTTCCGCCAACGTGTAAGTCCTACGATTCATATTGTAGTTGAGGCGGAACTGCTCAAAGCTTCTTGGTAAACTGCCTAAGATAATATCGACCTGCGACTCCGCATCGATAGTGGCCCCCAGTATGCTCAGTTCATTCAAATGAGACATCATTTTAAGAACGTGATCCCTTACTGGGGTCCCTTCAGACATTTGGGTTGTCATCAAAACCCTCATCGCATTTTGCCTAGCCGCCCGATTCTGATGACCAAACATCTCAGTGAGATTTTTCATCATTTCATGGCCGAGCCCATCGTCGATGCCGATCTTTAATACATTTGTTAATGAAGCCGAAATGTAACAATGAGCCATCTCATCGGACTTTTTCCATTTCCTAATTCAGCCAACTCTTCAGGAGTGGCATCCGATTCTGGTTCCAAAGGACTCTCCTCGGTTAAAACAAATTTATGCCCCTCGGTGATCAAGGCAATATCAAGATTTCTTTTCCATCGGCAAAGTTAGTGCCATCAAGTTTGTTTTCTTTGAGAATAACAGCTAGTGGATTGAAAGACATCTGAGAATAAAATTAAAACACCATTCATCACATAATTCGACGCAAAATATATTGAAAAACCTTAAAACAATATATATGCAATCAACCAACATCTTGAAAAACCGCACATACAAGCCATGATAGTGTGGACGTTTACATAAACTTTTTCAAGTAGATTTTAACGTCTTTAATTTTACTATCTAGCCAAGACACATTTTGACAAGTAAAATTAATAGTTGGTTCCTCTTGGCCATGTATTTAATTAACATAGACTCCGATGGGGAGCTTATTAATTAATACACCTAAGTGAACACCATAATTTAACAAACCTTAGAATATTATTTAATGATAATAGTCCTACAGATGGAGAGGTCCTATCATAAAAAATAATATTCACCTTTTTGTTATCAAATTTGAAGTTTAAAACCAGTGAACCAATAATTTAGCACATCAGATGTGGAGGAAGACTCTAATGTCAATGCGCATGCTAATTATTTCACAATTTAAACCAATTATGGAGGCCAATTTGATTTTGAAAAATCAATTTTAAAATCACTTAGTTATTTTGAAAAATTAAGGTTTTTAATTTTCTCGACCTAACATGCAAGGAAACATATCACGCATACATCCATACATGCCAAACATCAAAACAATAAAAACCAACAAATATTAAAATTGGACAATTATATCCAATTATCATGGCTTATTATTCCGCGTTTTGAATAACGAGAAAATCTTCGGCTCGTTTGCTCCCACTGCTTCAAGCATCTCGCGGAAAAACGAATTGAACGACCCGAACCGGACGACTTGACCTGCTTGCCATTGCCCGAGCCTGCTTTGCCGGTGCCAGGCCATTGCCGGCTCCCCAGGCCATTGCCGGTGGCCAGCAGCTGGCAGTGGCGACTCACGGCCAAGCTGCTGCGGTGGCGACTCACGGCCGAGCTGCTGCTGGTGGCGAGTCACGGCCGAACTGCTTCTTTGGTGGCCGAGTCCGTCGGCATCTTTGCCGGTCTCGGTCGCTTCGTGTGATCGGGACTCCTTTTCGCACTGGACTTCTTTTTCTTTCGTACTTTGAGTGTTCCAACTCGATTACAATTTTATTCAAAATAAAATATATCGAATTTACATCAAATTACAAGAAAAATAAATCCTATTCTACCCGTGGATTTTCGCACGGGAAAAACTTATACATGCCACAAAACGGGCCAAATTACCAAAACGCGTAAATAATTAAAAAACATCACATAGCCATAATAATTGGATCATATTTTCCTGCAAGACAAATTCTAGCAAAATATTCCAAAAAATCATACTATACGAATATTTAATTGCTAGCATATTAATCACCAAATTAATTAAATTGAACAGAACCAAAAGACCGGCTCCGATACCAATTGTTGGAATATAAAACGCAGCGGAAGCGAGTTGGTAATTGATATTTAATAAAAGGTTTTATAAACTAACCAACGTAAAAACCGGATCTATTTAGGCTTGTCAACTAATTAACTAAACAGATTAATAAACAATTAAATAAACATATTTACGCATGGGAGTCGGTAATTTTTACCTTTGACGCGAAGTGGTAGAATAATCCCTTTTGGTCGATTTGTCCTTCTTCGTGTTCCTCTCCGATCTTCTTGTATTTCTACCTTGAGATCTTCTAGAGTATATCCACTTTACGTCCGGATGTCGTGTGGGCAACAATCTACCGGACTACTTGGAGTGCAAAAAGGAATTGGCCGAAACTTCTCAAGAAACTTACGATTTTTGTTCTCTCTATTTTTCTTGAATATTTTGAGTATTTTAGAAAAATATTGTGTTTAACCAAATTGTGGAATTCAAGACACAAGTCAAGATCCACAATTAAAACACACACAGAAAAATCGATTTCTTGGGCAAAAATTAATGTAAAAATCGGCCATCCCAAGTCTCCTATTTATAGGTGTTTTGGGCTACTCTAGGGACCTTAAGGAGGATATGATAAGGACTCCCAATAGATATCTTCCTTCCATTATTAGGACTCTTCCTAATATGAAGACTCTATTAATATCAACTTAGTCCACTAATAAGTTAATATTGCACTTCCTACCAAAATCCCAAATTACGAAATTGGGCTCCTTTTAAATTAATTATTTCCCGTGTTTAAGATATTCCATGTCCATTAATTAATTTAAGCTACTGACAGCTTTTAATTAATTAATGTATTATACATGAGTATACCACTCGACCTTTATTATTATATCGGAAAATTAATTCCAACTGCAGGGTTTGATATAATAATCCTTTCGAGTGCCTCAAGGGACATGATCAACCCGACTGGTCGGGACACGATTTCTAGCTATAATATTAATTATCATATAAATAATAATATTGCCCAAAATATCGAGCATATTGAGTCAATCATTGTGGCTCTCACCCATGATAAATCAAAGCAATAAATATTAAATATATATAATTAAATATTAATCACTAGAATTAAGAAATAATAATTATCCGAGATGCACGTTCTTCTTATAGTCAGTACAGACGAATCTATCTCACCTCGATCCTGTTCAACGTATAATGAATACGCTAATATATGCCAATGGTCAAGACCAACCAATCTCAAGCATATACTACCTCTCACATAACGGTCTAATGTTATATAGGTTGTGAACTAAATATTACTATATAAGGAACCGATAATGTGATCTTCTGTGTGACACTACACACCACATTATCTACAATATAAAGTAAATTAGACTGCATTTGCATAATCATAGCATGAATAAATATGCAAAACATGTGATAAATGAATTAAATATTCTCATAGATAAAGACTGGAAAATTAGGTAATACAAGCATAAAGTATGCTTTGACGTATACAACCCTAACAGTTAGGTCCGATCATGGTGTTCTTTTCGAGTAGAATTGTGAGTGGGTTCATTGTCATATTGAGAGTTATGTCTGCATTAAGTACGACAGATTAATTAGTGACTCGTTCAATTATGATCTGAGTATAGAATTAAGGTCTTTTCTATTCTTGTTACCCAAGTCCCACTATTTTTATCGGAATAACACACTCCCATGTGAATCCGGAAGTATCATTCGCTCTACTTCATAGTGGTGATCGAGTTCTTTATAAATCTTAATAGAGGGCAACCGAACAGGTTTCTAGTCTATTAATTTTAATAAAGTGGTGTCCAACACCAACCCATCTAATGGATGTTTCGATCTTCTTTTTCCCCTTGTTCACTCCCCTCAACCTATACGATTTCTATGGTTCGTGAACAAGTTAAGTTTATACCATTGACGCAAATCAGTTTCACAATTGAATCTTATCCGGAACCTATCAGGTTTCTAGAGATAAAATTTACTCCAACCGAAGGCATCCAATGCGCTCCCGGTAATTTATCCATCCTCACCGAACGACTACCCCAATAACTCGGAAGCATAACACATCCGGTTTGGGTTTCAATTTCCCGAAAGCTCGATGGAGGGAAGGAAAACCTTGAAACCTTATAAACTTAATAATTTGTCGTGAGAGAATTTTCACGATTAATATTACACTTTGCACATTAATCCATTTAAGCGCGTTTGTGCATTCATACAATATGAACAACCATTCACAACCTAGTTGCTACCAACATCTAGTTCATAGACCGTTCCTAGAATCAAAAACTTAGTAATCTAATTACAAGTCTTCGGTCTTGAATCTTCGTCTTCTCGAAATGGATCTTCCTCCGGTCTTCGTCATTACATATAAATTTTACATTAAAAAATTGCATCCTAGATACAAATAATTTTAGTAAAATAAATAGGCTCAAAATGGCCTTTACAACCCAATCGAATAAAACCGAACGATTCAAAACTAAGTCCATGAACCACATCCCCATTCAAAAGCATTCATCCAATAAATACTATATAAATGGAAAACGTAGAGATACATTGATCCAATCAACAATTCGAATCAATCCAATCGATTCACACAACTGGTAATATGAAAAACGTTCAAATAATTCGGTCACCAATAAATATTCTAATTAATCAAATTACCCTTATAAAGTGAAATATCATAAATCATTTTAATCATATTAAATCAAATTTAACATGCGGGAGATTAATTTTCAAGAATACACGAAAAAATCGAGTCGGGGCGAAACTGGCCTGCCACGACTGAGACACTGCCGGCAGACTACCGGCCAGACACGGTCGGGTCGTGCCGGCAGTGTCCTAGACTATCCTGCCAGACTCGTCCGTGTCAAATGACACGGTCGGGTCGTCCCGACAGCCTGCCGGCCAGACACGGCCCGTGTCGCCTGACACGGTCGGGTCGTCCCGACAGTCTGCCGAGACTGGCCGGCTGGAACGGCCCGTGTCGCCTGACACGGTCGGGTTGTCCCGAAAGTCTTCCGAGACTGGCCGGCTGGCACGGCCCGTGTCGCCTGACACGGTCGGGTCAGCCCGACAGCTTCCTGCCCGTTGTTTGAAAAGTCGTCCGATGACGATTCGGAGCTCGATTTTAGACCGGATATCCAATATCAATATATTTTTCAACATTCATATCTTTAATATAAATCATATTTCCCAGAAATTTAAGATTTGTATTTAGACATAAACTTACGAAAAATACAACTATTACGAACGAAAAACATATACCACGATTATGACTAAAATGATTCCAAATCATTCACCATATAATCGAGCATTCCAAATGCCAATATCGTATATATGATCGCAAGACCTACGCTCCGATACCACTGTTGAGATTCGGTGCCTAAAACGAAGGTCCAACGGAAGTGGTAAAACGAAAATTAATTCGATCTGAATCCCTACTAGGATCGATCGAGCTACGTATATACGAATATTAAAACGAAACATAAGGATACGAGAAAACATACCCTTGTAGTCGTTGATTAAACGGTGTCCTTCTCTTGAGCTATTCCCCAAGATTTAGATTGCTTTCCTTACAATCCAATCCGCTCCAAGCTCTTGGATGATCCAACGCCGAAAACACCGCGTCTCTACTTATCACGTGCCAGAGAAACGATCGGAACGACGATCACCTTGCTATCCTCTAAGGATACGGCTAGAGCTAAGTGATGAAGCTTTTAATTGTGATTATAGCACTCTAAGTGTATAACTCACTTTCTCTCTTTTTTTTTCTCAATTTTCTTCCAAGAAAAATCAAGAACTTGTGAAGAAAAATGGAAGAAGACTTGGAGAAGATGATGAAGACTTTGAGAAACGTTTTCTCTCTCTCTCTCTCTCTCTCTCTCTCTCTCTCTCTCTCTCTCTCTCTCTCTCTCTCTCTCTCTCTCTCTCTCTCTCTCGTTGGAAACCAATTGTGTGTAGAGTGATTGTCTTTTTTTTCCTTTTTATTCAACTCCCCACATGTAACAACTCATGCTAATGAGAATCAACCCCACCAATACAATTATCATCCATTAAATAATGGAGACAAGAGTCCAAAAGGAAGGTGGCTGGAAATGGGGGGCGGCCCATGTAGAAATCGGACGAGTTCGGTTCGTTTCGGACTCCCATGAGTCCAAACAGATAAACTCTGATTCCGTTCTGATGTATTTATGTCATTTAATTAATCCAATTAATTAAACATATCAAATACAAAATAACATAATTAATATCTCTAAGAAATAATTATATCCATGAATTAAATTAATTACCCAGTAATTTATTTAATTCATTAGGCCGTAAATTAATTTATCCTATAAATCAATTTAGATATCCAATATCCCAATAAATTAGATATCTAATATATAATATTCATAATGAGAGAATAAGCTCGATTCATTCCGTCGTCAATCCTATTGCGCGACTCGGTAGGTCCGTCTCAGTCAATAATGGGAGGAACCAAAGAGTAGTAGCACCACTGCTGGCGGCTACACTGCTATAATCGAGAGCGAATGATGGGATCATTCAAGAACCATTTTGTCGTGAATACCAGTATACGTATAAACCATTCTTTCAAATGTCCCGATCAAGTTATAGGGTCACGGTCAGTCAAACCCTATCTGTACTTGATGCTATGCATGCGTTAATGCAAATCGAGATCATCGAGCTCTCGTGTATCCAATACAACTAGCTCCAACGCTTTGGCCAAAGACTTATGATCTCATCTGTCAATAACCGCATAAGACATATAACCTGCTCACTAACGGGAGAAAGAATTCTATCTTGGTATTCAGTAGGACCTGCTACTTGCCCGTCAAGATGCACGTCGAGGTTGACCCCTGCATCCCGGTCTACAGGGTCGAACTACTCTAATGAAAATCTTGACATCACAAGCACATCCCTACTAAATCCTCAAGTCGAAGGTTCACGAATACCTATCACAACCTTTCGATTCCGTCATTGGCTGTCCCGGAGTGAAATCCGTGTGACAAATCGAGGGTGAGTCGGTTCGAGTATACTAATCCAATTAGCATACCTATAACGTGTGTTCCCACTAACCATTAGTGTTCGACAGGCACTCTCCTTGTCAAAGAACACGTCATACAAGTCTTCACATAAACTTAACGCCCAGTCAAGTTTCATCGACTTGCGAACGATTAAGTATTTGAGTTATAAACCTTTCCAGTGCCGACATCCTTATCCAATAAGGAGTGGAACGTTTTGCTCTCAAATATACGGACTATTTTCTATATGTTTATTTACGAGTCAGGAACGCCAGTAACTACCAGTAAATAATGAAACATTCATTACCTTATATTAATGATTTACATAATTACAAGATAACGCTCAGCGTCAACATCACTGAGTGGCATTCGAGGGCATACTCCCAACAATCTCCCACTTGCACTCAATGCCACACACTATGGTATCTAATACCCATGTTCTCCAGATTACGCTCCAAGCTAATCTGAGAATGTGGCTTGGTCAGTGGATCAGCGACGTAGTCGGCTGACTCTACTCTATGCAGCATAATATATCTCTTTGCGAACAAATTCTCTTACGAGATGATACTCTCTCTCAATATGTTTTGTACCATTATGAAACCTCGGCTCTCAGGCCTGTGCTACCGCTCTATTATTATCGTATAATGATAACTATATTATCTTAATAGAATGATAGGCATGCTTATATTATAATTCATTTCGGATACGGATGTGCCTATATCCATATCCGCATCCTAAATTTTCGAATACGGATAATATTCGTATTCACTTTTTTTCGAATACAGAAAATATCCGCTTTTTTCGAATATGGGTACAGATAATTCGACGGATATCCGGATATATGGATTTTTTTGACAGCCCTACTCTCTACTACTGAAAAATCCTACTGCAAAAAAATTCACACACATAGAACATAAGAAGAAGACGATAGGAAAAATGGTGGCGGGTCGCAAAATACTGCAGCAAGTTACATCGGCAATACTGGTGCACTATCTGATGAAGAATTCATAGTCGTGGTTTAGGGACCCGTTCGGTGGGTCTTCTGGGTTCGAGCTATTGTGGATGGGGTGCAGAAGGGCTTCATCCCCAAGATCCTTCGGTGAGCAGTGCTGGAGATGCTGCGACCGGAGATGGCAGGACAGCAGATGGGTTTGGGTCAGATCTAAATTGGTTCCCTTTTCTCTTTTTTTTTTTTCGAATGGGGGTTTGATTTCTGGATTTAGGACCGATTTCGGGCTGCGGTGATGTAAGGTAGATTCTGGACTGATTTAAGTTGGTGACGGCCGAATTTTGGGATGAAACGGCAGATTCAGCATCAGCCATCGGATATGTTTGGAGCGATCTGGTGGAGGCCGTGGACTTGCAAGGTGGTGGAAATATAATAGATGAAAACAAGAACTGGTATTCGTAGGGGAACTTGGATGTTGGAAAGGATTTGTGTTGCGATAAATATAATTGATAGATTTAAAACAACTAATGGAATAGATATTAGAGACTAAAATCAAGATGAGAAAAGACTCTGATTTACCTTTGCTGGAGTTTGAATATGATGATGGGAGAAAAGAGTCGCAGAAGTTTGGTTCTATAACAGCCGTCTCTCTTTTTTTTTACGTGAAAAATCATAATTCTATTGTGAGTACAAAATACACTATTATACTGTTGGAGTTAGGTTTAAGGTAGAATTTTAATTGGGTTAGGAAAAGGAATTAGGTCAACTCATTAAATTGGTTTTAAATAAAATATTTTTAAATTATTATTAATTGGTCCATTAAGTATTTTTTGGACTACTTAATAAAATAAATATTTTTAAACTATAATAATGCGAGAGTTTGGACTTGAGCCTGAAGTGTGAACCAAAATATTTTAACATGATATGCAATTAAGGAAATCTGACCTTATTTAATAACTGAAATAAAATTCGTAAATAAATTGTTGGACATTTAGAATATTCATGCACTTTCTATTGGAAAATAAATGCAAGCGCGAAAATTGGGACATCACAGTTATGCTCCTCATGTAGTGTAACCTAAAGTCTCTCCAGAGGCTACTGCCTCAACCAACAGGTATGTTAACGTACGTTAACTCTGCACATAGCGTACATTAACAATCATTGGTTACGTACGTAATGCCTTGATAACATACGCAACACGCGCTGACAACAGCACAGCCTGAATTTGGTAAAACCATGCAACTACCTGACAAACAGCACGACTCCCAGTTTTCAATGAAGCTCTGATGGTCCATAATGAGAACAATCATACGATGAAACACAACATACAGTGTCACACGCACAAGCTTACCATCAACACGATTAATGGATGAAAAGTTGCACTTGACGAAAACCACAACACGACACACCACACAGTATACAATGGAGAAGTAATTCCACGTAATCATCATCGAGAGGAAAAATATCCAGCACATAATGATAAATAATTCCAGACAACAAAAGCAAAATTCTCGGATATTGCATTCTACTCCACTAAAAAATAAGTTTCATCCTCGAAACTTAAAACAAGGGACAATAAAGTGCCACATAATAAAACAAAAGCGTTCAAGCAACAAATCATAAATTTCCATACGAGATCCGATCCACAAAACGACACAATAACCACCATCACTGTGTACTGCTGGCCCCTCCAAGAGTAGGAGCGGAACCCAGGTCCCCAAACATGCTGGAGATGGCCTCGCAATGCACCGCTTGGTGCCCCACTTGACCACACTTGAAACAATTAACCGATGTTAAACGATGATTCTTTTGGGAATGGCCAACACAACTACAGTTGAAACACATATTCGCACCGCTCACCTGGATCGTTGTGGGAGTAAGACTATTAGACTAATCGAGCAAATGGGGAGTCCTCCCAGAAGAATGATAAGAACAACAGATTTAATAAGCTCACTCCTCTGATCTTTTATAAAACTACAAGAGGTCTTCTGTATCGTAGCTTCTGAATCAGCCTCTATCATAGGCACCCTCCTCTCATCAGGACAAGCTATTGTATCAAACGTTCTTTCCAACTGGGAGGGCCAGTTATCCCATCCTAACAATTCAGGAGAACCTATAAAATGAGGTGGATGAATTCTCATCACGTCGTGGAGCCACTTGCTAGCTCATTTTTCTGCAACTAGGGGCTCATTCTAATACCCACCCTGACTCATATGCACCAACTGGGCCGCCACATGCCGAAGAATGGTGGCGACTCCAATGTCAACATTACCTCCAACTACTTGCCTCTTATCACGCGACCGGTCTTTACGACCATCTATATGTAACACCCCAAACTAGGCGGATATTACAGTGCCGTGGACCCCCGACTGGGACCCACCAGGCGAATGAAAATGAATGAATTACACAGGTAAATGTAGTACCGAACCACATTACAACATCAATTACTCCGACGAGGAGTTTTATACAACACACCCAGGATAAAATAGAATACATGTGTATTTTATATGACGATAAAATACACAACACTGAATGAAATGAACACTCAAACGGAAATGTCTGCAGCGGAATGAATAAAGGAAACACAAATGACTGAATAAATGATCGAATGCATCGGGGCCCCTACTAGTATCACAGGACTCTCGCCGTCACCGTGCTCTCCCGTGCCTTAGCCTTGCCATGACACGAAATGAGATCCCCAACGGCCGATTTACGTAACAACAATCCTCAAGGGTTGAAAATACACAATCATGATATATCCGAAATTATGATTTATTCTCACAAAACATACGCAATCAAACATGCTATATGAATCGACTAATCGATGCGGCTCAAAGGAATGGCGCCACACTACGCCCGGGATGGAAATGTGTCCGTGCACAAGCCACCAACGATCAAACACGCGTGGTCTTGTACCTAATCGGCCTCACGAGCAATCGACTCGTGTGCACACCCAATGTGAGGCCGCCAACCAACACACGACTATAATGTGCCCGACATGAAAATCCTACACATACCAACTGCACGCCAAGATGACCCTAATGCCACAATATGACAAAAGTGACAATGAAAATGAATAATGACTCACCAAGATTGAATGATGGTGAAATGAATGATAGCTCAATGAAATGATCGGAACCGCTGCTCCTTATGACTGAGGTGATTAATTGACAATGACGAGTTTTGATACGATTAATACAATGATGAATGAGTTATGATTATGAATGAACAACGACAAAAGGAATGAATATCCTTTTAACCGAGTAAGAATTAACTTACACAATACCGATGATGAATGTCCGTCCACGAACAACGCCCTAAATGAAATGCCGTCGCTCGAACAACCTTGAACAATAATAGTTACCAACAACCGATCAATACATGAATCAAATACGATCATAACCGACTCAAACATCGACACAACGATACCCGAGCTCGAATGAATCGAAACCAACTCCAAGATGTGTATTTCAAACCATCAAAACACTTTCAAGGATATCAATAATCCATTAGAAATCCATAACTCACGATTACAACAACATCAATCGGAAAATCCCCAATTAACCAAGTCAACCCCAAGGGTTCTTGGAATAATTCGAAAATAACCGTTTAAATCCGTAGGAATATGTTTATACAAGTTAGATAATCCATAACTAACATATTCCAATGATAATCCAAGCTTACACGAAGAAATCGGAAGGAAAACCCCAAAATCGAAATTCTAGATCCAAGAGATTAATACCTTTGATTCGATGTGATGAAGATGATGAAATGATGATCAATCCGAAAGATGAGCTTGAAGATGATGATTGATGATTACACCTCGAAGAATCCTCTCCGAATCGCTCAAGTCGCCCAAAACTACCGAAGGAATGAAAAGAGATGAAAAATGACGAACTCGACTAAATCCCAATTTATACTATCCATGTTAGCGTGCGCTAGCCCTTGTGCATAGCGTGCGCTAACGTGTAATTGGGTAGTCGGTAACCCCTGTCCGAACACGGTAGCGCGCGCTACGTACTGTTGTAGCGTGCGCTACGGCCATATTACTAGCGTGCGCTAATATCCATTGTTAGCGTGCGCTAGCGAAATATTCGACGCCCGATCGGAGTCCGTAAAACCGTCGCCCTCTCGATCTAACCTCAATACCGTGCGCTACAAAAACCGATTAGCGTGCGCTATAATATTGATTGCGACGCTAAATATAACTCATAGCGTGCGCTATGAATTAATCCGGTGCGATCCGGTAGCCACCGGACTCAACACGATCCGTCCCTAGCGCGCGCTTGTACACACATATAGCGTGCGCTACTACAACCCGTTAGCGCGCTACTTACCACTCGTAGCGTGCGCTACAATTATTCTCACTGCACCCAAGTACCTTTCCGGATCGCAGCCAAGGTAGCCTTAGCGTGCGCTAAAGCCGAGCGGTAGCGTGCGCTACCTATACCCAATTAGCGTACGCTAAAAGGAGTATGTAGCGTGCGCTACTCCTCACGCATACCGCAACGAAAATGACAATGATGATAAACATGGCACGAAACTCCAATCAGATTAGTGATGAATGACGATTGATACACGATACAATTACTCTGAATGATAAATACCATGACTGAATCTGAGTGACAACTGATCAATGATGAGTGAAATTACTGAGTATCAATTACTAAATGATAATTACTGAGTGATAAATACTGAATGAGAATTACTGAGTGATAATCGGGTATTACATACACCCCCTTAAAAGAGTTTCGTCCCCAAACTAAGGGTCAAACAACTCGGGATAACTCTCCCGCATTCTATCCTCGGTTTCCCAAGTAGCCTCTTCGACTCCGTGTCTAGACCACTGAATTTTAACCAAAGGAATCGTCTTATTCCTCAACTGTTTGATTCGTCGCTCTAAAACTCGTATAGGACGTTCCTCATATGAATGATCGTCGGCGATCTCGATTTCGTCGAACTGAAGTATGTGACTCGGGTCGGCAACATACTTCCGCAACTGAGAGACGTGAAACACATTATGAATTCGACTCAACGCCGGAGGTAAAGCCAATCGATAAGCTAACTCGCCTACTCGATCCAAAATCTCGAATGGTCCAATGAATCTCGGACTCAACTTTCCTCTCTTCCCAAAACGGAAGATACCACGACTCGGGGATACCTTGACCAACACGTGGTCGCCTGCCTCGAATTCTAAAGGTCGACGACGGTTATCCGCATATGATTTCTGTCGACTCTGAGCGGTCAATAAACGACTCCTGATCAAAGCTACCTTCTCACGGGCGGCTATAAGCATATCGGGCTCGGTGCCGATTGATTCTGATAAGTCGTCCCAACACAACGGAGATCGACAACGACGACCATACAAGGCCTCGTAAGGTGCCATCTTGATCGAAGCATGCCAACTATTATTATACGTGAACTCGATCAATGGTAGTTGGGCTTCCCAATCGTCTTTCCAATCGAGGACGCATGCCCTCAACATGTCCTCTAATGTCCGAATCGTCCTCTCCGATTGTCCGTCGGACCGAGGATGAAAAGCGATGCGAGATTAAGCTGAGTTCCCATAGCACGATGAACTGACTTCCAAAAGTGCGACACAAACCGTCCGTCGCGATCGGAAACGATACTTTTAGGAGTACCGTGCAGTCTGACTATCTCTTTAATGAACAACTGGGCAAGTCTCTCGGGACCCCACGTATCCTTGATCTCAAGGAAAAGAGCTGATTTGGTTAAGCGGTCCACGATCACCCAGATCGTGTTCATGCCACGACGACTCGTCGGCAAACTCGTGATGAAATCCATAGAAATGTCTTCCCACTTCCGCTCGGGAATAGGAAGAGGTTTCAGCATACCCGCCGGTCGCTGATGTTCAATCTTAACTTGTTGACAGGTTAAGCATCTCGAAACAAATTCTGCGACTTCTCGCTTCATATTACTCCACCAGTAATTTTGTTTCAAGTCCTTGTACATCTTGCTAGACCCCGGATGAACAGAATAAGGGGTAGCATGAGCTTCTCTCAAAATAGAGTTTTTCAACTCGTCATTCGCCGGTACGCACAACCGATTCTTAAACCTCAAAAGTCCATCCTCGTGGACCACAAATCCAGGGGCTTTCCCCTGAGCCACATCCTCTCGGATGCGCAACAAAGATGGGTCCGAACCCTGATTCTCTCGGATTTCCTCCTCGAGTGACGATGAAATCTCTAACATACAAAGCTGCCCGAACTCGCCGGGCCGACTTCGATCTCGGGTCTAAGGAATTCCTGAAGCTCCTTCGAATCTTAAACGGGCAAGCATCTGCTCCTGAACGGACTTACGACTCAAGGCGTCGGCGACAACATTCGCCTTGCCCGGGTGGTAAAGGATCTCGATATCATAATCTTTGATTAACTCCAACCACCGTCTCTGACGCATATTTAACTCCTTCTGAGTAAATATATACTTTAAGCTCTTATGATCGGTGAATATTCGGCTGTAACGCCATAAAGATAATGACGCCAAATTTTCAAAGCGAACACCACTACGCTAGCTCCGTGTCGTGGGTCGGATAATTAATCTCGTAAGGTCTCAATTGCCGTGAAGCATAGGCAATAACCTTCCCGCTCGCATGAGTACACATCCGAGACCCCGTCCGACGCATCACTATAGACCACAAATCCTTCCGTCCCTGCGGCAAGGAAAGTACAGTCTTGACATCAACCGGCTCTTGAGTTCCTCAAAACTCCGTTGACACGCGTCGGACCACGTGTATTTCTTATCCTTCCGCAAAGGTTCGTTAAGGGTTGAGCGATTCGAGAAAATCCCTCTACAAATCGCCGATAATAACCCGCTAATCCGAGGAAACTTCGGATTTCCTTAACATTCTTCGGAGGTAGCCAATCTCGAATAGCCTCCGTCTTCTGAGGATCGACGCGAAATCCGTCTGATGAAATTACATGTCCGAGAAAAGTCACTTCGGACATCCAGAACTCACATTTGGAAAACTTCCCATAAAGTTGTTCTCGCCTCAACACGTCGAGAACTAGATGAAGGTGAGACTCGTGTTCCTCCCGGTCACGAGAATAAATCAAAATGTCATCAATGAAGACAACAACAAACCGATCCAAAAAGTCGATGAAGACCCGATTCATTAACTCCATGAATACCGCAGGTGCATTAGTCAAACCGAACGGCATAACCACAAACTCATAATGACCATATCGTGTTCGAAATGCCGTCCTCGCGATATCCGACTCTCGAATCCGCAACTGATGATATCCAGATCTTAAGTCGATCTTGGAGAATACTGAAGCTCCCTGAAGTTGATCTAAGAGATCATCAATACGGGGTAAGGGATACTTATTCTTGATCGTCACCCTGTTCAACTCCCGATAATCAATACATAAGCGGAAAGAACCATCCTTCTTCTTGACGAACAACACTGGTGCTCCCCACGGGGACGCACTCGGTCGGATATAACCTTTCTCGAACAACTCCTCAAGTTGGTTCTTTAGTTCCTGCATTTCGGTCGGGGCCATCCGGTACGGTGCCTTCGATATCGGGGACGTACCAGGCTCCAACTCAATCGTGAATTCCACATCCCTCTGTGGAGGCAAACCAGGTAACTCGTCTGGAAAAACATCGGCATATTCCCTCACCACCGGAATATCCGTTAACATTACTGATGATTTCTCGGTTTTGGCCATATAGCACCAATAACCGACACATCCCTGATTGAGTAACCTTACTGCTTTCATCAAATTAATGACTTTACCAGAACAGCTGGGATTACCTCCCTGAAACACACATTCGACTCCATCGTCTGAAATGATAGTGATCAAACGCTTTCGGACACTAATGATGGCATCGTGACGATCCATCCAATCAATACCCAAGATGACGTCGTCCCTCGGTAAATCTACTACGATTAGGTCCGCTGGCCATACACGACCATGAAACTGAATCGGACAATTCTGAATCTCACGGTTACCGATAATGCGTCTACCATCAGGTAGGCCAATGACATATGGCTCACAACTAGTAGCACTACCCAGACGTAGTCTACTCAAACATGACTCGGAAATGAATGAATGAGATGCACCAGTATCAAAAAGGGTACACACAGGTTGAGATAGAATTTCGAGTGTACCTGAGATCATTCGGGCCTCAGGATCATCGGTCTTCTTCATCTCATAAATTCGGGGCTTGCTGCCCCGAACCGACGCTCCTGCCTCGATAGCTCTTAGCTCCGCCTTTAGCTCCTGCCTTGAACGACGCCGACCGAGTGGCCTGATTACGCAC
Organism: Orobanche coerulescens; assembly: GCA_033398695.1. Taxonomy (NCBI): domain Eukaryota; kingdom Viridiplantae; phylum Streptophyta; class Magnoliopsida; order Lamiales; family Orobanchaceae; genus Orobanche; species Orobanche coerulescens. Next base: position 118,675,737 of record CM065805.1, read on the forward strand.
CGAATGACACAGGGCTTGAGATGACGCCGGAGTGGGTTTAAAGTCCCTACGGCAAAACGGGCCCTATGCCCGGCAATCCAGATTGTGGCACGTGATGCATCGCCGGACATTTGGTGCTGAAATGACCCTGTTCCTCACAGTTGAAACAGGTGATGGCCGAACTGGCCGCTCGCGACTGAGATTCCGCGGGTTTAGACGCCAGGGGAGGTCGCTCAGAAAAAGTAGAGCCCGCACGCGGTTTCTTGAAAGTGGCCTGACTCCCGTCAGACTGATTACGGTTCTTGGACTTCTTGCTAGCAGACGAAGGTTGCTGCTTAGCAATTTCCTTAGCCGTAAGCTCGTAAGTAAGAGCCTTCTCAATGAACTCGGCCAGAGTGGCACAGTTATGATTAAGCAACTGAAGTCTCATACGGGGTTTCAGCCTCTTGCTGAAATACTTGATCTTGTCCGCTTCTGAGTGAATGATAGATGAGGCGAACGGAAGAAGTTCCTGAAACTTTTCGGCGATGGCGAGAACGTCATCATCCGCCGAAAGGTCGGGAGTGAGTAATTCCGACAACTTGGCCTCCCTGAGTGGGGCCGGATAGTACCTCTCCATCATGAGAGTCTTGAACTGTTCCCAAGTACATGTTCCGTCTGTGGGCTTCAACGATAACCACCATGAATGAGCGCTCTTACCGAGATAGTAAGCCGCAACTGAAACTTTATGCCCTTCGGGGCAATCCACCATAGCAAATAGCTTCTCAAAATGCTCAAGCCAATGAACAATATCCGCCGGCTCAGATGAGCCCTCAAAAGTAGGTGGTCGCTGGCGAGAGATATCGCTGATGATATTGCTTACACCCCTCTCTTGCCCCTGAGGCGGCGGCGGAGGAGCCTGCTGATTTTGATTGACGGAGTTATGCATCGTCTCCATCAACTGAGCCATTTGGGTCATTTGGGCCATCATGCCCTGCATAAATGCGAGTGGGTCGACCCGAACACCCTCTGACTGAGCCGTGTCCCGGGTACGACTCCCTGACAGTGAATGATCGCGTCCAGGTGAGTGAGTGGCAGCGTCGCTGCTCGATGAGTTAGCATTATTCCTGGCATTTGCACGGGTATTCGCGCGAGTTCTCGGGATTCGGCCCGCTCCACGGCCTCGTCCTCCACGTCCTCTGCCAGCCCTTTCCATACTGAAGTGGAAAGTCATATGATGATTATATATCTCGCATGAGTATCACATTATGATTACATTATGAAATGATGAAAATGAGCATACGCGCTCACATACAGCGATTACATGAATGATTGATTGACATGACATGATTTCTGATGAAATTACTGAAATGATTATCTTGAACAATTTAACAAGATCGATGATATGATCTTCAAGATCAACAACTGAGTAATGAAATGAATTGAGTGATTAATGAGTTAACATTATCGACTTGATCACAATTGAAATTGATGAATGAGGATTGTTAACTGATGAATTATGAATGAATGATTATTGCCAGAAATTATACCATGGCATCAGAAATCTTACAGTTCTTGGTCTGATTGGCTCGGCATTTGCACAGGTCACACGTGACGCGAAAGTCCAATGATACTAGTCCGATGACAATGATTTCAAATGAGACATGACTTGGAGGGTAGTATTCAAAACCACGCTCCGATACCAACTCTGTAACACCCCAAACTAGGCGGATATTACAGTGCCGTGGACCCCCGACTGGGACCCACCAGGCGAATGAAAATGAATGAATTACACAGGTAAATGTAGTACCGAACCACATTACAACATCAATTACTCCGACGAGGAGTTTTATACAACACACCCAGGATAAAATAGAATACATGTGTATTTTATATGACGATAAAATACACAACACTGAATGAAATGAACACTCAAACGGAAATGTCTGCAGCGGAATGAATAAAGGAAACACAAATGACTGAATAAATGACTGAACAGACTGGGGCCCCCTACTAGTATCACTGGGACTCCTCGCCGTCACCGTGCTCTCCCCGTGCCTTAGCCTTGCCATGACCTGAAAAACAGCATCCCCCAACGGGGTCAGTTACACAGAACAACAATCCTCAAGGGTTGAAAATACACAATCATGATATATCTGAAATTATGATTTATTCTGTCAAAACATACGCAATCAAACATGCTATATGAATCGACTAATCAGTACGGCTCAAAGGAATGGCGCCACACTACGCCCGGGATGGAAATGTGTCCGTGCACAAGCCACCAACGATCAAACACGCGTGGTCTTGTACCTAATCAGTCTCACGAGCAATCGACTCGTGCACACCCAATGTGAGGCCACCAACCAACACACGACTATAATGTGCCCGACATGAAAATCCTACACATACCAACCGGCACGCCAGTATGACCCGGAATGCCACAATATGACAAAAGTGACAATGAAAATGAATAATGACTCACCAAGATTGAATGATGGTGAAATGAATGATAGCTCAATGAAATGATCGGAACCGTCGTTCCTTATGACTGAGGTGATTAATTGACAATGACGAGTTTTGATACGATTAATACAATGATGAATGAGTTATGATTATGAATGAACAATGACAAAAGGAATGAATATCCTTTTAACCGAGTAAGAATTAACTTACACAATACCGATGATGAATGTCCGTCCACGAACAACGTCCTAAATGAAATGCCGGTCGCTCGAACAACCTTGAACAATAATAGTTACCAACAACCGATCAATACATGAATCAAATACGATCATAACCGACTCAAACATCGACACAACGATACCCGAGCTCGAATGAATCGAAACCAACTCCAAGATGTGTATTTCAAACCATCAAAACACTTTCAAGGATATCAATAATCCATTAGAAATCCATAACTCACGATTACAACAACATCAATCGGAAAATCCCCAATTAACCGAAGTCAACCCCAAGGGTTCTTGGAATAATTCCAAAATAACCGTTTAAATCCGTAGGAATATGTTTATACAAGTTAGATAATCCATAACTAACATATTCCAATGATAATCCAAGCTTACACGAAGAAATCGGAAGGAAAACCCCAAAATCCGAAATTCTAGATCCAAGAGATTAATACCTTTGATTCGATGTGATGAAGATGATGAAATGATGATCAATCCGAAAGATGAGCTTGAAGATGATGATTGATGATTACACCTCGAAGAATCCTCTCCGAATCGCTCAAGTCGCCCAAAACTACCGAAGGAATGAAAAGAGATGAAAAATGACGAACTCGACTAAACATCCAATTTATACTATCCATGTTAGCGTGCGCTAGCCTTGTGCATAGCGTGCGCTAACGTGTAATTTGGGTAGTCCAAGAACCCTGTCCGAACACGGTAGCGCGCTACGTACCTATTTGTAGCGTGCGCTACGGCCATATTACTAGCGTGCGCTAATATCCATTGTTAGCGTGCGCTAGCGAAATATTCGACGCCCGATCGGAGTCGAGAAAACCGTCGCCCTGCGATCTAACCTCGATAGCGTGCGCTACAACAACCGATTAGCGTGCGCTATAATATTGATTGCGTCGCTAAATATAACTCATAGCGTGCGCTTATGAATTAATCCGGCAGTCCGGAGCCACCGGACTCAACTCGATCCGTCCCTAGCGCGCTACTCCACACATATAGCGTGCGCTACAAATACCCGTTAGCGCGCGCTACTTACCACTCGTAGCGTGCGCTAATTATTCTCACTGCATCCGGTACCTTCGGATCGCAGCCTAAGGTAGCCTTAGCGTGCGCTAAAGCTGAGCGGTAGCGTGCGCTACCTATACCCAATTAGCGTACGCTAAAAGGAGTATGTAGCGTGCGCTACTCCTCACGCACAGCTCGCAACGAAAATGACAATGATGATAAACATGGCACGAAACTCCAATCAGATTAGTGATGAATGACGATTGATACACGATACAATTACTCTGAATGATAAATACCATGACTGAATATGAGTGACAACTGATCAATGATGAGTGAAATTACTGAGTATCAATTACTAAATGATAATTACTGAGTGATAAATACTGAATGATAATTACTGAGTGATAACTGGGTATTACACTATACTGGGCTGATCGGTGCTCGACAATGATCGACTCACCTCACCACGCTCATGGTTATGACTACAACCATGACCTTTGTATCATGTTCTAGGCATACTGAACATATAATTGTTTAGTACAACAAAAGAAAACATCGCATAACAACATACTGAAAGTACCAACTCATCGCAGCATAAAAACATAAGGCAACAAATAGCATCACAACAAAATATCTACCCAGGACAACTAAATAGAGACAAGAATCACGACTCCATCAGATAGATTTTACATCCATAACTGACGATACATACGATCGTAAGAAATGTACAGTCATCACACATTACTCATATGGCTGTAAACATGCTGTTGAACAACAGGAATATTTAAGCGGCTCTAAAACTGCTCCAAATGATATCTACTACACAGTGATACTATAAATCACGAAGCTCTTATGTATTTACGCAATATAAGGATCTAAGCGCTATCATTTCGCACGAAAACGATATCATACATGCTACAAAATGAACTCAGGATATAAAACACACATTTATAACGGAATCCAATTCTCCAACGAGAATGGCAACATGATAAATGTGTCAAAACAACTGGGCCTATCATGAAAACATATTAGTCTCGACTCTAGCCTATCACCCTAAGCGATATATCCGCATCATAAATGTATTAGTTCAAAAAATGAGTCGCTTTACAGAACATAAAATTTTGCAAAATCTGAACTTGGAAGTTTAAATCAAATATAGTGGCGAAATACTATTCGTTAAACACTTGAGAACTATGATTGTTCCCCTAGGACAAAATATCGTCAGTAGTTAAAAACCTTAAAAGTTTTCGTCTTCCACCCCTTATTAAAATAAAATCACATTTTCATTTTAGAACACCAAAAATTTTTTGACGTGAAAGGTTTTCAAATCATACACTTGAGTCATTCAGAAATAACAGCCACTGCCATTGGGCTAAATATAATATCCAAAATTCTTTCAAACATGTCATAAAACTACAAATGGAAACATCTTTCCAAATGTCCAAAACATCTGAAACACATTTTTACGTACCATCGTACGGTTCAATTTGAAAATACACGACCAGTTCCCCAGGACTCAAAATATTTTAAAAGTGTACGCTAAGTCACTACTTACATGTACCGACAAAATATTTTAGGGAATCGAATTCTTTCCAAAAGTATACGCAAGTTTATAATATTCCAGAAATTCATTTTAAAGTAGGCATGCAACGGAAACTAATATTCAATCCAAATGTTCGATTCTCATCTACACAACTATCCGATACCCAAAATTACGAGTTCAACAAGCACAACTCATAAATGCAGAGTTCAAGCAAAGGTCGACATAACCCATCTTGGTTTTCAATAGACTTTACCATCGGCTCATTTTATAGAACACATCAATATCCAGAAATTCACAACACATTACATCACTCATAATTGAATACATCATTATATCCCAACAAGTTCACGTACAGGATACCAAAAGTAACAATATAAGTTCCATATCATATCATACATATAAACAAAGTCTGAAACACAAGATATATCACATAAAAGAGGAGACTTATATCTATAGGTCACATGAAGATGACGGTCGCCCACAATACTAATCTCAACCGATAATACAGAAGACACTACATGACAATGTATAACTCCACTCATCAACGAACAACTCGAATGACGCAACAAAAACACGACTCGACTCGACCCCACAGCCTAGGTTTCTACAGCCTATGCTCCGATGCCATAAATATAGCACCTTAAAAACTACAAAGCTACTGGACTCAAGATGAGAAGAGCTTTACGTACGCTACACAGGGTAATGTACATTACCAAAGAAAATATTTAGCGCACGCTACGATATAAACATTAGCGCACGCTAAAAGTAGTCAGCATCTTACCATTGGAGTTTCTACCGTTGGAAACCAAGAGTCAATGAAGATCCGTGAAATCTGGGATTGATGGAATAAATTAATACTAGCGCACGCTAGGCATGCTTGCTAGCGCACGCTAAGCTCAAATTTGGCCGTTGGATAAAGAGACATTGGGGAGACAAACCAACACTTTCAAAGTCAAGATTGAAGACCTGTTGACCAACCGATAACGCACGCTACGAGTACATGACTAGCGCACGCTAGCCATACAATTTTACCGTTGGAACAGTTTTGTGACCGTTCCGGAAAGCCAAGTCTGAATCGATAGCGCACACTAGAAGGCATTATTAGCGCACGCTAATAATACGTTTTTCAGTATTTGAAGAATGGCTTTCACCTATAAATACCCATAGGACTTGGGTATAATACACACAACTACAAGCATACAAGCATACAAGCAATCAAAGCATACTTGAGCTCAGTTTCATATCTTTTATTGCATTTTAAGTAGTAAGAAGAGAAATACAAAGAGTGATATACCTTGTAATATTTATTATACTTTGTATTCCTTTATTTGATTGTAAGTGTTGCATCACATACACTTGAGCGTAAGAGAAACGAATCAAGAGTCACTAATCCGGTGTTATTAGGATCTTTGATCCGGCATTGTTAGGATTATACTCCCATATTCGTATAGTGAGGATTATCTAGTTCCTATAGAACACTAGATATACAAAAGTTTATATTGAGAGAGAGGTTGAGCTTGGACCGATAGAAGACAAGCGGTTGTAAAGGTTGTGAACTCGGACCGAATGAAGACGAGTCACGTTTGTGGTTGTTCTTGAGCCAATAGAAAAAGAAAGTCGGAGAGAGGACGTAGGCAAGTTGACGAACCTCTATAAATCTTTGAGTCTTTATTTTCCGCACTATTTTTCATTTATTCGCAAGAAATTTTGTTATTCCGCATTACCACTATTCAACCCCCCTTCTAGTGGTAAATTTATCTCTTCAGTTGGTATCGGAGCGGGTCTCTTTTTAAAGGTTTAACCACCTAAGGGAAAAAGATCCGCAAATGGCACTTCTTGGCCAAATCGAAGGAAATGCTCTCAACCGTCCTCCCTTATTCGACGGTTCCAATTTCATGACATGGAAAAAGAAAATGGCTATCTTCGTTCAAGCCTACGATATTGAAATTTGGAAAGTTATTGCTCTTGGTCCGAAGCTTGCTAAGCAAGAGGATGGATCATTGAAAAAGTTTGACGAATTGAATGACGAGGATTGGAGAAACACACACGTCAACTCACGAGCTACTCAACTTCTCTATTGCGCTCTTAATCCCGAAGAACTCAATAGGATATCTTCATACGAAAGCGCAAAGGAAATTTGGGAAATTCTCGAAGTCACTCATGAGGGAACCACCCAAGTCAAGGAGACCAAAATCAACATGCTACTTCATGACTGCGAACTTTTCTGCATGAAAGACGAGGAAACGATCACAAACATGTTGGATCAATTTTCGGCTATAACCAATGGTCTTGCATATTTCGGAAAGCCTATATCGAGCAGCGACAAAGCAAAGAAAATTCTTCGCTCGTTGCCACGAGAATGGGATGCCATGGTCACCGCAATCATGGAGTCCAAAGATCTCAACAAGCTCGAATTTAGTGCCCTCATCGTGTCACTCATCAATTATGAGATCGTTCTCAAGTCTAGAGGCACCAAACCTAAGTCTCGGGAAAGAGTAGTCGCATTCAATGTTGATAGCGACGTTGAGGAAGATGTTCCCGAATATGAAGACGACGAGGAACTTGCTCTCTACGCCAAGAACTTTAGAAGGTATAAAATCCTAATTCAAAAGAGGCGAAGTTTTCTTGGTCGGGATAGTAAGCCGGAGCAAAAGAAGTGCGGCTATACTCCTATAAAGAAGTTCGACAATAATTGTCGGAAATGTGGTCAAGCCGGTCACTATGCCAAAGAATGCCGAGGATCCTCTTCAAAGCCTCAAATGGAAAGATTCAAAAAGAAGGAGGTCTTAATCGCTTCTTGGAGTGATGACGAGGAGGAGATTGAAAGGTCTCTAGACGCAAATCTCGCATTCATGGCACTCGACTCCGAAAGCAATATCGAGGTAAGCTCTAAACTCAATGATGACGAATATGATTCTTTTGATTTTTGTGATTCACAAGAAGTTTATCATGATGATGAGTTATTAAGTGCGTTTGAATCCTTGAACACGGAGTATGACGAAATGGTTAAATTAAACATATCTTTAAAGAGAAAAATAAAATATCTAGAACTCGAAAATTCCTCTCTTCAAAATAAAGGCAAAACTATTGAGATTGACCATACCTAATGCCTTGAAAAGGAAAATGTTTTGAAAATCGAGTTGACAAAAACTCAAAAGGAGCTAAAATATATTTTGAACAAATTTACTCTCGGAAACGAGAAATTCGAAAGGCTTCTATCTATTCAAAAATCGCCCTTGCTAAAACACGGTCTTGGTTTCGATCTTTTTAAACGGGAACAATCCCTTATCAACCTTGACAAAATAAAGAAAACCGAAACCGAGAACTCAAAAGATCCTCCCAAATGAGTTCATGATGCTAATGTTCGTTCAAAGTTGAGAACCATCAAAGTTAAACAAATATGGGTTCCTAAAGGGACAATTGTTCCGAATGCTATAAGCATAGTTAACTTTGGAGGACCCAAACGGGCTTGGGTACCAAAACAACCGAGAAATTCTATTTTTTGTAGGTACCAGCACCAAGGAAAAGCAAGTGGTACATTGATAGCGGATGCTCAAGGCACATGTGCGGCTCCGAGGACTTATTTGAAGACCTCGAATATCAAGAACAAGGACATGTGACCTTTGGAGATAATCAAAAGGGAAAAATCAAAGGCATCGGCAAAGTTGGTAAGGAACCTTCTCCTTCTATCAACAAAGTATTGTTTGTTGAAGGTTTGCATCATAATCTTCTTAGCGTTTCGCAACTTTGCGATGAAGGTTTTAAAATTCTCTTTGAGCAAACGCATTGCACGGCACTTAGAAATAATAAAATTGCATTCATTGGTTTGAGATGTGGAAACATCTATATTGTTGATCTTAATGATAAAAGTTCATTCAATGAAAAATGTCTTATTACTTTGGATGATAATGCATATCTATGGCATCGAAAATTAGGGCATACTTCTTTACCTATCATTTATATTTTATCTAGACACGACCTTGTTCGTGGATTGCCCAAACTCAAGTTTGATAGAAAGCATTTGTGTGAATCATGCATAAAAGGGAAACACACTCGAGAGTCTTTTAAACCAAAATTCGAGGTTTCCACTAGTCGCGTTCTTGAACTTGTGCATATGGATTTGATTGGACCATCTAGACATGTTAGTTTAAATGGTAAGCTTTACAGTTTGGTTATTGTTGATGATTTCTCTCGATTTACTTGGGTTAGATTTTTAGCACATAAGGATGATGCATTTTCCGAGTTTTCTAAATGGTGTCGTTTGGTATCAAATGAGAAAAATCTCTCCATAATTTCTATTCGCACCGATCACGGAGGTGAATTTGATTACACTCCGTTTGAACTCTTATGTGATAAATACGAAATTAATCATAACTTTTCGGCTCCTAGAACGCCTCAACAAAATGGAGTTGTTGAAAGGAAAAACCGATCTTTGGAAGAAATGTCGAGGACTATGCTTAATGAATACTCTCTTCTACGATACTTTTGGGCCGAAGCAATCTTTATGGCATGCTATGTGATTAATCGGGTTCATGTTCGTAGAACTCAACTTAAGACCCCGTATGAATTATGGAAGGGAAAAAAGCCCAATATTGCTTATTTTCATCCTTTTGGTTGCAATGTATTTATTTTAAACAATGGTAAGGATAACTTGGGCAAGTTTGATGCTAAATCCGACTCCGGAATATTTCTTGGTTATTGTACAAATAGCAAAGCATATCGCGTTTATAACATTAGAACGAATAAAGTTGAAGAATCTATTCATGTTAAATTCAATGATATGATCTCACCCCCGAGAAAGGTACAATATTTTGATGATGCAGGTACTTTTCCGGATCCCTCACCCGAAGTGAAGAAAATTTCGGAAATCGAAACGAACACAATCGTTGATTTACCGAAATATGGGAGGCACATCAAAGACCATCCAAAGGATCTCGTGATTGGAAACATTTAAGACGGTATTCAAACCCGAAGGAGAACCACCGAATTTATGGCTCATTGTGGTTTTGTATCCGAAATAGTTCCCAAGAATATATCTGAAGCTCTCGATGATGAAAGTTGGGTGATGGCAATGCAAGAGAAGCTTGTGCAATTCATGCACAATAATGTATGGAATTTAGTTCCCGCTCCTAAAGATAAAACAATGATCGGAACTAAATGGGTGCATAAAATTAAGAGTGACGAAGATGGTTATCCAATTCGAAATAAATCTCGTTTGGTCGCTCAAGGGTATAATCAAGAGGAAGGTCTTGATTACGAAGAAAGTTTTGCTCCCGTGGCTCGACTCGAAGCCATCCGCTTGTTATGTGCATTTTCCGCTCACAAAAAGATCAAACTATTTCAAATGGATGTGAAAAGTGCATTCTTGAATGGCTACATTCAAGAAGAAGTCTACGTCAAGCAACCTCCCGGTTTTGAAGATCATCAATTTCCGGATCACGTCTACAAGCTCAACAAGGCACTCTACGGGTTGAAGCAAGCACCCCGAGCATGGTATGATCGTTTAAGTCATTTTTTAATTGCAAATGACTATAAAAGAGGCAAAGTCGATAATACCTTGTTTGTTAAAATATTGAATGATGATATACTTGTTTGCCAAATTTACGTTGATGACATTGTATTTGGAGCTACTAATGAATCTTTGTGCCAAGATTTCTCTAATCTTATGAAAGGAGAGTTTGAGATGAGTATGATGGGAGAATTAACGTTCTTCCTCGGGCTTCAAATCAAGCAATGCGAAGATGGAATCTTTATCCATCAAACGAAGTACTCAAACGACCTGCTCAAGAAATTCAAAATGGAAAGTAGCAAGGTGATATCTACGCCAATGTCTTCATCATTAAAGCTTGAGAAAGATGAAAATGGCAAATCCGTAGATCAAAAATTATATCGAGGTATGATCGGATCTTTGTTATATTTGACTGCATCTAGGCCAGATATAATATTTGCTACATGTTTATGTGCCCGATTCCAAGCTAATCCCAAGGAATCACATTTAATTGCTTGTAAACGTATTTTTCGTTACTTAAAAGGGACTATTGGACTAGGTCTATGGTATCCTTCTTGCTTGGATTTTAATTTAATTACATATAGTGACGCCGATTTTGGCGGATGTAAAATTGACAAAAAGAGTACTAGTGGTACATGTCATTTTATTGGATCATGTTTAATATCTTGGGGAAGTAAAAATCAAACCAGTGTAGCATTGTCTACAGCTGAGGCCGAATATGTCGCTGCAGGGAGCGCCTGTGCCCAGGTGTTATGGATTAAAAATCAACTCCGCGACTACGGCATATATTTCGAAAATACCTCTATCCTATGTGATAATACCAATGCGATTAATCTGAGTAAAAATCCTGTGTTACATAGTAGAACTAAACATATAGATATTAGACATCACTTTCTACGCGATCATGTTCAGAAAAAGGATATCTGTTTAATTTTTGTCGGGATGAAGGACCAACTTGCTGATATCTTTACAAAACCGCTTCCCGAAGAATCGTTTAATTATATTCGTTTACAACTTGGTATGGGACATGTAGGTAATGTTTTAAATAAGTTTTCTACTCAAGAAATCAATATCCTTGATTCGCTTCATTCGCTAGCGCGCGCTAGCTTCACTTTCTTAATGCGCGCTAAAAACCGCTTTCGATAGCGTACGCTAATTGTCTCTGCCTTGCGTACGCTAATTAAAACCTTTCGTATTCCAAATCATCTACTTGACAGTCCAGTAAGCTTCATAATTTTACCTAACATACGCTAACCTTATGTTTCTAGCGTACGCTAATTAAAACCCAGTTGACTATATATACTCCGTACGACCCAGAAACACTCTCACCCTTTTCTTAACGTACGCAATCGCAAGAAACCTCTTCCAGCAAAACCCTATCCGTAAAATCCGAACCTTCAAACTTCCGATTTTTCCCTCAAAACTTCAAGTTTCTTCATCATGTCTAGCAAGGGACGCAAAACCATGGAGAAAACCTACAAACGCCCTCGCAACACCGACTACGACGGGACTCGATTCGTCTCCTACGCCGCATCGAAGGTGTTCTTCGATATCCTTCCTCAGGAGAATTTTACCGATTGCTATTTCTTTAATTTCAGCAGTCTTGAACGGGTTAAGGTCAGTATTCGTGAATTCTTTGAAGCATTAGGGATAGCTCGGTTTGTTGAATGCAAAGAAATCATTTACCCTACTTGTGTCCACGAGTTTTATGCGAATTTGCACTTGGGTGAAGGTGATGGTGGTCTTGTTTTGGGCAGTCTAGTGAAGGGTACAGTAGTGAAGATTTCCTCGGAAATACTTCACGAATTGTTTGGTTTATCGAAGGATGGATATGATTGCGTTGGGAAAACTATTGCCGAAGAGTCTCTTGTGTCCGAAAGAGATGTCGCTGACTTTTTGTGCTCGAAAACGGTCATCGAGGTTACGGATGACGTTTTTGAGAATAATGATTTCGGTATCCACATTCGCTTGTTGTTGGCTGCCCTAACCAAGTGTTTGATGCCAAAAGTTAATACCCAACACAAGCTAGTAGGCGTCAACAAGAATGTGGTGTATCGTGTGTTGAAGGATGACAGGGTGGACTTTATCGGTATTGTGCTAAACTGGATGAAGGCGAAAGGGGATTCATTTCGTTCAAAGAATTACATGTCGAGGACTCGGAAATCAGGACTTCCTTTTGGATCTATTCTCACGGTGATTTTCCGGCATTTTCACGTCGACTTGTCTAGTGAGGCACCCGTTCCGATGTCTCGGGGACATGAAATAAGCGACCTAACCCTCAAAGCTATGCATTATGTTGAAACATACAATAGAGGTTGGGTGTTGTTTTCGTATCTCCGAGAAGATGATCAAGTACCGAAGGGGACGCGAATGCCAACACTGGTCGAACGTGTGACGCACCGAGGACCCCATACGCTTAGGGAGATGCAATCCGGAACATTTGTTCGCCATCCGAAGATGAAAGGGAAACGACCGATGCGAGACGCCATCACAGAGGAAGAAGAGAGCGATCTTTGCGCTCGGATGCGGAGCATCGAGACCTCTCAGCTGGAAATTCGAGAGGATGTTCGGTCTCTTCGCACGGAAGTCGGGTCTCTTCGTTCGAAATTCGGGGAAGTTCGTGGGTTGATCTCCGATTTCATTCGATACTCTCATCCATCATTCCCATTCCCATCCTCCTCTTCCGATCCAGCACCTTAGAATCTAGGAACTTGATGCTTGTTTGTAGAAGCTTATCATTCGAATAGTTTCTATGTTTCATGTCTTGAAATTTTATGTATTGCGTGAACCTTGTTTTAATGGAATTTGCATTTCGCTTCATTTGGTTGAAATTTGGTATTTGCTGTTTACGTGTATTGTCGTTTACGTGATTTGGTTCATGACATTTTGTTGGTATTATTTGTTAAAAATGCAACAATTCAGGGGGAGTTCCTTTTTGTTTATGTCAAAAAGGGGAGAATACTCCAAAAACCGAAACGCACTAATATATCGAACAAGTTACCTTGATTCGAATCATTTAAAATGTTTTTGCAGGTATAGATTAAATGTTTTGACATCATCAAAAAGGGGGAGATTGTTGACTCAAAAAGTATTTTGATGATAATTTCATTCAAAACATTTAATTAAATAAATCTCAGCACGTTGTTATATTGAAGGAGCAAAATGGTGTTAGCGCACGCTACATATACCAGAGTAGCGCACGCTATCGAGAAATGTATTTACAGCCTAGTCAGTCAGCTGCAGTCCAGTGAAGTTACCTGATGGATAGCGCACGCAAGGCTTTCAACATTAGCGCATGCTAAAATACTACAGTTAGCGCACGCTACACAACATTATTAACGCACGCTATCGCATCATTCAGTCAGAGGACAGTAAGGTCTGGAAATAAAAAGGAAACGGTTTTACGCACGCTACGAACAATTATTTACGTACGCTAATACAAGGACTTAGCGCACGTTATTATTCTTTACTTGCGCACGTTACCGAATATCATGGTCAGTAGTCCAGTAGCTACTAGACTCAAGATGAGAAGAGCTTTACGTACGCTACACAGGGTAACGTACGTTACCAAAGAAAACATTTAGCGCACGCTACGATATAAACATTAGCGCACGCTAAAAGTAGTCAGCATCTTACCGTTGGAGTTTCTACCGTTGGAAAGCAAGAGTCAATGAAGATCCGTGAAATCTGGGATCGATGGAATAAATTAATACTAGCGCACGCTAAGCTCAAATTTAGCCGTTGGATAAAGAGACGCTGGGGAGACAAACCAACACTTTCAAAGTCAAGATTGAAGACTTATTGACCAACCGATAATGCACGCTACGAGTACATGACTAGCGCACGCTAGCCATATAATTTTACCGTTGGAACAGTTTTGTGACCGTTCAGGAAAGCTAAGTCAGAATCTATAGCGCACGCTAGAAGGCATTATTAGCGCACGCTAATAATACGTTTTTCAGTATTTGAAGAATGGCTTTCACCTATAAATACCCATAGGACTTAGGTATCATACACACAACTACAAGCATACAAGCATACAAGCAATCAAAGCATACTTGAGCTCAGTTTCATATCTTTTATTGCATTTTAAGTTGTGAGAAGAGAAATACAAAGAATGATATACCTTGTAATATTTATTATACTTTGTATTCCTTCATTTGATTGTAAGTGTTGCATCACTTACACTTGAGCGTAAGAGAAACGAATCAAGAGTCACTAATCCGGTGTTATTAGGATCTTTGATCCGGCATTGTTAGGATTATACTCCCATATTCGTATAGTGAGGATTATCTAGTTCCTATAGAACACTAGATATACAAAAGTTTATATTGAGAGAGAGGTTGAGCTTGGACCGATAGAACACAAGCGGTTGTAATGGTTGTGAACTCGGACCGATCGAAGACGAGTCAAGTTTGTGGTTGTTCTTGAGCCAATAGAAAAAGAAAGTCGGAGAGAGGACGTAGGCAAGTTGCCGAACCTCTATAAATCTTTGAGTCTTTATTTTCCGCACTATTTTTCATTTATTCGCAAGAAATTTTGTTATTCGCATTACCATTATTCAACCCCCCTTCTAGTGGTAAATTTATCTCTTCATGTAGTAGAAATTCCGGATATTACATACTACACTACTTAAAATAAGTTTCGTCCTCGAAACTTGCAATCCGTCATAGAAAAACAAACAAACCGTTCAACCAAAATATCCCGAAACCATAACGACAATGATCAATCATCATCAATAATGAATAACCAAAATAGTATACTTATAAATGCGCCAAGTCGACGATTTCCTGAGATACTAGCAAGTTACTTCACTGTAAAGCCTCAATATGCTTACTATCACAATTCCACGACCTTCAACGAGATATATCATCTTCGGATGAAATAATCTATCCGTGTCAAATTCTGTCTGCCTGATCGCACAATCAAGTCCCAATCCCGATAAAACGAATAATACATGATACATTTGTGAAACAACTGCCACAACAATGAAACAAATCGATAAACGATTGGTAAAGTGTTTTACAAATCTCGGGAGTTTTAGAAAACAGAAAAGCCTTTTTGAAACATTAGGGTCTCAGCTCATATCCGCTTCCACATTACAAAAAATTTAAAAGTAGAAGACCCTTTTGGACCCCAAGTCCTGACTTATAAAACTATTTCAAAATCGATTGGATCTCGGCCCAAAATCGTTTTCCGTAAAACATCCGTAAAACATTCATTTTGAAAAGTATCATTTTCAAATGCTCAAAAACAGTTTCATATATCCAAAAATGAACTAACATGACTACATGTTCTTCTCAACAATCCACAACATTTCTCCCAAATGCACAACTCCGTTCCAAAATTTAACCGACATATTGATTTCCAAAATCGTAGATTCTCAAGATCACCAATCCTGTCTCAACTCTGTCATCTCATACAGTGACGCATAATATCTTTCTGAATCTCAAAGCATATAAACTTAGAATGGCAACAAATCTCAATGTAATTCAAAAATCCAAATACTTACAAATCGTGAAGCCAACGATTCCTCATGATACTGGCACATGTCTCAACTCTAGAAAAATATTCGACACAGATATATTCAAAACACACATTTTGCAAACTCAGTTCAACTCGAGAACACAGTACATCTCTATCCGAAGAAACACGTTAATACTATTCGGAAAAGTTTACAACAACCCCAGTACTACACTGGTAAATCACATAACGCACAAGCCCGAGTGAACAACAAAAACCCAGGGCTCTAATATTCGTCAATCAACAACTCGAATGGCGCGACAAAAACACAACTCGACTCGACCCGACTGCTTAGGTTTTCTCAACATAAGCTCCGATACCATATTCTGTAACACCCCCAGATCCATCCAGGAATATTACAGCACCGTGGGCCCCGAGACGGAACCCACAAGGCTAAAAGACATTTTCGCAAACATTTACAAACGTCCAAGTGGCTGACGACGGTACTATCATTTAAAAACATTCGAAGACTATATAAAAGCCGTTTATCAAAACCGTCGTAAAAACTCATTTGAAACTACAAGGCCCGAAATACCAAAAATCAACAATTTAAAAAGATACATTAAGCTATTGCTTACACGTACTAACAAAATAGTTTAGAAAACAATTTCCAAAGCAACTCAAGTAGTCAAAACCAAAGAGGCATTTAAGAATACTCACGCAACGGAAAGGACAAACAATTAAAAATACTCTAGCAGCGGAATACAACATATAATCAGAAGACTCGATTCACAAACACAAGCCATAGCCGGTAATGTGTAACACCCCGAGATATTCGGAATAATTACAGCGCCGTAAACCCTTTAAGTAAGGATTTACAAGGCTAAACAGAAGAAATGTAAATATAATACAACCGTACCATAAAAGTTCAAAATACAAAACCGGTTTCAACTGATCAAATGAGTTCATTAATACAACCATCTCGAAAAATTATTAAAACACACGTACTCGAGTACTGAAAATAATCCAAAGGACAAGTCACAATAACAATAAACATCACTGAGCCCCTTCGTCGTCACGTCGGTACTGTGGATGTTTTCCCGTTCCTCGGCTACCTGAACATCAAAACAAATGTCCACCCCCGAAGGGGTTAGCAAAACGATGCTAGTACAAGTATCATATTAAACAAATCGAATATGCAACAACAATGCATAACAAAATACACAACACGGACTTCCGCTACCGGAATCCAACAATGCGAATCCACAAGATTCCATTAACACAATATGGGTATTCCAATGATCCAGCGCCCTCAGCATAGATCCCAAAATGATCCCGTCGGACTAACATGAGGTGGAAAAACCCGTCCAATGATCCAGCGCCCTCAGCATAGATCCCAAGATGATCCCGTCGGACCAACACGAGGTGGACATCCGATCCAGCTCCCTCAGCATAGATCACACAACATACATAAACACAACTCATGCATACATATATGCAAAATCGCTATATCCATCAACATGAACATATAAACACTCGGTAACGAATATCATACAATTCAACGAAATAAATCCCATGATCAACAAAATGAATAAACCACATGCATGCTCAAAATACCAACATTAACAAATTACGATACTTGCCTTAGAATGGCGATAAGGGTTGTTACTACGAAGAAGAAATCTTCAACCAGCTCGAAGAAATCTCACTCGATCAATCAACCAAAACCCGAACCTTCAACGAATAATAACACCGGTATAACTAATGGTTCCGGATAATCGGTTTAATCATCAAGAACATCAAAAAGAGCTTGATATACTCAAACATATGAGCTTACTATGCTGCCCTATATCAATTCGGATTTGAATCAACATTAGGATACTAACCCGACAAAAACACGTAGTATCCTACCTAAGATCAAATGTATCTTACGGTCGGATTCTTCAATACATCACAGGATAATTCTTCTTACAATGATTCTAATCATGTTCTTCATTTATCTAAACCAATCAATATATCAAAATTACTCCGTAGAAAACCGCAAGAACTTGATTACTAGGTTCACTTGATACATCATCTTCATCTTCAAGAAAAATATCCTAAGTTCAATACATTCAATGTCCCAATACATATAATTCCATTATGTAATAGATAAGAACTTGATAATCTCCATAAACTGGCCATAATCGGTTTTGTAGCTTCATGATTGTGCTTAGGAGTTCAAACACTACAAGGTTCAATGTTCTATACGATGAAGAAGTACCGAAACATCGAAAATATCCTTCTAACAACATGATGTTCGACCACGCGCGAATTTAACTGACTAGATAATCTCAAAACATGTTCAAAACATCCTTAAGAATACTTAATCCAGTTGGTGAAGAATCACCTACCTCAAAATAGTGAAAAACAAGGAGGAACTTGAAGAAATTCAACACCGAGAGCTTGAACACCAATCTCCAATGGTCTAAAATCTTCAAACTCGAGCTAGGATGATGATATGAGAGGTTTTGGATGGAGAGAGTGACTCTCTAAGTCTCAGAAATCGAGTATGGGAAGTGGTGAAATCTGAAAAATGAAGAAGGGTGATGTCCTATATATAGAAAATTGTTATTAGCGCGCGCTACGGCTCTATCCCTAGCGTGCGCTAACGGGATTGCAGCCTACTGACTCTGACGGGTCTCGGCATAGCGTACGCTAAACAGCCTTACGTGCAGTAAAATCAACAATTAGCGTATGTTAACAACTATTATTAGCGTGCGCTAACAGCTGAACGAAAGTTCACTGACCTCACTGTACTAGACTTAGCGTGCGCTAGCCTCATAACATTAGCGTGTGCTAAGCACCGTTGACTCGACTTTTCCAAAAGCCATCTAGATTCATCCCGACATGTCCCGACCAAAATCCGCGGCTGATCTCACCTACCACCCTATCTTAATCAAGTTGATTACGTGTAGCGCATGCTACAACTCGTACGTAGCGTGCGCTAGCTAACTCAATTAGCGCGCGTTAAAGCTAAGATGTTAGCGTGCGCTACAAGTGCACAAAAATGCAAGTATGAACAACATGCATGAAATCATACACTCAACAACACAGGATCATGAAATACATAGGAAAATACTCAGATCAAAATGAAATAAATACAGTATCACGAGGTTCAAATACACATCAGAAATCTCGGGTATTACATCCTCTCTCCCTAAAAAGAAGTTTCGTCCCGAAACTTAAGATGAAAACAACTCTGGATATCTAGCCTTCATACTGTCCTCCGTTTCCCAAGTGGCCTCTTCAGCTCCGTGTCGTGACCATTGTACTTTAACCAAGGGTATTGGTTTATTCCTCAATTGTTTGATCCGACTCTCAAGTATCTTGATTGGTTTCTCCTCGAACGATCCATCATTAGCCATCTCGATCTCGTCGAAATCAATGATATGACTGGGATCTGGTACATACTTCCATAACTGGGATACATGAAACACATTGTGAACGTCACTCAGCGATGGCGGTAAGGCCAACCTGTATGCTAAATCCCCAACTCTCTCGAGGATCTCAAATGGTCCGATATATCTCGGACTCAGCTTTCCTTTCCTTCCAAAACGGAAAATTCCCCAGGTAGGAGAAACCTTCAATAGCACGTGATCCTCAATCTCAAACTCCAATAGGCGACGGCGCACATCTGCAGAAGACTTCTGTCGACTCTGGGTAGTCAACAGTCGTTCCCGAATTAGAGCTACCTTCTCTTAAGTCTGAACTATCAACTCTGGTTCCATCCAAATCAAGTCAGAAGAATCGTCCCAACACAGGGGCGATTTACATCTTCTTCCGTACAATGCTTCAAACGGTGCCATCTTAATGGAAGCATGCCAACTATTATTGCAGGTGAATTCAATCAAGGGCAAATGAACCTCCCAGTCGGTTGACCAGTCTAAGGCACAAGCTCTAAGCATGTCTTCTACTGTCTGAATAGTCCTTTCGGACTGACCGTCCGTCTGAGGATGATAAGCCATGCTAAAGTTCATTTCGGTTCCCAAAGCCCTGTGAACTGCCTTTCAAAAGTGCGATACGAAGCGACCATCTCGATTCGAAATAATGGTCTTCGGTGTACCATGCAATCAGACTATCTCTGAAATAAATACTCGCGCCAATTTCTCGGGTCCCCAAGTGTCTTTAATTCCTAGGAAATGAGCCGACTTGGTTAGTCGATCAACTACAACCCAAATCATGTTCATTCCTGTCTTGGTCCTTGGCATATTGGTGATGAAATCCATCGATATATCCTCCAACTTCCACTCAGGGATCGGAAGTGGCTTCAACATTCCGGAAGGTCGCTGATGTTCAATCTTAACCTATTGACAAGTCAAACACTTCAAAATGTATTCTGCTACGTCCTTCTTCATATTTCCCCACCAGAAGTTTTATTTTAGATCCTTATACATCTTACTGCTGCCCGAGTGAATAGAATAGGGCGCGTTGTGAGCTTCTTTCAAAATTGTCTGTCTCAAAACATCATCATCAGGAATGCAAAGTCGACTATGAAATCTCAAAACTCCATCATCCTGCATCACGAATCCTGGGGCCTTTCCTTTGTTCACTTCATCACATAATCGAAGAATCACAGAATCATCCCATTGCTTAGATTTGATTTCTTCCACCAACGACGAAGTTAGTTCCATCACACACAGTTGCCCTTGGACTCCCTGCGACCACACTTCGATTCCTTCGCGGATCAGTTCTCGTTGAATGCTGGTTTGGGACGTGAGCGCTTCCAACACTCGAAGAGAAACAGGCTTATGGCTCAGTGCATCAGCTACCACGTTTACTTTGCCTGGATGATAGAGGATTTCCAAATCGTAATCCTTGATCAATTTCAGCCACCTTCTGTGCCTCATGTTTAATTCCTTCTGACTGAAAATATACTTGAGGCTCTTATGATCTGTAAAGATCTGACAATGAGTGTCATATAAATAATGTCGCCAAATCTTTAGAGCAAAGACTGCAGCTGCTAACTCCAGATCATGAGTCGGGTAATTAACTTCGTATGGTTTCAACTGTCGAGAGGCATAGGCAATCACTGTAACACCCCAAACTAGGCGGATATTACAGTGCCGTGGGCCCCCGAATGGGACCCACCAGGCGAATGAAAATTAATGAATTTAATAATATAATTGTAGTACCAAACCACAATATATCATCAATCACTCCGATGAGGAGTTTCATTACAACACACCCAAGATAATACAGAATACATGTATATTTTATATGAAGATAAAATATACAACACTGAATGAAATGAATATCCAAACGGAAGTCTGCAGCGGAAATAAAATAAATAAAACACGAGTGAATGAAAAGGACTGGGCCCCCCTACTAGTATCACTGGGACTCCTCGCCGTCAACGTTCTCTTCCAGTGCCTTAGCCTTTCCAAATCCCCCAACGGGGTCAGTTACACAGAACAACAATCCTCAAGAGTTGAATAAACACAAATCATGATATATCTTAATTATGAAATGACGCTGAAGAGAGGCATCATAGTACGCCCGTAATGGTATATGCACGTGCACAAGACGAGTGTCCGGACACACCCACCCTTGTACCTAATTAGTCTCATGGAGGTACATTACCGTGTGCACAGTCCAATGTGTCGGTGAACCTAACACATGACCATCACGTGCCCGACTAAAAATTCCACACATCCCCACCCGGCCACGCAATATGAACCCAGAAGGTCATATAGACAAGAAATGACCATAAAGAATATTAATGAATAACAATCCGACAAAGTCAAGAATGACTCGCCGAGATGAAATGATAGTGAAACGAATGATAGCTCAATGAAATGATTGGAACCGTCGTTCCTTGTGAATGAAGTAATTAATTGACAATTACAAGTCCCAATACGGTTAATACATTATGAATGAATTATGATTATGAATGAACAACAACAAAAGGAATGAATATCCTTTTAACCGAGTAAGAATTAACTTACTCAACACCGGTGAAGAATGTCCTTCCTCGAACAAACATCCAAAAAGGGATGTCGGTTGCTCGAATAACCTTGAATGACAATTACCAACAATGCTCAATATACGTATCAAACATGATTATAACCGACTCAAACGTCGATACAACAATATCCAAACTCATTGAGGCATTCTAGCAAACACTTAACAACCACACAACTTTCGACAATATCCAAGTCCCGAATATATTAAAACAAACTCCAAAATGAGTATTTCAAACCATCAAAACACTTTCAATGATATCAATAATCCCATAGGAATCCACAATTCGAGTTAACGACAACATCTAATTGAAAAACCCCCAAAATATCAAACTCAACCCCAAAGTGTTCTTGAATCAAACCTCAACAATACATGAAATCCAAAATATACACTGAGTAATCCGTAGGAAAACATTTATCCAATGTAGATAATCCATATCTAATATATTACAACAACAATCCAAGCTTACACGAAGAAATCGGAAGGAAAGACCCAAAATCTGAAATTCTAGATCCAAGAAGATTATTACCTTGATTTGATGTGATGGGGATGATGAAATGATGATTAATCCGAATGATAAGCTTGAAGGTGATGATTGATGATTGCACCTCGAAGAATACTCTCTAAAACGCCCGGAATCGTCCAAAATCGCCGATGGAATGAAGAGAAAAGACAAATGACGAAGAAAGAACTGGACTGTCCTATATATAGCAAGTCCCAGTTAGCGTGCGCTAGCTCCTGTGCGTAGCGTGCGCTAACGGGTGCACTGGGTAGTCCAGTACCCTCTGCTCGCAACGGTAGCGTGCGCTACGTACCTTTTGTAGCGTGCGCTACAACCATTTAATTAGCATGCGTTAACACAAACGGTTAGCGTGCGCTAACGAATTATCTGGTACCCATTACTGGAGTCGAGAACCTTCTGTTCTCTGATCTGATTCGAGGTAGCGCGCGCTACACACAGGATTCAGCGTGCGCTACTAACCCCGACTAGCGTACGCTATTAACAACTCGTAGCGTGCGTTAAGAATAAATCCAATTCAGTCTAGTAGCCACTGGACTCTGCCTGATCTGACCTTAGCGCGCTCTACACCGACTGCATAGCGTGCGCTACTCCGACCTAATGGCGCGCGCTACTTACCATTCGTAGCGTGCGCTACTTACAACCCCAACTGCAGTCCAGTGCCTTTTGGACTGCCTACTGAACTACACTAGTGTGCTCTAGTGTTGAGAGGTGGCGTGCGCTACCCGTACTCAATTAGCGCACGCTAAAGAGAGTACACAGCGTGCGCTACTCCTCACACACAGCACACTATGAAGATAACAACGATGATAAACATGGCACGATTCTCCAACTAGATTGATGATGGATGATGACTGATACACGATACAATTACTCTGAACGATGAATACAATGATTGAATATGAGTGACAAATGATCATTAATGAGTGAAAATTACTGAGTGACAATTACTGAACGATAAATACTGAGTGATAATCACTTAATTACAACCGGGTATTACATACACCCCCCCTTAAAAGAGTTTCGTCCCCGAAACTAAGGGTCAAACAACTCGGGATAACTCTCCCGCATACTATCCTCGGTTTCCCAAGTAGCCTCTTCGACTCCGTGTCTAGACCACTGGATTTTAACCAAAGGAATCGTCTTGTTCCTCAACTGTTTGATTCGCCGCTCTAAGACTCGTATTGGATGCTCCTCATATGAATGATCATCAGCGATCTCGATTTCGTCGAACTGAAGTATGTGACTCGGGTCGGCAACATACTTCCGTAACTGTGATACGTGACACACATTATGAATTCGGCTCGACGCCGGAGGTAAGGCCAATCGATAAGCAAACTCGCCTACTCGATCCAAAATCTCAAACGGTCCAATGAATCTCGGACTCAACTTTCCCCTCTTCCCAAAATGGAAGATACCTCGACTCGGAGATACCTTGACCAAAACATGGTCACCCGTCTCGAACTCTAACGGTCGACGACGATTATCTGCATATGATTTCTATCGACTCTGAGCAGTCAACAAATGACTCCTGATCAAAGCTACCTTCTCCCGGGCGGCTATAAGCATATCGGGCTCGGTGCCGATTGATTCTGATAAGTCATCCCAACACAAAGGATATCGACAACGACGACCGTACAAGGCCTCGTAAGGTGCCATCTTAATCGAAGTATGCCAACTATTATTGTACGTGAACTCGATCAACGGTAGTTGGGCTTCCCCATCATATTTACAATCGAGAACACATGTCCTCAACATGTCCTCCAAAGTCTGAATAGTCCTCTCTGATTGTCCGTCGGACTGAGGATGAAAAGTTGTACTGAGATTAAGCTGAGTTCCCATAGCACGATGAACTGATTTCCAAAAATGAGACACGAATCGTCCATCATGATCGGAAACGATACTTTTAGGAGTACCGTGCAGTCTCACTATCTCTTTGATAAACAACTGGGTAAGTCTCTCGGGACCCCACGTATCCTTAATCTCAAGGAAATGAGCTGATTTAGTTAAGCGGTCCACAATTACCCAAATTGTATTCATGCCACGATGACTCGTCGGCAAACTCGTGATGAAGTCCATTGAAATATCTTCCCACTTCCACTCTGGAATAGGGAGAGGTTTCAGCATACCCGCCGGTCGCTGATGTTCTATCTTGACTTGCTGACAGGTCAAACATCTCGAAACAAATCCCGCGACTTCTCGCTTCATATTACTCCACCAGTAATTTTGTTTCAAGTCTTTATACATCTTGCTAGACCCCGGATGAACGGAATAAGGGGTAGTATGAGCTTCTCTAAAAATCGAGTTTTTCAACTCGTCATTCGCCGGTACGCACAACCGATTCTTAAATAGCAAAAGTCCATCCTCGTGGACCACAAACCCAGGGGCTTTCCCCTAAGTCACATCATCTCGAATGCATAACAAAATTAGGTCAGAACCCTGATTCTCCCTGATCGCCTCCTCGAGTGGCAATGAAATCTCTAACGTACAAAGTTGCCCTTGTACTCGCTGTAACCAGACCTCGATCTTGGGTCTCAGAAATTCTTGCTGAAGTTCCTTCTGAACTGTTAATCGAGCAAGCATCTGCTCCTGAACGGACTTACGACTCAAGGCATCGGCGACAATGTTCGCCTTGCCCGGGTGGTATAGTATCTCAATATCATAATCTTTGATTAGTTCCAACCACCATCTCTGTCGCATATTTAACTCCTTCTGAGTAAATATATAGTTTAAACTCTTATGATCGGTGAATATCTGACAGGTAACGCCATAAAGATAATGACGCCAAATCTTCAATGCGAACACCACGGCTGCTAGCTCCAGGTCGTGGGTCGGATAATTAACCTTGTAAGGTCTCAATTGTCATGAAGCATAAGCAATAACTCTACCGTTCTGCATTAGTACACATCCGAGACCCTGTCCGGATGCATCACTATAAACCACAAATCCTTCCGTCCCTTGCGGTAAAGAAAGGACAGATGCTGAAATTAACCGGCTCTTGAGTTCCTCAAAACTCTGTTGACACGTGTCGGACCACGTGTATTTCTTTTCTTTCCTTAAAAGGTTCGTCATGGGTTGAGCGATTTTAGAAAATCCTTCCACAAATCACCATTAATAACCAACTAATCCAAGGAAACTTCAGATTTCCTTAACATTCTTCGGAGGTAGCCAGTCTCGGATAGCCTCCGTCTTTTGAGGGTCGACACGAACTCCGTCTGATGAAATTACATGTCCGAGAAACGTCACTTCGGACATCCAGAACTCACATTTGGAAAACTTTCCAAAAATTTGCTCTCGTCTCAACACGTCGAGCACCTGATGAAGGTGAAACTCGTGTTCCTACCGATCACAAGAATAAATTAAAATGTCATCAATAAATAAAACCACGAACTGATCCAAATAATCGATAAAAACCCGATTCATTAACTCCATGAATATCGCAGGTGCATTAGTTAACCCAAACGGCATAACCACAAACTCATAATGACCATAGCGTGTTCGGAATGCCGTCCTTGCGATATTCGACTCTCGAATTCGCAACTGATGATATCCAGATCTTAAGTCGATCTTGGAAAATACTGAATCTTCCTGAAGTTGATCCAAAAGATCATCGATATGGGGTAGAGGATACTTATTCTTGATCGTCACCCGGTTCAATTCCCGGTAATCAATACACAAGCGGAACGAACCATCATTCTTCTTGACAAATAACATTGGTGCTCCCCACGGGGACGTACTCGGTCGAATATAACCCTTCTTGGTCAAATCCTCTAATTGATTCTTCAACTCCTACATTTCGGTCGGGGCCATCCGGTACGGTGCCTTCGATATTGGGGACGTACCGGGCTCCAACTCAATCATGAATTCCACGTCTCTATGTGGAGGCAAACCAGGTAACTCTTTTGGAAATACATCGGCATATTCTCTCACTACAGGAATATCCGTCAACATTATTGATGGTTTCTCGGTCTTGGTCATATAGCACCAATAACCGACACACCCCTGATTGAGTAATCTCACTGCTTTCATCAAGTTGATGACCCTCCCAGAGCAGCCGGGATTACTTCCCTGAAATACACATTCGACCCCATCGTCTGAAATAATAGTGACCATACGCTTACGAACACTGATGACGGCATCGTGACGATCCATCTAATCAATACCCAGAATGACGTCGTCTCTCGGTAAATCCACCATGATTAGGTTTGCTAACCAATCATGGCTATGAAGCTGAATCGGACAATCCTTAACCTTACGATTCCCGATAATTCTTCTACCATCAGGTAGACCAATGACATAAGGCTCACAACTAGTAGCACTACCCAGACGTAGTCTACTCAACCATGACTCAGAAATGAATGAATGCGATGCACCAATATCAAAAAGGGTATACACAGGTTGAGATAGAATATAGAGTGTACCTAAGATCATCCGGGCCTCTGGATCATCGGACTTCTTCATCTCATAAATTCAGGGCTTGCCGGCCCCCGAACCGGATGCTCCCGTCTGATAGCTCTTGGCTTCGCCTTTATTTGCTCCTGTCGTCTTGAACGACGCGGACTAAGTGGCCTGATTCTACACTGCTGAATGTCTCGGGGCCTGAGATGATGCCGGAGTAGGTTTAGAGTCTCTTCGGCAAAAACGGGCCTTATGCCCAGCAATCCCACAGTTGTGGCACGTGACAGTCTGCCTCAGACACTTGGTGCTGAAATGACCCTGTTCTTCACAGTTGAAATAGGTGGTGGCCGAAATGGTCACTCGTGACTGAGATTCCGTGGGTCTAGGCGCCATAGAAGGTCGCTCAGAAAAAGTAGAGCCCGCACGTGGTTTCTTGAAAGTGGCCTGACTGCCGTCAGACTGATTACGATTCTTAGATTTCTTGCCAGCAGATGAAGGCTGTTGCTTAGCAATCTCCTTAGCCGTAAGCTCATAAGTAAGAGCTTTCTCAATGAATTCAGCCAGAGTAGTGCAATTGTGATTAAGCAACTGCATCCGCATACGAGGCTTCAACCTCTTGCTGAAATATTTGATCTTGTCCGCCTTAGAGTGAATAATGGACGAGGCGAACGGAAGTAGCTCCTGAAATTTCTCGGCGATGGCGAGAACATCATCATCCGCTGAGAGGTCGGGAGTGAGTAATTCTGACAACTTGGCCTCCCTGAGTGGGGCCGGATAATACCTCTCCATCATGAGAGTCCTGAATTGGTCCCATGTACAAGATCCGTCGGTGGGCTTCTACGACAACCACTATGAATGTGTGCCCTTACCCAGATAGTAAGCCGCAACTGAAACTTTGTGTCCCTCAGGATAGTCTACCATAGTAAACAGTTTCTCGAAATGTTCAAGCCAGTGAATGATATCCGCCGGCTCAGATGAGCCCTCGAAGGTAGATGGTCTCTGGTGAGAGATGTCTCCAATGGTACTGCTCACACCCCTCTCTTGCCTATGAGGTGGCGGCGGAGGAGCCTGTTGATTTTGAGTAGTTGAGTTATGCATTGTCTCCATTAGTTGTGCCATCTGAGTCATTTGGTCCATCATGCCCTGCATAAAAGCGAGTGGATCAACCCAAACACCTTCTGACTGAGCTGTGTCCCGGGTACGACAACCTGATAGTGAATGATTACGTCCAGGTGAATGAGTGGCAGCGTCACTTCTCGATGAGTTAGCATTATTCCTGGTATTAGTGCGTGTATTCACACGAGCTCTCGGGTTTCGGCCCGCACCACGGCCTCTTCCCCCGCGTCCTCTACCAGCTCTTTCCATACTGAAGTGGAAAGTCATATGATGATTATATTTGTCTCGCATGAATATCACATTATGATTATATTATGAAATGATGAAAATGAGCATACACGCTCAAACAAAATGATTACGTGAATGATCAACTGATGTGATGTGACTATCTGATGAAATTCTTGAAATGAATATCTTGAACAAGTTAACAAGATTAATGATATGATCCTCAAGATCAACAACTGAATAATGAAATGAACTGAGTGATTAATGAATTAACATGGTCGACTTGATCAAAAATTAAAATGATGAAAGAGGATTGTTGACTGTTGAATGATTAATCAATGATTCTATAGCCAGAAATTATACCATGGCGTCAGAAATCTTACTGTTCTTAGGTCTGAGGGGCTCAGCTCTTGCACAGGTCACATGTGGCGTGAAAGTCCAATGATACTAGTCTGATGAATGATGATTTCAAATGAGACATGACTCCGAAGGTAGTATTCAAAACCACGCTCCGATACCAACTCTGTAACACCCCAAACTAGGCGGATATTACAGTGTCGTGGGCCCTCGACTGGGACCCACCAGGCGGTTGAAAATTAATGAATTTAATAATATAATTGTAGTACCGAACCACAATATATCATCAATCACTCCGATGAGGAGTTTCATTACAACACACCCAAGATAATACAGAATACATGTATATTTTATATGAAGATAAAATATACAACATTGAATGAAATGAATATCCAAACGGAAGTCTGCAGCGGAAATAAAATAAAGAAAACACGAGTGAATGAAAAGGACTGGGGGCCCCTACTAGTATCACTGGGACTCCTCGCCGTCAACGTTCTCTTCCCGTGCCTTAGCCTTGCCATGACCTGAAAACAATATCCCCCAACGGGGTCAGTTATACAGAACAACAATCCTCAAGAGTTGAATAAACACAAATCATGATATATCTTAATTATGAAATGACACTGAAGAGAGGCATCATAGTACGCCCGTAATGGTATATGCACGCGCACAAGACGAGTGTCCGGACACACCCGCCCTTGTACCTAATTAGTCTCACGGAGGTACATTACCGTGTGCACAGTCCAATGTGTCGGTGAACCCAACACATGACCATCACGTGCCCGACTAAAAATTCCACAAATCCCCACCCGGCCACGCAATATGAACCCAGAAGGTTATATAGACAAGAAATGACCATGAAGAATATTAATGAATAACAATCCGACAAAGTCAAGAATGACTCACCGAGATGAAATGATAGTGAAACGAATGATAGCTCAATGAAATGATTGGAACCGTCGTTCCTTGTGAATGAAGTAATTAATGGACAATTACAAGTCCCAATACGGTTAATACATTATGAATGAATTATGATTATGAATGAACAACAACAAAAGGAATGAATATCCTTTTAACCGAGTAAGAATTAACTTACTCAACACCGGTGAAGAATGTCCTTCCTCGAACAAACATCCAAAAAGGGATGTCGGTCGCTCGAACAACCTTGAATGACAATTACCAACAATGCTTAATATACGTATCAAACATGATTATAACCGACTCAAACGTCGATACAACAATATCCAAACTCATTGAGGCATTCTAGCGAACACTTAACAACCACACAACTTTTGATAATATCCAAGTCCCGAATATATTAAAACCAACTCCAAAATGAGTATTTCAAACCATCAAAACACTTTCAATGATATCAATAATCCCATAGGAATCCACAATTCGAGTTAACGACAACATCTAATCGAAAACCCCCAAAATATCAAAGTCAACCTCAAAGTGTTCTTGAATCAAACCTCAACAATACATGAAATCCGAAATATACACTGAGTAATCCATGTGAAAACATTTATCCAAGGTAGATCATCCATATCTAACATATTCCAACAACAATCCAAGCTTACACGAAGAAATCGGAAGGAAAAACCCAAAATCCAAAATTCTAGATCCAAGAAGATTATTACCTTGATTTGATGTGATGGGAATGATGAAATGATGATTAATATGAATGATAAGCTTGAAGGTGATGATTGATGATTGCACCTCGAAGAATACTCTCCAAAACGCCCGGAGTCGTCCAAAATCGCCGAGGGAATGAAGAGAAAAGATAAATGACGAAGACAGGACTGGACTGTCCTATATATAGCAAGTCCCAGTTAGCGTGCGCTAGCTCCTGTGCGTATCGTGCGCTAACGGGTGCACTGGGTAGTCCAGTATACTCTGCTTGCAACGGTAGCGTGCGCTACGTACCTTTTGTAGCGTGCGCTACAACCATTTAATTAGCGTGCGTTAACACAAATGGTTAGCGTGCGCTAATGAATTATCTGGTGCCCAGTACTGGAGTCCAGAACCTTCTGTTCTCTGATCTGATTCGCGGTAGCGCGCACTACACACAGGATTCAGCGTGCGCTACTAACCCCGACTAGCGTACGTTATTAACAACTCGTAGCGTGCGTTAGGAATAAATCCAATTCAGTCCAGTAGCCACTGGACTCTGCCTGATCTGACCTTAGTGCGCTACACCGACTACATAGCATGCGCTACTCCGACCTAATAGCGCGCGCTACTTACCATTCATAGCGTGCGCTACTTACAACCCCAACTGCAGTCCAGTGCCTTCTGGACTGCCTGCTGAACTACACTAGCGCGCTAGTGTTGAGAGGTGGCGTGCGCTACCCGTACACAATTAGCGCACGCTAAAGAGAGTACGTAGCGTACGCTACTCCTCACATACAACACACTATGAAGATGACAACGATGATAAACACAGCACGATTCTTCAACTAGGTTGATGATGAATGACAACTCATACACGATACAATTACTCTGAACGATGAATACAATGATTGAATATGAGTGACAAATGATCATTATTAGTGAAAATTACTGAGTGAAAATTACTGAACGATAAATACTGAGTGATAATGACTGAATTACAACCGGGTATTACAATCACCCTATCCTTTTGCATTAATACACATCCCAGACCCTGATTTGAAGCATCGCTGTATAGCATGAATCCACCAGTTCCATCTGATAACGCTAGTATAGACGTTGTCATCAGTCTCCTCTTAAGTTCATCAAAACTAGCCTGGCATTTCTCATTCCACACGAATCTCTGAGTCTTCTGCAACAGCTGAGTGAGCGGGCGAGCAATCTTGGAAAATCCCTCTGCAAAACGGCGATAATATCCAGCAAGTCCTAAGAAGCTTCAGACTTCTTTCACGTTATTAGGAGATTCCCATTCCAAGATTGCTTCGACTTTCTTCGGGTCCACCTGAACTCTGTCAGCTGATATCACATGCCCAATGAAGGTTACTTCCCTAAGCCAGAACTCGCATTTGGAAAGTTTCGCATAAAGCTATTCATTCCTCAAGGTGCTCAAAACAACACGCAAATGCTCAGCATGCTCCTCGGGGTCTTTCGAATTGATCAAGATGTCATCAATGAAAATGACTACAAACTTATCTAGGTATTCTAAGAATACCCGATTCATCAATTGCATAAATACCGAAGGAGCATTGGTAAGTCCGAATGGCATTACCACAAATTCATAGTGTCCGTACCAGGATATGAAAGTAGATTTCGGTATGTCCGATTCCTTAATTCTCAACTGATGGTAACCTGATCGCAGATCGATCTTAGAGAATACTCTAGCCCCCTGCAGTTGGTCAAACAAGTCGTCGATCCAAGGTATAGGATACTTGTTCTTGATCGTCACCTTGTTTAGCTCCATGTAATCAATACCTAATCGGAGAGATCTATCTTTCTTCCGGACAAAGAGAACGGGTGCTCCCCAAGGAGAAACGCTAGGTTGAATATAACCCTTCTGCAATAATTCCTCCAGTTGCTTATTTAGTTCATACATCTCGTTTGGCGCCATACGGTATGGTGCTCTGGAAATAGGAGCGGCTCCACGCTCTAATTCAATATTGAACTCTACTTCTCTCCGCGGAGTTAACCCAGGTAGTTCGTCAGGGAATACATCTGAGAATTCTTTCATAACTGGAATAGATGAGAGCTCTACTCCTACTTCTTTCTTCATGGCATAGCACCAAAATTCGTGACAACCCGAATTCAGTAATTTCACTGCTTTCATAGCTTTGATCAATTTTCCCGAGCTTCCCGGTCTCCATCCTTTGAATACATGTTCAGATCTGTCATCAGCAATGATAGAAATGACTCTCTTTCGGTAATTTAAAATAGCCCCATAACGGTTGAGCCAATCATCTCCGAGAATTAGATCGTCGCCATGGATGTCGACTACAATAAGATTCGATGGCCAATCTTTCCCTCCTATAGATACTGGAAAATCTCTAGTTTCTAGGGTTCCCACAATTCTCTCTCCGCTCGGCAAACCCACAACATAAGGCTCACAATCAAATAAACATGATATTTTCAAACGATTAACACAGTTCAATGATATGAAAGAATGCGTAGCCCCTGAATCGAATAAGACACTAACTGGTTGCAAAAGGATCTAAATCGTACCTGATGCAACAGCAGTGTTCTGATCGTCAGATTTCCTCATCTCGTACAGGCGCGGAGGAATGGACCCAGCACTGGATGTCTCTCTCTTCCCAACATTCTGCTGCTGGAACCCACTCTGCTGCGTCTGGTTCACACTTATCTTTTTCGGAACTGGCGCTGGAGTGCGAGTACCAAATGATCTAGTCACATTTCCACAAAAATTCGCACGGTGCCCTTCTTGCCCACATTCAAAATAGGTCACAGAAGGAACGGGACAATCACGTCGAATATGCCCTGCTCGACCACAATTATAGCACTTCTTTGATGCGTCCGAAACTGTTGATGTTGTCCAGAACTTCTTTTCACCTAGAGAAGGATGTGGAGGTTTCCTAGATGAATAAAATGAAGATTGGCCCTTGCGGGGCCCACCACTCTTATTTTCCGAGAAGTTGTCGGACACTTTCTGCTTCTTTGCCTCCATCGATTTCTCCACCGCTACCTCTTTCATGTCGTAGGCCAGCGCTTTGTCTTGATACTGTCGCAACGTAGTACACTCGAATCCGGACATGTAATGCTGAATCTCCGGCTTCATCCGCATATCGAAATGAAAAATCTTTTCCGCCTCCATTCTGATCAAGTATCGCACACAAGTCAGCTGATGATTAAAAGTCTTGATTATGCATGTCACATATGCTTCCGAACTCTGCGGTGAGAAAAACTCTTGGATTTTAGCCTCTCTAACTGGACGGGGACAATATTGTGCTTCCATCATTTGTTTGAATTCCATCCAGTCAGCATTATGATTCTCAGGTCGAATAGCTTCCCACCATTCAAAAGCCTCCCAGTCAGAAAATACTGGGCAATAGGAACTTTCCGGTCCTCGGGACAGTTAATCCCCGCAAATATCTTCTCTAACTCCTTCAGCCAATGATCCCAAGTAAGTGCCTCAGCAGAACCGTCAAATTTTGGCGGGTGCAATTTGACCACCTCAGTAAGCCATCTGTCTCCCCAATTATCCTCGTTATGCTGCTGTCCCATTGCCGTCTGCATGCGGTCAACTACCTGAATGAACTGGTTTATCTGAGCAACCACCTGTTGAAGCACTCCCGGCATGTTAGGATTTGCGTTGTCATTCGTTGATCCTTGTTGTCCCCCAGAATGGGAGTCGGTTATACTAGCCGATAATTCTGGTGTAGTCGCTGAATCCTCCTGTCTCACATTACCACGTCCGCGTCCGCGCCCACGTCCTCCCCTCAACATACTGTAAACACAATTACTCAATATCCAGGGCAAAATTTTCAAAAATAAAGCCGTCAATATTCACAAAACAGAGATTAAGTACAACGGTAGTATAAGAGATTAGGAGACTTACAACCACGGTCCACATGACGACGCTGGCTGAACAGTGATGTTACGAACGACCCGTAAATCAAATAACGTAAACATACCCAAAAACCCGACTGCCAAGATATCCATGAATCTTAGCTCTGATACCATATTCTGTAACACCCCGAGATATTCGGAATAATTACAGCGCCGTAAACCCTTTAAGTAAGGATTTACAAGGTTAAACAGAAGAAATGTAAATATAATACAACAGTACCATAAAAGTTCAAAATACAAAACCGGTTTCAACTGATCAAATGAGTTCATTAATACAACCATCTCGAAAAATTATTAAAACACACGTACTCGAGTACTGAAAATAATCCAAAGGACAAGTCACAATAACAATAAACATCACTGAGCCCCTTCGTCGTCATGTCGATACTGTGGCTGTTTTCCCGCTCCTCGGCTACCTGAACATCAAAACAAATGTCCACCCCCTAAGGGGTTAGCAAAACAATGCTAGTACAAGTATCATATTAAACAAATCGAATATGCAACAACAATGCATAACAAAGTACACAACACGGACTTCCGCTACCGGAATCCAACAATGCGAATCCACAAGATTCCATTAACACAATATGGGTATTCCAATGATCCAGCGCCCTCAGCATAGATCCCAAGATGATCCTGTCGGACCAACACGAGGTGGAAAAACCCGTCCATTGATCCAGTGCCCTCAGCATAGATCCCAAGATGATCCCGTCGGACCAACACGAGGTGGACATCCGATCCAGCGCCCTCAGCATAGATCGCACAACATACACAAACACAACTCATGCATACATATATGCAAAATCTCTATGTCCATCAACATGAACATATAAACACTCGATAACGAATATCATACAATTCAACGAAATAAATCCCATGATCAACAACATGAATAAACCACATGCATGCTCAAAATACCAACATTAACAAATTACGATATTTGCCTTAGAATGGTGATAAGAGTTGTTACTACGAAGAAGAAATCTTCAACCAGCTCGAAGAACTCTCACTCGATCAATCCACCAACACCCGAACCTTCAATGAATAATAACACCGGTATAAATAACGGTTCCGGATAATCGGTTTAATCATCAAGAACATCAAAAAGAGCTTGATATACTCAAACATATGAGCTTACTACACTGCTGTTGGGAAAAACAAACACCCTGTATCGAATCAGCCAGGATACCCGATCCCTGTATCGATTGTTATTTGTTATTAAGAAGGTTTTGACATATATGTCAAATACAGTAAAGGAAAACTGTATCGAGGCTTCAAGGCTTTATCCTATATCGAAGACCCGCCTCGAATCAGCATTAGTGAAGCTCGTCAGTACAGCAAGAAGACTTGTAAAAGATCAAGTATGGAAACTGTCTCGATGCCCTAAATACAGTCATCTTCCATACAGTTCACAAAAGGACAAGAAAGAACACAAGTCAAGTTCCGTTGAACAAAGAAGTATTTAAATACTCAAGGATAAAGTATTTAAATACTGCGCCTTCGATCTTCGTAATCCCGCGAAACTGATCATGTCATATTCCCGTTGAAGGAAATCTTATTCAACCGGATATCTCTACGGATACTTTCTTCGTAGACTATATATATCCTTGAAAACATTGAAGATCGATTACCCCAAGTAACATAACTCTCAAAGCTATCAAAGTTATCATCCGAGCAAACATATCTCCAAAGCTACCGCTATTAAGAACGAAAGAGATATACAAGGCTCAAACATCAAGAACAAATGCATCATCGATCTTGATATTGAAAGTCACGTTTACCAGTTACCTATCTTTTACCTCTGTAAAACCGAGCTCAGTGTGAACTCAACAAGTTATTCTCGACTGTGGGACGAATAAGGACGAAGCTTTGGAACTGTGTGTGAAGAAGCTAGTCAAGAAGGAAGCTTTAACCAATCTGTGTGAACGGTTGAAAGTGATATTCTTTGTATCAATCTGTGTGAACGATACAAGGATAGGTTTGTTTATAATTACGTAGTTGTGTACGCAGTAATTATATAATAAACTTTTTACTCCTGTGTGGAGGACCAGTGGACGTAGAGGGGTTTACCTCGAACCACTTAAATTACTATGTCATTTACCTTCAGCTTTTACTGTTTGAAATTACTGTGATATATTAAGTATACACTAAATACTTCGTTGCTGTATCTACGGCAACTAACTGTATCCAAGACTTCCGCTACGCACTCAGATTTAGATTCCATACAGTTTGTTGTTTAAACTACTTTTCCAAACTGTATCCAGTATACTTAAGTGGCCAACAAGTGGTATCGGAGCGGTTGATTCTAAAAAGAATCAGTCATATTTCTTTTAACCGAATCAGATTCAAATCACTTATTTTCAAAACAGTCTATTCCATTCCTATATTATCAGTATGGATACTTCTATGATTAACAAAGTCCCTATGTTCTCTATTAACGAATTTGACGACTGGAGAATTAGAATGGAAGCTCATAATGCAGCAATGCACGAAGAGATGATTTTTGTTATACAGGATGGTCCGATCAAGATCATGAAGGTCAATCCAGCCGCAAGGATTGAGGGCCAAGCCCATGCTGAAATGCTCGAGAAGGAACGCGAGCAATGGACAACTGATGAAAGGAAGCGAGCCAATCTCGACAACGTGGCTAAGAACGCGTTATTTGTCACTCTTGACAAAGGCACGTTCTCAAAGGT
Organism: Orobanche coerulescens; assembly: GCA_033398695.1. Classification (NCBI taxonomy): domain Eukaryota; kingdom Viridiplantae; phylum Streptophyta; class Magnoliopsida; order Lamiales; family Orobanchaceae; genus Orobanche; species Orobanche coerulescens. Next base: position 118,712,761 of record CM065805.1, read on the forward strand.
AAAGAGCTGCAAAATGACCCAAAGAAATCGGGATAAACTCAAGTTAATTTGTGAGGGAACCGAGCTCTCAAAGAAAACAAGATTTCAAAACTTACTCAAAGAATTCGAATCTTTTGAAATGAAACCAACTAAACACTTGAGGAACTTGACCTCGATTTACCGGTATTGTTGGTGAACTTGAAGCGTTAGGCAAGATTTACACCCAAAAGGAGAAGAACTTAAAATTTTCGGATCTCTCCCATTGATGGGACATTAAGACCACACTATGCGTGTATCCTGTAATCTTAATGAAATATCCATTTTTGATCTCTTCTCGACCTTAAAGCTTTTGAGTATGACATTGACAAGAGAGAAAGTCAAGAATCTCCTTCAAAGGTCACATCTCTCGCCGTCAGACGAACCGTCGACACGGATGCCTAGCCTGTCGAAGCCCGGTCACAAGAGCGCCGGTGATGACGACATCCCGTCACAAGATGAAATGGCGCTTCTAATGCATAAATTCAAAAAGTTCATCAAACAGTCTGAAAGACTCCTACGTGCCCAAACTCACAACAAGGTAAGTACCGAAACATCATCTCGGTGATGCTAACTTGTGCTATAACTGCAGGAAACCGTGTCATTATGCAAACAAATGTCCTCATCCCAAAGTCCAAAGATTGCCCGAGGCCGAGCAACAAGAGCGAGATGAAAGAAGACGTGCTTGGAAAGACAAGCTCAAGGCCCCGATTGGAGAATCGAAGCCTCCCCACACCATCCAAATCAGCAGAATGTCTTCAGTGGTCATCGAGAGTGATTCATCTCGACGATGAGTTCGATGATAAAGCATACATGTGCTTTATGGCCAAAGATGTTCCGGAAGGTGAAGACAGCGACGATGAGGTAAGTTCAACCTCGGTTATTCCATCTAATGCATCTCATACTTTCGAAAATATGATGAATGAATTCAAAAACATTCAAAAGGCCCATGAGACTCTAAAAGCGAGAATATACAGCTTCAATTAACAAATCTAGAGTTGAAAGATGAAAATGACTTGCCGAAAATAAACTATGAAAATATGTCTCTTGATTGTGAAACCAGCAAGGTCGATTTTGAAAAACTCATGGAGAGCAATCATCAACTTGCTCATGAATTAAATGCAGTTAAAACCCATAATGAGAGCAAGACAAATGATTTGGTTCTACTACAAACCAAAATTACTACTCTCGAGAAGCGAGAAACTGAACTTGAGACCATTCTGAAGTCTTTTGAAAAATCGTCCAAAAGAATGGAAGAAATTCTGAGCACTGGGCAACATGCTCATGATAAAAGTGGCTTAGGATATAGCTCATGTTCGAATAAAGGTAAAACTAGTACTGTGTTCGTCAAGAGTGTGGAACACATTCCAGAATCGGAAGATACTCCTAGTCCCATAAAGGAACCTGCTGTACCGAGAAAACCGAAAGCTGCAATTCCGCCCCCTCAACTCTACTATTCGAGACAGTGGAACCAACAACCACTCAGAAGGCGTAACCTACAGCATGCTCCACAAGCATATCATGAAAGCCGAAAGTCATTCAGAAAGAAGACGGTATCCAACCACCAAAGGCCCGCACAGCAGTACACTCAGTATAGTGCACCTAGGTATTGGATACAGGAGACCCGTTATCCCTCAAGACAGCAGATGCCAGTCCAGTATCAACAACAGTATTGGGAATCCAACTGGAGACCCAGAAGACAAGCTGTCAGGCCTAGAAAAATGGCTCCACCTCCTAGACGGCACTCGTACTGGAATAATAATAATAACCCTGATTTTTACATGCATAATAATTATCATGATTATAACAACTACGGATATGCCCCCCGTAGATACCGCAATACGGTACCGAGTACATCCTACAGTAAACCAATTGCTGTCAGGAAAATCTGGGTACCTAAAGGAACTAACATATATGGACCCAAAAATCAAAGGGGACCTAAATCTACCTAATTTCTTTGTTACAGGACATCCTAGAGGAGGATACCTGGTACTTCGATAGTGGATGCTCTCGTCACATGACCGGAGATAGGAGTAAGCTATCTGATTTTGTAGAAGGTCGCGGTCCGAAAGTTCGCTTCGGTGATAAGTCTAAAGGAAGAACAAGAGGGAAAGGAAACCTACTTGTCGGGAAATTCAAGGTCACCGATGTCGCATATGTTGAAGGCTTACAGTATAATCTACTTAGTATTAGCCAGTTCTGTGATAAACAGTTCTCGGTGAAGTTCTATATAGATCGGCAGAGAGTCAAGAACACCCAAACCAAGGAAGTTGTGCTTACAGGAAGCAGATCAGGTAATATGTACATTGCTGACTGGAAGCCTATGAGCTCCTCAATTCCATGTTTTGTTGCCCAAGGCACTGCAGATCTTAGCTGGCTATGGCACAAGAGGATGTCTCACGTCAACTTCAAGACTATCAACAAGCTTTCAAGACAGGGTATGGTTAGAGGTTTGCCAGATGTGTCATTCAAGAAGGACAGCGTCTGCGGGCCATGCCGAAAGGCAAGCAAATCAAGTCAACCCTGAAAAGCAAATCCTACCTTTCAACCCAAAGAGTGTTGGAAATGCTACACATGGATCTCTACGGTCCTGTAGACCCAGTAAGTTTGGGAGGTAAGAAATATTGCATGGTTGTTGTTGATGATTATTCCAGGTATGCTTGGACGATCTTTCTTAGCAAGAAGAAGGAAACAACATCAAGGCTGCCCGAGCTCCTGAGAAAGTTGCAAAATGAAAAAGCATCGAGTATCGTGTGCATTCGTTCCGACAGAGGTACTGAATTTACTAACCGCTTTATAGAGCAATACTGTCGGAGAATGGAATACAAAGACGAATACTCACCGCCCGTACACCTCAACAAAATGGTGTTGCCGAGCGAAAGAATAGGACGTTGAAAGATGCAACAAGGACAATGATTGCTGAAAGCAAATTGCCGCAGCTTTCGGGTGAAGCAACCAATACAAATGCTACACTCAAAACCGCTGTATCGTCAACAAGCACCACAACAAAACAGCTTACGAGGTATGGAATAACAAAACTCCATTAGTTTCGTATTTTCACATTTTTGGATGCAGGTGTTATGTATTGAACAACGGGAAGGACCAACTTAGAACCTTTGATGACAAATCAGATGAAGGAATATTCGTAGGATACTCCTCCGTCAGCAAAGCTTTCAGAATCTTTAATAAAAGGAGGCTGACGATTGAGGAATCAGTTCATGTAGTGTTCGACGAACCACACCATGACCCTACAGGAGTAGATGATATCACTCAGGACATTCACCATCCATCTATCTTGGATCCACCTACACCTATAGAACCTGTAGTTGATTTAGAAATCAACCCCGCAGCTGTAAGAATCGATGTGGATGAAGTCGACGCTGCATGTCAAGCCGTACCCACGTAAACTTTCGATACTGATGCGGATCCTGAACTAGAACCCGACCGAAGATGGTTGAGAGATCACCCGCAAGAGTTGATCATTGGAAACATTAATGCAGGTGTTTCTACTCGTAGGAGAATACAGAGTACACAAGGAAATGTACTTTGTGCACAAGAAGAATCTAATGCTGAAGTCTCACAGTTTCCTGAGTGGAAATCTCAATCCGAACTTAGGAGACTCAATATGTGCACTATCGCTGTATTCTTAGCCCAGTCCGAACCTGTTTCGACCATAGACGCTCTTAACAACTCTTATTGGATAACATCTATGGAAGAAGAGCTTAACGGTTTCGAAAGAAACAATGTATGGTATCTTGTACCCAGACCGACACACCAATCGGTTATAGGAACCAAATGGGTATTTCGAAACAAAAAGGATCGAAATGGACTTATCATAAGGAACAAATCCACTAGTAGCACAAGGCTATTGTCAGAAGAAGGAATCAACTATGATGTAACCTTCGCCCGTAGCGAGACTAGAAGCCATTAGGATATTTTTAGCCTTTGCCGCCCATAAGAGTTTTATCGTATACCAAATGGACGTCAAGAGTGCTTTCTGAATGGAGAGCTTGAAGAAGAAGTTTATGTTGAACAACCACCGGGGTTTGCCAACACAGACGGTATCGATCTAGTTTACAAGGCTAAGGAAAGCGGCATTTAACTTAAACAAGCCCCTAGAGCACAGTACGAAACTCCTGTCCCAGATCTAACCAACAACGGATTTGAGAAAGGTGTCACGACAAAACCTTGTTCAAGATACGAGAAGGTGATGACCTTCTAATGGTACAAATCTATGTCGATGATATTATTTTTGGTTCAACTAACCTTGCTCTATGTCAAAGGTTCTCACATCTCATGCAAAGCAAATTTGAAATGAGTATGATGGGGAACTTAGTTATTTCCTAGGTTTGCGTGTAAAGCTTGCCTACAGTATATTCATCAACCAGAGAAATACAGAAGGAGCTTCTCAACAAATTTGGAATGAACACTTCCAAATCCTCGCTAACCCCCATGAGCACTTCCGTGCAAATTAGTCTTGATGAAGCCGGAAAGTGTTTGACCAATCACTCTATAGGAAGCTCATTGGTTCGCTCTGTACCTAACGGCTAGCAATCCGATATCCAGCTTTGTTGGAGTGTGTGCGAGATACCAAGTTACACCTAAGGAATCACACTTGATACAACTAAACGAATCCTGAAATACGTTAAAGGAACAATGATGCAGGACCGTGGTATCCTAAGAAAGGCGGATTCGATTTAGTTGGATACAAATGACTCGGATCTCGGAGGTCGCAAGCTAGATAGGAAGAGTACAAGTGGAACTTGTCACTTTCTGACCTAGACTCGTTTCTTGGTTCAAGAAGAAGCAATTGGCTAACTCTCTTTCCACGGCCGAATCAGTACTATGTCACTGGTAGTCAGTATGCGAATCCTTTGGATGCGGAACAATCGCCGATTATGGAATCGATGCTAGAGAGACTCAATCATGTGTGATAGCACGAGTGCAATTGCAATCACGCACAACTCGCTTTTGCACTCGCGCACTAAGCATATCAACATGAAGCATCATTTCATCAGAATCATGTCGAGAACAAGGATGTTCGGCCGAAAAAGTTCATACGCACATCCAAATTGGCCGACATTTTCACCAAGCCTCTCGACACAGCAAGATTCAACATGCTAAGAACGAATTGGGAATACTACACCAGACACCCTGTAAGTAAATTTACTGCTTTTACTCAACAATTGAGGGGAATGTCAGAAGACCCGTGAATACGATTCAATATTAATTATCCGTACACTTAATCATCAAAACAAGATCGTAGCGAACGAAGGCATATGAATCCTACAAATGATGTGTGCAATAATTAAGGGGGAATACCGTAGGACCCATGAATACAAAGATTAATCCAAATATTGTTGTATGGAATTCAAAACCTATTAGTACCTTTTTAAGGGGGAACGTCAGATCGACGGAGAACAAAGACATACTATAGGATTTCGATTCGAGATATAATATAATATTATTTCCTTTTAAAATAATTTTTGTCCACGTGCCCTGTTTTTATGTCAAACGTCATGTTCATTAAATGCCTTACACGACATCTGGACAATCGAATCTCAAAAGCCGCGATGTTTTTAAATTGTTTATTATTTTTAAACCGCCGTTTTAGGCATTTAGGTATCAACCTATGTCAAGTGGGACCCATTGTATTTTAAAACCTTTTAATGGATTAGCGTACCGTTACACTAAATCCATCCCGACCGTCGATTTCAAAACCGGTTCCCATCCCTTAAAATCGACCATTCGTACTGCAAAACCCTATTTCGCCGCCTAAGTATAAAAGGATCAGATTCGCCATTAGAGACTCTTTACGCTTTCGCAATTACAAGAGATCTCAAGCAAACGACTACATATTTTCTGCATATTCACTGCGAATTTCTACTGTTTTCTTCCACCTTCGTTTTAAGAAAACATCCATGGCTAGTCAATCTTCATCCCCCGTTCTGAAGAAAACCTCCAACATCATTGATGGCCGGATCTTCTCGAAACCTGTCATCATCGAGCGTATTCTCGCGGAAATCAATGACTCAGAACCGATGGAGTATATCATTACTCGTCTTGAACAACAAGGACTCTATCGCTTCGGGAGCAAAATCGCCGACAAATACGACGCCCATCTGGTTGAGGAATTCTACCTCAACGCCGCCGTTCGTTTTCTGTCGCTAGCTCAAGGAGGACATGTTGCTGACATCACTGCAACAGTCCAAGGAGTGCAAATATGCATCAATCGCGATTTACTTCAAAGAATCTACAGGCTGCCCGCCGACGGCCTGACCATAGACCAGCTTGAGACGTTTGGGTCTCAAGAGCTGATTACCAAGTTTTATGGACTATTTACCGGGTCCAAAGTGGTTGATATGGTGACAACCACTTGCCACAAGAAAAATTTTCTTCTTCATTTCGTTTATCTTTACGATTTCTGTTCCAGGATCATTGAAAATCGAACCGGTGCATTCGAGATGTGCATGAATCTAAGGTTCAGAATGATGGTAGCTATTTTGACCTGTGAAAAGGTCAATTGGTGCCAAATCATTTTGAAACGACTTCAAGAAGAGGTGTGCAAACCTGCCACCCAAAAGAAATCATTTGGTTTAATGCTGAACTACATTCTGACGAAGTGCGGAGTCAAGCAATCCGCCGATGCCAAGAAAAATAGCTCACGGATATACTTAGGAGGCGTCAAGCCCACTGCTTATAACCAGAGCACAATGCATGCCAATCACCCGAGAACCAGGCACATGCCTATTTCTGCCAACCCAAGAGATGAAACCGTGAAGGTCCCTGAAATGGAATCTTCAGAGAAGAAGCGAAAGTGTTCTCACAGCAAGAAGCACTCTGCTGGTGAGAAGTCCAAGAAGAGACTTCGGAGGCTCTCAAAAATCAAAGCCAAGCACTCCGAGGATGTCTCGCCCGTGGCGCAACCCACTTATGAAGAACCCCAGGGCCCAACCCCTGTGGAAGAGGTGTCTCCTACTGCATCGACAGTAGATCCCGAGCCTTTGGCGGCTACGACGGATATAGAGACATCTGCCAACGCTCAAGACGTTAGCACGTCGGCTGCCCATTCGGAGCCAAAAGCTACCTCTCCTCTGCGGGATCCCACACCCGTGCAGGATCCAATTTCCTTCGGGGCACCATCCCCTGCAAGGAGTCCATCTTCCGTACAGGATCCCATACCTGTACTGAATCCTCAAACAGCGTCTCCAGACGTGATTCGAAGTCCCTCCCCTGACTCGATTATAAATCAAACACTTCTTTCGGTTCAAATTGAACAAGCGTATGAAAGATTTCTGCAATGGAAAGGCTATAGGCTAGCTCCGTACGACACACTGTACAACTGGAGCGAATGGAGCCACGAAGAGAGGTTCGTCTCCGAAGTAACTGACTCAACTGAAATTGAGGCACTGCTTCGATGGGACAACGCTTCTTGCAAAGATCTCATTGAAAGCCACCTGCTGCACAAATCTGACGCCAGAAGAAAAGGAAAGAAGAAGTCAGAGGATTCTCCCATCAATCCAAAAGATGACGACGACCACGACTCAGACGACGACGACGATGCTCTTCAAGCAGGTCTGAGAATGAGTCGCGAAGAGGCTGAAGCCCAAGCAGTCTCTCCACCCATAAAAGACGAAGGGCCATCTACCCAAGCCAATCCACCTTCGCCACAAATGAGAACATTCCCACTGGGAGGAATCACCCTCCGTCGAGGAAGATCAAGAAATTTTGGAGCAGGCACCCGAGCACATTGCATCAAGAAGCTTCCTACAAGCCAACAGGAGGATTCAGTCCCTCCTGCATCCATGTCTGCCGAAGAACCTTCGCCACAGGACGCTTCTGAACTAACTGTCGCCGTACCACAAGAAGCTACCCCTGCCCCTGCAACCTTGGAATCCGAGGACAGTAACGAACCTGAGGATGTCCAACTTACTTCACATCCATCCGTGAACGTAAGGAGGTTGAACGGTGCTGAAGACTTCGCCCAGCCTGACTCTCCTATCTCTGCTGCACGCAAAGAGCGCCTGCGAGCTCTTGGCCTTCAGACTGTATTTATCCAAGATGCAGTAAACGCTTTATCTTCCGTTGAAAAGGCACTGAATTGGATGCACACCTCTGCCGTAGAAGAAATGACCACTCTTCAACACGAAGTATCTCGAGTTGTCGACGCATTCATCCTTTTGCCAGAAGTTTTCAAGCAAGCCTTGAAGATCATGGAAGATAAACAAGCGCAACTGCTGAAGGAGGAAGCTACAAAGACAAGGATTGCTGAAGCCAAGACCGCCTGTGCAATGATTGAGAACAGCTCTCAACTGCGTGCGCACGACAAATCCATTCAAGAAATGTCGCAGACTCTTTCCTCCCTTGTTGAAAAAATAAACAGCATCGAGACCAAACAGGACGCCGCTCTTGAAATCCTACAAAGTCTTGATGAAGCCAAAAAGGGGGAAGAAGCACGAGAAGCTGCAAGGAGAATAAGACTGCAACAGGAAAGGGAATTTGAGGCTGCTCAGAGCAGTATCGCTGCCGAATTGAACAAGCTAGCACCTCAACCCCAAAGCTTTAGAATTTCAGGCTCCAGACCGGAATTCCATGACCCAAATGTCCCTTGGCAAAATCTTGTTCAAAGACCTTCGAAAATACGTCTGCCGACCAACCGCAACCCAACTGCCGACGAAGTGAAGCACTGGAGGAAGAATGAACTGATGAGATATTTTGTCAGACTCATCAGGGAATCCGCCATCTTCAAAAATTATAAGACATTGGCGGAAGCGGCACATAAGTTTTCAAAGTTGCTCGAAGAAGGTAAACTCCCTCTCCAAATCGAAATGAAATCAAAACATAGAAGAGGAGATCGGGTCACCCATCCAGAGGATTGGATACTTGCCTTTGATCGTTCATATGAAGGAAGAGCGATTTACCAGGAACGAGGCAATGATTCACTTCAAAACTGGTGGCGCGGCACCGAGTACGAGCAAGGAAAGAGACCATGGAGGCATGCGGATTATAAATAAGGAGATGAAATTTATGTATATTACTTTTGTTTTTGTAAATTTCTATTCGAAACAGCAAACTTTGTACTCAATCATTTTGAATATCAATAAAATAGTTTGTTTGTCTTGAAAGATTACAACTCGTAATCTACTGTGTTAATGTATGATTACTTAAAATTGTTTGATAGGAATCTCAAGTTAGATAAACTTGATTGAAAAATTAAAGCTGTACGAACTAGTCTACGAACAGTTCATAGTTTCAGTTGTAAACTTAGAATACATTGTAAGATTGTGCCTACGCGCCAATCATAGGCTTAAGTTGTAATAAATCTCAAACTTAAAAGAACGTGCCTGCGAGCAGTTCATTATTGTAGACTAAGTCACTAAGTCAGACCTATTGACAAAAGACCAAGAAATCTGCCAGAAGTCATCGAAGAAGAATGCTTCATGAAGAAGGTTTTGGCATCATCAAGAAGACTCGAAGAGTTTAAGTCAGTCTTGGCAAATTGTCAAAAAGGGGGAAATTGTTGGGAAAAACAAACACCCTGTATCGAATCAGCCAGGATACCCGATCCCTGTATCGATTGTTATTTGTTATTAAGAAGGTTTTGACATATATGCCAAATACAGTAAAGGAAAACTGTATCGAGGCTTCAAGGCTTTATCCTATATCGAAGACCCGCCTCGAATCAGCATAAGTGAAGCTCGTCAGTACAGCAAGAAGACTTGTAAAAGATCAAGTATGGAAACTGTCTCGATGCCCTAAATACAGTCATCTTCCATACAGTTCACAAAAGGACAAGAAAGAACACAAGTCAAGTTCCGTTGAACAAAGAAGTATTTAAATACTCAAGGATAAAGTATTTAAATACATCGATTCAGATCTTCAGAATCCCGCGAAATCCGGATCATGTCATATTCCCGTTGAAGGAAATCTTATTCAAACGGATATCTCAACGGATACTTTCTTCAGAGACTATATATATCCTTGAAAACATTGAAGATCAGTTACCCCAAGTAACATAACTCTCAAAGCTATCAAAGTTATCATCTGAGCAAACATATCTCCAAAGCTACTGCTATTAAGAACGAAAGAGATATACAGTGCTCAAACATCAAGAACAGCCATCATCAGATCTTGATATTCAAAGCTGCTGTTCTTACCTGGTTACCTATCTTTTACCTCTGTGTAAAAACCGAGCTCTGTGTGAACTCAACAAGTTATTCTGACCTGTGTGGGACGAATAAGGACGAAGCTTTGGAACTGTGTGTGAAGAAGCTAGTCAAGAAGGAAGCTTTAACCAATCTGTGTGAACGGTTGAAAGTGACATTCTTTGTATCAATCTGTGTGAACGATACAAGGATAGGTTTGTTTATAATTACGTAGTTGTGTACGCAGTAATTATATAATAAACTTTTTACTCCTGTGTGGAGGACCAGTGGACGTAGAGGGGTTTACCTCGAACCACTTAAATTACTGTGTCATTTACCTTCAGCTTTTACTGTTTGAAATTACTGTGATATATTAAGTATACACTAAATACTTCGTTGCTGTATCTACGGCAACTAACTGTATCCAAGACTTCCGCTACGCACTCAGATTTAGATTCCATACAGTTTGTTGTTTAAACTACTTATCCAAACTGTATTCAGTATACTTAAGTGGCCAACAACTGCCCTATATCAATTTGGATTTGAATCAACATTAGGATACTAACCCGACAAAAACACGTAGTATCCTACCTAAGATCAAATGTATCCTACGGTCGGATTCTTCAATACATCACAGGATAATTCTTCTTACAATGATTCTAATCACGTTCTTCATTTATCCAAACCAATCAATAAATCAAAATTACTCCGTAGAACACCACAAGAACTTGATTACTAGGTTCATTTGATACATCATCTTCATGTTCAAGAAAAATATCCTAAGTTCAATCCATTCAATGTCCCAATACGTATAATTCCATTATGTAATACATAAGAACTTGATAATCTCCATAAACTGGCCATAATCGGTTTTGTAGCTTCATGATTGTGCTTAGGAGTTCAAACACTACAAGGTTCAATCTTCTATACGGTGAAGAAGTACCGAAACATCGAAAATATCCTTCTAACAACATGATGTTCGACCACGCACGAATTTAACTGACTAGATAATCTCAAAACATGTTCAAAACATCCTTAAGAATACTTAATCCAGTTGGTGAAGAATCACCTACCTCAAAATAGTGAAGAACAAGGAGGAACTTGAAGAAATTCAACACCGAGAGCTTGAACACCAATCTCCAATGGTCTAAAATCTTCAAACTCGAGCTAGGATGATGATATGAGAGGTTTAGGATGGATAGAGTGACTCTCTAAGTCTCAGAAATCGAGTATGGGAAGTGGTGAAATCTGAAAAATAAAGAAGGGTGCTGTCCTCTAACGGGATTGCAGCCTACTGACTCTGACGGGTCTCGGCATAGCGTACGCTAAATAGCCTTACGTGCGCTAAAATCAATAATTAGCGTACATTAACAACTATTTTTAGCATGCGCTAACGGCTGAACGAAAGTTAACTGACCTCATTGTACTAGACTTAGCGTGTGCTAGCCTCATAACATTAGCGTGCACTAAGCACCGTTGACTCGACTTTTCCAAAAGCCATCCAGATTCATCCCGACATGTCCCGACCAAAATCCGCAGCTGGTCTCACCTACCACCCTATCTTAATCAAGTTGGCTACGTGTAGCACGTGCTACAACTCATACGTAGCGTACGCTAGCTAACTCAATTAGTGCGCGTTAAAGCTAAGATGTTAGCGTGCGCTACAAGTGCACAAAAATGCAAGTATGAACAACATGCATGAAATCATACACTCAACAACACAGGATCATGAAATACAGAGGAAAATACTCAGATCAAAATGAAATAAATACAGTATCATGAGGTTCAAATACACATTAGAAATCTCGGGTATTACATAATGCATATCCTATAGCGTACGTTAGCCACTCAGTCCCTTAGTAATATATCACATTTTAACTATCTCGGAGTGACCACCCTTTTCACTCGTCAACAATTCATCGGGGAACAAGACATTGGCCACCGTCATATTCGCACCGACGATTGTCCAACGGCGTCAAGGCACATCACCTCCGTTCTATTCACATCACACAATTGTATCGCAATAGCATTTAAAATGAAATCACATAATATAAAAAGCAACATCACACTATAAAAATCACATAGTACAAGGTAATTAAAGCATGAAATACCGATGATATTACATACCATCCCACTTAAAAATAGTTTCGTCCTGAAACTAAGAAAATAACTCGGGATGACTCTCCTTCATGCTCGACTCGGTCTACCAAGTTGCTTCATCCATGTCGTGGTGCGACCACTGAACCTTTACAAGGGGTATGGCTTTATTTCGCAACGTTTTCATACGCCGATCCAAGATAGAGATCGGCACCTCTCTAAAGGTAGCGTCGTCGGAAATTTCCAATTTTTCGAAATTGAGTTTGTGACTCGGATCGTAGACAAACTTCCTTAATTGAGAGACGTGAAAGACGTTATGTACTCCATCTAAGTGCGACGGCAGGGCTAATCGATACGCAAGCTTTCCTACCCGGTCTAATATCTCGAACGGGCCTATGAACCTTGGGCTTAACTTGCCCTTCTGACCGAAACGCCGGATACCTCGCACAGGTGATACTTTGACCCAAACGTGATCCCCGACTACAAATTCTAACGGTCGTTGCTAGCTTTCGGCATATGATTTCTGCCGGCTCTGTGCTGCTAGCATATGTTTTCGAACAACATAGATCTTCTTAATGGATTCCTGGATCAGATATAACTCGGTAACCATGGTGTCAGAAGCGTCATCCCAGCATAATGGCGACTTGCATCTTCGTCCATACAGGGCCTAAATGGTGCCATGCCTATGCTCGCATGCCAGCTGTTGTTGTACGAGAACTCCACCAACCCCAGATGCCTAGCCCAATCCTCACCCCAGTCGAGCACACATGCCCTCAACATATCTTCTAAGGTTTGTATCGTGCGTTCGGTCTGTCCATTCGTCTAAGGGTGATAGGCTGTGCTAAAATGCAATTGGGTCTCCATAGCTTAATGAGTGGCTTTCCAAAAATGGGACATGTACCTAGTGTCCCTATCCGATATGATGGACGAGGGAACGCCATGTAGCCTCACGATCTCCCTGATGAAAATAGTGGCTAACTATTCTGTTCTGGTTTCTTCGTGAATTGGAATAAAATGTGCCGATTTTGTTAGCCGATCAACGATACCCAGATGGTGTCCCTTCCTCCTACCGACGTTGGTGACTTGGTGACAAAATCCATTGATATGCATTCCCATTTCCACTCCGGAATGGGTAGGGATTGCATGATTCCAGCTGGTCTGCGGTGTTCAATTTTCACTTGTTGGCACGTCATACATTGGGCGATGAATCTAACCATTTCCCGCTTCATATTCTTCCACCAAAAACTCTTTCGCAAATCCTTGTACATTTTTCTCGCTCCTGGATGAATGGAGTAGGGGGTGGAGTGTGCTTCTCTCATTATGGTTTGCTTCAGCTCGTCATTCGGAGGAATGCATATCATGTTCTTGAACCTCACCAAGTCCCCCTGGATCTTATAGTCGGAAACATCTCCCCCTTCGATCCTTGCACCGATGGCACGTAGCTCGGAATCCTCCATTTGTGCTAGACGTATCTCGTCTAGTAAGGATGAGTGTATATTGATTGAGCACAATTGTCCTTGTCTGCGTTGTATCCATACTTCAGTACTGCTTCTCCTAATGTCTTGCTGCAGTTCGGGTTGAATTGTTATGTTGGATAAGATTACTTCTTGTGTAGTTTTCCGACTAAGAGCATCAGCTATGACATTGGCCTTCCCTGGGTGGTATGAGATTTTCACATCGTAGTCTTTGATTAGTTCCAACCAGCGCCTCTGTCTCATGTTTAATTCCCTCTGGGTGAAGATATATTTCAAGCTCTTATGGTCCGTGAAAATCTTTCAAGTAACTCCGTAAAGATAGTGCCTCCAAATCTTGACGGCGTGTACCACTGCAGCCAGCTCTAAGTCATGCGTCGGGTAATTTGTTTCATACAGCTTTAGTTGTTAGGATGCGTATTCATGAAAACACATCACAGTCCATGCTTAGATGCATCCGTATATATAATGAATCCTTTTGTTCCCTGCGGTAGCACTAACACTGGAGCAGTAGTCAGCCTCCTCTTGAGCTCGTCAAAGTTCTTCTGACAGTCCATAGTCCATACAAACTTGGTACTTTTCCTCAATAGGTTCGTTATTGGTCTAGCGATACAGGAAAAAGCCTCGATGAATCTTCGATAATAACCCGCCAATCCTAGAAAACTCCTTACCTCCTTGACGTTCTTCAGCGGTTCCCAACTCATTATCGTTTCGATCTTTTGTGGATCGACCTTAACGCCTTCTGCCGAGACAACATGTCCGAGGAAAATTACTTTTGGCATCCAGAATCCGCACTTGGAAAGTTTTGCGTAAAGTTGGTGTTGCCTCAACACGCTCAGTACCTGCCTCAAATGTTCTTCGTGTTCCTCTCGGCTTCAAGAATAAATTAGGATGTCGTCAATAAAAACCATGATACACTTATCGAGGAAATCGATTAAAACTCTATTCATCAACTCCATCAAAATGACCGGGGCATTGGTCAAACCGAACGATGCCATGATATACTCGTAATGTGCATACCTCGATCGAAATGCAGTCTTTGGTATATTTTTCTCCCGAATCCTCAATTGGTGATATTCGGACCGTAGATCGATCTTCGAAAAGACAACTGCCCTGTATAATTGATCTAGGAGATCATCGATCCTGGGAAGTGGATAACGATTCTTGATAGTAACCTTGTTTAGTTCTCTGTAGTCAATGCACAATCGTATAGAGTTGTCCTTCTTTTTAACAATGAGTACCGGCGCGCCCCACGGCAAGGTGCTCGGGCGGATTATCCCTTCTCCAGCAGATCTTCGAGCTGAATCTTCAATTCTTTCATCTCGGCCAGTGCCATCCTGTAAGGAACTTTATAAATAGGTCTCATCCCCGACTCAAGTTCAATGGAGAGATCAACTTCTCGGTGCGGCGGCAGCCCTGGTAGTTCATCGGGAAAGACGTCTGGAAATTCATTCACCACTGGGATGTTCACGACCGAAAATTGGGATGTATCCTCTTGGAGAACATAACACCAGTAGTACATTTCTCGAGAGTTACAGGAAACTTCAGATGTAAGAAGGTTGAGAGACCCTTTCGTACTGAAGTGCTCTCGACCTTTGATAACATGCGTGGTACCGTCGCAAGCCATGATGGAAATAGTCAAGTGGTAGGTATCCAATATCCTCCTGTGCAAGGTCATCCAGTCCATACCTAAAATGATATCTTTATTCTGAAGCGGGAATACCATAAGATTTGCAATCCAGCTATGATCATTAATGCGAATCTGATAGTCTCGAACTTCTAGATTTCCACCCACTCTACTTCCATCAGGTAGCTTAACAGTAAAGGATTCACAAGTCACACAAGCAAGATTTAAACGTTCAAAACATTCCGCAGATATAAATGAATGCGTGGCTCCAGTACCAAATAGAGCATGAACAGGCCGGGCGTTAACAAGAAGTGTACCTGAGATAGCTAGCGCGGACTGACCATCCGTAGCCCTCAGTTCAAATATACGAGACGGTAATGACTCCGAAATGGATGAATTGCCACCACCGCGCCCACAGCCTCATGGAGTCTGGTGGGATGGAGCTCGATAGTTGGAAACGGTAGGTGTCCTGGAGGATTGCACAGAGCCTTGTTGACTCTGATGAGGAGCTGAGTTCGGTGCAGGATTGGCTCGCCAACAATAACGAGACATGTGTCCACTCTTTCCGCAAGAGAAACATTTGGTATCCGACTTGTGACACTGGTCCTTGGTATGTACAGATACGCCACAACTGAAGCAGTCTTTACGATATGGCCGATCAGATGCACCCTTTTGTTGGTATGAAACTGCTGACTTAAAATAAGACACAGACCCCGAGTTCGTCTTGTTGTTGTTGTTCCCTGACTGAGTAGATGTCTTCTGCTTCTTCGAATTATGTCCAGTGTCAGTGTTAACAGCAGTACCAGCATATGTTGTGACTACATCTTCGTACGCCCTCAGAGTCGTGCAGTGGAATCAGGCGGCATAGAGTTGTACAGCTTCCGGCAACCTCTGTGCAAGGTGACAGATTCGTTGATCTTCTGATGGAACCATATGTGAGACGTAACTTAGCTCGGTACGGTAGGCCCGAATGATCTCCGGTACTAGTAAATTCTGTAGTCCGGCACTGAAAAAGTCTCATGCACGAGCGGTTTGGGCTGATCTAGGATAGTGCTCGCTCCTCAGTAGCCGAGAAAATTCGGCCCACCTGACTACTCAGTTCTCCAGCTTGTAAGTTCTCCACCAGCGGGCAACAGTGTCGCGGAGCTGATTAATCCCAAGCGGCACCTTACGGTTCTCCAGACATATGATTACATCGAAAGTGGTCTCCATTTTAGAAATCTAATCGTCCACGTGTTTCTCCCCTGCTCCGTCGAACAATGGTGGCCTGTCCTTTAGCATCTCTCCCAACCATCGGTCTCTCCCTGTGTTCTCCTCCACATTGATGACCGGTACCCGTTCTGTCTGGTTGACTTGAGCAATTCCCATGGCAATAGCTTGGACGAGGGCCTTAATGAAGGTCGGGTCCATGCCTCAAGGGTTGTTATTCTGGCGTTCTGCCTCCTGCTCGTTTTGATTAATCGGCGGCAGCTGGTCCCCAGCCGGAATGGTCTCGGCAGTGTTCCTATTCTCGTTATGGTTCACAACGGAACCGTAAGCCTCGTTTACTATCCTCCTAGCTCCACGGCGTGCCATTATAGTCAGTATTAATCTAAGGCCAGTTAAACACACAGTTATCTCTTGTAAATTAAATATGTATCCAAACAAAAAACACACATTACTTACTTTACATTCCATGAGGAGTTACGGTCGCTTGGTGTGTTGGGCTGGAAATAAGGAGAAATTTTCAAAATCTTTTACAACATAACCGACCGCTCTGATACCATTTTCTGTAACACCCCCAAAATTTCACGGGGCATTATAGTGTCGTGAATCCCGAGCGGGACCCACAAGGCTATTTTGGGAAATAGATATTTTAAAGAAATTATTATGAAATGATGAGTCCGCGGTTACATAACATAAGACGGAATGTTTTTGAAAGAACATAATTCAGGGTGCGATTATTACATAAACGGAAGTTTCAAAAATCATAATTAAATCATGCGGCGGCAAGACTTTATCCCAACACCATTCAAGCCTGACCGGACCCCTCGGGAATATCCCGCACATACTCAACAAATTTACCTGGCACGAAGAATCATGTCAGACAAATCGGGGTCAGAGAATGAATACCAATAATAATAATTTGCAATGATATACACAATTTATCAACACCGTGCCATATAACAGATAAAAGATAATTCGTAGTATTACCGATGTTGTCTTTCTCTTTTTAACACTTAAACCCCAAGGTCGCGACCAAGGGTCACGAAAGTATCCACACAGGGATACCCCGGAACATGGGTGCCCTTCTTAGGTCTTATCCCTCAACACATTTCCACACGGGTACCATTCAGGTTTTATCCCCAACACATCGGCTCATTCATAACACATTTTCTAGAGAAAGACAATCGCCGGTACTCATCACACAATGGCACATTCACGTATTACCAACATTGCAATAAGATTAACATTTCTCGAGCAAGACTTTACTTGCCTTTAATCTAGCGGTAGGTGCCTTACGATAACTTGGACTTCCACGACTGATCGAGCTTAACCTAATCACGTAATCCCCGATTAACATCTCGTACGGATAAAGATGAATAAAACTAGTTTTCCCTTCCCTCTCCTAACTGAATTCTTAACTTAGTTCGATTTCTCCAAAACTAACATCGTGCTTCTAAGTTCACAAGCAATACATATTATTATGTCATTCAATTCTATGATTAACGTTTGTTATAAGGAAGGAAATACTTTGATCCGAAATGAAAACCAGTTAGATGATGATAATAACATGAAGAAAACTCACCAAGATGATATTTAAAGATGGAGGTCGCTCCTGATCTTCCTTAGAGACCCGTCCCATCGACCGGAAGTGAAGAGGAGAGAAAAAGAAAAAAAAAATGGGAAAGGAAGCCTGTTGTTCAGTATTTATACTGGACAGTTATTAGCGTGCGCTAAACACACTGCATTAGCACGCGCTAACGGGGTCAACGCCCCAGAACACTCTACTCGTAACACTGTTAGCGTGCACTAGCCAATATGCGTAGCGTGTGCTAACGAGTCACGAATTTAGTCCAGTAGCTTCTGAACAGATCTGCACCTACCAGATAGCGTGCGCTAGAAGAAACAATTAGCGTGCGCTAAGCAGTCGATAGCATGCGCTGGCTACCAACCTTAGCGTGCACGAACGAGACTCCAGTCCCAGTCCAGTAGCTCCTGGACTACCTCTAGACTGCCAGTTAGCATGCGCTACACACCTGGTAGCGTGCGCTAATAATGGCACAGTAGCGCGCGCTACACCACAAGCGATAGCGTGCGCTACTCTGCAATGAGTCAAAAACTAATGCAATGATCTGAAACGAAAATCAAACACGTGTGAACTCATGACAAAACCATATATGGCACAACATTCCAAAGACATGGACAACGCCAAACTGATAATCTGCAGAAAAACTCAACAAAATTGGAACGAAGATCTCGGATATTACATAACGTGATATTGAAAGTTTGTTTTACTGTAGAGAATAATAATAGGTCTTGTTAGTGATTGTTTAATTATTTCGAGTATAGAATTAAGGACTTCTTATATTCATTAACTCGGTTCTCACTATTTTTATCGGTATTACACACTCCCATGTGATACCCGAAAGTCATGGTTGACTTCATAATGGTGATCAATTTCTTATGAAGTTTAATAGAGGACAGCCCATGTGGTTTCTAGTCTATTATTCTTTTTAAGATGGTTTCTCACACCAATCCATTTAATGGATGATTCAATATTTTTTACACCTAGTTCACTTGCCCTCAACCCATATGGTTTTTATGGCTCGCTGAACTATCTAAGTTTAAACCGTCAACTCATATCAGTCGGACAATTGAATCTTACCTGTAAACCAGTACGGATTCTTAGGTTTGATTTTTTATAACTAATCTACTATAGGAATTTATCAACTTCCCCAAAACACTACCCCGACATACTCAAACGAATAGTATTTCAATTTAGATTTTAAATCTGCATGAGTTTGATGGAGGGTAGGAAACTTCGTAATCTTTATAACTTAGTGTTTGTAAGTGGGAACATTAACCAATTAGATGTTACACTTTGCACATTAATCCTTTTATAGCACAATTTGTCAGTTTATTTGTTTATCATACAATATAAAAACATCCACAACCTAGTATCTACCAACATGTAGTTCATTGTTCGTTCATAGGTATCGGGTCATCAATGACCCAGTAAAATACAAGTAATCAATAGCTATTAAATTTATTACATAGTTCAAAACTGTAGCCTGTACAAATTTCTAGTAAAAATAAATTGGCTCAAAATGGTCTCTACAATCCCATCGAATAAATATTCAAAACTAAGTGTAGTTCATCGACTTAATTTTAACTTGCATGTATTACCACAAGTGGTTGTAACAAAATTATACTTCATCGACCTAATAGACTTAGTTTTACCATCGAACATGTAAGTTTTAACTTACATGTATTACCACAAGTGATTCAAACATAGATTCGAAACTTAATAGTTTTAACTTATATATCGACCTAGTTCATCGAATAAAGATTCAAAACTAAGTGTAGTTCATCGACTTAGTTCATAGTATGATAAATTTTTCTTGTTCAAGATTCACAACCTAGTATCCATTTTGTTCAAGTAATAACTTTTGTTCATAGTTTCCACTTTTGGATAGTATGATAAATTTTTCTTGTTCTTTTCTGACTCTCCAAAAGTTAAAACTATGAACAAATTAAATTTTCACTTGTTTTTCTCTTGAAAAACTATCTTAAAACTCAAAGTTAAGTTCGAGAAAAGAATTTCTCTCTTTTTCCCTCACCACCTCATGGATGATCGTGCCTCTCATAGAGTAGGAAAAATGTTGATTGTTATATAAAATAACCACTCCCACCTCATGCCATGATACTTCTATTATTTTACACCCCAAGGTGTATAATAATAATTCTTACATCAATTATTTCCTCTTATGAGCGTAGCATGCTAAGTTCATTTTGTGGAGGTTGAAGATTTTGTTTTATAAACAAAACACACCTCACACCTAACACCTTATCATGTCATGATTAAGGTATAATCATATATACCAATGTATAAAACAACTCCCGCACCATAATAATATCCCCACAGAGAAAATATTAGAATATCAAAAGACCATGTGAGGGGCGGCCCACTTCGAGTATTAAGGAGGTTGGTCCGTTTCGGTGTGTGAAACACACCGTCCTGTGTCTAATCCAATAGATACATCCTTGGTTACGTCTCAATATCAATACAATTAATTAATCTAATTAATTATATTTTAATATAATTTCTCTAAGAAGTAATGGGAATTAAATTAATTGCCAGTAATTTTATTTAATTCACTAGATCGATTCAATTTTCCAAGCATTTATCCAATAAATTAAATTAGACATCTAATTACCGATATTTAATAAGAGAGACTATCCTTAATTTAACCCGTCATATAGATCCTGTATCGCGACTCCATAGGTTCATTTCAGTCAGCAATAAGCGGAACTGAAGAGTACGAGTAACACTTAGCTAGTCTCGTGGCTCACACTATAATCAAACTGGGAGCAAATGATTGGGATCATTTCAAAACCTTTAGTTGTGAACTGTATACATATGAATCATTCAATCATATGTCCTGACCAAGTAATAGGGTGACGGTAATGTCAAATGCTATTGTAACTTGACACTATGCATTTGTTAGTACAAACCGAGATCATCGAGCTCTCGTTTATCAAATATAACTAGATATTAATGCTTGGGAAAATACTTATGATCTCATTTGCCACTAAACGCATATGACATCTATATGTTTACTTACAGGAGAAAGAATCCTATCTTGGTACTTAGAAGAGACTGCTATTTGCCCACCAAGTTACACTTTGGAGGTTGAACCCACTGCCAGTGATTGGATCTAACTACTCTAGTGCCTAACTTAATGTCACACGCAATCTTCTACTGAATTCTTAAGTCAAAGGCTCACGTATACCTATCACAATCTTTCGATTTAGTCGTTTACTATCCCAGCGTGGAATCTATGTGACCGAATCAACCTGAGTCGAGTCCGTGAAGACTAATCCCATTAGCATACCTATGATGTGTGCTCACACTAACCCTTAATAAAATACAGGCACCGTACATGCCAAAGTACATATTTATACAAGTCTTACCTAAACTTAGTGTCCAGTTAAGTTTTATTGACTTGCAAACCAGTTATGTAATGCCCGGTGTTGGCCCAGTTTAAGTATACTGGATACAGCTTGGGAAATGTTTAAGCAACAGGCTGTGTGATTTTCGAATATGAGTGCGTAGCAGAAGTCTTGAAACAGTAAATTGCTGTCGATACAGCAACTCGGTCTAATTCCCTGTTAGCTTGGTGCGTACAGGGTTTTGCAGTGTATACTTATATAAATCACAGTTTATGAAAACAATAACGGCGAAAGGTAAATAACACAGTATTTAAGTGGTTCGAGGTAAACCCCTCTACGTCCACTAGTCCGCCACACTGGAGTAAAATGTTTATTATAAATACTGCATGGACAACTATGTATTTATAATCAAACCTATCCTTGTATCGTTCACACAGATTGATACAAAGAATGTCGCTTTCAACCGTTCACACAGATTGGCTAAAGCTTTCACTTGACTTGCTTCTTCAAACACAGTTCCAAAGCTTCGTCCTTATTCATCCCACACAGGTCAGAATAACTTGTTGAGTTCACACAGAGCTCAGTTTTTACACAGAGGTAAAAGGTAGGTAACCAGGTAAGAACAGCAGCTTGAATATGAAGTTCTTGAGCTGATGATGGTTGTTCTTGATTACTAAGTATATTTCTTCTTTCTCGAATATGGATTGATGCTAGAAAGAAATATACTTGCTCTTGTAAGCTTGATTTGATGATAATGAATATTCAGTCTTTCGATGGTTTGAATATCGGTTGTAAGCTTGTATATATTCTACTTGTTTTTCGCTATTATCTTCAAACTCTGGGGATATATATATAGCCTTCTTGGATATATCCGTTGAGCAAGATTCTGTGACAACTAGATAGTTGACTTGAAAGGACCAGGATCCGGATATTGCGGGATTTGAAGATCTCTGACAGCTTCAGTATTTAAATACTTCATCCTTTCAGTATTTAAATACTTCTTTATCAAACGGGACTTGACTTTAGCGAATACTAAAGATTCCTTTCCAAACGGTCTTCAGTCCTGTTTCGATGTGAATGTTGTATCCAATTATGCTGTAGGCATATTGGAGAGTTCGATGCTGTATGGAAATATGCTGTATTCGGATAGCTTCCATACTTGGCATTTACTTAGACTTTCTTGTTGTATTTTGGTAGTGCGAGAGCTTGCTGTATGCTGGCGCTATGAGAAGGTTTTCGATACAGGATCAGCAACTTCGATCGACTTTCGATACAGCGGCTTGCTGTATGCTGTGCATTTATCATCTTGCTATTTGCTAGCTTGCTGTATCAAGCTTTGTTGTTCGGTAATTATCAAAACAACATTGTTTTTCCCAAGGATTTCCCCCTTTTTGATAATTTCCAAACCTTCTTGATGATCCCAAAACTTTGATGCCAAAACCTCTTTAAGCTAAAACAATTTCCCCTTCTTTTTTGATAACCACTTGTTGGTAATTTGAGAAGACTTTGATACAGGATTTGATTGTCCCTCTTTTTCAATAATGTCTTGAGCAGACTTCTTGATCTTCTGTCAAATGATCTGGTCTTCAGCACTTAGTCTAAAAGAAGTGTGAACTGCTCGCAGGCAAGTTCTAAAGCAATAGTATCTAACAGGGAAGTGTATTACATCTTAAACTTATGATTGGCGCGCAGGCACAATCTTACAGTGAAGTCTAGTGATAAATACATCTGAACCTATGAACTGTTCGCAGACAAGTTCTTACAGTTTGATACTTAAACTTGTTGAATTTCAGCAATAAAAATTGAGTTGAGTTACAATTCGCGTCGTTGAGATAGTGAAGTCCAGATATCGTGTAAAGCATTTAAAAACAAAGTTTGAATATAAAAACAGGGCATGTGGACTTAAAACTGTTTGCAATACACAATAGAATAAAACTAACAAGCATAATTGATGTCCTGTAGTGTAAGTATTGTATCCGCGAATAATTCAGCGTTCCCCCTTAAAAGGTATATACAGGATTCAATTCTTACATTAATGTTTCGGATTAACACTGTATTCATGGGTCGTACTGTATTCCCCCTTAATTAATGCACACGTCAGCTGTAGGAAGGTTTCATGCCTTCTTTGTCCTACAGTGTTGTCTTGACTGTTCTGAGTGTATAGTTAATTAATGGTAGATACTGTATTCTTGGGTCTTACAGCATTCCCCCTCAATCAATGAGTAAAAGCATAAAAACTTACAGGGAGTCTAGCTGTAGCGTTCCCAATTCTTGTTGACGCATAGAAATCAAGTAAATTTGGGTCCTGGTGTAATAGTGCCTTTCGGTACCCAAATTTGCCGGACAGCAATTGGTTTGCTGTAGGCTACTTTTGGTCTATTATTACGATATCTACGTGGGGCAGGCACGTAGTCGTTGTAATTATGATAATTATAATGCATGAAAAATCGAGAATTATAGTTGTTATTCCAGTACGATTGTCGTCTCGGAGGTGGAGCCATTTTCATAGATCTTACAGATTGCCTCCTGGGTCTCCAGTTGGATTCCCAAATCTGTTGTTGATACTGCGCTGCGACCTGTTTTCTTGATGGATAATGGGGCTCCTGTATCCAATATCTAGGCGCGCTGTACTGAAAGTACTGCCGTGCGGGCCTTTGATATTTGGATACAGCCTTCCTTCTGAACGGCTGTTGGCGCTGTTGATATGCTCGGGGAGCATGCTGTTGTGTGCGCCTTACAGGTTGGAACGGCTTATGATTCCGCTGTCTCGAATAGGATTGTGGGGGCGGAATGGCAGCCTTCGCTTTTTGCGGTGCAACTGGTTCCTTCATAGGACTCGGAACTTCTTTCGATACAGGAATGGATTCCTCACTCCTGACGAATACCGTACTAGATTTTTCTTTGTTGGTGAACGAGTTGTACCCTAATCCACGTTTATCATGAGCATGTTGCCCAGTGCTTAGGATCTCTTCCATTCTATTAGAGGATTTCTCGAAAGAATTCAAGATTGTCTCTAATTCTCCTTCACGTTTCTCGAGCGATTTTACTTTGGCTTCGAGTAGAGCCAAATCATTTGTCTTGCTTTCAAGATGAGACCTAGTCTCATTTAGATCGTGAGCAAGTTGATGATTTCTCTCCATGAGTTTTTCTAAATTGACTTTGCTGTTTTCGCAATCGACTGACATATTTTCGTAATTATCCTTCAGCAAGTCGTTTTCTTCTTTCAGCTCTAAGTTAGAAATTTCAAGATGTATGTTTTCTCTTTTCAATATCTTATGGGTTGTTTGAATGTTATTAAATTCATTCAACATATTATCAAAGGTATGAGATGTATTTACAGGAATAGTTGAGGTAGAGCTTACCTCATCATCATCGCCGTCTTCATTTTACTCTTTAACTTCGGCCATAGAGCACATGTAGGCTCTATCTTCTAGCTCATCATCAGACGAGTCACTATCAGTGACCACCTGAAGACATTCTTCGGTCTTTGTTGATGCGGGCGGAGCTTTTGATTCTCCAATGAAGGCCTTGAGTTTGTTTTTCATCCTGTTTCTCCAGTCATCAAACTCGTTAATAGAAAACATAGGTACCTTGCTTATTAATGAAGTATCCATATGTGAGGAAATAGGAAAGATAAAATTTTTTCGAAAAATAAGTGATTTTAAGGATCTGATTCAGTTAAAAATATGACTGATTCTTTTTAGAATCAACCACTCCGATACCAATTATTGGCCCAGTTTAAGTATATTGGATACAGCTTGGGAAATGTTTAAGCAACAGGCTGTATGATTTTCGAATCTGAGTGCGTAGCGGAAGTCTTGAAATAGTAAATTGCTGTCGATACAGCAACTTGGTCTAATTCCCTGTTAGCTTGGTGCGTACAGGGTTTTGCAGTGTATACTTATATAAATCACAGTTTATGAAAATAGTAACGGCGAAAGGTAAATAACACAATATTTAAGTGGTTCGAGGTAAACCCCTCTACGTACACTAGTCCTCCACACTGGAGTAAAATGTTTATTATAAATACTGCGTGGACAACTATGTATTTATAATCAAACCTATTCTTGTATCGTTCACACAGATTGATACAAAGAATGTCGCTTTCAGCCGTACACACAGATTGGTTAAAGCTTCCACTTGACTTACTTCTTCACACACAGTTCCAAAGCTTCGTCCTTATTCATCCCACACAGGTCAGAATAACTTGTTGATTTCACACAGAGCTCAGTTTTTACACAGAGGTAAAAGGTAGGTAACCAGGTAAGAACAGCAGCTTGAATATGAAGTTCTTGAGCTGATGATGGCTGTTCTTGATGACTGAGTATATTTCTTCTTTCTCGGATATGGATTGATGCTAGAAAGAAATATACTTGCTCTTGTAAGCTTGATTTGATGATAATGAATATTCAGTCTTTCGATGGTTTGAATATCGCTTGTAAGCTTATATATATTCTGCTTGTTTTTCGCTATTATCTTCAAACTCTGGGGATATATATAAAGCCTTCTTCGATATATCCGTTGAGATAGATCCGTTGAGCAAGATTCTGTGACAACTAGATAGTTGACTTGAAAGGACTAGGATCCGGATATTGCGGGATTTGAAGATCTATGACAGCTTCAGTATTTACATACTTTATCCTTTCAGTATTTAAATACTTCTTTATCAAACGGGACTTGACTTTAGCGAATACTAAAGATTCATTTCCAAACGGTCTTCAGTCTTGTTCCGATGTGAATGCTGTATCAAATTATGCTGTAGGCATATTGGAGTAGTTCGATGCTGTATGGAAAGATGCTGTATTCGGATAGCTTTCATACTTGGCGTTTACTTAGACTTTGTTGTTCTATTTTGGTAGTGCGAGATCTTGCTGTATGCTGGCGCTATGAGAAGGTCTTCGATACAGGATCAGCAACTTTGATCGACTTTCGATACAGCGTCTTGCTGTATGCTGGGCATTTATCATCTTGCTGTTTGCTAGCTTGCTGTATCAAGCTTTGTTGTTTGGTAATTATCAAAAAAACATTGTTTTTCCCAACACCCGGTTATCTCCTTCTAAGCCAATAACCATTTTATACCTAAATGCGTTTATATAATATGCATTAGGGAAGCATGGCATATAAGTAGACATTTCATGATCATGAATAATTGCTATTTATGTGCTTAATTACGTTTTATGTCTATGATACATGCAGCATGTGATTTATTCCTCCTAACATGATAAAATGTCTTTATAAATGTCTCATTACAGTGCGAAGCTCAGTTTCTCGGTTAATGGAGATCGATGTGCTAAACGACTACAAATCAATCTTATTTGTTAATTGTATTTTTGCATTACTTTTACATTTCATGATTCACTCCATCTCATAGTTAACTCACTATGTTGAAGCATGTTAAATATATTAAATTAATTCTAAGCACAGGTGGCAAACCTAGAAGTACTAATAGAGTTACTAACAGGTATATCATAGGTTACCCGGTTTAACCCCGGAGCTTAGTGGTGTAGGTGTTGAGTAAATTTAGATATATGAATCAAGTAGATAACATTTGTCTAATAGCCTGCGTTAGGTGCGCTAATCATCATATCGGAGTGCTGATAGCGTGCGTTAGGCTGATTCAGAATAAGTCCAAAACCCTTGTGTAGCGTGCGTTAGATATTGTACATAGCGTGCGTTAATTCCACATGTTTTTTAAGATTTTCAATTTATGAAAGAATGTACGCTATTTATCGAGCCTTTGAAGTTCTTCTTTTAAATGTTTTGATATAATACATCATCAAAATATATTTGTCCAACAGTATCCCCCTTTTTGATGATGACAAAATATTTAACAAGTTAATCCTGCAAACATAGAAAAAAATTCGAATCAAAATCGTTTGCTTTGTTCGATTTTGTTATTAATTTTTTAAACCAACTTGTGAAGAACAATGTATAACTTTTTCACCCCTTTTTGTCAAAATAAAAAAGGTGAGCAAACGTGACACCCCCTCAAACGAAGCTTTCTAGGCGTGAATGAAATAAACAACTTATAGCTTCTAGCTTAAAATTTTATCTATAAGCCAAAATATATCATGTGCAAAGTAGTCGCCATAGGGAGCGAAGCATTCAATAATTATGACTTAACAACATTGATGCTAAACATTCATAGAACAACAAACCGTAATTCAAAATAAGTGGATTATCTGAAGCATTCAACAAACCATAATTCAAATAATTCAAACTTGCAACAAACCACACATTCAAACAAGAAACCAAAATGTCATCAAAATACACGAGAAAATTATCCATCTTTAACGAGAGATCAACACATTGTGTCATTGTTATCGATTGGTCGTTCTAAGGCAATCAGATATTTTAAGGGTTTTCGTCGGGACGAGAGGTAGGAAATGGAAATGAAATGAAGTCTTACATGAGAGTTTTGACGGAGTGGATTTCATGTGAAGTCGTGTGCTTCGGATCGAAGAGCGCGAACGTCGTCATGAATCTAAATTTGCATAGTTTCGAGGCTACGCATCCGAGCAACAAGATCATCTTCTTCATTCTCTTCCATGCTCACTTTCCATTTTCCCTTCGTTTTCGGATGACGAACAAATGTTCCTGTTTGCAATTCCCTTAAAGTTTCCGGCCCTCTTCTTGTGATACGCTCAACTGGGGTCAGCACTCGAGTTCCTTTGGGAACCTCATCGTATTCTTTTAGGTAGGAAAACAAAACCCATCCACGGTTAATTGTCTCAACTTAATGCATTGCATTGAGTGATGAATCGGAGATTTCGTGTCCCCGAGAAACCGAAACCAATGCTTCCTCTGATAAGTCCACATTGTGATGACAAAAAAGAATGGTGAGCATCGAACCAAACGGCATTCCGGCCGATAAACAACAAGTTTGTCAATACCAACTAACTTGTGTTGAGTATTAACTTTCGGCATTAAGCATTTTGTCAACGCAACCAATAGTAACTAGACTTGTATCCCAAAGTCATTGTTTTCGAAAACGTCATCAGTTATTTCGATAACCGCTTTTGAGCTAAGGAATTTCTTAACCTCTAACTCATTCAAATCATATTCCTCATCATCAATTGACTTTTCGGAACACATAAAACCATCGATCGATAAACCATACAACTCAATCAATATTTCCGACGAGATTTTCACAGAAGTTCCACCAACTAAAATTTGAAAAACTAAAGAAGTAGAACCCTACTCTCTCCCATATGGAAATTGGAATAAAATTCTCTAACAAGATTCGGGTAAATCGGTTCTTTGCATTTAACGAATTGGTCAATATCCAAATTTGAAAAAAAATTCACGGATTTCAACATTAGCATGCTATAGACTTCCAAAATTGAAGTACTAACAGTCTATGATGTGTTCTTACGGAAGGATATCAGAAAATACCTTGAATGCCACGGATGAGATAAACCGAGTTGAATCAAAATTGGACTCTCTGGGATGTTTTGAGCTCTTGTATTGCTTTTTCATGGGAATTCTTGATCCACTAACCATTAAACAGAGGAGTTGGAGGCATAATTTGGATGAAATTTAGGATATGGAGGTTGAATTTTGGGACTTATCGGTCCCAGGGTAGTTAGGGTTTATGAAGGAATAAAAAGGGGATCGGTCGACTTTTGGATTAAGTGCACTGCTGACTCGTTAGCGTGCGCTATATGGGATATAGCGTACGTTATGGATAAATAAATAGGCTACTGGATTGTCCAGAACCTTCAGGCAATTTGAGAAAATTAATTTAGCATATGCTAAGCTTGCTAGTAGTCTGCGCTATCGGGTTCTAGTTGATTCTGGGGAGTATATTTAGCGCGTTAATGAAGGTGGCTAGCGCGTGCTAGGCCAAAAAAAATCTCAAGAATTGATTTCTCATAAGACAACTAATAAAAAATAATCTTTTAAAAATTTTCGAGGTGTCCAATACCGAGTTGTAAACGGATATGATTAAAAGATCTCTCAGGTAAAGGTTTTGTAAATATATCAGCAAGCTGATCTTTTGTAACACTAAAAATTAAACGATTATCTTTTTTCTGAACGTGATCTCGGAGAAAGTGATGATGTATATCAATGTGTTTGGTTCTGCTATGCAATACCGAATTCTTACTCAGATTAATAGCACTAGTGTTATCACATAAAATGGGAGTGTTTTCAAAATTTATGCCATAATCTCTAAGTTGATTTTTTATCCATAGTACTTGGGCACACGCACGGCCAGCAGCCATATATTCGGCTTTGGATGTGGAAATTGCTACACTTGCTTGTTTCTTGCTCCCCCAAGAAATCAGGCAGGAGCCAAGAAAATGACATGTACCACTTGTACTCTTTTTATCTATATTGCATCCACCGAAATCAACATCGCTCTACGCAACAAGGTTAAAATCAAGGCAAGAAGGATACCATAAGCCTAAGCCAATGGTTCCACTAAGATACCGGAAAATTCGTTTACACGCAATTAAATGTGATTCCTTTGTATTAGATTGATATCTAGCACATAAGAAAGTAGCAAAGATTATATCTGGTTTGGAAGCGTTTAGATAAATTAATTAACCAATCATACCTCGAAAGAATTTTTGATCTACGGATTTTCCATGCTCGTCTTTGTCAAGCTTTAGTGAAGATGCCACTGGAGTAGATATAGCTTTGCAATTCTCCATCTTAAATTTCTAAAGCAAGTCTTTGGTGTATTTTGTTTGATGAATAAAAATTCCATCATCACCTTGCTTAGTTTGAAGATCAAGAAAGTATGTGAGTTCGCCCATCATACTCATCTCAAATTCACCCTTCATAAGATCGGAAAATTCTTGACAGGGAGATAGATTAGTAGCACCAAAAATGATGTCATCCACATAAATTTGGCGAATCAACATATCATCATTAAAACATTTTATAAAGAGAGTATTATCAACGTTACCTCTCCTATAATTATGAAAAATAGGGAAATTACTCAAACGATCAAGCCATATAGCGCTTTGCTAAGTTTATACATATATTCCGGGAACTCATAGTCTTCAAATCTAGGAGGTTGCTTTACGTAGACTTATTCTTGAATGAATCCATTGAAAAACGCACTTTTGATATCCATTTGGAACAGTTTAATCTTTTTGTGGGATGCAAAAGCACAAAGAAGTCGGATGTCTTCCAGTTGGGCGACGAGAGAAAAGCTTTCCTCATAGTCAATACCTTCCACTTGACTATATCCTTGGGCAACTAGCCGCGATTTATTTCTGATTGGATATCCATCTTCATCGCGTTTTATTTTATGCACCCATTAGTTCCGATGATAGATTTATCAGAAGGAGCTAGAACTAATTCTCAAACTTTATTTCGCTTGAATTTCACAAGCTCTTCATGCATTGACATTACCCAACTTTCGTCATCAAGTGCTTAATTGACGTTTTTGGATTCAATTTCAGACACAAATGCAAAGTTATTCTCAAATTCAAGCGTTCTTCTTCGAGTTTGAATCCATCCTCAATATTCCCAATTACCAAGTCCTTAGGATGGTCTCGAACATGCCTCCAATCTTTTGGTAATTTGTCAAGTGGGTTTTCATGAAGTTTCTTCGGTTCTTTGGATAGTTGAACTTCCGGGAGTGTACCTGCATCATCAATAAGGTCTACCTTTCTCGGTGGTAAGATCGACCCATCAAATTTTACGTGAATAGATTCTTCAACATGCTTTGCTATTTAATGAGTATCCCAAGGCGATACCGGTGTCGGATTTTGAATTAAATTTTCCTAAATTATCATTTCCATTATTTAACATGAAAACTTTGCAACCGAAAGGGTGAAAGTATGAAATATTAGGCTTTTTACCTTTCCAGATTTCATATGGAGTTTTAAGTTGGCTATTCGGAGATGAACATGATTTATTATATCACATACCGTGTTTATTGCTTCGGCCTAAAAATATTGAGGAAGATAATATTCACTTAGCATTGTTCTAGACATTTCCTCCAGGGTTCGATTTTTCTTTCAACAACACCATTTTGTTGAAGGGTTCTAGGAGCCGAAACGTTATGGTTAATTCCATATTTGTCACAAAGTATTTTAAATGGAGAGCAATCAAATTCTCCTCCATGATCGGTTCGAATAGAGATAATGGTAAGATTTTTCTCATTTTGAACTAAGCGACACCATTTAGAAAATTCCATAAAAGCTTCATCTTTGTGAGTAAGAAATTTAACTCAAGTGAAACGAGAGAAGTCATCAACAATAACTAGAGTATATAATTTGTGAGACCCCATTCTTTTGTAAGTAGAGCGGATTAATAATATCCTACTTAAATTTTTAATAAATTTTAATTTATTAGCTAAATGGGCTATTTAATCTAATAGTACAACTTAATTAGTGGACTTATTTTTAAAATTTGAACTTAGAGGCATTATGGGCTTATGACCACCTAAATAATACATCACCTATCACCTAAAATACTACATCTAGCCCAAAACACTCATGACCCAACCCAACTTAAAATTACTACCTTATACTTGACAAATACAACCAAAATACACCATACATGTATAAATACACAAAAATTTCAGCCTACTCTAATAAAAGGCATGGGAAAATTGAGTTGTCACAATTTAAGTTCTTCCCAAGACAGTTCTTACCTTTACATACCATGTTGACCACACCTCACCACTCACCTCCACATGTATATACTTCCACCTTGAAAATTCCTCCCTTATTTCACAATACAAGAAAAAAATCTGCACATCTAGAGTAAGAGAAAGAGAGAGAGAGGACCAAAGTGAGGAGGAGAGAAATAGAAGAAAAAAAAAATAGAGAGGAAGAAGAAGAGGAAAAAGAAAGAAGAAGAAAGGTAAAAACTACACCCCATGCCTTAAGTTTCTATCTTATTCTTCTTCTCATTCTAATAAAAATCTTAACATGCAACCAAATAATTATCCTAATGGTGATGATGCTTGGGCCAAAATGTAGAGAAAGAGGAAGAAGGATTCTTTCAACCTACAAGAGACATTCAAAGTGGGTAAAATTATTTTCTTTCTTTCTTTTATTCAGAATTAATACAAGTTAAACATATATGGTGCATTCAAGTATTATAACTTTAGTTATTTATACTTGATTCAAAATGACATTCATTACCATGCATGTAATGATCTTGGTATTTGTTGAATTTTAGTTTGTCATATTGTGCAAATTAATTCATTGATAGAAATTTTGGTTGAATATGGCAAATATGACCTTTGGGGATTAAAATTCCAAAAATATATGTAAGAGGATGATTAGTCACCGAAAGATTTCATAATTCGAACGTAAATTCGAAGGATAACTAAAATAATTTAATTAAGATAAAAATTTTGGGGTAAAATTATTAAAAGTCATAATTATGGTTTTATATACTGAAAGTAAGTCTTAATATATCAAAAATAAGTTCACTATAAAATTTCACCTAAATCGGAATTTATTAAAATAGAAAGTCGGGGCAAAAATATAAATTTCAAGAATTCAGGGTCAAAACTGTAATTTACATAAACTTACAGTTTCGAAAATAAAATTTCCAGAAAAGTAGAATTCTATGGACTCGTAATAATATAAAGAGCTTACCCCGAAAATTTGAGGTCAATCCGACAAGAAATGGAAAAGATGTGACAAGAATACTAAAATACCGAATAAGGCAAAATAAAGGGGTGAAATTATAATTTTCAATAGAGTAAAAATTAAAACTGAACGTAATCTGAAAGTACAAGTCATAAGTTTTAAAACGCAACTGGATTCATAATTTTCGGAGTTAAAATGAATCCAGACGAATTAATCAAAGTTACAAGACAAAGCTAAATAAAATAATAATAATAGTACTTTAAATTCGGAAGGGCAGAATTGTAATTTATGTAAGGAAAAACCTCCATGCAACTTCTGATCTCAAAACCTTATATTATAACGGACTTTTCGCCATAAAGTTCATAATTTTCGGACGTACAATCAAACTGTTCCGACTTAATCAAATTTATAATATTTAGTAAAAATAATGATAATACTTAAAACTCATAAGGGCATAATTGTCATTTTAAAAGGTGAAACTTTCATACAGTTTCTGACCTTTAATACCCATATCATTGCGTACTTTTCACAATAAAATTCATAATTTTTGGACGTATAATCAATCTGTACCGAATTATCCAATTTCATACAAATATAGTGAAAATAATAATGATAGTACTTAAAAGACGAAAGGGGCAGAATTATAATTTCCAAAAGATGAAACTTTTATGTAACTTTTGGCCTTGAATCCTCACATAATAATGGACTTTTCGCAATAAAGTACATAATTTTCGGACGTATAAATATTCCGTAGCGAACTATTCAAGTTTATCATAAGAATATGCTAAGACTCGCACAATAGCAATCTAATCATCAACTGGTTGAACTAAATCCTCTAGTTTACCCAAGTCTATTTATTATAAAATAATTAATTTGATATCTTATAATATGCATAGTCGTCGTTAATCACGACAATAATTGTAATTTAATAGAAATCGGGAATAAGTGTTGTGCGCAGCTAAGTGCTACGACCTTCGGGCGGAAGCCACCGCTAAAGTCCGTACGAGTAGCTCTAGAGTCCCTTTTTATATTTATATGTATGAGGGGCGGTTAGTCAAAGTCATGAATCGAGCAGCGTGGCTGCAGTTCTAGGCAAAGCTACCGTCGTATCCTATTGCCTTGAAGCCGAAGGATGGAGTGATCCTAAGGTGACTGGGTCGTAAAATTTAGGTATAGTCGCTATTATGATATGATCCGGGCATTGACCCAAGAGAAGGACATATCGAGCCCAGATAAGAGATAAGGCAGCACGTCACCAAGCGTGAGAGCGATTAAGCTCAAAGGCCAATGTTATAGTGATGGTCCGACAAACGCCCAAGGCTACGGTTATCAATCTAAAGGTTGTGGCGATAGTCAAAGGCCAAACACTAATAACGGTCTAATACGTTACAAGGGTGCTAAAGGATTAGTCATGTCGACGAGCTCCCGAAGCTAAATACTCATTGTTCGCTCGACGCCGTATATTCTTCATACTCAACAGCAATCTATGGAGATTGACTGTACAATCATGTCAAAATTTATAACATCTTTCTTGAAAACTTGCACCAATTATTAAACAATATTATTTTCAAAAGTGGGAGAAAATACATTATGTTTTGTTCTTGAAAATAATAAATTCATTAAATACCAAACCCCAACTCATTGAGAATCCTTTATTCTCACCCCACTTTGATTTTTCTAAAAAAAACCACTAGATGAAGAAGACAAAGAGGAAAAAGAGGCAGATGTTGGTATGAAGTGAAGAATTACCTCGGATACTGCCAAGACATAAGGCTCATGAAGCTATGTTTAACATTTCTTTATTTCCCTTGTCAAACCTGTATTCTGATTTCCGCTGTACTCTTTTGTACTTGATGTAATAATTCCGTTGTACTCTTGAATATTTCTTTTCTATGGAATAACCTGTCTTAGTTCACCGGGCTAAGATCTGGCACATGTATGCTTGCTGAAATTTATTACCACAAATGTTATTTTATATAATAACTGTAGCGTTCTCATCCAACCCCGGTGTGGGGGCGTGACAGGAGTGGTATCAGAGCTCGCTTTGTAAGAAGGACACTTACATCGAGCTTTTCCAGGATAAGATTCTTCGGACTTAGTTGGAATCCCCACCTAGTCCGAAGTAAATATTGTTGGACAATAAGACCTTTTCAGATAGGAATCTCTAGAACCTAACTTAAGGTCTAATTCATATCGTCCATTAAGATATATCTCAATCCATCCAGAATGAGCGTCACCAATCAGTATTGTCAAAATAAATTGAGTCTCTATACTATTCGTTTGGAATAGTAATGGCTAATTTCAACTTATTAAAGTTCCATGTTTCTACGTACCTCGTAGTCAACTTAGCTACGTTATTCGTTCGGAAGACATAAATCTATTATTGCAGGGGATTATTCAAATATTCGACCTATCCGAATGGGGCGAAATCTAAACCTTGCAAAACTCAAAAGATTTGCATTGAATTATTAAGGCTTATCTCCTTAATAATTGTCTATATATATCGGTATATTTTGAATGCCTCTCTGAGATGCTACTTGTAATACCCGGTTGTAATTCAGTAATTATCATTCAGTAATTGTCACTCAGTATTTTTCATTCATTATTAATCATTCAACATTCACGTTCATTCATTTGTATTCACCGTTGGCGTTCTGGGAGTTGTGTATCAGTTTTGGTGCGTCATTCAACCCGGTTGAAGAGTCGGGCCGAGTGTATCATCATTGTCATCTTTCTAGTGGGCTGTGTGTGAGGAGTAGCGCACGCTACGTACTCTTCTTAGCGCGCGCTAATTGAGTATGGGTAGCGCACCCTACCTCTCAGCATTAGCGCACGCTACGTGTTTCAGGCTGACAGTCCAGAAGGCACTGGACTGCAGTTGAGTTGTGGTAGTGCACGCTACGAATGGTAAGTAGCGCGCGCTAGTAATTTGGGTTAGCGCAGGATATTCAATAGGTGTAGCGCGCGCTAAGGTCGATCAGGCAGAGTCCAGTGGGTACTGGACTGAATTGGAATAATTCATAGCGCACGCTTTGAGTAGATAGCGCACGCTGAGTTTTGTGTGTAGCGCACGCTATCGAGAGCAGGTTAGAGGACAGAAGGTTCTGGACTTCAGTTACTGGGCATCAGATATTCAGTTAGCGCACGCCAACATTTTGGGTTAACGCACGCTATCGGGAAAGTGTTAGCGCACGCTACCAAGTTCGTAGCGTATGCTAACGAGGCAGTCAGAGCTCACTGGACTGTCCGGTTAACTCGCTAGCGCACGCTAAATATCAGGGCTTAGCGTCCGCTAAACTGGAACAATATAAATAGGACAGTCAGCCCAGGTTTCGTCATTTCTCACTTCTCATTTCGTTTTTGGGCAATTTCGGACGATTTGGAGAGATATCTTCGAGCTGCATCCACCTATCAACACCTTCAAGCTTATAATCCGGATTAATCATCATTTCATCCTCTCCAATACATCAAATCAAGGTAAACATTTCTTGGATCTAGTATTTCGGATGTTGAATGTTTTCCTTCCGATCTCTTCGTGTAAGCTTGGTTTTAAGTTGGAATATGTTAGATATGGATTATCTACCTTAGATAAGTGTATTCCTATGGATTTATTGGCGTATATTTCGGATTTCATGAATGTTGGGGTTTGATTCAAGAACACTTTAGAGTTGACTTTGATATTTTGGAGGTTTTCGATTAGATGTTGTCGTTAACTCGATTTGTGGGTTCCTATGGGATTATCGATATCTTTGAAGGTGTTTTGTCGGATTTTATTACTCACTTGGAGTTTGGTTTCGTTATTTTGGGGTTGGTGTAACCATAGGGAAGAACGTTTACAAAGTATTCGTTAGAATGCCCCCAATGAGTGTGATTATTGTTGTATCGACGTTTGAGTTGGTTATTATCGTGCTTGATACGTATATTGAGCATTTGTTGGTAATCATGTTATTCAAGGTTGTTCGAGCGACCGGTATTTTTCCTTAGGACGATTATTTGAGAGAGGACATTCTTCACCGGTATTGAGGTAAGTTAATTCTTAATCGGTTCAAGGGATATTCATTCCTTATGTTGTTGTTCACTCATACATGTAATTCACTCATAAAATATCATTCATGTCGAGACTTGTAATTATCAATTAATCATTCAATTCACGAGGAACGACGGTTCCAATCATTTCAATGAGCTACCATTCATTTCATTGTTATTTCATCTCGGTGAGTCATTCTTGACCCTTATCGGATTATTATTCATTTATGTTCATTGGTCACTTTTGTCCTTGTGGCCTTTTGGGTTCATATTGCGAGGTCGGGTGGGGATGTGTGGAATATTTAGTCGGGTACTTGATAGTCATGTGATCGGGTTCACCGACATAATGGACTGTGCACACGGTAACGTACCTCCGTGAGACTAATTAGGCATAAGGGATGGTGTGTACGGACACTCGTCTTGTGCACTTGCACATACCATTACGGGCGTACTGTGGTGCCCCTCTTCAGCTGGAATTCATAACTAAGATATGTGATTGTTGTATATTGTTCAACTCTTGAGGATTGTTGTTCTGTGTAACTGACCCCGTTGGGGGATGTTGTTTTCAGGTTATGGAAAGAATAAAGCACAGGAAGAGAACGTTGACGGCGAGGAGTCCCAGTGATACTAGTAGGGGGACCCATTCCTTTTTCAGTCATTCATATTTCTTCATTTATATTCCGCTGCAGATTTTCATTTGGATATTCATTTTCATTCAGTGTTGTATATTTTATCTTCATATAAAATATACATGTATTTTGTATTTTCATGGGTGTGTTGTACTTGAAACTCCTCATCGGAATAATTAATGATATAATGTGGTTCGGTACTACAATTATATTATTTAATTCATTAAGTTTCATTCGCCTGGTGGGTCCCCGTTGGGGATCCACGGCACTATAATATCCGCCTAGTTTGGGGTGTTATAGAGTTGGTATCGGAGCGTGGTTTTGAATACTACCTTCCGAGTCACGTCTCATTTGAAATCATCGTTCATCAGACTAGTATCATTGGACTTTCGCGTCACGTGTGACCACTGCAAGAGCTGAGCCCCTCAGACCAAAGAACAGTAAGATTTATGACGCCATGGTATAATTTCTGACAATAAAAATCACTCATTCATCATTCAACAGTCAACAATCCTCAATCATCATTTTCATTTTGATCATATCGATCATGTTAACTAATTAATCACTCAGTTCATTTCATTGTTTAGTTGTTGATCGTAAGGATCGTATCATTAATCTTATTAAATTGTTCAAGATAATCATTTCAAGAATTTCATCATATAATCATGTCACCTCAGTTGATCATTCATGTAATCATTGTGTTAGAGCGTGTATGCTCATTATCATCATTTCATAACGTAATCATAATGCGGTATTCATGCGAGATCTATAACTATCATGTGACTTTCCTACTTCAGTATGGAGAGAGCTGGCATAGGACGTGGGGGAAGAGGCCGCGGTGCGGACCGAAACCCGAGAGCTCATGTGAATACATGCGCGAACGCGAGGAATAATGCTAAATCTGTTAGGAATATGCCCTCGAATGCCACTCAGAGGATGAGAGAGTGAGAGCAATTGTATTGTAATTATGAATATTATATTTAATAAGGCAATTAGTATTTCTGTATTATTGTATATCACTGGCATTGTGATTTGGTATATAGAATAGTAGTCCTTGCATTTGAGAGTGAACATTCTACTCCTTATAGAGATAAGGAGATAGGCACTAGAAGTGTTTAGAGCTCGAATGCTTAACTAGTTCGCAAGTCGATAAAACTTAACAGGACATTAAGTTTTAATAAGACTTGTATAACTGATGCTAGGACGTGTGCACGTCTTGATAGCATAGTTATAAGTATATTGGTGGGACCAGTATACTCGAACACGACTCATACTCGATTCACCACACGTATTCACTCTCGAAGAGTCGATGATGAATCGAAAGGTTGTGATAGTATACATGGACCTTTGACTTGAGGGTTCGGTAGAAGATGTGTCTGTGACGTTTAGTTTGTCATTAGAGTAGTTAGACTCATTTGCTTAATTGCCGAGTCGACCTCGAAGTGCGGACTATACGGGCAGTAGCGCCTTTGTACGCCAAGAAAGGATTCTATCTCCCGTTAGTGAGCAGCGAATGTCCTATACGGTTAATGGCAAATAAGATCATAAGTCTTTGGCCAAAGCATTCGATATAGTCGTATTAGATACACTATTAATCACCGGTCTTGATTTGCATTAACACATGTATAGAGTTTAGTAAACATGAGGGTTTGACTTTACCGTGACCAAGACTTGACCGGACATCCGATGAAGGGTCTATACGTATATAGTATTCACGACATAATGGTTACGGAATGATTCGCTCATTCATTCTTAGTCGGGTTTACAGGCGGCCCGCTAGTCGGCTAAGTGTTGCCCGCACTCATTGGTTCCTCCCAATGCCTACTGAGACGAACCTACGAGTCGCGCAATAGGATCATTGATGGATAAATGTGAATTAATTATCTCTCTTATAATATTAGATATTAGATATCTAATTTTGATTTATCGGATAAATCAAATAGCGGTCTAATGAATTGTAAGTAGTTACCGGTGATTACTTTAATTCATAAATTATATTTATTAGAGAAATATATATTTGTGTTTGATATAATTAATTAATTGGATTAATTAATTAGTCCAAACACATTGGAAATAAAACGGATTCGTTTGACGAACATCCGGTACACGAGGGATTCGTTTTGACGAACATCCAGTACACGAGCCGAGTAAATTCGACCCGTCTTCTTGGAAATTTCCCTTAAGGCCACCCCCCCTCCATCTCTTGTCTCTTATATACTTATTTTATGTCACTAGGTGACATATGTGAGGTGTATTTGATACCCTCAATCATGTGTTAAAGGAAGACTTTCATTTTTTATAAAATAAAAGTCTTTAAAAAGGAGTTATGACTACTTCTTCTCACTTTAACTCATAATCACGAATTTGAGAGAGAGAATAAGGTAGAAAACTTCATCTTGATCTTAGAGACAAGATATAAGAAGAATACATTGAGAGAGAAAATTCCTACAAGCTTCCCTAGCCGCATTCTTGAAGAAAGGAAGCTTGTCGATTTTTCCATCAAGTTCCGTGTGAAGTAGAGGCATCTTGCTTTAGGTGCTTGGAACGAAGGGCTCTTCATCATCATCATCATACGAAGGTTTTTCGAGACATCATAGGTATGGGACTTTGATTCCTTGATCTTCGTTTTTTTTTGTATATACGTTACTTGATCGATC
Organism: Orobanche coerulescens; assembly: GCA_033398695.1. Classification (NCBI taxonomy): domain Eukaryota; kingdom Viridiplantae; phylum Streptophyta; class Magnoliopsida; order Lamiales; family Orobanchaceae; genus Orobanche; species Orobanche coerulescens. The sequence continues at coordinate 118,753,152 of CM065805.1, forward strand.
CTCTTAGGGATTCCGTTTATTCTTCCGTTGCGTTTATTTTACGAGGAATCCCAACAAAGGGTATCGAGACAGTTAAATATATCGTATATACGATCATCTTTGCATTTGGAATGTTATTTGATGATGTTTATGATTTAGAATCATAATAGATATAATCGAAGAAATTTAATCGTTCGTAGTAAGTCAAGTTTCGACTATTTTATGTGAATTATAAATCTGAAAAATTTGGTTTTTGTTGATTTATAAGTTCTTCATGAAGTTAAGAAACTTTTTCGTTTTGTGTTAGTCGAAAAAATGAGAAAACGGGGTTAAACACGAATACCGCATTTAAGACGCAAATGCCGGCAGCAGCTGATCGATCGCACGGCCGCCGAGAGTGACTCGCTAGCTATCAGGCCGCCGCCAGCTCGCTGGGCAAGGCCGAGAGTGACTCGGTCCGGGCGGTTTCGGGTTTTCGGCCCGATTTTGAATCGGGCCGTGGGTTGGGCCTCGATACCGGATTTTCCGGACTCCATTTTTGTGTTTATATTTCGTTGTAATAATTTCCAAATTTAAATTGGATTTAATTAGATTTAATAAAATATTTGGAATATTTTTTTAAGGGAAATTATTAGACGAGAATATTGTTTTGGCGGATTACTTTGAACGGATTAAAATGACGATTATAAATATTAATTTGATTAATATTGTAGAAATTAAATAAATTAATTTTTATATTAATTGGATTAATATATTAATTGATTATTTAATTTCATTTACCGTTACATGTTGTATGGAATGCCTTATGTGATGGTGATATAGCTCGTGGACTTAGTTGTTGATTTATTCGATTCGATATGGTTGTAAAGGCCATTTTGAGCCTATTTATTTTTACTAGAAAATATGTATAAAAGGACGTATTGTTCAATGATGTAATTATTCATATGGCTATGACGAAGACCGAAGACGACCGACTGGAAGACGAAGAATCAATACTGAATTTTTCTTTTCGTTATTTGGCTTGGCCCAATACTTAGGAAAAAGTCCATGAGCTATATGTTGGTAGTAACTAGGTTGCTATTTATTGTTTTTCATTTTGAATGATTGACAAACCACAAACCGCGCTTATAAACGGATTAATGTGCAAAGTGTAACATATAATCGCGTTAATACTCCCACTTACAAACACTAAGTTATAAAGGTTACGCGGTTTCCTACCCTCCGTCAAACTCATGGAAAATTGAAATTTAAACCGGAATATTATTCTTCCGAGTATGTCGGGGTAATATTTTTGGGGAAAGTTGATAAATTCCTAGAGTGCATTAGATGCCTTTGGTTGTGACAAATCAAACCCCTATAAACCGTATGGGTTGCCGGGTAAGATTCAATTGTCAGACTAATAGGAGTTGACGGTTTAAACTTAGATAGTTCAGCGAGCCATAGAAACCGAATGGGTTGAGGGCAAGTGAACTAGGGGTAAAAGAAGATCGAATCATCCATTAGATGGGTTGGTATTAGACACCACTTTATAAAGAATAATAGAATATAAACCGTATGGGTTGCCCTCTATTAAACTTTGTAAAGAAATCGATCACCACTATGAAGTCACCCAAGACTTCCGGATTTAACATGGGAGTGTGTAAATGCCGATAAAATAGTGGGAGCCGAGTTATGAATAAAGAAAGTCCTTCAATTCTTTACTCGGATCATAATTAAACAATCACTAACGAATCTCAAATTATTCTCTGCAGTTAACAAAACTCTCAATATGACAATGAACCCACTCGCTATACTACTTGAAAAGAACGTCCTGACTGGTCCGAACTATGGATCGGCCGAACTTGAGGATTGTCCTAACTATGGAAATACTGGGATACGTCTTGAGGCGGACATCCAACGGCTCCTGCAAGAACCCGAGCCAATCAGGAAGATGTCGATGCCCATGAGAAATGGGTAAAAGACGACATAAGAGTGCGAGGGTACATGTTAGGCTCAATGACCAATGAGCTTCAACGTGCCCATGAAAAGATGACGTCTTCACGAGCCATCTTAGCGCACCTGGCTGAGCTCTATGGAGAGCATAGCCGAACTGCTAGATATGAGATATCAAAGCAATTATTCGGCGCCAGGATGAAGGAAGGAGAGAAGGTTGGGGACCATGTCCTCAAGATGATCTCGATGATTGAGAGATTGGAAGCTCTTGATTTTATGATGCATGCATCTATCCAAATCGACCTTATCCTCAGTCACTTCGACTCCTTTTCCCAATTTGTCATGAACTTCAAGCAATGAGATTGCATGTAACTTAGTGGGCTAATGAACAACCGACGACGCCTACCTCGAGATGAAGACAAAGGGAAAGGAAGCGCACTTGTGATTTCTTCTAAGACTTGGAAGTCCAAAATAAGAAGAAAAAGAACAAGAAGCGATTAGGTCCGATAGCCAAGATCGACAAGGAAGGGGCAAGGCCCCAATGGTTCAAAAGAGCAAAGGGGCCAAGAAAACGGATGTATGCCTCAATGCGGTAAGCTAGGCCACTGGAAGAGGTATTGTCCAAAGCTTGACCGTAATGCGCCTTGGTGCGGAACTATTGGTTTTAGAAACAAATTGTTCTCAGAATCGTATATTCTACTTCTTGGATACTTGATTCCGGTGCGAGTTCTCACATTTGTACAATGAATCAGGATCTGGAACGAAGTAGGAAGCTGGATTCTGGGGAGGTGATGGTCACCGTCGGAAGTGGGCATAGTGTCGAGGCTTCTGATATCGGATCCCTTATGTTGGATTTAGAATCTGGTTTTATTCTCACTTTAGATGATGTACTTGTTTTGCCCAAGGGGCACAAGAATATTGTATCAATTCCGGTCATGGACCGAAAGGGATTTCACTTCTTTATTGGAGATGGGTCCTGTCGTATTTATTTCAGAAATAAATTGGTTGGTACTGCTACATTATTAAATGGTTTATACCATTTAAATTTAAAGAATAAGACAACTGTGAACACTATAACTAGGAAGCGTGGTAGGGATGAAACCAACCAAGCACTTAAGTGGCATCTTAGACTTGGTCATATCGGTCAGACCAAGGTTCATAAAATGGAGAAAGATGGGCTTACGGGTCCATTGGGATCTGATTCCTATCCAACTTGTGAATCTTGCCTTCAAGGCAAAATGACTAAGTTACCCTTCGCAGGACTTTTGAAAGAGTCAAAAAACTGGATTAATCCATACCGACGCCTCATGGCCCTTTTGAAGTGGCACGAGACGGCTTTCAATATTTCATTACATTCACTGATGACCATACCAGGTATGGATTCGTGTACTTAATGAAACATAAGTCTGAAGCTTTTGATAAATTCAAGGAATTTAAAGCCCTAGTTGAAAATCAAACAGGTAACCGTGTTAAGACTCTTCGGTCAGACCGGGGTGGTGAGTACATGAGTACCGAATTTGATGAGTTCTTAAAAGAACTAGGAATAGTGTCACAATTCACTCCTCCACTACTCCACAATTAAATGGTGTATCGTAAAGAAGGAACCGAACCTTGTTGGACATGGTTCGCTCCATGCTTAACTATACCGATCTACCGATTTATCCGTGGGTTACGCGCTCCTTATCGCAGGCATATCTTGAACAGATGTCCTTCCAAACTGTTCCTAAGACTCCCATGAGATGTGGAGAGGTAGGAAACCAAGTCTTAATCACATTAGGATTTGGGGATGCCCCGCTTATGTCAAGAAGACTAAAGTAGAGAAATTGGAAACTAGGTCTCGTGAAAGGTCGTTTCATAGGATATCCAGGGATTCCATGGGATATCTATTCTACATGCACGAAGATCATATGATCATCGTTGCTATACAAGCACACTTCTGGAAGATCGGTTTATTCAGAAGGAGGGGCAGTAGAAATATTTCTTTGGAAGAAATAAAAGAAACACCAAATGAGACGCCTATGCAAGATACAAGAACCGAACCTTCCGAAATACAAATACAACCTCGCAAGTCTAGTAGAATTTCTCAATTACCCGAGAGGTATGGCTATATGCATCAAGAGGAACCGGTGTCCATGAGATGACGGAAAGTAGTCAAGAGAAAGATCCTTCTACATACGACCAAGCGATGGTAGACGTTGACTCCACCAAGTGGCAAGAAGCTATGGAAGCCGAGATAGACTCAATGCATGCTAATCAGTGTCCGGACCTTAGTAGATCGTCTAAAGGCATAGTGCCTATTGGAAACAAATGGATCTATAAGAGAAAGACTGATGGAGATGGCAAGGTTGATACCTATAAGGCCGGGCTTGTGGCAAAGGGTTATTCCCAAAGAGAAGGAATCGATTACTTGAGACCTTCTACTGTAGCTATGATTAAGTCTATTCGCATGATGCTTGCTATAGCACCCACTTAGATTATGAAATATGGCAAATGGATGTGAAAACGGCATTCTTAAATGGATTCCTCGAGGAGGAGATTTATATGGAAATGTCTAAGGGATTCATATCTCAAACCAATATTCATAAAGTATGCAAACTTCAAGGTGCCATTTATGGATCAAGCAAGCTTCAAGGAGTTGGAATCTTCGTTTTAACGAGACAACAAAGAGTTTGATTTTGTCCAAAAGCGAAGAAGAGCCCTGTATTTACAAGAAGGTTAGTGGGAGAAAAATTGCGTTCTTAATACTATATGTAGATGACATTCTACTTATAGGAAACGACGTAGGAATGCTCAGTTATGTGAAAGCTTGGCTTTCTAAAGAGTTCTCAATGAAAGACTTGGGAGAAGCTACCTATATTTTGGGTATTCGTCTCTACCGGATAGAGCGAAAAGAATGTTAGGTCTTTCCCAAGCCCTCTACATAGAAAAGATCCCGGCGATTTAGGATGGAAGATTCTAAAAGAGGGTTTCTACCTATGCAACATGGTGCAAAACTTTCCTTAGAGATGTGTCCTCGAGTGAGGAAGATAGAAAGGAAATGAGCAAGGTACCTTATGCTTCAAGCAGAGGTAGCCTTATGTATGCAATGATTTGCACTAGACCGGACATTGCTTATGCCGTGAGCGTAGTAAGTCGGTTTCACCAAATCCAGGGTGAACATTGGATCGTCAGAAAGAACATTCTTAAGTACCTAAGGAGGACTAAAGACTTGGTTCTTACATACGGCGGTGGAGAACTAAGAGTGATGGGTTATACAGACTCAGATTTTTCAGGGACATGGATGCTCGGATGTCCACATCGGGGTATATCTTTACTCGAATGGTGGGGCGATTTCTTGGAGAAGTGCCAAGCAAAGTTCGACCGCTATCTCCACATGTCAAGCCGAATATCAGCAAACACGAGGTCGCTAAAGAAGCTTTTTGGATAAAGAAGTTCACCGAGGAACTTCAAGTGGTTCCTAACGCAGAGAAGCCCGTGACACTGCTTTGTGACAACGACGGAGTCACAGACAGGCTAAGGAGCCTAGGGCTCACCACAACACCAAACACATTGCGAAAATATCATTTTGTTAGAGAAATGGTTCGGGATGGGAATGTTACAGCAGAGTAGACACAAAGAAATAACGTTCCGATCCACTTACTAAGCCACTATCTCGAAGGTCTTAGAGAGACATCTGGAGAGTATGGGTATTAGATACCATAGTTTGTGGCATTGAGTGCAAGTGGGAGATTGTTAGGAATATGCCCTCGAATGCCACTCGAGGATGAGAGAGTGAGAGCAATTGTATTGTAATTATGAATATTATATTTCATAAGGCAATTATTATTTCTATATTATTGTATATCACCGGCATTGTGATTTGGTATATAGAATAGTAGTCCTTGCATTTGAGAGTGAACATTCTACTCCTTATAGAGATAAGGAGATAGGCACTAGAAGTGTTTAGAGCTCGAATGCTTAACTAGTTCGCAAGTCGATAAAACTTAAACAGACATTAAGTTTTAATAAGACTTGTATAATCGATGCTAGGACGTGTGCACGTCTTGATAGCATAGTTATAAGTATATTGGTGGGACCAGTATACTCGAACACGACTCATACTCGATTGATCACACGGTATTCACTCTCGAAGAGTCGATGATGAATCGAAAGGTTGTGATAGTATACGTGGACCTTTGACTTGAGGGTTCAGTAGAAGATGTGTCTGTGACGTTTAGTTTGTCATTAGAGTAGTTAGACTCATTTGCTTAATTGCTGAGTCGACCTCGAAGTGCGGACTATACGGCAGTAGCGCCTTTTTGTACGCCAAGAAAGGATTCTATCTCCTGTTAGTGAGCAGGCGAATGTCCTATACGGTTAATGGCAAATAAGATCATAAGTCTTTGGCCAAAGCATTATGATATAGTCGTATTAGATACACTATTAATCAGTCGGTCTTGATTTGCATTAACACATGTATAGAGTTTAGTAAACAGTAGGGTTTGACTTTACCGTGACCCGAAGACTTGACCGGGACATCTGATGAAGGGTCTATACGTATATAGTATTCACGACATAATGGTTCTGGAATGATTCGTTCATTCGTTCTCAGTCGGGGTTTACAGTGCGGCCCGCTAGGCTGGCTAAGTGTTGCCCGCACTCATTGGTTCCTCCCAATGCCGGCTGAGACGAACCTACGGAGTCGCGCAATAGGATCATTGATGGATAAATGTGAATTAATTATCTCTCTTATAATATTAGATATTAGATATCTAATTTTGATTTATCGGATAAATCAAATAGCGGTCTAATGAATTGTAAGTAGTTACTGGGTGATTACTTTAATTCATAAATTATATTTCTTAGAGAAATATATATTTGTGTTTGATATAATTAATTAATTGGATTAATTAATTAGTCCAAACACATTGGAAATAAAACGGATTCGTTTGACGAACATCCGGTACACGAGGGATTCGTTTTGACGAACATCCAGTACACGAGCCGAGTAAATTCGACCCGTCTTCTTGGAAATTTCCCTTAAGGCCACCCCCCCTCCATCTCTTGTCTCTTATATACTTATTTTATGTCACTAGGTGACATATGTGAGGTGTATTTGATACCCTCAATCATGTGTTAAAGGAAGACTTTCATTTTTTATAAAATAAAAGTCTTTAAAAAGGAGTTATGACTACTTCTTCTCACTTTAACTCATAATCACGAATTTGAGAGAGAGAATAAGGTAGAAAACTTCATCTTGATCTTAGAGACAAGATATAAGAAGAATACATTGAGAGAGAAAATTCCTACAAGCTTCCCTAGCCGCATTCTTGAAGAAAGGAAGCTTGTCGATTTTTCCATCAAGTTCCGGCGTGTGAAGTAGAGGCATCTTGCTTTAGGTGCTTGGAACGAAGGGCTCTTCATCATCATCATCATACGAAGGTTTTTCAGAGACATCATAGGTATGGGACTTTGATTCCTTGATCTTCGTATTTTTTTTTTGTATATACGTTACTTGATCGATCCTCTTAGGGATTCCGTTTATTCTTCCGTTGCGTTTATTTTCTGAGGAATCCCAACAAAATCATCGAGCAGTGACGCTGCCACTCATTCACCCGGAAATGATCATTCACTGTCAGGGAGTCGTACCCGGGACACAGCTCAATAAGAAGGTGTTCGGGTTGATTCCCTCGCTTTTATGCAGGGCATGATGGCCCAGATGACACAGATGTCACGCCTCATGGAGACGATGCAGAACTCAACTGCTCAGAATCAGCAGGCTCTGAGGGCTCGTTTGAGCCGGCGGATATTATTCACTGGCTTGAGCATTTCGAGAAGTTGTTTGCTATGGTGGAGTGTCCCAAAGGGCACAAAGTTTCAGTCGCGGCTTACTATCTGGGTAAGAGCGCTCACTCTTGGTGGTTATCGTTGAAGCCCACCGACGGATCTTGTACTTGGGATCAATTCAAGACTCTCATGATGGAGAGGTATTATCCGGCCACACTCAGAGAATCCAAGTTATCAGAATTACTCATTCCCGACCCCTCAGCGGACGATGATGTTCTCGCCATCGCCGAGAAATTTCCGGAACTTCTTCCTTTCGCCTCATCTATTATTCACTCCGAGGCGGACAAGATCAAGTATTTCAGCAAGAGGTTGAAACCTCATATGCGGATGCAGTTGCTTAATCACAATTGCACCATTGTGGCCGAATTCATCGAGAAAGCTCTTACTTATGAGCTTACTGCTAAGGAGATTGCTAAGCAGCAACCTTCATCTACTAGCAAGAAATCAAAGAATCGTAATCAGTCTGAAGGCAGTCAGGCAACCTTCAAGAAGCCTCGTGCGGGCCCTACTTTTTCTGAGCGACCTCTTATAGTGCCTAGACCTGCGGAATCTCAGTCCCGAGCGGCCAGTTTGGCCATTACCTGTTTCAACTATGAAGAACAGGGTCATTTCAGCACCAAGTGTTCGAGGCAGACTATCACGTGCCATAACTGTGGGATTGCTGGGCATAAGGCCCGTTTTTGCCGAAGAGACTCTAAACCTACTCCGGAGATATCTCAGGCCCTGAGACAATTAGTGGTTCAGAATCATGCCACTCAGTCCGCGTCGTTCAGGACGACGGGAGCAAAAAAAGGCCGAGCCAAAAGCTATTAGACGGGAGCGTCCGGTTCAGGGGCCGACAAGCCCCGAATTTATGAGATGAAGAAGGCCGACGATCCTGAGGCTCGGATGATCTCAGGTACACTCGAAATTCTATCTCAACCTGCGTGTACCCTTTTTGATACTAGTGCATCGCATTCATTCATTTCCGAGTCATGCTTGAGTAGACTTCATCTGGATAATGCTACTAGTTGTGAACCTTATATCATTGGTCTACCTGACGGTAGAAAAATTATCGGGGATCGTGAGATTGAGAATTGTCCGATTCAGCTTAATGGTCGGGTTTGGTTGGCAAACCTGATCGTAGTAGATTTACCGAGAGACGATGTTATATTGGGCATTGATTGGATGGATCGTCACGATACCATCATTAGTGTCCGTAAGCATATGGTCACTATCATTTCAGACGATGGGGTCGAATGTGTATTTCAGGGAGGTAATCCCAGCTGTTCCGGAAGAGTCATCAATTTGATGAAAGTAGTGAAATTACTCAGTTAGGGGTGTGTTGATTATTGGTGCTATATGACCAAGACCGATAAATCATCAATAATGTTGGAGGATATTCCGGTAGTGAGAGAATATGCCGATGTATTTCCAGACGAGTTACCTGGTTTGCCTCCACAGAGAGATGTGGAATTCACGATTGAGTTGGAGCCTAGTACGTCTCCAATATCGAAGGCACCGTATCGGATGGCCCCGATCAAAATGCAATAACTGAAGAATCAATTGGAGGAATTGACCGAGAAAGGTTATATCCGAACGAGTGCATCCCCGTGGGGAGCACTCGTGCTATTTGTCAAGAAGAAAGATGGTTCGTTTCGCTTGTGTATTGATTACCGGGAATTGAACAGGGTGACGATCAAGAATAAATATCCCCTACCCCGCATCGATGATATTTTGGATCAACTTCAGGGAGTTTCAGTATTTTCCAAGATCGATTTAAGATCTGGGTATCATCAGTTGCGAATTCGAGAGTCGGATATTGCTAGAACGGCATTTCGAACACGCTATGGTCATTATGAATTTGTGGTAATGCCGTTTGGGTTAACTAACACACCTGCAGTGTTCATGGAGTTAATGAATCGGGTTTTCATCAACTATTTGGATCAGTTCGTGGTTGTCTTAATTGATGACATTTTGATTTATTCTCGTGACCGAGAGGAGCACGAATTTCACCTTCATCAGGTTCTCGAAGTGTTGAGACGAGAGCAACTTTATCGGAAGTTTTCCAAATGTGAGTTCTGGATGTCCGAAGTGACGTTTCTCGGACATGTGATTTCTTCAGATGGAGTTCACATCAACCCTCAGAAGACGGAGGCTATCCGAGATTGGCAACCTCCGAAGAATGTTAAGGAAATCCGAAGCTTTCTCGGATTAGCTGGTTATTATTGACGATTTGTGGAAGGATTTTCTAAAATCGCTCAACCCATGACGAACCCTTTGCGGAAGGATAAGAAATATGAGTGGTCCAATGCATGTCAACAGAGTTTTGAGGAACTCTAGATCCGGTTAATTTCAGCACCTGTCCTTTCTTTATCGCAAGGGATGGAAGGATTCGTGGTTTATAGTGATGCGTCCGGACACAGTCTCGGATGTGTACTAATACATAATGGGAAGGTTATTGCCTATGCTTCGCGGAAACTGAGACCTTACGAGGTCAATTATCCGACCCACGACCTGGAGCTAGCAGCCGTGGTTTTCGCGTTGAAGATTTGGCGTCATTATCTTTATGGCATCACCTGTCAGATTTTCACCGATCATAAGAGTTTGAAGTATATATTTACTCAGAAGGAGTTTAATATGCGATAGAGGCAGTGGTTGGAACTAATCAAAGATTATGATATTGAGATCCTCTACCACCCGGGCAAGGTGAATGTGGTCGCCGATGCCTTGAGTCGTAAGTCCGTTCAGGAGCAAATGCTTGCTGGTTTAACAGTTCAGAAGGAGCTTCAGCAGGAATTCCTAAGATCCGAGGTCGAGGTTTGGTTACAACGAGTACAAGGGAAACTTTGTACATTAGATATTTCATCGCCACTTGATGAGGTGATCGGAGTGAATCAGGGTTCAGACCCATCTTTGTTGCGCATTCGAGATGATGTGACTTAGGGGAAAGCCCCTGGATTTGTGGTCCACGAGGATGGACTTTTGTGATTTAAGAACCGGTTATGCGTTCTGGCGAATGACGAGTTGAAAAACTCGATTTTGAGAGAAGCTCATGCTACCCCTTATTACATTCATCCGGAGTCTAGCAAGATATACAAGGACTTGAAACAGAATTACTGGTGGAGTAATATGAAGTGAGAAGTCGTAGAATTTGTTTCAAGATGTTTAACCTGTCAGCAAGTCAAGATAGAACATCAGCCACTGGCGGGTATGCTGAAACCGCTCCCTATCCCAGAGTGGAAGTGGGAAGATATTTCTATGGACTTCATCACGAGTTTGCCGACGAGTCATCATGGCATGAATACATGAATACAATTTGGGTAATTGTGGAATGCTTAACTAAGTCATCTCATTTCCTTGAGATTAAGGATACATGGGGTCCCGAGAGACTTGCCCAGTTGTTCATCAAAGAGATAGTAAGACTGCACAATACTCCTAAGAGTAGCGTTTCTGATCGTGACGGGCGATTTGTGTCGCATTTTTGGAAATCAGTTCATCGTGTAATGGGAACTCAGCTTAATCTCAGCACAACTTTTCATCCTCAGTCCGATGGACAATCAAAAAGGACTATTCAGACGTTGGAGGACATGTTGAGGGCATGCGTCCTCGATTGGAAAGATGATTTGGAAGCCCAACTACCATTGATTGAGTTCACGTACAATAATAGTTGCCATGCTTTGATTAAGATGGCACCCTAAGAGGCCTTGTACGGTCGTTGTCGATCTCCTTTATGTTGGGATGACTTATCTGAATCAATCGATACCGAGCCTGATATGCTTATAGCCGCCCGTGAGAAGGTAGCTTTGATCAGAAGTCGTTTGTTGACCGCTCAGAGTCGACAAAAATCATATGCATATAATCGTCGTCGACCACTAGAGTTCGAGTCGGGTGACCACGTTTTGGTCAAGGTATCCCCGAGTCGAGGTATCTTCCATTTCGGGAAGCAGGGAAAGTTGAGTCCGGGATTTATTGGACTATTTGAGATTTTGGATCGAGTAGGCAGTCTAGCTTACCGATTGGCTTTACCTCCGGCGTTTATCCGAATTCATAATGTGTTTCACGTCTCTCAGTTGCGGAAGTATGTTGCCGACCCGAGTCACATACTTCAGTTCGACTAAATCGAGATCGCGGATGATCATTCATATGAGGAGCGCCATGTATGAGTCTTAGAGCGGCGAATCAAACAGTTGAGGAACAAGATGATCCCTTTGGTTAAAATTCAGTGGTCTATACACGAAGTCGAAGAGGCTACTTGGGAAACCGAGGATAGTATGCGGGAGAGTTATCCCGAGTTAT